>OY728162.1:362386947-364886947 GCA_963277665.1 Viscum album | reverse complement strand
CTTGGAGTAAAATAATCAATGAAATTTGAATAAAACACAATGAGTGGAAATTGAAATTTGAAATTCCATTACTAATTTTGTAACTTAAGAAACATAATGCCAATGAAATAAGGATCATAATATGAGTGTTTGAATACACATAAATTAATGTATATTACACAATGAATACAATCACAGGCAGTGCATACACCACACAAATTGAAACAGTGGAAATATAGAATGAATCTCACTAGAATAAAAAGTGAGATGAAAACCACTTACCTTGTACATTTCTTTAGTAGAGGGTAGGTTAACCTCCTGTATAATGGTGAAATAATTTTTATTAAATTATACAAGAACCATATACATAAATATGTTATAATATTTGATCTTCTAATATTTCTTGGATAATGATATTTCAGTAGTATCAATTGTTTGGGTGTTATCTGATTCTTTTTCCTTTATATGTGTTGTTACGTATGTCTATTTTGTAATGGATATAATGTATTTGATGCATATACAAAATGATATTATGTTTTTAAACAATTTTTTTAATCATCAAATGAAAATTATTCTTGAATGGTTATGATGGGGAATGAAATCTCATCGCATCATGGAGACGGTAAGATGTACGTATGCACGAGCGACAATATCATTCCATTAGATGATAAATCATAAGTAATTTGATGGTATATTATATATAATTATTAACTATATAGTTAAATTTATTATTTACATAATTTATACTCATTATAATACCCATCCAAATAATGATGTGTTGAATAAAAAACAACACCACGACGTGGAGACTGTAAGTCGAACATACGCATGTATGGTGAGTTTTTAATTCATAAGATGGATTGAATAATGAATAAGGTTTTATCATATTTATAATAACATAAAATTATATTGAAGGAATTGAAGTTATTACTGTAGTGTGGAAAAAACAATGAAATAGGAATTGGTAGAATAAAAGTGTTTTGAATGGGATGATGAAATTATTACCTTTTCCTAAAAGGATTTATTTTGATTTGATCAAAAGGGCTCCATAGGTTTGATCTCAGACCAATTAAAAGAATCTTGGTTAAATTTATGGTATTTTGAAGGATATTTTATCTGGGGTTGTCTGAGAAAAATTGATTTGGGAATGTGATTTTGAGAGCATGGGAAATAGCCTTTTATAAGAGAGGTGAGGGTCATTTAAGAAAAAGACGGAAATATTATTTTATTATAAAATCATTTTTGGTTTATAGTGGCTCAAAATAGATTTATTTTGAGGATAAGGTGGGGATATATCGAAATAATATCTTCCAATAGGTTTTAGATAAGTTTTTATCACTACATTAAGCTTATATTTTAGAATTAATTCATAGTTAAATAGATTAATGTTTACAAAGTCTTCTTGTATTTTTATATTACATGGTTAATAAACATTATAAAAAATGACAAGTGATGATAAAGTGGTTCATTAATGAAATAGAAATCATTATATAATTCCTTTCACCAAAACCTATATATTTTTGGAATATTTTATCATTTAATAATATAGTTTTTGTTTTAAATACTAATATATGTCAATTTTGACACTATTTAGTATTTGGTTTTTGTGAATGTCAATAAAAACATGATTACTTCAAAAAAATATTTTAAATCAACCCTAAATTGTCTTATTAACCTTTATAGGTCATGTAATGCATCAAATGTCTTAATTTACATATTTTGACATTTATAATATCAATTATTTTAATCTTTCATTAATACGGTAATTACAGAATCGTCATTGTTTTGTAAATAAATTTAATTATTTGATATCTAAAAATTATAAATAAAATACCATGAGGTAGAAAATATTTTATATACTTCTAAAGAATATTTATAGAAGAATATTTCTTATGTATATCCCTATATTAAAAATGGTTTAGTTATTAAACATTGAATTTAACAATTTTAACTCATCTTTAAATAAATTAATAATAATTGTTATAATTTAATACCATTGGATCAAAATGACCATATTTTATTACATGGAATGATTTTTTCTTGAAATAATCAAATCCAATAGAATTAGGACATGTGTTAATGTAATTATAATATCATGTTAACCATTAATTACTCTATTTACTTTTAGTCATGGTAAATAAAATTCAAAAGATACTATTAACCAATATTATTTTTCTCCTATTGATCAAAATTTTACTTATAGATGTCAACAGTGTCTCTCAGATATTTTAAATTCATTCAGAGAAGCAGTAAAATTATGTTTTATTCAAATTTTAAAATGTTCATAGAAAGCGAGTAAAAGATGGAAAATAGTTCATTAAAATTATATATATATATCATTATTATAAAATGTCTTCAATGAATTAAATTGGAAAATTATAGGTAATATTTATCTTTTTTTACTTTAAAATAAAATAAAATTAAAAATATTTATTTAAAAAATGTCATCTTTAAACAATAACATTGTGTTTTTCACTATTCATCAAAAATTGAATGATTTTAAAAAAATTCAAAAAATTCAACCACAACTAATTTTGATATTCCAAATTAAAAAAATATTTCCCTGTTACAAAATTCAAATCAGTGAAGTTGTATTAATTAGTTTTAAAAATAATAACGTTGTGAAAACCCTTAGAAGTAAAAACTATCAAAGGATTGATATGTGTTTATGTCCAATTTAAATGTAAAATTACTTCCAACGACCACCATTGGATTAAATTATCAAAATATAATATAATTTTACATCAAAACAATTTAGTTTTATAATTTAATAATTTAAATTATTTTGATAAAAATGATGTTTTCAGTTAATATTTAGTCTTCTTCACTATTCATCAAAGTATGAAAGAGATCAAAAATACACCGTAAATTTATTAATACTGAATTTTTATGTCCCACTTATAAATAAGATGTTTTATTTGTAAAATTGAATATATAAAAGTGTCAAATATTGAATTTTAGAAGGTTTCCCCTTTAAAAGGTGTTAAAATTTCATTTTTTTAAAAATAATTCTTTTATCTGAAAAATATAATTTGTTCTCATATTTTGTCCAAGAAAAACATAATATGGATGTTAATATTATGTGTATTATTTAAAATTCACTATGTAGTTAATAATATTCAGAATCAATTTTTTAATGGCTAGTTTGCCATGTCGTTGTGTGCTCAAACTCAGTTTTGTAGGTAACATAGGCTATAGAATTACTTTAATGAAAATAACTTACTATGAATTCATGGTGTGTTACATAACAGATAGGTTATAACTGCTTACTATGTTACAGTTTATTTTAACTCTGGGTTTTTTGTATCCCAATATATCAAAGAGTTTAAATTTATTAAAAATAAATATACTATAAAATCATGGGGTGATACTTCAATTGATTGAAAACACTAATTATTATATACATAACATGACATAAATCATGTCCATGAACCTATGAAACCCTATACAAATCTATTCTCAGAAGAACCTCTTTAAAAATGGTATAAATACCATCCAAAACACTCTTAATGGATTCCTTTAACTCATTAATGAAACATCCAAAGAATTAGAATATATTTGAAAATACAATTAGTTAATTTTATGTTACAGATTTATTTATAAAAAGATAATGAGACAGAAGGCAAGAGAAAAAGATATGATAATTAAGAGATGTATTACCTTGACCTCAAAAATAAAAAACAAAATTGGATAAATCCTAAATCAAGGCTAAAGAATGACCATGATTAAGAGGAGAAAAAGGAGTCTTAGGGCCCATATGAACAATAAAAGTGGTTTAAATCCCAGTCTACATATTAAGGGAAATTATAATTTAAATAAAAATCATAATTATACCTTTTTTGGGGAAAAATAAAAAAGGCATATAACTAGGATCAATTGATACCAAATAGACCTCTATCAGGCTTCAAATGGCCCTACCTAATACACATTGACATCACACATAGAGGCCAATGGCTACTAGTGAGCACCTGTACCATTGTTTTTTCACTGGATTATTATTTCATACCATTGGGATTTTTGGTTGAAATTGAATAGATCCCTCATTTTTATTTGTTTCAATATGTCTATAAATTACAATACATAGATTTTCTAAATCATTCCTTTCTACTATAAGAACACTTTAATCACATTAAGACCATAATACTTATCCTCACTATCAACATAAACCAAAAATTAAAATTTCCTCATAATTTAATATCGATATTTATAAAATAATAAAATGGATAAATATATGGTTCTTATAGTTTTACCCATACATGTATTGTCCTATATAGATGATGAACAATATAGTGGTTATCAAGGTCGAATGGTATAAATGGTTTGCGATATTACTGGTACATATGGTTAATGGTTGCAAACAACATTCATGGAAGGATCTATTTTGTTGTGGAGATCCTTAATCCATAATTGTTATAAGATGATTTGTCTTTTTTAGATTTTAGCCATATTTTCCCATTTTTTTATAGTTTTCACTTGATTAAACATTTTAGAAATTTATAACTTGTCACATGCAATCATATTTGTGTGTTCTTCATTATTCTATTACAATTTATTTTTTATTTATTGTTAATATATATTGTTTCATTAAAAAAACATTAAGTTATGGACTCACATAATATGTGAATGGTAGGTTATATTTGGCATCCCCGAACATGTTGAAGGATAGATTAGGGTCACACAATCACCTCACTACTAGCCATAGAAATGTCACAATAGATCATGTCATGTCAGACAATGTTTGAATGTGATATCTGAATAATGAAATTTTTTTAATCTATTATTTACTACAAATAATAGGAACGTGTATATTTTAATAAAAACAACGATATGTTTTAACTATGTAATCTGGAATAAAATATCATTGTAACATGTTTATTATGTTTTTTCACATCATTTTTTACTTTCATCATTTTTTTGATATTTTTTATAGGACACATAATATTTCATCACAAAATCCACATTGTTTTTGGTCTAATAATGTATTAACTATAATACAATGGGACCAAGAAAAATAATTCTTTTTAGTATCCTTCTTCATATTAACCCTAGGTTGTATCTACAATAGTACATACATTAGGTAAATATTCATTATAATTTAAAGAGACATATGATAAATCTCTTGACCCAAAATCTATCATCTAATTTAAATAATTCCAGTTATTCATCAAAGCTAATAATGGATTTTCAACCCAATAAAACCCAGACACATACCTCTTATAATTTAAAAATTATTCCTAGAATCTAAATACTTAAAAAAATATTATTTATTGGACTATATCAGATATAATTTCACCAATAATGTATTTAAATTAATACAGGCCTTCTTTCCAATGGAAAGAATTATCTATGACATTACTATTTATTATTTGGTAGTGTATTGGTCATGACAAGAGTGGTTTGTCTCATATAATACCTTTTTGAGAAATTATTTCCTATTTAGGGATTCTATTATAGTATTAAGAGATAATCGTGAGTTATTATCATTAATAGTGTTCATAATGGTTACCATATTGTAATTAATTGTTTTAAACCATACATTTTAATAATTGGTTGATTAATTACACTATTGTTTATGGCCTCAAAATAGCAAACTCTAGAATTTATCACTTTTTATGGAGCCTATAGGTGTAGTGGGGTTTGGAATGGGCCCATGAAATGGTATTCCTACATATGTGTGTGAATGAAATCATAACACATTTAATATAGATCAAATTATTGGGATATGTCATGCTTTTGTGATAACTAGACAAGGACCATTGGAGTATATTTTATGTTCACACATCCACGAAAAAGGTAAGTTCCTTTTAAGGTCATACATTTGAGACCTATGGGGTGTTTGGATAGAACCTTATAGAGGAGTCCTAAGTGTATTGATAAAAATCAATCGAAGCCATGAGAGTTATAATTATTTAGTTCAAGGTCATGTCACATGAATGGTACACAACATTGAACATCATGTAGTACTAATGTTAAAATATATAGTATAAATTCATGATGTTCAGAATAATGGGTGATGTATTCCTAACAATGGTTGAATGAGAGTTAATTATGAAATACCCTTTCTATTTTTTGGTAAATAAATAAGTGAGGGTATGTGTAGTCAAAATTAGATAGGGCATGAGTAGACATTCAGAGAATATGAACCATTGAGGGATGAAGAATAATGTGGAATTTGAACCATTGAGGAAAGGATTCTCAAATGGAATATGTCACATTGAGGTAGGGTCATTCATATGGAGTATATCCCATAGAGATAATGTAGGGAATTAGGAATGATAAACCGAGATGTGTTTATTGTAATCAAATAGATCACATTGGTGATACCGCAAATGAGGGAAGGAATTGCAAGGTTACAATGGGTGCTTATAAAAATATCTCCTAGATGTTAATATCATGGTTAGTGACTTAGGTGACGATTGGTATTTTAGTGATACACCTAGTAGGAGGAACTAGATATCCATGTAGATCATTGTGCGAATCAAAGTAATCCATTGGCTACTCGACATGATTGTATGGAAAATATGGGCTTTCAATGATGAGCAGCATTATCTAATTGAGGTTTTTTAGAATCATAACAATACAGTTCCACATTATCAATTGAATACATTTTCATAATTACATGGTATGTCATATTTTTTGGGATGAAATTCACGAGACACCCATTATAAAGTGAATACATGACCAAAATAATTAAAATGGTTACAAATAGAAACAAAAAACACCTATTTCTAGTGTCTCTCAATAATGCCATGGAAAATTGGTTGCCATACCATAGACAAAGGTGAAGTGCCACACATATATAAGGACTTGTTCATATATGGACCCTGAAAAGGAGACATGGGTGATAGAATAGTAAACCATTGGTCTAGGGGCATACGTAACACTAGTATAGGGTCTATGGTAAATTGTAACCCTATATGGCGACAAGGATGATGGTTTTCCATAATTATGGGTATGAGTGAATGTGGAAATAAATGTTGTAATGGGAGTGGTGTCTCACTAGAATCATGTAGGATGGAGTTTGACCCTAATATAGAAGGTAGAGAAAAGTGTAAACCCAGTGGATGGGTAGGGTGATGTTTCAAACTAGTTTGGGCCTCCTTTAATGACTTTGGTATGTGGAGACTTATTACTGTACATGCATGGTTAGTTGATATTGTATAACATTATATTAATTCATCCAGGGTGGGTTCCTTCAATATAGTCCTTAATGATTATAGGGGAAGTGATATTTAACAAATTTATATTTATTTAATTATTTGGATAATGTACTCACCCATAATATCTATTAATTCCAATAAGGTATCACTTAATTAGTCACCTAATGAAAGTAGGGATGACCAGGGATGTTGATCTTTTTTTTGCTACATCCTCTACCAAAAATTCCAATGAGACTCATGGGGGTCTAATTATAGAATTTGGAGGACCAAATAGGGGTGCTTGGTAGTAAATATACTTCACAAACTACTGTATGAGAACATCAATCAAGTGGGATCACAGTGCAGATGATTTTTGTGAAATAAGCAAGGGAATTTTATGCTAAGAATGTACGTATACTTACATGATGAATGGACATCCACAAAGACCATAGTTTGTTTGATGGGACCATGGAATGGGAGAGATATATGGGATCCACTGATCCCTTCTTTCAATGGGTATTTCCTCTATTGATCAAATTCTCTATCTTTCAAAAAATGTAGAACCAATAAGTTCACTTTCTATAATTCGATATAATGTTCACAAATAATATATTCAGTGGGAATCATGCATAATATGAGTTAATTTTTCATTAGTTTAGAAGGCTAGAACACCATGAAAACTCGTAAGTAGGCATGTCATAAATGATAGTTATAGTGTTTGGGGCACAACAACTCTATAAAAAGTATGAAACTATCTCTCCTCTGATTATCACTATGGCATGTGTGAAACAAGAAGCTACCTAGTAAAATGATTCTTGGAGAAGGGGAGATTTGAATATAAATGAGAAGATATTACTCAATGAATCTTGTAGCATAAAGAAACCCTTGAAAATAATGCTAGGTCATGTAACATGAGAAAATGTATATTGGTAAAAACCAAGACAAATTGTGTCATTTTCAATATTTTCATCAAGTGTAATTTATTGTGGACTCTTATTTTTTTCTTATTGGGATTATATATTTTATTATATACTATTGATATTGTATAATTTATTCATTATGTAAAAATGTAAACTTCAATTAAAACATATATCTAGACACTGAATACGCTGCCTAAAATGACTTACTAGACCATTATTTCAAGAATGTATAATCCAATTAGTGTTTTCCACACATCCCAAATTATTCACAAGTCATAAAGAAACAAGCCTAAGAATACATGGTATCAGTTTCTTCTTCCACTGTATAGTCATTTATGTGCCCATCCTACACTATTGATTTATTAGAATTTATATTAGGTACTATTTTTTATGTTTTATGTAATATTTGTTTGGTATTTTTTTTGGGGTGTGTTTGGGTGATAATTAGAGAATCATTCAAGAAAGAGGGAATTCATGGTTGGTGTAAAACATGTGCAAACCGTACGCACCAGCCCAGCAAACCATGAATCCCTGGAAAATGGGGATTTTCTTGGTTGGTGCATAATTTAACTAATTTTTCACATTTTTAGTATTAACTATGCACCCATATAAGAGAGGTAAATAGTTTAGGTGCACTGTTAGAGAAAACCATGTACCTCTGCCTTGAAACGATGCACAAAAAATTAATTCAAATGAAAATAAGATTTTAAATTACCCAAAAGCACAAAAACTCACCCCATTCGACCCCTATTCAACTATATATGTTATTTCATGATTTCAGATCCTGTTAGAAAAAATCCAAGCCTTTATGACCTCTTTATTAATGATTTTAAGCCCAGATGAATGTTCTTCACCCCACTCGGTAATATAATCATATCCATTTTTGTTTTTATATTCGACCTTATTTACTATCTCATCCTAAAAAGTTATGATCTTCTTGATTTTGTTAGATCATGATATCGTATTTTCAATCGAGTCATATAATTTAAGGATATTGATTTTTTCTAACATGATAAAGGATTTTATATCCAGATCTTATTGTACGTTATTATTCTGCTCATTTTTGGAGGATTTTATATTGGGTGATCATTCATTAATGAATTGAGGTAGGATGTTTATAATTCTAATACCACTGTAATGGTTTCAATTACATGAATGTAATTATCGAGTTTCTATGGTTATTTTACCAATTGGAAACAAATAAATTTAATTAATTAATATGTTCAATTAATTAATTAATGGATTATAGTAGTTATGGAATAATTTTATTTTAAAATCTAGAGATATAATTGTTAAATTTATTACCATGTTATTGATATTCTATATATGAATACATAATTGGGAATTAATTATAGGATATTGAGTTTATGAAATTGAATATTAATTATACGATTTAATTAGGGGATTAATGAGATTGAAAAATTGGATGATTAGTTGATGAATTAATTATGAGATTATTAGGTTTATATATTTTTATTAATTAATTGAGGAATTGACTAAGAGAATTGATGTGAAGAAATAATTTTGGAATTATTAATTAATTATGAAATATTCATTTTATTTTTACTTAATTAAATGGGATTAAGAAGATTAATTAATTGTTGAGGTAATGAATAATAATGAGAATATTAATTAATTATTGAGTTAATTAATGAGATTGAGAATATTGATTTTTTTAGTTAATTATTGAGATTGGAAGATTAATTGATTGTTGATTTTAGTAATAAGATTGCGAAGATTACTTAATTTGTATGATAAGTGGTGAGATTGAAAATATTGATTAATTGTTCAGTTAATTAATAAGATTTAAAAGTCTAATTATTTAATCAGTTAATTAATAAATGTGATAATATTTATTAATTATTTATTTAATTCATGATATTTAGAATTTTAATTAGTTTATTAATAAATTAATGAGATTGAGAAGATTAATTAATTTTTGAGTTAATTAATGATATTGATATGATTAATTTATTAATTAAATGGTTAATGATAATAATGGAATTCATATGAAAATTGAGATGTATAATGGTAAAAACAAAATTATAGAACATTATATCACTTGTGGATAGTGTATAATGCAGGGGGACTGAAGAAGGTATTGTGGTTAGGGTATCCTAGGAACCATGGGTAATTTAGGTTGTCAAATAATGAATAAATTTATAATGTGATAAATATTTATTTATTCATGGTAATTATTTCTTTATACAATTTTATACACTTTTTATTAACTAGATATTATTTTTTTGACACCATTGGTGGTGGCCTAGTGAGTTTTACTCACACACTACATGAGATGCCTGACCAATACCCGAATTCATTTAATGGTTTCGGGATGGAAAAGGACAAAGGACATGTGTTATGTGACTGTGTTTGGATAGAGCACGGATGAGGGAACCATACATGGTATTAAACCCATTTTGTAGTCGTTAATGTCTTTACTTTTAGTTTTATTTCGTCATAGACATTTTTTCTAGTATCGAATATATACTGTTGAGTTTTGATATTATGTCTTCAATTTTGGTCTTCATGTTATATTTTCATATTTATTCTTAGGGTTACTTAGTTGGTTATTATTTATTAATTTCTTTCTTTTGTTTTAATCTAAAATGAATGGTTATGTCCCCACACCCCTGAATGATATTAGACCCTCACTACAAGTCGAAAACCTTTTCCATATAAGGATGTGCACTTGAGGTCACACAATGAACCATATCTAGGAACTTGTGTGTGGAACATGGGTTGGGATGTTCGAAAGTTGTATTAAAGGATTTTTTCTTCTCATTTTATTTTTTTCATACTTTTATTGAATGGTAGAAATGATTTTTGGAATATTCGGGCCTTGGTTATGAACTCATGCAAGGGAGTAGCTAACCCATATATGAGGGAGAACCCAAGTGACCATGATGGGATTATTGTTATTTCAATTTTCTCTAATAGTTGAATATTTTTTCACCTTGGGTGATGCACTTATGATGTGAAGTAATTGTTTTCTTATATTTTTTTAGAACACTCTCATTTCCTAGTATGGAATTATTTTTGAGTTTGAATTCATCATAATAAAAACTCATGATTATTATTTATATTTTCAAAATTTTATGCATGCATGAAAAACATGTTTTTGGAAAGTTGTTTAACATGAACTATTTTTCCGTTCCAATGAAATTTAAAATAAAATGGTGAAAAATATAAAATTTATGGTGGTAAAATGAAGAAAAATGTGAATAATTGGTTGTCTAAATGAGAAATTTATATAATGAAAATTATTACCCTTTTTAGGCTTTATCTAGATATTAAATGGTTAAGGGTAGTCTTAGATACTCATTTTTTGTGTTGTAGGGTTTGGGAGGAAAATACAATATGTGACTTATTTTCATTTCCCTAAATGTGTTATTATTGAGAATGGTGTCCTATGGTATTTGTTTTTATTATAGAGTAATGACTCCACAATGATGCATGTTGAGAGGATGATAGGAAGACATGGTTAAGGATGATCCTCCAATTTTTGTAACAAAGCCTCTAATAGTGCAAGGTGAAGAAGTTATAGAGAATTTATGAGGTTAAGTTTTATGATTCATTGAATTTATGGGAATGGACCCATGACAGGTCGATAAGAGCATGTCTAACATTATGAGGGAGTTTCTTTTGCAGCACCCTCATAATTTTTCGAGGGAGGGTGGATTTGAGGGAGTTGAGTTTTGAATTGATTCTATCCAGAAAATACATGACCTTCTTGAGACTCTTGATGATAATATGGTCAATATGGATACATATATGATCTTAATATCTAGGAATAACTGGTGGGACATTCATGATTTGACTATATATTCATATTTTATGTTATGAAGGACTTCTTAGAGTGCTTCTTGGAGAACTTCTATCCAGAGACACTAAGGCTGGAGAGAGTAGCATAGTTCATGAGGTTGACTTAATGGAGTAAGTCGATGATGTGAAACGATTGATGGTTTATATATTTTCTGTAATTTTATCCAATTTTTGGATTGGATGAGGCTAGTTCAACTAAATGATTTTATGAAGGACTTATGTGTGAAAGTATGTCCCATGTGAACATCTTCAAACTAAAAAAGATTTTAGAGGTGGTGAATCAAGCTCTTATAACAGAGTTGAAAATTGATTGATGCTTCTAGTGCAAGACATATGGTTGGTGTTGGATGATCATGAGGTATGTCTTCAATGAACATGAAAATTCATTTTGAGAACATTTTCTACATTAGTGGAAAACAGAGTGGACATATAAAAATTTTAGTTAAGAATGATCATTCCCAAGTGAGTTTCCACCTATGTGGTAGGCTAGGAAACTATCGTAGAAATTATCCACAACCACAAATGGAGTTACAATCTTGATAATTTTTGGGACATCTACAATCGTTTTGTAGGAACCCATGGTAGATGGGTAATGATGGGGAATCTGGTAGAAAATAGTTGGTATTAAGGGGATATTATACACTATATCAGGATAAAATTTTAAGTTATAATATCAATTGTTATAGAGTCAATGCATGAAGTGATTTTTCCAAAGAGAACACGTATCAGTAGAGTGGTGCAACTCATTTTAGATATATTGAATCCTAAGGAAGAGGGGAAGGACATTTCAATGTGTTTCAGAAAACAGTTGTGAAAAGTGGGTCCATACCATCAACAGAACGAGGTATTAATGTTATATATTCTACATTAGTTATTTCCTTATTTCATATTGGTTCCTCTCATTTATTTATTTATTCAAAAAATGTGATCTATCTGAACCTTGAGGTGGTGTTTGGGAGAGAGTGTTGATTATTGATACAAAATTGTGAATACAATCTAGTGACATCTTCTTATGAAAGGGATGTTCTATGGAAGTTGGTGGGTATCAATTTTGGTGAGATATCTATATTCATAACATGTCATGCTTGAACCGAATTCTGTGTATGGGCTGGTTAGTAGAATACTAAGCCCATATTGACTGTTACAAGAGGATAGTTTAATTTTAATCTCATAAGGGTTAAAAGTGCATTCAACATGGAGAGTAGGATATCTTGGAATGCGGAGTAGGAACAATTCATTATCAACTGGGAGAGCTCATAGCACAATTTTCTAGTTATTTCTAGATAATGGTGGTGTAATATAGGATGTCTTTATACATATAGTGAATTTTTTTAGGTTGCGTTTCCAAAAAATTTCTTATGGTTCCCACTTGAGAGAGATGTGGAATTTTTTTTGATCTTGTGTTATGGTTTGATCCAATTTCAATTACACAGTACATAATGGTACTGGCATATCTTTATGAGCATAAGAGCAAGCTGGAGGAGTTGATGGATAATGTGTTTATTTTTTTAGTATGTAACCTTGGGGATCACCTATGTTTTTTTCAAATAAGGCTGATGAATGTCTATACTTGTGGGTCAATTACCAGAAGATGAACCAGATGGCTGTGAAGAAAAATTATCCTCTTCTGCATAATGATTATATTTTTGAAAATGTGAGAGGATATTATATTTTTTTTCAAGATTGACTTGAGATCAGGGTAGAATCGGTTAGAATTTCATATATATGATATATTGTGGACTATTTTCTAAAGACTGTATGGCATGTATGAGTTCTTCATGATACCATTTGGGTTGATGAATGAAAAAACACTATTTGTGGACATGAAAAAAAGATTCTTCTATTTAAACCATGATCCGTTTGGGGTACTATTTCTGGATGAAATCATTGTGTAATCATAGAATCATTTTGATTATTCACAACATATTTTGATTTTCATGATTACAATGAGAGGGAATCAGCTATACGCCATGCAATCAAAGAGTTGATTTTGGATTCATAATTTTAACTTCTTTGGACACATCCTCTCAAATGAAGGTGTGTATGTAGAACTAGAGAAAGTGAATCAAGTTGATTCTTTGGAGTAACATAGTAATTATTAATATATCTATATATTAATAGGGTTTCATTGATATTATCAGAGAATCAACTAGGATTTTTCTAGTTCTGTACCATCTCTTCCAGCCTTGAAAAAATGTGGCAATGTTTGAATGGTTGGATGCATGTGAAAATGCCTTCAAAGAGTTGAAGAAGAACTTGAAATCCTCACCAATCATGATCCTACCTTATCTAGTTATTTAAATTATTTTTTTGTAAATTTTATTGGATTGTATATGGAGCAGGGTTGAAATAGGGAGAACAAGTTTTGGAATATGTGTCTTGGAAATTTAGGATACTTTATGAAAATTACCATATGAATGAACTCAAGTGGGTTGTGGTGATTTATTCTTTGAGGTGTGGGAAACCATATCTATTGGGTGAGATGTTTATATTGTTTACCAATCATATGTGTTTAATTTAAATCATCTCTTATTGAGATTTTAATCTTAAGAAATGTAGATGGGTTGGTTATATGTAGACATTTTATTTAGAATTAGAATATATTCATAAGAAATTGAATAGTGTTGCTAATTACTTAAGTATAAAAACATAGACTTATGAAATTCAGGAGTATAGTTTTGAGTGGAAGATGATGAAACATGTAACATATTTTCATGTGGTAGATCATGAAAATCAGAAGCATGTGAATCTAGTATCATTTTTAGTGGCACCAACAAATTAGAGGTGGATTTGGGATATGTAGCATGGAGACCTGAATTTTTGTTGTTGATGGAAAACCATAAATGTGGGGATACACCTTTAGACTCTTTGACGGAGGATGATGGGATCATCTGAATCAAAAACTGGTTTTTTGTGCCTTTGAGCATGTGGGAGGTATTGATGTGGAAATTTCATGCCTCAAATAGTAATGTACGACCATGTGTGATCAAAAAATACAATGACATATGATGAATGTTTTGTTGGACAAGAATAAAAAAGGAGATATCAGGGTTCAAGATTTGATACTACACTTGTCAGTTGTCGAATTATGATTATCAATGACCAAGCAATTTACTATATTTGATTCATATTCTATAAAGGACATGGAATGATGTTACCGAGTATGTTTTGGTGGTTATCCTGAGGATACCTCACATGAATTGTGATATTTCGGTTTTTTTTTGTGAAAGGCTGATGATGGAAGCACATTTATTGCCTATACGGGATACCTTCTTAGTGGAATATTTGGGAAACTTGTATGTTCTATAGATAGTTCATCTGCACGGGGTTCCGCATTCTTTAGTTTCATATAATAAAATATAGTTTACTTTTTAATTATGGTAGGGATTACAGAAGTTTCTTGGTGTATAGTTTGTAATGAGTATGATAATCTACCCATATATAGATGGGTAGTAAAAGTGTACTATACATATTATTGGGGATATATCGCAAGCATGTGTCCTAGACATTAGTGGGTCTTGGGAAAACACCTAGTCTTGGTGAATTTCTTCAATAATTATAGTTATACAGCTATTATAAAAATGAATCATTTGAGGATCATTATGTGGTGCCATGAAGACCAAATATATGTTGGTTTGAGGAATGTGAATAAGAGTTTTTGGGACCCAGTATCCTACAAGAGAAGTCATATAAAATTAAAATCATTCATAAACATATGGCTATATCTCAGAGTTGATGGAATTAATTTTATTCGAGATATAGACTCTGACAAGTGTTTATAGTGAGTGATCTTGTATTCCTTTTGATATCACAAAGGATGAGTCACTATAGGTTTTAAATACAGGGAAAGATAGTGCCCGGGTTCATTGGACCATTTGAGGATTTTGAGAGAATAAGGATATTGACATACTATTTGGATCATACATAGAAATATAGTGCTATAAAATAATAAATACATGTTTCAGAACTATGGAGGTATAATCCTAACCCTTTTCAACGGATTTATGTAGAGGATATGGAGCATGAGATAGAATTTTCTTTTGAGGAACATCTAATATGTGTGTTGGATCATAGTGAGAATGTTTTGAGAGGAACGATTGTGTCTATAGTTAACATATTGTAGTGAAATATACTTTTTAAAGAGGATACATGGGATACAGAACCATATATAACAGCCCATTTGTTTGATCTTTTTGGCTCAGAATAATATAGATTTTAAAAATTATAGTTTG
This sequence comes from Viscum album, assembly GCA_963277665.1. Lineage (NCBI taxonomy): Eukaryota > Viridiplantae > Streptophyta > Magnoliopsida > Santalales > Viscaceae > Viscum > Viscum album. The sequence goes on along the minus strand of OY728162.1, from coordinate 364,870,852 downwards.
AGGATAAGAAGTTGTAATGTGGGTAGATTGTATAATCCGGACTATTTTTGGTGATTTCATGGGATTCATTTCATGCAATATTTTTCTATGTGTTGACTAAACATTGTTTGATGATTAATTTGATATGTTTGGGTGATATTTTGAGAAAATTGGAAGGATGTAAAGTTAGGGTTACTTCACGGTTAAGGATTATCGTGGGACCCATCCTAGAAAACTGTGCAACCCTGGACTGTGGGGATTTACACAGTAATCAAAAAATGTTCAATATGTGCTCCCTTTTAGGAGTAACTATGAATCCCAAAAAACTAGTTGTGTATTTTTTGTTTAGTGTTTGGGAATATTGTGTGCCATGTCCTAGAAAACCATGCACAAAAATTTAATTCACTCAAAAATTAGATTTTAAATCACCTGAACCCCTGAAACTCACCCCACTCAACCCTCATTTGACACTTGACATTATTACATGATTTAATTGCCTCTCGGATTAATTCCAATCCTTCTCAGCCGCCGTTCATCATAATCTTGAGATCGAATTGAATATATTCACACATTACGGTAAGAGAATCATATCTCACTTGGTTTCCTATTCCTATTTCTTGCTTATACCATAATATTATGGGTCATCATTACTAATTTTTAGATATAGATCTTGCATTGTAGATATATATATAATTAAAGGATAATTATTTTTCCAATCATGATTTATGGTTTTAGATCTATAACGTCTTCTACATCATTATGTGGCCTAAATTTTGTGGTTCTTCCACTAGGTGATCGTTAGTTAACGAATTAAATTAGGCAATCTATTTTTCAAATCACATAGTCACGGTTTTCATTATGATTATGTAATTTTATAATTTATGTGGTTTATTTATCCATTAGAAACACCTTAATTGAATTAATTATTGTGGTTAACTAATTGATTACGGGATAGGGAAAATGATTGAATAATGTGATTTTGGAATAGGGATAATTAATTGTTAAATTAATTATTGAGTTATTGAGATTGTGAATTTCAATAATTTGATTAGAAAATAGTTATAGCATATTGAGATTATGAAATTGAATAATTAATATATGAATTAAATGTACGATTAAAGATATTGAGAATTTGGATGACTAATTGATGAATTAATTATGGAATTATTGGGATGGTAAATACTAATTAATTAATTGGGGTATTAATTAAGGGATTTTATGTGAAAAAATAATTGTTGAATTAGATATGATATAGATGAATTTAATTTATTTTTTAGTTAAATAGTTATATTAAAGAAGATTAAATATAATTTGTGCTAATTAATAATATTGATAAGATTAATTAATTTTTGCGTTAATTATTGAGATTGAGAATATACATTAATTGTAGTGTTAATTAATGATATTGGTAAGGTTAATTAATTTTTATGTAATTTAATAATATTGAGAAGATTAATTATGTTTTGTGTTAACAAATGAGAATGATAAAATTAATTAATTGTTTAGTTAATTAATGATATTGAGAATATTAATCAATAATTGATTTTCTCAATAAAATTGAGAATCATAAATATTGTTGCGTTAATCAATGATATTGAAAAGATTATTAATTTTTGAGTGAATTAATGAGATTTATAAGATTAATTAATTGTTTTGTTAATTAATGAGATTGAGATTATTAATTAGTTGTTGAATTAATTAATGAAATAATTCATGGTAACAATGTTGTTCATATGAAAATATATGTCTTCAACGGTGAAAATGGAATTCTGATATTGAGATGATATATAGAATGGTAACAGTGGAATTATTAAACAAGATATACACTAGATATAGTGTAGTCTCTAGCAGGGGATGAATCAGATATTGAGGTATTGGTATTCTCGAAAACCCAAGGAATTTATGTTTTTAAATAAATAATAAATTGAGAATTTGAAAACCATTTATTTAGGAGTTGTACTTATATTTCTATACAACTACACACACTTATTGTTGGCTAAATATTATTTTAGACTCCATTGGTGGTTTCCTACTAAGTTATACTTGCACCATACTCGGTATTCCTAGTTGGTACCCAATTTTGTTTCATAGTAGTTGGATAGGATAATGAAAATGTCACAATCATAGGTTTTTGAGTCCGGATATAGCATGGATGAGGGAACCAAATATAGTTTGGGACATGATTCGGAGTCTTTCATGTATTTACATTGATTTGAATTCGAAAAAATGACACTTTTTTGGAATGGAATATCTTATTTCTATTTTGGATATTGTATATTAAATTTTGGTCATCATGTGATATTTGCAACTTTCTAGTGAATATAATTTATTTTGTCACAATTTAATTATTTTCTAGTGGAGTTTTACTATGATAAAGAGGGTATAGTATCCCCACGACTGATATTAGACCCTTTCTATTAGTGTTAAACCTCTAGTATATGAGGAGGCGTGCTTGAGTTCATTTAGAGACCCATATCAGGGCGCCGGTCTGTGGCACCCAGGTCGGGACATTACAAGTCACAACCTTCTGACTGATGTAGATGTGCCCAAACTACATGTTAGTATTTCATGATCTTGGTTCATTGGTTACAATCATTTAGAAAGTTCCCTCATATCATCAAAGTGATAAAAATAACCATGATATGTATGTCACCTTATATATATATATTACTCAACTATAAATATTACTTTGATAATTATTCCAATACATCAGAGCCATATACGCACTACTACTCCTCAATCATCTATCACCACCCACATAATAACTCAGACGTTGGGTGTAGAATTAGAACCTACAACCAAAAAGCAATATTACTCCTAAATTGATGTAATCATACTAGGGTAAACATAAATATATTCAGTTTTATTATTATATAAAGGTTTACATGATATATTAATCTATTCGGGTTTCACTAGCTTATTAATATAAGAACAAGAACCTATTTCTTGAAATTCATGATCATTTGAACCCACATAAAAATATTTGTCCCATCGTCTATAGATGAAAAAGTTACAATTTATGGGATATATAAATGGTCTCTACAGTACTCATCCTTTGACCAATGTTTGATGAATTCATTCACAAAATGGATTCACATGGAGATCATTGAATAATTATTTTCCTAGATTTAGATTTTTTTGTAGAATCCATCAGTTTCATCGTTGAAAAGACCCACTCATAGTGATTCAATTACATTTAAATTTTGATGAATTCTTTATTCATTATTATTAGAGAGGTATATACATAATATTTTCCACATGATTCACATAACTATTGAAAAATGTATTCATATACACGTACTGGTTGGGGTTATTGTTGGGTTAATTTAAGGAGTAGAGACTTGATTTCAACCCCAATACCCCAATCCTATATGTATGGATTTATTATGGTATGAATAAGAAGATATATACTTTTGGACCATGAATCAATTAATGGGGTATGAACATATACCATCACTGTAGTATCCAAACAAAAATAAGGGTTTCATGTTGTCCTGAATGTATTTGCATTGTAGAAGATAAAATAATTACATATATATATGTGTTGAAATGAAAATATATCTGTCATATATAATGGTAATTTTAAATAATTATGGGGATGTATAATAGAATACTTTAGGGAATAAAAATTCACAGGTGGTGTATAAATACTATGGTTTATATTTAGTCCTATTATACATGACTTATTTGGTATTAGGATTCCATATTTTAATGTAAATAATACTTTAAAACTCCCCATTCAAAAATCAAAGTTTTAATTAATTCCTTATGTAATTTCTCCCATATTAACAATCACGGATGATGGTAGTGGTGACTATGAAGCTTGGTAAAATGGGTTGTTCATGAGGGACTGCTATTGGGTGGCCCAAATGGAAAATGAAATTATTTATGGGGATTATTAATTATATATCATTGAATTTGAATCTTATTTTATCAAAAATCAAGTAGTTTAATAAATAACATACATTTGGATGTAGAAAATCCAATGGTGACAAGGAATATATGGTTAACAATGTCCCTAGTGAACACCCAAATTGAGATTTGGTATCCTCCATCAGATGATTTTTTTAGATTGACACCCAATTATTCCCAAACCGAAAAATCATAACATCCAAATGGGATACTAGAAACCAATGTTCAATAGGTTATAGAATCATTTTCCCTGAACAGTTTATAGAGGTCTACCAAAAAGTCTCATAAGAAAGGAACAACATGAAAAGCACCGAGATATCTTGATCAATCTTACCCATAGGCCTCCCAAAAAATCATAATCGAATAGAAAAATCATTATATAGATATGTTGAGATGATCAAGCGATTGATAGTAAAGTAGTTCCCACCAAATAAGTATGAGTATCTTGAGAAGTTTCTAATGTCAATAATATAGATTCTTTTTAGTAGTAAGATGGTGGTCAGGTGATGTGTGTTCCTTGAGTCTTTCAACATCTACATTCAATGGCCTCTCATATCCAATATTGTTGGAATATAGACTATATTTAAAAGTAGAATCTATGTTGCTAAAATTAATAATTTAAAGGACTGAGTGATTTTTACATTTTGAATAATATTTAATTGGATATAAAATCTCTCTCATTACATGACATAGACAAATGGTATCCCATTATATGAAGGATATATCATGATTCATCGAGGTACAATGAAGGAGGATATAAATCAATATCGTGATGATGAATGGGATGATCATATCATCCTTAAAGATATATTCCAATGGTTTATCTTCATGAATATTCCATTTAATTTAACTCAGTTATGATAATCACTAATTCAAGCCTCTCAAAAATAATAAAAATGGCACAAACATCTGAGGAGTTTCTGGTGAAAAACATGGGTGTAATGATATTATGTTTTATGGGACCTAGAAAAAGAGAATGTAACTTCTATAAACCGGGTAATATGTGATTTTGAGGGTCTATATCTACTCTCTACCGTCCCATATTTATGAATTTATCTCATATAATCATGTTTGAATACCCCATGAAATCATATAAGATGTTAGAAGAGTGCTGTAATCTTTGTGAAGCACATGATCACTGGTGAGAGGGGTCAACCTTTATGTTTTCCCATTAAATCTTCATTGTGTGTGTATAAATATAAAATTATTGATATCGTGAATTTAATAAAAGAATATTGCTTCTAGGAAAGGGAACCCTATAAGGTGGGATCCTAGGACACCATAGGGGAAAATCAAGATGATATGTCTCCTCCTACTATAGATGTATGAAGAACAATGGCAGAGGGAACATAGAAAAGACCCACCCCTAGATTCCCTGCCAGTGGTGGGGAATATAGATCATATATAACTGCTGAGTGTGGTGGTTTCATTTCATATAACACTATGGACTTTTCATTTCATGATAAGGATTGTTGGGTTAACCAAATATATGACCATATTGGAATATCAACTACAAAAAAAAGACATCCACACCCCCTACATTTACATTAACATAGAGTTAGAAGGACCTGAGACTCCCCCTTAAAATTTTCCAAAATATTCCATATACGGAATTTTGATTTAAATACTAATCATAGAGAACACTTTTTATAGAAAATGCATCAAAGTTGATCCACCAGTGGGTGACTAAGACCATATTTCCTCTTCAGGTTGAAGTATCCAAGACCCATGAATTGACAAGGGTGGTCCTATATGACATACCTAAAGTAGACCACCAATATACCCCTGATGGTTTTCGACATCATGATATTCCAATCCATTAAATTAATGATGTATCGATTATAGGGGTGGGTTAATACCCCTCATCAAATAATGCCGTGATAGGTGATGATGATTCCCCAATAATTCTAGATGAAAAGATAATGATTACAATTAAGATCCTTACTATGGTAGATATTGAAACTCCCACTAGTGGAGATGTATATGGTGCTCTTGTATAGGTGGAATCATCTTATAAGGAAGCCAACACTCAATTGGAGTAAGTAAGTACCATTAAGATAACTGATTATGTTTTTCATTCACCAGTTGACATGTGCAATACAAACCTCACCTAAAGTGATATCAATGAATTTAGAGGATCTTGTCAAGGATTTTACAATACTGATAATACAATTTATGGTGTTTATGAACACTAGATTTATCCTAGTTCCTATTATATAACAGGGTAAAATCACAATTTTCTCTTAGATTTAACATTCCCATGAATATATATTACCTTCTGGGAATGAATATGATTTAGATTAGGAGTTAGTTTCTATTTTATGGAGCTTACGATAGAATGTGTGGAAGTATATCCTATAGCCTATCCACAAGCCCCCAGAGAATACCTCTATAAGAAAATTTATAGTCTCTATCATATATTCATGATAATATGATATAGGAATTTTGTCCATTGATTTATCGATAATATTTCAATTGAGGTGATAACTTATTGAGAGTGATCAAGGGTGATCATGTCAATTATTTATACTGTATCTCCATGGCCTACATCATCATCCTCAGAATCATAGTACATAATAATGTATCCTAGTAGTGGGAATAGTAGTGAAATGAAAATATATATCTATAAAATGGTGGGTTGAGCTGATGACTTCTTCCTGAGTTGGATAATACTAAAGTGTAAGCTATAAAGGACCATCAACTAGTCAAGGAAGATGAAAATATAATAATGGATGTTGTTCATTAGTGTATGTGTTGCATATTAATGGATAGAAAAATTTACAATACTAGCTGAGCTAATGTAAACTATGAGTAAAGAAGAGAAAAAATTATTACAATATCAAGATTCTTTTGATAATAACTTGTAATATAATTATTAGGAAATATTACACTTGTATATATTGATATTGAATCCAGAATGTGTATTTTCATCACTTATATTTATAAATGATCTAGAAAATATTATTTTACAGCATTATAAATTTAACTATTTTCTATATTGTTTGATAATTGTTATTTGATAATATTCTAAATTGATAAAGGGTAATATAATGATATCTAAATACACTTGAATATTATATGTGAATGGAACCATTAAATCATAATAATAAAAATAACTCATTTAATGGAGATATATGAATCAATCCATTATCTGTTTGACATCTTCCCACATGTGGAAATTGGATGACCAGATATAGTTGTTTATAAACCATCACTATATGTGAGGGAGAGTCTATGGGATAAAATACTAAAATGTTCAATGTTATCCTCATGTGCACTTATATATTAATAGATTATAGTTAGTTATATTGGCAGATAAACCATCAGCATAAGTCAGGGTTATCTCACATTGATATATGACATGGTTTCACCTTAGACATGTTCTCTAAGATAGGTGTAGTTTGGAAAGATACGTGGTGTGTAAACTCTATCCATAAGCTATGGATATTCCATTTTTTATAAAGGATGATAGACTCAACGTGATGAAAAATGTGACATAGGATCTTGGAATGGGGATTCAATTGTTCAAAAGAGATCAATTACCTTGACATTACACCTTCAAAATTTTTATAGGAATGATTTAAACCAACATAGGGGATGAAAAAGGGTACAAATTGTTTTTCCTAGGTCAAGGGATTTATGAATCATATATTTTATTTTGATAGGGTCATATAGTGGACACTACAAGCGTTGAATTATTTCATTTTCACACTAAATATTTATTAGGCCTAAGATGAGGGTCGATTAGTGGGATAGAACATGGAATTTTCATAGAATAACATTTCCATGTTTTCAACTAAAAAATTTTGTGCCCATTACATTATTTAAAGAACCATAATTTAACTAGTTCATTTGATTTTCATGCATTGTTAATGGAAACATGAGTTTTTCCAAGGACTCCCTTTTTGAATTTTTAACATGGAGAGTAAATCATAAATTTCCTTGAGATTTTTGAGACTTTAATGTTCTAATAATGAAATTGGTGTATTAGGTTAGAGATATATTACCCAATGATGATTCAGTATACCTAGTAGCAATGACGAGATAAACCTAACATCAATGACTGACCAATTCATCAAATTTAAATAACTTAATGGAAAAGTACCTTCAATTTTTGGTCATGATTCTTGGACAATATATTTCACAAATTTAATGTCAAATAATATTTTTCAAATGGGTGAGATAGTATATCCAGCAAGTGAGAGGTAACCTTATGTGAATGGAGAGACCAATTATATTTGAGATGATCCCATGGATGGATACACCTTATATAAGGTTATAATATTTCAACAATTATGTAATGTGTTTTTGGATATCACAATAAGGAATAAAAACATTCAAATAATAGGATTCCATATTCTTACATTGAAAATGGATATGATGCCCAGTTGAGAAAAACAGAGTGTTATCAATTACATATATATAGTTGTATTTTAGAATGCGTAAATCATAAATTTAGATATTTATATTGAGAAATTATTTTATAGAATATGAATGAAGTGGATGAACATTGAACACATTTTAAGGATGGTTCCTCTACAACATTTTTAGGGAATTAGGAGATTATAAAAAATTCTACTAATAAAATACATGCCTCTAGTAAGCAGTTGCAAATATTGTGGAATGAATATTATTTCTGAGTAGAGGTGTCCCTTGGAGACTAATATGATACTTACAAATAGCCATGAAATATTTGTGATGATTAAAAAATTTTATGAATGTTGTAGGATTGTAAATAAAATGATATTGAAAAACGTTTGAACACCCTAAAGTTCATGCACCATATATTGAATACATTTTTAGGGTGAAGGGATATAAGATGAAATCGATTGAACATGGGTATATAAGCTTGAGGGAGATGTCCAAATATTAATTACTCCTTGAATAATGCATCTATCAAGCATGGAATGAATTTTTTTAAGACTATATGGTGAGAATTAAAATCATTTTACCTTCTTGTGTTTTGACTACAATGTTTTCATATGTCATGAAAGGGGATGACTTAGTAAGAGGATATTTAAAATTTTCACTAAAAAATCATTTATGGTGTTTTGATCTGATAATATTTTAAGTCAATTTCATTTAATGTTTAATGAATTTCATGTTAATCCATTGAGGGCTCACAATTATGTTCGTATATCCTTGAATAATTAATTTTGTGATTTAAGGTCATACATTTTTGACCAATTGTTTCTATTGTTTAAGGTCATAATTTTTTTACAAAAGAGTGGGTCAAACTCTTTTGTGAAGGAAAACAATCCTAATAAGAATGGAGGTCCTAATTTTAGTATAGAATACCTTTTGAATAGTTTCACGTAGTTTAAGGTCATAGTATTTATACCAATGATTTTAGGGTTTAAGGATGCACAAATGGGTCCAAAGTTTGAGGTGGTCTATGTTGCATGAAAAAGAAGATAACACAATTTGAATTCAAATACCAATGTTAATATAGATAATCTAAGAGAGGGGTGCATACATTTTAAGGTCTCAATTCATAGAACACTGATATATATGTTTTATGACAACATAGATGGGGCTTAATAGCTGAGAGTACCCAACACCTTTTGAATAGGAATTATAATTATGCAACTCAGGGAATGAGGTATTTGAATCAGAATGTGATTAGATGAGATAATTATGTCGAGGATTACTATCAAAAACTATTTTAATTATGTGTTCAATAGAAGTGTTTTTAGGGGACATGGGATTACTGGACTGTATCCTCATGGACTAGACATTCCAATGGTTGAAACTATCTAATATGGTGTCCTAAATATCATTACAATGTAGAGGTTCTCTTGGATCCATATTTACACATTAACAATATCCATGTAAAGGGGTTTTGATGATTCATCACATTTTAGGAATATTTTTTGTTTTTATGAAGTGGGTTTTCAATTAGTGATGGGGAAAATTTAGTCATTTACCAACAATAATTGGCCTATTATTGATAATTGAAAAAATTCAAAATGAATTTATATTTGTGAATGAATCCAAAATACATGGTTCATATGTCACCACTTATCATATAACCACAAAAATGAAGCTACACATAGTTCTTATTAAATATCAAACATTTAGATCTAGGACATAAGTATGGAAATAAAATTTTCTCTTATAATATGATTAAAACTAGGAAAATATCCTGTAAATATACCTATAACATGATATCTACACATCCTACAGAATTTATTAGTTTAAGATATCCTATATTTATGGATAGAAGCCATATTCTAGGAAATATATCATGGATCTTATTCATGTGTATATAAATTGGGTCTTATATGTTTCAATCCTCTGAGATGTATAATATTTTGAAATTTGGACCAAATGGCATGCATTTTTACATGATGGGATGGGGAGTTAGATTGTATGTATTTTAGGTCCATATGACAAGAATATTTATAGATAGGATTTGTGAAAATATGGATCATCTAAAAATTAGAATAGATTCATCATAGTACAAATTAATGGAGGAAAACAAATATGAATGAATAACAGTTTAACATCTAATAAAAAATTTGTGATTGATTAGAATATTTGACTAGGACTATGATAGATTATTTTGGCATCACACAATATCAGGTGATAATAACAATCAATCCTGACATATTTAATGAATGTCCTATACACTGATCTATCTCATCTATTGATGAAAAATAGTGAAATGTATGTTTTCGTTAATGAGATATGAAATAATATACCCCATCATTAATTGGTAAATATCTCATCATTTTGGAAAAATTTCTATGAAAATGAAATCTATAACATGAATGTGAATGGGAGATTGTGGAAATATTATGTAACATATTGTTTCATGAATCAAGCCACACATATTCCTTATAATGATATATTATACAATTGTAGTGTCTTCTATAGCATGGCCTGACATGAATGGAGTGACCATACACTGATTGGTAGTTGGAAAAAAGAGTAATTTTCATCTGGGCCTTGGAATTGATATCCTAAAATCACCATGTATCTTGAAATTGTTGAAATCAAGACACACATAGTTCTTATAAGGGAATTTTTTGGTAAACGTTTAGGTGAAATACGACATTAAGGTTGGATAACATAGTCATAAAAATTGAATAGATAATTAAATAAAAAAACCCCTATGTAGATCAAAATCATATATAGGGGATGGGTATTTTAGATCACAGAAAAATGTAATTGACATTGAAAAATAGTTTTGGGTCATACTATAAAAAGAATTCCAGATTGTTTAGTGTCACATTGGATAGACTCTATGTTTTATAATTTTACATCATCTACCAAGTACTACATTTCTATATAGTTTATAGTAGTAAAACAATGAATTTATGTTTTAAATAAAAATAGAGGTTCATAAGGTGATATAATGTGAGTGATAGGGCTGGAATACTAAAATGATGTTATTAAAAATGGTATAACTTTTATCTTATCATTGATTTATGGGTAGATAACAATATGATATTGGATTTTATTTATATCAAGAACATACACAATAAAGATAGGCCTCCTAGGATGAATTGATCATAATAAGTTTATTGTAATAATGTATGGAATATATATGAAGTTACTTAAATTCATGTGACATTTTCATTATCATCTTTCATTTTTAGGTCATATTATTAGTAACATTTATAATCATTTTGAAGTCATACAATGTGTAATTTTAATCCCTATTTATTGTTATGAAAATATATTCATGATAACTCATTAATTTTTGGTAGGAGGGATATGCATTCCATCCAATATAATATTTGAATAACATCCATTTAAGTATATATTATGTATAGTGTATGTTCCATTATATTTCATATATATTTATAGATGTTCTTTCTCGATATCATGTGGGTTATCAAGGCTATTAGAAATTCACATTGGATAAATGAACAGAGGAAATATTATTATTAAAATCTTACCCAACATGACTCTTATAGATTTCAAGGCTATGTATTGTTCATAACATTTTCTCATAGAGTCTTTTGAACTCATTTTCTTGATCTGAGACTTCCTATATATAGAAAGAAATTTTTATATGCAGATACAATGTATGGTATTTCAAACCTCAGTAGGTAGGTCCTCCAATTACTTATATTTTAGTGAATATGGATTTTTCTACATGAAAGTGATTTTAATGGTGAGATATTCCCAAACTGTATAAAAATTATTTTTCGACCAATATTTATTCTCATTGTACACTATATTTTTTTGGATATTAAATATAATTTTGTTAGGGTATTATTAATATTTATTTCTTATTTCTTGGAAGCATTATGAATTGTTGGAATAAAGGTTATACTCATCATAAATCGTTTTCAACATTAAAAAATAGAAATTGATATGATTTTCTATATGTTTTGTGTGAGGGGTACCAAACCAAGTGATGATATATTATTTCATGATGTTGATAATTGAAATTTTTTTTATTTTTTGAAGGAATTTGACTCATATCACATAGAGAATAATTAGATCGATGTAAGGATGTATTTGAATTTCTTGGATGTAGCTAGGGGATATGGACCCAAGAAATATATTCCCCATATAAAAATTGGACAATTCTTTTTAGTAGTGTGAAGAATTTCTAAGGAATGATAGATGTAGTTAGAATGTATTTATGAAATATGAAATTTGTTTATGATATCCATATAATCATATATCATTAATGGTCATAAATTTCAAATTCTTCTGATTTAATGGAATTTATTGGCTCTTAAATGATGAGAACCATTACAGAAAACATAGACATACTGTAAGATAATTAGTGTTTCTCCACCATTAATTCATCTTTGGAGGAATCCATTAAAACCATTCTTGTATAAGACTTTTTGTGAATTTGTTCATTTATTAAATATGATACTTTATTCCATACACTAGATAATATATTACATAGATTTATCTAATGGAATAATTCCATATTAGAGGTAGTCTATTTTAGGAATCATCAATCCAATTTTTCTTTTTATCAGAATGGATGATTTTCCAATTTTTTCAAGTTGATATTAATGTCATTTATCACCATATTATAATTGTTGATTAGTGAAAACATGTGATTTTCTATCGAATTTTTTTTTCCATCGATGTAAAGATATGTGAAGGCTATAACTACACTGTCTTGCGAATATTCATGGTATTGTTATAAATATAATAAGTGATACAACAAATTGATTTTAGGGTAATTCTACCATTAATCCGCCTAAACAATCATGCAAAGGAACTAGGTCTCCCTTATTTACAATATAGACTACATCCATTTTATTGACTAACAACTCTTATTATCCCATTATATTTGATATATTTAATGGTTTTTATAGGGATAAATATATAATGGAAAAAAGATCTTGGTATTGTACGTCAATATTATTAAACCCTTCTCAAAATAAGAAGGTGTATAAAAATCCACTTTTACTAGAGAGATGAAGAAAATTTTATGCTTCATTTTTTGGAATATTATTATCTTTTCAATTAGGATCCTAGAAGTACTATATAATTACATATCCCACACTCAGGGAGTTTTTTGGGTGAAAATATAATCTCTATTGTGGAGTTTTGTTACCTTCCAATTATCTAGGATAAGCTGTAGTATGATGAAATCACATAATTTCTACAACATGATCATATTCTGTGATATGAACTGAATATAAAACATCTATAAAATTACCACTTGTCATACTAGATTCCCCATTATCATAAAGTGACTTAGGATATATTTAACTGGGTCGACATAATAAATTAAATTGACCACATGTTGCTTCAAGAAGTTTCTTGATCATATAAACATTAAAAATTAATGGAAATCAATTATTTTTTATAACAAAATATTAATTTTCATTATGAAACAAAGTTATGTTATGTTTATAGATGTCATAATCTCGGATCCAGTAATTTTTCTGAGTAATTCGGCCCCCACATGACCAGTCCATGGTTTCAACATTGTGGATGAGGGGGTACATTTTATCGAATATATCATTACTGCTGAAAGATTGATATATTGCATAAAATTATCAATGTACTTCGAAAAATATTCATCCCATTGATAGGTGACTCCATTATTAATCGACAATATTAAGGATAAGAAATCACTGATGATGTCCGCTATAATGTTCATGATATAAGAAATATATCTATGGATTCCCCTCAAACCCATGAGGTTTTTAGGAGATGGAATTTTTAGTATCATCTTCATATGTTTGTTGAATTTGATTATACAACAGCATGCCAAAAATACAAGTAATTTACATGATTTAGCATTGAAATTATTCTTAAATGGAATCAACATAGTGATGTGATGATGTAGTTTGTTAAAAAATGTTTTCTATTTGGAACGGTGATCACAACTCCATTGTGACTTGAATACTAGATATCTAATGTAACATTATATGGCCATCCTAAAAATGTTAATTTATAAACACTGTATAATATGTTGATATTTATGACATATTTTATTAAAGGAAAAAAATTTCTTAATTTAAATATTCCCCTTAGAGTTCCTTGAGAGATGTTTCCTCCAATTATTTTGGGGCCATTCAGAAATACATATATCAAGAAAATGCATCCATAACGGATATGGTTAATAATATATCAATTACATTGATCAATAATTTTATGAATAGGATTGGGAATAATCTTTTAAGAAATGATGATTATGATCTCTAAAATCAATACTGAATACGACTTTCATATTTGTTTTATTGAAAATAATGATGGTGGTGATCCAATATAGTAATTAGACTACCCATAATATTATTTCCCTGATGATATTATCATAATCAACATCCAATTTGATTGTATAAGTAAGATTCATTTTTCATTATTTTTTTATAACTTTAATGGTCTATAAATTCAAAATGATTGGTAGACTAATCCGGAGCTGGCATGGTATTTTATTTGTAGTCTCATGTGAAAATATCCATATGATGTTTCAAGAGAAGATGTATGTGTAATATTGTTTAGGGGATGGGGTGGAATTAATTAATTTTTTCCAAATATATTCCTATGAACCTAGATTCACATGTAGGAGTTCATCAAGTGGTGTAGAAACAGCTTCCCCAAATATTTTAAGGGAATCCCTGAGATCTTCTTATTTCTCATTATTGTTTGAATTAAAAGATATATGGTAATTTTTAGATTGCTAAGATGATATGAGGATATTTTGATTACCATTAAAATACTATTATCCCTTTGAATAGATGTGTTTACATGATTTAATTGATACCATGAGGATAGGGTTAAGCATGCCTAAATTTATTGATTTTATTCATCTTCTTTATGTTGGAGTTATATACAATTTTTCTATGTTTTTTTAATGTGTTGGAGGAATATTGTTTCGACTTGCATAATGGTAATGATTTTCAAGGTCCATGTTGATATGAATGGGATAAGTAGAGGTATTTCTCTTTAATAGTGATGATTTATCTATGATGATGTCTACCTCAAAATCATAAAAAGGAAAATGATTATATGATTTTGTTTATTGTAATAAAAAACCCGTATGACCTAATAATTTCAAAAAATTGTATGTTTTTTCTTCTATTTTGTTGACGGGAAACATTTAGTTCTCACCAAGTTCACTCCATGGATTGAAGAGTTTATCTTATATATTATTGGAAGAATTTTTCCAAATGTTATTATATTTCATGAACCACTTCCCCTCCATTATATAGAAAATTTTATTTATATATAGTGAATACATATAATCAATGAGGGAATTACCAGCATATAATACTCAAAATTTCATATTGACTAATTATTTGAGGCGCTAGTGGAATGAGGAGGGAATAAGGAAATTCATATGAATCTAACGCATCACCATTATATCATTAATGGGCATATATTTGAAAACCACATTTTAATTACATAAATAAATGACATCTCAAAAATAGGTTTTCAGCCTTATCGTTCAAATTGTATTTTTCATAGTTCAATCACATCCTTGGATATTGAAGTAGCAATGGTCCATATTAGATTCATTTTAAAAAATGTGATTGAGGGTCTATATTAGAATGATATTGATCCCATAAACATTATCAATTTATTTCCAAGGTATATTGTTATCATCAAATAATATATAAATATATAATTTTCCAATGTTCCAATTTATGAATGCTTCCCAAACCATCGTTGTGTAAGAAATTCAACTATAATTTGTTTGGAACAATCCATTATGGGATGTGTCCTCCTTTTATAAAATTTATCAATGAACTCTTCAGGGTGTAAATGTTCTTAAAAAATGGATTTCGTATATTTTTTAGAAATGTTAAAGGAATATAGAATGGAAATCATGGATTTAATAATAAAATTTGGCATCATGATGTAAAATTTATTAATTAAGGTTCTAGGAATACAATGTTTAGGTAGTTATCTAGTTTTAGGCTTAAATAAAATATAACACATTGTTGGTAATTATTTATATGGATTCAATTTATAGGATATTTTGTATTCTATGAGTCAAATATAATATATAAATCTTATTCCTTGATATTTAATAAATGTCTAAACATCTTCCAATTGGATTTCAAATATTATTGCATGAAAAAAACACCATAATGATCCAAGATCATATAAAATATACATATGAGAATGATAGAGTTATATTATTTCGGTTTCAATGACATATATGGCCTCATTTGAAATTATTCATGAGTTTTTTTCTTTATTTAAACCTCATTTTACTCAACCCAATTATCTGTTTTGACATATCCTTATAATATTGTTCAGGAAATCAGGATCCCAAAATTACCCTTCTTTTGAGAAGGGTTTTTGGATAATATAAAAAACCCTATATTTTGGTGATCAATATATTAGAAATCAAATTTGGTGGGGGTGGTTCCAATTATATAATTTTCAGGGATTATTTTCATCCTCCCAATGACGGGGTTATGAAGTATTAGAGGGTGGAAACTAACTTAATAATTGGTACATGATCTTCCCATTAGGAATTATTTAATTTGTGATGACTATGCTGACTCCAAGAGGGAATTGATGATGAAGATAACACCTTGGGTACTATATAGGTGATAAGATTCATAATTGTCTAGGATAATTGAGAAATGAGTATAATATGATTCTAGAAAAATGATTGTTGGGTCATCTAGTCATTAAATTTATATAAATGTTACATTTGGTATTTTTCATATTTTTCATTATGCATTGATTGATATAGTAGAGAAACATGATGCATATATTTGGGATTTTCCATATTTATATTTCTAGATTCAAATATCTACTGGAGTATATCTTTGAAAATTAACAAATACAGGAGATTTTATCCTAACATCCTATTGAAGGTGTAGTGATCAAGGAGGTCAATAAGAGTAAAATCAATATGTTTCATAATCTATGGCTATATAAAAAGGTTTTTTTTCAATATAAATCAATAAATACTAAAAAAATACCCTCTAAAAGAGATTATTTTTTATTCTTATGTTCCTCATAGTTGGGGAAATTTTTATACTTCATTCTCTTATAACGAGGTAACTATTATCACTACCATCATTCATGGGGACACACCATGGGAAATTTCATGGGATCAATAACTATAATTTCTACAATGTTATCTTGAGAATTATTTGTACAATTTTTTTTACAATACTTCATCTTATGACCTATAATTTTCTATAAATATTTATCCTTGGATCACAATATAAGATCATACAACAACATTAAAACTACTAAAAACATGGAAACAAATAGAGTGAATCAGTAATATCTAATATTATAGGACTATCATATATATGGAATATGTCAAGACATTACAATAGTAGTTGAAATTAGTGGCCCTATTATTTTCCCATAGTTTAGTATTATAGGTCAATGGAAATTTTCTTCCTTAATATCTAAATTAATTCATAAATGTACTTCCTTTAGAGGACATTCTAAATGGAAATTGACCATGATTTCAGATTAATATACCAAAAAAATGATGATCATTTGATCATTTTGATTAAAAGTCTAATTTTACTATTTTTAATTTATCAATTATTCCCCTCATATAGGCACAATAAGATGTTAAATGCATGATTTTTTGTTCCATATCTTATGTGTCACTAAATATTGTGAATGTATGATTATTAAAATTGAACAGAGGAGGAGTCACATCCACCCAATAAGGATAAAAAATCATTTCTTCATATATAGGTGCTTGTAGCACCTTCATTACCACCATCCATGTTGAATGGTACTATATAGAGTTAAATATCTCCGGTGGAGAAATCTATTAAGGTGAAGCTTGAGTATAAATTGTGTCAAGAGACTGATATGTAAAATTTATCGATGCATGTGCTGATATCCAATTTTACACATCATGGGGTATCTTACATGAGATGGTTATGTCTACTACCCTTGTGAAGGAAATTCAAAGTAATTTTCAGCTGTCAAATTTAGATAAATCAGTAATATGGACCCAAAAATTGTTATATGGTCATAATAAGCTCTTATTGGAAAAAAACCCCTCTTTAAATAGTCATACACCAAAGGAAAAATAGTTTCCTCCCTATGCCAGTTATAATATATTGGAATATTTCCATTAAGTAATTTTATTTGTACTCACATGAATCTATCCAAAGAAACTTAGTATTTAGTTATACTCTATTTAGGAGAGAGTATATTAGTTTTTTTAATGTTTTCGGAGCTGTATAGCCAAAAATTTTAAACTATATTTTTCAATATTATTTTATTTAAATAGTAAATGAATATTAAAAAGAAATCATAAATCAATTTTATGCCTCTAATGGATAGTAAGAACAAATTAGTTATGAATTTATATGAAAATAACATTTTGAACGGATGACACATCATTGAGATTTTCCTCGATAGAGCCCGGATTTGTGTTATCCACAATGATAAAACCAATGAAATTTATTGATATGAATCATGTGATGAGAATCATATCTTCATCTTTTTCAAAATAGTCATGGGTTTCTACACTATTAATTTACATGAAGGGAATTATCAAAATCATCCTTAATATTTCCCTTTATGAGTGGACCATTTTGGTTTAGGGAACATTTGAGGCTTCAAATAATATCCATAATAGATGGTTTTCTTGATAGAAAATCCTGTTAAATTTACCAAGAATAATCCTAATATTGGAGAAAAATCACAATTAAAGTGAAACTCCAAGGGAAAATCTTATGAATTTTATCTACAATTAGAAAACACCAATTTCCTTAGTGGAAGAAGGGGTAACAATTTCACCACCCCATGTGATCAGGTTGAATTTATTTTTCAACTATTATATCTTGTTTTTTTGGAATCAGTGATCCTATGGGTTATGATGGTAGTAAAAATTCCCCTTCCTAATAGGATGGGGTTTCTATTCCAATGCTTCTATGATATCTGATTTTATAAACATCTTAGATATTTGGGATTCTACTTCAGGAAAACTGGATGCAACACATGTATATATTAAAAGATGATTTCTAAAAAAGGAACCCATTAGGATGAATGATTTATTTTCCTTAAATGTGTTAGTTTTTTGACGTTTTTATCAGCTCAGTGCATGACACTTTCAATACATCCCTCCAGCTATGTAATTTTTTTCTTTTAGTGAATCATTATTTTTTTATATAGACTATCTAAAATATATGGAATCAGGGATAAAGAATTATCCTGAATAAATGACGATCCATGAATCTTTCCTCAATGAACTAGTTTGACTATTGAGAGATGGGAATTATAAAGCATCATGTTATATCCATCATTTGATACATAAATTTTCAATGTAATTAGTGATTATCTAGTGGAGGATGTTCTTGATGTCAATACAAGTACGCTAGATGAATTCACTCTACATACCTATCATTGGGTTCTAAAAAATTGAGAAGTAAATGAAAACATCATGGTAGCATAGATCAATTAATCCATCAAGGTGGTCGGTGAACGTTCAATAAGAAAACATCTACAGATTGATATGGATTAAAGTCACCTATAAATTGGGACATGTATAAGGCATGAATTTCTCATTAAACATCTCTAGAATTTCATACTAATGGGTGGACCTAGGCTATAACATGATCAAAATTTGTTCTTTGACCATATCCTTCCACATGAACACGAAATTCTATTCATCTTCCATGAGGGGATCCTTAACAATATTTTACTATAATGTCTATCTCATAATATATATTTTTGGAATAAAATTGTCATTTATAATCTCGTTAGCTATATAAGATGATAATGTATACGAGAGTGGAACATATGATTAACATTTCCCTAGAATATACTTTGACCTTCATGAAGCATCATTTGTCCGTTATTTAGTTACTTGTACCGCTATAATTGATTTTTAAGAGCCTCTCTATATATGGGGAAAACCAAAGCAATTATGATATGAACAATATACTCCTTTATAGGATAAATCATTGTAGGGAGGTCCGTTAGAAAGAGAACATTTGAGAGGGCCACCATGGGTGTTATCATGGATTTTGTGGGACATACTTCCAGTGATACTTCATTTTGATGAGTTTCTAAGGTGAGATACTTCTTCCCAGTTTCAAATTATGATATAGGTATTACCTTCCAAGAGTACACCATTGAGATTAACTCCATGGTTAAACTTTTAATCTCCATGGGGTGGACTTCTATGATGGGTACTCATGGGAGGATATCCTGTGTTTCTAAAAATGCAACCACGGGGAATACCTTCATGACTACAACTAATTTCTCAAATTTTTGAGGAGACAACACATTCCTATACCACTATTGAAATACACAAAAAAATCCTTAATAGTAGTATTTTTAATTGGGGTAGTGATGTAAGTCAGCTCATAGATATTAGATTTATCTCTGAAATTCTTATTTGTTGACATTATCTACCTAGTGACCACATATGAAACCTCAATACCATGTCGGGTCCTGCAATATGGGAAATATACTACAAAGATTGTATTACTCCAAGGTGGATCATCATCTATTAAAAAGATATACTGATGACCTATTTGTATGTTGGAAATGATATAATCCTACTCCTTGGTTACCAATAATATATACTAATAGTATTATTTACATTATATAGATATATAATCTGACATATTTATTTATACTAAAATAAATCGATGGAATTCATTGACTAATTTGAATAAATATCAAAGAACCTCCTATGTTGAGAGAGCTATATGAGACTATTCCAATGTTGGTTTTTGAATATACTGATAAATTCATTTATTTTAATGGGAGAATGGATATGATCTTGCTCGTTGGATTCTTCTAGAAGATACTGACTGATCTACTAGATATTTTCTACGATATGAGTTCTAT
The DNA here is from genome assembly GCA_963277665.1 of Viscum album. NCBI lineage: Eukaryota > Viridiplantae > Streptophyta > Magnoliopsida > Santalales > Viscaceae > Viscum > Viscum album. The sequence continues at coordinate 364,849,720 of OY728162.1, read as the reverse complement.
ATTATAATCTTGTTAGATTATGATGATGATCCTCCTAAAAGGGTGAAGGTAAATAATGTGGGTCTTCAAGATCCAACAATTTATGCATATAGGACCCATGAGTATATTTAGGTATATTATTCTAGCCCTAAGATATTGTTATGATATTTCATCAAGCATCTCTAATGGGAGTAAGAATATAGGGATACTCCTAAACTATAATTGGGATATGATAAAAAACTATGTAATAATATGGATATAATCACTTCCTTAGTCATTATTCATTTCAAGGGTATGTAGATTATCCATATAAAGTGTACTATGGAAATATCTTTTCTACTATGTATATTCCATGATATGTCTTCAATATTCCATTGTCTCAACAAGAATATTAATTATATATTAGTGGGTGTGATCAAATATATAGACATGTTCTTCAATAATTATTAGATTATACATGTAGAATTCATGAGTGATAACTAGAATAAGAGATTGTTCTTTAGCCTCAATTTCATTTTTCCAATAGTGAGACCTCTTCCAAGGATCCCGGGTCTGTATAAAAAGGTTTGAGATCTAATGGGCAGGCCCCAAAAATATATTCATGTGGTTTGGGGATAGACAATAATTATATATATGAATGTGTATTATAGGATAACTCTTTAGATGTTTCAAATATGTAGTGAGGATGTGGTTGAAAAGCTCATCAACCTTCCCAATGTAAGGGATATAGGTATTACCCCTCTATATGGATAGGTTCCCAAAGTGCTTGGATGTGGATTTAGAGGCCATATGGTTCTGCATGGACCATTTCAAATTGGACTGTAGATGAGTATTCATCACAAAACAATTTTTATGGCATTAATCTGATGATCGGATGGAACTATTGATGTAGTACACCAAAACTAGGGAATTCACAGCCAGTTATTGGTGTCAATGGGTCAATTTCAAGGTTATCTTGGGTTATAAAGACCCGACAATTTTTTTGACCAAAGAATATATTTATCAAGGGTGAACTATTCCATCTGATACATGATTTAATGTATTCATTCATATTTAAGGGAACATTGAGTGGTTTCATGAACTTTTTAAAATAATCAATAACCATAAACAAAAAAACCCTATAAATAGCCTATCACCTATGAGAATAATCAATCGTTCACATTCATGGGTAAAGTAATAATATCTTATTCACCATTATATTTCCAATATTCCACCACCATCATTGAGTTTCTTACTAACCATGATCCTTCTCTAATTTTTTTTTGAAATTTTCTAAATCCACATTATTTGTTATTGGTAACCGAACACTTCAAAATTCAAATACGACATCAAAATTAAAAACTTCATAATTAGAATTTCAAAACCAAAAACCAACAGAACAATATTCAAATTTGAAAAATGAACACCCTCGAGCCCTCCACCTTACGCGAATCAAGGCAGCATGTCACCCGAGCCATCATCATTAGTGTTGTTCATTGAGGCGATGCTGACACCATCATTGCCAAAACTGTCACACCATGATAGAATCACCGGATCATCGCCAGATCCGTGCCATCATAGGTACCGTAGTGATCCTTATTTATAATGGTAGTTAGTTTTTTGTCCATTACCAGTGATTATTTGGGTTTACATTAGTCATGAATATGGGAGGTTGAGATCATCTCACCATTTTAGGGAAAATAATTCTTATTCCTAGACACTCAAATAGATTTAATATATTTTATTTATCCAGAATTGTAATAATATTAATTCTAGTTACAAATCTGAAAGTGAATAATCAAAACCATGAATTTTAGTAGTTGAATTGTTACTATTTTATGGTATAAAGATTCATAAATATGAACTATGGAATGTATCACCATCACGGTGAGTTGTATGTGTGATTGGGATTGGTTATGGTTTATAAAAGGGGATTTATATGTATGCATATAAATATAATTAGCAATTGTGTCATTCAAAGACACCTAACAAGATAGGAAATACCTTTTAATGTTATGTGACAATGATTAATGTGGTGCCATTTATGTTAATGCATCCATGACCATGCGAAGTTACATTAATGGTATTGTGTTTTGGACTTGGGAGGTGTTGGGATAGAACCTCATAGTGGAATCGTACATATACTTGCTTACCAGAATCAAATCCCATTTAGTTAAAATGCATAGTTTAAGGGTTCATTAAAGGACCAATCCATATAAATAATTGTAACATGGTAAGGAAATTGTGATATATTGTTTAATGTGATGTATCTAGGACTATTAGGTTAAGGATAACTAACAGTGGATGGAATGTGATGTATACATTGATGAACCTCTTTGTTTAATCCTTTTAATTGGTAACAAAATATAAGATGGTGTTGTTGGACTTGTTAGAAATATATCCAATTGATAAAAGATATCTTATATCGAATATGAACCTTTGTGGAATTGTTGATCTTAGTTAATATGGTTTATTAGGGATGTATAAATTACATTCAGTATGGACCATTGTGATAATGTATGGTATTATCTTTGGGTGAACCATATATATGTATTTATCATTAATAGATCAAGTTGTTGAGATCATTAATAATGGTATAATTGGGGCATTACCAACTTATATAGATATTATACTACCTAGGAACATGAAATATATATGTTGGAAATATTTATATTCATTCTCAGTGTTTCTGTAATTATTAATGTCTCGAAAAAACTTTTTTAGGGATTACACCTTATAGGAGGCCCTCGATATGTCTCTAGATAACTGAGTGGAACCAAGATAATTATTGGGTTCACATGATAATCAAATTCTAAATAAGTATTTTCCAAATGATAAAAATGAGGTAGGGGAGGATTCACCTTTATAATCATAACAAAAAATGAAGAGGCCAATTTTTACATGTGGGATTTGTTTTCAATTTTTCTCAATGAATAATAATTATTTCATTGATTTTAATGCATCGATGACATTGTAAAAGAGATGTTTCTAGAAATTTTGGATGATCTATTGAATAATGTTAATGAATATGATTTAAATATTATGCTAGACGTTGGATGGTGATAAAAATCCTTTACTATATATAAGATAGGATGTAATAATCCATGCATGTGGAAGAAGATAATAATTTATACAGTAATGTATTCATTTAATGGGATAATTGGTATTATTCCCATTGAAATATTGTGAGTATTTTTTTATTTAAAGGTGAAGGTTTATTTGAAGTCTCCAAATTATTATCAAGGATGGTGAAATAATATTAATATCTCAATTATGATTCTTAATGTTTGTATAATAATATAATTTTAACAAAATAAATTTATAACCTCTCTATGATGTTTCTAGATATAAATTCATGTACAGAGATGAATGATCATAGATGAATGAATAATTTCAACAAAATGAGGGTGACCTGATAGAGTCCAATAGATTGTGGTTTTCAAACGAAATATGGGAAAAAATGTTTCACTAATTGTTTTCAAAGTTATATAAAATATTGAATGATTAGAAAAATATATCATTTGATGATTCATTATGTATTCTATAAAAATTAAACATCACAATTAATATTTAATGTTATTCAAGATAAATATTATAAAAACAAAAGTATTTGTGAAATTTAAATGAGGCTATTATGAGAGGATAATGTTTCACCAAACTGTGAAATGTAAGAATTATATGAACAAAATTATGTTAATTATAAAGAGAAATATAGACAAAGGAAATATATACAGAACCATAAAATTATCTTTTTCAAGTTTTCATACTTAATTTTTAGGTGAATGTCATAGAATATAAATTTCTAGTCAAAATAATATATAATTTTTTAAAAATTTAATAGAAAATATGTTTCCCATAAAAATCATTAGAAAAATGTTTTCAAGAAAAGGTATCAGAAAAATGTGTTCAAGAAATAGGATCAGATATATATATTTTTGGGAAAAGCATTATAAAAACGTTTCCATGTGAATCCATCAGAGGGAAGAGGATCTTTATTCTAGATAGAATATTACCTAATAATTAAATAAAATTATATATAAATATATTGAGTGATATTATGAATTTTATAGATGGATGATGTTAATGAATTAGGGATAACTCAATGTTACCAGATGGTGATATGTATTGAGTTCATCATATTGAAAATTTTTTGGTGGATGCTGAGAATTCATAAGGTATAGTAAGCATAAAATACCTATGATGAGAACATTAGAAAGAGCACATCTGATGAAATTTTTTTAGATCACTAGAGAATGAAAATTATATGAACATTATGAAACCCTCTAATAGAAGAAGAATTTAAGGTATACCAAAAAATTGTTAATGGAAAGAGGGAACACATGCGTTGTTATCAGAAGGACCAATATACATTTAATAATCTCTAACAATTTTGATGATTATATGATGAACGTTTAAAACCACAATTATAATAAATAACAGATCATGATTCTTTAAAATATTTCAGGATGTTTTGATGATTGTTTATATTGACATTTAGGAAAATATCCATTAAATTTTGTTGACTAGAATCTATTTAGAGTTTTAGAGGTGATAAAATAATGAAATTATAGTCTGAGGAATTCAAATTTGGATGTGGAAAATTAAAATTTTATTTCATTCTTCCCCATAATTTTAAGAGGAAAATATTTATATATAAAGGGGGATAGATTTGATGGGATGTGGTTGATTGATGTGGTTATTAACGCTCTGTTTTATTGATGATTTTGTTTTTAATATTATGTGTGGGCCCTAAAGATTGAAAATAACTATATTTTGGTATAAATTATCAATGGATAATTTCTGAATAAATAATTTAATTATTGAAAATAGAGGTAATAGAATGAGTCAGGGGTTCGAGATGAATAAGAGAATAAGGGATTTAATGAACTGATGTCAGGCATATAAGTATCATATAGACATGTATTCATTGAATTGTTATTAGATGCATAAATTATTGATGTATATGTATATAAAAGGGAAGTATCTGATGAAATTTATTGAATTATGATTAATTAGTGAATATTATCTTCCCTTAAGAAGTGGATATGGAATGATAAATATTTATTTTTTCTACTATGAAGAATAAGACCACAAGAAGAAAATGTCTTGTACTAGTGTGAGAAAATATTTATTATAGATTCCTTCTTGAAAGAGGAATAAAATTAAATGAATCACTCTATATATAAGAGTATAATTATAAATGTTACTTGCATGACTCTATGAAATTAAGATAATAGGATGAAGAAAAAATAAGCACTAAAAAATTCAATAAATGTAACATTAGTGGAAGAATATATTTGTATTAAAAATAATCCAAGTAATTTGAAGACTATTTATATGGGTGGTATAAATATATATCAAGGAACTAATTTTGGACATTAAATTCACCATTTTATTGAAATAGGATTTTTTTTAAATCTCCCTCCAAAATTTTAGGGAACCACACTTGAGGATCAATTTTTTTAAGGAAACCTGGAGGTAATTAGTATCTCATTATAGTGGGGAATCTATATTCTTAACACTCAAATAACCATAAAGGACTACCCAATTATATATATTAGTAAACCATATAAAAAAATTTCGGTTCTTCTTACTTTAATATACTTACATATGAAAACAAGAGAACATGATAACCAATATCTTAATTGGTCAAAGAGGGAAAGGGATAAAAAATATTTGTTGGTTTCAAAATGTTTCGTACACTAATTCACCCTTATAATTGATATTGATTCATTTTAGTGGCCCAAACAAATAGTATTAAATCTTATGTTGACCTCTATTATATTCACTATATTATAATTTATAATCCTTTGGATATTTTAGTTTTTTCTTAAATTTTCAAATATGTTCATTTTGGGTAATGAATCATTTATCTCATAGGAGAATCTATTTTCTAACTAGACCATGGTGAATATCGGAATGAATGAAAAAATAATGATGATGAAGATGTCCCTATAAATCCAAGGGGAAGAATGATTAATATATTTAGGACATGATATAACATGAGGCTAATCTGGCTTGGAATAAAAAGTAAATGCTTTAATAAATTACCACCATGTATAAGGAAATCATTTCTACCGTAATTGGATTATGATCAAATGATCACAAGGTATGTTACAAATCATTAATAATACATCTTCAAGAATTATAACCTAGAATAAGTGATGGTGATTATAAGAAAAAAGATCATCATTTCAGGTATGGATCTTGATTTTGGGTTGCTTTTTAGGAAAAATGATGAACTGGGGTTTTTTCGTTGTATATGCTGTGTACATCCATGTACATGCTGTGTACATGGTTTCCACAGACTACCATGTACTGGTCATGTAATTTCTAAGATCAAGGCTATTTGGTGGCTTGGAAAATCACTTATGTTAGGGGACGATTAAGGCTACAACATGATGTGTAGTTTAAATGAACATATCGTGTACTTTTTTATTGGATACGTTTGAGCGGAGTTGCATCTTATGTACGTAGAAATTATTTTTTTCCAGGTGGTTCTGATTTTAGAGTGAAAGAAAGACTGACGAAATTTGAACCCGTCTCAATTCTCCATTTGTTCCCTGATTGAGGCACTGCTAGGTGCATTGGAATCCCACTAGTGAGTTCTCAAAACCCATAGTGTCATTCATAATGATTCATCCACTCTTGTTAGTTATTCATAGTGGGGGAGGGGGCCACATTTTTGTAGATCTACACTGATCTAGACCGATTCAAGGGCATATGTTCAGGTATATCGATCATACGACATTGATGTAGGTGCTCAATACCATTAATTGTTCATTTTTGGATTATATATGCTTAAATTTCAGCATACCCATGAATGTGATATTACCTAATTAGAAATATAACCCTATTTATTAATTTCTATGGTTTTATTGATATATAATGGTTTTTTTATTTTTCATTAAGTTAGATACATTTTTACAGGACACCACATGGGTTTATTTCCTTTGATTGATTGTTAAAGGTTGTTTGGTCTAGGATTCCATTTAGAAATTCCATTTTTCCTATTCCTTGGTTGATTATGATGTATATTGATTTTCTATATGAAATTCATGTTATGTGATTGTGAATTATTATCCATGATGTGGTTCAGATTATATGAGATGATTTAATATTACATCCACACAATATTTTCAATAGACTATGAGAGCCTTGGAACAGGAAGACTGGAATCATTCACATTATTTACACAAGACCATGAGAGCCATGGTGTAGATGTATACCAATGGGTATTGACATTGAGAGGTACCAATTAGTACATTTATAAATTATTGATATTATATGTATCCAATGGTATTAATTGTGAAAGTTTTCCAATAGGTCATTTATAATTTATTGACATTATTTTGACCCAGGGTTATAGCCCATGAGAGCATCCCAGGAGATGGTTTGAAAATTATTGGTGCAATGTTGAACAAAAAAATATCGACCATGAGAGATACCCATGGGGTCGTTTGTAAATGATTACAGCTATGTTAAACCAAAGTGGCTAGACTATGAAAGCTTTCCCAGGTGGTTTTTTAAGAATGATTGATGATTTTGATGAGTCTTCCATGTCAAATCACAAGTTTGGACTTATCCTTACATTATTAATTAGATGGTCTAATGAGACATCTACTAGTTACTATTACATATAGTGATATATGGCATCAGTTAGATCCCAATATTTCAAGATTCCAATAATGAATAATAAATTTAAATAAATGTAATTGAAATATTTGTGATTGTATACATTTGAGTACTTCCTAGTTTATTGCTTCAAGTGTGCATATTACATAATAAATATATTCAATGATAGTTAGGAATAGATCATTTGGTCGTTACCTACTGGGATTCATCTCACAACATTTTTGGGTAATGATATTTTACTCAAACTGAGTATATGATAGCATATATAGACACGGAAAGGGCCCATATTCATGAGGAACATCATTAATGTTTGATCTCGAGAGCATGGGACCAAGATGAGGCTTATAACACTATTGGAGTTTAATTGTTTATTTTTTACTATGGTATTTTTACTGATTTCTAGTAGTGTGACTTTTTTGGATGTGTTCTAAGATCCTTATTTGATGAATTATATATATATATATATATATTATTCCTTCTGTTGGATTTTATTTCAGTCTTTTTCATTTTATTAATGTTTTATAGTATTAATTATTCCATTAAAGTTTACAATTTGTTTTATTCTATGTATACTATCCAAATGAGGGAATAATTTCCCCATTACAACACCTTTACAATCACATCAAGTCAGAATCCTCTGTCTTTTGGGGAAATTTCCTTGAGATTATGTGACCAACTGGGTTTGGGGAACCGTTGTGCAGCCCCTCGATCCAGGATATTCCTAAGTGGTACCATAGAAGGTTTTTTTCTTCATTTCCATACCATTGGGAGACTATAAACTTGGATCAGAAGGAATACGTATTTGGTAATAAGTTGTGATTAGGAGTATATATCTAGTGTACATGGAAAATCCATGTTTCCTCGAATATTAATATTTTTATGGTTTCGCAATTTTGACAGCTTACTTGATTTCATTGTTTGGTGATTCGCTACTTTTTTCGAGTTATTATTGATATATTTGTGGTTCTATTTCTTTTGAAAATGGATGAAATGTGGTTATTTAATATCATTCATCAATTCGAACCTACTAAAGATCACATGTCATGAATTTTTTCATTCCATTTTGGGAGCATTACCATTTGTATATTATTCCGGTAGATGTTGTTCTAGTATTACGTGCTATTGTGATAGATTATGTGACAGAAATACATGATATTTTTGATAGGGTATTTATATATGAAATGTTTCATTAGGTTAGATGCCACGATTTTTTCCCTAAGGAGTTATGGGTCCTCTTGGATCATGATTTGGTGGATCAAGATTAAACATTAATTAAATTATGTTAATGGATGATATGAATGAGGATTCTAAACATTGATTCTTAGGGTGTATGTGCTCTCATTTATTGTATAATGGAATTCTTTGGCCAAATTTTATGATTTTGCGGGGTTTGGAGATGATTCTAGAGGCTTACAATCTGAAAACCCAGAAAACAAGGAATGTGATGTTATGAAGACACACCATATTTTATTCTATTCTTGAAGAATGACATTAATGAAATACATGATATGTATCATATGTTCATTTCATGTAGTAGTTGATAGTGTGACAGAATTTGTGAGAATAGACATAGGGTTCGTAAACTTTTTGTTGAACAAGCAATGTATTGGATGTACACACCATGCAATATAATACAGTGTATCCAACCTTGTGAGAAATGATAGGGTTGGATAGATAATTTGAGTACATTTGGTTTCTAGGGTGAAAATTTCGTGTAGTATTACACCTGTAGAACCATGAATTTATAACCATGTTGAAGTACTAGGGTTGGAGGGAATATTCAAGTACATGTCATTTATCAAGAAGAACATTTCATGTTTATCGGTGTTAAAGGCCGGGTTGGTAGAAGTACATGCCCATGTTAAGGCTTGAGGAAACACACTATGTAGTAGTATGACATCATATTTAAACCTCGTTTTTAAAAAATTGAATGTTTTCCTTATACTATTTCAGTCTTTCACTTCAATGTTTCCGTTTTGATTAACAATGTACTAAGGTGTGGTCTTGACCCTTAAGATTCATGCCTTTATGAAGGCATATGATTTTATGCCAGGTACATGGATATGATCAGACATCGGAAATTATACATGATGGAGTATATTAAAATCCTTTTATTTCACCCATCTTGGAACTAGATATTATGACAAATGCAGTTGTTGATGCACAGTTCTATAAAGGATTTATGATAAGATACAGACTTTCTAGTGATAACCAAATCATGCCCTGTCTATGAAACAGTTGACATGAGTGTTCTAGCAGTATCATCCTCCCACTTTTTTAGGGGATGAAGGACCAAAATTTGTAGAGTCATGGTTGGAGGCCATTCTTTCTATCTCCAAGTATCTCAAGATTCCTCCAGAGAGGTGGGTAATGTTCGCAACATACATGTTATGTGATTTCACCAAGAGATGGTGGGATACTATCTCATAGGAAGGACCTCATTAAGATATGTGTTGGGAAGAGTTTCAAAGGACCTACTATGATTACTTATACACAGAGACATTGAGGGACGACCGAGCCCAGGTGTTTATGCATTTGGAGCTGGGCGCAATTTCGATGGTGGATTATCTTCTCTATTTACAGATCCTCAGTGGTTCACATCAGTAATGGGGGCTAATGAATTACCCCTGGATTAGTGATTTTTGGATGGTCAAAAGGATGAAAACTGATCTTAGTAGATTGTTATTAGGTTTACCTCTTGAGTGAGAGGTGTATTTCTATATTGAGCATATTCTAGGAGAGGCACTATTGTCCATTCCTTTTTATATGATAGATACACCCTAATTATAGAAGGTTAAGAAGCAGTTAGAGGAGTTGTAGGAAAATGGAATCACATGACCTATTACTTCTTCTTGGGGATCACCATTTATTTTTACGAAAAAGTTAGATTGTACCCTATTACTTCGAGTGGATTATCAAAAGATGAACCTATTTATGGTCAAGAACTGGTATCCCTTGCTGAGGATTGATGATCTATTTTTCAGCTTTGAGGAGCCTCGGGGTTCTCCAAGATTGACGTGAGATCTAGATATCATCAGTGGCATGTTAGGCCATCATATATACCTCTTACATCTTTTTGAAGTAGGTATGGTTTGTACTAGAATTTGGTTATGTCCTTCAGTCTCATGAATGTGCTGGCAGTTTTCAGGGCAGTGATGAACTGAGGGTTCTAACATTACATTGATTCTTTTGTGGAAGTATTCATGGATGATATCTTTGTATACTCTCACACAAGAAATGACTGTTCCATCCATGTAGAGATCATATAGATTACACTAAGAGAGCATCAATTATATGCTAGGCTCTCAAAGTGAAAGTTTTTGATGGACCAAATTCATTTCTTAGGTCATGTTATCCCAGAGACAAGAGTATCTGTAGACCTAGAAAAGGTGAGAGTGGTAGTTTTTTAGAGAATATGAATAGTATCCTTAACGTATGATGTTTTTAGGGGATTTATGGTCACTGAAGCTTCTTTATTGAAAGCATTTCATGCTTAGTATCACCACTAATGGACCTATCTAAGATTCATGTGACGTACTTGGGACAAAATCATACGATTCAGCCTTTCATGAGAAAAAGGGAGATTGAATTTAGAACTGATCCTAATATTTTCAGAGCTAGGAAATTGTTACATTGTTTACTATGATGCATTAGGTATCAGGTTGGGAGTATTTATTATCTAGGTGGATGGAGTCATTGCATATGGGTCTCAACATTTGAGGCCACATGAGAGTAACAAAACAACATGTAGTGTTGAGTAATCTGTAGTTGTGCATTCTTTATTTTCTTAGATACATTACATTCTGGGAGATAAGTTTGTTGAATACGCTAACCATACAAGCCTCTAGTATATCATTAATCAATGAGATATGAATTTGAGATAGCGAAGGTGGGTAGTGTACCTTCAGTATGTAGCCATTGATATTGCCTACATGCCCATAAAAGGCGATGTAGTGGATGATGCCTTTTGTAAGGGGACTCAGATATAGGTAGTTTAGGAAGCTACAACTGAGTGGCATCTTTTGGCTTTGATCTCTGAGGTGAATTTAAAGGTTCATGAAAAATAGGGGATAACGTTTCTTTCTTCTATACATGTTACATATGCTCTACAAGATCATATATTAATGAGGAATCTATTAAATTCTAAAGGCCTTGTCCTATGAGAGAGTGTTTCAGGAGATTCCCTACTCCTAGGTGGAACATTTTTCAGGATGAGATTATACATTTTCATTGGTGTGTTTGGGTGTCAGCACACATATGTGAAGAGCTGTCTCAATACATTCACGCCTCAGTATGGGTAGTTCATCCTGATGTCACCATGATGTATCGTGATCTTTATTACAGTATTGGTGTCCATACATGAAAAGGGATATAGAAAGTTTTGTTAGGATATGTTCCAACAATCCGTAGGTGAAGGAAGATAATCAGTAATTGGAAGGGATATTATAGTAGTTGTCAATTATTGTGTGGAAGGGTAGTGATGTCATGATAGAATTTTTGAATGGTTTACTAAGGTCTCCTCAAGGAAATATTGATATAGGGGTTGTTATAGACATACTCATGAAGGTTTCTCATTTCCTGAAGATCAGGGAAACCTTTTTTTTTATGAGAATGGAATTATTTACATCCAAGATGTAATATATTTATGTGGGGTTCTTGAATCTATCATTTCAGACTGGGAAAAACTGTTTACTAGATATGTCTAGAAGGGAATACATAGGGGTTTTGGGACAGAAGTACTTATGAGTATAGCATACCATCCCCGAAAATATGGCATGTCTGAGTGCATGATTCAGATTTTGTAGGAAAAGATTCGAGCTTGCATCCAAGATTTCAGGGGATCTTTGTAGAGACAAATATCCTAGCCAAAGACTTCATACAATAATATTTTTCGGGAAACGATTCTGATGGAACCTTATAAGGCTCTGTATGGTAGACCATGTTGATCACCCCTAATTTGGTAGGAGACAGGTGAGCCATCTATGATGGGACCTTTTCTAGTTTTGGAAACCACTCGGCAAGTGTATTTGATTCATATGAGGGTTGATGCATCATTATATTGCTATAAATATTATACCGATCGACAGAGACCAACCCTGGAGTTTGAGGTCAATGATCACGTTTTTTGTGCGTCATGCCGATGATGGGGAGCAAGAAAATTATGAGACATGGAAATATTTCATTGAGATACATCAGTCCATCTAAGGATTTGGAGAGAGTCAGGCTAGTTTTCTATCAGTTTTAGTTACCTCATTGGTTATATGCTATGCATTACATATTTCATTTTTCTCAGCTACAACATCACTTTGATGACTTTTCTCATGTTTTTTCAACCCAAGGTGCATGAGATGGAGGTGGATTCATCCTTTAAGGAGAAACCTATTTGGACATTGAATCCCATCACTGAGGTTCTCCATGGATTATATGTTCCTTTTGAATGGGTTCAGTTGCATCCAGGGAAAGTGCATGATGAGACTTGGGAGAGGGTAGATGATGTGCAATTATAGTGGATAGAGTTGTTCAAAAAATTCTTTTTCACCACACTTGTAAGTGTAATTCAGGGATGAATTTTTTAAGGGAGAACATTTGTAAGAACCTGTAACATCATTTCAGGTATAGATCTTGAATTTGGGAAGATTTTTTATGAAAAATAATAAATTGGGGGTTTTATAAGTACTTGTCGTGTACATGGTTTCCGCATAAATCTACATACTGGTCGTGTAACGGTTGTGTACATGGCAATTTGGTGACCAGGAAGTACACATAAGTCAGTGGCCACTAAATCTACTATGTGGTATGTATTTTAAATTAACACACATTATAAATTTTTTTATTTTATATATCGGAGTAGGGCCACTTCATATATCTGTAATCATCTTATTCTCCCAATGGTTCGTATAGGAGATCAATAGAACAACCAATGAACTTTTAAACCCTCCTGATTCTTTATCCATGATTGGATTGAGACATTGTTGAGTGCATTTTAATCCCACTGGTGAGTTCTCATAACAAATAAATCCATTCTTCTTGATTCATCCACTCTCGTAAGGTATTCATGCTGGTGATTTTATCACCTTTTGGAAGATATATGTCAATTCAAGGGATAATGATCAAGTATATCGATCATTATACATCAAGTTAGGTGGTTAGTACCTTTCATTGTTCATCTTTGGATTATATATGCTAAAAGTTCCACATACCAATGATTGGGTTATTTCATAATTTGTAATTATACCCTCTTTATTAACTGTTATAGTTTTATTGATTGATAAGGGGTGGTTTATTATGAATAAGTTTATAAACATTTTTATGGGACACCCTACGGGTGGGATTCCTTTGATTGATTGTTTATGGCCATTTGTTCTAGGATTCCTATTAGGCATTCCATTTTCCCATGCCTTTGTTGATTATCAGGGAGATTTAATGATTATATTAAAGTGATGTGATATTATTGTGAATGATTAACGATTTAGTACATCATATAAAATGATATTATATAAAGTCTCTTTTTCCAATAGACTATGATAACCTTGGACCATGATGAATGTGAAGACTTCCACATTACTGACATAGGGCGGTGAGAGCCTTGGTGTAGATATAAACCCATGGTCATTGGCCATGAGAGATACCTTGGAGGTCATTTATAATTTATTGATACTATATAGACCCATGGGTATTGACTGAGAGATATACCAAGGAGGTCTTTTATAATTTATTGAATTTATGTTGACCCAGGGGTATTGACTGTGAGATCTACATAGGAGGTCATTTATAAATTAATGATGCCATGTTGACCTAGGATTATTGACCATGAGTGCTTCCCTAGTGGTCGTTGGTAAATGATTGGTTCTATGTAAAACCAAAGGGCATATAATATGGATACATTTCTAGAGGGTTTTTTATGAATGATTGACTAATTATGGCGAGTCTGCCAAGCCAGTGCACAATCTTGGAAACTGTATTAAATTATTCTTTACATGGTCTTCTAATACATCATGTTGTTACTATTACATAGAGAGAGATAGATCTTAGGCTATCTCCTAAGATTCCATGATTCAAATAATTAATAATAAATGATAATGAATTCAATTGAAAACATTAGGATTGTTTACTTTTGAGTACTTCTAAGTTTATTTCTTCATTTTTGCATATTACCTTTTATATATATTCTATAATAGTTAGGAATAGATTTTTTGGTGTTTTATTATTGGGAATCGTCTCACACTCTATTTCGGTCATCCTATTGGTCCAAAAAATATTATTTGATTTCAGGTATAGATAAGGGAAAACACCCTTATACATTAGGTACATGATTATTGTTGGAGCTGGAGATCATGGGAACAATATGTGTCTTGAGATGCTCCTAGAGTTTTCTAGTTTCTTTTATACTTTGTTTACTATAATTCTTTCCAACATTGTGTTGTTTCTAGTTGCTTTTATAGAGACATATTCTATGCATCATATTTATATATTGTGAATACTGATGGATTTTATATTAGTCTTCCACTGTTGTAAAATACTTGTTTTCTGGAATGTATAACCTGCCAATGAGGGAATATTTTCCCCATTATAACACCTTGTCCCTCACTGGTAGTTACAAGCCTCTTACATTGGGGGTAAATGCGCTTGATGTAATGTGACTAACTGGGTATGAGGACCCTTTGGGAAGCACTGATATCCTGGATGTTACAATGACGATCTATCTATATGTTCCTAAAAAATATCATTATATTGAGTAAAGAATTTTTTTTCTTTGAAATCCCAAGGAAACCATCTTTCTTATTTGTGGTGTATTTGAAAGCATGTATGAAGAGATCACCCAACCTGAAAATAATGTAGATAACGTGGAGATGGATTTAAAATAAATGTTTCTAGAATTCATATGAATCTCTATGAAGTTTATCTTCTTTATAATAATAAATGTGGATCTGGAAATACGTTCCTCAAAATTTCAAAACTATTGGATCAATGAAGTCAGTGATTATGATGGATACAACAATATTCTAGAATATAATTTTCCTGAAATTAAAATAAATTTTTTGAAATAAAATTATTGATATCTAGTATTTGAAATTAGATGTGAAATCCATAAAGATAAAGGAAATACACTAAATGTTACAAGATAAGTTTATGATATAAGTTGAATAGTATGAAATAATGAAGAAGGATAATTAAGAGAATGTTTATTTGATTTAAGAACAATATAAAAACACAATATGGAACTTCTATAATTAGACCTTAAATTTTTCAATATTGAGAGGATACATGTTGAGCCATAAATAAATAAATGGAATGTTTCAACTACACAAAAATTATCAAGAGATTATTATAATGATAATAAAATCTCTATCATAGGAAAAATAGATCATTACATCATTTAATTACCTATCTCATGAAGCTATGAGGGAAGAGGTATCATCTATATCATCTTTTAATTATGGGCCTAAATCTATTTTCATGAATAATGTTTGATGTAAAACAAAATTAAAAAATATATATGTATAGAAAATTGATATATAGATTACAATGATATCTAGGATGGATTGTAGAAAAAATATAGATGTTGGTTCAACCAGAAGAAGCTAAAAATATTTGATAAAAACCCAAACACAACATTCCCATCTTGTTTTAAATTTTAGATCATGTTCTATAGATATTATATGGTCAAGGTTTGTAGATCTATATTAGAACAACAAAATATTTAAGAATTGTTCTTTATTATTTTTCATAAAATAATATAAATGTTAAATGATTATAGATTCCCCTGATAGGGGGAGAAAGCAAGAGATGAGGGTACGAAATCTTCTGATTATGAAAAATATATATTCATCAGATAATAGTGTAATGATTGAAAATATATGTGAAATATTATATAATAGTGATCACAATATTAGTTCATGATCATATTAATATGTATGAAAATTTATTGGGATGATAAGACCCTAAATAAGGTAAATAATGAATATGAATCCTTGGGGAAAAGGTAGAATATTATTGTAAAACCAAGGACTCCCAAGAACATATCAAAGAATATAAATGACAAGTCATCAAATTCTAGATTAATGAATTGGAATAAGATAGATATATCAAAAATATATATAATGTGAAAAAAGTAGCTCAAAAGAATCCCTATAAAGGATCCTTGATGGCTACTGATCGTAAAATATACTATAAAAGGAAAAATGAAAATTAAAAATAAATATATCAAATTTATTGAGAGCTTATACTCAACTGAAAACTATTTTTCCATGATTTTCTATGTGTGAGGTGTCAAAATTAGGGACAAAGTCCTATATATTTATCTAAAATACAACAATAAGAAGAAGTGTTCTTAAATAAGTTAAAAGTTTCACCAAGTGATACATGTTACATAAATATTTTTGATAAAGGAAAATAAACACAAAAAGAAATTGATAGAGTGAAAATATCCCTGATGAACATATGAGAATTAAATTTTATATTTACTTGAACAAATAGTGGAGGAAATGGGGAAACCTAGTTATGAAAATTATCACAACTTTACTATTAACTTTGAAAACCATGGAAAATCCACCTTATTCCTTTTACCTTTATAAATTGAAATTGGGATTATCCAGTAGGTATTTGAAGTTGAAGCATGATCTATGGAAGTGGACCAGAGATAGTGGATGGACTATCATCATTGGAAAAAATTCTTTAACAAATTTATCTTCCTTGAATGAATCCTAAATAGTTAAAAAAACACAAATGATAGGATGTTTCTTGATGATGTTGAAGTGGTTTCTATCAATAAATGATAGAAAAGTGAAGTACATACCATCATTGATTGATCTTAATTATTGAATTCTAAAGGTATATATTAAATAATATTATCATACGTGAAGTTATATAAATTTTAAGGTTGTTCAAAAAAAAGTAAAAGATCTATTTAGGTGTATTGTCAACATGGAGATCTAGATGAATACATACTGAATATATTAATAATCATAAATACCCTGATAAAGGTCTCTTTGAGGAGGAAAAAGTGGAGTATATTATAAAATATTCATGATTTATTATTTCATAAATTTTCCTTATGATTTAATTTACTTGAAATAGTTTCATTGAAAATGATATGTATTTCATTATCTATCATCCGGAGTTACTAAAAATTAATAACATCATAATGGGGGAGAAATTGAATTATTTATTGACACAATAAAAGATAAACATGAAAGTGAAAAGGCTGTTAATCCTTCCATTAATACTTGAATGATTTTATCTTTTTTATTAAAGCATGTGGAGGGGGTTCAATTTCTTTTATTCTATTACAATTTTATATAACAATTGATATCTTTGTCATAGAATATAGTTATAAAACTCTCTGAAAAAATAATATTCATTCTTATCTCATTTTTTATAATAATATTTTATAAAGGAAAAAATTTATGTCTAAATAAAATATTTTTTTCAACATTTATCATGAATCAAATAAGAATATAGCGATACAATAGATGAAATGATCATTAAGAGGAAATTTATACATTTTTCCCTTGTTATTTGTATTTAATCTCAATAAGGGGTAGAGAAACTGATAATATTTTTTGAATTGAAATGGGAAGATAAATAAATTCAAATGTTTTGTTACTATGATGACGTATTCATTTATAAGGAATTTAAAACCAACCCAATGGGGTATATTTGAGATCCTATTTGTGAATATTTTATTTTTTTATAAAAAATTCTGAAGAAATAAAATTGATTTAATTGATGTCAATATGTTAAAGAGGCAGTAATGAAGTTGTTTCATGGATGTTTGGATAAATCATCTAATAATTTTAAGGAAGAATATGAGGATTTTATATTGGATTATTTTTGAGAAATTACTAAATAAAAAGAATACAGGAATTTATAATACAATATTTTTTATTAATAAAATATGTTCCAAAGTTATATTATCTTTGAAGATGATAATGAAACTATTTCCATTAGATGATTTGGGGTATATTCCTCATGTGATGTATATAGTTCATTCTAAGAGTTTTATTTACTTATGATGACTTATGTGAAACTATTTATGTGTTAAAAATGTTCCTAGATGTTTGGAGAAACACCCTTTTGTAACATAATAATTGCTGAATAGCCTAATTAAATTTCTAGACAAAATGTTTTGGGAAGGGATGAATAGACAAAGATGATCAGACATAGTCAAAATGAAAAAGTTCATCATATTGGGTCCAAAAGAATTAGTTGGTCAAATGGAATATGGGATAATGTGTATAATTGATTATATGCACAGTTACATTAGATATAGAACAAACTTATGATGTTTATTAATCAATGCTTGATATTTTATTCCATAATTATTAAATATCACAATACCTACTAATATATATTCAATATGAATATTATAATAATATAATTTTATGTGAAATGGATATGAGGTTATTATAATTAGAATAATTCAAACTAGATAAATATAATTATTATGTTGATTTTATGAGCTTTTTAAAGTTTAGAAAAAATATAAATATTGATAAATGAAATCTATATAGAATCATTTGGTAAATATTTATAAGAGTTTAGATATAATATTTTAAGGAATGTATTCAGATATATGTTTATAAAAAATTTAAATGAAAATATGATTGTGATACAAGACCTCAGAAACCATTTCTATTAAAATGATTTAGATGTAACTTTCCTAGAAAAGGAATTAGAAAAAATCTATTGTACAAAAGCATCAGGTGAAATTTTTTGAGCAAAAGCATCAGAATAAAGTTTTGAGGTAAATCCACCAATAAAATAGACGAGTTTCATTATACCAGATAAATATTTGGAAAAAATATAATATAGCGAAATAGAATGACATAGATATCGATTATAAATATTACAAATGGGGAATTTGAATGAATGAATAGAAGACCGATGTTACCATATAGATAGATATATTGACTTCATCAGAATAAAAAGTTAGAAAATATCTGAGAGCTCATTAGATAGAGTGATAAGATCAAACCTTACAATAGAGTATTGAATAGTGAACATAAGACTAATTATTATGATCTTACAAGGGAAATAAAACCATAAAAAATAATGAAACCATTTGATTGAAGAATCGTGATCTATCTACTTCATAGATGTTTTTAGGTAAGTGGAAACATTTTAGTTTTTCAGATGTAGCAACCTTTATATTTATAATCTCTAAATATTATGATTCTACTACGATAAATATTCAATTAATCCATAATAATAAATGAATGAGTTTAATTCTAGATTATAATTTAGGAATTTTGAAAGTTTTTTATCATGAAATTTGAGGAAATATCCAATGATGTTTGTGGAATTCAATTTATTAAGAGGTTTGATGATTTACAACTAATGGATATCTGAAGTATGGAATTAAAATTTCGAAGTGGTAAATTAAAATTTGAGTTATACCTTCTCTATTTTTTTGGAAAAACTATTAATATAAAAAGTAGACCAAATGTGATGAGAAGAGGTTTTTTGAAGTACTGGTTGCTATAATGTTTTTGATGAATACATTATTTCTAATGTGAGGAAAAGTCCCTGATGTTTAGAGTAATTTTGTTGTGGTTCAATGTATAAATTGGTCATTTTCAATACAATGAAGTTCCAGATAGGGTAAATAAGTAACCGAAGAAGAATATAGTACTAGGTAATGATGAGAATAAGCGATCAGATAAACTAGCATTTGATAGATAGGTAACATATTGACATGTATCATATATATTGATATCAAAGGATGAAATCTTGAGATATAGGGGTTGGTAAAGGATATACCGGAAGAATTAAAACTGATGAAAATATTATTCATTGAATATAATGAAATGATGAAGAAATATTTATCTTTAATGATACAAAGAATAAAATTAGTTTTTGAAGAAAATATCTCACTATTTCAAAAAAATAAATATTTAATTTTTAAGAGTAATTGGATTGGGTGAATTATTTTATACACAATAGTATAAAATAATTGTTTCTTTCATATATATCGTGAATGATGCTACCATTTAAAAATGAATTAACCAGTCCAAGAAATTAATAATGTTTCCCATCTCCTCTCTTAATGTATAAGGAGCCGCATTTTAGGTTTAGGATTGTTATTTTACCAACCCATTGTAATTAGAATCTCATTATAGTGGAGAATTTATGTACTGGCCTCCACCATACACAATAAGGATTGTATTCTCTTAAATAATAGTGAACCCTTTAAAAACATTGTGTTATATCCTCTAAATGTTTTCATATACATGAATACAAAAACTAAAATAGAGAAATAATACCATTATCTTATTATTACTAATATTTAAATGGATAAAAGTATTGAATTATTTAAAAACATTCTGAAGAATGATTCACCCCCACATTATGTTGTGTATATCTTAATGTGAACCCATCAATGGAACCTCTCTATCATCAAAATAAATTATTGTTATTTCCATAAGGGCCATATCAGTTAAAGAGGAAAAATTATTAGAAGTCCATTATCATATAAACAAATGATTAAATGGGTGAACACTAGTGTTCATAGTGGTTGTACCAGGTATGTCTACTCGATTTTTGGAGGACATTGGTAAATGGTTCCATTACATGATACATGGGTGAAGTGGAACCAAGGAATGAGAATGTGGTAATGGAAGGTTACCATGTAGGAGTCATAAGATAAGGCACACTCAACCATGGATATAAGGGAGAAATCTCACCCTAGTAAAATGAACAAGGAAAATTTGTACCCTAGTTGGTGACTGGGGTAAATAACCACCCTATTCTGGGGCTTGAGTGATGTCTCTCCACATCATGGGGTATGATGTTGTGTTTCCAAAATATAAAGTAGAAACATGTTCACCCTACTATGGAGGTTTATATAATTTTTACCCATATGGATGGGTATATGTAATTGTTTCCATACTATGGACCCCCAAGGTGTTTATAGTGCATGGTTCCTTAATATTGTACTCTTGGGTTATGTTGGGAACATGGATTGCTAGTGTGGTTTATTTGTGATGAGGTCCATCATCCTAGTAATAAAGGATAAAATTTTAAGAGTTCATTATTAACAGATTATGTATTAAACTATTAAAATGATACAATTATCCATAAGTTATGTAAATTTCCTTATATTTTGTCTTAATTAGTCACCAGGAAGAAGAATTGATGACCCGAGAATATAGATCTCATACGTTATTTCATCCTATAAATTTGTTTCAAAATATAAGATCAGGGGACTATTTATACCCCAACGGTGGCCAGAGGAAAATAATAGGTTGGTAAAAACCTTTTCATGATTGGAGATGACTACATGACACATGTGGGATTGATTCATGGTTTCATTGTGAAATGAAAGTATAGGAATACTTGGATAAGAACACAATTTCACTTATATGAAGGTGTTTCATGTGAAAATACCTTGTCACACATGTAGGTACCTTGATTTGGGAGTGAGATCTAGGAACAATTGATGCCACTTTTCACTAGGAATTTCGTAATTTAGTTGAATCCTATATCCTTTATAAATGGGATTGACAACCATAGATTCTATATAACATCCTCCTCGGTCATTTTTTGTTTCAATATCCTAGGGATAATTGAAAAAATGTGTTTTAATTGGACACATATGAATCTTTCATTACAATCCATTCTATCTAAGAATCCCAAAACAATATTAAGATGCATTACATGATATTCCAATTTATAAAAATTTATTAAAATATCAAAAATCTGGAGAGATGTAAAATCACCAAGATATAACTGGAACACTCAATTAATATTATATATAAATATAAATGGTTAATTCATAACTCCAAATTACATTTATATAGACTTGAAATATTTATATTGACATAAAAACATTTCATATGGATTTAAAGATCCATAACCTTCATCTATTAATATCAATATTATTAATTGATCATAAAATATAATGTCTCCTCCATCAACTAGTCATGAAAATAATCTATTTTCCGAAGTGGATAATGAATCTTCACATCACTTGATTGAATAATTGATATTTAATATACCAACTCAAACCTCCATATAAAATTGTTATAAAAAACACAAGGGAAGACCATTATAAAAAATAACACTGAATAAACACTCAGTAAAAAAACTCGTCAATCTCGATTCTTAGTTCAATAATAAATAAAATTTGCATCAGATAAGCCACATTAGCAGTAGTAGAAAACACTAAAAATAAATCAATCCAAAAAAAATATTTTTCAGTGTAGGAAAAAAAATAACATCATTTTCGATAAAATAAATATATTCTTTCATAGCCTATGGAAACTGCTCTATTTTCACAATAATTTCATAAAGCATTGAGGATACAAACTAAGATGAAATACTCTATTGTTCAATATTTCATTTTCTAAAATGTAAATAATTTTCCCCAAAAAACACCACATAGTCCCTATCCAAATTCGAGAAAATAACCATTAGAAAATATCAATCCACAAAATATTATTCATACTATAACCAATCAATTTTCAGAATTATATCACATGGTTTTTTCCTTATCCTAATAAATTTACACTAGAAATGGTATTTACCAAAAACCGACTCCACACTACACATCTCATCCAACCTCAAATGATTTATCATTAGATTAATCAAATCCAATTCCTCTAGAAATATTTACATAGAAAAATCTAATTCGTGGACTTTGGAAGGGGTAATAAAAGAATCTAAGGAACCAAAATTAATAAAAATAGTTGAATGAGTGTATCATATGTAAATTGTACATCAAACCGCATTAGGTCCCTACAAACATTGATCATCTATAACCATATGTTTTTTTATGTAAACGCCATGAATAAAATCCCCATTTATTTTCTATACATTCTC
Organism: Viscum album; assembly: GCA_963277665.1. Taxonomy (NCBI): domain Eukaryota; kingdom Viridiplantae; phylum Streptophyta; class Magnoliopsida; order Santalales; family Viscaceae; genus Viscum; species Viscum album. The sequence goes on along the minus strand of OY728162.1, from coordinate 364,826,305 downwards.
TCTAGTTAGATCTATGTTTTTCTCCACCACAATGTCTTCTTCCAACAACACCCTATGTTGATGATTCAAAACATTTCTTACCTTTCAATTGTACTAAATAATGTGGTTGAGAATATTACTACTATCGTATATAAAATTGTTACACTATAATCACTCCTCCATTACCTTCCATGAAACCGTAGGTATACATACTACAAGAATCCCGTCCCACCAAAAGAGGAACATAGAATGTCCGTGGTCCCTCCAGATGGTTGTGTAATACCTAAAACAAATAAATTTGATCACACCATTATCCTACTCAAATGGTTTCACATAAACATATATCTATGATTATCCATAAATTTTACCTTCAGACCCACACAATGACACACAATACAAGGAACTCCCCATGAAAGATTCCGTCCTTGTTTAAAATTTCCCCAAAATATCATTAATTTCCAAAATATTATTAATGTAACAAAATTAAAAGATCCAAAACTATCTATATATATTCGGGTATAATTACCTAAAAAGCTATTTTAGCTTCTTATTTGGCATATAATAATAAGATATTCAATAAACTCCATAAACCATTAACCAAACTCTTAAAAATCATTTTTTTCTTAACAAATACACAACATCCCCAGATTTCATTCCAAAATAATACGATATAAAATTTAATCATTAAACAATAATATATGAATCTAATTCCATATTATCATAACGAAATAATTATATATTAAATAAAATTCCCACCATTGAAAAGTTGAATCTCAAAAAAAACTCAACAAAAGAAGAACATAGTTTTCATCTCCCATCAAGGTCAATTAAAATTCTATCTTAACCTCATCTAACAAATGATTAGTCTCATGATTGGAAATAAAACCCAAAAATCTAGCAACTACTACCTATATAAATTACCCAAGGCTATCATCCAAGACATCCAAGGAATTACATCAATTAGTCAGTGTATACCCTCATGTTCTTGTTAAAATTTCTTTTACTGGAACTCACATATTCATAACAATACTAGAATATCTAAAAATAGATAAAAAAATATCATCAAAAGGATGCACATATGGAATGTCTTAAAACACTACAACATAGAGTTCTCATCTAAAAATATATCTATATCAATTATCCAACATAAGTTTTATCACCTCAAGAATGAACGAAACATAATAATCTTGTCCTAGATCGAAATTATTAATTGAATATACACTAATAAATATACTCAACAGTAAATACATTATCCCTTATGTATAGATACGTAGGTTATAGAGTCCATGATTAAATCCCTAGGGACCTTCTATATAAAGATGGTTTCTTTAGTATACCTTACATACTATGTTTAGGAAATATTGTTATTTTACCTCCCTTGAAACCCCCAAAATATCCAATTAAAATATCTCAGCCTAATATTTTCTTATGTAAATAATACTTCTATTTAGATTAATATTAAATTCAGAACAATGGATCAATTCTAGAACAACAAAGGTTTAGATTCATTGGAAAATACATATAACATATAATTTTTTTATGAAATATCATCAATATATCCTATATAGATATTAACTCGGAGTACTCTTCATGTGTATAACATACTAAATCATTAATTATGACCAGGGAAAAGGAAAAATAAGAAAAGGTTGAGAATAGATGCTCAGTAATGGTAAATATTCAAGATATAAACTGATCATCAAGTGAAACCATTAGATAAGGATAAGGGTATGATATCATGACATTAACTTAAAATTTTTATAGAAAATCATAAAATGACCATAAGCGTGAGTTATTTAAATAAATATTATAATTTTAAAATGACATAAATCATATGAATGAGAATTAATCATAATATAATAAATAACCATAACTTCAGAGCATACATTTCTATGGCACCATCATAAGTATAGAAACATTTTTAAATGTCATGGTTAACTAATTTGACCATCAGATTAGGCATCAAAATATATTTACCATTGTAGATCAACCACATAAACCTATTTCCCATAAATAATTATGAACTTTGACTTATTTCTTGTAGTTGATCAAGAACATCTACTTGTTTCCGATTAATATCACCTGCGATATAATAATTTAACTAATTAATTGGAGGGAGATGTAGGAACCACCCATCACATAATAAAAAACATATATATGAGTTTCCTAGGATCACATAAAATTCATCATATCAAAATCCATAAAAAATGGTTTTATAAACACTTTAACAAATTATTATCCTTGGAAATGGATTTCAAAAACATTTTCCCATAATAATAGTAATCCACTAGAAGTAAGAGTATGGATAGTCTTGTTGTAATGAAACCCTATTACATAATAAATAGAATCATGGGATTTTGTTGTTAATGAATATAGATACAATTAAAAGATCATTGGAACCTTCTTGAGGAAAATATCATTTCAAATTTAAAAATCACTTTTTAAAATTTTATATTTGTGAATGTAATAAAGAACCAATTTTCATTGAAAATATCCTTTTAAACCTGTAATGAAATATTCAAATCATTGGGGAATTATAATTGTTGGAAATTCAATTCATGCTGTAAAAGTTAAAAATCATTCCTTCCATACTTTTTTTAAAATGTCACAATGTACCTCATTTTAAAAATGAAAAAAAAAAATTCTCTGAAAATGTTTTGTGAAAATTTACATATGAGTAAAAATTATTTTAAAAAATCATATTAGAATAGTAATAACCTTCATAATTTTGTTTAAAACATGGATTTAGATGAAATGAGTTTTTTGAACAAAGAGAGAAAAGATGTTGACTTTAATTAAAAGAAATATTTTATTATCATTTTAATTTAAAGTAAGGAAAACTAGTAGAAAACATAAAATCTCATGAAATTAAAGGGGTATATAAAATAAAAAAGACTCATTGGATAAAGACCTTTTAATTTACTCAATATAAATCCATGTTGGAACAATATTGATTAAAATAGGATTGACACATAAATCCATTACCAATAGTATATTTTTTCCCAATTCATATTCAAACCACCTATATAATAAATATTTATTTGTTATAAATTTTTTAATAAATTTATTCATATTTATCAAACAATGTATTATTTATTTATAAAATATTAAAACTGTTTTGATAATAAATTGTTTTTAACTCTGATTCCTTGTTTTTTTCATTCCTAATATTCACTTTGTAGTATAGTGGTACCCACAAAAATATCAAGTAATAAAACCCAATAATCCCAATTCATAATTCAAACAAAGTACCCCACCATGACATTTTATGTGATCCACAACAATAATTCTAATTAAAATCTATACATAAATTGATTCCATGGGATTCTTACCACCAATGCATTGCTCCCTATAATGGTTAAATAATTTTTATAATTTTAATCATAGTCTAAAAATATTATTTATGGATTATATACCTAATTATAATCATCCATAATGAGTGTAAATAGAAAAATTAATTACACCATTCACGTAGACTGTAGGTAATACATACACATAAATACTAATTTTATTTTTCAAAGGATGTTAATAGAGAAAGTTAAAAAATAATTCATATTTAAATAATCATTATTATGTCATATATATCATTTATATTTTTGAAATTTATTATAATTAAAATTTATGTAAAATGTAAATGAAAAAATAATCGCGTCGCTTCATTGACGATTTGGTCCCCATGTATGCACAGACGTTGTTACCATTTTTAAAGGGTTGTATGGTATGAAGGTAGATGTTATATCAAAATTATAGATATTTAATTAGGTCATTAATATCATATAGAAACATGAAAACCATCATAATTCCCTTACATAAATATTGGTGATGAAAAATTTATTATATAGCTACCTGAAGATGGTATGTTCAACGTTTGCACAAGAGATGCATTAACTTAATGTTTTATGGGAAAGAGGGTGAATAATTTTGTTTTCATAATCATGATAAAAATTAAACATATTTAGGATATTTATATTTTGTTTTATGAAAAATAACATATATTTAGAGGAGGTAACTAAGAGAAGAAATGAAAGTGATAGGTTACTGTGATTACATAATCATTGAAAAGTCACCTTTAAATATCCTATATAAAGATCTAGGGCTGGAATTTGGTGAAGAAAATAACTATTAGAATTTTATGGGATATTTATATGGGAAATATTGAGGTATGAGGTTTTATTTTATTACTGAGGTGAGGGAAGTCTTGGAATTTTTCAAAAAATTAAATTATAACAAATTCATTATCAAGATAAATGCCTCAAAATGGTCATTTATTCCAATATAAGGCTATAAAATATTTTACAATCATCAACCATTAAAATTTATACATATTTTGGGGTAATTTTAAACCTTATCATTTTGATTTACCCTTTGTATACAAGTTTAAATTTTAACTACGATAAAAAAATATTAAATGGTTGTAATTTTTAAAACTAGGGAGATAATTGCACCATAAATTGTTAATTTATAATTGTTTCAATAATATCATAACCAAATTTTATTATTTCAATATTTTCTTTGATTTTTATGTAATTGAATAAAATATCATTATAGACATTTTTACAGTATTCAAATAATTTAACATTAAATACATCATGTCAATGGGGGGATTTGAAAATAATTCTTTTACACCGCCCAAATATGTCATTAGGATCATTAAAATTAAAGGAACACATCAACTCATTCAAATTATATCACATTTAATTTTTTTAAAATCATTTATTATATTCTTTTATTAATAGTAGATGTACTTCATTTCTATTGCATAATATATTAATGTAACTATATAATTAATAAAAATTAAAAAAAAATCTACTGTAAATATTTTTTTCATTAAAGATGATATAAATATTTAGATTTATTCATAACATTCATTTCTCCTTTTTGGGCATAGAAGACATATTAAATAGAGTGATATTTTGTAACTTTATTTGATTTAAATAATATGTATGTCATTTTAATTGAAAATTTCCCATTAAATGACTCAATTTCAAGAATATTGTGTTATTAATCAATTTAATTTCACTAAATAATAATTAGGAAGATAATGAATTACACTATAGCTTATTTATAACATAGATTGTCCTAATTTACCCTATAGCGAGTTGAGAAATATTACCACAGTTACTATTCATATTGACAAAAAATAAATGGGCTATAATTACAGAATATGAAATTATATATTAAAAATATTTAATTCATTTTATCTAGTTAAACACCTATATATTCAATAAATCAATGTTAATGTAAATGTAGAAAATGTGATAACATTTTTTTAGATAAATACACATTTTTTATGCCTAAAACTAGATTTATAATTATCCTATTCCTAGAAAACATTTTGCTGAATGTTTAAAACATTTAATAAAGTAAATATAATAAATATTTCATTAAAATTATTCGTAAATATTTGTTAGTTTAATTAATTAACATAAATGTTAAATTTCACGTAGAAAAACCATTCTTTGGAAAAAAATTCACCTTTATTTTCAAATATTATTTAATTAAAATAAATTGATAAAAGATAACTTCATTTAATAAAAGTATAGACTATGTGTTTTTTATATTTTATTTTTTAATATTCATAACTTCTATTTCTATGGCTAGGTTATAATGGATAAGTTATGTTTTTATAATGTTATGATGTTTATTTAAACTCGATGTTGTCTATAGTGAAAGTCGCTGAAGAAATAAAAACATTTAAAAACTAATATTTCATAAAATATTGGTGTGTATCATTATACACCCATTGAAATTAATTTCCCAACTTAAATTTATCTATATAATATAAAAAATGAGGATACCAGACTTTGATTACATTATCATGATCCCACCTAGCTACTTAAAATTTCTGGTATCATGAGAGGACATTAATCTGGTTAGCTTTATTGTCCCCTAGAAACATTATCCCTCTCATATAATATTTTCATTGGTTAGTACTCATATGAATGGTGATAATCAAGTGGTATGACCTCTGAGTTTTGTTTATTTGAATAATAGGCTATGTACTTTCTGAAGAGAGATATAGTCAACATGTAATGAACTTGTGAGAGGTTTAATAGACGCACTAAGGATTAATTTGTGGCCCTTACTCAGTCAGTAATCTCAAAGGGTAAAATATACTGAGGTATTTGATTCTATTTTTAAAAAATATCATGACCTCAATTTCATAATAAATTCCCTGCAAGATCTTCTCACTAAAATTAATTTTCAAATCACATCGACAATAATCAACAAAACTCTTTTGTTGATTATCAGTTTCTTTGATGTCCTATTGAATAGTTCAAACATAGTATAAAATTTAATTTGCTATTTAAGGTACCAATATATTCCTATCACTAACTTCATCCTATGATGATGGATTTATATATATCATTCCATGGATATATTAATAAAGATCCATTGGAATGGTTGAGTAAAATAAAATGTTTTAAGAAAACATGACAAGAAGAAGGTTTTAATCCAAACTACCTTTAAAATTCATAGAATATGATTTAAAAATATCCTTTTTGGTTTTATGGATCTCTAAAATAGACTATCTATATGAGGTTGTTACATGGTACTGAAACTCATCTCTATATCTATAGCATATTGAAGACATTTCCAAAACATCAATGAAAACCATGGGTCCCAATTTGATAAAAAGGAAAATAGTTCTCAATTCAATCTTACTAATTCCTTCATATATATTCTGTAAAGACGATCAATTGAGAAACCATGATAGATAATAATGAATTGTGATGACTTCATATGATGATAGACTATAAATTTTATTACATTATGATCTTGATATATTTTATGGAGTCCTTTAAGAATATCGATTGTGATATTTTCCTACTTCCATTATTGTATGGGTAATTGATGTAAAATCCAATTATACATCTATATCTAATTCTGAACATTTTAAAAAAACCATGCAATAAGAAATATATTTTTAAATATCTCTTGTAATTCCGTCCCACTAGAAATACTCTTTCATGTTTTTATATATCAGTGTATTTCCATGATGAATAAATAATGAAGAACTATGAGCCAAATCCAACATATCTCTATTCAAATATGGTATGGGTGGGACATAGACACAATTTTGTATCCTTATTACCCTCCCACAATAAATTTTTAACTCTGTAACATTTCTCACCTTCTTTTTCATCCCCACATCTGCATTTTTTACCTCCAAAATCCTCACATGGAAAGATGGTAGAACATTCATTTGAAAAGGAGAACATTTATCCTCATTCATTATTATTGTATGATCCATATTTTCAAATAAATAAATACTAGATCTTATGTGATCCACATTATAGATAGACTAGAAAGGTAATTTATACTCAAAGCACTTCCCCCCTTGGTCACCTCCCAAGGTTGTAATGTATTGAGAAATCATAATTTTTAATCAGCTACAACCATGTTCTTTTGCTCATGTTCATCTCTATTTGAGTAAAAATATACATTAATTATTTTTTTATCAGTATATATGTAACAACATTATCCATATAGATAATTCCTTCTTATATTTAATGAAAAACTTACCCCATATAACTCTAAATAATAAGTTTGGTAATTTTTATCACGAGCCTTCAATTGGAGTGAGGCATAAGATATCACCACATAATTTTACATGAGAACACTTCATGTCCCATGTTTGATGAATAAATATAGATCTCAAACCATTACCCACTATAGGGCAGTGTGAGAATATTTACATTAATAAACATTATTTTCAATTCTTTTAAATTGTTTTCAAATTCCTCTACCCATATAGAATTAACTCCTTTCAAACGTAAAATTAATAGTGGATTTGATAATTGTTTGAAGTCACTAAAAAAATTAGTAATATCTTTTCAACCCAAGATAAAAAATATATATTAGTTATTATGGTTAGTCTAATACATTTATATGTAATTTCATTCTCCGAATGATCTTTTAATATTCCCTCAATCAAGATTATAAGACTCGAGTATTAAAAGTTTTAAAGACAAAATTCACTCTTGGTAAATTTTTCATAATGATTCTCCTTCCTTCGGGACTTTAGAACAATACTAATGTTAAATCCATTCTCTTCATTTCATTTTTAATGTATAAGAATATCATCTATAATGGCTACCAAAAAATAATTTGGTTAGTCTCAAAATAGTATATTAATTAAATCAAAGAAGATATAGGGCATCTGTAAGACATGAATACTTCACTATAAATCCATAGTTTCTATACCTTTTATGGAATGCTTTATTAGGAATATCCATTTTCTTGACCCACAATTGATGATATAAATATTAAATCCCCTACTTGGAAAAGTATTGTGCACTTTATAGTTGATAAAATTAATCATCAATATCGGGAATATGTTAATTTATCATTAAACTGATATTATTTTGTTCTAGATAGTTAATCTATATTCAAATTGTCCATATTGTTTCTTAGAAAATAGAACAATTTCACCAAAAATTTAAACACATAGTTGAATGAATCCCATTTAATTATTATCTTGTATTTGATTCTTAAAATCCTACTTCTCAATTCGGGGTAGTCTATAAGAAGTATTTTAAATAGGCATGGCACTTGGTATGTGATCTATTGAAAATAAAACGTTATGATTTAGTGGAAGAAATAAATATTCATTCATGATGTACTAAGAAAACAACTATAAAATAGATGTATGCTTAATGATGATTTTATCCCCAACTATAAAAGATATAAATATTTCATGTTTAGTAATTGATATTCAAAAAACGGAATCAAATTTCCATATGAAATTCATATTCATCCTCACATCGGCAAATGATCAGATGTTCATTTAGAATATGCATTATGAATTTTTATCCATGGTAATTGATATGGAATCTATATAGAGAAAGTTAATACATGTTTATAAACACATAAAATTCTATTAATGGGTGAATCATAAATTTCTATGAAACACTTTTCCCGAAATATAATTCAGAGAGAAACTATATACTTGAGATGTGACAATAGTTCTATCATGAGTTTTAAAAGCCAACTCAATATATTATTGTTTTGGTGATATTGTGATTCCCATAGAAAAATATTTTTAAATAGAATAGTCAATAGATCCAAAACTAAATAATACATTACCTATTATATAGTGGATAATAATTGTACCTTAAACCACATCATTATCATTACTTTCTATTGTAGTCCTAGTCACATGATATTTCCCATTTTCTTTGGGGTTGAGAGGTTTTTAATGATGATCATAAGAAACCTTTGGATTTAAAAAAAGGTTGGAATAATTACAAAGCTTATTTAATTTTAATCATCGAAATGTGGTAGGGTTATTAGTTCGCGTCTTCTTTTCATCCATTACATTATCCAGTCTATTCATCACTTTTTTAATTTTAATGGGATTTATAACCTAGATCTCCATATTAAAATCACCTCCCAATTCCATTCAAACATTTACATTTAAATTTATTCCAAAATTGTTTGGATTTATATATATGTATTTTCATTCCACAATATGATTTATTCATTATTTCATATTACTCTATTTTTATTTTCTAATCAAAACATGACAATAGTGGGAATATCTAATTTTCATTTCCACTTGGAGAGAACATTGACCAATTAATTTATATATAATGGATTTTATTAAATATAATTCCATCAAATTATATGTTTTAAGAGGAAAAATAATCGATTAATTTTACTTTCATGGTTACTAGAGGTAATCCTCACAATCCTTGTAAAATATTTCTCATATGTGCCAATGGATTCATCATCCTTTTGGTCTAGATCGTGAAATTATTTTTCTATCAATTTATATAGAATACTATGAATGTACTTATAAAGGAATATCCCAATAAAATCATTCTATTAAATGGATTCAATTTCATCAGCTTTCCCCATATGACTAATATAAATCCACTATTAATCTACTTCGCCTTCAAGATAATAAACACCTAGAAAAAATATTCATGTCCACAATATTGAATAATTGAAATTATTTTCTCAGTGGTGATAATCCATCGCTTAGCCAATAGTAGACTGGTGGATCTACTAAAAGAAGGTGTATGTTTCCTTTTGAAAAATTCAATAACAAAAGTTTTCATTCCCTATTCATTTTGAAACCCAGTATCATCCATAGCCTAAGAAAGAATCCGATGTATAATTTCATGATTATGCATTACACCTCTGAAAAAATTTGGTTTCTAATGCGGATAATCATTGTCATCACCATCACCTTTTATATTAACATGATTGCTTTAGTTTCAATCCTTTCACAAAAATAGATACTATGAGAAAACATATTCACAATGTAAATCCACATAATTCTATCAAAAATTTTATAGAATGTCTAAATAATGAAAACTACTTCTTTTGACACAATAGGTTATTCATGATAATTATGAAAAATTTAGTATTTTACTAAACACATATATGTATCCCCAATTTTTATTAAAATAAATCGTACCCTAATCTTCTAATATTGGTTATACCATACTCTTATACCAACTATAGTGTCCTAAAATCTTCATATATTCAATTTACATCTATTTAAATGAAAATTAAAAACATAGAAATTTGATCCACAGCAAAACCATAATTTTTTTTAGTCTGTAGAGACTAGATATAGAATATTATTATTTGATTAAAATTCATAAACATCTCCCATAATTATCATCCCTCTCTCTACTCATCCGAGGTATACCCAAGTAAAAATATTCTTCATAACCCTGGAAAAAGAAACATAAAAAATTGTGATATGAGCTTCTATGTAATGGAAATAATGTGAGATATTAATAAATGATATTATGAAAGATTAAGATACGAACAAGGGTATTATATCTTGGATATAACATAAAAGGTTATTTTTCAATATGATAAATACCATAGACATGAGTAATTGATTAATACATTAACATTTCAAAAGACATAAATCATAGTAATGATAATTCACCATAACTCAATTATTAACTATATGTTTATGTCATAAATGTGTGTGGAACCATCATTAGTATAGATACCATTTAAAATATCACCGTTATTTACTAATAAAACTATATCTTTAATTAAAAAATGTTTCCAATTGTGGATCAAGAACATAGACTTCATTCCCATAATAGAACCAATTTGACTTAATACCCGTAACAGATCAAGAACATAAAATTGATTCCCATAAAAATATCTTCAGATATAATAATTTTCCAAAATAATTTTAGATATATTTACGTTCCAACCATAACATAATAAAAATCCTACATAAGATCACCAAAGGCTCCCAAAACCTTCATCATATTAGAATCTAGGAAAGGGAATGGGATTCTTAAACACTAAATCAAAGAGTAACCCATAAAATTGTTTGTAAAATTTTTATTCATCAAAATCAAAATCTATATAAAGAAATAACACGAATATTATCCACTGATATTAACCTATTAATTCATAAATGTAATAATGGTAAATTGTCAATGATGAATAGAGATACCACAAATCATCATTAAAACCTTATTGAGGAAAATATAAATTAAAATTTTAAAATCACATTCCAAAATCTAAAAAATATGCACATAATAAGAAATAATTTTTTTAAAATATCAAAGTAATATTATAATGCAATATTTAAATAATTTATTTTTCATGGTGGTTGGAAATTCCATTCATACCACATATAATAAAAAGAATTCATCAAACGTTTTTGGTAAAATTCACAAATAACATAATTTAGAAATAGATAAAAAGTTTCCTTTCCAATACTTTTTTAAAAACACACTCATGGGATATAATGAATTTTAAAAAATATGATAATATTATAAACCTCCTTTAATTTTGTTTTTGAAATCATGGATGCAGGAGAAGAATTTGTTTTGACCAAATGGGGAAATGAATTTGATTTTACATAAAACAACACTTTTTCTCTTTTAATTATGTTAATGTTATAAAAATTGATGAATAACAAATAATTTAAATAAATTAATAGATGATAACAAAATAAATTATATTTTTCATATAAGGATCATAATATTTTCTTATTTTAAATTCAAGTATAAATAATCCAAATTAAAATATGATTGAAACATAATTCCAATACCTCATGTCTCTAATTTCCTCATTCAAAAACCATATTTACATTAAAAATGGATGTATTATAGTTTTATTAACATATTAAATTCATATATATAATTATATTTTTGATTTATTTAGTATATCTTATCACTTATTTATTAATAATTTTTTATTTCAATCCCAATTTTTGATTATAACTGCATTATTTTTAAGCATGTTTTGGATCGGAAGTCCAGATATTTAGAATTTGATAATGGTTACATAATTTTAAAAAAATTATGTATGGTATATAAATTTTATGTATTCATTATATTAATATTATCAATCTTTCACAAAATCTTGAGTTAGAAAAATGAATTACACCACTTAGGGATACAGCTAGTTGTATATATTTATGAATGTTGTTTTCATTTTTCAAAGAATCAAATAAAAGAATGGTAAATAATAATTCCCCTTTATAAATTAATTATTGTTTTTAATATATAATATATATTCATAAAATAAATACTTATTACCATAATGGTAAAATAAAAATGAAAACAATAATCACATCATTTCATGGAGGTTGTAGTCCACAAATACAAATGAATGATGTTATCCTTCCCAAAGGATTGGATAGTAAGATGATAGATTTCATATTACAATTATATACTTTTAATGTTTTATTAGTTATCATATATAATAATTTAACACACAATAATATCCATCCATAAAATATGTTTATAAAAGTGAATTGTATCACTATATAGAGATGGTATGTCGTATGTGCATACAAGCGATACTTTCACTTCTTATTCGATGGGAATGAGTGTGTATCAGATTTGTGTCTTCGTAATCATAATTAAATTTAATAATATTTAGGATTATTAATATATTAACTTAGGAAAAATATCATGTATTTAAAGATGTAATGGAGGGGTGGAAAATAATCTGATCAGTTAAGGTTATTACCTCTTCTTCGAAAAGACTCTTTTATATCTCCTCTAAAGCGCTCTACGGCTGATTTTTCGTGAATCCAAAAACCGATATGATGTGTGTAATGTATTTTACAAGTAAAATTGGTTAATTTTGGTTTATATATAAGGTTAAATTTATACAAAATAAGTGAGGGAGTATGTGACCTTTCATAACTAAGGTGAACGAATATTTTAGACTTTCTCAAAAGAATAAATTACAATAACTACATTCTCTATTAAAATTCGTTAAAATTTTCACATAATCAAATATATGTTAATATAAGGATGTAATATCATCAGCCAATATAATTTAGACATGTTTTGTGTAATTTTAAACATTATTGTTTTGAATAACCATTAGTTAACCGATTAAAATGTTAACTACGGTAACAACATTTTTAATATTAGTGGGATCCATATTTTTATGGTGAAAATTGTTCCATAAAGAGAAAATTGATGAAATTTACAAAATTTTCATATGCACCTATTCTCATTTCAAAAAATTTTATACTTTTAAATTATTTAATTAAATATCTATATTAATAATTTTCTACTATTTATTTTTTTAAATTTAAATGCATCAATAAAAGAAGAAATTTAAATATAATGATTTTGAACATTCATAATAAATCATATAGATCAATAATATTCATGTATTCAATTCAATCATTAAATTTATATTAGTTTTAATATTTTTAATATCATTCAGTATTTGTTTTATTAATTGGATAAATATTGCATCGATGTTACATAAGAAATTAAGGCCATTATATAATTACTGACAATTAATAATAAACTTATGTCATGGAAGTAATTTTTTTAATATCAAAATAAAGGCGTATATTTTGGAAGTACATTTTTCCTATGAGAACACATAATTAAATTACATAGACTATAATTTCATAACATTCATTGATTTAAATAATATAGAAGTCATTTTCAAGAACACATCTCCATTAAACAACTACATTTCCAAAATAAGATGTTACTCATCGAATTAACATAATATAATAAGATTTATTCTGAAAAAATATGTTATTATTAGTTATTAATAACCAAGAATAACTTGATTTACCCATTAGAAAGTTGATAAATTTAAGCATGATTACTATTCATATTGAGAAAAAAAGGGGTCGAATTACTAAATTTATATATCCTAATTTTTAAAATTTAATTAATTTTATCTAATTAAATACCATAAAAATGAACAAAATAATTTATATGTATGTGGGAAAATTTTAATGATAACAAATATTTTGAAAAAAAAATTATGTATAAATTTGGATTCATTATTATTTTTTCACAAGAAAATATTGTTTTAATGTTTAAAAAAATTAATTAGGTAATAAATATAAACCTTTTAATAAAATATAGTATCAATAGTTATTAATTTAATTTTTTGATAAAATATACAATGTGCACATAATAAACTTATAGAAAAACCACAATTTTATTATAAAATAATTTTAGTATTTAATTATAATCATTTGTAAACTAATGAATTAATTTTATAAATTTATAGACCATTTATTTTTTATCATTTATTTATTACAATTCATTCCCACTAATAAAAAATTTAAGATATAATAGAAACATATTGTTTTGATAATGTTACTTTATTAGTCTAAACTCAATATTGTGTGTAACACAAGCCATTAATGAAATAAAAATATTTGAAGAGAAAAAATGCTACACTAAAAAATTGTGTAGAATAAATAAAATTTATCGAAAAATCAAATGTATATCCCAAAATTTCTCCATCAATTGAATACTCTTATAAACAACATCATCACACTCTCTATCTTATAACACATCCTCGTTATTTGGTATTTAATAACTACTATGGTAAAAAAACTCGACATGAAACAACATTCAAGAAGTTCTACACCGTGGGGAAGTCATTGTAATATATCCTATACAATAAAACTATCCACACATAAAGAATCTATCAAATCATCCATCACAATAACTAAGTAACTACATACATATAGGGATCTTACATAGATATCACCATTCATTGTTTTCACCACCATCCATCCATAGAGAGTTTTTCTGGTTTTCTATGACTCTTCCCTTATAGACACTCCCCACCAAAACCATTATTATTTTGGAAATTTTCTTAACATGAGGCTCGTTATTGTATTACTGTGTGTCCACCCATAGGGATTGTACCCTACCAAACTATCATTCTCATCACTATATATGACATTGATACCCACTGTGTGAATAGAATTATTTGATATAAAAATCACATTATCCTCATCATCAGGAACATAATATATATCATCTCATTACAATATCACCAATAATTAATTTCACATCACTACCAAAAATAGTAATGAATTAAAAAACAAACTATACACTAATGCATCCTCCTATGCTACTATTAATAAAATGATTCATATCTAAATATAATCACTCGATAATGATAATCCATGATCCCACCTAATACTACCATAATATAAAACCAATGTAGTTTAATTGTACCACATCTCCAACATTCCTCAAATCCTTGGAATATGGTAGTATCAATATACAACCAATACATGCCAAATGACTTCATTAAATCAATTGACATCAACTACTACACCATTATTAATCCCCAAAATTTACTCACATTGAGATATTACCTTAGAGTTCATATTAGATTCATGTACCGCCACAACTATCATCTCAGAAACATTAGTCCTCATGTCCTCAATTAGATAAAGACTGTACCCATTCCAATATAGTAAGACCATATAGAAATAACACTACACATTTCACCTCAATATTAAAAATATCTTTCAAGTCAAGAATATGGCATGCACCCATGCATAAATGGTATAACTCATTTATCTCACTAACACCTCATTCATGCAACCCAAACAAAAATTTCGTAATTTTTTTAGAAAGTTCCATGACATTTTCCATAGATTATAAATTTCATTCTGTCACAAAAATGAATTTTTATATGATTTTTCACTATCCCAGAATCAAAAAACACATTAGGGGTTTTGAAAATATTTCAAAAACATCCATAAATAATTTTCAATATCATATTTATATTATGCAGATATCTCAATTACATTATGTATGGATTAAAATTAATATTGAACAGTTATTCAAAAATTCTTCATCATCTCCCTTATAAATCATTTTACATCTATGAAAATTTAATATAATATTATCATAGAAATAAATTTATAGAAATTTCCACTACTCATTGACATTTATTATCAGTTTTTTTAAATAAGCCCTTATTTTAATGAATTGTCTCCTTAGAAAATTCCCCAAGATTTATTATTCCCTAATTAAAAGTTTATCATTCATCTAATATTTAATTTAACTACATATTTGTAAAATAAATTTTTATGAATCATCTACCAAACATAGAATATAATAAGCATGGTAGATTCCCAAGTATTAAAAAAAGAGGTAAAATTTCAAGCCACATACCACAATTAAACATTTAACATAAATCTAAAATTATCGTAGATGATGAATTATATAAGGTCACAATACTCACATTTCATGCCATTTTTTTAAAATTATCTTAAAAAATTTCTAAATATACGCTCCAAAGGGGAAATGAAAGAGTTAATTGAGGGACATTACTCTTTTGAAAAATGAATTTTACCCATTCAATTTCTCCCAAATCTATCATTTTCACAATCAACACCATATGTAACCATCTATTAAAGCATTCAATGAATTTATAATAAAACTAACCACTCTAATCACCTTTTTTATTCTTCTATATTTTCATGTGTCACCAATATAGAAATACCAAACACTATATAATCTATTATTATTACGTCATTACGATTGTCAGAAATATCTCCCATTTTACATAATTTATTCAAATAAAAAATAATATAAATATATATATATATGAATAGATATTATTAATAAATAATAATTAACCCATATGAACACCAAATAACTTATAAAAAACCAACCACATTAGAGGATTAGAAAACCACCATCCAAGGGTAAATATAACATCCTAAATCTAATGACATACTAAAAATATTATTTTAGGGACATAAATATT
Source organism: Viscum album (assembly GCA_963277665.1). Taxonomy (NCBI): domain Eukaryota; kingdom Viridiplantae; phylum Streptophyta; class Magnoliopsida; order Santalales; family Viscaceae; genus Viscum; species Viscum album. Next base: position 364,809,313 of record OY728162.1, on the reverse strand, counting down.
CCCATTTAACATTTTTCCTTATAATTCCATAAATATTAAAAAGCACCCAAAGTTTTAATGTATGGGTCTCTATAAACGAAATATGAAAAATTCACATACTATTTATATATTATACTGAATTTCATAATTCTTAAAAAAAATTCTCTATCGTTTTCAATTTTACTAATTATCCACTATAACATTCATCTATTTTTCTTCAAATATTATTATTACGATTAAAATTTTCATTATATTTTTATTTGGATTATTATTTTGTTTCGTGTGTTTTTTTAATTCATTATATGGGAATTTTAATATATGAGTTTTGAATATTTTATTTCTTATCATTCTATAATTTTTTATTTTTCATTAAATTATTACATTCATATAGACTATCACCAAACATGGATTTTTTATCCTTCAGATTTTTATAGTAAATTATGTATGAATGTAATTGCAATGCATATTCTCCCTTATAAAATACAATGTTAATTTAATATCAAATAAATGAAAGTACTTGGTAATGGTAAATCCAAGAAAGAACACAACACCACAATGTGTAGGGACAAAACATGACTTTGGAATATAGGGGAGAAATGGAAGGATAATATTAAAAGAGTCACACACACAACACTAATACACAATAAATAATATATGATTCAGGATATTCCTTACACACAATGAGAAATTCTACAATATACTAATGAGAGAGGAATGATAAATTATCATGTCATAAGTTTTCTCACTAATCAAAATTCAAAAAAACATTTTTCATAAAATAAAATATATTGATATCATCTATTTATATGAAAACATCTAGAACATTAGTAAATCATTTTTCAATATATAGATAAAATATTTAGATATGATTCCATCACCATCATTCCCTATTACTTATATTCACATAAATTTTCTTTCCTAAACCATGGAAACCATAACTCCATCACCAAAATACACCAAAATGTTGATTTAATCATCCTCTATTTCTTAAAAATTATCCGCTGTTGATCATCTAGTTTTAAATACTTATCCATTAATGACTTCTTTTCCAAAACAATAGATGATCTTAATAATGATTCACTAAAAATCATAATAATTGTAGAAATTTGCTTCACAACTCATTAATCTCCTACATGAAAAATATTCCAATAAATTCTATTTCCCTCCTTCTAACAATATCTTCCCTTCCACATAAAATATATCAGTTATATACTAATCATCTTATATAATTCAATTCCCATTTGGACACAACACATCCTTATAAAATCATGGACTACGACTTCTGCATACTTGGCTATCGAATTTTAACCCTATTTATCCTTCTATTATTATAGAAGTCTATATTATATAATAGTTTTTAGTGAATTCATAAATTAAGTGAATTATTTATATCAATAAATTAATTAGTAGAATATCTATAAGATACTTTTCACTTTGAATAGCAGAAAATAATATTATGTTAAATTTTTTTGTTAGGTCAGAATAGATAATAGACACAAGTGGGGGTGAATTGTGCATTTTCAAATTATTTCACAATTCATGCTTTTGATGTCAACTGTAGATTTTTCTAATTAGAAGTGTTTAACTATTGAAATAATGTATGAGTTGTGGATAAAATAGGAATATAGAACATGATTGTATATAGTGGGTAGGGGAATAAAGATCCCATATTCCACTCAACCCGTTACTCTCTGTGTTATTTTGATGAGTTTCATTATTTAGGAACCCCTATCAAATTTCCAATCCAAAACTTAGTGTAGTCTATTGACATGTTTACAAATATGCCTAAAAACAGAGCCTTCATGTTCATTAATAGTGAACTGAGTATCCATGACTTAGAACAAGAATCTCATATGCCACCCCAACTGAATACGATCAGTTGAAACACTGAATAAAAAGATATTTATTTAAAAAGATTTCAATGATGTTCATATTTGTAATATCAAATAACCATATATGGATCTACTTAATTAGAAAATATTTTATTCCTGAAAGAGTACTTTCAATGCAATCTATTTCATTAGGTAATTCAATAAAAATGTGAAGGATTTGAAGTAGTAGACTTTTAACAACTAGAATATTCAAAACACATGTATTTCCAATGGGTAACATCTACTTTAGAAAATAGAGTATGATCGATAGTTTTTGTATATTTATAAGAAAACTTCACTAGACTGATGTTTCAATCATGAATTTGTGTCACAATACGGGGCTCAATATATTTCTTCTTTGTTGAATCATATATACATAAATATTAGACAAATACACTGACATAATATATAAATAAGAGAGAATGCATTTTAATTCTAGATCAAAGAATATATCATGATAAATCGTGATAATACAAATACATAAGACAACTCATAGTTTTCATATCTTCCCTTAAGAATAGGATAGATGGTATCAACTAAATACTATTCATTGAATTAATCATATTGAGCTTTGAATCATTCTAAATTGAGCATTGAATTGGTATTATATTTTGCAAAGACCATTGCATGAGACTCTGATAAAATCATAAATTCAAATCCATGATTTTGTAAATTCAAATTTAGGATTCCTTTAGAAAATATTAAAATACCAGATGTAGGGTTCAACTATACAGTGTTCATTCGGAAAAGGCAGGGTTGAAATCATATGGTTGATCACAAAAATAAGGTTGATGGTCCATATGTTTTCTTCTCAAACGTAGGGTTCCATTATTACGTAGGGTTATTTAACAATACTTTTTCTTTTTTTCAAATGTAATTATTCATCCAAATGTATGTTCTTTATCCACATGATACGATCAATGTAGAGTGGATTAACAATACATGCTGAACTTTCAGCATAATTTTTAACACAAACCTAGGGTTAGTTCCATACATTGTGTTCTTCAATTTATGGAATGAACAATGTTTCCATAATATTTGTAAGAGTTTTATGTACACTTTAATTAATATTCCACAAAAATAATAATCTTGAATATAATTAACAAATAAGGATAATAATTAAAATTTATTTCATGAAATAGAATAAAAGTAATGTCATCTGTAAAACAGAAAATTTTATTTTAGAGTATCAAAATCAATATGATTTTAGAGTATTTTTGAGACAATACATTCCCCACAATATCCTTTTTTATGCACACAATAACCATTAAATTAGTAACTGAATTAATAATTTTTCAAAAAATTAAATGAAAATAAATCAATATTTTAGTTTACTGGTTTATTTTGATAAAAATAAATTTTGTGTTTATCCACCCCCCCCCCCAATTGTGAGATCCAAAAGAATGTATATAAAACTATAAAACACATTTAATATTCCATAGGTCCAAAATTGAATTAATTAATAATCTATATAAACAAATAAGAATAGATTTTTGTCTATGGAAACAAACATAAATGAATATGAAATAAAGACCTGAAAATAATATTAAATGAATTTTATTGATCACAATTTGAAAAATATAAATAGTCAGTGTGACTCGCAAACATGTTATTCAATAGATATAGTTATTGTAGAAAATTTTGGTTAGAATTTGGCTCAATTATGGTTCTGTAGGATTTTGACAGGCTTAAAAAATGCCTTTCAATTTTACCATCAATAACGGAAACATTCATATAAGATTTCCTCCCAACTGTATAATAAAAACATTAGAATCATTACAAAGAAGAAAATTTTCAACAATATTGAATTTCAAAAATACATGAAAACTCTCCGCCTTCTTCGTAAACTGTTCAAACTTATCTATAAATTTGTTCTAAAAAAATATGACATGTGGTACATTCTATGAACATTTTTTAAATAGAAATTAATTATTGTCGAACAAAACTGATAAGTATCCCTATTGTACTGATGATTTTGGATAAGATCATTCATGTCATCCATAATAGTTGTGTTTGACTAAAATCTACAAATTAGATGTAGAGAGGTAATTGGAAACATTTTAAGAGTGCCGATCTGACTGACACTACTCTTGATTGACTCAAATTGACTACCCAAATACAACTTGAGATCTGCAATGTCTGACTTAGAAATAACATCAAACTTTATCTTTCCCACCACATTCTACAATTCTCCCTGGAATGAATCAAAATCCTTTTTTGAAACAATATTATCTTTATGATGTTAAAGATTTTCCCATGAAATATTAAGATATTTCCAAAGATTTTCATTTTCGTTTAGAGATTTATTGATCATAATCACAATCTCTTCAACCTGATTTGTTAGGGAATTAAATTTCCCTTCTTCTAGATGTCATGATTGATTAACTGACACAATTTCTAATTATCTTGAAGAAAACATCTCCAAAAACATCTCCATATTTTTTTCAAATAATAATTCACTTGAATTAGATACTTAGTCAATAAATTTTCTTTTTTCTCCATAAATAGATTCTTTTCTTTTATAAATATGTTGCTCTATTGGAATAGATGCCTCTTCCACCTGGACTACTAGAATGGCAACATCCTACACATATAAATTTTAATGTTTATCTTGTAGGTCTTTCTCAATAGTATATCCTTATGAATGAACCGACCTAGTAGCCTAACCTAAACCCAACACTGGTTCTTCCGTAGGTGGATATACTATTTTTGTTTATTTTACAACGAATAATTCTAGCACAACTTATTCTTCCTCTTCTTATTCAACGAATCACATTTTTATATGGGTTGGTTTGGAAAGTATTCCACCTCGGGTTTCTACAATTTCATCATTTCCAATTTCACTTTCCTCCCCCTAAGCAAATGATCTGGATTTTTGTTGGACATCTACACCAATTGGCATTAGTTTTCCTTTTATTGTACTCTAGTAAAAAAAACTAACTTCCTCAAAGCTATCATCTTGAGTACATTATAGTGATGAAATTTATTCACTAATCTATTAAACAAATCCTAATATTCATTAAATAAAATTACAATAATTATCCTTCTGTAAGGATAACAAGTCATTAATTAATCTAGATAGTAGCAGTAGTAAATATATCTAAACATACATATGTTAAAATTCATATTTATTTATCTTAAAAATAGACACATGATATATATATGTCTACATAAAAAATCTTATGAATTTTATCTATCGTTGGAGTAATACCCGTTTGAACAGACTAACCAAAAAAATCTGATTGTTTTAGAGATCTTTGAAAAAAAATCATCCTAATGTTTTTTGAACCATTAAGAAAATTCATACTATCTTCAGAAATTTTATCCTTATCATTGATATATTATAGATCTAAATGAAAGACTCCATTATTATGTCTGTTCAAAGTTTGGTATGTTTTTGTAGATGAAACGGAAAAATCCTTATCTTCTATTATTAGGGGAAAAATATCTTATGAATTGCTGAAACTAAATTGTATGATATTAGAGAAAAAAATATGTTCTACCTCATAAAGAAACTCTAATTTCACATCTTTAAACATAGATTCCAGACCATGAAATTCTAAAAACTATTTCAGGAGATGATTCATCTTGTAGAGCCATTCAAAATCTACAACTTTTTATAGAATAATGTTTCCTCAGACATTCACTGTCGCTTCAGATCATCGGATTCACAATCTACAGTTCACTTGGTTTTTGACATTTATTAGAAATGAATGGTATGACGTTCTCAGATTCAAGGGTTTCAAATGTTGACCGAGGTAGATGAAGGCTTCAGTATTTGAAAAATATATGATAAAATAGAAGTTAAGGTATTCAAAAGGTTTCAAAAACTAAATTATTTCCCATGCCATATTGTATAATAATTATAATTTTTTTGATTACATGCGGCGCTAATAAATTTAAGATAATATAAGTTAACTAAAATATAGAGAAAATATATTATAAAAAATGGATTTAAAGTAATTAGTACAATGTTTTTAGATAAATAAATTGGAAAAAATAATTATTTAATTATAATAATATAAAATAATATAACTCTTTAAAAACATGAAATGATTACAATTTATTTTAAAATTAAACAAAATTAACTCATCTTAATGAAATTAAAGATTACATTTGGAAGTGGTTTAGTGAAAATATCTGCTAGTTAATGTTCATTTTTGACAAATTCTAAAGATATATCACTTTTATGAACTTGATTTCTTAAAAAATGACACCTAAAATCAATATGCTTATTTTTTAATGACTTATAGGATTTTTTTTGAATTATTTATATCACATGTATTATGACATAAAATATGTGTACTATTAAAATTTAGTCAAAATCCCATTTCTCTATTTTTCATCCACAATACTTGTGCACAATAACAAATGAAAGTACTTGGTTTGCCTCAACTATTGATAGGGAAACAGTGTCTTTTTTCTGACATGACCATGATAATAATGATTTTCTAAAATAGTAATAGGTTCTTAAGTTACTTTTTCTATGTAATCTACGACCTCAAAAATTAGCATCTGAATATGATATCAAATTAAAATCGTAAGTTCCTTGATAAATATGAGATTGAAAAATAGTTTATTTTAAAGATCTAAAAATACTTTTGACAACAATAAAATGAAATTCATTAAGATATTATTTACATATAGCACATAAACATACATAAAACGTAATAACAGGTCTCTTAGTGTTAATATATAATATACTATGAATCATACCTCTATATAACTTGTTATCCACTGTTTTTTCAACATCATCTGAATCATGTTTTATATTAGTACAGATGGGAAATTTAAATTTCTTGTTGTTCATAGGACCGGAATTTTTCAATATTTAAGTAATATATATTATTTGGTTTAAAATATTCACATAATATTTTTAATTAATTTTAATTCCTAACAAGCTGCTCAATACCCCCCTCACACTCATTTCAAATTATTTTTTTATGTTGTAAAATATCATTACAATGATTTTCATTAGTTGAACAAAATATTAAATCATAAAAAATATATTTTAAATAATATTTTTTTTAGAAAAAATGGTTTTCTTAAAAAGAGTTTTATCTTCCAATCCAATAGTATATCCATTTTTTAATGAAAAAACACAATCTTTAATACGAAGCTCTAGGTGCCTCTTTAAGGCCACAAAGTGATTTAGTATGTTTGAAAACCAAATTTGGTTTTTGTGAATTTTTTAAACTTATAGGATTTTCATATTAAAGTTCCTCCATCAAATAACAATTTAAAAAGGACGATTTAATATCCCACTAATTAAAATTGATGTTTATATGAGATGAATAGTCTAAAAAGGTTCTAATTATTTATAATCTAGCTATGTGGGAAAGGGATTCATCTTAATCTATACCTTATTCTTGATTATATCCTTTATCTAGAAATATATCTTTGTAACTGGTTATAATCCCATGATAATCTTGTTTTTTACAAAAGACACATTTAGTCCATATAATAGAATAATTTGATAGACTTTCAATTAATTCCCAAACATCATTCCTTTTGAATTTGTTTAGATCACCTTGAATTTTTAACATCAAACTCTCATCTTTTAATGATTATTTGAATGTTTTAGGTTCTAGGTGAGATGGAAAAGAAGAGAGTTCAACTAGGTTTCATGTATTTATTTTAGTTACTATTCTTATGTATGGGTCTCCTATAACAGTTTATAAATGATTAATCTTTAGGGTTCTAGAATATATTGTTAAAAAAAGTAGGTTCAAATATATCATTTTCTTATGTACTTGATTGAATTTTAATTATATTATTTTCATAATAAATTTTAAGGTCTTCAAGTATCATGATGTCAAGAGAGTAATAAATTTCATCATTTCTTGCTTTTTATTTAATAATGGGTTTGTTTCATCAAACATCACAAGACCTGATTCTTCAAAAATATTTAACTTTTTATTAAATATTCTATATGCATTTGAGATATGAGAATATCCTAAAAATACTCCATCATCATCATTCAGATCAAACGTAACAAGATTATCCTTGGTGTTCAGGATATACACTTTTCATACCTACACATTAAAGTTCTTTACTTTAGACTTTCTATTATTCCAGAGTCGATATTGTGTCATTTTGAAACTATTCTTAATTATAACTCTATTCCTAATATATTTCGTTGTGCTTATAGATTCTTCTCATATGTAGATATGATGTTTGTATTCATTCTGCATAGTCCTTGCCATTTCATGAATAATTCTATTTCACTTTTCAAGAATTCCATTTTTTAGTAGTTATTGGTGTATAAAAGGTGTATTTAATGAAAAAATTTGAATAAAATGAATCTAATTCATGATTTCCAACTTCACCACATTGATCACTTCATAATGAAGTTATCATAAAATATTTTCATTTTTTAATAATTCTACATATACTTAAAAATACAATAAACGATTCACATTGCAATTTTGGATAATAGATACACATAAATTTAGAATAATCATCTTCTAAAACATATAAATATAAATTTTCAGCAAAATATGTTATTATAGATAGACCAAATTGATCCATGGAGATAATTTCTAGAGGATTAAATGGAGAAATTTTGTTAATAGATTTGAAGGAAGATTGTTTTTGCTTTCCAATTTGACATGCATAAGAAAAATATATCACTACTAAATTTAAATATGGGTAGATAAAAAACTAACTATTTCATAGATTATTTATGTAAATAATAAATTTTACAATGGCCAAGTCTTTATTGCAAGATCGAAGACTCATTTATCAGATCTATTAAACAAAACACTCTCTATATAAAAATGAATTTACATCCAAATTATATACATTAGCAGTTCTAGGTTCTCTAAACTTATGCAATTTATCATTAAAAAAGAGCATGAATTGTAAGAAAAAATCAACATAATATCCATCATCTAAATTTTCAGAGATATATATCAGGTTGTTCTTATGCCTTTTACATATAGAATATTGTCGATTGAGACAATTTTTGGATCTCCAACAGTATCGAGTCCAATTATTTTTCCTTTGGAATTATCACAAAAGGTGACTAGGCCTCCACCTATTTGAGTTAGTGTATTGATGTATTATGAGCTTAAACTCAAACATCAAGAGAATCCAAAATCCACATACCATATATATATTCATTTTCTATAAAATGTTTCCTACAATAGAAAAGTAGGAAAATGTTTTTTTTGTACCCATATCCTATTGGTTCCAACAGTGTTATCTAGTAGAGATCTAGGAATCCATTTCTAATTATTTCCAAAACTCTTATCATTTTCTTCAAATAACCATTTTAAATAAAGGTTCTTCTAATTATACCTATTAGAGGATTTACCAAATTAAATAATTTAGTTACATGTTCCCATGCTCCAAAAAAATTAAAAGTAACACTTTTTGAGTTGGGAGAAAAATAACAATTATATAGTTTTGATTTTTTATCCTTACTTCATATATCAAATAATTCAATTTTTATAATATTTTTACCAAGAATTTTATTTAGAATATTTTATCCTTTTATAATGAATATAATAACACTTTTAAAAGTTTCTACTTCATCTTGTTATACATTAATCTTATTTTCATGATCAGTAGATAATGTGGTAGATATGGAAATATTTTAAATTGACTCCTCTTGTTGTTTATCTAAGGTATCCCTTTATCACAAAAAAACATTGTGAATACTCTTTAAAGATTTGATATTTTTTAATAAGTAGAAATATTTTTTATATAATTGTGAAGTAGGCACCCAATTTATCATTTGAATAAGTGGAATCAGAATTAGAATTAGAATTAGATTAATTGTTGGATTTCACCATTACTTTTTCTTCCATGAAGAATATTTTTTTTATTTGATTCTTCATTTTTGGAATCATATTTTGATGATTTTTTGGAGTCTAATATGAACTCTAAGTATCCTTCATTCATATTTTTCAATTTTGTTCAAATTTATAATTTTTATGATATTTCTTTTCTGTCTTCCTCTTTTTACATTTTAGCTTAGGACAATCGTGTCTTATATGTCATAATTTCTTGTATTCTTAGAATCTGACATCTCTTGATTCTTTATCATCCCTTTTTAATGGTTTTTTAAATCCACTTTTCTTCTTATAAAACTAACAGAATTTATGGCAAATTGAGTAAGTTCTATTCCAAAATCAAATGTATCTAAATACATTTTTTTTCTAAATTCATTCTTTATTCTTTATGTTTTTTTCTAGGATGATACATTTAGAGTAGTATTATACATTTTTACTGAAACATTATGATCTTCAGCTTAATATTTCATTTCAGATTCATAAATCTTTAGTGTACTAATAAAATTTCTCATTTTCATATATATAACAGGTGGGGATTATCGAATTTTATTCGATATACCATTCGATATAGTAGGTATCACTATTTGGACTTTCAAAACATTGTCTTTATGTTTGATATGATCACTTATGAGATTAATATTATTCATAATTCATGTAATCATTACATTTATCTAAGTGAGACACACTCCATAAAAAATTCTAGGAGTATCAAATTTCATATTGGTTTTTGCATACCTCAATTGTCATATATTTCATGTTCCCCCATATCCAATTGCTGTTATTTCCCCCATTTCATAAGTAGTAGGAATTTGTGAGACATGATTTAATTCATCTGGTCTAAGACTATAGATAATAGCATTCAAATATTTGGAAATCATTTCATACACAACCACTACAAAATCAGTCCATGTTGAGGGATTTAAGGAATTATATAAGTAGTAATGATCTTTTAGTATACTCTAAATCCCTGATTCTTCAAATGGATATTCATTCTTGATTTAAAATATCTATAATGTTTTCCATTGAAATAAAGAGCATGAACCATTGATATTCTCTCTCTCTGATCATTCAGTACCTTCTTTTTATAGATCTTATACATTTATCTTTCTATATCTTGAAACAAATGCTCTCCTTTGATAACAATTCTTATGTCATAATATACAATTATACACAAGAGTGGTGGCGGGAAATCTGTCTTTTCAAATACCTTGAAAATTCATCCTTTTGATGTCACCTATAGATTATGAGGAAAACATTATTTAACTTATGTATGAATGTATTAACAATGGATAAAATAGAAATATTGAACATGATTTTTTATAGTGGTTTCGGGCATAATGATCCACTAGTCCACACCACCAATTAATCTCTCTATTTGTTTTTTGAGTTTTACATTTCATGTCTTCATATCATAATACAAATCCACAATTGAGTGTAGGACATTGTAATAATTAAAAATATGGCTGAAAATATATCATTTTATTTCTTTAACAGTGAACTGAATATAATTATATTAGATAAATAACATGATACTCCATCAAAAATGAATACAAGATATTCAAACAATCAGTAAAAAGATATTTATATAAATGGTTTCTATTGATCTTTACAATTGTAACAAACATAGAAAGTTGATGTAACATCTTCTTCAGAATGTAGTTTCTTCAAGGAAGAGTTCTCCAAAGAGATCAAACTGCAATAGACCATTGAATAAAATCTGAAACGAATCTCATATGTAAACTTACATAAAATACAAGATTCAAAAAAAAAATTCTAATGTGTTGCCTCATCTGTAGAAAACTATGTCTGATTGATTATTGAAGTATATATATCAAATATATTCACAAGAATATAGTTTCAATTATGAATATGTGTTGAAACATGTGTATTAATATATTTATTCTTCTTCTAATCTTACAAACTTATATATAGAACAAATACAATGATTGAATATATAAAGAATATATCCTGATTTTCAATTATAGATCCAAGATAATTGCCTGATAAATCATGATCATTCAAATTCATACGATAACTCGGAGTTATTGTAAATTACCTTAAGAATATGATAGAATTTATCTTTTGAATTTTATTATTTTAATCAATCTTATTAAGTTATGAATAATTATAACACTTTCTTATAATTGTCATGATATTCAGAAAATTCCATTTCACAAAAATCTGATAAAATCATAAATTCAAAACTCTGATATTGAAAAGTCCAATGTCGGGTTCCATCACAAAAAAATAACAAATACCAGATGTTGGGTTCAACTTTATAGCATTCATTCTCCAAATTTAGGGTTTTGAAAATATGTTTGATCATAGATTTATGGTTGATGACCCATACATTTGCTCATCAAATGTTGGGTTCCATACACACGTTGGGTTCTTTAACCATAAATTTTATTTTTAAAATGTAAGGTTCCATCCAAAAGTATTTTTTTTATCTATAAATTTATTCCAATGTTGAGTTGATTATCCATACATGTTGATATTTTAAGAAAAGGTTTAATACAAACATAGAGTTTGTTCCTTAAATTATGTTCCTCAATATACAATATGAATAGTGTTTCCAGAATTCAATTAAGAGAATTCCATAAATGTTGATGAATATTCCACATGAATAATAAGCATGAATATAAATCCATAATAAGGATTATGATGAATATTTATTTCTGTAAATACAATTCAAGTAATTTCATTAATAAAAACAACAGGGATATTTGTGATAATCACTATCAATAATATTTATATAGTATTGTTGAGGTAATACGTATATAATAGTTTCCTTGTGATTTCATCTAACTGAAACATAAACCATATATCTTCATTATAGTCCTCTATTTTGATGATATAATACACAAATAGGTTGATGGCTTCTCTAATGGATCTAGTTTGGACATCTATAAAACTTTAATTACCCCATAAGTGAGGACATAACCTGTAGTACTCTTCTAACTATCCACAATTACTCGAAATTCTACACTCCAAAATCCCAGAAATGGATCATCCTTTTCAAATCATATGAATACTTCCATGTTCAATTTCAGATACTGAATTTTCCACTTTATATATTCTCAATTGTTCTTCCCTGTAATCATCATGAACTCATTAACAACTTCCACTGTATGAAAAAATATAATTCTAGTACTAACAATGACACAAATTATACTTATAGTTGTCAATGAATATTGACCCTATTCCCTTAATTAAGTCACATAATCAATAATTAGTTTACTCTCTTTGGATTTTCAGAAGTGACTTTATAATAGTTTTGAAACAAATCATTTAGAAATTCCAAAAAATAATTAATCCTGGAAAATGTATTTGTATTTCGAAAAAATGAAATACAGTAGAATGTCATTAGCTTATTTTAGGGGTAAATATATTCAATCATATATAAAAACAAAAAAAATAAATAAGTGGAGAGTTTGAGGTCCCATCCTATATATGGTTTAATTCGTTTTTAGAAATTAAAATGTAATTTTATTGGATTTTTAAAAGAATGAGATAGAAGATATAAGTTGGTTATGAAATCAATTTAAAAATGTTGTGTCGGGGTTTTTTAGATTAAGAATTCAGGTGATACTATATTTAGAAATTAAATCAGTTTTATTATTATTATTTTTAGATTCAAGACAGGGCTTGACGGTGGTCTTGGAAGCCCATCCATATTACAAAAATTCCCGTTTTCATATGGTCATTTACATTACGGAGTAAATGAATTTTGTTTTTACCAATACTATTTTTAGACATAACTACCCTAAACCATTCGATGGATATGAATTATTTATTGTATTATTAAAATAATTTTAATATTACCCTCTATGTTTATAAATTAATGGTAATGAAATAATAAAAAAATATATTGTAATTTATATTGAATAATGAGGCCACCAAAAGTACGAAGTAAATAAATATTAAAATCCCTAGAAACATCCCCCTTTATAAACATCACATTACACCATAATTTCAACTATATGGGAGTAAGATGGAAGAATAAAATAATATAAAATCATAATAAAGATGGAGAGAATGAAAAGTTGAAAGACTTTATAGTGCATCACCTTACCCTGACCATTGACCTCCGACTAAATCCTTGGTAGCAGTAGACTACTTATATATTTATAAATCTCATGAGTTATTATCTTGTATTTAGTTCTACCATTAATCCATTCATAAATTTGACTTATGTCATCCTCATTATTAAATTGTGGTTTATTCATGAATTCCATAGGCCTCAATCTAAAAGTATATCAAAGTAGCTATATATGGTTCTATTTGGTAATGTACACACTGTGAAACTTGTGTTATAACGTAAATTCCTTAACCTCCACTGTTGACTATATTTCATCACACTTTATCTTAATTTCATGAGTTAGTTTAGTTTCATGAATATTAATAAAAATATTAATATCAAATCTACAACATTTTTTTACTCTTTTAAGGCTCAATTCATCAGCTTTGAGCTCTGAAAACAAATAACAGACATCCCGTATTTGGAAAGCCTTCTCGAAATGAAAATATTGATCTGTTTGGATCAATATTCATTTCAATTAACAATATTTATATCAAAATTTAGAAGAAAAATACATTAAAAATATGGGGAATAATTATTTATTTAAATCACAAAAGTAATTTATTTTACTATAAAAAATGGATTCAGTAAATATGGGTATCAAATCCCCCCACACGTCAATACAATATTTTCCTAAAGGATAAAATAACATGATTCTATATTGGATTATCACCCAACAATGACTTAATATTAATTTCAAAACAAATAAATTTATTAATTTTGGAATTAAATGTTTGAGCATCACACAAGAAAAAATCCTCAACTCCTCATTTCTCAATGAATCATGTCAACCATGTTTTTTATTATATATCTTCTATGTTTAATAATTCCATTTATTAAAATATTTAATTTTATCAGTTCCTCGTCAGGATTAATTATACCGTTAATTTACCTAATTTTATATTTTTTTTACTCATTATAAAATTAAAAATTGAAATATTTTTCTACTTTTACCTCAAGTCACACTCTTTGTAATTGTCTTAAAATGTATATACTTTATCCACCTCCTAGAGAAAAAATCCCAAATAACCCTATTTGATTCACTGTTATGATCAAATAACTCTAAGGCTATAGGGTAGGTAGGTAAATAATTCAAACATATGTAAATCAAAATAATATGGTAATCTATAACTTACATTGTATTATAATAAAAAACTGTATAATGGAAATTGTCTCTAGAAAGAAATATCCCTTTTTCAAAAAGAATATGAAAGTAGGATAATGAAAGACTGAAATATAATGAATGAACCACCATCATGTATTTTTTGTATTTTTTTGAATATTTTTCTTGGTTAAAATATCTTTTCAACAAAATAACCCCAAAAAATATCATAAAAACACTATTATTATTATATATAAATGTCCACCAGTAATGAAATACTGATTTTGGAATTTCCCAACGAAAAAATCATGTTTTCGCTATTTTGGAATGTGGATGTGTAATGAATAAATTTTACGAAAATCAATAAAATTCCCCCAAAATATCTCTAGAAAGATCCCCAACACTTATATATTTTAACTCACGTGTATCTTAAACCAAGGAACTATCCCCCGAACATTCATTTTTTATTATCATGATAAATATATTAGAGAAGGGATGTGAATGATAACAGCAGTCTTGTAACATGGATGTTCCCAATAAATGATATTTATGGATTATATCGGTTTAAGAATGATTAATTTATGGTTGGTAAAATTATAATGGAATACTAAAATCTATTAATTAATCATATTAAATTTTACATTTTACAATCATTTTTTTTGATAAGATGAATTGAATGTTTTAGAAGGAAAACATGTTTATTTTTCCCTAATGAAATATTCTTAAGAAGAAATGGAAAATATTAAGCTTATAATATTTTTCAAGAACAAGAATAAGAAAATGGGACAATCCCTCATGAAAATTTATTTCAATAATATAATCAATTAAAATAAATATTGGAAATTCAATGTTGGCTAAATTTCAGAAAAATTTCACATAAAAAATTAACAAGTAACCCATGATAATGATTTATCAAATATAATCCCCAATTTTATCTAGAATAATTATTCCACCTATTTTATAATTCAAATTTATTGATAAATATATTAAACTTATTTCTTTATTATTATTTATGTATTTAATTAAACAATGATCATTTGATTAAAGGAAAAAATTCAAGTAACGGCCTGAAATCAGTAGTTAAAATATCTTAAAAAATTCATGTAGTGAGGGTTAATAAAATAAGAAATTGGAACTCATAATCACATTACATTAATGTTATAAAATTGGGATATATAAGTGTCTTCTATAATAGGTTCACAATATGAATTGGGATCTCAATATTTAAATTGATCTCACAATGTGTATTTTTTAAATAATGTTTTTTCATGCAACTTTATACTATGTATATGTATTTAAAAAAAGAAAATACACCTATAAATACACATGATCTAAATAAATTTATATTGAATTTTTGGAGTGTATTCCTAAATCAAAAAATACAAAAATTAATTAACTCAAAAAAAGGTTTCCTCCCTGAAGAATATTTCTAATTCCATATGATCGACATTGCCTCTTTCTACTCAGGTAACAGATCATTGAAAATATTGCACATGGTTAGGGTCTAAACATGGAAATTGTTATATTCTATACAAATATATGGGTCTCATTCCTTCATTTGAAAATATCTTCCATCATCCTTGGGATACAATCCTCTTTCCCTCCATCAGGCCTATCCACCAATGCTTTGGGGACAGGAAAATCATGTCTTCATGTTAATCACCATCCAAACCTATTTTATTTTATCAATATTTTCTATAGCAACTATTCCCCCATCATCAGTGATATTTTCAACTTTTGAATCTTCTTTATCATCCTAGGTAGTATGTATCTCATTATATTCTTTTAAAAATGAAACATCATCAAACTCATTCATTTTTTATTCTTTAAATTCATCATTATACACATTAATGTTCATAATTACTCATTCAATGATGAAAAATATTTGGTCACTTCCCACTCTCAATCATATCTCCCCACAATGTATGTCAATCAATGTTATTATAGTTTCAAATAATGGTATTACAACAATAATAGTTTTCATATCCTCTTCCAAATCAAGGAAAAAAATTCTACTGAAACGATAATGTTTTCACCTTATATTAGAATATCTTCATTCAATATTTTTGTTTTTTTCCATTTTGAATCTTTTAATTGAACAAAAAAATTTTGGGATGTATACAATAAACTCTCATGATTTTGGAGGTGGTGTATGATATGATACAGATACTCCAACCTAAATCTCATAATGTTTTACCAGATTTGATAGTGGTATGGTAAATAGTGATTGGGAAATTTCTCAGGTATTTTCTCTTTTTGGGTAGGTCCTTTGACTCCACAATAAAGCATTCCCCTATTAGTGTTATTGTTTTACGTATTATATATATCTTTTTTAGCCACTAATCCATTTTATATCAATTAGTATGTTTTCATGTTTGCAATGAATTCAATAAATTCAATATTATTTTTTAGTTTTTTAAATTGTTTCAGAAACATACAACCCTGAACATAATGTTTTTCTAACTGTTCCCTCTTTGTGAATGGTATACACATCTTGTACCATGTTGGATGTTTCTCCCATATTTTTTATTCAATTTTATCTTTCTTTTTATCTTCCACCATCTAATTCATTTTAATTTATTTGTCATTGTTCTCTCATTCTTTAATTTGGAGGGACATTGTTGAGTTTTCCACTTCTTAATGTCATAGAATTCCAATCTCCTCATGCATTTTCTTTAGGTTGAGATGGTAGAAATCCTCTCATTCGATCTCTTTGTTTTTTATTTATTTATCCAACTTGGGTCTCTATATTTCATTGTGTGGAAATTATGATAATTTATTCATCCTTTATCTCATTGATAATACCTGTGAAATTTGTCATAAATTTGGACAATGTCAATTCCAAGGCATAAAAATTACATGAATGTGAAGGAACTTGTTGTTTTTCATGATGGTACCCTTATTTCCTTTGTGTGTACCCTTGATCATATGACTGTTATAGCTTCTACCCCTAAAATTGATTTTTCGTATTATAATTAATATAACTATATACTTTAGTGTATGTACAACTGGGTTTTAGGAGATACATCACTACAAACATATTTTCTATCATGATTTCCATTTGGGATAAAATCTAGAATTTATCCACTATATTTACCCCATTTATTTGGGTTCATTCTAGATACCGTTCAAGAATTGTTCCAGTCATCACATCTATAATGTTGTAGATTTCATAAGGGGAATTTCTCATCAATGATCTATCTAATGCAGTATTGAGGATGGAACAATTTACATATGAATGACCATTATAAAAAGTTGGGATTTACAAAAAAAATTATATACCATTGTGAGGAATCATTTGACTAACGTCAATGAAACCTTCCCAAATATTTTAAAGAGAATCATTTTCAAATTTATTATAATTTGGAATACTGAAAGGCTGAATTCATAAATACACTTTTCTATCATTTAAGTATGATTTTTCATTGATTTATTTGATAAAATGTATTTTATGAGATTAATTTTATAGGGTTTAGGCATCAAAGGATTCAATTGAAAAAATACAAGAAAAGTGCATAATTCTGATATTAAACATCGTTACTCGGAATTACACATCATGTAATAAGAGTTCCCAGCATTTGACTAGTCATGAAGAAGGACATGAACCAAGCCACAATGTTAGTAGAGAAATATCTATTAAACATTGTGATTTCTAATAACAGGAATTGACATCTGTCAAATCGGTTGAATGGGAAATCCATGATAGAAGGATTGATGAGGACAAGTACACCTCGTGAGTCCTTTTTACACGATGTGTATTCATTCAAACCTCATTAACCGGGCTAGATACACATGTGGTTTACAGAAGATCCAAAATCAATGAATATCTATGTCGATCGATGAAACACTATGTGTAACTCTAGTAAACATTATGTCTAAGTTCTCTAATAACTAAAAATACTCGACAAAGAATTTCAAATAATTCTAGTATGTTATTTCTCCCTATATTTTAGATTTATGTGTTTCCTTCACCCTTATCTCCTTTAAACTCAAAATTTATTTCTGTTTTACATTTTCTTTCAATTAAAGATTCATGGAATGAGTTTTCTTCAATGATTTCAAATTCCCAACGCATCAAATCCCTTCATTCACTATCAATTTCCCTCAAAACATGTTAGATCAATTTTCTTTCATAATCTCAAGTAAGCGATCATTTAGTTTATTAGTTTTTCTTTTGGAAGTTAGATTTCAGTATTATTCTCACTTTAAATATGAACCCTTGTATGATTTCTAATAATTTGAATTCAAATTTTAAGTAATGCATGATTTTATTTATTTATTTATTTGCATCTCCCCCACAATGAGTGGCTAAACCACCCATGGGTAGGTATCAAGAGTAGATGTATCTAAACTCATAATTTATCATTAAATACAATTTTAGAAACCATAATTAATTAGAATCCATGATAAATAACTCAATTATATCTAATTCATGTGAACATCCTTAACCAAGGGGTATTCAAGTGTAAGACCATATCCTGATTAAAGTAAACTAGGATAAAACCATTAACACTAGACACATTCTTCCTTAAAATATAAACATAATATAATTAGGTCTTTACTATCTCCCAATCATTGAATAGTCACTTCATATGTAGAACTAGGTTACTTTACCAATGTCAGCTAGTGACTGCACTTTTCTGTGTAACCTATGCCTTATGACCCCACCATGATTAAAATTTAAGACACCCTTTTTACATTTAATCAAAATTTATTATGACCCCTCTTTAATTATTTGTAGTTCCTTTCTTCCATAGATTATGTAAACACCCAAACTACATAGCAATTCGAATGGACCCCAATTAAAGGGTCTCAATCGAGTTACCTCAAAAAATCCAACTTCAACCTCATGGGATCAAACCCATACATCTACTATACTATTCTCAAGTATCATGTAATGTTTGGGACACAAAAAAATCTAATCTGAACACAGCCCAAAGGTACACAATGATTCATGTGGGTGCATCAAATTTTTGTTTTGTTTCATTGAAGAGATACTGTTATTTTTGAAAAACACTGGAACTAATCTTAGGATTACCTTTCCCTCAACCCCTTTTATTCATTTTCTTTAATGATACATTTTCGTCCCCAATTTTGGGAAAAATAATACATGTACCATATTCCCTTGACTCGTTCAAGGATCCATGATTTAGATGATCATTTTTCCTTCAATACCAATATAGTAAGGTATTAGTTTGCACATCATCGATCAGCTGTAGTTGATCAGCACAATCATGTGGTACCTAACCCACAATTCCCCCATCATGTACTTCTACATGAATTACTGACACATCAAGAAAATACCATCATGGATTATGGTATTCCATTAATCCATGGTGAAACCCCAGTCATCACATAACTCCCCTTCTAAGATCACACATTCGAGAATAAACCTAGACTCATTTTCATGATCTATAATATTGGACAATTCAGTGGTCTCCATAGTGAAGACCCGCATGAGCACATTGATAACATCCTAGAAGCCTGTGACACCTTTTATAACCAGTGAGTCTCATAAGAATTTAGGATAAAAATAATTTCATTATCATAAATATATAGAGCTAAGGATTGTCATGAAATTCTAGCTCTAGAGTCTATCATGACTTTGGATGATTTTTTTTGAAAACGTTTTTGTATAAATACATTCCCTAAATCTGGACCTCGATGCTCCAAAATGACATCAATACATTTCTAATGCTAATGGAGAATTTCCATGGGAAATATGGGACCAATTCAATGAGCCCATGATGAAATTTCCACAAAATGGATTGAATTTGTGGATTCAATTATAGATATTCTATGAAGGACACCAGCCAACTGCACAAACTGTTATCAATGTTACCGTAGATGGATAACTAATGTTTAAGATCCCAAATGATGGATGAGAAATTATTAAGGAAGTGTCACACAACCCAGGACTATGGAAAATTGATTTTGTAACATCACATGGTGGTATCCAACAGGAATATGAGAGCTCATTATTAGATGTGCATGTTGAAGTGGTCATATAGAAGGTCGAGTCATTCTAGGTTCTATCCACTCAATGCCTCCTCCTCCGGTGATGGAAATTCATCCCTGTGAGATGTGAAGTGGTATGAATATTTAACTAGATTGTGTGGAAGGATATGAAGAATATAAGGATTGTAATAATATTAATTACAATAAAATGAACTAGTCATTTCAACAATAGAAACAATATTACCAGCAAAGCCCTTCTCAGTAGAAACCTCAGAACAGTCAAGGATATATCCAACACTAAATTGGTAAACCCCAATTCTACAATCAAGGACTACCAAGGCATCCACCGATGGAACCAGTTCAAAGTCTATAGTAACAAATTCAACAATATCACATCTAACAAAGGTCTCATAAATAATTCCAACCCACCCATCCATAAACTCAACAACCACCTCCCCCTCTTCCATGTATCATGAAAACCTCTTGGATACTTTTTTCTTGAAATCAAATCATTGAATGAATAACTATAAGCTAGAAATGAGAAATAAAATAGATTATTTTAAGAATCATGAGACTCAAATCAGTTAAAAGATGAAGAAAATATCTCACAAATTACCAGGAACCCTACCTAGAAACACTAAGACACGCCCATGGGAGGAATCCAATGTAGTCATTCTGAGATGTGATAATGTTTGGAACATCATAAATCAGGCTATAAAGATGAAAATTCTGAAATAAGAGCTCAAGATAAACTAGATAAAGCTGGATAACCTGATAAGACTACATTACTTACCACTCAAGAATAATAACTAGCTGAAAAGATCAAATGAATGATCTTACAAAGGGACCAATTTATTCTTCCACACATTCATACAAACCACCTCTTACATTTCTTGAGATAGATAGAAAATATTTGGAGAATGCACAACATAATATGTTCCATTAAATATTGAAGAAACATAACATCAACATAAAATTTGTATAATACTTTACCTAGATTACATTTTATGAAAAATTTCTCAATGATCGACTATCCAGCGAAAGGAAAATAGAAGATCATGGGGACATGTCCTTAAATGAGGAATTCTATACAAGTGTGCTATAGAAAATTCCCATGAAAATTAGAGATCTGATATGTTTCTCAATTTACAATTCAATAAGAGAATGTTGGATTGGAAGATCACTATGTGGTCATGGAGAAAACATTAACATAATGTTGATGAGATATTTCCACAAGATAAGAATCAAAGTACTCAAAGAAACAAGAGTATCACAATAGCTAGACGACCGATTAGAAAAATAACCAAGAGGCATTATCAATGATGATTTTCTGTTAATGTCGTATAATTCAGCATTTCATAAGAATTTATAATTATAGACATTCAAGAAGAAGGTGATATCCCTATTATTCATTGTTGTCCATTTATAGCCAAAGTAAAGGCTTTAATTTATGTGAACCAAGGGTGTATGATATTCCACATTGGAGAGGAGAAGGTCAGGTTCTATGTAGTTAATGGTTCCAAAAAAATAGGCAATTATGTGGATTGTAATTCCATCTCTCTCACGGAACATGAAGATGAGAACATATCCATTGAATAATAAAGTTAATATTAGCTCCAAAAGAAGGAAGAAGAGCATTATTTTGGAGAATTAAGCTTCATTTAACCACTCAATAGGGAATACATTCCACCATTCATCCCCTCCATCATTCAAACTCCCATGATTGAATTATAACCTCAACCCAGTACACTAAAATAATAATACATAAGAGTATAATCCTCTCTTTCAATCATTTTCAATTCCAAACTGTCTCATGCATTAGAAGAGAAATTGGATGGTGCTTTGGGAAGATATAAGAAAATAATTTCCGAATGAGTAGAAGACATCAAAGGGATCATTCCTACAGAATCAACACACTTAATCCTAGTCAAAAATGTTGAAAAGATGAAACAGAAACCTCAAAGGTGGATCACACTACTGATAATGGAATTCATTAAGAAAAAAGTTATAAAACTTAATAATATTGGAATAATTATTGAAATATAAGATAGTGAATGGGTGAGACCCCTCTATGTTGTACCTAATAAATGAGCACTCACGATAGAATGAATTAATGAAAATGAATTGATATCAACATGAACCATCACTAGACGGAAATTTTTTGTTTATTATAGAAGCATGAATACTACAAAAAGAAAATATCATTTTCCATTATCATTCATCGATCAGATACTAGAATGAATTTTTGAGACATGAATTCTACTGTTTCATGCATTGATTTCCAAGATAAAATCAAATTGTTGTTGAACCCACTGATTACCAAAAGACCACATTCACATTCTCATTTGGAATCTTTTCTTACAGGAGAATTTCATTTGGAATTTTAAATTATCCTGCATCATTTTAGGGATTCATGGTGTATATTTTCAATGAAATTGCCTAAGAGTTCTTTAAAATAATCAAGGATGACATCTCAGTCTATAGAATCTCATTTGAATTCTTTTTAAGAAATATGGAATTAGTCTAGGAATACTGCAAATAGAAATTTCTGGTCCTAAATTAATATAAGTTCTGTTTTATGGTACAAGGAGTATTATTTATAGGTCATAAAATATCCATGTATGTTATTTAGTTATACTAATCAAAGATCAATGTCATCAAGGATCTTCCATAACACATAATAGGTAATGATATGAGATGTTTTCTGGGAAATGTTGGATTTTATAGATGATTCGCGTAGGATTTTGTTAATGTTCCCCAACCATTGACACATATATTGCCAAAATAAGATTTATAGAATTCACTAATGACTAATGTAATGATTTTAAAAAATTCTTATAGCATCATGAGTCTTTTTTATTCCCAAATGGGAAAAATAATTTGAGTTAAT
Organism: Viscum album; assembly: GCA_963277665.1. Lineage (NCBI taxonomy): Eukaryota > Viridiplantae > Streptophyta > Magnoliopsida > Santalales > Viscaceae > Viscum > Viscum album. Next base: position 364,785,633 of record OY728162.1, on the reverse strand, counting down.
GTGTAATACTAGTGACCTTTCTATTGGTTCTATATTGGGGTACTGCAATGGAAACATCTTATGTCCCATTTATTATACAAGACACAAACTAATTTAAGATAAAGATAACTACATGACAACCGATAATGAACATTTATCCTTCGAATATACATTTCATAATTTTTTTTTATATCTAGTGTTGTCCAAATTTATGGTTCACGCTAATCATGCTGATCCAAAAAACATATTGATCAAGAAGGATTCAAACATTTTTTGATACGTTATATTTCCCTAATATATTAATTAAATTTTGGGTTCCTGGACACAATAGGGAAATAGAATGTGATTGAATATCATCTCCCTAGACATCCTACACCATATCATCATGGAAGACGAGGAGACAGAATTTGTAGTGGGTTTTCCAAATGATACAAAATTTAGTATGGAGGCATAATTGTGGTTGTCAGATATTTAAAATTATTTTCCCACTAGATTCATACATCAAGACCTCTCATAGAAACATTGAAAAACATTTTTTCCAGTTGTCAATCATTAATACTAGGATCATCCACTATGGTTCAAGCTTTGTAATAATGACCTTTTAGGACATTGGATCCATGAAGAATAAACACACAATGTGATTGAGATTTTTCACGCATCACCAAATGGAAGAAATCATGAACTTGAGCTTAAAGTATCCCAAATTATACAAAGTAGATTTTTTTGGACCACACTATACCCTGATGTGAGGGAATCTTTTCATCAATGTCACATGTTCTAGTGGACTAGAATCATTGTAAAAAAGAATGAGATTCCAAAAAACCCATTATATTATTCAAAATATTATATTTTTTGGGAATCGAATTCATGATACAATTTCCAACATCACATGGAAAACCCAACTATTTAGACAGTGTTGACTACGTCTCAATATGGGTTAATGCCAAATAAACCTCACATGAAATAGTGAAGGATGAGATGAAATTTCAAAGGATGAATGTGTTTTCATGATTTCGATTTCAATGATTACTCATTATTGGTCATGGAACACATTTCAAAATCATGTTTTAAGATGAAAGAAAGAGAGGTGTGGCATCAGATAATATGCCAGGACCCCTACCACCCAAAAACCTGTTTGAAAGTAGAACTTTCAAATTGTTAGGTAAAGAATATTTTATAAAAGATTGGTAATACCATCCATGGTGATTGGAGTCTCAAATTGGATGATAAATTATGGTCATATCAAACTTCCTGCAAGACAACCACAAGCTCCACACAGTTTAGACTTCGTTATGGGAATCCATTTCATATTCCAGTTGAGTGGGAGAATCCTTCATTTTGGGAGATTATAAAATTGATTTTGGAATTTGAAAATGATAGAAAATCTAGGATACTAAAATTGACCACATTGGATATTGAAGGAGAGATGAATCTGACAATGTGAGGATCTATAAGGTAAAGACAATGAAATTTAATGAGAATATCATTTCTTGGTGTACCTTTGAACCTGGAAAGAAGGTCATATTGTTAAATATGAGATTGAAACTACTCCCAGGTAAGCTGAATTCTTGATTTTCTGGAACATTCTAAGTCACTCAAGCTATTCCTTATGAAACCATTTTAATCCATGGAGAATGTAGAAAACCATTTTATGAAAATGGTCAAAAACTGAAATTTTTTCACAAACCATTCTGGGAAGGTTGTTCCGTTAGCATCAAATTCAATTAAGCTTTAATGAAGTGAAGCGCTCGACATAAAGGGAATCACTGACTAATAGGAAGACAAGGGTTGGAAATCATAGATTATTATAGATTAAGATCATCAATGGAGTGTTTCAGGAAGGCCACGAGATGAAGGTAAGGGAGGAAAAAATTTGAGAAAAAAATCATCCAATACAGGTCGTGTACTAGAGTTTCATGACGTGTGCCCCTTTAACAGAAAACCCATTTTAATTTACCCGTACATGTTGTGAACCACCTTTGCACGTCATGTACTGTGTCAGGTCTGTGTGTAATTCTGTAGGTCATGAACCCTAGGTTCAAAACATGTACCGCTCAAAATTCATTACCCCTGATACTCTCTCTTCTAACAAATAAAACTCATAGCTAAACCCCTCATCTCCCTATCATACTAATTTCTCCATTTCCCAATGTTGCTCACACCCTCTTTCTCTCCTCTCTCACCACACCACATTTACCCTCTATCTCTAATCACCATTGCACACCACCCACTGCACCCTCCCTCTCTCAGCAACACAAGCACCTGCATCACCACAATCCACACCCACTACCTTCATGTCTCAAAAATATGTCCTCAACCCTCCAACTCCTACAACTCCTCATGTTCCTCCTTAGAATAACTACCACTAGCCATGATCCCTCATGATAGACCATCCAAACCTTCCTCACAACCTGTATCCCACGCTACACCTTCTAATCCTGATCAGTCCACATCAACATCCACTTCTAGTGATAGTGACATCCACAAGCTCTAGATTATTTGTTTTTCTAATACGCAACACTAGGTCGTTCTATAATGTTTGTAGGATAACACAATGAATAATAATAATACTTTGTACATGTGCATCCTGATCTAGCTGTACATAGATGACGTTTTACATGAATTTTTGTAGATGATTCACATTGATTTCAATCATGAATACCATGTTGTCACGACCCGTCCTTGGGGCCCATGTCGTGACTACCCCATGCCCGCCTTCCATAGGCCATGGGTCGGCGACTAGTACCAAAGGCATAAATCCCGATAAAGGGAAGGCATTGCCTTTATTTAAGTAAACAAACACACAACAGAGTACACAAGCTGAAGTAATCACTATGTAAAATGTGTACAAATGTTAGTGTTGGAAGTAAGTGGGACAGTATACAAACCCAACTGAAAATACAGTACAACTGAGAAAAGAATGTACAATAGCTGAAAAGTATATCAGCTACCACTGAGTCATCCTCTGGCTATCCAACATGACGGGTGGGTACAGATGGTTTCCTCAGCTCCTCGGTTCCGGCCATCCGCTCTGTGTATGTCCCGCTTGATAGACCACCTCCTCATACTGTTCCGCTCCACAAGCCTCAACCATGCTCAGCGTTGTCCGTCGTCTGCAACCAACACAACGTAGTGCGGTCTTAGCCCGTGCAGGGGTGAGTATACGATACTTAGTAGGGACCTCGAGACCCCGAAGGCCTCCCATAATCCACAAATGATATACCGAAAAGGAATGATAAAAAACATGAAGTATAAATCAACTCTACTTAGGTATATGCCCATACATATTCCTAAGTCATTAGTTCTAGTTCTTCCCCAACTGATGAGACCCAGTACAACCCAGTCCACCGAGGAATGCATAACCCAATCCGCACAGGGAAGCACAACCCAATCCACACAGGATGGAAATTCTAACACATCAATGATAATGATTGAAATTCCAGAATCATCTCACACAGGTATACTACTCACGATGATGGGTGGAGATTATTATATGTAGCCTCTAAATCATCTCCTCTGCCGAACCCACATAGGATCCAAGTACAGAAGTTATCGCTGTCGAACCCACATTGTATCCAAGTACAGTAACCATCGCTGTCGAACCCACATAGGATCCATGTACAGTCGTCATCGCTGCTGAACCCACAGAGGATCCAAGTACAGTCGTCCTCTCTGCCAAACCCATGTAGGATCCAAGTACAGTCGTTGTCGTCGTCGTCGTCTCAGTCGCAGTCAGCCCTAGACTTCTCGTACACAGCATGCTTGATATCTGGAGGGTACATTCCACGAGCCAAGGGGTCGATACATCTACGGTCACGAAGTCCAGAGTTTTTGCATCACAAATTTCTGTCTCATCAATAGGAACTCAACGCGACCGACGACACGTCAATCGAATGCCCGATCTGAGAGTTATTGGCTATTCCATCCCAGGTTCCCGGTTACTATTTATGTTAAATCATCCCGACCATACTCCAGTTTCATCCAATCCTATAATGGAGTATTCCAAATAAATTTCTCACTAAGAGTAATTCAACATAACTGACGGCACGTCATTCGGACGTCCAGTCGTTATGTTATAAGCATTACTACTCCAAGGGACCAGTTGGTTCTGGGTCCGAACTAGCCCGGACGTAAGAAAAATATACCAAAAGATTGAGTGTAATAAAACGAAATTAAGCTCTCGGTCCAAGTATCCCAATGCAACTAAAAGTGCGTCGATCAGAGGTATGTAGCTCATGTTATGGGCGTTTGAACAAACCTGGTCCGAAACTAGGGGGTTTGGGCCCCGTCTGCCTGGCCCGATACCACCTGGGTCAGCCTGAACTGGGTCGACCTAACCAGGGTTCTGGTTCGGCCCAGTGGGGCGCAGCCTCTGGCCCGACTCGGTAGCCATCCATGGCTCGGCTCGCGGCCGAGCTTGGTGTGAATGGGGCGTGACCCCCTTTGTTTCAGAAATGGCAGCCCCCCTGGTGGGGTCCGCCCTAGGTAGTTCTAAGGGGTTACGCCCCCCAGTTTCATTAGAAATGGCCGACCATAATGGATGGCTGGTTGAGCTGCTACGGGACCTGCGGGGGTCCCGCATCCTAGAGCACCGGCGGCCGGCCGAACCCGACAGCCCCAACTGAAGACTGCCGCAGCCTTAGGCCACAGCTCCTGTCAGACCGGCGCTGCGCAACGGCGTCGTGCCCCACCGCGTCGGCCCACCCCGGCCATGACCCCTTGTAGATCTGGTGAGGCGCGATGGTGCCACGCCCCTCCGTTACGGCCCGCTCATGGCCGCGACCTCCTTCTGCCCCACCGGCGTGGCGCGTTGGCGCCACACACCACCGCCGTGTCCCGCTCCGATCGCGGTCCTCTTCATTCCTACACGGTGCAACGTCACCGCACCACCTTCGCCGCAAAGATCTATGAGGATCGACTGTGTTTGTGATGTATGATCTCGTCCCGTTATGACGATAACAAGTGGAAGAATTAATCAACAAAGAACGTTAAATTAAACTTGAACAAAGAAAACCCCTACCTAGATAAACAATTTCATTTGATGTTGACACAAAGGATGGTGTCGTGGGGTGAGGTTTCGAAGACGACGTTGGCGGGCATCCATGGAGGGGATAGTGTCTCACACTAGATGTGAAGAGAGGATGGAAAGGAACGTCGTCTCTCCTTGTGGTGACGACGTTCTTCGTCGAAGGATGTCATTCTTTGTGGGAGGAACTAGAGATCTATCATCAATTCTTAACAAAACATGCTATCCCCAAAATAAGATAAGGCTCATCTTATTTTATTAATTCAAGCCATGAATCAAGTTTCCAAAATTAAAAACCAAAACTCAATTAATGGTTGATGTTCAATTAATTAAATTAATGTTAGTTGGCATTATTAAAGAGGGAGAGAGGGGAGTTACTCAAATAAAGGGAGGAGTTATGGAATGTGAGGAGTTGGGGCTATTTTGGGCCCCACCTCACCGTTATCCTCTCAAGGGTAGTTAGTAACTAGTGGGTCCCACTCCAACTCCCACACCTAGGAAATAACCACTTAGAGTAAAGAATAAAAAGTGTTCTAAAATTTTTATGCAATTATTATTTAAACCACAAAATTAAACTCCTTCTCCCGGGCAAACGCATCTACAGTGAAAGTCCTCTTAAGTAATTACCGGCACTGTGGTTCCATCGGTGCCCTCATATTTCAAATCTAAGCACATGTTCAAAAGATAGAAAAAACCCACTTGTTCATTCACTAAAAGTACCCAAACTATACTTCATAAATTGATTTCAGGAACACTGTTCCTCGGAATCAGGTTCCGTCAGAAACTGCGTACTCGTAAAATCTCAAAGAATTTAAAAAAAATTTCCCTGAAATTTACGGGTCATTACACATGTGGAGTCATTAGAGGTGTTTCTATTTTTTTATCTACATTATAGATATATGTTGATATCATTCTAATTCGTCTCAGGGGAAGGCTGTATAAGCTTTTCATTATAGATTTTGGTCTCAGGATTGGTATTTACATATAAGAGTTTATCACATCTAAATTTTATCATGTACTTCAATTTTCCCCAACTCAATAAAATTATTCTTGGCTATGAATGATGATAGACACCAATACCCAATCACAAAATGAACCCCACGTCACTGAATCCACTCAACTTTGGGGCCTAGTACTACATATCCTTCATAGAAACATGGAATAATAATTTTTATCCCAGGTTGAGTCTCATGGAAGCAAAGTCTATGTGGATGGGCTGATTCTCTCAGCATTCATGGGTGGACCATCCAACAACATGGATACCTAGTTTATTCAGTATTATTAGACTCATTCATAGATAAAGTTTGGTACCTTGAGGGGATTATCCTTTATCACTCATTTGAAAAGTCACATTGATTTATTCAAACCAATAATGCCCACTACCTTCATAGAAACTATTGAGGTCATAAATCATGTGTTGTATCACAATGTATAGATGTCAGTAAGGGATGATGGTGCTTACTTTTGGGAAACATGCATCAAGGTGGAATCACCACATGAGCCACCTCCACCAGCAATAACAGTTGTGGAATCACCTATTAATCCACACTCCACCTCTACACATATGCCTAACATTAATCTACCAACATCAACCACCACATCCATCATACTACATCAACCACCTTACCATCCCTAGGTGATCATTTGACCACATAGAAGGTTAAAATTCGAAATTTTTATGAGAAATGTTTTTTTATGTTATATATGTCATCAAAGGAATCTTTCACTACACACAACACTATCTTGTCTTTATTTACACGCAATCATGACCTTCCTCGATTCCTTGCATCGTACGCAATACCGAGTTTCACTAAACAATGATATTCTATTAAAATATTATTAAAACTAGCCATTATGAATTGTAATACCCACTTTTTGAAATTTTGTAAATTTTACAACTCAAAATGGACATCATTTTTGGATTCGGAGTATTGAAATTAGCCTAGGGGAAAATTTTGTATTTTTCTGAAAACTTTCAATTTTTGAAGATTAGTGAAAACAATGGGTTACTATTTTAAAAAGAACTTGTAATTTAAATAATTATTTATTTTATTTAAAATTATTTAATGTAAAAAATGATACATAATATCTATATAAGTTTAATGTAATTCATTGGAGTCATTTTATAATAATTTTAGTTATATAAAAATTTTATTGAACTTTTCACCGTCTTTTACCCACCTCCTATGAGAATTTTAAAATTTGCATAAAACATAATTTTACAGCTTCTGTGAGTGGAATTTTGAAAATATGAGAGACAAGGTTAATATCAAAGACTATAATTTGGTTCAATGAAATTAAAATAATTTTTGGTGAATAGTAACTTTTTACTTTTATTTACCACGGTTAAAAGTAAATAGGGTATTTAAGGGTAACAATGATATTATTATTACCCTAACACATGTCCTAATTCAATTGGATAAGTTAAATTCAACCAAAAGAACATTAGGAATAAAATATGACCATTTAGGCCCACTTGGATTAGATTAGGACATTTAATATTATTTTATTTAAAGAATAGTTAAAATAGTTAAAATAAAAGTTTAATAACTAAAACATTTTTAATATTGGGTTATACATAAGATAAATTAGACTATAAATATTCATTAGAAATATTAAACTATTTCCTTGATAATGGTATTTTATTTATGATTTTTAGACATTAAATAATTTAATTTATTTATGACACAACGATGATGTAGTAATTCTCTTATTAATGAAATATTGACATAATTGATGTTATAAATACCCATATAAATGTAATTTTTGACTTTTTATGAATTAAATTAATTTTAAAGGTTAATATGACATTTTAGTATTGATTTAATTAACATTGTTTGAACTGATCATTCTTTTATGATTTTCACAAAAATCAATTAACAAATAGTTTCAAAATTGACATAAAATAGTTTTTAAACAAATATTATATTATTAATTGTTATTTTATTTCTAAAAATCAATGTTTGCGCCAAATGACTTAGATAAGGTTATATATATTATTAATAAACAACTTGGGGTTCTTTTCCTGGTTATTGTAAGTTTATTAACCTTATAGTGTAAGAAAACAAGAAGACACTGTAAAAGTAAAATTATTTAACATAAATTAAATCTAAATGATAAAGTTAGAATAGACACCGAAACTTGTCTAAATTCTATTGGATGAGAGGATTTCGACCCATCCCCACCTTAGATGCGAAATAAATCAATTTGGATCTATTAATAACTCAATATGACTTTATAACAAAATAATATGTTTAGTATTTCCTAAGGTGCCTCTCTCCTCCCTTATAAAAGGGCGCCTCCTCCCTCTCTTCCTCACACCACTTTGAGCCTTCATCCTCATCCAACCCCTGCCGATATCTCTTCTCCACTTCTCTAGAAACATCTTATAGGTCCTGGTCTACTTCAAAAACCATCTTTAGTGCCCTAAGAGGAGGATAGGAATATGCTCTTCAAAGAAGAGGTAATGTCCATTACCGATTTTTTCAACTTTATTTCATCTTATACTTCTTCTTCTATGGTTGTTTCATTATGAAGTAATAACATCAGCATCACTCATATACTGATATGTTATTATATGTATGAAACAACCCTATTTCACCATCTTTCCATCATACGGAAAATGAAATCACCACGCGTGCATAGGTAAGCAATATCGTCTCCACGCTATGGTGTAATCTATTTTCCACCACCACCTTACATGGATGGGTAAAATGGTGTAAATAATAACTATATATGATTATTGTAAAGTGATTTTTATTTTGAAAAAGTATACATTCACTCCAATACAATTCCACGATCATGGGAACGATAACATCGCTCGTGCGTACGTACGGAATACCGTCTCCACGATGTGATGTGACTCATTCTACATGATCTTCATTGCATAATGATTATATAAATAAATTGAATGAATAAATATGATATATATTACAATAATACCATTCTGTAAATGAGTTATATATAACTTAAAAATAAGAATAAGAATTTATTCGACAAAACACGCATAAGAACAAAAAGCAATAAACACATGAATAACAAGTAGTAATGAAATATTACTAATAATAAGCTAAGAATATAATAATATGACCATATATGATATCATAAAAATGGGTATGATTCTTGAATAAGTCAATTACATTATTTAAATCATTATACATGAGGTTCGGACACGTACGAAGAAAATCGGACCTAAGGTAAGGGAAAATTTCCCTATCTCATTTTTATCTGAGATTGTTTATACATCCAAATTTATTGGGGCATATTTATCATCCACATTCATGTTTCCTCAATTTTTAATATTATTTCCATCCACCTACTATTTTTTAAATCCAAATTTACCCATTGGTGAGTTTTTTGTAAAATATATGAAAGGAATATTTTGTCATTTTTAGTACGAGGTACTTTTTGACTTTTCTGGACAAAGTATGAGAATAATGTTTTTTTAACTTATACGGCATGAATGGATTTTTAGAACATTATTTCCGAGAATAATCCTTTACATGATTTCATGTTTATTTTTAATCAACTTCTTTTAGTTTAAAATTTTATGACATGTTAAGAAAGGAAAATGGTTTCTGAAGTAGAAATGATATTTTCCTCAAGAATTGAGTTCAAGTGTTTTATCAAAAATATTTTCCATCTAAGATAATATAGGGTTCTGTTTCTATCCCTATTTTTACATTTATTTGACTATATTATGATGTAATATATTTTATGATGTCCTTTTATCTTATGTTGATTATGTTATGATGGCATGATGTTTAAGAATCCCATTTTTATTACATGTGTTATGCAATGATGTATGATTTTTGATTTTTTGGAACACATAAGAATGGTTTCATTATGAGTTGGGTGGGACCTATATATCACTCCAATGCATTGGGTAAATAGTTTTATCTTATGAGATAGACATGGATGGAACGACAGGTTAATCGGGATCATTGAAACAGGACTGAAATGAGGAGCGAACGCAGTTCCGAAATGGAGTTTGTCCGCTAAGATAGTCTTGGAAATGAGTCTTGACTACTAAGAAATGATTCTCTATGATTATGTGTGTATTACAAAATGTTTCATGTTTTAAGATATGATTATTGGGATTACATTTCATTACTATGAATTATCCCATGTTATGAAATTATGATCTCTTTTGCAGGTTAAGATTTCCAAAATGTTATGTTCTTATGAATATGATGGGATTGATATTTCTTTTGTCTACCCTTACTGAGCATTTGAGATCACCCTTTTGTATATTGTCCTTCCCCAGGTAAGGAAGATGTTTATTAAGTAGGATATGATAAAGGGACTTTAGATATGATGAAATAAATGGGTGACAACATAGATGATTTATGAACCAGTTGTTTATGTTTCCCAGTTTCTAAAGACACTATACCTATGCGGTCCATTCATTGTTTTTTTATATGTTGGGATAAGTATTCTTTAATTTTAATGTATTAACAATTTATGTAATGTATGGGTCATTATATTTAGTATCAGAGGAAAGGTATAGTCATCCTTTGGAAACTAGGATGTGAAAGCCTTAGTAAGAACCCTAAGGATATGTATAAGCATAGAACACAATCATAGTGTTTTAGAAATGGCCATGAACAACCTATGATAAGACCTTAAGTGTGAAATTTTATTCTTTGTTATGTGGTATTCCTATTATAATTATTGTTGCTCATGCTATTCTTCTTGTTTTTAGTAAATGGCTGGAACCCGAAGGAACCGTATTAATGTGAAATGCGACGGGCAATGTAATGACTATCCCCCTGAGCAAAAAACATTATGTGAGCTGGAATTCAAAATCTTGTAGCCATGATCACACAACTTTCTCAAGCAATGAATCATGCAAGACATCCAAACGAGCAAAGGAAGGAGCAACATTCTGTTAAATCGTTCATAAGGCAGCTTCCACCCTTATTCAGCGGGTCTACTGATCCATTAGTGGCTGAACAATGGATCAATACCACTGAAAAGATATTTTCAGTTCTTCAATGTTCTGAACATGATAAATTCATCTTATTAGTATATAGTTTGGAAGGTGAAGCCGATAAATGGTGGAATCTTATCAAGAATACAAGGCCGAGACATGAAATTGAGTCCATGGAATGGGACGATTTGAAGAAATTATTTTTCAATAAGTACTTCCCCTGTATTCTTCAAAAAAATATGGAGAAGGAGTTTCTTGAACTAAATCAAAAGGATTATAAATTTTTTGGTACCTATGAAGCAAATTTTACAAGACATACAAGGTACACTTCTTGGATTATTATCCTATCTAAGAATAAGGTCGATCGATTCTTTAGTGGCTTAATACCAAGTCTTCGAAGGGTGTTATACATAAGGGACTTCAACAGCTACGATGAATCGTTCGATGTGCTCTCAAGATTGAGATGGAGATTGGAGTAACCCATCATTCATATGTGTTTGATAAGAAGTGGAAAATGGAATTCAAAGGAAAATCTAATGACCACACTAAAAAGAATATGAGTTTTCCCTTATGCTCAATGTGAGGAAAGAATCATGGAGGTATTTGTCTTAAAGGGACAAGTAATTGTTTCAAATGTGGAAAAGAAGGTCATCAGGAATTTGAATGCCACAATTATGGGAAGAAGATGTCTAGTGATGTGAACAATGAAAAGGCTATACAGGGTGCACCTCCTACACTTAAATGATACAAGTGCAAGGAAATGGGACATTATACTAATAAATGCCCTAATCCAAGGGTTGTTGATGAAGATCGAAGTAAAAAAACTCTTATGTCTAAAGAAAAAAGAAAGTCACATGCAATTTCTATCAGCGATGTGGAGTATGAGAACGAAGTGGTGAAAGGTACACTTACCATCCACTATAAAGTAGTAAATGTTTTATTTGATTCTAGATCCACCCACACTTTTATTTCTGAAGAATTTTCTATGGTTATCTTCATATTACCTCAACAATTAGATGATGAGTTATCTGTTACAACCCCTAATGGCACAATAGTCACATCAAAAGTTTATAATTCTTCTCTGATTGACGTTTGTGGGAATGTGGTTCCTGAAAATCTTGTGATCCTTCCTATAGTTGAATTTTATGTGATTATTGGAATGTATTGGATTTCCTTATAGGGATCTCATATCAATTTCCAAAGAAGGCAAGTCACATTTCATATTCCAGATCATTCTATGATTGTCTATTGATGCAAGGATGAACATAACCATCTAGAGGAAATTTCTTCCATCTTATAGGTCCTGATTCCACTAAATGTAGGTTATTTATATCAAATGGTTGGAGAGAAACTCATGATTAAGAATATTCCCATTGTACCGTAGTTTGATGATATCTTTTCGGATGAATTCTCTGGTCTTCCACCAAATCGTGATGTTGAGTTTTCAATAGAACTCATACCGGGTGATTTACCTATTTCAAAGACACCCTATAGAATGGACCCAATTGATTTGAAAGAATTGAAGAACAAACTCCAAGTGAATATTGATAAGGGATTCATACGCCCCATTGCATCACCTTGGGGAGCACCTATTCTGTTTGTTAAGAAGAAAGATGGATCAATGAGACTCTGCATTGATTATCGATAACTTAACAAGATCACTATCAAGAACAAATATCCTCTCCCATGCATTGATGAGTTATTTGACCAACTATGCGGAGATCAATACTTTTCCAAGATTGATCTTCATTCAGGGTATCATCAATTAAAGGTCAAAATGGAGGATATACCAAAGACGGCTTTCCATACAAGGAATGTACACTGTGAATTTATATTGATGCCATTAGGCCTTACTAATTCCCCTTCTCTCTTCATGGATCTAATGAATAGAGTCTTTAGAGACTATGTTAATCACTTTTTGGTGGTATTTATAGATGATATTCTTATCTATTAAAAGAGTAAGGAAGAACATGAAGATCTCTTAAGAATTGTATTGCAGACCCTATAAAAGGAGATTCTTTATGCCAAATTTACCAAGTGTGAATTTTGACATCAAAAAGTTGCATTTTTGGGTCACATAATCTCTAAAGAGGGGATATCTGTGGATCCAGAAAAAAAAGTGGTTATCGAATGATGGTCGAGACCAAAAACAGTAACTGAGAATTGAATTTTTCTTCGTTTAGCTGGATATTATCGACATTTTGTGAAAGATGTTTTAGGATTATATAATCCACTCACAAGGTTGACTGGAAAAAGAAGTTAATTTCATTTGGATGGAGGAGTGTGAAGAGAATTTCAAGGATTTCAAAAAAAGTTTATCCAGTTCACCTATTCTCACACTGCCTTGTAGTAGAGAATGGTTTGTGATCTATAATGATGCATCCAAGAAGGGATTGTGGTGTGTTCTTATGAAAAACAATATGGTGACAGCTTATGCCTCACGACAGTTGAAAATCCATGAGAAAAATTTCCCAACTCATGATTTAGAGTTAGCTGCGGTAATCTTTGCATTAAATATTTGGAGGCATTATCATTATGGTGAAAGGTGTGATATTTATACTGATCATAAAATTTTAAAGTATATTTTCCCACAAAAGGTGCTGAATATGTGCCAAAGAAGATTGTTCGAGTTGATTAAGGATTATGAATGCTCAATTAATTACCACCCATGGAAGAAAACAAGGTGGCAGATGCTTTAAGTCGACAAGAACATGCCAGCTTATCCATGATGAGGATCACAAAAGATCCAATATTTCTGGATTTACAAAGGATGGATATTGAAATTATAATGGAAGGGTAAAAATCATATCTTTCTCAAATTAATGTTCAACCATCTATACATGTAAAGATTAAAGAGGCACAGAAAGAAGTTGTAGAGTTACAAAAGAAGGTGAGAAATGGTCCTGAATCAAACCTTGATTGTGATGGGATAATAAAGTTCAGGAATTGGGTTTGTGTTCCTCCCATCCCAGAATTTAAGAAGGAGCTGGTGGATGTGGCTCATAGTTCTTCATTCTCTATTCATCATGGAAGCATGAAGATATATAGGGACCTGAAGGAGTACATCTGGTGGGATGGCATGAAAAGGAATGTTGCTCAATTTTTCTCTTGATGCTTTGTTTTTCAGCAAGTTAAAGCTGGGAGACATAAGTCTAAGGGGATGTTACATCCATTACCCATACCTGGATGGAAATGGGAAAAAATCACTATGGACTTTGACACCGGACATCCTAAAACAACCAAAGGCAATAATGCTATCTGGGACATAATAGATCGTCTTACAAAGTCAGCACATGTCATTGCTATTAGAGAAGATTTCTCTCTGAATCAGCTTTCCATGATATATGTAAAGGAAGTGGTAAGATTTCATGGAGTACCACATTCCATTATAACTGATCGGGATTCGAGGTTTACCTCAATGTTTTGGCGAAGTCTTCAGTATACTCTGGATAATAGTTCTGTTTCAGCACTACTTATCATCCTCAGATAGACGGTCATTCTGAGAGGAAAATTCAAACTCTAGAAGATATGTTGAAAGCTTTCTCTATGGATTTCAAAGTTGGATGGGATCAACACCTACCTTTGGTGTAATTTTCTTATAATAATAGCACTCACTCCAGTATTCAGATGGCTCCTTATGAAGCTCTCTATTGAAAAAAATGCATGACTCCAACTTGTTGGGATGAAGTTGGGGAAAGAAAGCTATTAGGACCAGATCTTTTTGATGAGATGGAAAAAAAGGTCAGATCTATTCAACAACACATAAGAGCAGCTCAGAGTCAACAAAAAAGTTATACTGACAACTGATGAAAAGACTTAGAGTTTGAAGTGGGTGATAAAGTGTTCTTACGAATATCTCCTTGGAAGGGAGTAATGAGACTTTGAAAGAAGGGAAAGCAGAGCCCTAGGTATACCGTTCCTCTCGAAATACATGATCATGTTGGGAAGGTATCTTACCGATTGGAGTTTACACCAAATCTCTCTAAATTTCTTGACGTGTTCCATGTATCGCTTCTGAGAAAATACATACCTGATCCATCACATGTACTCAGCTCAGAAGTTGTACCGTTGGAGGATGATCTTTCTTATGAAAAACAATCGATAGAGATTCTTGATCGTAGAGAAAAAGTCCTATGGAACAAGATCACTCGCTTGATGAATGTTTTATGGAGGAACCACCAATTAGAAGAAGCTACATGGGAGCTTGAGGATATGATGTGGGAGAGGTATCCTCATCTGTTTGTTACAAAGTGACAAATTTCGAGGGAGAAATTCATTTTAAGAAGGGTAGAATGTGACACCTGAGATTCTTATGAGAAATGTTTTGTTTTTATCTTATATACATCATCAAAGAAATCTTTCACTACACACAACACTATCTTGTCTAGATTTACACGCAATCGCGACCTTCCTCGATAGCTTTTGTCGTACGCAATACCGAGTTTCACGAAAAATGATATGCTATTAAAATATTATTAAAACTAGCAGTTATGAATAGTAATACACACTTTTTGAAATTTTGTAAATTTTACCTTTCAAAATGGAATTAATTTTTGGATTCAGAGTATCGAAATTAGCCTAGAGTGAAATTATGGTATTTTTCAGAAAACATTCAATTTTTTATGAATAGTGAAAACACTGGTTTACTATTTTAAAATTGACTTTTTATTTAAATAATTATTATTTTTTAAATTATTTTATGTGAAAATTGATACATAGTATCTATATAAGTTCAATGTAATTAACTGGAGTCATTTTATAATAATTTTAGATATATAAAAATTTTATTGAACTTTTCACCGTCTTTTACCCACCTCCTAGGAGAATTTGAAATTTTACATAAAATATAATTTTACCGCTTCTGTGAGTGGAATTTCGAAAATCCGAGAGACACGGTTAAAATCAAGGAATAAAATGTGCTTCAATAAGATGGAAATAATTTTTTGTGAATAGTAACTTTTTATTTTTATTTACCACGGTTAAAAGTAAATATGGTAATTAAGGTTAAAAATGATATTATTATTACCCTAACACATGTCCTAATTCTATTAGATAAGTGTAATTCGACCAAAAATAACCTCAGCAATAAAATATGACCAGTTAGGCCCACATGGATTAGATGAGAACATTTAATATTATTTTATTTAAAGATTAGTTAAAATAGTTAAAATCAAAGTCTAATAACTAAAAAAATTTTAATATAGGTTTATACATCTGATAAATTAGACTATAAATATTCATTAGAAAGCTAAAAATATTTTATACATTATGATATTTTATTTATAATTTTTAGACATTAAATAATTTAATTTATTTATGACTCAATGATGATAAAGTAATTATCTAATTAATGAAATATTGACATAATTGAAGTTATATATACCCAAATAAATGTAATTTGATACTTTTTGTGAATTACACTAATTTCATAGGTTAATATGACATGTTAGTATTGATTTAATTAACTTTTTTCTAACAAATCATTCTGTTATGTTTTTCACAAAAATCAATTACCAAATTGTGTCAGAATTGACATAAAATAGTTTTAAACAAATATTATATTATTAATTGTATTTTTATTCCTAAAAATCGATGGATCGGCAAAATTACTTAGAAAAGGATATATATATTAATAATAAACAACTTGGGGTTATTTTGTCTTGTTATAGTCTGTTTATTAACCTTATAGTGTAAGAAAACAAGAAGACACTGTAAAAGTATAATTATTTAACTTAAAGTTAAATCTAAATGATAAGGTTAAAATAGAAACCTAAACTTGTCTAAATTATATTGGATGAGAGAATTTCGACCCACCCCCACCTATATTCGAAATAAATCAATTTGGAGCTATTAAAAACCAAGTATGACTTTATCATAAAATAATATTATTAGTTTTTCATAAGGTGCCCCTCTCCTCCCTTATAAAAGGGCACCTCCTCCGTCTCTTCCTCACACCACATAGAGCCTTCATGCTCAGACACACCCTGCCAATTTCTCTTCTATACTTCTTTAGAAATATTTTAGAAGTCTTGGTTTTCTTCAAATACCATCTTTATTTCCCTGATAGGAGGTTAAGAAGAGGCACTTCAAAGAAGAGGTAATGTTCGTTACCAATTCTTTCCACTATATTTCTTATTTTACATATTCTTAGTTAGTTGTTTCAATGTGAAGTAATAACATAAGAATCACTAATATACCAATATGTTATTATATGTATCAAACAACCCTATTTCACCATCTATCCATCCTACAAGAAAAGAAATCACCGCGCATGCCTACGTACGGAATACCGTCTCCACGCTGTGGTGTAATATATTTTCCACCACCACCTTACTTGGATGGGTATAATGGTGTAAATAATAACTATATATAATTATTGTAATGTTATATTGATTCTGAAATAGTATAAATATACTCCAATACAATTCCACGATCATGGTAATGATATCATCACTCGTGTGTACGTACGGAATACTGACTCCACGATTTGATGCGACTCGTTCTACATGATCTTCATTGCATTATGATTATATAAATGAACTGAATTAATAAATATTATATATATTATTGTAATACCATTCTTTAAATGAGGTATCTATAACCTAAAAATAAGAATACGAATTTATTCGACAAAACACGCATAAGAACAAAAGGCAATAAACACCCGAATAACAAGTAGCAATGAAATATTAATAATAAGAAGCTAAGAATCTAATAATATGACCATATATGATATCATAAAAATTGGTATGATTCTGGAAGAAGTCAATAACATTATTTAAATCATTATATAGGAGGTTTGGACATGTACGAAGCAAATCGGACCTAAGGTAAGGGAAAATTTCACAATCTCATTTTTATGCGAGATTGTTTATACTTCCGAATTTACTAGGGAATATTTATCTTCCACATCCATGTTTCCTCAATATGTAATATTATTTCCATCCACCTACAATTTTTTAAATCCAATTTTACCCATTGGTGATTTTTTATTAAAATATATGAAAGGAATCTTTTGTCTTTTTTAGTACGAGGTACTTTTTGACTTTTCTTGTGAAAGTAAGAGAATAATGTTTTTTAAACTTATATGAAATGAATGGATTTTTAGAACATTATTTCCATGAATCTTCCTTTACATGTTTTCATATATATTTTTAATAAACTTATTTTAGTTTAAAATTGTATGACATGTTAAGAAAGGAAAAATGTTTTTGATGTAGAAAGGATATTTTCCTCAAGAATGGAGTTCAAGTGTTTTATCAAAAATATTTTCCATCTATGATAATATAGTGTTCTATTTCTATCCCTATTTTTACATTTATTTGATATGTTATGATGGAATATATTTTATGATTTCTTTTATCTTATGTGGATTATGTTATGATGTCATGATGTTTAAGAATCCCATTTTTATTACATGGGTTGTGCTATGATGTATCATTTTTGATTTTGTGGCAGACATAAGAATGGTGTCATTATGAGATGGGTGGGACCTAGATCTCCCTTCAATGCATTGGGTAAATATTTATTTCTCATGATATAGACATGGATGGAAGGGAAGTTAATCCGGTTCAGTGAAACAAGACTAAAACTAGGTGATAACTCGGTTCAGAAATGGACTTTGTCCACTAAGACAGTCTTGGCAATGAGTCTTGATTACTATGAAATGATTCTATATGATTATCTGTGTATGACACAAGGTTTCTTGTTTTAATTTATGATTATTGGGATTACATTTCACTACTATGATTTATACCATGTTATGAAATTATGATCTCTTTTGCATGTTAAAATTTTCAAAATGTTTTGTTCTTATGAATACGATGTGATTGATATTTCTTTTGTTTACCATTATTGAGGATTTGAGGTCACCCTTTTGTATGTTTTCTTTACCTAGGTCAGGAAGAAGGTTATTATGTAGGATATTCCAATGGGACTCTAGATATGATGAAATAAATGGGAGACAACATAAATGATTTATGAACCAGTTCTTTATGTTTCCCAGTTTCTAAAGACACTATACTTTTACGGTCCATTCATGGTTTTGTTATATGTCGTAATAAGTATGCTTCAAATTTAATGTATTAACAATGTATGTAATGTATGGGTCGTTATAGTAGGGTATCATGGAGAACATGGGCCAGATTTACACTCAACTCTATCTCACCATCATAGAGCATTCATATTTCTCCACACCACCACAACCTATCCCAACCATCCCCTCATCTACTTCAATTCACTCACCCCTAACTATCCACCCTGACTTGCATGTTGAACTTACTAACCCCTCTTCCTAGTGAGTGTATTTTGCAGAGCAGGCCTAGAGGGGCAAGGGGCTAGCAACTATCTCCCCCACAAAAGTACCATGTTTCGATCAACCTACCAGACCAACAACCTCCCTATGGATCAGTACCTATCCACAACTATTCCAAACCCATGTACCTACCTCTACATACCCACGATCCATTATAAACACCATTAAACCAACTCTTGGTAAAATTTGTGCATATGCTGGAACATTTGGAATGCTTGTTTCAGAACATAATTGCGGCATGATATTGGAGATGATATTTGGAATGGACACCTTATATTTTAATTTTATTTCTTTTTGAGCATTGGGACATTTTGGGATAGGGCTGGGAATTTATTTTATAATTTTTCTATGACCTCATTTGTACAGATTTCTGACACACACACACACACACATATATATATCGGGATTGATTTTATACACTTTTAGGTAGAATCATTCATCTTTATATTACTCTGATTATTGTGTTCATCTTGAATAAAATTGTTTTACATTTCATTAGTATTACATTACATCATACCTTTTATATTAAATACATTTATGGGTGTTTGTATTTGTATTAGTTTAAGATCATTTAAACTAATCTTTTCAATGCTAAAACTCAAAAGCTTTTTAATCCTATAATTAACCCCCCCCAGTCTTGAATTATTCCATCTAATAGACATACATATCTATATATTCGATCCAACAATTGGTATCAGAGGAGGTTTTCCACTAAATTGTATTAAAAGCTTTATTTCATTGATATTACTATTTTTAACTACTTACTACACTAACGTGTGGAGTGGAAAAGTTTTTGTTGTACTAGATCGCAGGAATGAATATCGGGTCAATAGACAATCTGAATCCTCCTAGACCACCTATCTTTGATGGAAATGATTATGAGTACTGGAGAGATCATATGAAGACTTTTGTGATCAATACTGGCATAGACAATTTTATTATTCTTACTGGAGGGTACAAAATTCCTGACAAAGAAATCAGTACTTTCACTAACCAAGGGAAGTAAGAATATCAACTGAATTACAAGGTATACAATACATTATTATGCACTATGACCAGAAATATATACAGTCAGATATCTTCATGTGAAGCAGCCAACTGTATTTGGAAGAAATTAGAAGTCACTCATTTTGGTACATCTAAGTTTATAGAAACAAGAAGAGGAATTCTTAGAGCAGAGTATCATGGTTTTGTTTTTCTTTATGGAGAGCCAATATGTAAAATGCAACAAAGGTTTATGAAAATTGTCAAAAGCTTACAATCTATGGGAGAAAAAGGTCTTGATGATGAAACTCTAGTTGATAAAATTATAGATATAATTCCAAATGAATGGGAGTCAAAAAGGAAAGATATTGATGAAAATAGAAAAGTTTCCCAGATTTCTCTAGATGAACTCTTTGGAAATCTTCCTCAGCAAGAGACAAGAATGAAGAGAGATGCTGATTTCAACGAGAAAAAGAATGGGAATGGAAGTGTATCCTTTGCATCTACAGCTAAAACACCTGAAAGGCCTAAAATATCCAAATCCAAGAATTTTATATCTGATTCAAGTGATTGTGATCTTTGGGATAATGAATTAGCCAATCTTGCTCGAAGGATGAACAAGATTGTGGGAAATAAAGAATTCCAATACAGATTTAGAAAGAATGATAGGAAGGATATGAAATATTCAGAGGTAACTTGTTATGAATGTAAGAAAGCAGTACATAAAAGGCATGAATGTCCTTTACTGAAGTGGAAAGACAGAAAGTAGAATCACTCTGAATGAAACAGGAAAAGGTTTTATAAGACAAAGAAAGTTTTGAAGGCAAATGATACCTGGAGTGAAAGTGGTAGTGATTCTTCGGATGATTCTACAGAATATGATTCCTCAGGACAGAGGAATATTGGACTTTTAGCTAGATTACCAATTGATGATCATTATCTCATGGCTAAGGTACATAATGTTGATTCTATTACAAATGTCTCTTTGAATGCGAATTATACTGATAATAGATATTACGATTCTTCAAATGATGAATCTTCATCATCAGAAGATGATACAATACCTACTTTTGAATAAGTATCTATATTTTCTAAATTACTTGAAATTGAAAATTCTAAACTCAAGAAGAAGATTGAGAAAGAAAATTATAGAATTTCAATATTTACTAAAGAAGTATGAGATCATTCTAAAGATCTTGATGTGAAAACATATGATTTTGAAAATATTTTAAAAACCCTTGAGAAAGTCAAATCTGAGAAGGATGAACATTCTAAGGATCTTGAAAATGTAATTTCAAAGAAAAATATTTTAGAGCCTAGCTCTAGTTCAAATTCAAATGTTTTGGAAAATACAAATTTGGTTTTAAAACTAAAGTCAAAATTTTTTTCGTGGAAAAATTGTTTGTCAAACATTACTCAGGGGAAGGAAAACATTGACAAGATGTATTCTCAAATTAGACCATTGAGAAATCGTTCTCGTCTTGGTTATACTCATCCCAAAGCAGTTTTTATTAATAACTATTTTGTTCCAAAAAAACCTCTTTTTGTTCTAAGTACC
Source organism: Viscum album (assembly GCA_963277665.1). Classification (NCBI taxonomy): domain Eukaryota; kingdom Viridiplantae; phylum Streptophyta; class Magnoliopsida; order Santalales; family Viscaceae; genus Viscum; species Viscum album. Next base: position 364,763,840 of record OY728162.1, on the reverse strand, counting down.
AATGTCGTGGACACTGGAGAATACATTGTTCTCTTAACAAAAATCAATCTTTAGGATTTCATAAACCTCATTTTGCAAAAAAAATAGATTCCAAAAATTCTTTTATCTAACCCTTCTGGATCCAAACAAGTTTGGATTCTGAAAAACGAATTTTTTCATTTTCAGGAATATGAGAAGTGTACTAATAAGAATATTTGGTACATGTATAGTGGTTGTTCTCGACACATGATCGGAAACAAATATCTCTTTGAAAAGGTTATCAAAACAAAAGGTGAAAAAGTTACCTTCAGAGATAATTCTCAAGGAAAGATTGTTGGTATTGGTAATATCGTTTTTCTAGGAAAATTTATTATCTCAAATGTTTTGATTGTTAAAGGTCTTAGGCACAATCTCATCAGTATAAGTCAATTATGTGATAAAGGTTACCTTGTGAATTTTAGAAATGATAAGTGTCTAGTTCATAATTTCAAGGATGAGCTCATTCTATCTGCCCATAGGCAAGAGAATGTTTACAGTATTAACATAGAAGACCTTAGTATCCAAAACATACCCTGCTTAAGTGAAATAGAAGACTAATCATGGATATGGCATAAAAGACTAGAACACTGTAATATGAGAAACATTAGTAAACTCTCAAAGAAAAGACTTGTGAAGGGGATACCGGACCTTAGATATGATTCTTCAAAAGTCTGTGATCCTTGTCAATTTTCCAAGCAGCATAAAACTAGCTTTAAATCAATTAATTAAGTTTCAACATCTAATGCATTACAGATAGTGCATATGGATCTTTTTGGTCCTACACAAACTGGAAGCATTAGAGGAATATATTATGTATTTGTTTTAGTTGATGACTTTACTAGATTTACATGGGTCTACTTTCTCACAACGAAATCTGAAGCCTTTTCCTATTTCAAAACATTTATATCCCAAGTAAAAAATGAGAAAAACCTACCTTTGATAACTATTCATAGTGATCATGGTGGTGAATTTCAAAATTCAGATTTTGAAACTTTTTGTATTAAGAAATATATTACTCACAATTTCTCAGCTCAAAGAACTCCTCAGCAAAATGGTGTCATTGAAAGAAGAAATCGTATTCTTCAGGAAATGACTCCAACCATGTTGATTGAATACTCAATTGCTAATCACTTTTGGGATGAAGTTGTTAGTACTTCCTGTTATACTATAAATCGTGTTTTACTAGACCTTTTCTTAATAAAACCCCTTATGAGTTATGGACTGGCTGAAAACCTAAAGTTTCATACTTTAATGTTTTTGGATGCAAAGTATTCATTCTGAATACAAATGATAATCTACACAAATTTGCACCAAATTATGATGAAGGCATCTTTCTAGGATATTCTATATCCTCTAAGGCTTATAGAGTTTTCAATAAAAACACTTGTACTGTTGAGGAAACAGTACATGTAAAATTCGATGAAACTAATCCTTTTGTTTCAACCAATCCAATCCTACATCCTCAGATGTGTTTTCAAAAACTGATTATCAACCTTTGAAAGAAGATCCTTCTAATAAGGAAAATATTCAAGAAGGTACTTCTGAAACATTTACCACGGAAGATTTGCTACCATATGTTGATGAAAAGGCTTTAAAAACCCCAAATCAATTGTTTCTTAGGAACCATCCTAGTGATAACATCATTGGTGATGTAAATCAACCTGTAAGGACCAAGATTTACTTAAGAAATGAAATAGAACATCTTGCTTTTCATTCCCAATTTGAGCCTAAAAGCCCAAATGAGGCCTTAGGTGATAATGATTGGATCAAAGAAATGCAAGATGAACTAAATGAATTTGAAAGGAATCAAGTTTGGACTTTAGTTGATAGACCTAATGAAACAACTATGATTGGTGTAAAATGGGTTTTCAGAAACAAGTGGGATGAAGATGGAATAATTCTAAGAAATAATGCAGGACTTGTTGCTAAAGGCTCTAATCAACAAGAGGTAATAGACTATGAAGAAACATATGCTCTTGTAGCTAGACTTGAATCAATTCGTATTCTATTAGCCTTTGCAGCATACTTTAATTTCAAACTATTTCAAATGGATGTAAAATGTGATTTTCTAAATGGTTTTGTTCAAGAAGAAGTTTTTGTCAAACAACCTCCTGGTTTTCAAGACCTAAAACATCCTGATCATGTTTTCAAACTTACCAAGGCTCTATATGGTCTTAAACAAGCCCATAGAGCATGGTATGATAGACTTACAAGATTTATTTTACAAAACAATTATACAAAAGGTACAATAGATCCAACCCTTTTTATAAAAATGGAAAACAAAAATGTTTTGATTGTACAAATCTATGTTTATGACATCATATTTGGATCAACTCCAAAATCTTTAACTGATTCTTTTGAAAATTTAATGAAATCTGAGTTTGAAATGAGTATGATGGGCGAGTTTACATTTTTGTAGGTTTTAAAATTCCACAAAAACCAAAAGGAACATATATATCTCTACATAAGTATATAAAATATTTACTCAAAAAGTATGGATATGACAAAACTAAAAGTATTAGAACTCCAATTGGTACCTCAAATACACTTGATCATGATGAAACTGGGAAACCAGTAGATCAAACAATCATTAGGGGTATGATAGGAAGTTTTCTATACTTGACAGCCAGTCGACCCGACATAATGTTTTCTGTATGCTTATGTGAAAGATACCAATCTAATCCAAAAGAGTCTCATTTAAAAGCTGTAAAGAGAATCATTCGTTATATAAAAGACACTATGGATTTAGGTATTTTTTACTCTTCTGGGAATGATTTTGTTTTGAAATGTTTTTCAGATGCTGGATTTGGTGGTTGTAGAATGGATAGAAAAAGTACATCTGGAACATGTCATTTCTGAGTAGATTTTTTGGTTTCTTGGTCCTGCAAGAAAAAACACTCAGTAGCACTATCCACTGCTAAAGCTGAATATATAGCAGCTGGTAGTTGTTGTGCTCAAGTATTGTGGATGCAACACACACTCACTGACTATGGATTGAGTTTCTCCATAACTCAAATCCTTTGTGATAATAATAGTGCCATAGCTCTTAGTAAGAACCTCGCACACCACTCTCATGAAAAACACATAGATGTTAGGCATCACATTCTTAGGGATCACACACAAAAAGGAGATATTATTCTACAATTTATCGGAACACAAGAACAACTTGCTGGCATTTTTACAAAGCCTTTACCATCCGATAGATTTGAATTTATAACACAGAAGTTATGAATGATTAAATTAAAATAATCATTCATATCTACTTCATGTTTTACAATTATCCTAACATTAAATAACTCATTTTGAAAGGGGGATGACATATTTTTTTACTATGTTTTTATCTTATGATCTTTAATTGTTTACTCACCTAGTATGTGTTTTTACTTTTCTGTTTATCATATTGAAAGTTTTATCATATCATTTACTTTTCTGTTTATCGTATTGACAGTTTTATTGTATCATTTACTTTTCTGTTTATCATATTGAAATTTTTATCATATCATTTACTTTTCTGTTTATCGTATTGACAGTTTTATCGTATCATTTACTTTTCTGTTTATCGTATTGAATGTTTTATAGTGTCATTTACTTTTCTTTTTTATCATATTAAAAGTTTTATCATATCATTTACATTTCTATTTATGGTATTGACAGTTTTATCGTATCATTTACTTTTCTATTTATCGTATTGAAAGGTGTATCGTATCATTTACTTTTCTGTTTATTGTATTGAATGTTTTATCGTATCATTTACTTTTCTATTTATCATATTGACAGTTTTATTATATTATTTTCTTTTCCATCGTATCGACCGATGATTGTAATGAATTTATTTCCCATCGTATCGACCGATGATGGTAATGATTTTCTTTTCCATCGTACTAACCGATGATGGTAACAAGATTGTTTTCCATCAGGTTTTTAGTTCATGGTAACGAGATTATTTTCCATCGGCTTGACAATTCATGGTAACGAGTTTGTTTTCCATCGGCTTGTCAGTTCATGGTAACAAGATTGTTCTCCATCGGCCTATCAGTTCATGGTAACGACTTTATTTTCCATCGGTATGACAATTGATAGTTTTATTTTATTTCGTATGGTTATTTATTCTTTTTATCTCTACAAAAACCAACAACTACCTTACGTTCTTCGGCAGGTACATTCCATTTTTTTCTTTTCATTTTTAATCCTAACCATTGATCTGTTTTCCACTAATCTTGACCGTAGAAGATCAGTTGTCACCCCTTTATCACCTATTAATAGCCCCCCCTCCCTAAACACACATTTTCTTTTCAGGTTTTGAGGCGAAGCTCTGCTGCACTGGTTTTAAATCATCGTTTGATCTTTCATCGGCACCAACTATATGTCTCAATCCTCTGCTAACACTCCCACCGAAATGTCTTCAATGACTTTTACAGAGAAAGACTTTTTTAGCGAAAGACTTTTTCAGTTGAATCCGATTTGAAAGTTCTTTCTGAAACCTCGGCTGCTCATAAGAAATCTTACAAAAAGATGACCAAGTGGTCATACAAAATAGAGAGCTCAGTCAATGAACATGAGATAACAATTGAAGATATAAAGAGGTTTTCAAATGATCTTTCTATTTCCATTAATAATATTGACAATGAAACTGTTGAAATGATGAATACGATAACTCATGGGGCCGATATTCCTTCAGGGAATGAATTGAAAGAGAGAATGAATGATTTTTAATATGAATTCTCAAAGGTTCCATCTTTCAAGGATGAAATGGTTTTGTTGAAGAAACAAAATTATGTGTTATCCAAAGATAATAAGAATCTGCAAGACAGAATTGATACCCTTGAAGAAGTAATCAGAGTCCAAGATGAGACTATCAAGAATCAAGATCAGATTTTTGCGGACCAACAAGAGCTTCTTGGAACTCAGGGTGAATCAATTTCTGAAGACATGAAAGAAATCAAGAAGATGAAAGCTGTTCTTCATGAGCTCATAAAAAAGGATAAGGAAAGAGAAAACAAATGACGGTTGTATTTGTTTTCCTTTGGAACATGTCTTTGTTTTGTAATAACTTTTATGATTCTTTTCTTTTCTCCTGCAATTCTTCTCTCTAATCCTTTCAGGAAACCCAATGTAACCCCATTATTTTTGTAAACCAGAAAGGGGTAGATTATTTTATAAAGGGGGAGAATGTTTTACAAAGAGAGAATGGTTTAATCAAATACATAGAAACCAATGAAAATCTATGAATACAATCCTTAGGAAAGTGTACACCTAAGGGGGAGTTATTTGTATTAAAATTCTTTTTCAGAAGAGTTTCCAATAACTCAGGGGGAGATATGTATTTCTTTTTATATTTACTTTGTGTGTTGTGATTTCCAAAAAGGGGGTGATTGTTGAGTCAAAAGTTCTCTTTTGACTTCTATATTTTGTTTTGGAAATCACAAATGTCTTTTCAATCATATCGTACTAACTCTGTTAATTGTATCATACTGACTCTATCAATCATATCATACTGACTCTGTCAATCGTATCATACTGACTCTGTCAATCGTATCGTACTTACTCTGTCAATCGTATCATACTGACTCTGTCAATTGTATCATACTGACTCGGTTATTCATACTTTCATTACATGTTTTGGTACTTAGTCAAAAACACTTGTTTCATATGAATCGTACCATTACTTATCGGCATATATATTTTTTTAACCAATATGATGTCGTTGAGTTAGTTACAAACTAATCAAAACGATGTCGTGATTTCTATTTCAATATGACCGTTTTGATGCCAGGTGTCCAAGTCCCTCCATCTTTTTCCGAGAAATATGACCGTTGGAGGCAACATGACCGGTGGAACCCGAGGCCTATAAATAGTAGGTCATTTGAAGCTAAGAAAAAACAACGAAAAATGGGACTTTGTGGAACAACTCTGATACTCTACTTCTATCAAGTTCTAGAGAGAGAAACTGTGACTTCTCTCATCTGCGTTGTGCATCCGATCATAGTATCGAGGGATTTCAAGTAAATGAAAGACAAAGGTCCCGATTACCTACAAAATCGAGGGCTGCCAAGGATAGGCTGACAGACGTACTGATCATCATATCGAGGGCTTCCAGGGATAGGCAGACAGACGTACCGATCATCATATCGAGGGCTTCCAGGGACAGGCAGACAGATAGTCCGATCATCGTATCGAGGGCTCACCAAGGTGTTGGTGAGATAGACCTTTTATCCTAGGTGAAAGGATAACCCTTCTCTTTGGGTTAAAAGAATTGTAATTCTTTAACATTTCTTCTTCTAATTTTATTATAAAGGAAAATGTTTTTCTTATACATTTGTAATTGTTTCAATTACATCCAATCTATTACATATTATATTTATTGATTCTATATGATTTATTGTAGAATTATTCATCTTTATATTACTCTGATTATTGTGTTCATCTTGAATAAAAAAATTTACATTTCATTAGTATTAAATTACATCATACCATTTATATTCAATACAATTGTGGGTGTTTGTATTTGTATTAGTTTAAGATCATTTATACTAATCTCTTTAGTGCTAAAACTAAAAAGTTTTTTTAAACCTACAATTCAACACCCCCCCTATTGTATTGTTCTATCTAATAGACATACATATCTATATATTCGATCCAATATCTTATTGATGCTTGACTAGACATGTTAAAAATTATAATGATTGAGGTAATATATTTTACACTCTTTTTCATAAGAAAAACCTTACACCATTCCTCCTTTTTTCCCGAAGATTTCCAAAATGACCATATAGGATGAGGTCATTACATGATGATTTTCCCTTCCTACCATGATCCTTGTATAATGAATGATTATAATTTTGAACAACTGTGGGGAGAAATTCAGAAAACATGGGATGCTCTAATTTATAGATATATATTGTGCTCTCATCACACAATTGTGTTGTGATCCATATTTACATTATATAATTCCACATTTATTCTATTCCTTTTCCTAATAAAAAAGAATGATTAATTGATATGAGTTATGCACTATGAAGATCCAAAATCACTATTTCCATACGAATAAATCCCTAGAAGGATTATATGTAGTTCGGGGATGAATGTGAGACCAGGATTGAACATGAAATTTGATAAATAGAAACAAAATAGAAAATAGAATGAAATAGAATACTCATTGTAATCTTATATGACATATATGGATCCAACCTATGTTCCTAGATTCTGGTCATGATTACCTTGAATTAGGTATTTTGTTACATTAATTGTGAAATTCATGCATTATTCTTTAGAACTTATACCCCTTTTGATCATGATTTTAACCATTTACACTAGTAACCATAGCCTTGGAGTCATCAAAACCTTACTGATGAAGCCATCATAACTATTTTGAAAATTCTTTTATAATGTGGAGTTGATAGAACCAATGCATTCTTATTATTTGAATCATGTACTCAGTTTTTGAGCATAAATCTAATTTCATTTTACCTAGAGTGATGGGAGAAAATTACCTTTGAGGTAAATTAAAAATTGTTAAATAATTCATGTATGGGTTAAAATATGAAATTAAAAGATTAGAATTTGATTAAAGAAATTATCTATGAGGTGTGACTGATTTTCTTATGCATGAACGATTTTGGTGACTAATGTTTTCTCCCACACATTGATTTATTTTCATATATAATTAATAAATTCTGTTTTTAAGAAATTATTTATCACTTTTTGAAATCATTATTCCTAATTTCATTATTTATGGAAAATAATTTACGAAATTGTGTGGGGTTTTGATAAGATGAATTCATCTATACATTTTTATGTCATGTACTTATTAATTTTCATTGATTTATTCGATAATGTGTTTGGAATATACTTAGTTTTGAATGAATGAAGCATCATAGGATTCAAACAAAAAATGCAAAAAAAGTGCAGAATTCACCTATTACACATCAAAAAATTGCATTACACATCGTGTAATAATAGTTGAAAACATGTGATGAGTCTTGATCCAAACTTTGAACCATGCAATGAAGATATCAGATGAATATCCATTACACGTCGTGAAGTTTCAGTACATGATGTGACATTAGTTAATGTGCATTAATAAGATATCATTTCTAGAAGGAATAATAAGGACTTGTACACATCATGAGTCCTCCATACATGACTTGTATTCTGTCAAACCTCATTAATTAGGTTTGATAAGAACATGGAATGTGGAAGATCAAAAATCCACAAAGATCTATGTGAATCAATAGCATTGGATGTGTAACTCTAGTACATGTTATAACAAAATTCCCCAATAAATATAGCACCACAGTAAAGCACTACACTGAATTCCATGATGGGGTTTCTTGGTTTTTTTCATTCCATGTGAGTTTCCCGCACCCCTCTGTCTTTTAAAGTCAAAATATATTCAGGCATTAGTTTTTATTTCATTTTAAAAGAAGTGGATCTTGTTTTCTTCAATGCATTAAAATTCCCACTGTATCCATCCTCTCTTTCATCATCAATTTCCCACAAGATGTGTTAGATCCACTTTAGCTCTTAATCTCATGAAATAAATATGTTACTTTATGTATTTTCCTTTTGAAAATATGATTTCGTATTTATTCTCCTTTTAAATCTGAATACATTCATGATTGAGAATAATTTTAATTCATATTGCATGTCAATCATTATATGATTTATTTATTTATTTATATACCCCCCCCCCCCCGTGTGTAGAAAAACCACTAAGGGTAAGGATAAATATTTGATGTATCTGGACTCATAATCGATCATTAAATCTAATTTTGGATACTATAATGGAATAATAACCAGGATAAATAACTCAAGTTTATCTAATTCATGCGAACTTCCATGATTATAGGATATTCAAGAAGAAGACCACGTCTTGATTAAATTATATTAGGTTATAAAAACTAGCCTATGTCACTTTCTACCCTAGAATCTAAACATAATGAACATTGGCTGTTACTATCTCCCAATCATGGAATAGTTCCTTCATTTCTAGAACTATGTGACTTCAGAAAAGTCCACTAGAAACAACTGTTTTGTTAGATGAATAAGCCTTGAGACATTCCAAATATTAGAATTAATTTCACCCTTTTGGAGATACATGAAATTGATCCTAACCTCTTTTAAATTGTATGATTTATTTTTTCTAAAATTGATTTTGTAAACTCCCAAACACCATAGAAATTAAAAAAGACTCCAATTAATAGGATTGAAGCCAGTAACCCTAATAGAACCATATTCCTCCTTATAGAATTGACCTCACACTTCTATTATACTATTAATGCATAGTAAGTATCTTATGGGACACAATAATTCTAATGTGACCGTAGCCCGTATGAACCCAACAATGTGGGTGGATGTGTCAGTTATTTTTTCATTATGTTTCTAGATTTTGAAGGAGTGATGAAAACTTGTTATAATTATCTTTTAAAATAATCCTATATGGAAATGTAATGGATGAGATAGATCAAAATACATTCAAAATATCGATCTTTTATTTAATATCTATAGATTTTATGTCTTAACACATTGTATAAAATATTCTAAATTTGAATTTTGATGCATTTTATGAGAAATATTCTCAAGTGATCTTTCAAATCATGGTTCGGTGGTATAGAAAATTATAAGGTGTTTGAGATCATCTCGATTATGGTCGATTGAATTTTAATGTGGTTGGATATGAAATGAGTCACTAGGATTCTTGGTTGTAGTTATGTCTTACATAGACACCTAAAGTCAGTGACTGTATGTATCCCTATATATTTTTATGGGACCAAAAAATATGATGTTTATATGTGTTATCCATAGTCACAGATTCCTTTTTTTATCATGCATTTAATAGGTTTGGGATCAAATTAAAATATCTATTCTCTTTTTCATGTTTATGGTGTTCCGGTTTTAAAAATTATAACCTCAAAAGTATTTCATGACGAACCATGTGTCAAATTGAAAATTTAAAATTATAAAAAATGATAAAATAAAAAATCAATAACCCAAAAAATAATTTTCAATGTCCGCTGAAAACATTGTAAAAAATTTGACATCCACCATGTTATTTTTAGATTATTATGGGGCTAACATAATTTAATAATTTAATAAAAATAGATAAATAAAAGAAATCTAACTAAATGTAGACAATAAAGTGTTCGATGTCAAACCCAATAGACAATTCATGTTGATTTGTAATTAAAATTTTATTACATAGGATTATTTAAAATTATAGTAGAGAAAGTAATATTTTTAACCATTTTGGAAGTTGAGTTCCATTGTTTATAGATTTAGGATTCATGTGCTGATAAATTTATAAATTAAATCAGTTAAAGGATGAATGTTTTCAAACAGAAAATGGGTGAGATCCATGGTTTTGGTATCCACTACTTAATATATAAATCCTCTTTTTTCCCATGGTCAGGTTCTTAAGGGAAATAATTAATTTTGTTTTTTCTAAATACTTTTTAAAAAATTTTAACATAAAAGTTTAGAGGGTAATTAGTTGTACAATATAACTTTTACCTGAATTATTAATAAATAATTTATTATCTAATATTAAAAATATATATATATAACTTGAATTAGAAAATTTTATAAACTCATATAATGATAAAAACAAATTTTAAAATCATTAAAACCTCCACCCTTTATCTACACCACCTAGATCTAATAGGAATTACCATCATGATAGCTATGAAGGAGTAATAGGGATGGAGAGAAGAAAATAAATTGACAACTAAAATGGAGAAGAAAAACAAGTAAAATAATCTATATCACAACCTCTCACCCTAGGATTTGATCACTGAATTAATCACTAGTAGAAAAAAACTATCTCTCTATTTATATATCTCTATATTTTCTAGGATGGCTTTAATTCACCCATTAATGTGGTGATAGGACAGTCTCGGGTAAATCCCAAAGTTCAATGACTGTTTAATGTCAAATTTTTCTTGTCTCCGTTGAAATTTACATTAATGAAACCATTACTAGGTCTACATAGACATGTTCACGAAATGAAATATGTGTCATTCCATGAATTCACTTTCCTCCAATCCCTTATCTATTTCTTCATGATTATTATTCACATCATGAGTTCCTTCATGTCCTAAATAATTTTCATGATGTGAATAAAAAAAACCACCTCGTTCAAACCCACCTAATCATTTTTCTTCAGATATAATCCCGAAAATAATCTCATATACATCCCACAACATGGAAAGCCTTATCACTATGTAAATATTTACTTGTTCAGTTTATTTTTCCCATTCCAGAACAATTGTTGTATCCACCCATAGATAATCAAATCATTATGAATCGAATTAATTATTAATAATTTAAATTAAAAATTAATGTATTTTAATATCATAAATATATTCAAGAGATATATGTATCACAAAATCAATGATATTCTCATTTAGTATCTGTCAATCTTCTTCACCAAGAATCCTAATTATTTCTTCAAGATCATTAATTTGAATAATCTTCCCAAATCCTTCATTTTTTTACTATCGGATTTATTTTCAAACCTTCCAATATCATAACATCAATATATAATTTAATTATGATATAATTTACATTTTTGGTGTCTATTTTGGACTATACAAACTATATTTGAATCTGCATACCAAATTCATCATTCTACTTCGTTTGAAACTTATTGGTTTAATGATGTCAATTTTTTATAACTAAATGATGTGTATGTTTTATGTTCATAATTTGGATGATAATATTATTTAATTTTTAATGATTTTCATTTTTATGGAAGGATTTCACTTTTTGTTGAATTTTTAATACTTTTATATATTTTAAAGGATAATGAAAGACATTCTGCCACAACCAAAGTTGTTAAATCCTACCACTCTTAAATAGAAAATATTAAAATGATTAATGATCACTACCTATATATAGGAACTAATAGATCAACTAAATATATATGAATTTATAAATTATCAATAAATAAGAGACACAATATGTATAGGTTGCATGAGGGTTCCATAAGTGATTATACTCACCAATATGTAACCACAGACATCATTACACAAAAATTAGTTGAACAATAAACATATACTTATTAACAAAGTTCTAGGATAAATTACAGTATTATATGGGAAGAATAATGTATGATATATATAACAGACCTATTTATCCATCGATATATGTGTTATTTTATGACCAGTTCCGGATTATAAATAGAGGGGGTACAATTTTTCATAGAGAGTTTTGTTATGATGTGTGATGAATAATTAAAACACAACCTATTAAATAACACCATGATGAATAAATAACCAAGAATGATACTGACACATTATAATTTTACACAGTAATGAGGTGTCATTTATATCCTAAGTTTTTTCATAAACTAATTTAAAATATGTGACCCAACATAGAATATTTTTGGACTAGGGTTAGATTTGTGAGACATACATTCATTACAGGGTTACATGAAAACATGTACTAAGATTTTGGAAAATATAATTAATTAATAAATTTTTATATCCCTACCCTTTTGTAAACCTGAAGGTGTACTTTTTGAAAGATAACTAAAACATCCTTTTTTTCAAAAAAAATAGCTATATTTCATGTGATTATGATACAAAAATAAGGAAAGAGATATGGGTGATATCAGGAGAAATTTTGGAAGTAATTTTATATGTAAAAGTAATTATTAGCTTATAGGAAGGTAATTAATAACTCATTTAATCAATCATGTGAATATGATCTAGAGATTAAAGGATGTGATATGAAATTATATTTTTTATTTCACCCCATCGAATCTAACATGGTCAATCCCATGATTATTGTTAAAAATGGTGGTTTAAACATCCTGGGTTGAGTTTTTGAATGAGGTATGATTTAGTTAATAATTTATTTTATTTTATATGATGATACTTATTGGATTTATGCTTTCTCAAAATCATTTTTTCCATAGACAATTTAAGGTTACGTTGCAATCATGTACAAAATAAAACATGGAATAGACCGAAAACAATACTAAATTCCATAAGAAATAATAGTTGATCAAAAAAAGAATAGTTCATTGAAACATGTCTGGGATATCAAATCTAATGACCTAATCATAGTGAAAAATAGAAATAAACAAGGCCATTGAACCATGGAAAAAGAGGCATTACATCCTAATGAACCATGAACGATAGGGCACACAAGATGATTCAATATCCAAACCCTTTTAAAACATCACATTTTCACAACATCACCATTATAATCACTATTGAAAATTCTACCAAACTAGGACACTCGTGCTTCATGAACCACCCTCACTGATATGACACTATAGAGAAATGAAATATTTGAAAAAACATCTTTTTAATATCAAGTGGATACATTTATCATTATAAAAACAAACACAATTGATGAATCGTTAGCATTACAACCCACCATTGGACTAAATCACCTAGTGTGATGTAACACCCCAGGTAAATGAAGAATAAGACATATTTCATATTTATTAATAGTTTTGAATTAAATATTAATGTTACTTTAAAGGGGTTGCTATGTTCGATAGCGTACCCGATACGGAACAGCGGGTTTCATTGAAATCTTACGTGGCACATTAATAATATAATATTATTATTTTAAATGGTAGTTAACTCCTAGCCGTTGTATTGGAGTTAATGAATGAATTTAACTAAAATATTATTATACATGATTGTTAACTGAATTTGAATTATCCAATAAAATTTTAGAGGCTTAAAATGTGAATGAATCTAATTTTAAGCATAATTTACATTAAATAGCTGATTTACCGCCTTTTAATAGAGAACCCTTATTAAATATAGTTTTGGTCACCTTAATAAATTCTAATTGACCAAATATAATCCTTCTTTATAAGGTGGACATCAAATTTTACTTTGGGTAATTTTTTGGTATTTTTTTGATAAAGTTCATTTTTTAATGAATAGTGAAAATTACTGTATTTTAATTCAAAAGTGTCTTCTAATCTAATTTACGTATATGGTTAGATTGTCTTTTTAGTTAGATTTAATGTAAAATTGAAATATATTTTTTCCATTTAATCCAATGTTGGTCATTTGAATTAATTTCACTTTGAAATTGGACATAAACAAGTGTCAATCTTTTGAATGTTATTGTTTCTAAAAAACACACTATTTGTTTTTACAACGGGAATTAATTTTTAAATTAATTAATGCCACTTATATGTTTTGAATATGAAAAAATATTCATCAATTTAGAAATCTGAATATCAAATAATTCTTAGTCTGAATTGTTTTTATTTTTCTGAAAACATCAATTTTTGATGAATTGTGACACCACATAGTGGTAGTTAAAAACTGACTTTTTCATTTAAATAAAATTTTACCACTTCTGTGAATTGAATTTAAAAAATCCTATATACATGGTTGTTATCAAGAAGTGAAATGTGTTTCATTAAGATGATAATATTTTTTTGGTGAATAGTATCTTTTGACTTTTATTTACCGCGGTTAAAGGTAAATAAGGTAATTCAAGGGTAAATGAATATTATAATAATTCAAAATTACCTTAAAACTTGTCCAAACCTTATTTTTTGAGTCATTAACGACCATGGGCATCTGTTGGTCTATTTTGGTATTACTTTGAGCCACTTGGGATTGATAATGACAATTTAGACTAATTAATTTACTATAATGGCAAAATAGACATAAACAAAAATCATTTAGTAATTAATTTTTATATGGTGTTTTATAAAGAATATTTTTTACTATAAATATTAATTGGAAATATAAAAAGATTTCCTACATCATTGACTTTTTTTATAATTTTTAGACAACAAAAAAAATAAATTATTTATGACATAATAATGATGTAGTGTTTACCTCATTAATAATTGATTTAAATAAAGAAGATTATAACTCATAAAATATTATACAAAACATGTCCAATTCTGATTGGATGATTATATTTTGACCATGAATCATATTATTTTGGACTATAATGATCTTTGGACCATTAGAAACCAAATATCATAATATTATAAAATAATACTTTCACACTTTCCTAAAGAGCCCCTCCTCTCCCTTATAAAAGGAGACCACTTCTAACAAATTATTCACACCTCTCAAGCCATTTGGCTCGTCCAACATCTATAACATTAAGCTCCCAACATCCCTATCATCCCCCTAGAAGTATTACTTTAGGCAGAAGTCACTTCAAGAAGTCCTTTGGTTCAAACCAAAGGGAGTTACGCAAATTAAAGGTAATGGATTCTATTATATTGTTTTCTTTGATTTTACATCTCCAACCACTATACTCTTTTTATTTATTTTATTTTGTAAAAACACCAGTATCCTCAATATACTAGGATGTTGTTATGATAAGGATCCAATCTAAACTTACACACACCTCCATCTAATGGGTGAAGAACATAATGTTTCTGTGGATGACAAACTAACGCCTCACAAAAGGATGATTGTTCAATTACATTTTACTTCCTCTCATGGTAGCCATTATGATGGAACTGTATTTATATATAATATATATAATTTTTATGATTTAATTATGCTTTTGTACTTTCCAATTATATCAATCCTTTATGGTCTCCATAGTGGGTAAATACGATAATCTCAATTGAGGAAGTCCGGACTACCGCCCCCTCAAAATGATTTGATTCGTTAATGCCTTATGTGGGATGTATAAAGGATGTAGGTAAAGATATTATATATGATATTATACTAGAATTATAATTTAAATATGTATAATTACGTTTTATTTCCATTAAAATAATAAATAGAAATGAAAGTATCATTCATGCGTACGTACGGCTTACCGTCTCCATGAATGGTGCATTTCATTTATTACCTATAAATGTTATGTACTATTATAAAAACATGTATATACTGGATATATATGATATATATGATATCTAAATCATTAATATCATTCTGGATATAATGCACTAATTACCCCATGGAAAACATATAAATATAAGGTGTTCATTTTTGACTCAAGTACCAAATATCAACAAAATGGATGTTACTAACTTAAATGATTAAATAATGTTTATAACATGGTAATAATTTATATAAAATGAATAATAAACTTGAAAAAGGTTCTTAATCAAGTACAAATTAACTTTATTTTATTATTCAGGATATTAAAGAACGAACGTGTCAAGTCGGACACGAGGTAATGTACTTCGTCTCAATCTCCATTCATTGAGGCATTTTTAGTTTTATACACTCCTTTTATTTTATATGGTGTATAAACCCCTATGAATTTTCATTTAATTTAATGGGAACGTTTTTATATGAATCATTTTACTAAATGAAAAAAAGGAATGTTTTTTTAACATACGCGGTGACAACGAACTTTCTACCGCCTCGAGTATTATTTGGACTTTCGCTTCCTCAACAAGCTGTACTGTTATTAAAAGAAAACAAATACCATATACTATTTTATGCATTTTTGGTAGTGAAAATGGTTTTGAAAATGGATTTGTTATGCCAATATATTTAAGTGATATATTGTGATTGAAATGTGGAAATGTTTTCATTCCTTTATATTTGTTGTATATGTTATGATTCTATAATGGTAATTGGACATTTGACGGGTAGTTACGTGATAAACCAAATAACGGGTGGTGCTGTGAATTCCAGGATAGGTGGTTATGTTATAACCTCCAATGCATTAATTATGGAAGTCAGCCATATGGCTATTCCATTTAGTGATATGTGTGGAAGTCGACCATATGGTTATTTCATTTATGTATATTTATGTCCCAAGTTACCTTTATATGATATGTGTTCTTTATATGGGTTTTATGGTAATATTTTGGTTACAAAAGGGTAAGTAATGATCTTTTATTCAGTGAAGAGTATTTAATACTTCATAAAGATGAAAATTATTACTTATGTCAAAGTATTCAAGGTTTACTTTTTTTTGAAAAACTAACAGTTTTAATTGTTTGTGTATCCCTTACTGATCTTTTTGTGCTCAACCCACATTTTGAAATGTTTTTCACAGGACACAATATGGAATAGGGTAAAAGATGGGATCAAGGAGAAGTCATGATATCTTCAACATGGAACTAGACATGACTCTTTTTTTTCAAGAGTTCATGTTTTGTAAAAAAAATGGTAACTGTGTAGAAGTGTCTACTCTGTAATATTTTGAGATGTAATATTTTTGGCCTAACTCTCTAAACCACTAAACCTGAAAAGATCCTCAATTTTAATTATTCATTTAATTCAATATTATGTATGGTTTTAAGGCTGGGTCCTTATAGTTGGTATCACCGGTCAGTTTAGATAACATTAGGTGTTATGGTACTGTTAAAGTAATATCCATAAAGTAATTTATGATAATATAGAAATCATATAGCATTTATAGATTACCATGTTGCTTCGCCTATGATATTTCTTTGTTCAAAATGGTTTTCCATATAGGAAACAAGGAAGCTAAATTTGGAAGACATCCGGAGGAAGACAACCCTCTAAATCAGCAACCTGAGATTGTCGGAATCAGAACTGAATAGTTTGTTGCAGTGATGGCACAGTTGACTCAGGCGATAAACGGTGGTGGTATCCATGTACAAGATTAGCCAGATCAACCGTAGAGGAAAATTTCAGTAGTGGAGAATTTCATGAGGCAACATCCCCCATCATTTAGAGGATCATCTGACAATGTGCTAGCAGAAGGATGGATTAAAGAACTGGAGAAGAATTTTTATTTCATTGGTTGTTCAGAACATCAAAAGGTTAGTCTTGTTGTTTATTGTTTTGACGGTGATGCTGATCAGTGGTGGTAGATGGTGAAAAATATCAGAGATAGTGAATATATTTATGCTCTCAATTGGGATGAATTCAAAGGTATGGTTCTTGAGAAATATTTTCCTAAGGTGGTTCGTCATAGGATGGAAAAACAATTCCTAGAATTGAGGCAGGAGGATGACTCAGTGGCAGCTTATGAAGAAAAGATCACTTGACTGGCAAGGTATGAACCAAATTTCATTCGAGATATTGATAGTAAGATAAATTGATATTACTCAGAACTGAAGCCACAATATCGAAGAGCGTTAGCCTCTCATGAGTTAAAAAGTTATGGGAAACTTGTTCGATGTGTGGAGAAAGTGGAAATGGAGTTTGCAGATGATCATGTGTTCTTTGACAAACAACAAAATAAGAGGTCTAGTTGGCATGGAAAGGGGATGAATTCATCAAAGAACCCTGCAGGTAAGAAAACTAAATATCCAACTTATGAGAAGTGTGGTAAAAAGCGTCCCTGAGAATGTTCATCAAAGTCGGGAAAGTGCTTCTGATGGGGTATGTCTGGTCATATTGCTCATTACTGTAAGGAAAATGATCAAGAAGGGAATGAAAATCCATCGATAAGATG
Source organism: Viscum album (assembly GCA_963277665.1). Classification (NCBI taxonomy): domain Eukaryota; kingdom Viridiplantae; phylum Streptophyta; class Magnoliopsida; order Santalales; family Viscaceae; genus Viscum; species Viscum album. Next base: position 364,745,483 of record OY728162.1, on the reverse strand, counting down.
TTTTAAGTGTAATGAAATGGGTCATTAAGCAAAAGAGTTTCCAGAGAAGATCTCAAATAAGGGAAAGCAGCCAGACTACAAGCAGAAAGCGGTGGTAAAATCCATTGCAACTACTTCAGCAGATGTTGGGCCATCCAATGAAGTAGTATCAGGTACATTGTTTGTCTGTTCATATTATGCCAATGTGTTGTTTGATTCAGGGTCTACACACTCTTTCATTTCTGAGAATTTTTCTAGTAAATTTGGAATTCCATATCAAGATATGAATACGTAACTTATGGTAAAAATACCTAGAGGAAATGTTGAGACAAAAAGAAAACATAAGGACATTCATGTCCTTGTGTGCGGAAAGAATCTACCTGCAAACCATATTGTTTTACCTCTAGTAGAGTTTGATGTTATTTTGGACATGGATTGGATTTCTGTTTATCATGCTAAGATTGAATGCAGAGCTAAAGAGGTTTCTTTTCAGAATAATTTTTAGTTTTTATACAAAAATGAACCCTTGATATTGATAACATATCAGGAAGCTGAGAAACTAGTAAAATATGGAAATGAATGTTACCTTGCACATTTTATTGAAAACAAAGGAACTGTTCAAATTAATATTGTGCCAGTGGTAAACGAATACTTTGATGTTTTTCTAATGAGTTTCTTGGTATTATACCTGATCAGGAAGTTGAATTTACTGTTGACTTAGTTCCTAATGCTAAGACAATTTCAAAACAACCTTATCGAATGGCTCAAATTGAACTTTTAGAGTTAGAGAGGAAATTGCAGGAGTTATTAGATAATGGTTTCATTAGACCTAGCACATCACCATGGGGTGCTCATGTCTTGTTTGTTAAAATGAAATATGGTTCAATGAGACTTTTAATATATTATAGAGAATTGAATAACATCACTGTTAAGAATAAGTATCCTTTGCCTCATATCGATGATTTGTTTGATCAGCTCCGGGGTGATCAGTATTTTTCCAAGATTGAATTGAGTTCGGGGTACTATCAGTTGAATGTAAAATAAGAATTCATTCCTAAGACAGTGTTTCCTACTATATAAGGCCATTATGAATTTGTAGTTATGCCTTTTGGGTTAACCAATGCACCTGCTGTATTCATGGATCTTATGAATAGAATTTTCCGTGAGTTCTATAATAAGTTTGTGGTTGTGTTCATTGATGATATTTTGGTTTATTCCAAAAGTAAAGAGGAACATGAAATTCATTTAATGGTTGTCCTGCAAACCGTAAAAATAAAAGAAACTATTTGGTAAATTCAAAATTGTGAGTTTTGGTTACAAAAAATTTCATTCCTTGGTCACATTGTTTAAAAAAATGGCATAACTGTTGATCCTGCTAAAATGAAAGTTGTTGAAGAATGGCCAAGACCCACAAATATAACCGAGATACGTAGTATTCTTGGTTTGGCAGGTTATTACTGGAAGTTTGTTGAAAATTTTGCACGATTATCTAGTCTAATGACTAAGTTAACTCGAAAAGGTGTTAAGTTCATCTAGAAAAAAGAATGTGATTATTGTTTTCAGGAATTGAAAAGCTGATTGGTGAATGCTCCAGTTTTGGAACTTCCCTCCACAAATGGTGAGTTTGTTATCTATAGTGATGCTTCATTGAAAGTATTTGGTTGTGTCCTAATGCAGAATGATCAGGTAATTGGTTATGCTTCACATAAGTTGAAACCACATGAGTTAAATTACCCCACACATGATTTGGAATTAGTTGTAGTTGTTTTTGCTTTAAAAATTTGGAGGCATCATTTTTATGGAGTGAAGTGTGAAATATATACTGATCACAAAAGTCTGAAGTATATATTCAATCAGAAAGAATTAAACATGATACAGAGGAGATGATTGGAATAAATCAAGGATTATGATTGTACGATCCTTTGTCATCCAGGAAAAGAAAATAAAGTGGCTGATGCTTTGAGTCAAAAAATTAATTCTTCATTAACCATGTAACGTTTGGAACAAGATCCTTTTGTTTTTGATTTCATGAACTTTGGAATAGAAGTTGTTGTTGTGGGAAATTATTCTATTTTGTTTTAGGTGTCAGTGAAATCATCTCTATCAGTCAAAATTAAGCAAGCGCAGAAAGAAGATAGTGAGTTGCAGAAAAATGTAGAGTTGGTTTAGAAGGGTAGGTTTCTTGAATTTAACATTGATAATGATTGTGTTTTGAGATTTGGAAAGAGATTATGCGTGCCTTTTGATTCATAGTTGAAGAATGAGTTGTTATGTGAAGCTCATAGTTCTCCATTTCCAGTTCATCCTAGAAGTACTAAGATTTACAGAGATCTTCAGGAGTATTACCTATGGGATGGAATGAAAAGAGATATTTCTGATTTTACTGTGATGTGTTTGACTTGTCAGAAGGTTAAAGCAGAGTGGCAGTTACCTAAAGGGATGATTCAACCTTTACTGGTGCTAGAGCAGAGATAGGAAAATATATCCATAGACATTGTTGTCATATTACCAAAGACATCTCTATGTAATAATACTACGTGGGTAATAGTTGATCGATTGACTAAATCAGCTCATTTCCTTCCTATTAGAGATACTTTGTCTCTAGATCAACTTGCTTGGTTATATGTTAAATAGATAGCCAGGTTTCGTGGATTTCCCCTCTCCATTGTATCTGATCATGATCCCAGGTTTACTTCTAATTTTTGGAATGGCCTTCAGAATTCATTGGGTAGTGAATTAAATTTTAGTATAGCTTTTCATCCTCAATTAGATGGGCAGTTAGAACGAACAATTCAGACATTGGAAGATATGTTACGAGCATGCTCGATGGATTACCAGAGAAGTTGGGACCAACATCTTTCTTTGGTTGAATTTTCTTATAATAACTACTTTCATTCCAGTATATAGATGGCTCCATTTGAGGCATTATATGGAAAGCATTGTCGAACTCCAGCATTCCGGTATGAAGTAGGTGATAAGAAGATGATGGGACCAGAATTTGTAGAAGATATGGTATAGAAAGTTCAGTTGATTCAGAAGCACATGAGAACAGCTTAGAGCAGAAAGAAATGATATACAGATAACCAGAGGAAGGATCTTTCATTTGAGGTAGGTGATCATGACTTTCTCAAAGTTTCTCCATGGAAAAGTGTGATACGTTTTGGTAAGAAGGTAATGTTGAGTCTGAGGTTCATTGGACCTTATCAAATTCTGGAGAAAGTGGAGTCAGTTGCATATATAGTGGCTTTACCTACATGTTTATCCCAGGTACACAATGTCATTCATGTTTCTATGTTGAGAAAGTATTTTCCTGACCCATCTCATGTTTTGAGCCCAGAGGTAGATCAGTTGGAAGAGAATCTCTCTTATGAAGAAAAAACAGTCCAGATTCTTGACTGTGGAGAGAAAGTGTTGCGGAATAAGGTAATTTATCAGGTAAAGGTTTTGTGGAAAACTAATATGGTTGAAGAGGAAAAGTGGGAATCTAAAAATTCTATGAGGGATAAATACCCCCACTTATTTTTATAAGTGAATAACAATTGCGAGGACACAATTCCCAAAATGGGGGAAGGATGTAACACTCCAGGTAAATGAAGAATAAGACATATTTCATATTTATTAATATTTGTGAATTAAATATTAATTTTACTTTAAAGGGGTTTATTTTTTCGATAGCGTACCTGATACTCAACAACGAGTTTCATTGAAATCATACATTGCACAATAATAATAGAATATTATTATTTTAAATGGTAGTTAACTCCTAGTCATTGTATTGGCAGGAATGAATGAAACTAACTACAATATGATTATACATTATTTTTAAATGTATTTACATTATCCAATAAAAAGTTAGAGGCTTAAAATGTGAATGAATCTAATTTTAAGTGTAATTTACTTTAAAAGGCCAATTTACCGCCTTTTAATGGAGAAATATCTTTAAATATTGTTTTGGTCACTTTAATACATTCTAACTGACCAAATATAATCCTTTTTTAGAACGGGGACATCAAATTTCACATTGGGTAATTTTTTGGTATTTTTCTGATAAAGTTCATTTTTTAATGAATAGTGAAAAATACTGTATTTTAATTCAAAAGTGACTTCTAATCTAATTTATTTATATGGTTATATTATCTTTTTAGTTGGTTTTAAAGTAAAATTGAAATATATTTTTACCATTTAATCCAATGTTGGTCATTGTATTTAATTTCACTTTCAAATTGGACATAAACAAGTATTAATCTATTGATAGTTATTGTTTTTCAAAAACACACTATTTGTTTTAACAACGGAAATTAATTTTTAAATTAATTAATACCACTTCTATGTTTTGAATTTAGATTAATAGACATCAATTTGAATTCGGAATATCAAATAATACTTAGGCTGAATTTTTGGTATTTTTCTGAAAAACTTCAATTTTTGTTGAATAGTGACACCACTTAGTGGAAGTTAAAAAACTGACTTTTTCATTTGAATAAATTTGTACCACTTTTTTTAATTGAATTTAAAAAATCCAACAAACATGTTTTTTATCCTGAAGTAAAATATGGTTCATTAAGATGAAATTGTTTTTCGTGAATAGTAAATTTTGACTTTTATTTACTGCGGTTAAAGGTAAATAAGGTAATTCATGGTTAAAAGAATATTATAATAATTCAAATTTACCTTATTACTTGTCCAAACCATATTTTTTGAGTAATTATATACCATGGGTATATTTGGGACGATTTTGGGACCACTTTGCATCACTTGGGAGTGATAATGACAATTTAGACTAATTAATTTAATGAAAAGGCAAAATAGACATAAACAAAAATCTTTTAGTAATTAATTTTTATATTTAAGTATATATAAGGAATATTTTTTACTATAAATATTCATTATAAATCTAAAAATATATCCTACATCATGGATTTTTTTATAATTTTTATAAAACAATTAAATTAAAGTATTTATGACATAATAATGATGCAATGTTTACATCATTAATAAATGATTTAAATAAATAGGATTATAATTCTTAAAATATTGTCCAAAACATGTCCAATTCTGATTGGATGAATTTATTTCTACCATGAATCATCTTTTCTTCCACTATAAACTGAATATCATTATATTATTAAATCATACTTTCACACTTTCCTAAAGAGCCCCTCCCCTCCCTTATAAAAGAAGACCACTTCTAACCAATTCCTCACACCTCTCAAGCAATTTGGCACGTCCAACATCTGTCCAATTAAGCTCCAAACATTCCTATAATCCCCCTAGAATCCTTAATTTCAGCAGAAGGTACTTCAAGAAGTCATTTGGTTCAATCCAAATGGAGTTAACCAAATTAAAGGTAACAGTTTCTATTAAATTGTTTTCTTTTATTTTACTTCTACAACCCCTAAAATATTTTTATTTCTTTTCTTTTGTAACAACACCAGTATCCTCAATATACTAGTCTGTTGTTATGATAAGTATTTTAACTACACTTACACACACCTCCATCTAATGGGTGAAGAACTTAATGTTTCTGTGGATGGAAAACTAACGCCTCACGAAACGATGATTGTTCAATTACAAATTACCTCCTCTCATGGTGGAAATTATGATGGAACTGTATTTATATATGATATATATTATTTTTATGATTTAATTATGCTTTTGTACTTTCCAATTATATCATGCTTTTATGGTTTCCATAGTGGGTAAATACGATAATCTCATTTGAGAAAGTTCGGACTACCGCCCCCGCAAAGTGATTTGATTCGTTAATGCCTTATGCGGGATGTATAAATGATGGAGTTAATGATATTATATATGATATAATACTAGAATTATAATATACCTATATATCATTATGTATTATTTCAATTAAAATAAGAAATATAAATGAAAGTAGTGTTCATGCGTATGTACGGCTTACCGTCTCCATGAACGGTGCATTTCATTTCTTATATCTAAATGTTATGTACTATTATAAAAATATGTATACACTGTATATATATTATATATATGATATCTAATTCAAGAATATCATTCTGGATATAATGCACTACTGACCACATGGACAACATATAAATATAAGGTGTTCATTTTTTACTCAAGTACCAAATATCAACTAAATGGACGTCACTAACTTAAATGATTACATAATGTTTATAACATGGTAATAATTGATATAAAAGGAATAATTATCTTGAAAAATCATCTTAAGAAAGTAGAAATTAAATTGAGTTTATTATTCAGGAGATTAAATAATGAACGAGTCAAATCGGACACAAGTTAAGGGACTTCGTCTCAATCTCCATTCATTGAGGCATTTTAAGTTTTATACACGCATTTTATTTTATATGATGTATAAACCCCTTTGTCTTTTCATTTTATTCAAAGGGAATATTTTTATATTAAGCGTTCTACTAAACGACAAAAATGAATTTTTTTTAACGTACACGGTGACAATGACATTTCCGCCACCGCGAGTATTATTTGATCATTGCCATCCTCTACAAGTTGTACTGTTTTTAAAAGAAAACAAATACCATATACTCTTTTATGTATTTTTGGTACTGAAAATGGTTCTGAAAATGGATTTGTTATGTCAATATATTTATGTGATATATTTTGACTGAAATGTTGAAATGTTTTATTTCCTTTATATTTGTTGTATGTGTTATGATTTTATAATTGTACTTTGGCATTTGATGGGTGGTTACGTGATAAACCAAATGACGGGTGGTGCCGTGAATACTAGGACAAGTGGTTACGTTATAAGTTCCAATGCATTGGGTATGGAAGTCAGCCGTATGGCTATTCCATTTAGTGATATGTGTGGAAGTCGACCGTACGGTTATACCATTTATGTATGTTTATGTCCCATGTTACCTTTATATGTTATGTGTTCTTTATATGGGTTTTATAGTAATATTTTGGTTACAAAAGGGTATGTAATGATCCTTTATTCAGTGAGGAGTATTTACTACTTCATAAAGGTTAAATGTATTACTTGTGTTAAAGTATTCCTAGTTTACTTGTTGTTTTGAAAAACTAACAGTTTTACATCTTTGTGTATCCCTTACTGAGCTTTTTGTGATCATCCCACATTTTAGAAATTTTTATCACAGGACATAATGTGGAATAGGGTAAAGGATGGGATCGATGAGAATTAATGATATCTTAAACATGGAACTACACATGACAGTTTTTTTTTCAAGAGTTCATGTTTTGTAAATGAATGTGAACTGTGTAGAAGTGTCTACTCTGTAATATTTTGAGATGTAATATTTATGGCCTAACTATCTAAACCTATAAAGCTGAAAAGATCCTCAATGTGAATTATTCTTTTAATTCATGATTATGTATGGTTTTAAGGTCGGTTCCTTATATGTGAACTCCTCAAAAGGAACCAAAATATATAAAAACATAGTAAAAATATAGAAATTTTTTTTTGATAACCCCCTAGATGATAGTTTACCATCACTAAAAGGAAAATGTAGATGGAAATAATCATATTCTACCTCATCTATTACCCGACAACAACCCCAACCTTAATCTAAAAGTATATAAACCTTTATCGATTTATATTCCTCTAGAAAATGATAGTGAGGCAATGCCACAAAGGGATTGGATGCCTACAAAATAATTAATATATATTACTAATGGAATAACCAATGAACCAAAAATTATTTCTACTAACTAAGAGATTTACCAAAACGAATAAATAATTCATAAATCTTCTCCAACTTCTCTTGAATTCAACTCAGTTCCAGAATAGAGGCCACACCCACCACTTAAAACAAAGTGTTGAAATTCATTGTTGACCACTCTAAAAATCAAGGGGTTCCATTTTGATCGATCATATGTATGTATTATCATATGAAAACATGGAAAATTACATTTGGATATCCCATGATCCACTAAATTAAATGATGCTAGCACCAAATAAATCTACTATAATTTCTATAGTACACTCCATCTGATTATTTTTCTATGGATTATAAAATGAACTGAATATGACTTGTGTCCCTATCACCACATTTACACTCATACAGAATCAAGAGGTAAACCTGGGATCCCTATCAAAAATAATGGTAGAGAGTACCCAATGAAACTTCATAATCTCTTGTACGCATATCGTTCAATGTTCCTCAACTTGAGTGGTGTCCCAAATTTGAATAAAAAGATCTGATTTATATTGTAAAATATGTTACCCTATACCAAACATTAATAATATTTTTTTATTACCATATCATGTATACAGTGATTTATGCATGATTTATACTTACCAAAATATTTTAGATACTTATACAATGACTATATAAAATGTAATGTCATTACATTAATTTTTTTATCAAAAGTTTATAGAAGTTACCATATATAATGAAAACCACAGGATCGTATGATAGTAATATTAAACACTTTTCATATCATATATACATCATATTTATAGGAAAAAATGAAAAAAAACAATATGGTTATCAGGATCATAATAATAGATACCTCTTCTCATGAAGATAACACTTGGTGATCTCATATATATGAGATTATGTAGACTAAACATAAAATTTGAAAAGTATATTTTTTGGTTATTATTGTAAATTCATATCCATAAACATGTGTATTTCCCTTTACATTAGAGATATTTATGAGAATGAATAATTTGACAACATTATTTGAGGTAATAAAAAAAATTTACATTTTTCTATGGCAATGTTGTGTTCATTTGGTGTGTCATTAGTGGTATTACATTGATAGAATGAAAAATATAATTTTTGTATCTTTTGAAAGGATGAGATGCCTCAATATTAGTTCACCTAAGTTGTATTAATTTTATTAAATTGATGTCAATGATGATTAAAGGTAATTACATCCAGTAAATTCAATGAATAATGAAACATGAATGGATGGTGACTAGAAGGGTGCATTAAAATTATGAGATATCGTGAGGCAAAGAGATAATATTACATGATGTATATTTATAAGATGATTTCACTTCAATGACTATTACATAACTCTTTAGTAGTCTTGAATGGTTTCTAGACTCTAATAATAGTATACAAATAGTAGTCACTATTATCGATATAAGGCCCTAATGGGTCATAGAAAAGGTTATTTATCAAATTAGACAATTCTAGTGAATTGGAGATCATGACATAGAAGACCCAACAATAGTGGAAGTATAATGTACAAGATTATTTGATCATAAATAAAATAAACAAATTCAAAATTATTTGAGTTATGAATATTTACAATTTCATTTATTTCCCTATTATATTCACATGTTATAAAGTGAATATAATGAAAATATTTTTCGAATGAATTTTAAATAAATAATATTCAAGTGTTTATTTAATATTTATGGGGGATCTAGGTCGTGTTATTAACACTTTAATCATTTAACATATTTTATGTGATAAAATAATTTGGTAATATATTAAAGGCCTTTTTAGCACGTTTTATGCTCTATTTGTATCATTTTTTGGTACATTTAAATGGTCAACATTCATATTGACCTAAATAGTGTTTATAAAATTTATAACATAAGTATAGAATCATTTTTAACACACAAAATGTGTGAGATAAGGGAATCAATGAATTCTATATCTTATACGGCCACTCTCATTTATTATAGAGAAAACAGTAAAGGAAATATCAACATTTTCTTGACCAATGTTCAAGGATTGTTAGTTTTTTATCCCAAAATCTTTATATTATTTATTATTCTCCATTTCATGAAGATTTAACTAGAATTTTTTATTCCCAAAAATCGACCAAGATTCCAGAACATGTGTGAATGATCTAGAGGGTTCTTTGTTTTTTTATTCAAGTGAATTTCAACAGAAATGAGTGAAACATGTTTCTGATCGATATCACTTAAGGTATGATTTTGTTTTAGTTTTCCATTCATAATTATCTATTTTAAATTAAATTTCACATTATTAATGGAAGATTTTAGGCAAGTGTATACCATATTTTATTTTTAGAAATAAATTTGGGCTTGAAAATTTTAAATTACCATTTTTCATGGTTCCACATAGCTAGGGTTTTCTTCATTTAGAATCTTGGAGAGGATTTAATTTAATTAATTATAATTGAGAAAAAAAATTATTGAAGAAAAGGGGATCACCACAGTCTTTCTGCAACAAATAAAACATGGAATAGATATCAGAGGTCTGATTTATGGTAATATGGAGATATAAATAATAAAATTTCAGGGTTAACATCAGGAATAAATTTAAATATATATATATATATATATATATCAGAAGTGTGGGATTATTTTTTGATGATAGATGACATCAAATTTGAATTGATGAACAACACACTACCCTTGTTGGATCTGTTTGCTGAGTTAAAAAATAAAACAAGTAAAAAATCAATGTGTACAAAATTACAAACTACATTGTAATATATAAATATATAATATCACATATACATTTATATTATATAGGTTTTATATATGTGGAGAACTAACATATATCAATCTGTATAAAATATATAATATATTTGTGGGTATATATATATTATTGGTGAGGGGCTAGGTTTCTCAAACCATAGGCTTATTTAAAAAAGTAATAAAATTTAATAAAAAATGATTGTAATTTTTGGGAGAACTCCACTTTTAAAATTTCAACACTACTTGGTTTTGTAAATCCTAATGATTAAGATATTTGAAAAAAACTAAAAGGTGATATGGGTGGAACCCTACATAGTAATGTGTGGAATAAGAATATAATGGAAACCCAATTATTAGTAGAAGAAAATATAGCCTTTCCATAAAATTTAACGAAATATATATTTATCTTCCTTTAAATGTTACACACCATGAAGGAGGCATTCCCCATATCATGCAGAAGACTTATGGGTGAATGCGCTCCCTAACCAGGAACATGTATGAGGGTGATCTAACCTCATCCCTGGAGATTCATGTTACGGAAAACTAAAAGAATTTCTATGTATCTCTCCACCACCCAGAAGACTTTATTGGGGGGGTTAAAAATACCTAGAAAATCCAACTAAATATAGAAAAACTATGAAAAATCTTAATTCATATATTTACTACTTTATTGAACCATTCGGTATGTGTTAGTGAATTATAATTTAATTAAATATATTTAATTCATAAAAAATACCCTTATTTTGAATTTACCACAAATTAAATTTATATATGTTAATTTATTGAATAATGATTGATCAGGATCCCTAGATAGACTGATTCATGCCTAATATTTGAATATTTATTTATTTAATTTTTGAAATGCAGGGTATTTAATAGTAATTTAGAATATTATTATATGAATATTTTCTTTTACATCAATATATGTATAAGGGTCAACATGCTAAGATAAAAAATTATGTATATGTATTTGTCATTCATGAGATCCCCCTAATTGATTATGAGTATTGTTTCATAATGTGAAATATTAAAAGTGATGCAGTCCACACTGGGACATATAGAGACATAGGATTAAACTTTTACACACTGGATGGGTTAGTTCAACAACTCGAGTCACATATATGGTGACTCAAGGAGTTAATCACAGGGTCTATGTTGATCCATTATTCAATCAATGGATTATCCATTAGTGTCATCTCATGATCAATTTTTTCATTTTTATTTATGCATGATTTATTATATTATGTATGTGTAATACATGTGATCACAAAATATAATAAGTAAGAATGTGTGGATAAAATAAACATGCATGGTTAATGTTACTGTATTTATGTAGTTTTTATGAGGTGGATATAGTTACATATAATGATAGTGCATAAATATAAATTGATTACATTTTATATGATTAATAAAACCCTTCAATGATAAATTATTTCATAACACCTTCCGTTACATAATTTTAAAAAAAAAACTTATCTTATGAGGAGAAAAACATCTCCATTTTTGGGTTCCACCTCCTACTAGGGAGTTATTATTAGGGTTATGGGTCTACCTAACTAAATTTTTCAACAAAGAAATTATTATAAATATGTTGATGCAAATTTACTGGAATGCATTGAAAAAATGAATTGAAATCCTTTGTACGACAAAGGAATTAAATCAATAGATCAAGATGTCATTATTTGTTGTTGTTAGATAGATAAAATACTACAATGAGACTCTATGAGTACTGGTGTATCCATATAGTATACAAAGATTGTAGGATTTAAGAATCCCTTCCACTATAATACTCAAGGGACTGGGTCTTCCTTATCTGAAAGCTAATGGGTTTTATCACTAGAAAAATCAGTGAGATACATTTTATATTATAAAAAAATTTATATCTAATAATTGGTAGTCAATATAAAACTAATAATATAATTAATTTAAATTATTAAATGATTGACTATTAATACCTCAAGTTCACTTCAATTTATAATCGAAAAATTAAGTTCCATAACAGACATGACATCCCTATGTAGAACATGTGATTGTACAATGTAATATAACATGAAAAAAATCTATTCTTTGGAGACACAAAATCCTTTTATTCCACATCATGAAGAGGGGGTTAAATATTATCTTATATGAGATAAATGTTGTATAATCTCTGATAATTATATGAGGATGAAGTGAGGTTATAAATTAATATGATGACGATTACCTTAAGCACAAGTATATTTAAATATATATCATGATCTTTCAATACATATAATTATTTTACACTTATCACCCAATTAACCCAGTTACATTTTGGATTATAAAAATAAATATGAAGAAAAATTATTCCTTAACTTATGGGGTAAGGTCCTCCATGTAAATAATAACATAATAAAAATTATTCATTTTTTCGTATGGTGAACTAGTTGAAAGTCAAGGTGAAAAGACCAATGTATTGTATGTTGTAAAAGTCACCATTTCAACTTCTTTCAAGCAAAATATTTTTAAAATAATACAACATCCATTGTTCTTTGCAAGATATCTGATAAGTCAATGGAAGATTAAATGAAATGATTTATAATATAAATATGTAGAGGCTTCGACATAGTATATATTCATCAGAGTTTGTGATGTTTATATTTTACTTCTTGGGTATTAGATATTGAATTTTTGACACAAAATTCTATCCAAATATAGTATCCTTTTAACCACAAAAACATTATAATAAGGAAAGTGAATTTTATAAGTGGCTGAGAAAGGGATATTGTTGTGTTAGTCATGAGAAGTAAAAAAAGTTACAATTTTCTCTTTTAATGATTATAGTTTAGACATTATTGATATTTATAAAAACATTAATTTCATTTTTCCTATGGATAGAACAGTACATTATTACATTTTTTTAATGAGTATAGTTTTAGGTGTCTCATGCTCTACTAATTAGATATTAATGATTCAATATTTGAAAATAAATGATGAATATAATATATAATACTTAAAAGCTCAGTTCTAGAATGATGATTATTTGTATAGTAAAACACTATATTGTTTTCAATGATTGACCAAGTACATTATATAATATATCTAGAGATAAAAACCTCAGTTATTATATGGAAAATTAGTTATCTAGATTGGGAAAAATAAACCTTAAAAATTAATTCTCCCAAATCTTTTACAATTAGTTCCTTTATGAGTATATGAACTATCCCAATGTGAAGCTAGAGGTAAATTCATAAACTAAATTAAATTATATTTAGAGTTTTAAGGAATATAAATGTAAATAATGGAATAGTAATGGTTTGATGATATGAGTTTCTTCAGTTCGTTTAGAAGGAGAATATCTCAACCATGTACTAATTTATCATTATAAATATTGAGAATATTTATTCCAAATATCACATTTCTTTATACTCATCAGATCTATGATGTTAGTAAAAGGAAGATCAAATTTGATTATTTCAGTAATAAATTTATAATTAAAATATATCATTGATAAATTCTTTAGAAAAAATTTCCTTATACACATAAAAGTCATTATTTTATTAAAAGGGGCATCAATGATGTGATTTAACAGGCATTTCAAAATCATTCATTATCTTTAAAGTCATTCTTAACAAATAGAACTTTTTACCCAAAAACCATAATCCAAAAATAAAGAAAAATGTATATCATAAGAGTTATATTATTAATGAAATTCATTATTTTTTAATCCAAGTGATTAGATGTAAATATTTTATTAAGGATTACTCAATAAACAAACTCAAATATAGAATAACATAATGTGAATAAAAGATAATTATCCTAAATTATTCTAAAGATATTACAGAAACAATTAAGAACGAATTATTATAGTTAATTCATTGAATAAATTTATATAAAAGAGAAGAAAACTATAATTGTTATAGTGGGAGATAAATTGATTTGATTATTTTTTAGGGTAGAGATGACCAATTGGTTTGCATAATATTATGTTTCATTAGATCTCATAGAAAATGATTGTTCCAGAGGCACATACTATATAAGAATATTAAAACCATAGTGGTTGTATTATGTTCACAATGATGGGTGGTATATTATTAGATAAGAATAATGGATCCAACAATGATTTAGTAAATGGAAATATTATATTATCGAAAAAAAGTACAAGAATTCAACAAAATGGATTCTAGGTAGGAAAATCATGTGATAATATTTAATTTGTCCATAATAGATTAAAATATGTTTATGGGTATTCATGAGAAAATATTTATGTGTGGTAAAAGTATGGAACCAATATGGTACCACGGTTGTACCAATTAATCATGATAAAATCCATTTTAATTCCACATATCATAGTAACGTTATATGACCACTATATTGGGAATTAGATATCATGCTTTTTACACCTCGATCTAAATTCCACTATCTGGTACCTCGAGGCAATGGATGACATGGTCTAAATCCCATCACACTGAATTATACTGGCTGCTAACATATAGAGAGTGAATAGGGTGTGTCTGTGAAGATACTATTCACCCATTACAAGAGTGTTACACAATGGTATAATGACAACATTCATTATTCTAAGAAGATAAATAACCTGAAAGAAGATAAGAATACATGATATGTATATATAAAAAACTAAATTATTCTCATAGACAATAAATATTATACATTCCATATCTCTAGCAATCATCCAAAATTGGTATACTGGCATCAATATTCTACATGTATCAAAATACCAAAAATACTAAAAAATAACTATCCCAGCTAGTATTATGAACCTCATCTCAGTCTTGTGGTCCTCGAATCCTAAGCATGTAACAAGGTCAAACATCATAATATGGTGTCCACTCAATTCATTGCATAATATGTTCCAATTAATATGACTCATGGTCCATAACTAAATATGCCTCAATTGGATGCTTAGGGTCTCTATTTCATTCCAATCAGGAAAAACAATCTCATGTTATGATAGGAAGTCTATGTACGAACCATGTTTCACAATTCCCTATAAAGATCATATATCTGAACAATAGGTTTTTCCCATATACGACATATTTCAATGTCATGCAGTCTAGAAATTCACCGTATATGTCATGGCATAATACATGGCATGAGAATCCATTAATGTTACTAAAATGATGCATGAAATGCAATATTATCATCTAATAGATTTTAAATGAAATATAACCCTAATTCATATCAATTATATCATCAAAATTAATATTTTTCAACCAATGGGGGAATCAAAACATCTTTAATAATGAAAAATATAGAAACCAACTATTTCATTCAATAAAATTTGTCATTTTTATTATACGTGGGTCAGATAATCCCATGAATTTTTTTTTACCAAAAATCAATTTCTCATAATAACATTCTATTTTATCAAAATAGTAATAATAAAAAATGTACTTATTTAATACCACTTTGTAACACCCTGAACCAGATTTCATTAGATAGTGCTCTAAGATGATGGGTCACATTGTCTCAAGCACATCTCATTGAACTTTAGAGGATACCAACTAGCTATGAGGCAGTAGAGTGTGTCCTTAGGGAGACTATTCTATCATTACCATAGTGTAACATAGTAGAATAAAAATAATAGTCAATGGAAAAAGTAGAAAAATATCCAGAGAGAATATAAATATTCAAGACACAAATATATAACAGTTCCATAGTAATATAATGTCTAATTAAGATGATAAATTCTAATTTATAGAAATAATTAGAAACTTGTATATCTTCATTAGAAAATTACATTTATCAAAATACCAAAAAGATAAAAAAAAATAACTATCCCAGCTAGAATCACTACATCATATCAGTCATGATTCCCACTTCTATAATCATGGATCTAAGTCAAGCATCATATTATGAGTGGTTTCCACAGTACATAAATACATCAAAATATTATCTATCAGAACCCAACGATAGCCCTAGACTAGGTGTGAGATAAAATACCAATATTACACCACAAACAATGTCACTAAATATTCTTGGTTGTGTAATAAATGAAAAAGTAGTGTGCAGAAAATAATATGTATATAAGTATTAAAAGTAACGTGACCATGGAAAACGTAACTGAAAAGATGATATTGTACAGCCACACAAGGTTTTCTAAAAACAAGTGTCATGCTCTAATAACAATGAAATTAAAAAAAGAAAAATGAATCAAACTCCATGAAAATGTTATATGAATAGTATCTCATATCATCCATGGACTCAATGTAAAACTTGTAGAGTCATGTAAGCAATGAAAACATCATATAATCATTAATGTCACATTTAACATAGAAATTCTATTTAATAAGAAGGATTATACCCCTTGGTATGTAATCCAATGTATAGTGAACCAGGGAATCCTCATAGAGTCCTAGTATAATATCAATGAAAACTCGATTAGAATTAAATTAGGGTCTAGTGAGCATGTTATTAGACTATATCTACTGAAGATGATGAAATTCATATTTAATGGAGAGAAATGCCCAAGGAATCCAATAGAATCAATACCCAAATATAAATATCATCCAAGGTATCCACTTCTTCAATCATTTCCCATGGTGTATCATGCCCATGACTTTCTATGGTGGTAATCTTCATTAATTCCATTCAAACATTTGTAGGCCTTCAATTTCCATGAGATTACACAATTGTATAGAAACTCGTGTTCAAAAAATTAAATAGTTCGCATCATATATAACATCTAAATGGAGTAATATCATCCCCAAATCAATTAATTTAAATAATTTTCATTTAATATGAAGGCTTCCACTAGCTAGGAAATCCCAAACAAACACCCCTTGGGTGCTGTGATAAAAATAAATCTCAATGACATGACCCATGGGTGGACTTATTTGGGAAAACAATATCAAAAAATTCTCATGTAACTAGTACAAATATCTAATAGGTTCTATTACATTTAATTCTATCAATAAAATCATTTTAGAGTTTATTAAATAATGTATGGAATACTTTATTATAGAAACAATCTCTATAAAGAATAAAAACCCTTTAGAAAAGTATAGACCACTGACCGTAGTTCTGTAGTAGAGTTATTTTATTTTATAATCATTTGAATTAGTTATGATTAAAAAAATTAATAATGGATGATGAACCTAAAAAATGGGGCATATTATCTTGCATCTAAGTAACACTACTGATACCAAGACAAATGAAAACCAGTTGAATGTGATTGTAGTAATTTCCTGTATTAATTGAATGAGATGATTGTGGATGGAATCCATGTTTGGAAGGAAGAATGAAATAAAAATATTTTTGTTTTAGAATTAAAAGATCTATCACAACTTAAATTTGTCTTCGAATGGAGGAGATATAAATAGGTATGATGTAACATGGTTTTCAAGGGAAATGTTTTAATTTTTTCTAAAAATAATGGGACGATCAATGTTACATCATTGTTTGGTGAAACAGTGTTCCAATTTTATTTCCTTCACTACATCAAGGGAAACCTCACTTGGTTAGTATGCCCAGTTTTCCCAACCATACACACCCATTTCGTTTTGGATCTACAAAAAATTGTATAGTCCCAGCTTCGGAATGAGCCTCTATTTCAATGGTTTGACAAATGGTGTGATCTCTTTCATCCAACTATCAAGACCTCAAACAACTAAAAAACCATGCGGTCAGACTGGTTTCCACCAAGGGTTCGGTTTTGGGCATAACATAATCTCCAAAAACTCTCCATAACCCCAGGACGTCAGAGGTATTCAATTTAAGTTGTAAAAAAGAATATAACCTGAAAATAAAGTTATCCATACCTTAAGAAAAATCTTGGGATCTTAGGAAGTCCACCACTCACATAATTTGTCAATATAACTCAATTAGATTTGGTTATTGAAATGAGTAAATTATAATAATAAATTAATGTTATAGATAAACATTTATCTATAAATAAATAAATTCTGATCATAAATAATTCATCTGGAATAAAAGTATTTCTGATGTTTACTAGAGGTTAGGGGGAGTGACACCATTTCTATGTAAAATATGTTAATTATGTATGGAAACATGTTATAGTCTTATATTTAGTTAATACCATGTTGGAAAAAATTATTCTAATATCGAAATAAACAAGAAAACCATGTTATAGGGAGCATATGTGATTAGGTTTATCTAAGGGTTGTTTAGACCAATTTATAGTACAAACACTAATTGTGTATAGGATAAATATTAGTGGAAAATGATTCTAATGTCACCTAGAATGAATCATTCCATGTATACATGTTTTCAACATTGGAGAAGATTTAAATGGTGATTAGAATTCTATTCACCTCATTAATGATTCTATCACATATGATACTCTAGATACTAAATACTATTAATATATATTATGGTGCTGAAATATAATGTAAATCTAGGACAACTAATCAATGAGAAGAAGAATAATCAAATTGTACATGAGAAAGTACAAAGGATATGTACTTGGTAATTGGAAAGGAAGAGACACCAGTGGTATGGGGACACAAACCAGTCTTCCTATGGATATATATAATTTAATATAATAATTATTCTATGGTACTAAGAAATATAATATCAATCAAGACATTGGTAGCTAGATCAAAAAGTGCTTATTATGTTGTGGCATTTGATGCATCCCAATAAGCAATGTAAAATTCATATAAATTTTTTATAGTTATTGTAATCACACCTATTAAGTAATGTATTATCATAATTATTATAATGTTATTATAATGGTACAAGACAATACATAATGTTTATATAGAGGAAAAAATGATTACACTTGATGTATCATCCCTTGGGTATATTAAATTAAGGTTTAGAATTCATAGATAATATAGTATCCATGATTGAAAATGTGGCATGCTAAATAAATAAATCCATAACTCATTATAAGAATGATTTTATGTAGTGATAGTTAAAAGTTTTTTGTTATCATGTTGGCTCTTGTACGATTAGGAGTTTTGTAAAAGTGGATTCCTTATTCCCAACATGAGAAGCACTTTTCCATTACCATATAATGAATACAGTGAGTTATACTGGACGTATTATTACAATCATATCATTGAAACATCATCACCCACTATTTAAATGGTAATTTCATTATATTATTTGTCATATCAAAAGTTTATAGTAGTTGCAATCTGTAATGAGAATGTTGAGATACTATCATAGTAATCTTAATATTATTTATTTTGGTTATGAGACCTCATACTGACAAGAAACATATGATTTATGATTATCAGGTTCTGGGGGCTCATGTGTATTGAGACATCTTATCATGAAGTTTTCACTTGGTGATCTCAAGTAGAGGAGATAATGTGGATTGAGTAATTAATAAAAACACAACTTTTTTAGGTTTCATCAGTAATTCCAATCCAGGAACCTGAGTATTGGTCATTAGAGTTGAGATTGTTATTAGTGTGTATAACATTATTATGCGCCTAGATGAAAGAATATTTACATGGAAGTTTGTTTGTGGTGAGTTAGACTGTGTTTGATGTGTCATTGGTGGTATGAAATTGATATAATAATCAAGATAGTTTTTATAACTTCGGAAAGGATGAGATGTATCATCCCTAGTTGAATAGTATGGTAGTAACTATATTATTTCCTTGTAAATAGTGATTAAATGTATGTCCTTCTTGTAAGTTCAATTAAAAATAAAGTAATAATGTTTTTTGAATCAAAGTGTGTTCCCTTCATTATGACATATCACGAGACAATGAGATAATATTACACAACATGTATTTGTATATGGTTTTCAATTCTCGGAAAATTTCATAACTCCTTAGGGGACATGATGGGTTTACGAACTCCTCTCATGTTCTTGTAATAGTATTCATTTCTATCGAGATAATGGAATAGAGGGAACATATAAAGAATATTATGAATCTTGTCCATTTCGATTGAATTAGTGTTTATGACCTAGTGAGACCACAATGGTGGGTGAGTAATGTCCACATTTATCAATTAACAATGTAAATTAATAAATCAAATATTATTTAACTTTATAAATATAACATTAAATTTATTTACTGACTATATTCAAAAATCATGCAGTGGATCTAATGATTTTTTTTTCAAATGAATATTAAATATTTAATATTCAAGGGGTCATTTAATATTTAAGGTATTGTCAAATTTATTTAATGAACCGTTTTTTATCATATATAATATATTTTTAGTGTTATAAGAATATGATCAAATATCAATGATATTTAAAAACATGTTTTTTGTTCAGTCTGTGTTGTTTTTTTTTAATTTAAAGTGTTAACCTCCATAAAGACCTAAATAAAATTTATGGATGTTAAAACCTGTGGGTTAACGAATATTTAACAACCAAAATTTCTGATATAAGGGATTTTAAGAATTGTTTGTCTTAAACGCCCTCTATTATTTCTTAGGAAGGGAATGTGAAGTTATGATCAGTGGTTGATCGATCCAAGTTCAAGGATCATTAGGTCAATACCCCATAACTATAATAACATATAAAAGCATCAAATTTCAACTATAGCACCTAGGTTTTGTATTTCAATGATCTATTAAACTTACATAATGCATGTGGAAGATATAACGGTTTCCAGATTCATTTACTTGTAATGATGATCAATGACAAGGAGTGAAACATGTTTTCAATAAAAATCACATTATATATAATATCAATTTAATTTTTCATTCATAATTAATCTATCATAATTAAATATCACAGGATCCATGGATAAATATAGGATAGAGTATGTAAAATTTGATTTTTCAATATAAATGAAAACATAAAAAATTTGAATTTCCATTTTTAATGATTTTGAAAATCTCGGGTTTCTATCAATTCGATCAACTGATCAATCAGCATATGGAATTTTTTTCTCAAGGATTCCATGCTAATCATAAAATGATGTCCATGAAAAACTCAACCAGTTATTAGACCATCACTGTAAGTGGTTGTAGAATACTAGAATTCTTCACGTAATCTTCATTTACATGTTGGTAGGTCTAACAACAACACACAATAATATAAATGTTTCAATTCATACCCAACCACTAGTTACATTCTATCATTCACAATACATATTCATAGATCTAGGGTAAATGTACCATGAATAATTATGATAATCAAATATATTTGAATTCCTCATGCACGATGGGATAATAAACCGATATTCAGAGTGGGGAATACCATCATAAGGAAGAGACTAACCAGAAATGGTCTTCTCACCATATATTTTTTACTCCATTCATTTTAACTCATCATCCAACATTTTACCTCTGTTATTGACTTGTGGGGATGAGATAATAAATGAACACATGATAGAATAATACCTAAACCATCCTCATGTTCAACCATATGAAGCTATTAAAACCCCCCATAATGTTCCACCAATCCTTTGATTCCAAGACAACATGTTGTGGAAAATTCCTATTTAGAGAACTAGTTCTAACATTCCCCTTTCTTAGTGTGTAAGGGATGTTGAAATTGAAAATTTGTAGGTATTAAAAACCCAAACTCTATATGATATTTATTTCCTTCCGAGAAAAGATATATTCCAGAAATATGTATTCAGAAAATACTAGGACCCTCACCTCAAAAATATAGTTCTTCTAGAACATAAGTTAATTTAACAAAAAAAAGTCAACATATAATTAATGGATTAATTTTTTTCTTATGGATGAATATTATGAGAGTTTCATGACACAACATGATAATTATTAATTATAAAAACTAATAATAATACAATGAACATCACAATATACCACAGACCATTTATAATTCACAAGAAAGATCAAAATAAGAGATGATATTAGAAACTAATTCAATTTTCTAAATGAATAATTACACATAGTATCCATGTAAAATGAATTTGAATAAATGTATTACATGGTTGAAATATCATCATCCAGTGAAATTTAGTAGGTTTTGGTGTCACTTTAATCATTATATTTTTGATTAACCCCTTCATTAATCACTTTTGACATTAACAATGGATACAATTATTTCAATATTAATGTGTTAAGAATGTTATCATAAATTTAACAGTGACTCATAAATGGGCCATGGTTTATATTTTCAGCCATATTCCATTCCTTAGGCATAATATATGATTTTAATGAATTTTAAACCACTTAATATAATATTATTTATTATAAAATATCTTTATTGTAAATTTTGAAACTATTTATTCCATTTGAATTTAAATATCCCAAGACAAAGATTTAATTAAAATACAATATTTTAAAACATACTAAATAATTTATATAAATATAAAAATATTTTGGATCAAAATAATTCAGTTAAGTTTTATTACATTAAATATTTTTATATAAATTATTTTCATTTTCTATTAACTGAAAAAAAACATTTTTGGTGTTTCAGAACTGTTTGAGGTAATTATTCAATCATTAAAATTAGAAATAAATTATTATGACAGAAAAAATTTAAAATAAAAATTTATTACCAGTTTTATCCCTAGTTTACCCATATCGAAAATGTATAGAGATATTAATGTCAGGCGATTGACATTTTGTACTTATATATTTCTTAAATTAATTTAATGGCCATATTCAATGAAATATGGAACAAATTGAAAATATATATGATAATTAAAAGGAAATAGTTTAACTCTAGTCATCCAATAGGATAATGGAATGTTTTAGATAAATTTTAATTTCTTATCCAAAAAATTTAACCATATTTTACACATATAAAGGTATCAAAAATTTACTATGGTCACTATTCATATTGAAAAAAATAAAAGGTAACTATTTGAGAGATTTTATCCGAATTATTCAAAATATAAACATCATTTTTCAAGATTCATTTTCAAAAAAAGGAAGAAATTAATTTTAATATATGTTCCCGAAATGCGAAAAACACCATTATTTAGAAATATACAATTTTAAGAATAAAACGGGATATATATTCCAATATAATGACTAAAAAATTTTAGATGTATGTAAATTTTTTATTAAATACCTAATATAAAATTTTAATTACAATTAATAAATAATAGTGATTATTTTATTTCTTATTATAATAAAAAAAATTAGTGTGTTGATAATTTTTTTTAAAAATGACTATTTTACTTAAGAATGTTTCTTAGTTTTCTTTATAATAAATATATAACCAACGAATTTATTTTCTAAATTTTGAAAATAGAAATGATTATTAATTTAGATATAATTATTCATACTAACCTATTAAATTGTTAGGTTACAATGGAATAATGAATTAAATATTATTTAGACTCAAGATCACTTGTATTACATGTTATCGATGAAAATAAATTTACTTGAATTGAAATGTGTCATAAAATTTTAGGGTTTAACATTTTACCCCACATAAAATAAAATTTTGCTTCCAAATTCAATCAATGTAATAAAAAAACATGGAACTCTATATTTCATTACATTCTCATGTTCCATGTATATCATTATTGAATTTTGGATTCCTCTTGAGGCCTTTAACCGGGTGAGAAGTCTTTTTCTGTGAAAAATTTTCTTTATGATCCTTGATTTCTATAATTTTACATTTATAAGAGATATTATCATATATTGTAAGGACTTATATATGTATTACATTTGAAGTAATAGGTATGTAAATCTTAATGATATATTCACGGAACATTTCATGAATATGGTAGGGGTTATATGGAAGTACTGAGTGATAAGCTACCATACATACTCAATCAAAAATATCAAAGGGTAAAATTTTTCATGGGTTCAAATTTAATTTCATCCAAAATATCATAACCATCCTCAATGGATATATTCATAGAAATAAATTCTCACCACATTTTATCTTTAGATATCACTGATGATTTAAAAAGTATGTTTTATAACCACTTCGATATTTCTTGATGTACTTTTGAATAGATTTGACATTTTCTACAATATTTTGAACTTGGGCAGGTCCCAGTACCGTTAATTCTATAATATGATCCCATAATGTAATATTTCTAAATTTTATTCCATAGGGGGGGGGGGGTTATACGGATCCATATAAATTCTCGAGTAAATGTTATTGTTATATGAAAACTCGACTGGATGAAGCTATTACTCCCAACCACCATAGAAATCCATAGAGAAAGATCTCAATACAACCTATAGGGTTTTCATGGTTCTCATAGACTGAACATTTCTATATTTATAATTCACAGTATTGAAACATAAATCTATATCTAGATATTATTTTAGATATCTCTCTAATATTGAGATAAACCAAAGATCCTAATAATATATTATATAATATTGTACTCTATGGAACCAGAAAGCATTTTACTATATATTCTAGAATGCTAAATTAAGATAGTAAACTATCTAATATTATTGAAGTGTTCTTTATTTTTAAGGTCACATACGAAAACCCAAATAGAATTATTGAATTTAGATGTTTTTGCAAGTCCAACAATAAAACATATAGTGATGATTTATTATTTCAATTCAGGTATGGGTAGCAGTTCTAAAATACACTTATTATTTTATCACTCATCCTTAAATTGAAGCTATATCGTGCAATATTATACATAGTTTTCAATGCATTTTGTTATGTTTTTCTACTAGAAATACTCTTCTGGATAATAATAAATATTCGTACTTCTTGGATTAATACAGAATAAAGAACTTTGATCCTCATATAGTATCTACTTCTTCAAATAATTTAGGGAATAAACACATAATGTTTTTCTAAAACATATAATTACATCATTATAAAGGTTTAAATTAGGGTTATTTGGACCATTATTTTTCTACTCGACATCATTCTTTTATACCTCCTTAATATTCATGTGGATAGATGTTTGAACAATAATTTGATAAATATGAGACTTATACCAATAATTCATGATTTTATGATCCATTATTTGAAAATATAGAAATATTGGATCTATTGAAATTCTCATCATGGATAAACAATAATGATCCTTTTGAGTCAGATCATTTGAGACCTTCGTTACTTTACAAGGGTGAAAATGTATTGAGAAGTCATAATCACTTATAAATTATAGATATATTCTATGGTGAATAGTCATCCCTTTTTGAGGGAATATATACATTAAAATTTTATGATAAATAAAAAAGCTCTATCACATCTTTTTCCATATATAAAATTTCTCTATATCATTAATTACAATATTACTATAGTTAATTCTACATCATGAGTTGGGAAATTTTAATCTTGGTCCAAAATTGTTCATGAATAATAATCTATAATCATCTAATTTTTCATGAGAATTCATCCCAATATATTCATCAATGAATCTGTATATATTAAAAACATTTCATTATTTATAGGTATTGTAAGCGTATAAGCACTAACTAAACTTATCTTTTTCTCACTATAATTTACTCAAACTTGTTTGTCCAAATGAACATAGATCCCTTGTGATTTCACATGGTGGGAGAATGATATAATAGTGATTATTTTCCTAAAAGTTCCCATAATATCCATCCAAACCATGAAAACTATGAATATTAATAACAATGGATAGTCTGTGCCAATAATCAATGGCATTGGTCCATTATGGATCCACTAGTATTCCTTTATTTTATATTATATGACACTAAATTGAAACTATTTTTATCCAAAAGTCACGCATTTCATGTTTTTCACATAGATTATCCTTCCTTATGGTATTTTGAATAATCCTCATGAAATAATTTTGATCATCATATCACTTTAAATATATAAGAATATTTTCTATAAGGTCTAGGAAAAACTGATTTAATTAATATCTACAAAAATTATTCATTAAATATATGAAGATAAAAGAAAATTATAATGAAAAAATGTCATAACTATATATTCATAATGTCTATAACTTCTATGTAATTGTTTCTTCGGTACATACTCTTTATTTACAGTTAATTCATGATATCGTGAATGAATATCAAACATTTAAAAGTATTGAGATCCAAAGAGATGATCAAAAATGTTTTCAATATGATGGAGAGGATACATATTATTGATTATGGTCTGTTTAGGTTCCTAATAATCAATCCAAAGTCTCAATTATCAATATAGTCTATTAAAAAAGAATAGGTCCACCCTTTTGTGATTCACTTGGCTAAACAAAACCATTATCAAGATTATCCTTTATTTTATTCTTAAATTCCTACAACTGAATATGGTCTATTATTTATGATGTCATTGAAATATGTGTTGAAATACGTATGATTTATATTGATAAATCCACATCCTGATAATTGGAAGATAAGAAGACTCATCATGAAAGATATAAACAAATTCTTTCATTATAGAGATATTCTTAATGTTGAGTTTCATTGAAACTATTTTCGATGAAAAACAATTTTTAATATGATTCATGAGTCGTAAGGTTGATTCAATTTACGTTAGAAGTTTATATTATTCATCACACCAATAAAAAATTTTAATATGGTCTAGAATATCAAAAATGAATTCCCTACATTGAAAATTTATTTGTTGTTTACATAAGTAAATCCAATCCATTCCAAAAATAACATCAAATTCAACTAGTGGTAGAATGACAAGATTTACATGAAACATATTCCCACAAAATTCAACAATGGGAAGAATCATATAACTCTATGAGACCATCCTACCATTATTGGTTTTCATTATAATTTAACATCTAATCATTTAGGTGTCATTTTTAAACCCATAGAAAATTCATCATATATAAAATTGTGGTTAGATCCTAAATCAAATAAAATATTAATAGTTCTATAGTGGATGGTAACTGTACGTTTTACCATTTACATATTTTAATACATAGTAGAAATAGTGATCTCATGAAATTTATCTTTTCCAATGGGATTCGGTGTTTGCTGATGTTGATCATCATCATTGACCTTTAGGTTTCAGAATTAGTGAGCATAATGCACATATTCCATACATTTGAAACACTTGATCATTGGTAGTGTATTTTATAGTCCTTTTAATCCATCATGGGAAAAATAATTCCCATCACTATGAAGTTATATTACCTGAAGAACATCCATTACAAAAATAATACATTTACCAGTATACTTAAGACAATTTCAACGATGTTTCCTTCCATACTTTGAGTAGTAAGTAATGATCTTCTTATTCTTCGAAAGATTTTTAGAATTTAAAATTAATTACATATTAATGTTCATATAAAAACCAGAAGATTGGTGAATTAATCCAATATCCATTTCCACCTTGATAACTTATTGAATTGTTTATTCATAACTATTTTAGTCTCATATGGACAATGACCTTAAGATAATTGGTATTAATAAAATAAATAATTGATCAACCATAGTTTATAGTTGGATAAAAATACTAGAATCATTCATTGAAATCCTTTTGAACATTTCCACAAATTTACAAATCGGTTTATAATCCATCCAATTTATCATAGGGAATTCATTATACATTTTCATATGATGAATTAGATGATTGTATTTAATGAAAAACAAGAAATTAAAATCGTCCCATTCTATGGAGTGTATTTATTCTTCTTTCCTTGTTTCTATGATAATATTATACTGTTAATTGGATTCTCCTTCAAAATAATAAAAAATCAAAATATCTATTTCATGTTCCCAAAATTAGAGAATATAAAATATCATTTTTAGGCACACTAATCCACTCTTCAAAAACTAGTTGATTAGAATCCCCATTATTATAAGGAGAATGTTTACACATTAAGGACTCAATATAACATTGTTCCCCCATTCACTCATTTATAGGTACAACATGATTCATATCTGGAAAAATATTTATAATCATATTGCTGAGATTTTTCATTATTGAAAACATAAAATTTGGTTGTTTAGGTAGAAAATCATTTCATTTCATATCTCATTAGGCATTAATATAATTCCATTAGGTTATATACATTTTCTAAAACCAATTAATAATATTGTGGGAAATAATAATCATAGTGGAAACCACATAATCATGAAAAATAATTTATAGGATGTCAAATTCCACACAGATTGTTTAACATTTATGACATGTTAGGTTTGAAAATTGTTGTACATGATCATTAAAAAATTGTTTGTATGTTATATTTTTTTCGATTATCCTTATCATTGTCATTGAATTATTACCATCCATGATTATAATGATATATTAACCTTATTATGATACCGTGTAAAGTAACCAATACTTTACAAACAAAGATAGTACATATTATTAGATTAATATTCATTATATAACATAATAGTGCATGATAAAATCATATTGGTCATTTATCTTACGAAACATGGATTCTTACCCAATTAGTTTATAAGTGAATTGAATCATATCCCACTATGATCTTCACAACAAGTACCCTTCTTATACATATACTATTTAACAAATTTTATCATAATATGAGTAATGGAAACATAAGAAAGGGTGAGAAAAGATGCTCAGAAAGGGTAAAAATGGAGATATTAATGATAACATAATGATAACACGACTATAAGGGTATGAGAACATGGAAATAACATTTGGAAGTCATACCCTTTATATCATATATTAAAATCGTGAGTCCTGGAATAAATATTTGTTATTCAAAAGATGTGAATCATAAATGAATCAATTAACATGATCCATGAGTACATAACATTTCAATAAAACATTTTTCTGTGGAATATACATAATATTAGAAAATTATTTCATTAGTATTCATGGATCACATTCAAGATTATCATAGTGGTTTGGGTTCACCCCCATTCAAATGTAAAAGTTATGTTTCACTCCCTAGAATGTCATAGTGGGAATCCACCTTACTTAACCAGTTTCACTACACATTATGGTCCTATTTATCTCATTATATATCCATATTTACCCAATTAATAGGTGGGATATATAATTCGGGTCCAACACATCACATAATGAAAATCATACAAATTTAAACAATAAGATCATAAAGCATTCGTTATATCATAACCCATGAAAATGAAATTTGTTTTAATAATATTTCTTCATGGAATAAACTATGGAATTAAAAAGGGTTTCATAAACATTTCATCAATTAAACATAAAAAAACATTTAGAAAATGTAATAAATTTAATAATCATCTAGACATCATAATTATAACCATCTAGTGAAAGAATAATGATTTTTTAATTAGTTCAAATCCATAGTAATGATTAAGAAATTTAAAAGTATTTCATCTTAGATGATAAATTTCATAAAAATAACACCTGGAACATTTATTAAAAAAAATTCGAATTGAATCCAATTATTTAAAATATAAAAAATTAATAAAATTAAAAAAAAATCATTTAAAACCAATTAAAACGTTTATTAAAATTATTGATTTTCCATACAGGTGGGAAATTCATTTCAAGCTGTATAAGTTAAAATAAACCATTACATTCATGCTATTGTTATGAAACTATAATTACCTAATTTGGAAAATGGTATGATGATTAATTTTATACCATTTTAAAAAATAAATGAATGCTTGAAATGTATTTCAACAATAATAGGGTGATATTATATACATTATTTAATCTTATTTATAAAATATGGATATATCATAAAAACATTCCATAGAATAATGAAATAAAAAATAATTGATTCCTATGAGCGGTGTTGGAATCCTCTCTTCCTTAGGCTAGGTTTCTCCTCGTTTGGATTCCCAAATCTCCTCCACTTCTTTCTCTAACCCAGTTTGGCTACACCTCTCTTCCTTGGTGCTTTCCCAGTGTGTTCGTGGCGAAGTGGCCACTCCCTTGGTGTGTCGATAAGTATCACTTGGATTTATTCCTTGGATGTGGAGTGAAATCCAATAACCTGCGTCAGGTGGTGGTCAGGATCTATCTCTAGCGGCGAAGGGTTGTGGTTGTCTTCTTTGGTGGCGCATCGAAAGGCATGACATAACATTTATGAGGCTATATGCTACGTTGTTGTTTGATCAGCTGTCATCCTTGGATGTGTGGTGTTTTCTAAGCCTTATATAGTGAGGGGTTCTTGTGATCCATATCCTTTAGTGAAGGGTGGTCAGGAAGTTATCTTTGGTGGCGCATCGACGTGCAGTCAAGATCTAGTCTGATGTGGTGAAGGATTGTCAGATCCAATTTTTGCAGAGAACAGCACAGTCCTCTCTAAAATTCTATTGTGGGGATGGTCTTGATCTAGTCTTCAATGGCATTGGGATGTGGTGATCCTTGCCTTCAACATTGTTCTTTACTAGATGTGTGCTTTCGGAGGTCGATGGTGGCCTTCGTGAGCAGATTTGTAGGCAGTGACAAGTTTTCAGTGATAATTTATGTATTTGATCATTTGAGTCATTATTTGTTTTTTAGATGTGTGTAGGAATTGATGTTGGATGGATTATTAGAGAAGATAACTAGATAATGTTGAAATTTTTTAAATTGTGAAATTTTGGACATGTTTAGTGTTGTTTGTTTGATTCCAAAGGTGGGATGGCTATGAAACTGGACATGTCCTCATGGAATGAGCTTCAGTGGAGGATACAGAGCTGGAAATTTATCTATGCAGAGTGTATAAGATTTGGTTGTTTGGGAGGGTATGGATTTATCCATCGAATCAGGCCTATTCTTTGACACATGACCCTTTCTTTCCAAAATGCCTCACAATGGTGGAGAGATTCATCATGATCAAATGGTGGGGAGGGGTAGATTCGTGTTGTCATTCGAAGTTTACTCTTTTATCCCCATGGGGTAATTTTTTATATGTCCATGGAGTTGGTTTGGGTTTCTCCTTTATTCCCTTAAATTGGGGGCTTTATCATATAATTAAACATTTAATGGCCTTCTGGATATATGATGAAATAAAATAAAGAAATAATGTAAGTTTTTTATAAAACTTTTCTTTAAATCTATTGAGAACTTCAACTGAGGAAACTAAGAGGAAAAAATATATTCTGATGATATTAATTGAGTAAAATAAAATCAATGAGTCCCACTATATGCATACAATGAAATTTCACCATCAGAAAACATAATCATAAACTATATTGATAAACATTGTGATTATAACATTAATTTTTTCCCTCCAGTTCCAATTTTATTAAACGAACTCTGTCCTCCTTTATAATGAATTAATTTTTTATTAATTATATTTCATGATCCTTAACGTTCTTATAATAACATAATTTATCTAGTTTTAATATTTCAACACTAAATAGTTAATTATTGCTTATTGTAATCATAGTTTCATGGTGTCAACTGTTTTGTTCTTCAAAAGAATTTCCATTCCATGTTCAATTCCTTATACTTTGGTCATTTTTTCATCATCTATAAAATACTATTCATGATAATAATATAATATAATTTCATTGAATAGATATTTATTATCATCAATATATTTTAGATATATAAAAATGAATTTAAATTTTCATAGATATGGGAGGCGTACATACACATGAATATTGTTTTTCTATTTTTATATATAATAAAAAAAGATAAATAATAAATTCACCCTTCTAGAATGATTATTATATTATATATTTTTCATATAAATAAAATATATCTTTAATTTTTACCATCCAAATAAATATAAAGATAATAACATACCACATAACTATATTGAGGTGGTGGACCACTTGTACACGTCTATGGTGTTATTTTTTTCCAAATGATTAGATGTTCAGAAGGTTGATCTGATATTATAATTTAATAATTTGAATAATGTTATATATATCATATATAAAATGTTATAACAATAATAATAACCATCCATGTAACAATACCAAACCCAGTAGCCCAATGTCAATGTTTACATTATTACATTCGTATAAGATACAAGGAATCATATCCCCACGTACCAAATAGTTTAGTGTTTAGGTGAATTATATAAAGTCATAATTCTTATAGTACATTAGAAAAAATAAATTCTAAGGATTATATTATTCCCTCAAGCATATCCTTTTATATCAATCATAGTACACTAAATGGATTCTTAGAGAGGAAATGAGATAAGGGTAATCTAAAATGCTCCGTAAGGGTTATGTATAACTGAAGAAATCATGAATCAATAATAATAAAAAACAAAAAGGTAAATAAATGAGAACAAACTCCATTTAAATAAGTTTACAACCGTAATTATATAAGGCATAATCAATATATAATGGTATATTACTAAAAACATTGATTTTAATCATTGACTTTAATATCATAATTAGATAAGGAATTATCAAAAAGGAATTGTAAATAACTGAATACATATTAAATTTATTAAACATTTAGAGACTGAAATTCATCTAGAGATAATATCATTTTGAAATTATCATGGATAAAAAATTACGGAATTCATATGTATGGAAATGCCTAATTATTTGAAATAATGATCTCGGAAATCATGATAACTCTACCATCAATATCATTACTCATTATGGTTTTAAATTTATTGTTATATATTCACAAGAAACCCATGTAAAAATTTCTAGAAGACCAATTCATCTAATGAGACTATCGGCGCATCTATGATTTATCTACGACTGAACCCCAATCAGTTCTGTATATCTAATGTATCCCTCATTTATTGAATGATCAGTTCAATTTGTGAACAATGTGACTTATCATCCTATATCTATCTTGAGTAAATAATATTTATTTATAAATATTTTCCTATGTGAAAAATAAAATTCTATGTAGAACAATTTTTGTACCAGTGACTTATAGTTTAAGAAATAAATATATTTATGATAAATGATATTTATATTTTTAGGACATTAATTGTAAAATGATCATAAGTAGGATAATATTTTATGGGAATGCTATTGAATAAAAAATTTAATGCTGAAACTAATTTTCAATGATTTTATAGGTAAAAAGTTTTCTAAATCATCAATAAATATGATAATGATAATTCCAATAAAATAACTAACTATTATATTACGAATAAAGGGTTGTTGAAATTGGTAAATAGAAATACCATAATAATATAATTGAAACATTCTTGAGGAAAATATCCTTTTAATATTAAAACTAGATATTTAAAAAAACCACAAAATATTTTGGAAATAAATTTTTTCCGAAATTAATCATTGAAATTTATAAAAGAAATCTATAAAACATTGAATGTCTGGACCTTTAGAAATTATATACATGTCGAGTATTTTAAAAGAAATATTATTTTCATAATTTAAGTAAAATTCAAATGAGACTTGCATTAAAAAGTAAATTAAAATTCCAGAAAATAAATTCAGAAAATTCATAATGGGTAAAATTGAAATTAATAAGTAATTTATAAAAGGATAAATAATTGGAATTTTTTTCTATGAACATGGTTTTGAAAAAAAATATATTTCCATCTAAAGAGTTAAATTATGTTTGATTTTATTAAAATAAATTTCAGAATTATTTTGAGTACCAAAGATTGAAAAAATGGTACTATTTCATCAACATATCTTGAATAACTTGAGAAGAATAAAACTAATTGTATTTATTAGTAGATGGTAAATTAATTTCCTTCAACTAAAATTCATGATCCAAAAACCTCGATTATAGTGATATTGTGAAATCATCTCTTACATTTATCATTACGTTTATGTGAGAATTAATCCTTGATTTATTTTGTGTATCTATTGGAAATCCTCCTAAAAATATGAAATAAGAAATAAATTCAATCCAAATCCATTTCACACGTTATCATGTAATATAAATGATGACTAATATATAAAATAATCCAATAAAAATAAATTTAGTTATGATCTTTTTAACACTTGGTAACTCTTGAGTAAATATCCCTGCATGAAATAATTAAAATAGAAACTTTAAATTGGAAAAATTATTAATTAATAACGATATTAAATGTCAAAGGGGGGTTATAAACACCATATTAAATAAATTACGTATAAAATGTTATAATATTCCTTTATGAATGAAAATTGTGAAAATTTCCATTACCTCAAACATTATTTAGTTGAAAGTTAATTAAACAAATTAATAGTGGATTTAAACATGTTTTTATCTTATAATATTACTATATTAATCTTTATAATATAATATAATAACCTTTATAATATTTTATCACATGTTCGTTAATAATCATCCATAATATTCACTGTTTCTGGTATTAATTGTATTGTTTTCTTATTCATGATTTGTTATGAATCTTGTTGTTATTGTGAATATTATATTTCTCCATGATAACCATAATAAAAAAATTACATAATATTAATATTTATATATCAATCAGTCATATAATATGGTTTTTGTTAAATGATGTATGTTACGATCATGGAGAAGGTATGTCATATGTACACATGTGTAATGATTCCACTTTTTAACGACCAAAATGGAAAATAGGAATTAAATATTTTACCATTATAGAATTATAATAAAATCATAAATATGATATTATTTAATTAAATATATATATATATATATATATATATCATCCATGTGGTTTCGTGATGAAAATAGAGCATCATCGCTTCATTATCACAGTAGTCCACATGTACACAACTGAAATTATCATATTTATATGAGTCAAAAGGTAAGAAAAAAAATGATATATTAAATTTTAATATATATTAATAGATCATTATTATCCAAATTATATCATATATATGAGATACATGAATTATCATTATCCTTATCACCATCAATGTAAAGTGTTTGTGAAAGACGAATCACATCGCTATAGGAGGTGGTAGTCCTATATACACATAAATAATGATTTTGTAACCCATTTTATGGATGTAAAGATATGTATAGTTAATGAAAATGAATCAAAAAAATCTCAGTACATCTGAAATTATTTTAAAATAATAACTTTATAATAATTTATTGAGATAGAGGATTATTTTAAATAACAACTCTTATTGAAGAATGTTACCTCATTTTTGGGTAACCTCCCTAGGTTTGTATCGAAAGACATTATAAGTAGAATTTTTTGAAAAATAAATATAATATGATGAGGGTATTGTAGTTTGGATGTGATTTATATAAGAATTTTCCAAAAAAAGAGTTTAAAGGTGTGAATAGTAGTGGAGAGGAGTTGTCCTTTTATATATGAGGTGAGTGACATGATTGTAAATTTTGAAAGGAAAATTTTGGGCCCACATTTTCTCTTTATAAAGGGTCAAAATGCAATATTAACTAATTTTAATAATTTTAAGTCTGAAATATCACCATTTTATTTATTTTACATGTGTTTTTGGTCATTTTATCCCCAATATTTTTATTTTACCACTAGTAAGCACATTTTACCTTAACCGTGATAATTAATTTTTAATAATTTGACAATTTATTATTTTCAAAAAAAGTTATCTTATTAGACAATATAAATTATTCTGTTCCAAATATGGAATCCATTTTTCAAAATTACATTCACAGAATTTTCTATATTTAATTTAAAATAAATCATGCAGATGTGTTGAGTAATTGAATTTTATTAGATAAAATGTTCATAATTTAACTAAGTCTTTATATGAAATAAAATATGGAAAGGATTATATTGAACTAAATTTTATTAATAGATATATTGTAGAACGATTTTTAATTAAAAATTAAATATAAATATATTTTTACTTAATAAATAATATAAATGAAATGGTGTTTTCTATTAAAATTCAGTATTTTTCTCTATTCATCGAAAAATGAAACATTTCAAAGAAATAAAAAAAATTCATCCACATAAAATATTGACATGAGGATTTGATAAATTAAATTAATTTGAAAAAATAATATTTCAATGGTGTTAAATATAAATTTTTAATTATGTGTGCAATTATTAACTAAACTGTATTTTAGATAAGAATAAATTTTTTTAGAAAATATATTTTTTTATTTTAAGTGATTTTTAATTTATTTATAATAAATATACAACCACTAAATAATTTAATGTGTTTAAACAATATATTTTTCAACATTTTTTAGTACGACTAATACAACAAATATAGCAATTTGTTTATAATGAAAATTTATATTATGGTTCATTTAGACATAGGTTTGTGTGTTCCACAAGATATCAAATAGATTAAATTTAATGAAATGTGTTTTATGATTTTTTAAGATATGTATTGCATGTCAAATACCATATTTTAAAAAATATATTCTTTTAGAAATTTGGGAGCTATCATTTTCTCCACCTTGTGTAAATTACATCTTCGCAATGTATAGTTGGTCTCAATAATCTAGCGTTTGATAATTTGAAATAACATTACTAAAAAATCCACATAATAAATTTGGTAATAAAATATAATCTTAATAATATCCAATGGGATGTAAAAATTTTCATATTTAATAACACATAATAAGGTTTTTAAGTAGGAGAAATGTAATGAAATGTGATGATATGGTCATTGTACATAAATAAATGTAATTATAGAAAGTGATAGGGGACATTAATCATAGGAAAGTGAATGATAAATTAAATGTTAAGGACCTCAAAACCATAGTCATTGATTATTTAAAATCCTATTTTACTCTTCAGATATGAATTTAAGAAGATAATATTTTTTTCAATATACTTTTCTTCTAATGTTTAGAAATTAATTTACTCTCTAAAATTATATAGAAATATAATCACATGATACATTAAAATTTCATAAGAACAATTTCATCCTTCGATTATTCTTTGATAAATTTTTATTCTATCACTTACACTGACAAATTAACATCCAAAAGTTAATATTTAATGCATGAAGCATTAAAATTAAGTTTTAATGGATCGTAAGATCAATAAAAGACTGAAACGTAATATTTTATATCTCTAAATATTTTCCAAAACCAATATGGTTAACACAAGGTATCCAATACAATACATTAATCTATAAGCCACAACTATACCACCAAAAGTTCACCATTACTATTCCTTAATTATATAATTTAACTAAATACAATGAAATATTAACCAGAACATAATGTAGGATAATTGTTTGTATTTAAAATTTATCGTCCTTCAATTCTAGGTTGAAGCCTCATGGCCTTGTCAGAAATGACAGATTGTTATCCAACTAATGTTTTCCTTTATCTATTACTGTTATAATTAAATTCCAGTAATGCTCCCCTAAAATATGACGGACATACTATAATTAAAATTAATAATTAAATAATATTTTCTTTATGGTTTTCAATAGAGCTTAATTTTTCCCCCAAAGCATAATTATAATATTTAATTATTATTAAAATTTCATTAATGACAATAATAACCCTAGATGTTATCAATTACATTATAATTTTGTCTATGAAAATTATATAAATTATTACTCTACTAAATATTTCATATAATATAATAATTGTATTTTTCCCATAATTGTGTTCAAAAATCACCCTTATTAATGTTGTATTCCTACTTTGGAAATTTTATAAAAATATTTGTTTAATAATATGAACTTGTGATCAACCATAAACTCATAAACTCATGATGGAATCCAATACTCTTATGTAAATGGTGATATATATGGTTCTAAAATTTATAAAAATGGTTAAATGTTTCATGATTATTATACCAAAATACCTTTGATAAAATACCTCTATAATATAATTTTTGAATCCCCAAAAATAATTCCAATATTTTATCACAACATATATCCTTTATTGGTCAAGGAGTAAACTATTATAATATAGAGTTGGCACATATAATTCCATAGTTCCCCACTTTTAAGGAAATGGTCTATAAATTTATTTAAAAGATGATATTTATTCCCTTCTATTGTACTCATCGTTTTTATATGGAAATTATTTTATTTTTTCCTATCCATTCCATAGATGAGTAATTTTCATATTCCATTGAGTAACTTTCCTATTTGACTCATAAAAAATTTATAATATAAATTGAATCAAGCCTTCTTTTCTCCATGGTATTCATCGCATGAGATCTTAGAATACTCATTTATTCTCATATTTTGTGAGACTGGGAGTTGGTTTTGGTATATGGTGTAAATTGTATTTCCAGAAAATAGATTAGGTAGGATATCAATAATCGTTCTGAGAAAAAAATATCATTTATATGAAGATTAAGTAATAACACCTAATTTCTAATATAAAGCACCATAATATTATCCTAGGTCATTAATTTTAATCATATATTGAAATA
The DNA here is from genome assembly GCA_963277665.1 of Viscum album. Lineage (NCBI taxonomy): Eukaryota > Viridiplantae > Streptophyta > Magnoliopsida > Santalales > Viscaceae > Viscum > Viscum album. The sequence goes on along the minus strand of OY728162.1, from coordinate 364,707,227 downwards.
AGTCAAAAAAATTCAATAAAATTTGAATTTTCTTAATCATATTCCATAGGATTGTCAAATTAGGGGCAGGGTAATATCGGTTTTCATGCACCATGTGATGATCAGGTCAATCCCAATGATCCATTTTAAAAGCTATTACTCCAAGGTATATATATTCAGGAACCACGTCCACGTTTAGTATCTATATAAGTATAAACATTCTAGAAAAACCACATAATTTACATTATTCCAAATCATTTGGAGGTTATTATTTACCTATCATCAATGTCTATCATAAGGTTATGATCCCTAATCTATGTTTTTATAAATATTGTTCTGATATTTTCGACTAAACTTTCACTGATACCAACTTTACCAACCCAAACCCCAGTGACATAGAGCCAGTCTCTTAAATTATTACATTGGAATCATATTTATGGAATCATATCATGAAGGACATAATAGTCTTGTAGTCATGGAAAACTATGTACATACATGATTCCCAAAATACATTTGAAAACAAAAATTACAACATAACATTTTTCAGGGATAAGACTATTCCCTCTATAATATCCTTGAATATCAATCATAGTACACTTCACATATTCCTAGGAAATGAAAAATCAGGGTTGATATAAAATAAATAGTTATGGTAATGTGTAGTGGAATCTATGATGAATCAATAATAATTTTTTTTGTAAATATTAATAACTATAAACATATTCCATTAAAATAATTTGAATAACTTGATAAGATAATACAAAGGCAATATTGTATGGTAAATAACTGAAAACACATTTCTTTTAATCCATAAAATAACTATCATAATGGGATAAGGGACACTAATTATGTTTTGTTAAATAACTAAAAACGAATTAAGTTTAATCAATAAGATGAGAATGATAAAAATCTAGAAAAATTTTAATTGAGAAAATTTCATGGATAAAAAGTTAACTTAATTTTCAATAAAGGAAATGATTAATTATCAGACATTATAATCCCAAGAATCAGGATACCTCTTCCATCATGATATTCCATCAAGATCGTTTTAAACTGATGGGTATGCATATACTAGAAACCATTTTAACTAAGGTTAGCATACTGATTCATCTAAAGATACTACCAATGTATCAAGGATCAATCTATAATTGGTCACCACACATTCCTTCATTTCTAAATCATTCAATATTTATTGAATGATTTATTTAATACATGAACAATTTACCTCATCATTAAATATCTAGGTTGAGTAATGAATATGTATTTATCAATATTTAGGTGGATATATAAATAAAATTCAATGTATAACAGCATAGGTAAAATCGTTATATATTTTTTGATATAAATTTTTCATGAAAAATAATATGGATATTTGGGGACAATTTAATAACCAATGATCAAAATTAATTGAATATTTTAAGTGGAAGTAAATTTATCAAAAATTGATTCATGAAATTGAGTGTCAATACATTCCATGACAAAATGAGCATACACAATCAATTGAAGTAATACTAATTTCATTAATCCAATATATACCAATTGGAATAATAATAGAGGGTTTTCCTCAATGATAAATAGAAATATCCCCATCATGTTTATTAAAACACTATTGAGGAAAATTGGCATTTCATTGGAAGAATCACTAATTATAACTAAAATGTATTATTATTGTAAATAATTATATTTTAAATTAATTTTGAAAATTATAAATGAATCTCTAAAACATGTAATGTCCAATACAATCATAAATTCATAACATATAGATTATATTAAAATAATGATTTCATTCATCTTTTTGGTAAAATAAAAAATGGGAATTGTTCTTAGAAAATACCATTAATTTTTTTAAAATGAGCAAAAATGGTAGATAATTTCAATAATAAATCAGTTTTAAAATATTATATACATATTTTTTAGAAAATATAGTTTTGGAAGATAATGGATTTCCAATTGATCAGAGAAATGAAGTATAAATTTTATAAAAACATTTTTTTGACTATTTTGAGTACTAAATTGTTGAAAAAATATTAACATTACTTGAAAATATCCTTAAAAAATCAGAAGAAAATAAAATATTTTTTTCTAGAAATGTTCAAACAATTTCCCCCAAATAAATTTCATGAAAAAAAATCTTGATTAGAATGAGATTGTGGTGAAAACAATTAAAAGGGATATTAATTTCTATTGATAATTAATTGATCAATAAATAGTGTGTATAAACATATAATTCACAAAAAAGAGTTTAAATGAAAAATTATATAATAAGAATTCATTTCACAAATTATCATAGAATATCAGTGATGATGAAGAAGTAATATAACCTAATGAAAAAAATTAAGTTATGAAATTATTTACAACCTGTTAACTATTAAGAAAATTACTTTTTGAAGAAATAATACAAATTGAAACATGAAATTTCCTGAATAAATTATTAATAATTAAATTACATGTAAAAGAGTTAATATACAATCAATATAAATGTAATTAGGTTCATAGCATTACAATATGCCATAATAAAGTGAAATTGAGACAAATTTCCTTACAATATGTTTCCTTTTTGTGAACAAGATTTTACCTCCTGTATAGTGATTTTTAATAGTTTAGTTGGATCTACCTAAGACTTTTACATATAACATTTCATTATTTCATTCATAATTAATCATCAGAGTACAGGACAAGGATCGTTAAGTCTAGTGTCTTGGAAGACTTGGTATATAAAACATAAAACATGGGGATAAAAAAACTTCTTCATTTAATCTCCATAAAGAGCTTCGAACTTCCTCTGAGCTCCTACATCTTTATAGGGTGCCCTGGGGAACACATGAACAAATGGATGAGATAAAAATGCTCAGTAAGGGAATGGACATAAGGATACATCTCAAGTACATGTGTGAGGAAGCATGACATAAAGATATCCAAAGCATGAAACTTATAAAATCATTTAATATAATCATGGGATCACATAAAAATGGAATCATATAAATTTGTTATAATCATTAATCATATCTTTAGTAAGAGTCAATGATGTCTCTCAATCTCATTTCCCATTTCAGTATGGGTCAAGGCTAACCACCAATCCTATTTCACATCGCATCTTATGATACTTATCCTTACCCAATACACTAGAGCACTATCTCGGTGCACCAATATAAACATATCCGTGAATATTATTGAAACATAAATAATCATTCCACATAAATAATCATACATAATCGACCATACATAAACATAAGGTTACCCATGGAATGAATTGGGTACCACAATCATGACATAAAACATAACCAATGGGCATATCACGAAAGTGTCTATGAAAGGAAGGGATTAGAACATACATGGAAATTAATAGGGTAAATTATGAATATAACATTGTATGTGGTGTCAAATAGAATTGACAACATATAAAAATTTATTTTAGAAATATTCGCATTAAACCAATTTTGTGTGGCTTTAAGGAAATCACACTGGAGATTTTCAAATAGAAAAGTGGACATTCTTTTATATAAAACGAGAATTGAACCAAAAAATTTTTCATAATAAAAATACTTATTTTTTTAAATAAAATGTTATTTTAAAACATAGGATATAGTTCAGTTGAAATTTGGTAAAAAATTTGGGAAGTCCCCTTAAAACAGGTTAGTTTATCGAAAAGTTCTAAGGAGGGAATCTTTCAAAATCATGTATATCCCCAAATTAATGTGATGGAAGGGTCTTGATACAATAATATTGTACAACTAACCCGAATTCATATTACTCAGATAGATAGATAAGATAACACCATTTTGAAAGAAAGATAAGGCAACCTGAAAGAACGAAGAAGGTTTGGGTAGAATTCATTACGATTTTACCGGCATGGTGTCGGGTGTACCCAAGAGGGCTTGATGAGAGAGATAAGGGGCTTCTCATCACTTATATAACATTAGTTAATTATTTTTAAGGTTTATAAACATAGACATTACATGGTATTACACAAAAAAGGCATAGCATACAAAACAATCATGATTAAGTGTGAAAGGGGAGGATCTTTTAACTTGAATCTTGTGGTGTTCTACACTTGTTATTAATGACTTGAATAAACAAATTATGATTATTAATTAGTATGTCCATAACCTATTATATAAGTAATTTATTAATTATGACCCTTTTTAGTTCATTAAAATCCTTTTTGATTAGTTATAATGTTCAATTTCATTGTTCGGATCGTTTGTTTACATGGATTTAAAAGATCGGTTCACTTATATTCAAGTTTGGATTATATGCAAGATGAAAGTGGTTATCCAGAATTAAAGTTATATTCATTAGTTCATATCAAATAGATTACATGGTTTTAATTTTAATTATGTTTCTTAGAGTGATGTCGAATTATTTTATATATAACCTTAGTGGTAACCGTTTTTGTTAATCGGTGGATTTGATTACAAAGAATGTGTTTTTCATTATAACTTAATTCCATTTTTACCAAAAGATTACAGAACCCAAAATAGGATATATTACATATATAATAATATGATTCAACCATAAAACAAATGGTTTCATGGCCAGAATTATAATATAATAATAGAAATTGATAAATAGTTGTCCTTGAATGTGTTAAATTAGCACATCTCAAACGGTACATTCATTTCATTCAGAAAAAGGGTGGGGAAAGGGGAGAAGATAATGAAATATACCAATAACATGAAGAAATTACAGTACATGTATTTTAATTGATTTATCATACTATTAAGGTGAAGGTAGGTGAGGAACGAAAATAAAAAATAAAACAACTTAAAAGAAAAGGAGAAATTGGGGAGAGAAATTTACCTCTTGAGACTTCCTCCTTTGAGAACCTCTTATGTGGAGAGGATTTGGTATTTTGAGGAGGATGAATGATTTTGGACGTGGTTTGGACACTGGGGAGAGATTTGGATAGAAATTACTGATGTCTTGGAGCTTGGGATTAGTGGAGAGAAGAGGGATTGATGGTGGGTTTTTATAGTGGAGGAGATGAGGGATTTCATGATATTATAATCATTAATTTATTATTTGTTCCCAAGACAAGAAATATTAAGTATTCCATGACCATGAATAGTAAATGGGTCATGTGAAATCGAACCATGTGGGATTAAATCAGCAGAACATCATCGATGACTCAATTAATCCATTATTTAGCATTTATTGTGAATTATCGGATTCTACTACTCATCAAAATTTCAAGTATTTCCGAAAAATGACAAAAATTCACCCTAACCTTTTTTTGATGTGTAGAATCAAAAAATGAAGTCAAATTTTTAAAAATAATTTATTTTAATATGATTATTTTAATATTTAATTAAAATCATAATTTATTATCAAAATCCAGATTTAAAACATCCATTAACTCTTTCTAAAACATAGGTATATTTTACTTCCAACATGAATATTATTTTTATACTATCATAGGTGAGGTTTCTATTCATTAGGGTATATCACTATTTATAAGTGTATGTTACTATTCATTAATGTAGGTTATTATTCACCCAAAATTATTTTTATTTTATTAGACTCCAAAGAAACATCTTGAACACAGGCGTGTATGCCGGATTTTAAACATTCCAAACACATAAGTGACAAACTTATGATTTAAGGTATCTTATAACTTAGTAGTTCATTATGTTGTGTTTTAATGTGATTTTATGACATAAATATAATAAGGGAATTTTCATTAAAAACATTGGGTCATTACATTAGTAAATTATAATGGAATCATATAAATATTTATAATACCATATCTGAACATTTTTTAAAAAATTATCACAAATTCATTAATAATTTCTCATTATTTTCATATTTTCAACTATTAATTGTCTGGTTTTCTCATTTGTTATTTATAATGAATGTTCATTTTATTTTGTATATTGTATTTTCAAAAAATATCCATATTAATAATTATTATATAATTATCATATTTATTCATAAATTGATCATGAAATAAGATTTAAAAAAAATGGTGTATGTTATAATAATAGAGATGATAGGTCATATGTACACATGAGTAATGATTCCATTTTTCAACTATCATAATTGAAATAAGGTAAGTAATTATTGATCACTAAATAATGAACATCATAACATAAATATCATATTCTTTTCTAAAAAATACATATATATATCATCCATGTAGTATGGTGATGAAAAGAGTGTCGCATCACTTATTGAATGCAGCAGTACAAAAATACATGAACAATATTGAAATCATAATGTGAGTGAAATGGTAATAAAAAAAGTTATATTATCTATATTTCATTATAAAACATTCATGATTATAATAATTATTTTATCTATATAAAATATATTCACTAAAATTATCTGAATAACCTTCCATGTAAAGAGTTAGTGAAAGAAGAATATCATCGCTTCGTGAGGCGGTAGTCTATTGTACATACAATTGATGGTTTCATAACACATTTTATGTATATGTGTATGGTTTCATGTAATGAAAATAACAAAAAACATATATAAATATATATTTTACAATATATAAATTATCATCATGGTTTAATAATAAATTAAAGAGGTGCAAGAAGAAATAAAATGAAATTGATCGGTGAGGAACGTTACTTCTTATTTGAATAACCTCCTCAAGTTTGCACAATAATCCTTCCCAGGATGGATGTATCACCAATATAAGGATTCATAGATGATCCTGTTAGAGTTGTTGATTTATTTGTTTAGGTATTTGCTGTATGAAGGGGTTTGATGGTGTGAAGTGGAGAGGATAAGGGTTGTCCATTTAAAACCATGGTGTGTGCCACATTTGTATGTTTTGAAAATATAAAATTTGTTCCGACGTTTGTCAAATATAAAAAAGGGTCTCAAATTGACTATTAAAAATACTTATAATTTATATAGTCAAAATATCTCCATAAAAAAAATTATTCATTTTTTGGGGTTGTTTTATCTCTTATAGGTTTAGTTTTAACCCACTTGTAACTTAGTTTTTACCTTAATGGGGGTAAATAATTTTAACGTTTTTTACTATTAATTATGGTGAAACATTAAGTATAATTTATTTTATAATATATATTATTCTCATAAAAATATACATACCATTTTTCTAAAAATAGTAATTATTGAATTGGAAATTTAAATTTTAAAAATAATCCTATAAATGAAACGAGAACGTAGGTTTTTATAAATTAAATGTTCAAAAGTTTAGAAAGTGTTTATATAATAAGTAAATATAATATATATTAAAATTAAAAAATTTGTTAATATATATATAAATGAGATAATTTAACTTTAATAAATATTTAACCATAATTTATCTACATAAAAAATTTAAAGAAATGTGTAGTTTAAATTAAAATATAGTATTTTTCATTATTTATTGAAAAATGACACATTTCATAAAAATATAAAATATCAATATAAGATAATATTTATATAATTAATTTAAAAATTATGTTTGTTTTATAGAATAAATTATCTAATATTCATAAATATTAATTTTAAATTACGTCCACATAGTTAGAAAAAAAATTATTTAGAAGAAAAAATCAGTTTTTTATAAGAAATTTATTATTCATTTAAAATATTATTATTTTATTTGTAATAAATAAAGAACCAAATTTTTTTTTAATTTTTTAAACCATATATTTTTAATAATTTAGTCAATATTATTCATAACTGGAATTTTATTGGGGAGGTTAGTACAATATACAATATTATGGTTCATTTAGAATCAAGGTTATGTGTTTTGCCTTATATCGAAGAGATTAAATTTAACAAAATATATTTTTGGGTGTTTTTTTCTCTGTTTTTATTCATACAAATGAAATCATTTTTTTCTCATTTTATATTATCAAGGTGATAAAATCCCAAAAAATTCTGATTGAAAATTAATTATATCACATTGTGGAAATGCTAAGCTGTATATATGCATGAGCGATACATTTTCTTTCTATTTTATTAAAATTATGGTCAATAAAGGTTGTTTCATAATTATAATAAAATTTATTTTTGTATACGGTACTAAAGTTATTTTTTTATGATAATAACACAAATTTTTTGGAGGATAAATAAGATGTGCAGAGAAAGTGATTCGTTAAGGAAATTAACTCTTCATTGAAAGAACATTGTTTGTTATCCTCTTAAAGTATATGGGGTTGTTATATTAGGGAGAATAAAACCTCAATAATTTGTAATTTTAGAATAACATTTAATAGTTATTGTTCGATCTGGAAGGATGAAGGTTTTGTAAGGAATGGAAAGGATGTGTTTCCTTTTATAATGGAGGGAGATGACAGACTTGAAATTTCATAAATAATCAAAATATAATAAAATAATTATCAATAAAAATGATTAAAATTATCCATTGATATCCATAAATGAACTATAGGGACAAAATAATCTCATTAAATTGATTTTTCATTCATAATGGTGTACTATTAAACAATTTTGTTTTGATTAACCCCATCATTAATCAGTTTTGACATTAATAGTAGTGAAATATTTTTAAAAATTAGAGGGTTAAAAATGTTACCATAAATGGATAAATGACTCGTAAATGTAACATGGTTTAAATTTTCAATAATAGTAAATTAAATTATCAAATTAAAATATTTTGTCAAATTTTATGTCATTTAATAAAAAAATTATCATTAATTATCACTAATTTCAATGTTGAAACTATTCAATGAATTTGACATTAAATACACCAATAGAATGTGTCAATTCTAATACAATCTTTTAGAAATACATAATATGAATTATTTATCTAAATAGTCATGGAACATCATAATTAAATTAAATTCTATTTCTTTTAATATTTCTAATATAATTTAATTTCGTTTTTTATTAAAATAATATATATTATTTCTGTGTTGCATATGTGTTTAAGGTTATTATTTTGATACTAAAAATTATAAATAAATTATTAGGACAGAAAATAATAATTAATATTTTAAATTATCATTTATAACTGAAATTATCACCTATTTTATATTTATATACAATTAATATAGAATTTAAAGTTGAAATATTTTCATTTGGTATATATTCTTTTCCAAAATTAATATAAACATCATATTCAATGGAATTTAAAAAAAAGGCCATAAATAAGATAATCATATTTAAATTTATTATATACACTCATCCAATAGGATAATGAAATGTTCAAGATAAATTTTAATTACTTGTCCCAATGATTTAACAATATTTTACCTATTTTACCCTTACCAAGGGGAAACAAATTGAATATGGTTTCAATTAATATTGAAAAAAATTAAGGGTACATTTTTGAAAAATTTTATTCTCTTAATTCCAACTATGGAATCAATTTTTCATTATTTAATTTTTAAAATTAGTAGAAATTCATTTTTAAATATATTCTCAAAACAGGGTGAAAATCAGTTTATTAAAATATTTATTTTTATGCATAGAAAGAGATATATTGCATTCCCTAATACATATAAAATATTTTATATACATGTTGAATAATTTTATTTAATAAATTATCTATATATATTATTAAAATAATTCACTAATATGGATCAATTTAATTTATGAAAATAAAAATATATAATGAGCATTATTTTTTTTCACAAAACACAAATTTTACTTTAATATGATTTTTATTTTCATTTGTAATAAAATTGATAGAAAATTAATTTGTAAACCATTAATTTTTCAAAATTTATTTATACCTCTTCATACCTAACTATTTAATTACTAGGTTTTAATGTAACTATATTATGATTCATTTAGACTTGGGGTGTGCATGTATCGAATGCTATCAAAGAAATTAGATTTACTTGAAAATAAATATACATTAAAATATCAATTTACTATATTGAATCCTTCACAAATCCTAACACATTACTATTTACACATATAAAATTTATTGATCATAGATATGTATTTATTTGAACATCTATATCAATCATATGTTCTTCATCAATGTTATCATAGTTATATATAAGTGGTTCTTTATTGATGGGACCAACGGTCTTAATAGAAATTTCCACATATTTCATCTGTTGGTTTAATTATGATATTTTTTATAGCCAAAATTTGGAACTCTAAATTTTACCACTTTCTAGAAAGAAGGTAAGTGTTTATGGTATTGAGATCAAGCCAATGAGAAGGGATTCCTTCATATTTCTATAAAGGTAATTAGAACACACATTATTCAGTGTCACCAAAATAGGACACATTGTAACTTGAATAGTAATGTGAAAAGGACCAATGTGGTGATGATCATGTTCATGAAACTATGACAACTTCCATGAAGTTTGAATTCACATGGAATAGAATTCTATGTGATAGCTTCAAAGAAATCATTGGTAAGAGACTTACCCATGTGAAACACATCTTTTTCAATCTCGAAGGTAATATTACTTGTTTAGTATGAATTTATTTCACAAGGCATATAGAACCATGAGATTTGTGGTCTAGTAGGTGGGGTATCACCCACTAGGAGGGAAATAGCCTCATTAGTAGTATTTCCCAATGATAATTGATGTCCGGTCTTGTGGGAGTAAATCATGACGAGGAATATTATTTGTGGATTCATTAGGTGTATATCCCCATAAATATGGAATTATATATAATGTGTCCCCTATGAAGAGATTAAAGGTGGATGATACATGGTTTCTACCTCAGAGTGGCATCCCATGTATACTTTCTATAACAAGAATCGAACCCCATATTGTTCCTGTTACACTATTTAAGGATGGGTGATAGGGAAATACATATACATTACATCTTATTAAATAAAAAATGAATAAAAAATAATTTGAAAAAGTTATGAAATGGTAGATAAATGAAAAGTGAAATGAATGAAACTATATTATAAGATAAATAGAAGGGAGGGAAAATAAATTATATTTGGAATACTAATTTATATATGTTAATAAATGGTTTCTGTTATTGCTTAATGTTTCATCAAAATCGGATCCAATGATATGAAAAATGGCTAAAATTCACAAAACTGTCACTCAACTATCAACATGGTTCAATAAACTCACTCTATGAATTTATTTTAATCAGATATATTACTAAATATAGAATATAAACGTCATCCTTTTATAATTTAATTAATTTGATTGATTATTTTATGTAAAGGGATACAATTCTAATCACTTTTTTGTTCTTATAGAAGTGTAGAAAATTATTATATTAATGAATTTAATTTCTAGAAAATAAAATGAAAATATAACACCACTATTATTCTTATTATATAGAGAAAACATTTTCAATTAAATATATAATAATGAATAAAATACTAAGAGAAAAAATATATTTAATCTTTAATGTACTTATATCAATTTAACATTAGAGAATACCAATATGTGGTAATATAACACTACAAAATAATAGAATACATTTAAGAAAAGGTCACTATAAAGAATAGTGAATGATTATTTCTCATTTCAATCCAATCCCACAACAAGAATTTAGATAAACTTGTAAATAGAAAAAATACATTAATAAATGGAATGAGTGTAAAAAAATAATAACAGAGGATATTATAAAGGGTAAAAAGGATCTTCTCTATTGAATGTGATTCATTGTCTAGTCCCCACTTTCTCTAAACTACCACCCTTGATGTCTTCACCTTGCCTCTTTTGTTTATAGTGTGAATCCTCCTAGATGAGTTGTTTTCCATAATGTATATTTTGGGATGAATGAAAGTAGATTTTATTCTTTAAATAAATTATTTCAACCCACATAAATTCTCTACTTCATATCAATTTTCAAAAACCTTTTCACATATTCTATATACAATATCATTTAAGAGAATTTTATTAATGAAAATCACAATATTGTTGTGTACATTTATCATTATTTCATTTATTCTTTTTTGATTTCTCCTATAGATATAATAAAACTCCCCTACCAATAATTAGATATATATATATATATATATTCATTTAATTACTCTAGTTTTCATCTAATTAATCATGAAATATAGATTATTTCACCATTATAAATTATTAGTATGAATAATTAAATGAAGACTGAATGATAAAATTAACACTAGAATTAATCCACTTAGGATGCACACCAATGAAGCCACAAACCCCTAACAAAATATCATTACTATTCCAATATCCAATGAGCACAAAATTAGAATGAAATCTTAATTTATAAAGTGTAGCATCAGTTTACCAACACAATATTGAATTCCATCATCTGTAGATATATTCATGTTTACTCCACCATCGCATTTGTTCATGGAACTCTAGACCATTATCCCAGTTTCAAATACTCTTGACCAATCCTTTCATAAATCAACAAGAACTAACTAAATCTATAACCACCATGAACTCCGTGAAATATTAATTTCATATTGATGAAAATTGTTATGTAGATGGTGTGATATAAATTTCAATTTCATAACTATAGATATAAAAACATGATTCCCCCAATATATTATTTAATTAGACCTGTAATAATTTTAAAAACAAGTGAAAATTTGTCTTTATCATCATCTTGTTTTTTTTGTTGAAATTGAGAGTTATTCCTAAATGTAATGAACTCCTACAACCAACCAAAGAAACAATGATTTCAAATAAATTAATAATAATCTCAATATAACCTCAATTTGTGTGAATTAGCATCAGTGAAAATCATCCATGGTATTACAATATTCAAATGTTGTTCATCACTTCCACTATGATAACCTCTAATCGGTTTTTGAACAACCAGAGAATCAGTTCTTTATTGTGGTTTTTAACTCAAATTATGTTAAATTAAAATTATAGAACTTCCTTAAAACTATTATTGATCTCACCGATAAATTTTTACAATATTTGTAATGTGATTCTAATGCTCTTGATATTTGTAAAGAGACATATTGGACTATTATAATATTTTTTTGACTATAAATACATACACCCTCAAAATCATATAATTATTTGTCTTGGAGTCTTATATAATTGTCGTAAAAATTTATTATGTAGGTGGTTGGAATTGGAAACACTAGAAATTATCAAGCACTCATATAATATCTTATTAAAATATAAATTATTTTAGGACTTTGAAATTGTGTAATGAAAATCCTCCTCAAACGTAAGAAAATCATTTGTTGAAAATTAAATTGGAAAAATGAATTCAAATTTTTTTTCAAATAGAAAAAATCACTAACGTTTTAGAAATTCAAAAATTCATATAAATTACATTTTAGTGGTATTTATATAAAATAAAATCGATGAAATATGTAAAAATCCATAACAAAAACATCAAGAAGATAATATAACTTCATAATATTTCTTCAAATTTAATTTCATCAGGAGAATAGAGTAATTATTCATAAAATTTATAAAAAATCAACAAAAATAATATTCAACAATAAACACAATAAATCGACATGTTAACAGAATTATTTAAAGAATTATATTTTGGATAAAAATGATCATGAGTTAAAATATTTTCATATAAATCACTTTTCATCATTAAAAAATATCATGATTTCATAAAAAAATATATTAAAGGAATGTAAAAAAAGTCCACATCATAATCCTTGACCATTAACGAACAAATTAAAATTCATATTGGATGAGATATTAAGGACATAACTTTGAAATATAAACCCCAAACTTCTAGTTCGAAAATTAATAATGGCGGTTAACAATTGTTTTGGGTTTTATTGTATTTTTCATACGTAGCAACTCATTGTTTAATCAATGGAAATTTCCTTCCTATAATTTTTTCATATAACATTACACATAAAATATAACCAAAAATCCACATCAATATTTGTGGAACTACGAAATAATATGCAACTTTTAAACATAATTTTGTTACTTCAATGATTTGAATTTTGAAAATCTAACATACACGGTTTTGACCAGTTAGTTGTTTTGAGACTGATAGGACAAACATAATTTTTTGTGAATAGTAACATACTGTTATGAATAATAATATTATATTATGAATAATAATATTCCACTTATTAAAAGTAATTCATCCAATTGAATTGTAACCATACCATGGAATGCATAAGTCAAATTTATCCAAAATATAAGTGATAATATGATAGTGTCAGGTTTTTTGCTATATCATAAATATTTAAGTACAATTTATTAATTTAAATTAAAATTTATTTTCATAAATATATTTATAAAATAATTTTTTTGTTTTTTTATTATAGGATAATTTATTGGGACTTTAATTTAATTTTAAAAGTGTTATTAAATTAGTTAAAGTTTTTCAATGCTTATTTTTCCGGAAAATTATGATTTAAATTAAAAATTAAATTTTTCCAATTTATAAAACTATATTAATAATATTTTGTTCATTTTTAAATCCAAAATTATGAATAATGGTTAGGTAGAATATTTGGGATTTTTCTAAAATATTTAATTTTTGGTGTATAGTGATAATTTGTGAAATACGCTAAATAAATGAATTTCATTATCATCCATGTGTTATGGATGATGTAAATGAACATTTTTTAGAACTTCTAAGAACTTATTTATATTTCTTGTCATATAAATAATCACTATTTCTTTTCATGAGAAAATTGATAAACTATTTAATTAAATTATGAGAAAACTCCCCTATCATCAACTCAAAAAACACCCTACCACCTATTCTCCTCACACCAATCAATAATTCTTCCTTGTCCAAATTCATTTCAAGTATCTCTGTAAGCCTATATCTCACGTCCTCGAAATCTTTGTCTCATAAAAAGGAAAAAACCATTTCCCTTAGGAGTTCCTTCAAGAGGAATGAATGAAGAGGTAAACCCAAGTTATGTTTTCTTCCAATTTCATTTCAATTTCCTTTGTATTCTTTTTTATCCTTACCTATACTCAACAAAATGGTGTGATAACTCCATTACCATACATTTACTAGAATATTTTTATTCAAATGGAATTATTCAACTACATCTATCTTTCACCTTATTTTATACTAGAAAAGTAAACACCATCTGGGATGTGCTAATGTATCACATTCTAGGACGACGAGTTTTCAATATCTATTACCATCATAAATTCTATCCATGAAACCATTTTATTGGTAGAAAATATTATATTGAATGTAAAAAATCCTATGTAATTTTATAGAATAATTTTTTTAAATGGTGTTAATTTATAAAACAAAATGAGTTTTTTTTATCGAAAAAAACCAATTTACCCAAACAGTTATCATTAATGTTTTTTTATAATAATTCATCCTCGCTCCAAATAAAAAAATGAATTTCATAAAAATTTAGTATTTTTTATGTTATCTAATAAAGTTTTACATAAATTCTAGACAAGAATTATCATATTTAATGATTATTTTTACATGAATATAAGTAAACAGATCATGAAAACTAAGGAAATAAACACTCCCAAACAATGAAATTAAATCTCAAAACCCTTAAAAAAGTACATGAATGAACATAATAATGTTATAATAATTAAATTAAATGTATAATAGGTTCCATAATTATTAATGAATGAATGTAATTTTATTATCTATAACATTGAGATCATGAAAAGAACACCATCACACTTAAGGTAAGAGATTCTACCTGAACCTCTATTATTCATTCAGGTTCATCTATCTTTATTTTTACCCACATGAATTTTTATTTTATTTTTATGCATATATTATAAATTCTGTTTATATTTTTTAAACCCATGTATCATTATACCTTCATCATTCTCTTTTATTTATATACATATTTTTTAGCAGATCCCTTCTAAATTGTTCCCAATTAGCACGCCTAATTTACAAGAACATCCCAAATTCGTTATCAATTTAAAGTGCACAATATTATCACTTTTAATCAACCATTATTTTTTGAAAATCGACTTTTTTATTATAAAAAGCTTAATGGTTCACTTTTTGTTATATATTAATGATTATTCCCTTTTCTATTTTATATTCTCATTAGTATTTTCATTAAACAATAATAAAAAAATTAAATGATAAAATTTCATAGATATTCTTCATAATTGTCATAACATATATTTTACATCACATACCCTGGTATATTCCTATTTTATCTTATTAATATCCATGTATTTTTTAATTCCTTTCTTTCATGGACACTTGTATGATACAGTCATTTATTAGGATTTATGACATGATTATGATA
Source organism: Viscum album (assembly GCA_963277665.1). Taxonomy (NCBI): domain Eukaryota; kingdom Viridiplantae; phylum Streptophyta; class Magnoliopsida; order Santalales; family Viscaceae; genus Viscum; species Viscum album. Next base: position 364,691,194 of record OY728162.1, on the reverse strand, counting down.
CCCATTTCATTCCATGGGTACCATTATGTTTATGTATGATTGATTATTTTGGATTCATTATGTGAAAAACATATTCATTAACATATTAAAATGGGTTCTCCTAGATTGAACTCATATTCATTGGGTAGACTTTAAACTCATGAGACGTTATATAAAATGGTGTTGGTGGTCAGCCTTGACTCATGCTCCATGTGTGGTTATCCTAGTTGTTAACCATGAATTGTTCCCCACTACTTGCAATGAGTTGGGTTCATGATAAAGTGATATTTTATATTACATCCAAATTCCTATGATTATATGATTATATAATCACATGTTATAAATTTTATGATTCCCTATGTTTAATCATGTCCCATGCCTCTGTATATCATCATGTTATGTATTCTAACCCATGTTCTATACTTTATTATTATGTTTATTCCCTTAAAAAGATTTTAAGCTCATACCTTTGTTCATGTTATCCTCAGGTTATTTTATCCATAAGCACAAGCACAATGGACGTTAGGATCTCAATATACAGATTTAATAAAGGATTATTTTATGATGTTTAATTGTGTAGATACTCTTCCGAGACACTAGACTTTACGATCCATGGATTATAATTTCTTGTTTATTTGTTATTAAATCATTTAATGATTTGTTTAAAGTTATACAGTTTCTATAAATGCTATCCGATAATGGTATATTTATTTTGGGGGATTAGGATTAGAAAACATTATCATGAAACTTATAGATAAAACTAAGTACAAGAAAATATCTTTAAATTCTGGTTAGTATAGAGTAAGTGGTTTTCAAATAAAATACATCCATATTGGGATACTATAAGTGTACGTGGTTCTGGAAGAGAAGTACCTAGGAGTAACAAATCTGACAAGGTGTTTTGTGCCTCACTTGGGGTAACCTGGAACATGAAAAAAGGCTTTACTGTACACATGGTTTGACAGTCCCAAGGGATATGTTTTGGTAAATTTAGAAGCACACTGTGAACCATTATTAAGAAAAATAAAAAATAATCCATAAGAATATATGTTATGAATAATTTCAAGAATATAATATATTAAAACATATGGAATCACAATCTATAGTATAATTTTTCTTTTAAACTTTTATCCTTTTATATTCAATGGTTCCATTCTTTCATATTAGCTTCGTAATCAATCCCCCAAATTACAATTTTATTTCATAGTTTATGGTGGAAACTTGTAAAATATATGTCAATAATCTATGTGATGGGTAATTTGATGATTTTCTTAATGACATGCCAATATGATTACAACTAGTGTCCAAAACATCAGAAAACTTGTTTCTCTATATTCTATAGTTTTGAATAATAACAGGAATCATGTGAAACATCATCCTCCTACAAGGAATGAGAAAGTTCCCATTTAATCCTTTATATGAAAAAGGACTCCCATGTATCGTGAACCATCTCATCCCCTCATCAAATAGAAGAGGATTAACACCATTGAAAAGGTATTCTCTATCCTCCAGTGCTCAATGAAAGAGATATTTCTGGTGGTTGTTTATCATTTTGATGGGGGAAGATGATCAGTAGTGGACACTGATCATGAATACAAAGTCATTGGAGGAAATTAATTCCATGGATTGAGAGAAATTTAATAAAAAAATTTGAATTAGTATTTCCTATGAACCCTCTATATAAATATGGAATAAGAGTTCCTCCTTCATAATCAATAGGAAGATGAGTCTACCAAGGTGTATGAAGAAAACATTACAATGCATGAAAGATATAGTTTCAGATTTGACATTAACACAAAAACAATGGTGGATAGCTTCTTTAGTGGACAAAATATGGGCCTGTTAAAATCATTTGTAATTCATGAAATTGATAGTTATGAGGTTATTTTATATTGTTTATTAAAGGATGAAATGGAGATTAAAGATTCTAAATTGTCTCATTGGATGAATGAAAAAAAATTAGGAAATGGAGTCTAATAAGGGTTGTTGGGAAAATAAATTCCAAGATTTAAATAAAACTGAACATCCTATATTTGAAATACTTTAGAAGAAGTATCCTGGGAGATATTTAACAGGATACATTAATTTATTCAAATTGGGAAGAATGGGACATCTGGAAAAGATGTATTGGAGGGATATGAAGAATTCCTCTAATATGGTAGAAAAAAGGATGATCCAGATAAACACTCATCCTATAGTGTATTGTTATAACTGAAAATATCATTAGAATTATATAAATAGTATTAAAATTCCAATGGTTGTTAATGGGAATCAAAATCAATCTTTAGGGAACACATGGTAGATATTAGGCTATCACTATTGATGAGGTGTAGTCAAACAGTGATATGGTGACAAGTATGCATGTTATTCATTCAATAATAGAGATTGTACCTTTTGATTCTAGTTGTGTGCATTCTTTCAGATCTTTCATATTTAGTAGAATAATTAAAATAACACATCGAAATTTTGAGGATGAATTATCTATGAGAATAGGGAATGGGGAAATTATTGCGTTCAAGGTTTATAAATCCTCCCTTTTAAATTTTTGTGGACTGAGCCTCCCAGAAAATTTTATCATACTATCTCTGGTAGAGTTTGATTCTATTTTGGGGAAAAACTAGAAATAATTATACAAAACCACCATCAAATGTCAGGATTGCGAGATTATTCTTAACATCCTAGAGTATCCTCTAATCTTGTACAAGTGCAAGGAGGAAGATGAATCTTCATCAAAATCACTATCTGAATTGAGGATAATGTTATATTTTGAGAAAGAAAACCTTTATCAAATGATTGTGACAAAGGAGATGATAATTCTTGATGATATTCCCAACCTAAGAGATTACATTGATATTGTTAGGTCCACTACGGTGGATACCCTAAGAAGGGGGTGAATCAGGGTATGACTTATCAAAACAATTTCTCCATTGAATCTTGTTTGGTTGTCAGAAAAAAAATCTTTTCTATCTCCTTCTTATTGCAGAGTATGAATTAATCTTAATGCATGAACAAGAAACAACAAATTTACTTGGTTCACCCTCACTAGGCTATATCCAAGGAGCAAACACTGTCAATGTGCCAATGAACCAAATCCACTATAAGTGAACTACTATTTACAAGATTGAAGAGCACTCACTGTCCCTACTAGTTTACCACCATTCAATATTTGAGAAGATACTTCTCTAACAACTGAAGTTAGATAACTACTTTTTAGAAGATCCACTCATGCTTTATAGACCACTATGTCTCCTCATTATCACTAATGATTGTATCCTCCAATATATGTAGATGCTCTGTTAATGTCCAACTACCACCCACATATGATTCTCACTTTTCACCTAGTGTACCAGGCTAACCTAATTTTTATATGCAGACCTCATTGGGCCTTGAGTGTAATACCCTACTTTTTCATGAAATCCCATTTTTGCGCAACATATCTTTTATGAGGAACAAATTAATTTATCTGCAACATCATTCTTTTATGCGCGGATTTTTCATTAAGTGTAACAATATTTTTATGCATAGCATGAGATTTATGGGAAAATACTTTATATGAGCATCCTTTTCTTTATACGCAACATCCTTTTTAAGTGCCGCCTAAACATTACATGAAACCTTCTTATTACACGCAACATTTTCAATATGCACAAACACTAGACATTACTCGTGATCTTGACATTTACGCGCAACACCCATGAATATTCCAATTTCACACACCAGAGCTTGGATACTCCCTATGTCTTGAGTTTTTTCGAATGTGGGGGTCACTTCATATATATAGACAAAATTGACCCCTACGCGAAATACCATGCTTACGTACGTAATCCTCTTTGGTCGCAAGAAACACATCATCCACGCAACACCGTATTTCCACAATGCTCCAATTTTTCATGCTCCTCATACCTTTTCCAATTTTTGGGATTTTAATCTCGAAACACCTCTTACACAAAAAATATCATGTCACTTTTTTGCGCAGCACGTTCTTTTTTGTTCACCACTCTAATTTTTCAGGCACAGCTCCTATATTTAACACACCACTTTCTTTTTCTCACACTACTCTAATTTTGTGTGTACCTCCCTTTTCCCAAAACACATCTCTCTATTTTTTGATTTTCAGATGGAAAAATTTAGAAAACACTCGAAAAAAGTGCCACATTATATTAGCTCTTTTTGTACTACCCCTAAATTATCCATTCCTTTTTTGAGGTCATTCTATCAAGCATGGATATCAATTAATGTCACATGAAACCGAAATATCACCATGTAAACCCCCATTGTCAACAAATTTGTACATTTTAGTCTACTTTTTCAACAAACACAACATGGAGGTCCAATTTTTCAACAAACACACTCCCCATAAAAATGTTTTAGTGATACCATGGGGGAATTTCTTCCCAACAATATTTCCCTCTGGGTTTGTAGGCAACTCTTCTCATAAATTATTCTCTGCACTTTGACACCTCACTAATGATCCTTCCATCATCAACCATCATTAAACTTTTACGATTCAGATAGCGATCAATGAGTCAATAAACACATAATGTAAGCCTATATGAGCAATTCTTGTCATGAGAAACAAGAGTAAATGAAAATCTTATCAATGAAACACTTAATTTCAGACACCAATTGTTGATACCAAACTAATACCAATTGATAAACTGATACCAATTGTGAATCAAATGAAACCTTCTCTAACTATCACACTTATTCTTTTATCCCAATCCTTAGCTATCTTTATATCTACTCATTGGTAAATCACTTCTAAAATCATAATATTTAATAATCTCCCCCAATATCATTGTTATACACCTATCTCATTGCCCTACTTGTCTTCTTCTCCCCATGTCTTTGACCAAGATATTTTCTCGCATCATGAGCCACATTTTATCCATTTCTCCCTTCATGAGCCATAGTTTCTCCCCCATGAGAAGACACTATTTCTCTAACTTTTTCAACAAACCCAATGGTCACTCATGTGTGGTCTAATACATTGGAAAGAAGACATATTAGCATTGTATTGAAAAACACACAATAAATCAAGGAAGGGGGAGTCCCACTTCCATAGTTTTTCAAGTGCGGGGAGTTGACAAGACTCCCAGAGACAGTTGATGTCTCTCAAAACATTCCTTGGGTGGTGCCTTTATCAGAATTTCTGAAACTTGTAGTTCTGTATGCACATACACAAAATTCATGATTCCCTCCTCAACATTCTCAATTTTAAAATGATACTTTATCTCAATGATATTTTACCTAGAGTGATGTACGTGATTTTAGATTATATTTATAGAACTAGATTTATCACAATGAATAATGATCTGAGACTTCACTTCAACACCCTTATCATCAAGTTGTTGCTTAATCCATAATAACTATGTTGAAGCTTGAGTGGTTGAAATATACTCAACCCCTATGGTGCTGAATGAAATGCAATATTGCTTCATTTTTAGCCATGAAATACACAAACAAATATGATAGAAAGCTCCTCCTAGGAATGATTTCATGTCATCCACTGAACCGGCTCAATCTGTATCAGTATATCCCAATAACTTTAACTAAGATTTGTCACTATATATCTAGCTAAAAACCACCATGCCCTTGATATACCAAAGTATTAATTTAACTACAATCATGTGGGATTCCTTTGGATTACATTGATATCGCGCTGCTTGGCATGTGAAAAAAATTATTAGGTCTCTTCGTTGTCAGCTACATTAAATTCCAAATAATACTCAATATTCTTTTATATTAATTGCCTTTCCATTATGATCATTTGATAATTTCATCTAGGTAGCTCCAACAGTCATCACCTACTAGGAATTTTCCATTCCAAATCATCTCATAACCTGGTTGGTATATTTGGATTGAGGAATGAATGATCCATTCCTTCTTTGTGTCACCTATAATCCAAGGAAAACATTAGCTCAACAATCAAAGACATTTCAAACTAATGATTCATGAATTCGGAAAATTGTATGCATGTTTCATATGATCCACCATATATTTTATCATCAACATAAACTAGCACCATCATCCATTGATTACTATTGTTGTTGAAATTGATATTATAATGAACTCTACTACACTGGAAGCCTTTTTTCATAAAATCATGATCAAGCCTTGAGTACCATGCTCTTGGTGCTTGTTGCAGCCAATATAACACCTTCTTCAGCTGACAAACCTTGTTCTCATCCTCATGGATGAGAAAATCATATGGATTCATTATATACACTTCTTCATATGGAATCCATTTCTTGAATTTAGATTTGACATCCATGTGGAACACTTTGAACTTCCTTTGCACTACAATGTCTTCTAACAATTTGATAGTCTCTAGCCCTAGAACTGGTGAAAATGTCTCATCGACAATAATTCGCTCTATATTGGAAGTATCCTTTTCACACTGGTCTTTCTTTGTTTTCAATCATAGATCCATCTTTATTAATCTTGTTGTGAAAAGATTGATTTTGTCCCGATGAAATTTTTATCAGCATGCCTAAATAAAATCTCCTATGTCTGATCCTTATAATTTTCATCTAGCTCTTCATTCAAGGCCTGAACCTAGGTTTCTTCTTCAGCTACATCAACAAAGAATTTAGGCTCTACCTGAGATAAGAAATATGTCTGTTGTAGTGATTTCATTCTTATTGACTGAACTGGAGTTGATTGATCACCAATGATATTGTTCTTGTCCATTTAAGATCAACTACTTAGATGCAATGTCGATACCGATTTTTCATCTACTTGATCATCATTAGAATATTCATTTGAATCAGCATCAACTACTTCTACTCCTACTACGTTACATTATACGTCATTTCATTCATCAAAAAATTGTTTACTATGATGTTGACTATTCTCATCATTTTCCACAACTGTGACGTCATTTCTCTCAACTACTTTTCCCCACCTTTTATTAAAGAATTTATATGATTTTATTTTTCCTGAGTATCCGAAGAATATTCCCTCATCACCGAGAGACTCAAATTTACTGTATTTTTCTTTGTTGTGTATAAATCACTTACTCACAATGATTTAAAAGTACTTCACCATTGGCATTTTCTCATACCACATCTCTTATAAAGGAATTCCTTCTTTTGAACACAACAGAGTCCTGTTAGAAATGTAGACCTATGTCAATACTGCCTCCTTCAAAAATTTATCTGGTGGGTCTTTTTCTATGAGCACCATTCTGGCCATTTTGTTGATGATCAAATTTCTCCATTCAACAACTCCATTCGGTTGGGGATTTCTCACTAAGGAACCATGATGCCTTATCCCGTGTTTCTCAAGATAGTCTTCCACCTTATAGTTTGTGAATTCCATACCATAATTAGTACGAAGCATCAAATGTTTCTTTCCAATCATCCTTTCGCACTATCTCCGATATAGTTTTAATTAACTGGACCCATCTAACTTATGGGAAATAAAAATATCCCATTTCATTCTGCTATAGTTATAAATAAATAGAATATTTTTTTCACTTTCCATCAATTTATTATGGAGTGATTGTCCCACAATCATCCACATGCACCAATTTGATCACTCTTGTTGTCATGTTTTCCATTTCCTTATATGACATTCCGATGAGCTTTCATTGTTGGCATGCATCACACATCTGGGTGCGAGCACGTGATAACATAGGGAGGTCTCTTGTTACAAAAAACATCACAAGATCATCCAGGGATCGTTGAAATTGATGACCATGTATTTTATGCCACAACTTGTTTTCTTACTCTCTTGATAGAATGATCATATCCTTTTCTCCACTTACGAGGTAGATATTTCACTTTGTTCTTTTCCCCTGTAGAACCACTACAATGTTTCTTTAGATGAAAATACACACTTTCTTATTAATCCTTATAGAATTTACTGAGTCAAATAGTTGACTAACACAAATAAAATTGTGACTAAGGCCATCTACTATTATGAAATCATCACATCTCGTCTTTTTCCCCCAAACATGGCCTTTCCTAAGAGAATAATCTTCAGAACTTCATCATGTACAAACATGAATACCCCTTCATTATCATATTTGAATCTGGTAACAAGATAATTATTACATGTCATGTGAAATGTGAAACTACTGTCAAGGATCCACACATCAGAGCGATATAATTCCTAAAGGGAAATTTCTACCACCACTACTTTATCATCTATTTTCTTCTAGGTCCCTATTCTTTCCATCAAACTCTGCATGGATTGATACTTATGATCATACTAAAAGTATGATGGACCAGCTTCATCTTGAAATGATGTAAATATATTTTTCATTTTCAACTCACTTTTTTTTCATTGATCTTCTACTTCAGAACAGTTTGATTCATATTTGTCCTATTCCTCTATATGGTTGATGTACAGTAGCTTTCAATGTTCCCAAATCCTCCGCACCAAAAACTATGTCAATTGAAATATGTTCTAGAGATCCATTCTCTGTTTGAAAACCACTTCTATTCGTGTGCCCTTCGATCCCTTATTGCTATGTAGCACAGATACTGTGAATGTCCTATAATTCCACAAAAATAACACCTGATATAAGGTGAATTCCTTTGTGTCACTTCTGCAATGCTATTTTCCCCTTGGGATGAATGAATGTTCAAATTCTGCTTTATGGCCAAATAAACCATCAATATTGGATTGGGTTATTGCGGTATGACTTCAATTTTCACAAGTTTTTTATTTTCGATCTTTCCACCCATCAACCTTAGAATCTAGACATTATTGATGTTTTTTTATGATAAACCACTATTCTCCACTTTTGGCTTCTCGATTTTCTAAGGAGTCTACATTCCTGATGTCCTAGTAGGGGTAAAGAGTTTTTCATGATCCTTATCCTTTATCTGCAAACTATAAACTTCTCTTTAATGTTCTTCAATATTCCTGATTTGATATTTCCTTGTGTTTCAATCGATCGATATCCCTTTTCTATTCTTCAATCTTGATTTTATACGTACTAACCAATTCTGAGTCCTCTAGTGTTGATGACGTGTGTTTTTTAATTTCTTGCATCAAATGAGACTTCTCATCTTCTTACTGTTGAATATAGATTTTTTTGTCACAAACTACATTGTTGGATTTATTTATTTTGGCTGTACAAACATCTTGCTCCTCAAAAACAACCACTAATTCAGCTTGCATATCAACTATTCCTTCAACATCTTCTTCTTCATCAATGGTGGTTTATTCTTCATTCTATGTACTCCTGACAACTTCCACCCAAGAATTTCCTCTATGATCTATGTAGTTCTCTATCTTTTCAACCTCCTCAACCTCATACCCATTTGAACTAACACATACTTGTGAAAGGAGATTATTCTTCATAATATAAATATCTTTTGAATTATTTCATGCCTTTCATGGAGGCTGAAGAATTCTTCTTGGGAATATAAACATCATCATCATCGTCTTCTTGGAAAATTTTAGGGCACCTTGCCATATGGTGTCCAATAATTCCACATCAAAATCATGCGTGCATAAGTTTCCATTTAAACATTCATTTTCCTCTTTAATGAATTTAGGAAAGGAATTACATCACCTCATTTTTCTCTTCTTAAACCTAATATTCTTCTATGGAGAGCCTCTTCAGGGCCTTGAATGACACTTTTTTGGATTCCCCTTTTCCATAGCATCGTTATCATCATTTCTCTTTTAATAAGCAACAATGGTGTTGTGTAGGTTATCCAATGTTAGCTCTTTCGGGTCATCATCTTCAAAAAATGAAACATTTAGATTGAACTGAGGTGTATGTTTCCTTAGGATGCACTTCAAAATCATTATGTCTTCAATAACTTCTGCAAGACCTCACTTGTATTCCAATAAAACATTTACCCTGTTAAATAATGCATCAACATTCTCATTCAGGTTCATTCTCAGATCTTCTTACCTGTTCCACAACACATGTATTATTACCACTATGACCTTTGTATCTCCTTCATATATATTCAATAGACTTTCCTACATGTAATGTGATGTTTTGTATGATAACACCTTCATATAAATATCCTTGGATACAGCTCCCCCAAAATAATTAATTCCCATGTCATCAACATCCAATTATCTATGCTCAGTTTCAAATAAATCACCATTATTAATATCGGTTGTTATGAAAAGCATTGTTGTTGTGAAAACATCCATTCCCAATGATCAGAAGTAGTGTTGCATCCAACTCTTCTATAGCTTAAAATTGTTATTATCGAAGATCAGAATCCATTTTTTATTGGTGACCTCCACTTCAGATAGAGACACATATACAAACCTTTCGCTCCGATACCATTTGTTCGGTCCACTAGGATAGATACCCTGAGAGGGTGTGGGTGAATCAGAGTATGACTTATTAAAACAACTTCCCCTTTTGAATTTTTTTTGTTGTTAGACAAAACCCTCTTCTCTCAATCCTTCCCATTGCAGAGTTGGAATGAATCTTATTGCATGCCAAGGACATAGCAATTTTATATGGTTGACCCTTACAAGTCCAAGTCCAAGGAGCATACCCTGGTGAGGTGCCAATGTCCCAAACCTACAATAAGTGCACTACTGGTTTCATGTTCCAAGTGGACTTACCATCCCTCTTAGATTACAACCATTCACAATTTGAGAATGCACAACTCTCTCGACTGAAGTGAGCTCATTACTTCTTCAGAATATCTACTCATGGTTAATAGACATGTAGTTCTCCTTATTATCACTAATGAATGCATCCTCCATTATGTTTAGATACTCTATTGATGTCAAACGTTCTCCAGTAGATTAATCTCACCATGCACTGGGTGTACCGGGCAACCCCAATTTTTATGTGCAGCCTTCACTAGAACATTCCCATAATTCACTACTTTTGCGTGAAGTCCAGCTTTCACGGAACACCTATTTTACAAAAAACCAATTATTTTATGTTCCATATCCTTCTTTTATGTGCAAATTTTTCTTTATGAGTAACAACATTTTTAAGTGCAACCTGAGCTTTAAGCGAAACCTACTTTTTTCATGCAGCCTTTTCATTGAGCGCAACAGCCTTATTACACAATGCTTGAAAATTGCACACATCCTCCTTTTTATGCGCAAAATTTTCATTATGTGCAAACACATGAATTTATGCTCATGCTTGATGTTGACACACAAAACCCTTGCATATTCCAATTTCGCACACTAGAGCTTGGATTCTCCCCTTGTCTTGAGCTTTATCGAATGAGCGGTATCACTTTATATGTATAGGAAAAATATACTCCTACGTGATAAACCATCCTTCCGCACATAACCCTCATTGAGCGCGAAACAAAACATCTTCCGCACAACACCATATTTCACACAATGCTCTATTTTTTCACACACCTCGTGCCTTTTCTTATTTTCAGGATTCTAATCTTAAAACACTTCTTAAAAAAATCTTCATGTCACTATTTCTCGCATAACATTCTTTTTCACGCACCACTCTAATTTTGCGTGCACAACTCTTATATTTCATACACCACTTTCCTTTTCACACACTTATCTAACTTTTCATGTACCTCCCTTTACCAAAAACAAATCTCTATATTTTCTAATTTTTTGGCCCAAAAATTTGGTACACACTTCAAATTGGCGCCACCTTATATATGCTCTTTTTGTAATGCCTCCAAATCATCCATTCCTTTTTCGATGTTCATGACTCAAGCATGGATAGCCAGCAATATCTATTGAACCTGAAAAATCACCATGTACACCCCCATTGTAAAAAAATTTGTACATTGTGCTCTACTTTGTCAACAAACATAACATTGAGGTCTTCTCTTTCCACAGACACAATAAGCTTAAAATTTTTAAGTGATACCTTGAAGGATTTTTGCTTAACAGATGTATTTCATGATGATTTTCTTGGACTTCCTCTTTATAGTGATGTTGAGTTCTCATTTGTACTTATTTTTGGATCCCTACCTATATAAAATAAACCATATATAATGGCCATTATAGAAATTTAGAAGTTGAATAAGTTTTTATAGGAAAATTTGAGAAGGGCCTTATATGAACAAGTGCTTCACCATGGGGTGTTTTTGCCATATTAATCAAGAAGAAGGATGGATCAGTGCACCTCTTCATCAATTATCATGAACATAAAAATATCTAGATAAATAACATGTGTCCCCTTCCATGAATAGATAAATAGTTCAATCATATTCATTGGGCCATTTATTTCACTATGGTGGACCTCTAGTCAGGATATCACCAATTAAAAGAAAGGGAGGATGACATTCTGAAAAACTGGCTTCCAAATGAGGTATGGAATCTTTGAGTTCATATTGAAAACCTTCAGGTTCACTAATGATCCAAAATTATTCATGGATTTAATGAAAATATTCTTTATAGACAACCACAAAAAAATATGGTGGTCTCTATCCAAGATATTCTGATATACTTCAAGAGTAAGGAGGAACATGAGAAGCATTTGAGTATTGCATTGAAGACACTGAAAAGGGAAAAAATTTATTCAAATTCTAGAATTTTTTTTCTGAATGGAGTAAGTAACATTGTTAGGGAAATTAATCCCTAGAAAATTAATATTTGTGGAAATTTCCAAGAAAAAACTAATTGATCAATGGTCTAGTCCTTCATCTGTAATAGATATCCACAAAATTGTGAGTCTATCCGGGTATTATTGATGACTTGTGATGAAAATAACATGATTTTAAAACCCAATTTCCATGATGACAAGAAATTGAGTAAAATTATTTTGGAATCATGATTGTGAGGTTATATTTAAGGATCTCAAAAAGAATCTTATCACCATGTCGGTACTCACACTCCTGATAAGTGGAGATTTTTTTGGTGTATAGTGATGATTTATGGAAGGGAATAGGTTCTGTGCTGATGAAAAATGATAATCTGATAGCATGTACCAAAAGGGAGCTGAAAATCCCTAAGAACAAATATCGTCCACATTATCTAGAGTATACGACTGTGACCTTTAAATTGAAAATATCGTGTCATTGCCTCTATGGTAAGACGTGTTAGATATATATTAATCACAATAATCTAAAATATATATTAATAAAGGTAGAAACTAATATGAACCAGTGAAAATGGTTCGATCTCATCAAAAAAAAAATTGATAGCTTAATCAACTACCATTTCAGAAAGGAAAATACGGTGGTAGATGCCCTATGTAGAAATGATAATATATCTTTATCGATGATGAGAATTGAAAAGGATCCAAACATTGTAGATTTCAAGAGGATGTACATGGGAATAATTAAGGGGGAATTATCATTAATACTTTATCAAATTATTTATCAAACATACCTCATTGTAAAAATAAAGGATTCGCAATGAAATGATGAGGAAATTCAGAAAAGGGTGGATGTTATCATAAATTGAAAATCCCATAAGTTCATGATTGGAAAGGATGTAGTCATAATATTTTGTTCATTATTATATTTACCATATGATCTAGAGATAAATAAGGATATTATGAATGATGAAAATAGCCTAAAATTCTCTATTCACATATAGAGCATAGAGATGTATCCAGATTTCCAGGAGAATTATTAGTGGGACAATATGAACAAGGATATTTCTAAGTATACATCCATGTGTCTGGTCTAACTATGAGTTAATTCTAATATAAAAAAGGCTAAGGAGATGATTCTACTAGTACCCATACCAATATGGAAATGGGAGAACATCACCATGGACTTTGTCACTACTCTTCCAAGGACATCCATTGAAAATTATTCAATATGGGACATTGTGGATAGTATTATAAAAACATCTCACTTTATCGAAATTTGTGAGGACTTATAATTGGATCAACATTAAAGGGAAATATATCAAAGAGGATATAAGGAATCATGGAGTACCACTATCTATTGTGTCTGAAAGAGATCTGATATTCTGCACAAAGTTATATAAAATTCTCTAACATGCTCTAAGCACTGAACTGTTGTTTAGTATAGCCTATCATCCTCAAACTCATGTCCAATATGAACAAACTATTTAGAAAATAGAATACATGTTTAGAGAATGTTCTATTTAATTAAAAGGATGATGGGACAAAAGTATTCAATTGGTCAAATTATACTACGACAATAGTTTCCAATTCAACATCAAAATTCATCTATATGAATCCCTTTATGGGAAAATGTGCTGAACAGCGGCATGTTGGGATGAAGCTGGTGAGTATAAGATTCATGGACTGTAAAATGGTCGACAAAATGGTGGAGAAGGTGAAAACCAATTAGCATCATATCAAGGAAGGCCAAAGTGGAAAATAATTGTGCATACAATCATCAATGAAACCTTGTGTATAATGTCGGTGACATGGTATTTTTCCACATATCTCTATGGAAGAATGTCATGAGATTTTGGAAGAAAAAAATCTATGACCCAGGTATATCTTACCCTTCGAGATTCATGGATTTAAACTACCTATGGCCTATAAAATAGAACAAATAGCTACCTTTTCTAATGTACATGAATTATTCCATGTATCCCTTTTAAGGGTGTACATACAACATCATTCCCATGTACTATCCTCAGAGGTGGTACAATTGAAAAATGATCTGTCTTACGAGAAGTAACCAGTGAGGATCTTGGATCATTGAGATAATGTTCTAACTAACAAAAATAATCACCATGTCAAAGTACTATGGTGGAACCATAAGTACAATGAGGAAACAAGGTAATTGGAGGAAGCCTTGAAGGAAAATTACCCCCACCAATTTTTTTCTTAAAATGTAAAATAAAATTTTTAGGGTGAAATTTTATATGGGAGAAGAATGTTACGACCCAGTGTTTAATAAATGTAATTTACCTTTTTATAATTTTTCATATATTATAATCACATTAAATCACAACACAAGTCCACATCATGATTTAATGAACTACGAAATATTATGTGAACTTTAAACAAAATTTTTCCGTTTCATTGATTTGAATTGTGAAAATCTAACATAATTGGTTGCGATCAGTAAGATTCATAGAGTCTGATAGGTTAAACAAAATTTTTGTTGAATTGTAATTGACCATTATAAATACTAATGTGACCCTTATCAGTAGAAATATGACCCTTATTAATAGTCAATCATCAATGTGAATATTATTCTTGCTGATGAATGTATAATTAAAATTTATCCAACATAAAAGAGATAATATGATTGTGTTGGTATTTTGGTAAGTCCTAACATTAAATTACAATATAATAACTTAAATAATGATTTTTTTAATAAAAATTATTCATAAAATATGAATTTTAAGTCATATGAATAAAAGATAATTTTATGCGACCATAATTATTTTTTCAAAGTTTTATAAAATCTATTACAATTGAAACACTTTTTCATGTAAATTATGATTTTTATTAAAAATATAATTTCACATATTTAAAAATTTATTTTCATAAAATGGAGTTAAATTTTTGGATTATAAACAATGAAAATAGTTATATTTAATTTTTCTAAAATCCTTGAATTTTTGTTGAATAGTAAAATTTGATAATTTTCGAAATATGATATATAAATGAATTTATTCATTTGTATTGAGTCATGGATATTTTAAATGATCACTGGTTTGAACTAAGATGAAGGTATTACTATTTCAAGTCAAAATAATAATCATTATTTATTATCTGGAGAACAATGATAAAATAAGGAATTAAATATCGAGAAAACTCCCCTCTCCTCCACTATAAAAGCAACCCCTCACCGCCTCTTCTCCTCAAACATATCAAGCCATATGCCTTGTCCAAATTCTACTAAAATATATTCCTAATACAATAACCCACTTATAGGATCACTTTTTCTCATAAAAATACCAAAACCTCTTCCAAAAATGACGTTCCCATGTGCACAGAATCATGATGTCAAACCCTCTTCCATTTTCATTCAATTTCATATCAACTAATTTTATATTCTTTTCTATCCTCACCTATCCTCAAACAAATGTTGTTATCAATCCATTACAAAAATCATTATCTAATATTTTATGAAAAATAAATTAATCATCTTCATTTCTCATCTCTCCTCCTTTTATAATAGAAATTAAAACACCAACCCTAATGTATTAATTTATCACAGTCATGGATGAGGATTTTTCAATTTTTGATACAGTATTCAATTATGGTCATGAAACCATTTTTATGGTCCAACAAAATTATTATTTATGTAATATATCCTATGAAATGTTTTGGAGTCATTTTGTACCAATTTTATTAATTAATAAAACAATATGTGTTCTTTGTGATAAAAAACCACAATTAACCCAAACAGTTATCAATATAGTTTTGAATAATTACTCATCCTCACTACCAATAACCAAATGGATATTACAACAATTTAATCTTATGGATTATATCTAATAACATATAACCTCAATTCTAGACAACCATTCTAATATTACATGATCATTTGTACATGTATATATGTAAACTGAGCTTAAAAAAAGGTAAAAATGAACCAAAACTATGAAATTGACCCTCTTAACCCATAAAAAAACCATTAACGAACTTAATATGAAACACCCCAGTATTTCATTGTATTTTATTTTCATTAAAGTAATTCAATAGCTTCTGCTACACGCAACACTGAGTTTGTGTGCACCACGACTTACCAAACTAGTGGTTCAAAAAATGGTTTTGAATTGTATTTACTAATTTTTTTATTTTATATACTCAATATAATTTTATATTCATATAATGTGTTTCATAGATATAATATAACAACAAATTCAATTTTTTAGATAAAAGAAGTATTTTTTTTAAAATGAAATTTTTCGGCCGTTTAATGTCAAATAATTTTTAAATCCAATGTCTAACACTTTTATATATTTAATTTGACAAAATAAACTTCTTATTTAAAATATATACCTAATTATTTAGTTTGGATAAACTTTTGGTGGTTTTCGGATAACATTCATTATTTGATGAATAATATAAAATAATAAATTTTAATGGAAAAAAACATTTTTAATCAATGTCATTTATAGTGATAAATTATAAATTTGAATGGATTGAAATTATAAATATATTATATTTCAATAATTTAATACAATGTAGGTCATTTGAGGTAATTTTACATTTAAATTGGACATAATCACATATAAATCTTTTGATAGTTTTTACTTCTCAACAACCAACTTTCTGGTTTTGACGATGGGAATAATTTTTAAAATTAATTAATACAACTTCTATATTTTGAATATGGTAAAATATAAATAATTTTTAATTTGGAATAACAAAAATTAGCATTGGGTGAATTTTTGGTATTTTTCTAAAAACATTCAATTTTTTATGAATAGTGAAAAGAAATGTGTTATTATTTATTACTAAATTTTATTTTAAATAATTATTTTAATTTAAAATTAACTTAAAGACAAAATAGATAAACAATAAAAATAATAGTAAAATGAAATTCATTGAATCCATTTTACAATAAGATTTTATATATATAAATTTATAAAACTTTTTACCATCTTTTATTCGCCTTCTGGGCACATTTGCAAATTTGCATACAAAATAATTTTAATGATTCTATGAATAGAATTTCAAAAATATGAAAGACACGGTTGACATTAGTAAGTTAAATTTTATTCAATAGCATGAAAATAATTTTGGTGAATAGTACCTTTTGAATTTTATTTACCAATGTTATAAGTAAATAGGGAAATTAAAGGTAAAATGATATTATAATTACCCTAACACATGTCCTAATTCAATTGGATAAGATTATTTATACCAAATTCTTCCATATGAATAAAATATGATCCTTTTTAACCACTTGGATGAGATTATGACATTTATTATTATTTTATTTAAAGAATAGATAAAAGTGTTAATTTAAATGTTCAATAATAAACCCATTTTTAATATTGGGTTATACATAATATAAATTCAACTATAAATATTCATTAGAAATATAAAAATACTTCCTAAATCATGGTATTTTGTTTAAAATTATTATTCTTTAAATAATAAAATTTATTTTTGACACAATGATGATGCAGTAATTCCCTAATTAATGAGAGATTAAAATAATAGATATTATAAATATGAAAATAAGTTTAAATGGAGACTTTTTATGAATTACGCGATATTTCTGGGTTAATATGATATGTTAGAGTTGATTTAACATATTTTTTTTATTTAATATTGAATTGTGAACTTCCACAAAAACCAAATACAAAATAGTGTCAAAATTTACATAAATGGGCATTTAAAACAAATACTATGTTATTAAATGATTTAATATTCCTAAAAATATAAGGGTCAGACAAAGGAATTATATAATTTTGGATATGTCATTAATGAAAAACATGAGATTCAGTTGGTATTTTATAGTATGTTTATTAACCATGTAATATAAAAATACAGGAAGACATGGTAAAAGTTAAACAATTTAACTAAGAATCAAATCTAAAAGATAAGGTTAATATGGTGACCTAAACATGTATAAAACCTGTTGTTTGAGATGATTATACCCATACCATCATAGCCTCTATATAATTCTATTTTGATCCATTATAAACTGAAATTTTATTTTATAATAAAATAATATTTGAAGATTTTCGTAAAGTGGCCCCACCTCTCTTATAAAAGGGTACATCCACTTCTCTCCAAATCACTCCTCCTAAGACATTTTCCTCATCCAAATGCTGCTCAAATATCCTCAAAAATACCCTGAAATGATCTGATAGGGTATACATTGATCACAAATCCTACCTATAGACCCCTTTTGATAAAATCAAAAGGAAGCACCCGAAGAAGAGGTAACAATTTCATCACCTTTTTCAATGTTCTTTTATTCTTCAACATCCTCTTTAATTATTTTTTACAATCCTAAATAATAAATCTAGTTACATATATATATTGTGATGTTACAATAAATATTTTACATTTGAATTCATTATTCTATCAATCCTATGAATAACAAATTCACCATAACTGTGTATGTACGGCTTACCGTTTACACGTTGTAGTGTATTTAGTTATTCAATATGTAATTATTTGGATGAGTATAATAATGAGTATAACAGATGTAAATAATAAATATAACATGTTAATTATTATTTATATATAATAAAACGACCATTTACATTATAATTTATAACTAATAGAATGATATTTTTGCTCATGTGTACGTACGACTTACCATCTCCATGACGTTATGAGATTTTATTCCCCATCGCAACCATTCAAGAATAATTTTAAATTTATGACTTAAAATAAAGTATAAGAACTTAATATCATTCTATATGTGAATAGAATACATCCTATCACTATCAAACATTACTTACATAACAAAACATATAAAGGAAAATGAATTAGTTAACACCCAAGACAATGATACTACGAAAATATCATTAACAAAGCAATATTAGAAGATCATATATGATATCATATTTATTTATGTTGTTCATGAATAATTTAATAACCATAATTTCACCATTATATAAGAGATTAACCAATCCTCTACTAAGTAAATGTATAATGTAATGGGTTTTCATCACACTTTTTATTCCCGTGAGATTCATGCTATATTGCAACTATTTCCTTTTGTGTGGTTTCTACTCCCCATGATTGTATTATTTGAGTAATATACATTAATTTAGGGGTATTTATATATTCATTTAATAATCCTTCTTTCATTGGATTAATTTTTTGTACGTTAGAATATCTATAAGGGAATTTATTATTTCAATTTCCACTCATAGGGTTTTACGCAAAGAACATTGATCATTTTACTCCAATATTAGGAGTGAAATCACTATTTATTTATTTATTTATGTTGTCATTTCCACTCCACGTTTTGTGGATATAATTATGATCCACATTAACACTGCATTAAAGAAATTTCTAGTCATTGATAAGAACTTTATAAGAGTAATCTTAACTCAATTTCAATTTATTTTGTTAAGCATCCTTGTTATTGGTGTTGTTTTAACAATATTATGTGTGAATGAACTCTCATTGATTTAAACTGAATATCTAATCATATTTGGTGTATATATATTTTTTATACATAATTATTTCATTGATTTATCCTTAACCTATTGATACAGTCTTTATATTGGATTTCATCCAAATTTACATTCCATTGAGACTTCTTTGTTGTTATGTTCCAATTCATTTTTATATTGTGTATACACTATCCATTGACATATTATATCATGAATCCCTTTATTCTCATGATATAATAATGTTTTGATTAATTTTATTTCTCAATTATTTGTATTCATGTTTGGTTCACTTAGTTAGGAACTCTTTAAAGAATATATGGTTTTTAATGTTTTACTGATTTATTATTCTAAATCATTCTCATTAATGTCCATGTTTTAAAAATAATTTCAGCGATTTATTTATATGGACATGAATGTTTTAAAATTAAAATTAATTTTAAATGATTTAAATTGGTATGGTATATTTTTTATTCAAAAATATAATTTTTAAAATCATCATGATATATAGTTAGACTTTTAAATGTTTTCAACCAAAAGATGATATTTCTCTCAAAATAATTTTACCGATTATTTTCATCTATGATAGTATCCTTTACTATTCTTGATTGAGGTTGATTTATTATATTACAATGATATAAAATGTATTTAATGAGTTATTTTTGACTTTGGATGTTCTCTTTTTATACCATTCATGATTTTTGGGTAAAACAAATACATTTCGTATGGTAGTTTTAATACAAATATTTATATTATTTTTCAAAATTTCATATTTTGAATGCATTGGAATTAGTAATATATGGTAGGAACCCGGTATAGCTACATGATTCATTGTTAGTAATCTTGATTAAAACTAGTGTCTTTGTATATGTCTTTGACAAAATCTTATTTGTAGTCATTGCACGAGGCATTGACTGTGTGGTTTTGATGTTCGGAATAATGCATTTCATCATTCTAAAATAGGATATTGATGATACATGTGATTATTAAACTAGTAGAATATCAATGTCAATATGTAGATAACATTATTTGATTTATCTTGGCCATATTATTCTGAATATTAGGTTTAAAAGGATTGTGTTTTAGTCTTATACATTGCCTTAAATGTTTATGATTGTTTATGATTATTTCGGCTATATTATTATCCCTACTGAGTATATGAGATCACCCCATTATTGTGTTTTCTTTTCCCCAGGATATGAAGAAGTCTATTATTAGTAACATAAATGGTTAAGACAATGGATATGGGTGTGTTCAAACTGGACAAAATCTTGTTTTTAGTTATTTCATAATTTAATGTAAAACTTATGTATGAATCTTGTACATACAAGGATACTAAACTAATAAATCTATAGAGAGATGATCTCTTGGGATCATTCAAATGTTATTTAATAATGTTCCATCTCTGGGTAACTAGATTCAGGGCATTTTAGTGGGTTTCGGAAGGTGTTTCATACAATCCTTGGAAGCAAGATTTAGAAAAACACTTTTTAGAAAACACATCCCTAAGATAGACATTGAGGATTTCGGTAGAAGAACTTAATTTTTTTTGTTAATATAAATATATTTTGGGTTTTTGAAGAAATACATCCATGTATGAATATGAGCAGGTATAGGAAGCTCTAGCACATATGTAATTAGGAGTAAAACCCGAAAAAACCATTTTGAGCTAGACTCGAATGAGAACTGGTGCACGACAACGGGCCTTGCTGCATTCTTGGTTACGACACTCCTGGGGATATGCTTAGGAAAAATAAAATTTTCATTACAATCCAATTTGAAGGATTTTAAAATAATATTTGAAAAAATAACCTTGGTTAATCTTATGGTGTTTTAAATTGAACATAACGTGTCATTAAATTCTCTAGATGATTTTATAACTATTGTTTCTAACACTATGCTTTCTGGTTTTAGTTAATGGTGGGATTACAAGGAAGTATTAGTAACATTGAACATGGTGTAGACGGTGGGAACAATGGAGGAAATGAGAAACTAAATGGAATTTTGATATGTTTAATAGATATCATGTTCGTGCTAATGAAGGTTTCCAAAAATAGGATCAATAATATATACATTAACCAACTCCAAAACTCAACAATTAAGATAAATGTAGAGAATGATAAGAGCTCCAGAAATAGTGACCAGGGAAAAAAAGGTCAATTTCCATAATACTAAAAATGTGAAGGAGACACCCAGGAAACTTTCTCAATAGAACTAATAAATGCTTTATGTGTTAGAAAGAAGGACACAATGTAATGAATTGTCGAGGAAAAATGAAGTGTACTATGGAAGAAATTAAAAATGATCATAAGAATCAAATTATAGTGCTTCTTCATAAATGTATTGGACGTGGACAATACTCAAGCCTATTCCCTATTCTATAGGATAACCACTAGGTCATAGAAGATGTAATGTGGAAATAAATTGATGACGAAATGTTTAAGAGTATTAATGATATTTGTTGATGGGATTACATAAGAGGGCTTATTCAAGAATGTGTAACCATGAAATTTGTTATGTGAAAATGCTATTTGAGGAATAATTGTCTTTACATTAGTGGGTATTGTTATTAAGAATAAATTGGGTTTATCTGATCCTTGAATTTGAGGAAATTACAGATAATTAATTTTTGGGATGAAAATATGAGGTATGAGATAACATTTGTAGTTAAATAATGTTATAGTTTTTTCGAGTAATTAATCTCATTTTGGAAATTTTATAAATTATTATTTTTGAAAAAGGACAGCACGAAGACCATTTGAAAACACGTCACATCAGAAAAAGGTGCGGGAATTGAACCCACAGCCAATGTGCGATTGAGATTTATCACATACCACTAGACTACATGATGTCCCTGGTTAGTGTGACCAATGTTTTTAGTAAAATGATTTTATTGATCAATAATCAGTTGATTTGGGATCTTATGTTTTATTAAATGGATATCCATAGTTTAATTAAATGATTTGGTGAATAAGTGATAATGTTTAAATTGGAATACATTCATTATATTTGTAATAATATATGCATATGGAAAATAGAATACTACAAGATTTCATTTGAGTAATAATGGTGGATATTTTTTATTTGGGAAGAATCTATGTTTTTTATAGAGATTCAGTTTATTAATTAAAAATATTATCCTGTCGTAGAGAATATGTTATTTGGTAATTACTCACTTATATGAGACTTTTAGAGTAGTTGATGTTTTGAGGAGATAAATCTTATGATTTACTATGAAAGACTATGTGATTAAATTCTTCTGTGTTTTGGGTTTCAATCATAGATTGGATTATATACATGCATTTTAAAGACAATTTTTAATTGAATGATCTTTATTGAACGTTGGGATTTTTTAGTTTTATTTTGGATATTAATATTTGTATTTATATCTATAAAATCTTATCTATTTCAGTGATCGGCTAATCATGTACTAACCATTTGGTTTTGGTTAATCCTTAATGAATGGTAAATATATAGTTTATCCTTTGTGGAATATTTTATTCTTTGTAATTTTATTCCAGCACTTTAGGTGTGAACAAGTCATCTTGAATAATCATTTTTAGGATAAAAGATGTGT
The DNA here is from genome assembly GCA_963277665.1 of Viscum album. Classification (NCBI taxonomy): domain Eukaryota; kingdom Viridiplantae; phylum Streptophyta; class Magnoliopsida; order Santalales; family Viscaceae; genus Viscum; species Viscum album. Next base: position 364,667,727 of record OY728162.1, on the reverse strand, counting down.
TAGTTGTTTAAATTTATTAATGTATGGAATTCTACATATAAAGTAATTTGATGTAATTAATCAATCTCATAAATAAATTACTCAACATTATGAAATGGAACATAAAACAAAAAATTATTCAGTTTACTTTTCCTACTAGGAAACTATTTACCATTTAACCCATCACAAGTTTTTTGTACTCTTATTGTTAAATTTTTCTTGATCTTGTTTTATATCACTCTCCATCAGAACATGACAATTAGTTTATCATTTGTATCCATTTTTTCCTACATGGAATCCTAGTATGGGGTATCTCGAGTGACCTTTTTACTTCTTATTGTTTCTTTTCATGTGTCATCTTTATTCAATTTTTTCTGATCTAGGACATTCAATGAAGTTTCCATTCCCATTTATAAAATTGGGAGGACACAATTTCTAAATGCGAGGAAGAATATAACACCCCAAGATTTCATTGAAGGTTATTTTATTTAATGTAATTTAATAGCTTGTGCTACATGCAACACCGACTTTGAGTGCACCAAGGCGTACCAATATAGACATTCAAAAATAGTTATGAATAGTATTAACTGAATTTTGAATTTTATATACTCCTTATAATTTTATCATCTATATTATGTGTTTAAAGAACATTATATAATAACATATTCAAATTCTCAGATAAAAGATATTTTTCTAAAATCAATATTAACCACCTTTTAATGGAGAGACTTTTTAAATCAAATATTCGACACTTTTATATATTCAATTCGAATAAATAAACATCATCATTAGAAGTAAGTAAAAAAATTAGTTAGGATGAATTTTTTTTGGCTTTTCATATAACTTTGATATTTTGATGAATAATGGAAATACTAAATTTTAAATGAAATCAACTTTTTTAATCAAAATAATTTATTGTGTTAAATTTTAAATTTAAATGGTCTTTAAGTATAATTAGATTATATTTTTATCATTTAATTCAATTTAGTTCAATTTATGTAATTATTCATTTAAATTGGATAAAAACACATATCAATCTTTTGTTAGTTTTTACTCCTCTAAAACCCGCTTTCTTGTTTTGACAATGGGAATATTAATTTAATATTAATTAATACCACTTATATGTTATGAATTTGGTAAAATAGACACCATTTTTGAATTTGGAATATCAAAATTAGATTGGGGTTATATTTTGGTATTTTTATAAAAAATTCAATTTTTTATCAATAGTGAAAAACACATTGTTATTATTTAAAGCAGTCTTTTTATATGTATACTTTATTTGAATTTAATTTTTTTTAATTCAAAATAGTTACATAATACCTATATTAGTACAATGTAATTCATTTTATTCATTTTATAATAAGAATAGATATATAAAATTTTATTAAACTTTTTACCGTCTATAACATTCTTTCTAAGCATATTTTCACATTTGGAAAAAACATAATTTTACTACTTAAGTTAATTGGATTTCCAAAATCAGAGAGACATGGTTGAAATCAGTATGTAAAAATTTGTTTCAATAGGATGAAAATAATTTTTATTGAATAGTAACTTTTGAATTTTATTTACCACTGTTAAACAAATATAGTAATTAATGGTACAAATTATATTATAATTACCCTAACAAATGGCCTATTTCTATTTGATAGGTTTAGTTCGACCAAAATCAACCAAAGGAATAAAATATGATCCTTTTGATCCACTTGGATTAGATTAGGACATTTATTATTATCTTATTTAATGATGTGTTTAAAGTCTTAAATTTAATGATTAATAATTAAACCATTTTTATTATAAGGTTATGCATAAAATATAATCGACTATAAATAGTTATTATAATGAAACAGTATTTCCTAAATCATGGTATTTTTTTATAATTTTTAGACATTATATATTTAAATTTATTTATAACACTATGATGTTGCATTAATTACCTTATTAATGAATTACATTGAACTAATATTGGTATTATGTAACTATTTTTTAATTTACGCAAACATCATTTATTATATTACTCCATGATTACGTTTGAAATCACAATTTATTTATTTATGTTGTAATTTCCACTCTTCTTTGTTTGGATATACTTTTGATAAACATAATCACTCCATTGATAAATTCTCTAGTCATTGATATGATCATGATAAGTGTAATATTTCCTCATATTTCATTCATTTAATTAAACATCCAAGTCATTGGTGTTGTTTTCACTAGAATATGTGTTAATGTACTCTGATTTATTTACACTGAATGTTCAATCATATTGAGTGTATGTATATTTGTCTCCCATAATTCGGTTATTTACTTATTCATAAACTAAGGATATAGTCTTTATAATGGATTTTATCTCAATTTACATTCCATTGAGACTTCTTTCTTGTTATACACCCATTCCCTTTTATATGGTGTATATACTATCCTTTAACATATTATATCATTAATACCTTTATTTACATGATATTATAAATTTTTGATTAAATTTTTTCCTCAATTATTTTTATTCAAGAATATTTCAATTGGATTGGAACCCTTTAACAAAAATATAGTTTTAAATGTTTTAATGATTTATTACTCGAAATCATTCTAATTAATGTCAATTTTTAAAAAATATTTTTATAGATTTATTTTTATGGACATTAATATTTTAAAATTAAAATTACTTTTAAATGATTAAATTTGGTATGGGACACATTGATCAAAACTCTAATTTTAATAGCTTCTTGTTAAATAGTGATAATTTTAGATGTTTTTAAGAAAATGGGGATATTTTTCTCCAATAGTTTTACTAATTATTTCATCTATGTCAAGGTCCAATATTGTTCTATACTGAGGTTGATTTATTATAATATAATCTTCCATAATTTATTGAATGAGTTATGTTTGACATTGGATGTGCTATTTTTTACCATTCCTTGTTAGTGGTTACAATATTGACATTTTTTATGCTAGTTTTAATTCAAATTATTAGATTATGTTTCCACATTTTTATATGAGGAATGCATTGGACTTCATAAAGGATGGGTGGAGCCCGCTATAGCTCCTCTAAGAATATTTAGGCCTCATGAGACAAACTACTATCTTGAAACATGGCCTTGATATGATATTATTTATAGTCTTGGAATGAGGCCTTGACAATGTGGTTATGATGTCTTACATTATACATTCCATCATTATGAAATTATCTATTGATATTACAAGTGATTATTCAATTAGTATAATATCCATATGAATATGTAAATGACATTATTTGATTTATCATTGTGATATTAAACTTATGTTTATGTTTTAAAGGCTTGTGTTTTAGTCTTATATGTTACTTTAATTGTTTATGCTTATTTATGACAGTTTCGACTATATCGTTGCCCCTGTTATCCAACAGAGCTCACCCCTAAATTATGTTTTTTTATCATGATGTGGAAAATTTTATTATGATTAACTTATAGGGATATGACAAAGGTTATGAGTGTGTTAAATGGAAACATGATTTTGTTTTGGTTTATTTAATTATGTAATTTAAAACTTATATATGTATCTAGTACTTCCATGGTTTCTAATATAATATGTCATCCGAGACTTGATCTCTTATGATCATACCAATGTTATTTAATAATGCTCAGACTATGGATAACTAGGTCTAAGGGGTTACATAATATGGTTATAAGAAATCAATAACATGTATAATCAGTTTTATAGTTATTAATTATTGAATCTAATTTTATTATTTTGGACATTAATATCATGTGACGAACACCTTTGGACATAAGTTAAGGGATTCAACATGAACGTCCATTATTCCTTCTAGTTTCTCAATATTTCATTTTACCCAAATTAATTTATATTTTATTTTAAATTAAATCCTATAAATGTTATTTATATGTTCCAAAATAATGTATCAATATCAATTCATCCGTCAAATTCTAGGATATACATATTTTTAAGTGATTCCCTTCTCAATTCTTCCTGATAAGAAAGAACATTTTAAGAGAACATCTTGAATTCTTACCCAATTTCATGTGCACTATATCTTATGTTTTAACTGGCCAATTATTTTATTCAATATGTCTTTTTAATTCTTAAAACCTTTTTGGTTAACTTATGTTTTTATATAAAATATTATTCCCTTCTGAATTTTAAATTCTCTTTTGTATTTTCCTTAAAAGCACAATAAATTGTTTTAATGCTTAAATTTATTGAATACTCATCTTATATGTTGTCTATTGTATTTCAAATCACATGACATGATATATTCTTATTTTTCCTTCTGAATTTCCATGTCTTTTTTAATTCCTTTATTTCATGGAAACTTTTATTATACACTCATTTATTATGAATTTTGACATGATTTTGCTACCAAGTTCATTCCATGGGTACCTTTATGTATATGTATGGTCTATTATATGTGATTCATTATATGGAAAACTTGTTCAAGAACATCTTAAGATGGATGGGCTCAGATAGTGCTCTAATGAATTGGTTAATGTTTAGTCTCATTAGATGTTAGGTGAAACAATCTTGGCGGTTTCCCTTGATTTGTTCATTATGTGCAACTATCGTGGTGGTTAACCTTAACTTATGCTCCTCCATGTGCAACGAGAATGTCTTGTGTTAATGTAATGTTTTCTATTTCCTCCACATTCCAATGATTCTGTGATTATATGATCTATTTTTATAAATGTTATGATTAAATATGCATAATCGTGTACCATGCCTATTCATATCATTATGTTATTCCTTCTAACACATGTGATAAGCTTTATTCATATTTGTTTCCCTTAGTAGGATTTTATAGGTAATCACATTGATCATGTTATACCCAATCTATCATATATATATATGGGAATAATGGATGTTTGGAGCTCAATTTTGAAATAAAAAAAATTCTTTTACTATGTTAAATTATGTACATAGTCTTCTAAAACACTAGACTATATGATCCTTAACATTTAATATGACATTTACATAGGCTTAAGATAATGTAGTGATGTTTGTAAAAGGACGAGGTCACCGTATTATATTTTATGTGTTTTGGTTTTTAGGATTCCAACAATAACACTAAACTTATTTTTTACTAAATACCAAAAATATGTGATTGTAAAGGCAATAGATTTATTATAAAATTTTCGTAATACTTATATTATGACTCTCCCTCTCTTTGAAAAGCCCCATTAATGGTCAATTTACTACCCATGAGGATGATATTAATTCACAATGGATCTCCTCCCTTATATGTGGATAGTATAAATTATATATATATATTCTTTATTCTATCATAATAAAATTATTTGTAATTAATAATGTATATATATTAATGTTATTTCCTTCTATCAACACATCTCATTAAATGTTGGTTAACCACATATGAGGAAACGTCCAATTTATTACTTATCATAAAAATTATGTAGGATTACTATATAATATTTATAATATAAAAACATGGTATTTAATTTATTTTTATTCTTTTCGTCTTAATTTTACAGATAGATAAATAAAAACCAAAGAAAACTATGGAATGAAAATAAAATATGTTAATATAGAAAAATATGTCATAAAAACATTCAATACATAAAAAGGAAATATTAATGATTAAAATCTATTCAAAATAACCTAAATGAATGAAATTATATTCTTGATTAATAATTTATAAAAAAAATTATATAGGAGGTATAATAAAATAAAACAACTTGGAACCTGTGATATGGGAACTCATGAAATCAACTCTCTTTTGCTGGATACATTCCCTAATTCAATCAACATTCCATATGATTATTCAAAAAATATACATTAAATAACTATTATTTTATTTTCCCCATTACTTATTCTAGGTATATTCAAGTTTCTACATTTTATTGGATGAATTATTATCCATAATTCAATAATTATTGTTAAAAAGAAATTTCAACAAACCACTCTATGATTCTATATATATTGTATCATCATTTATTAATCACTAATGCAGTTTTATTTTATAGTACCACATAAATGTTCAAAATTCTTTTCTAGTATAATTTTGGGGACCTTAATGTTTACTTACTATTATATAATTTCGGACACTGTTGAGAAAAACATTATTTTCTTATGGGGGTTTTTATGTTTTTGATTCATATATGTTTTCCATTATTTCTATAATTAATGATTATATACATATTTTGATGTGATTGATGGGACTATAATTGTATAACCTGCTATTGAATTGGGTAAAGTGATTTATGTCATTAGATGATTATGTGAGAACATGAATCTAAATTTTCGCACAATCTATATAGTGGTATTTGTGGTCATTTTTAGGCTTGAATATGATGCTAAAATTATTTAAAATATACACAAGGGTTATGCCCAAAGTATTTTGATGTTTCATTGTTATTCAAATGCCACATTTCATATAGAAATAAAATTATTTACACATTCTTATATTGATTATAATGTGCTTGTGATATGATGATGATTATTATTATTATTGGAAAATATATAACTATAATTAACCATGTCTAATATTCATTACCCTATTATCCCTCCCCTTTGTAGGATTTTATGTTTCCATTTCTTCAATGTATTTACCTTGTTGATTTCATGTACTATGGTGATTTTGAATGTATATAGGATGATTATGAAGAAGGATGTAATTAAATAGGATTGTTTTTTATATATCTGTGTTGTAAAGACATAATTGTTTTAAAACACAAGACATATCAATTAAGGTATTTTTATTATCCTCTTTATATAACTTAAGAATACAGAAAAATCATTTATTTTAATTTTGGGCTACAAGAGTTAGAATTCGTGAATGGTTTAGTTAATAAAAGATATTGTTAAGTTAATGAAAACCATGGTTAAACATAGTGATATCATTTGTTATGAATTTAGAATTTTATAGACCATATGATAAAATTTATTATCCTTTTTTATCATATGATTTGTTATATCATTGTTTATTTTCATAAATTCTATGAACTGGGAGAAATAATGAATAAAACCAATGTTATGGAAGAACCAAAAACCGTTTGAATGAAATTATTAATGAAATAATATATATAGATCAAAACATTATGAATATATTGAATCACCATTCAACTGTTTTTAATAATATCCAAATCCTTTAAGAATGGTTGAATTCACCCATGTGAGAGGAATTTGATACTGAATCCTTCGTAAAACAACAACTAGTAACATTTAGAGGATCCTAAAATCCAATTATTAATTAAATAATGTGTTAAATCCATGGATAATATATTTCTCATGAATTATTATTCTAAGAAGGATAATATAACAGTAGACATCTGAAATTTAAATTGATAAATAGATAAAAAGTAGAAATTAATCAAGAACACAAATCCAAATGAGGAAGTTGATGAAATAAGGTGGGAATATATTATGAAAATATTTATTAATAGTTATTTTCCACATTTACATCATACTAAAATAAAGTGATAATTTCTGGAGCCCATTTAAAAGGATAATGGAACGGTTTCAATGTGTGAAAGGGAATTTTTCAAGTCTAATATAACACATTAAATATATTTCAAGATGCAATGTCAACATAATATTCCGAAAACCACATGTATTATGGATAGTTTAGGCATTTGAGGCATTGTGAAGGACTACTAGGTCTATTTTGGATGAATAGACTTGGTTTCGTGACTTTATTCTTTTTAAATTATGAAATCAAGTATCTTGTAGATTAGTCTCAGGTTCAAAGGGGATGTTTATTGTAGAGATATGGTTCTAGGTGAGCTAATATATTATTAGTGACCCTATAGTGGTTATCTAGTGTCCACCGAGGACCCTATATAAGTATAAAAGGTACATAGAGGATAAATATTTTCTTTTTTAAAACATAATTAATTTAAATTGTTCTAATATTTATGAAAACATAACTCTCCATCCCCTCTTCAATTTATTCCTCCTGCACCAAGTCACCATCTCATTTTCACTACAATAGTGGTGAATCCCATCCCTTAGTTATTGAAATTATGGGAAATCATTCCATTGGATCATTATGAGTAATGATACACCTCAAAATTCTTATATAATGGAATTTATATACTATTTCACTATATATATTTAGCTGAACCCTATAGTGGTGTTTTATTTCAAAATTTGTTTTTGATTTCATTCAGTTAAATAGATTTGAATTAATAACATCTGATGAGTAGGACCTTTATAGGTTAAGGTATTTGTTCCCTAACTTTCCTAAAGGTTTTTACAAGTATGGAATGAATTTTTGAAATATAGGATGAGTCAACCATGTTAATAGACACAAGATACTAATTATATAATTATTATTGAACTATATTTTCACCAATGACGTAGAATAGGGTTATGAGTGGTCATATATGATTGGTGTGCTATTATTAAGGTTTATAATGACATAAAAATTCAATTTTCATATCATAGAAATTTGACCTAAGATCCATGATGGTTATATGGGTTTATTCTATGATTTTTATACACTCAAATGTGTCCAAGACTAAACTTTCCTTGGGAATTTCTTCAGTTATTTATATGTTACAATTATGATGGAATATGTATGAGTAAATGAGTGAATTAGTGTATTTTTATATTTACTATTTATATAATAAATATTTATGAATTTGCACTGTGATGAAGGTTTGGGGATACATAATCCACTAATAGCACATTGGTGGTATCTCATCTACCCTAGGTATTTGGGTGGTATCTCATCCATCAAAATCGAGTCAGTGATCCTTCGTTCACCCAGAGGTAGGCTTATTGGTATTACCATATCCACCTATTGTTGAAAAGTGGGGATATATCATCCCCCCTTGATATATTGTTGGTTTATTGTCAACCTAGTGTTTGATATTTGTGGTACATCATCTACATATGAAATTTGTCTCAGTGGTGCATCGTCCTCTTTGAGACATGTATTGATCGTACATCATCCACATAGTACATGAAAATGTGTGTATTTTTTTATATAAAGGAATTATATAAGTGGTGCATTATCTAATTGGAGACATGTGTCTGTGACATTGTGTCCTCCTAGAGAGTGATATTCATGGTATCTTTTCCACCTAAGATACATTCCATGATGGTGGGTATCCATCATAAAGACCATATATGGTGGTATATCATCTGCAGATTGTAGGTGATATCTCATTCACTTGGATATTATCTATTCACATTTATGGTTTAGATTGCTGATGCATCATTCAACATATTGGTACTCAATTAAGGTATCTTATTCACCATTATTATGTTACAAGGACTGAGATATTTTCATTTTAGATGTGTATTAAGAATGGGTGCATATATGTACATTCTACACCTGTTTAGTCAAGTATGATCACATTTTACTTGGCTTCCAGGCATCAAATGATGTGATGAGTTAGTTAGTTATATAATTTCTTTTATTATAATTTCATTCAAAACATATAGTTTTACTCACTATAATTGACAGGGTCAACATTGGTGGTGGACTTTAGAGTAGCAATCAAACACTTATCAGGTTCACTAATACATTATTATACATTCTATTATATTACCCATGTAATGGATAAGGACCTACTACAATGAATGGTTGATCTAGAATGCTGGGATAGATTTGGGAGATAATATTTGGCTAATACTTTCGTCTTATTATGTTGACACCTACCAATACATTTATTCACTTCTAGACACTATTATGTATGATATTACAATAGAAAATCCTTTTTTACATGTATAAATTTTAGGACATGTATAATATCCCATTTGTTATAACACGGTGGTTGATATTTACTTTTAACTAGACTTTATCAATGAAATCAATATTTATACTATTTTTGAGTTTAGAATACTCATACATGTTATCTATTCAATGGTGTTGTATGGATATCTATTCCAGAGATGGTATAGTCTCTACAGGATATATATATTCCCTTCCAACTTGTTGGTAACCACTTTCATATAGAGTGGTGTACCTAAATCATATGTTTTTCTTATTGATCCTTATAAAGTCGAAAAGTGACAAGGATGTTACAAAGTAGTATCAGAGCCCTGTTTTTATTTTATATTACTCTTTAGTATATAATAAACATGAGATAAATCGTTTTCAAGGCTTGTTGGGAACCAATGTGCCTCCATGTAGACAACCCATATACGAGGAATGTATATGTTGTTGGAGATGGTTCCATAACACCAACTGAATTAGTATTTTTTATTACTATGAGATATATTATTTAATTATCACTTAAGTATTATTGTTTTCTGTTAAAATAATATGATATTATCCATAAAAAATATGTCACAAAAAATAGTTATAGGTAGTTCCTTAATATAACGGGAACCCAAAGATGATATAGTAATATTTTGAAATTAATAATTCCCATAGTGTATATACATATATGTAACATTATATACAGGGTTGTTAACTATTAAAATATGAGGGAAAATTATCATTCTCACAATGTTCTCACATAGTCATCTCACGGAAAGGGAAGTCCTGAGAATATACCAAATAATATTAATTCCACATGTTTTATATTTCATTAGAAATACCTATCCGGTTATGATCATATTGGTCCATAGATTTAATGTCACTATTAATGTCAATAATGAATTTGATATTTTTATGTACGGATGAACAACATGAGGAGATATTCTTTGGGAGAGGTAACAAAACTCAACTGCCCGAATGGCCCGAAGGACTTCTTTTTTATTTTTATTATAGATAATCCTCTTTTTTTATGGGATGAAGGGGAACCCATACATGACCCATAGGCCCAAGGAAAAAGGCCCGACATGACCCGCAATACATGACCTAAAGGCCCATAGGCATACCATTCCCATTAATAAGTTGCATATCTTGAATTTTCAAACATTTCAGTTTGTATTTTAATGTATTCAATCCCATTAATTATTTGGTAATTATCAAATATTTTTTATGTTGGAATATTTTTATATAATGTTGAAAATGAAATAAATCATGGCCATCAAATTATTTTACCCATTTCTAAAATCAAACTATATATTATAATTTGTTTTATAAAAAAATGATTAAATTAGTGTTTTTATTTTGTTTCTTGGAGTGAATAATATTATTATTTTTGTTAGTAACCTTGATGGGAATCCATCAAATGTGGCACCTAGACCGTTCTAGGGGATAAAACTAATAACATTGTCAATCCGCACATGCTGGAAACAAGTTCCTATGTATCGACAATATTCTTTGGGAATTATTTCACCCATTTATATAATCACAAAAAAACCAATAATAAAAAAAATAAATAACTAATATACATTACCAAATGAGGTATAATAATTTTTATATTCAATTTTTACAACTTTATCCAAAAACAAAGTACTAAAACCGAATGGAAACATAATAGTATCCCAAAAAACATATATCTAACATGAGGTACATCACACTGAAGTCACCACCACCACCACCTACAAAACGTGTTAAGCTATAAATTGGATCCACCATCTTCACTATGAAACATATTACTTTTATCTCTTACATACATAACAAAGCCTACATACATGCAAAGGGTTATACATGGTGTGAGAAAAATCCAAGTATAATTCCACTCAAAATAAAATATTTCATTATATAAAATTTTATAAAAAATAAATATGAATACTTCCATATTAACATTTAAAGGATTTCTATGAAAATATTTTCCAGAAAATTTTATCAAGAAATAATTTTTAATACAAAAAATTTCACAAATAAGCTTTCTTGGAACAAAATATAAACAAGATCAATTTTATACCAACAGCTACGACCACATCACATAGAATCATTCCACATGATAGAAGAATGGGTAAATCCCAATGGTGATCTAGCCCAAGTGTGACTCTATAAACATCATACCTTAGTGATCAAAATCCTCTAACTAATCTACCAACACTGTTCTCATGCACGAGCCACTAGAGAGGATCTCCTCCATTGTTCTAATAGTCCGATATCATCCTAATTCATGAGAGACTATAGAGTATATCATAAAATTTTCTAGTAGTTTCCAATAATATAATTTTTTTTGTAAGTATTTAAATCTTTACTATTTCTAGATTAATCGGGGCCTCTTCCACTTCCAAATCTACTAGCTTACATGTTCAGGTTCACCCACATAAATACCTAGGATTCCATCTGTGTTCATATTTTATTTACATATCACATAAATAAACACTTTCAGATAAACATTATTAAAATCACAATCACATAAAGAAGTCACAACATTCACATTTACACATTTATCCAACAATAAAATTTCAAAGGGAAACAACCATTTCCACCTCAAAACCGAATTCTATTTTAAAGGCACACAAAATCAATTTGAAAATATATTTTCCCCACTTTAAAATATTAGGAAACACATTTGGAAACAACACACGAATAATAGATATGAAATCCCTCCTTTTACACGGGAAAATACACTTTCAAATTCATACTCACAGAAATTTCGTTTTATAATATTATTCCGAACAACATCTAAATTCAAAGAAAAATTTAACGTTCACAACAAATAATCTGATAAGAAAAAAAAATATATTTATAAAAAAATTCAAGGCATTCAAAACACTAATTTCATTGAAAACACATTTGGAACCTTCCACACAAGTCATAAAAATTCTTCAAGAAATACCACAAAAGAAAACATGAGAAATATAACCAATTTCATTCCAAAAACAAACATACATCACATATTCTTGTCAAGACCCTCGCAAATAATGTTTATATACACAATACAAGTTTCATGCAACACATTTATATAAGAAATAAAGAATATAAAATTAATCCAATAATATAAAAGACTAGAACCACCTATCTCACACTTGGGAACATCCAAAAATAGGTGAAAAACAACATCTGTACCACCAAAAGACCATATAAATGAATGATTGAACATTAATAATCATTATTTTACCAAAAATATTGATATTTTACCCTCATTTGGATAAAAAACCCACTGGAAAATAAGAACTCGATAAAGAGGGAGAAAGAACCATTGAAAGAGGGAGAAATCAAGAGGAGAAGGACTTACTTTTTCATTCCTTGAAGAAACTATACCAAAATGACCAATGGATTGGAGTTAAAGTGGTCTAAGAATTATTTGAGGAGGATCCCATGGATGAAAATCCCAAATGATTTGGATGGTAGGTGAATTGGGGATAAATCCAAGGAGGTAATAAATGAAATTTTATACTTTTTATTGTCCTAGATAGGTTGCACGGTTTTCCCACATGGTTTTCTTAACCATGAGGCAATCATGTGTCCCAAACTATCCATGAGGAACATCTCGCATGGTTATACCTCATGGTTTTCATAACCATGAACCATATTTGTAGTCACCACTATCCAAAAATGAAATTAACCACATGGTTTCATAGGAATGGGAGTGTAGTTTCCCCTAACTGTGCACCAATCGTGTGCCCCCATATTTCAATCCAAAAAATTAAATGTTTCTCTAAAAACTCATTGGGAGACAATGGAAAAACTGTAAGAACAAAAAATATATTGAATAATACCTCAAATTAAAATATCATATGGCATAATTACCCCCACCATGAAAACATTCATCCCCTGTAAAGTGTTCTTGAAGCATCATTAGATATCAAAAATATATACTCCTAGTCATGCCAAGAAATACACTCCCATGTATCATAAACAACATTTCCAATATACCAATGAACATGGACCACCAAAAGAGACTTCTCAATAATTGCATTCTCTTGGGAATCCATAATCTGTACTAGAAGCTCCAAAACAGTTAAATCAAACTCCAATTCCAACTCTTCCCAATTCAACCCATGATACAGATTTGGGTTATAAAGTTTTATCTAAGATACATGAAAAAGATCATGAATTGATGTCAAATAAGAAGGAAAATTAAACTTGTGTTCCCCCAGATAAATCAACCCAGTAATATCAAATGATCTGACATACCTCGGCCTCCGCTTCACTGGTTTACACAAATGAAGAAGACCCAAGTGAGGTTACACATTTAGAAACACAACCTAGTAACCCATAAGAAACCCCTAAAGCTTAACATCTCTAAGTATCGTACGACTTTTGAGTACATTGATCTATCATTAACCAATTTCTAATTATCTTACATTCATAGATTTCCTTTTTTATAAGGCTCAATCCTACAAAAGAGTTCTCACCTACCTCAACCCAACATAAATTTGACCAACACGGCTGACCCTAAAACTCCTCAATAAGAGACATATAAATCGAGTATTGGTAACTATTGTTATATAAAAACATAACCTTTTCAAAATTTATATCCAAAAATCCTTTGAAACCAAACACACACTCTAAGAGAATGTCTTCCATGATTGGATTCACCCACTTCATCTGACCATTCTTTAGAGGATGGTATGCCATGCTCTACATGACATGTGAAACCATCACATTCTGAATGCCAACCCAAAACCGAGAGGTGAAATGGGGTTCCCTATAAGAAATACATTCAAATGGAACACTATGAATCATCGTAACCTCATGAAAATACAACTGACCCAACACATCTAATTTGGATGAATCCTTGATTAGAATGAAATTCTATAACATGGAAATATGATCTGTCACTACCAAAATGGAATTCTTCCCTTGCTGTGTATGAGGTATGAACAATATATAATGAATTTTGATCTCGTTCCACATTCAAGATGGAATATGTAGTGACTAAAGCAGATCAAAAGGCCTTTAATGAACTATTTTTTCTTGCTGACTTCTGTAACACTATGATACAATGTCATATTTGTCTTATCATATACATGTACAATAAAACAACCAAATCACATCATATATAATCTTGTAATCACCAGGATGAATTATTGATTGGAATGAGTTGCTATCCTACATCACCACCTTCCTCAAATTAAAATGACACCACAAATCCATCCTCAATGGAAAAAACTCCATTATATTATAATGACCATTCCGCAGGCACCTCAACACCATTAGGTAACTACAATTAATGATGGAATAACTCATTACCAGGATTCTACAACAAAAAACCATTCTTTAAGGTAAGGATTCAGCTAAACACTCGCCACGAACACACCTCCACTATGTTTGTTGGTCTTTAGATTAAAATATGAAAAAATACCCATCAATATATACTCATAACAAGAATTTTTCAATGAATTCACTTTAAATATCCTGCTAAAATAATCTACCACTACATTTCCAATTCCTGGGGTTTAGCCTATATCAAAATCACACCACTGACGAGACTCAACCCAACAATGCTACATTAAATTCAAATATTTCATAGAGAATATTTAGACCATAAACCCATGATCCAAATAAACATCACATTTCTCTAAAAAAGATAATTGTGCAATGAATTTATGGAATGAATCTCTACTACTAACTCTAAGTCATGGGTTGGTGACTTATATTCATGAACTCAAATTTTTCATGAACTATATTCCATAACATGGTCATCCTGCATTGACACACACTCAATACCCATACTAGAAGCATTGTAATAAAACACATATTTCCTTATAGTGTCGGGTAAGATCAAAATTGTTTTGTTGGTCAAAACCACTAATGCTACTTAATGGAATCTTGGCACAATGGGATCAAATCAATCTTTAACCATTTTGTGTAATTACGATCATTGAGAATATAGCCATGATAAATCAAAAAAACCCTGATGTAATACACTTCCAGGCCCAAAAAACCACTAATCTCAAAAAAAATTGTTGATCCAATGAAATCACTAAATTGTTCTTATAGGGTTCCACCAAGACAGTTATTTCGATTTCACATGAACTGGAAACATCAATTACCTAATCTATAATGTTCACTTGGAAAAAATATCATAGAGGAGACTATCCAAATGGGTACCTAGGAAAACTATCAGATGTTGTTCATTATCCTATTTAGTCTCATAATAGGAAAATATTTTATACATAAATACCACAAAAAATGTGTCAATATACTAGTCTGACACCTTATTCATAAGATCCATAAAGACTGTTGGGTCATTCGTCAACCCAAAAGGCATAAAAATGTACTTTAAATGTCCACACCTACATTGGAAGGTAGTTTTCAAAACATCCACCCCTTGAACACTAAATTTTTAATAACTTAATTGAATAATATATCATGTAAAACCACATTCTACATTTATATGATAGAAAATGTCATTAATACTGGGTAAAGAGTACTTTTTCTTAATTGTTATCTTGTTCGGTTTCTGGAAATCAATGCAAAACCATAGAGATCCATCATCCTTCCTCACATATAGAACTGGGGGAGGCCCACGCTAAGAGGATCATGTAAATGAATCCATTATATTCAAAAAAAAGTTTACATTTAATTTCCTCAACTCAGTGGGAAATATATGGTGTGAGGTTGAGATGTTAGTACTATACCTAGTTCCAAATCGGTAGAGAACTCCACAACTATATCTGGAGGCAAACCTAAGAAATACTCTAGAGAAATATATATAAACTCAACCACTGTAGAATTTAATCCACTATAGGGTGAACCATCATTTTCCTCTAATGTGAGCAATGAGATTTGATAAACAAGATTTCCTAAATCTAGAAGAGTATGTCCATCATGTCCTGACAAAGGATACCATTTTAATTGAAAACATGATAACTTCCTTCAGGTTTAACTAAACATAGTCAATCTCGATATAAATAAATGTTATCATGAAAATTCACCATCCAATCCATACCATGGATCATGTCAAAAATGTCCACTTCCAAAAATAGAAAATGCCACTCAAACTCGACCCTTGATATGGTCCGAGAACAATATAGACACATGAAACACTTCTCTCACTTCATACCAAGAAGCATTACCAACCCCATCACATATGGCATAAGCTTGGTTGGAAAAGTTAACACGTCCAAAATATGGGTATAAATAAAAGAAACAGAGGCACCAATATCAAATAGTACAACAGATAATGTTGATGCAATATAAACGGTGTCACAAAATATTGTGTGTCATGTATCCGATTCCACTAGCACTTGATCGACCACATGGAGTTGCGTCAACATAGTCTATCCATGAAAATTAACAAAAGTCTATCAATATACTCTAAATTGAATCTTCCCAGAAGATTATCCAACTATAACATCACAGTTTCAGATTGTAATCAATGGGGATTTGTACCCAAATGTCGAAATGGTATCAAGCATGTCATCCCAAATTCAAGAGGCTACTGACTGATATTGAGGGTCTAGGTGTTTCTTCTGGGATACGATTCCCTCATTAGGAAAGTGTAACACGACAGATATAAAAACAAGTTTAGTATTTGAAGAATTAATCCATAGAATAGAAATAAATAATGGAAGACATGTATAATAATCAAACCAATAATTCATATCATATAAAACATGTTGAAACACGTCACATGTTTCTAATAAAATGCCCAAAATTGGTACACAACAGTCATATATAATACATGTCCCAAATGTTAAAAAAAATGTACAAAATAATCCAAGTAGCATCACAAGCCTTGGCTTTGTCCCATGCTCTCTTACTTTAATGTTTCATATGATGTTCATGTATTAGGGGAATTTCCCTTATAGACACGTATAATCATATAAACTCTTTGTTTCCAATAAGGAGACCAAAATATGGTTTGAGATATAATACCCATATATGACCTCACATGGTCAATTGAAATCTATCAGTGAATATATATAATAAGCTTGCAATCATTATAATAATAAACAAGGAAGTCTTCAAAAGTAAACATCCAACTCATTTAATCCATTTATTTCAAAATTCATTATCCTAGAATTTATATGTCTTGACATATCGCTTAGGCTTGGAATCACCCGTATAGGTAGTAGCACATTAAGATGCCTAAACATTCCATCTATAATGATTTGAGTCAAACATGGATCCAATATTGTGCTTTGTCTTGGCAGATAGTTTTAATAGACTTTTATTATAAATTAATTCTAGAACCATATCCCATCATGGACATTTTTATAATGGAATTTATTTATCACTCTAGGTATGATATCAAACTGGTCCCATTGTTGACATTTTTAAATTTTAATTAATTTACCTCCCAGTTATAATTTCCCCAAAAACCCCACAGTCCTACCTCGATGAACCTCTCATTAACCCTGTATCTTTCTAGGTGAGGTATGTAGTCATGCAAATCAATTTCATCCTCAACCGTCTTATAGGGTTCCAAAGAACAAACCATGGAATAATGACATGTTCATGTCATGGGCATTAAAAAAACAAATAAAAAATAAGTCAAAATATAGTAATTTGGGAAACGAAGATTTTTCCCAGAGTGGAGCTCACAACAACTACATTTGTCACTAAAATTTATGAACTATGAAAATGTTTTTTTAAATTGGTTGAGTTTAAACACAAATAAAGATAATGAATATTAATTTTTAACACAATTCGATGAAGAGAGTGATGGTGTTTGGGTAGGATAACCTATTTAGTTGCCATAGTCAATGAAAAAATCATTCACCCTATCTTCATATTGAAAAGTATATGAAATACACCTCAACAGAGTTGTCAATCCCCCTTGGTTGAATAAATAAATAGAGCCCACTCATACATGCATGAAATTTCATAAAACATTCTTAAAAAACTAATTGATTTTTTGATTGAAAATTGTAGATCCATAGAAATATATAAATGATTCACTAGTATTACACACACACAAATGATTTCTAGACACTCACCACCTAAAACAATATGCTCTATCAAGACACATTGAACTAGGGGGAGGGTGTTAGAGGCTTGTCAACCGAAGATATAAATAATCAATACACCCAATCCTAGAACACAATCCCATTTATGGAATTCAATACCACTTAAAATATAAAAAATTTAATATAAAAATAGAGTTTTAAAGTTATGTTCAAGACCCATACTTGACAAAAGTAAAAAATCACCCTTTCATGATCACTCAAAGGATTTACCCATCCATGTGAAGGGTAATAGAGTTGAATGGGGAAGAAGAGAGCTTTATTAAACTAATAAAACAGAAGATAAAAAATAAAAAACACTTCAAGGCTCCAATCCTCCACTAAATTCCAATTTTCTTCTTCTTTAATATTTTTAATGGAATTTAACACTCATATACATAATGTATTTAGGGTGGAAATGTTTCCCTTTAGACTCACTCCTCTAAATTTTGATTCAATTTAGCATCATCAATAGTCTAATATCAGGTAGGTTCATTTATAAATGTTCATACCCTCCATCTTACTCATTCTCCACAAAGTCGTAAAATATTTGGATAGGTTTCGAAAATATTATTCCAATATTAATGATTAATAATATTTCTACCTAGAGAGACTGTTCAACTACCTCCACATCGGTGCATGCTATAAAAGCATTCATGAAATAATTTCTTCATGAAGAATAATAGAGACATGAAAATTGTAGTCATGTTTCAATTATAGTTGTAATAACTTCATTTGATGTTATGTTGGATGAGATATACTTTAATATCTAATTAGGGTCCCTTCTTTCATCCAAGAAAACTCTGCCGACTTGATTTATTTTTCTGGGATATTGTGTGTCAATTAGACCTAGGTCCAGAATGAAAAGGCTAATCCCATGATCAATTAAATCCTACAAAAAGATTCACTCGATTGGTATTACAATTTTAAATGAAATCGCTAAATATAGAAGAAACATAAAACATATAAATTTACATAATTAAACAAGTGTCACAATTGACCCAAAAATTCATAAAAAATATTTACATGATAAAAAATCGATAATTTTCATTAATTTTAAGAGATTAAATCATTGAAACACACTTGAAAATAAATAAAAATATTAAATCTATCAATTCCACCACACTTATGACATGGACTCCTAGGAATGTAACCATCAAAAATCGAATCAATTAAAATTCAAAACACATGTTCATTTCATCTCCCAATTCCATACAAGGAAGAAAAAGATATCATTACTCATCAACAACCATTATTCTATGTTCTCAAACGAGACCATTCAATATATTTCCTCTTTATTTCTCTTTTCATTCACACAAGACACCTACCGCACATTAATATTATCTCATCTCACAAATGTTAATTTTCAACAAGGATTTTCTCATCCAAACCAATGATAGAGACACCATAAGATTGATAATTTATTAATTATTCACCCGATGTAATCCAAAGAAATATTATTATCATGTGGATTGTTCAGGGTTATTCTCCAGCTTCTGGTTCATAAGATTTTAATGTGAAATAGTTTGAGGCCTAATGAGGAGGGATCTTATATTTTTGAAGAAAAAATACATGATTCTTATATTCACTCATGTATGCTATCCTCTTCACTCAACATAGTAGAAAATCAGCTCCACCATCATAAAAAATCAAGGAAAGTTCACAAAATTCAGCCTCTCAAACGATGACATTTTAAACTTCTAAAACATAATTTTTTGGAATGCTCAAGAAAATGAATAGCTCTCTTCCCCTATTAGAATATCTAAAAGGCACAACATATTTGTCATGAATGCTATATAAAGGGAATATCATCCAACAAAATAGTTTTTTCAAAAAAACCATGTCTCTTCATAATTATATTTTCCACCTAAAGTTTCACAACTCAATACATCTTCCCATACACATAAGTTCTACTAGTTTATAAAATATTACATTGTGAGATGGTTGGATATGAAAAATTGTCTTGTAGTGTGGATAAACTAATAGGTAGTTTATGGATTCTAAGGGATTCAAGGATAAATTTACAAGGTATTCCATAATGAAAATGATTCCTTTTAAATGGGGGATTTGAGTCTAATGAAATTCCTCAATCATTTTGAACAAAAGTGTCTCAATCAATAATATTTTGAATGGGATAAATCAAATTCCGTATCAAGCATGCACGGTTAGGTTCTATCAAGATGTGATGTGAATGAAAATAATCTATAAAAATGGGTTCATAAGCATCATAGTAAATTTATTTCAATGATAACGAAAGTGAAATGTTGAATGAGAATAAAAAATCTGAGTAATTTTCATTAATTTTATAAGGAATTTAAGAAGAAAAAAGGCCATTTTACGAATACATTTAAACTCATGGTCATGGGATAAATTGGTTTACTCATTGAATTAAGATTAAAAAATGAAAATGGTAATAATTTCAGATCAAAAGGTTCAAAATTTACTAAAATGAAACAAAAACACACAATAATTTGAAAAAAAAGACAATTTTTTTTCAAAATACGAAAACAACACATGAAAATCATAAATAATAAAGGTTCACACCCGTACACTTAAATGATGCAGTGTACTCAATAAATTCAAATGGATTTAACAAGTAAAATGGTTTAAAAATTAATCACAGAAATAAGAATGTGTATAGGATATGTAGGACCTAATAGCTTTTATTGCTAGATATATTGGATGGGTGAAATATCCCCCAGAGGAACTAATGTAATGGTCACATGAAATTTATTCTGCCTATGTCTATCAATAGTGAATGACTCTTTCTCTCCATCATTAACAATAATCACATCCCCCAAAGGATATGAATAAGTTACTATAAATGGACCCTCCCATCTTGAACAAAGTTTACCTGGAATCATATTGAGTCTTTTGATAAATAACCAAACTTTCACTCCAAGATAGAAGTATTCTAGTTAGATCATCTTATCATGATCCACTATTGTTCTGCATTTGTAAATCCAAGAGTTTTCAGATTCCCCCTTCTTATTTCTCCAATATCATTCAAATAAAATATTCATTCTTTCACCAGGCTTTCATGATCCAAATTCATCTTCTTGACATCCTAATACGCCTTATGGTCAAATTCTATAGGTAAGTGATATCATTCCCATATATCTTCTTATATGGATGCATTCTTATCCAGGTATTTCAATATATCCTATAATCCCATAATTTGTCATCAAACCTTTGGGATAACTCTTCCCTATTTGGTTTAATAGTCCTCTCAAAAATTCCATTGATTTCCCTGTTGGACACTTCATCTTGACCATTTGTATACAGATAATAGACAGTTGAAATTTTATGATGCACCCCATAATTATACAAAAAAACCTCCATTCACATATTGAAAAAGTGATTACCTTGATCAAGGAAGGTGGGATCTAGGAACTTCAAGCCTTTAAAATATGTTAAACTTTAAAAAATCACAAACAACCATAACATCTTCATTCCTATCGGCAGTGGTGTCCAAAAATTTTGAAACATAATAAACTACAAGTAAGATGTTAGAATATCCAAATGAAATTGAGAAGGATCTTATAAAATCTATCTCCTAGTCTCTAATATTCTAACAAAAATTAAGGCTTGGTGGGAAATTTCTTATCTCATTGAAATATTTTTTGAAAATATGACATTTATTTCAACTTTTTCAAAATTCATGAGCATCATTAAGAAGGGAGGGAAATTAATGTCTCGATTCTAAAAACATATTTACTATCCTTTGATTTCAAATGTGGCCTCCACCAGTTAGAGATTAAAAAAACCTATACAGAAACGATTTAACTCTTAGAAAAATATCTTCAAATAACATGGTCATTGAAAATATTTCAATGAAATGGAGCATCCAAAATGTAATATTGTTATTTAGCTTTTAGTTTGTGAAATTGGTCAGAATTAAATTGATATGGGAATTGAGATGTTACCAGAATATGGATCATTCCATTATACCAAGGCACTTGTCCTAGAACCTTGTACAACTACTTTCTTGGATGGTGGTCATGTAATGGTTCCTTTTTAGGAATTTTATCTTCAGTAGTTTTGGGATTTCTTCTTAAATGATTAGCCACTCAGTTTTCATATCCATTAATTTCCTTTATTTCTAAGTTGAACTTATATATTAGTAACATCAACCTCACTAGTCTAGGTTTAGCTTCATCCTCCTTTATCATGTACCTAATACATCCATGATAAAAAAAACAGTGATTTTAGTTCCAAGAAGATATGATCTAAATCATTCTAAAGAAAAAAAATATGCTAAAAACACATTTTGAGTGGTTTTTTAGATCAATTGAGTAGTATCCAAGGTTCCTAAAGCACATGCAATGACTTTTGGCCGCCCCTAAAATCACTAAGAATGGACTCCACCAACAAATTGATTAGAAAATTCACAATGTAGCTCAAATGGATATTCCGAATTTGATAGTAGCATCATGGGTTGTGTAATAAATCCCCTCATAAGATAATAAATGGATTACCTACATGATCAGTTGAAATAAAAATAATCATATATAACAAGTAATCATGAGGGAGGGAGACAAATCAAAATAAATCATTGATAAACTTTCTATAGAATCATGTATGTCCCAAACATGATCTAACATTCTTCACACAAGTTGTGTAAGGAAAAGAATTTATCACTTCAATTTTTTTATTTAACAAAATCAATTCTATTTTTTTAATTGACATGAAAAATGATAATCCCTCTATCAAAAATTAAATAAACTCATTATAATTTAAAACAATATTCTTTTGAATGCTACTTTTCAAAACGTCATCATATGTTTTCAGACAATGGTAAAAAGAGTTTAAAAAAACAATGAAATCATCGAAGAAGAGATCAAGGAAAGCTACAAGGTGATGATAAAATATACTTACAATGAACCTATGAAATGTAATGGGGGAATTACATAATCTAAATTGAATCCTTCTATATGAATGAGTGTCGACTGGACATGTAAACGTCGTATTCTTTTGATCCTCTAGTGCGATATGTGTCAGTAATGAACTTGAAAATACATCCAAAAAAATAATGAGTTCTAGATACTAATTTATCTAACATCTGAACCATGAAGGGAATGGAGAAATTATATTTCCATGTGACCATATTCAGATTCCTTAAATCATCACACACTATCCAACTATTCTGATTTCTCATTATAAATAATTTATTCATTTCATTCTTCATAGAGGTTAGGCTGGTTTTTTGGTAACTACAGGAATTGGCAAAACAATTGTGAATATTCAATGGGATAGATGATACCATCTTTAATAAAAATCCCGGTCTCATTATATATGACATATCCTGTTGAGATTTATCCTCCATTGAGTATTCCCAATTGGTATGGTATCTCCCTTAAGAAAAATTCAATGTGAACATGTTTTTGGGTTTATTCTAGGGAAAAAAGCTAAGATCCACCATTTTTCTTGTATTTAATCTCTCAAATATTCCATCATGTATTTTTATGTGTTTAAATTAGATTATTATAAACTATCACCAGCAATTTCTCTCCCTCCCTAAGGTACACATATTTCAAACCAGTGGGGATTAGTTTAAATTCTAGGTTAGGGGGATTCTCATGAGATGAAACTAACCTAACATTCCATACAACTTTTTTGTATATAATACACATAATAAATCATCTAATCTTCTTCATCAATTAACATATCATTACGGAAATTAGATATTAGCTCTTACTCCAACACCAAATCAGAATCTACAGCATTTTGTTAATCAAAATGTTAAATGATTTTTTCAATGGAATAAGTCTTTCATAAGGATAAGAATTCATGGAACATACCTGATCCCTCAATGGGTTCTTTACCAAATACATAGGAGTGTTCAATTAATGAGTGATCATCCGATGGGTTCCTTATTGATTCAAAAAACTTGAAGTGGAATGTGTTATCTCCAAACTCAATGGCGAGTGTCCCTTCATGTACATTGATGATGGTTTTGGCCATAATCAATAATTTTCTCCCAAAAATAATGGGATAGTGTGAGAGGCTCATGTCTTATCTCATATTCAGTACATAGAAGTCAGCTGGGAACAATATATTTTTGAAATTCACAAATACATCCTCCAAAACTCTGGCTTGGAATACTGTGGATCTATTTTATATATGAACAACAACTCTTTTGGGATTAACGACTCCCACATACAAATAAGTGTATAATGAGTGTGGTAAAACGTTAATTTAAGAACCTAGATCAAAATATTCATTAGAAAAAATTAATGAACCAATAATTTATAGAATGGAAAGCGTCCATGGATTGTGACATTTTATTCTAAATCATGGTGTCATAAGGGCTAATATACTTCTTCCCAAGTTGATCCATTCATTCCCTTGATGTCTCCACATCATGGATAGAAGATACATTAAAATAATAGCATAATTTGGGACTTCATTGAGTACTTCATGAAGAGGTATATTAATTTCCACTTTCTAAAAAGTGACCAAACTATATTTCCAATGTGCTTGTTAATAAAATTGAATTTATTCAATCATCAATGTTGGAAATGGTGGTGGTAAGTCTTTACTATCCATTGGTGTCCTTTTACATGGTATTTCTTTTCTCTTATACCATGGCTTATCCTTTTACTCCTCCACTTCCTTCACATTTTATGGATGTATTTTCACAGAAAAATCAGAATTTATAACTTCATTCTCCCTCAACGCAGGCGGTTTTTTTGAATTTTCATTTGATAATGTTGATGTGAGTTATTTACCACTTCTTGTTTTAATCATCCTGAATTTCTCTTTTAGGTTTGTGATTGTTTGATAAGGGAGTTTCATAGTATTATTTATTAGTATATACAAGAGATTATCAAGATTATTGGAGAAAAATTTTATGGTGTCTTTTAGACCATTAATCTCAGATACCTACTGATGGATCTGAATTAGGTTTTTTCCCTGGTATATAAATTCTCATTGGATAATAGAATCATGGTATGTTAGTGGTATGAAATATGGTTAATGGATTTCTTTGGATGAAATGGTTGTGGGTTTTGATATTGGTTTTGGTGCGGGGGTCTATCCTTATTCTGTTGATTTCAAAACCCTCATTGAGCATGGTTTGGCTTTATCCAACATTGATTTTTTTGGAACTAACTCGGATGAAAGGTTTATACAGAGGATTAAATTCTATTTATTTCATCACATTTTTCAGAAAATGATCATGTGATGAGCATAAACCACATACCTTAGTCTGGGCTTGTTGGTCACCCACTTGTTTCGCGGCCATCTATCTCACCAAACTGGCTATCTCATAAAACCATGTTTTCACATAAAGCATATAGATATGATGTTTTTACCATAGGAATACCACTTTTTATAGTAACTCTTGTACGAAAACATTTTGAGTTCTGTAAAATCATCTCAATCATGGCCTTGGATTCTTCTGGTGAATTTTAAATTAATGCTCCTCTAGATGATGCACAAAGAAGGTTTCTGTCATTTTCTCATAGTCCATGAAAGAAGAAGAGAAGAATGTAATTCTCATTAATGTATTGATTTTGGAAACTGGAACATATATTTTAATGTAATTCTCAGTTCTCGTAATGTGGTTCCTCAAATGATTGTCTGATGGCATAGATCTCTTTTTTAATTATTGTGCTCCGAGTGGCGTGGAAGAATCATTGCATGAAGCATCTTACCAAGCCATTAAAATCATACACATATCATTCATAAATACAATAGAACAATTATTTGGAGGCTCATTCCAATGATAATGATAATTCCTACCAAATTAGGATTCCCTCATCAAATCCATGACGTATGAATGTTGAGAAGATATGTGTGAACTCTTTAATATGTTTGTTTAGATATTCACCTGCCATGCTCAGAAACATTGGATGGAATGTAATCATGTTAGCTTTAATCTAAAAATCATTTTCTAACACTAGAATGATACATTGATTATTTTTATTAATGAATTATGGTGCAAAGAGTTCTCCAATAGTGGGTTTTTTATTTCTATCCTTGACGGTAGACTCGGAGTGAAAACAAGATGTTTTAGTCGAGTCTATGAAAGAAATTTCCTCAAATCTAGACTGTAAATTAAGGTTTCTCTGTCTATTAAATAGGGTTAATAAAATTAAAATATGGATGGTAATGGTACATATTTTGATGTTCTAGCCCTGAAATTTTAAAGAGAAAATAAGAAAAGAGAAAAGAAGGGGAGAGAGAGAAAAATGTTTACATAACTCCCGGAAAATTGTGCCATGTTATGAGAAATTATTTTCATGGGGGTGAAATAAACAAATATTACCTATGTTAGAATTCAGTAATGTGTGTAACCTAATTCGTATCCGGATAGGTTTTCATAACTATTACAATTTTTTTCTAAAATTTGATAAGGAAGAATAGGTTGTTTTGGAAATTGTTACAGTTTAATAATAAAGACTGAAATTGAAAATAATTTTTGAACACAATTGGTAGAATGTATTGAAGGGGCTATGGTAAGATCAAATTTTTCAATTCCATCATCATCATAAAAATAAATCAGCCTTTTTTCCTATTTAATTATAAATAAACTACTCTTCAATCAATTTAATAATCACTTGTGGTTGAAGAACACAATGGAACCCAATCCTATGTGCAAGAAGTTAATAAAAAATTCTTAAATAACTAAAGCAAGTACCTATTAGGAATCATTGATCTATAGAAATCTATAAATGAGTCACTAGTTCCACCCACTTTCCAATGATCTCTAGACACTCACCACCTATAAAATATGCTCAATCAAGATAAATTTTACTAGGTTGGGAGAGTAAAAAGTTATTAAACCAAATATATAAAAAATGAATAAGACATATCCCAAAACATAATGTAATTAATATAATTTTGAACCACTAAAATATGAAATCATTTAATATAATAAGATCTTTTTACATTTATTGTCAACAATCCATCATTACAAAAGTTAAACTCCCCCTTTTCTGGTCACTAAAAGGATTTACCGCTCCAAGTGATGGGTAAAAGAGTTAAAAGGTGAAGAAGAGAGAACAATGAAACTATGAAAAGAGAAAATGTAAAATAAAAAACCCTTCAACACTCAAATACTCTATAAAATCCACTATTGAAGACATTAATAGTTTGTAATGGATGTGAACACTCATATATATAAGGTTGAGGTCCAAAATATTTTCCCTTGAGATTCACTCCTCTTAAAGTGGGAGTCACTTTAGCATACTAAATGAAAAAATGTTGGATAGGTTCCTTCATAAATGTTTTTTTCATATCTCGGGATCATGAACCCACAAAATATCATAATATTTGGATAATTTTAAAAAAAATTATACTTGAATTACTGATGAAGACTATTTTTTCCCAAGGATACTACTCAACTAACTCAATGTTGGTGCATGAAATGGATTCCTTAAGGACATAATTTCTTCATATAATGTAATTGAATCATAGAAAGAGGAGTAATATTTATATTACATCTATAATCTTATCATATGAATATATGTGGGCCTAGATATTCTTAAATAATTAATTTTGGTTACATTCTTCCATGCAGAAAACATTGTCCAATTGATTTATTTTTCTAGGACATTTTTTGTCAAATTGGACCAAGGTTCAAAAGGTACAGATTAATCCCATGAGAAAGTAAACACTTAATAAATAAACACTCATTATGGATCAAAATTGTTAAATATATGCCCTGAAATACATAAGATCCAAAAAACACATAAATTTTCAAAATTGATATATTATCACAATTAAGCCCAAAATTCCCCAAAATTCTAAAATAATGAAAATATGCTCATATTGAATAATTGTAATGGATTAAATAATGAAAATTTCTGAAATTAACAAATATATAACATAAATATTTAATTCCCTCTTCTGTATGTCCATGGATTCTTTTATTTGGAACAGCGATTCAGTTCTCGTATAAATCAATCCACAGTGACTCCAAACATGGAATTCTTCATTTAGATCTATGAGACACCCATGAATACATTGAGTCCATCCATGTAATCATTAAATTGGATCCATTATTCCCCTATGGCATAATCAATGTTCATTCCATTAATTCAATCCATGTAATCCTTGAGTAGGATCAATGATCCTCCAAGGACAAATCATGGACCATGCCATTGAGTTCATCCATGGAATCCTTTAATTGGATATAATATGCACCCATGGTATAATCAAGGATCAGACTTTTGATTTCATTCATGGAATTAATCAATTTGATCCATGATTAACCCATGGTAGTTGATTATTTCATCAACTCAATTCCATTTTATCATTTCATTTAACATGGCAAGGTCAACGATAAAACCAACCCTTTAAATCCCAGCTCAAAAGGTGACTCAAGCATTGGGAAACCACAGAAATCATAGATTTTCAATTATTCCTAAGGAAATTTTCATTATAACATGCCTCATAACACAAAAAAGCTATTACATAGATTAACTTTCAATTTCCTCACATGGTAAATTTTTTGAAATGATTAATTATGCATATAAAACCAATTCAGGGCATTATAATCATTTAATATGCATAAGAAATTCACCATTAATAAGAAATTCAACATAAAAATAAGTTGCATAATATGACCAATGTTTGAGTCATCTATTCCTTTCCTTCAATCATTACAATTACAATCCATCAACATTTCTATTAAATTTATAATAAAGTACATCTATGAAATCCCAATAAATGAAAAAATGCACATCTCAAGGGGTGTCTAAGGAATAATAAAAGAAAAGGTATATGTAACGTGCACACCCAATGGGTGATTCATTAATGGTTCATAAACTATAATAACCATTAACAAGCATATTATCAACCATAGAATATTTCTAGACATAATAGGATTCAATTTAAATTTAAGGAGACACCATGAAAATTTCCATATGACACAATGACATATATATAAAGAGACTCAACTTAAACTAAAGGAATGAGACTACATACCTTAGGTTCAAGATAGATATATTTTTTGTATCAGCTCTTGATTTGAAATAGTTTAATATAAATATTAATAATGTAGTAATAACATGAAAACATGGGATATGATCTTAAATAAAAATAGCATATTCGATATTCATAAGATCGTAGAATGATTAAGAAGGAATCTAGGTCTCATCGTTATAGATCCAAGGATACAATCCACACGTGAATCAGAGTTCGGATGGAGATGGTACCTCAAATTCACAAATAACCAAAGGTGGAATGCTTCACAGGTTCTCTTTGTTGTGTGTATGAAAAGAAACCTTAAATTAGGTTTGAATAGATTTTTTATTTTAATATGTTATTATTAAAATTCTTAAAACATTTCTTTCACATGGTTTATATTCACAGTTTACCAAACCATGCGCAAAATATGCACATGTTTCTATAGATTTGGAAAAAATAATAATGGTTTTCCATATTAGTTTATGAACCATGTGAGAATACACTATCCCTATTTTGTAAAATTATAGACTTAGAAGCATGGCTATGTGGCCCAACCTGTATGGTGTACACTAACTGTGTGACCTCTTATTTTTACCCATAACATGTGTTTCGGGATATGGACTAGCCTCAAACACCCATGAGCCCTCTATAAAATACATGGGTATTCATATAAGGCCATATTTATGCAATTAAACTGAGAATTGATAGAAAACATAAAATTTATACCATAATGAAGAACCGGTTTCTTACAAACATCTCCAATAAAAGAAACTCTTCCTTAAATATCCCTTTAAAGGGTGGTGATGCATGATATGATAATTACTCCAACCATTGTGATCATACATTGATCACCCTCTCTAGATACTTATACTATACTCGGTCATTCTTCTATAGCACGCGTACTAATGAAATCGACCAGTCTTAGAGATCCTCCATGCTATGAAATGGAATTCATACAGGAAGCCCCTCAATTGATGCGTCTACCTCTAACTCAACCTTTTTAGGATAAAAGTCATGAAATGAGTTTTAATTGTAATGTCATAGCTGAGAAACATGGATTTTGTTGGGCATATCCAAGAGGCTACTAGCACAAATCTATCTAGAATCTCTACTGGCCTGACATATCATGGTGAAGGCTTATCCTGTCTCATGATTCCCTTATGTCCCAGCTTTGGTGAATCATATAGGAAATCAAGATCCCTGATCATTAACTCTATATGTAATAATTAGCTATCATCATATGATTTCTTATGGGAATACACAGTAGCCATCCGCTTCTAAATCAAATGCACATGTTATGTGGTCTCTTGGACCAAACTAATTCACATTATATCTTTCACTCCTTTATTTATCAAACACAAGGATGATTGACATGGACTATATTACAAATCTATATGTGGAGCCATATAAATAGTAGCCTGCATTATATTGTTTTGTTAAAATTCAACCAAGGGTATATGCCTCTCTCAATAACAACCAATGTCCAGGATTCATGCGTGCTGCATGTCCTCAAGAACCTAAATATACTGCCTAATTAGCCATCATTCTGGGTGTTGTATGTCATTCTTAGAAGCACATGATAACCCTGCACCCTCTGTAGACCTTTCCAGAATAGTGAAGTAAACCATGCTTCCCTATTGGAGATTATATATGGTGGGACCCCATGAAGATATACTATCTCGTGGACATACAACCTCCCCTTCTCATAAACTAAATAGGTCTCCTTGATAGTTCGGAAGTGAGTGACCTTCATTATCCTATTAACAAAATCCCATATAGCATCATTACCTTATGGTGACATTGGAAAACTGGTCATGAAATAGATCACGACACCATTCCAATTCCTCTCGGGAATGGGTAGCTACTTTAAAAACTCAACTAGTTTCTAGTGTTCCTCCTTCACCTTTTAATTGGTGGAATACCTTATGAGAAAACCACCTACATCTCTTATAATCGATGGACACCAATACAGACAATGTGAATATCGATATATCTTGGTGAAAACTGTTTAGAATTACTATACAAATGTATGAAAGTCATTCATTATCTCCTCACACATATTTTCTTAAACTCATACACATCCATGTACTCACAAGATCCCATCATCCTCTATGATCCATCTAGGGGAGGTTTCTTAGATTCCACAATCTTTCGTAGAACAAGGCCATCTGAGTAAGATAGCTACCTCATCCTCAATCTACCCATCAAAGTAAAGGTAACACCTCTAGATGAAATGAATTTTTTTCACTTTCTATCATGCACATCCAAGTGCATCTCAGAAAACAAGTCCATAAGCTACCAATCGTTATTGTAATATTTCAATTCATGTATTTAATTCCTCCGACTACATGCATGATCCAATTAATTTCCCTTACAAATCATGTAGGCAACATATAATTTGAAAGATTGAAGGAATTCGATGCACCTTCCATGTATCAAATTCTGATCATGTAGTGTAAATATTTACTTGAGGTTTTTATGGCATGTGTAAACCCCAAAATGATATCTAAATAAGTAATTTCTCCAAAAGTGAATTGTGCGAACTACTATATCTAACTCGAGATCTTACATTGGGTAATTACTCTTGTGTGGCCATAAATCTCGAGACCCATATGCGCTGAAATGATCCCCATGCATAAGAACTTATCCCAGCCCAATACCTGATGCATCGCATTAAACAGTGAATCCCCCACCTGGATCTAGAAAAATTGGTATCGTCGCTGACTTCAATCTCTCATTTATAACCTAAAAGTCCATCTCACAGGAATATCAACATACACAATTAAACCACTTCAATGAAAACACTATCAATGGAACTAATAAGCATTATAATCCATGAATTAAACTCTTATAGTAACCATCCATCCCTATTAAACTATGCACTTAAATTAAGTTTTTGGGCTACTCCCAAAAAACTACATCTCTCACCATCTCAGGATCTACTGATACTATATTATATGAGATTACATGACGTTGGATGTGAATCTGATCCATCAAAAAGTGGAAAATTGTAATCATAGTATATAAATGATGCTCTCTTAGTGTATTCAAAACAATATGAAGATGGATGGATTGATCATCTTTATTATTCTAATATACTGAGATAACATCCATTAAAACCACCACAACCAAATTGAGGTATGGATGCAACACTCTGTTCATCAGTCCCATAAAGATCACTGACACATTCATGAGACTGAATAACATGAACAATTATTCATATAAATCATAGATACATTTGAATTATGTGTGATGTTTGACTAATCTTCTTGCACAAACATGATGACAACCATATCATAAATCAATATTTGAGAATTCCTATGCTCTTTAGAGATATTCAAAGATTTCATCAATCCGTGGTAGAGGATACTGCTTCTGAACCTTTCTCTGGTTCAACATCCCATAATCCACATATAGCCTAAGGGTACTATCTATTTTTTTATAAAAAAGGACCCAAGAACCCCACATTGAAGTAATGGGTTGTGTAGAACACTTTTCCTATAAATTTTCTAGATACCTATTGGGATCTTGGAACTCCATCGCAGCAATTATGTAAAGAGGAATGTATACAAGTGGGGATCATGGAAGTTAGTCAATATAAAACTATACATATCTCATCAGATATATTCCAAATAAGTAATTCTAAAAGATATAATTGAAATGATAAACCAATGAAGTGAAATTAGTATGACATTTCCACTAATAATCTAGATATAAAATATCAATTGGGGATATCAACCTGCCCATCCCATGATGCTCGTGTCCTTTTCATCTAACCTATACAACTAATTTTCCTTTTTGATTGTACTCTCCACCCTATGGTGATGTAAGGATCACCCATTTGAAATATATGACAATGGAATCATGAATTCAAACTAACTAGTCCATCCTATGAATGATATAAAATATTATATTCTTGAGGATGAATAGGTCCCATATGATGTGACACTAAAATATCTTGAGGGGAACTCCCAAAATTATCTTACACTCTACATTATAATTACCAAAGGTGTTTCAAGAGTCATGATGTCATCATAATACTAAAAAATGATCCCAAGGCTCTCCACATTGGGAAAAATATAAACCTATGTCAAGAACCTCTATCAAAATATTGAATAAAAAACATAGAGGATACAAGAATAAGAAATATGATAGTATAAGGGTTGGGATCCAGCTAATGATGGGTCTATGACACAACATATGTCTTTCATGTATTGTAACCCTATGAATATTCTTAATAACTATGACATGATCCACCCTGCTATCACTTTGAACCCATGGTCTCATTTCCGCAACAAAAACCACCACCACATACTGTTCATCCAGATATTCCCCAACACCCTGCCTAATGAGAAGCAAATTACCCTTTTTGTAATCATGGATTCTATGAATACCCACTTAGAGTACCATATTGGAGAAGATTTCAACATAATTACATTACATATCCCATCGTTCCATAAATTGGACACTTAAAATGGTCCCTCAGTCACTGTGACCTCATACGTGCTATCCTACCACACTCATAACACCTCATATAGATACACAAAGGGTTTTTATGACAACAAATATAACAGAATGGAATCACCGAATAACACTTCCTACCACTGATAAATGTAGTAGCAGATTGAGATGTGGAACTAACCTAGATCTCACCCCCAATCTATCTCAGTTTAAGTTATGTGATCATTTCCTGAATACCAATTCGAAAAATGGTAATCATTAAAAATAAATTCAACTACGATCTGATTTTATATTTGAGGCCATCCTCAAATCTCCTTGCTCTAGATATCTCATTAACCATTAGAATAGGTTTGATGCACTGGAACTCTGTCACGATGGATGAACAATCAATAACGAAAATTGTTCCCTATTCCATATGTAAGAACTCTCAGGATCTATCATCATCTAATTCATGGGATAGAAATAAGCATAGAAGCATGTATTAAAATCCTTATAATCCATCTCAATAGGATGATCAGTTTGGGTGATAACATCACACTATATCATTGTGGAATTATGAAACTTGTACATAGTGAGCTTTAGACTCCTCTCAAGAGGTATCTCTATGATCACTTTGATACACATCATGGACTCTATCTGTAAAGACCTGTAAAATTCAAAGAAATTTTTTTCTTAATTTTCTTGGGAATTTTAGAAGAACGCAGTTTCTGACAGCACCTGATTTAGAGGCCCGGTGTGCCCGGAATTTTATTCCGAAGTTTGGCTCGGGTACAATCAGTGAATGTACGAGCGTGGTTTTCTAACTTTTGAACCGGTGCTCAGAATCAAATTCTGAGGGCACCGATGGAATTTCTGTGCCGGTATTTGCTTAGGAACGCCTTTTCTAGAGTTTCGTTTGCTCGGGTGTGGTTTTTAATTTTTAGGGTTATGTTAAGAAATAAAATAAAGTTGGTGGAACACTTTATTTTATTTCACTTAAAGCCACTTAAAGCCACTTAAGCTAAGTTAAGCAGATAGGGTGGAACCCAAAAATATCCTTCCCACTTGGTAGGATATTTGTGAGGTGGGGCCCACTCGAGCCCCACCGTTTCTTCCCTCCTAAGTAACGCACCCGCAACCCCCAATTTAGTGAAAGTCAACCATGTGTTTTTCTGGTTAAGAAACGCCCCATTAAATTGGGCAGTTAAATTGTTACAATTAATTCTTCGAATTAATTGTTTGTTTCTTATCTTTTATTTTCAAATCGTTGGCATGAGAATAAAATAAGACCAACACTTTTGTTCAGGGGTTTCTTGTTGAGAGGATTTGGGGAAAGCTCTAAAGCTTGAAGATCTTCATCCTCCTTTGCGAAGAACGTGAAGAACACGAAGAATGCGAAGAACACCGAACCCTCAGAGATCGACAGCGCGATACCGTGTACCGCGACGCCGGCGATCCTCCTTCAACGATGTTTCTTCCGCGAAGTTCTTTCCCCATGATAATCTTCGATCAACAATAGATTGAGGTAGGGGATTGCGGTTCTTTTAATTATTTGTGAATTATATCCTCAACATGGGTTTAATTGGTGCAATTAAATCTGTGTGTTTTTAATCCTCAATGTTTTACTACACGACGCCGTGTACCGTGATGACATCGATTCCACTACCGTGACGCGTCGATCCTCTTCTTCCGCGATGGTCAATTCCGCGACGAACTCACATTCGACGAAAATGTTGAGGTTGGGGTTTTTGTTCATTTTAATCTATGTGATTATATCTGTGGTTTGTTTAAATATTTGTTGTGAGACTCTTAAAACCACTAACGCGGTGGGTGTAGACCAACAAACAAGTCTGAACCCACCATCCTTTCATTCTTGGTGTGCGGATTTGCAGTCGACGACAAAGTAAGCCGCACGGGCGATGTGAGGTCCTTGCAGTGAAGGACGGACCCCGGGAGGGCCATTGGTGAAGACAGAATGCAATTAAAACCACCGGAACTCGTCCGGTGGTGCGCGGAGCAACCCACCGGCGCGCCACACCGGCACGACGGCGCCCGACGCGCCGCTGGGGAGAACCGTCGCGGCTGAAGCGGCGACGATAGGTCGGCCGTCCCGCGACCGTGCGGGACCGGCGAAGGCAGGACGCGGCAACCCGGCTGCATCCGTTGGCGAGAGGCGGCCCCCCACGCGGGGTCGCGGATCATTAAAGGGGGTGATTCCCCCCTTGTGCACTGCTCGGCCGTTACGGCCTAGCCGCATGGCGAACGGGTCGCGCCCGCGTTGGCCGGGCCGGGCCGCGCCCAAGCCGGGCAGTGACGCGCTGGCCGGGCCGGGTCACGCCATCCGGGTTGGACCCGGACCCGGGTCGGGTCCACCCGGTTCGGGCCTACCCATGGGGGGCTGGGCTGGGTCGGTCCGGGCCCAGACCCCCCATTTTCAGACCTCTTTTGGTCTTTTTCCCATATCTTGCGATGTAAACCTCCGATCGACGCACCGTTAGTGGCGATATGATCCTGGGATCGAGACACTCATTTTGGTATATTACACTCAAGGTTTTAGAGTACTTTGGGTTCAGTTGGGTTTGTTCTTACTCGAAACCAACCGAGCCCTCGGAGCAGAAACACTTATAACTTGAACTCCGGACGTCCGATTAACGTACAGTCAACTTTGTTGGATTCCTCTTAGTGAGACGGAACTTTTGGTTTACTCCACTAGAGGTTTGGACATATGTGGAGTATAGTCGGGTTGGTTTTGACTTAAAAACCAACCGGGCCCCTGGGACGAAAAAGCCAATAACTCTCAGACCGGGCGTCCGATTGACGCGTCGTGTGTGGCGTTGAGTTCCTGTTGACGATACGGAACTTTTGGATAAATCAAATCTGGACTATGTGTCAATTGATGTATCAGCCTCTCGGCTCGTGGAGTGGACCCTCCCGAATGAGCTTGCTGTGTGCGGTGACCCTATAGCTGGTTGCGACTGCGACGACGACGACGACGACGACTGTACAGAGATCCTCAGTGGATTCGATGGCGATGACTATAGCACTCAGTGATCCTATGTGGATCAGTGCTACAGATCATGTGTGGGTCCGATCTTGTGTGGGTCAGCGCTCAGCGGTCCTGTGTGGGCCAACGCCTACAGATCATGTGTGGGGCCAATCCTGTGTGGGTATTTGCGGGGGTTAGTTACCTATTGATCCTGTGTGGGTCAGATCCTTTGTGGGTCATTGCGGGGGTTAGTACCTTTCGATCCTTTGTGGGTCCAGTGACATAGATGAATCAGTGGAAATATCTGATCATCTCTATCATCCTACGAAGATTTATACCTGTGTGAGCTGAAATCCTATTTTTCTTTCCTATGTGGATTGTATTGTGCTATCCTGTGTGGATTTGCGTTCTGTTTTCCTGTGTGGACTCGGTTGTACAAGGGCTCGGAAGTTGGAGTGTACTGGAATTGATTACTTAGGTATATGTATCGGAATATACCTAAGATGTGTCGGATGTTACTTCGTGGTTGTATCATTCCTTTGTGGATTATCCTTTGTGGATTTTGGGAGTCCTTCGGGGGTATCAGGGTCCTTACTGAGTAGCTTATACTCACCCATACACGGGCTATGCCCGCACTACGTTGTGTTGGTTGCAGATGACGGACATCGCTAATCGTGGTTGAGGCTTGCAGAGCAGGACCGTACCTAGAGGTGGACCACTGGGCGGGACATAATCGGAGCGGATGGCTGGACCCGAGGAGCTGTGGAGGCTATCTGTACCCACCCTTCAATTGGGAGTTCCAGTGGATGGATCGAGGCAGCAGCTTTACTTTTCAGTTGTTGTTTTTCCCTTTTCAGTTGTACTTTACTTTCAATTTGGGTTTGTATACTGTCCCACTTACTTTTCCGCACTTACTATTGTACTCAGTATTTAATTAGTGTTTACTTCTACTGCTTGCTTCCTCTGTGGTGTTTGTTTACTTTACAAAGGAAATGCCTGCCCTTTTACCAGGATTTATGCCTTGGTGTTAGTCGCCAGCCCATGGTCTATGGAAGGCGGGCATCGGGTAGTCATGGCACGGGCCCCGAGGACGAGTCGTGACAAATTTGTATCAGAGGAGTTTGATTCTACTACAGAACTTGGGACTCTGATCTTTTTCTATGTGAAGAAATAGTGTTAATCATATTGGGTGTGGTTATCAGTTCAGGGAGTCCAGTGTTGGTGTTGCGGCCGACGTATCCGTACAACAGGACCCTGACTTCTGATTTCCGACATAATACGTGAAATCATTGATTGCATGTGTGTTTCATGTTTTCTTTGTGATTACTTTATGTCAGCTCAACAGGTATCCTGTTTGACCATGGCGCACCTGTTTCTTTTCAGGATGGCCCCATGATGGCAGCCAGCATGGGTTCTGAGATTTGTACGTGACGACAGCCCGCTGAGTGACGAGACCTCGGTACATGGACCTTTGACAGCAGAGGCACCGACAGTACCTTTACCCGCCGAGCCACCGATGCTACCAGCCCCAGCCGCCGACGATGCACATCGCCATAGTGCACTGCATGAGTTTCAGCGCTAGCGACCGCCGAGGTTCTGCGGGGAGATGGACCCCCAGGCAGCCGAGGACTGGCTGGAGGTAGTGGTGAGAGTTTTCAGGTTAGGGAGGACACCAGCCGACCTCATGGTGATCCTTGCAGCGAGCCTACTGCACGTGGCAGCAGGCCGATGGTGGAGCTTGATGCTACAGGTGCACGATGAGGCATCTATTCTCTAGACGAACGTTGACAACCTCTTCCGCTCAGAGTTCGTCCGGGCCACCCTCCGTGCGGTGCGCATCCAGGATCTTCTTTAGCTATGGCAGGGCAGCCTGACGGTCGCCCAGTACTTGGAGAGATTTACTGATCTCACGCGCTACTTGACAGACATGGTAAAGGACCCATTCTTCTGGGCCCGAACCTTTGAGCAGGGATTGAGGCATGAGATCAGGGCTTCGCTGATCTCCAACAGCATTCCGACCGAGGCAGGAGTACTGGAGCGATCACTTTTGATCGAGAGCTTTCTTGCTGAGCCTTCTTCAGCAGCAAGACCAGCCACAGGGCGATAGGTAGCAGAGTCTTCTACAGCAGGCAGTCGACGGATGACTCATGGGTCCAGGCAGACTAGACCCTCAGGCAGACGACCTCAGGACACTGGCTTAGCTTTGCGAGGCACACAGCATGGAGCCAGTCTTTCGAGAGGCAGGCAGTGCTACACATGCGGTGGGCATGGCCACATGGCTCGTGACTGCCCGACCCGCCATGCCGAGGAGCAGTAGACGATTGAGGGGACACTGAGGTAGAGGCATAAGGTCGACTATGGCGGTCCGCAGGGAGCAGGTGGACGAGGTAGAGGAGCTGGCCGAGCGGTAGGTGGTGGGCGACACTTTGAGGCTCTACCACCACAACCACCAGGAGGTCCACCCCGACCACAGGGAGCTGGCAGGAAGAGACAGGCACAGCTCCAGGCAGCGGAGGCCTACGACCACGGCGCGCTCAAGATAATTCGAGGTACTATCTGTGTCTATTCCACCCTTTCTGCAGTTCTTATAGATATAAGAGCGAGTCATTATTTCATAGACATTTCCCTTGTTCGGAGCTCAGAGATTCTGGCAGAGCTGTTGGATCGATCCTTACGGCTAAAGACTCCTACAGGAGAAGACTCGACGATTACGCACTACTGCTGGTAGTGTGATCTTACTCTAGGAGTCGAGAGCTTCGGCTGGGATCTTCTTGTAACGGCGTCGCGGCCTTACGACATCATCTTGGGCATTGATTGGGCATCTACAGTCCATGCTCAGATCGACTGTATTAGGCGCAAGGTGCGATGTGTACGCACCGATGGGAGCAGGTTCACCTTCACCGGTGAGAAGGGAGCCTTCACAGCACAGGATGGACTTCCGCATAGGAGAGGAAAGACCATCACTCATCAGTTGGCTAGCCTCATCCTAGTAGCAGTTGACGTGCATAGTCCTATTTTTCCTGCAGTGGTGGATCAGTATGCGGACGTCTTTCCCGACGACATTACGGGACTACCTACTCACAGAGAGGTAGACTTTTATATTGGTATGTACCCCGGGACATCCCCGATATCCACCCCAGTATATCGGATGGCTCCTGGAGAGATTCGAGAGCTACGGGTACAGTTGGAGGACATATAGGGTAAAGGATTCATCTGACCCAGTGTTTTACCATGGGCTTCCCTGATATTGTTCGCCAATAAGGCAGATGGGAGCTTCCGACTTTGTGTCGACTAACGTTTCCTAAACTAGGTGACAGGGAGTAACAAGTATCCTCTACCGAGGATTGATGACCTCTTCGATCAGCTCAAGGGAGCATGATGGTTCTCAATATAGACCTCAGGTTAGGCTATCATCAGCTCAGAGTTCGGGATGAGGACGTGCAGAAGATGGCCTTCAGATGTCGGTATGGCCACTATGAGTTCTTGGTAATGCCATTCTGCATAACCAATGCTCCGAAAGTTTTCATGGGCCTCATGAACATGATCTTTCAGCCATACCTCGATCGATTTGTCGTGGTCTTCATCGAAGACATTTTGATATACTCGACGACTGAGGAGGAGCACACCTACCACTTGCCGGTTGTACTAGACACACTCCGAGAGAACCAGATTTATGGAAAGCTATAGAAGTCTCAGTTCTAGATATGTGAGGTCCACTTCTTGGGACACATCAAATCTGAGGTGGGAGTTGCGGTGGATCCTGTGAAGATCGAGGCAATGCTAGCTTGGGAGCCACCCAGGAGCATGACAGAGGTGCTGAGTTTCCTGGGACTAGCTGGATACTATCAGAGAGTTGTGCGAGACTTCTCCAGAGTTGCGGCACCACTCTCAGCTCTTACAAAGAAAGGGAAAACTTTGTGTGGTCAGACAGATGTCAGTAGAGCTTCCAGGAGCTGAGACAGAGATTGAACAGTGCACCTATCTTGAGGTTGCCGGAGGAGGGAGTAGGGTACGTAGTCTACTACGATGCATCAGGGACCAGACTCTGATGTGTCCTAATGCAGGAGTGGGAAGTGATCGCCTATGGATCACATCAGTTGAGGCCTCATGAGTAGAAATATGCTACCCATGACCTGGAGTTAGCAGCAGTGGTCTTCGCTCTGAAGACATGGCGGCACTATCTGATGGGTGAGCGCATTACAGTCTTTTCTGACCATTAGAGTCTCATGTACATCTTCTCTCAGAAGGACCTAAACCTGAGACAGCGGCGATGGCTCAAGTTCCTCCAGGACTATGACTTTGAGATAGTCTATACTCCTGGGAAGGGGAACGTTGTAGCCGATGCTCTCAGCAGGAGGACGGGCATTCAGCTACTTGAGGAGGCGACGGAGTAGCTAGTCGCATTGCAGATATCCTTCATGGATAGAGATGGAGCATCCTTCCTTCAGTCTCTCACAGTCACCCCTCGACTACTGCAGTGGGTTAGAGAGGCATAGCGTGGGGACGCTGACTGTGAGACGCGACATGCGCAGATATCCTCAAGAAAGGCACCTGATGGTTTCTCTATTGGAGCAGAGCATGACGCCCTTTTCAGAGGGCGTACCATGGTACCAGTTTCATTATGAGAGGAGGGGATGAGAGAGTTTCACACTTCCCCTTTGGTGGTACATCCTGGAGTGGCGATGATGTACTAGGATCTCAAACGACAACACTGGTGGCCGGGCATGAAGAAGGTTGTGGAAGAGTTCGTTTCTCAATGCCTCACCTGCCAGCAGGTGAAGGTAGAGCATTAGGTACTAGCGAGATTGGTACAACCCTTGGAGGTCCCGAAGTGGAAGTGGGACGGGATATCTATAGACTTCGTGACTGGACATCCACACACTTCCATAGGTCATGACTCCATTTGGGTGGTTGTCGACCGACTCACCAAGTCGGCTCACTTCTTACCCATCAGAGAGCAGGGCTCAGTGGATAGCATGAGACGTTTCTACATTCAGGAGATTGTACGGCTTCACGGTGTGCCATATTCTATCGTCTCTGATCGAGATGCTCGCATTACTTCCTGACTTTGGAAGGGGTTTCAGGAGGCGTTCGGGACACAGCTACGTCTGAGCACCGCCTTTCACCCTCATACAGATGGTCAGACAGATAGGACCATATAGACTCTCAAGGACATGCTCCGCGCATGTGTCCTCGACATTGTTCGCAGGTGGGAGGACCACATACCCTTGGTGGATTTCGCGTACAACAACAACTAACACTCCACTATCGGGATGGAACCATACGATGCATTGTACGGCTGACCTTGCAGATCTCCTTTGTGCTGGACAGTCCCTGGGGAGTCATCACTAGTGGGACCGAAGATGGTCCAAGCCACGACAGAGAAGGTCCAGGTCATCCAGGAGTGGATGAGGATAGCTCAGAGCCGGCAGAAGTCTTATGCTGACAGGAGGTGGAGGCCACTAGAGTTCGAGGATGGCGACCGCGTCTTCTTGCGTGTCTCACCTCGATGTGGATTACGGAGATTTGGCCGAGGCGGAGATTTGTCTCCACGCTTCATCGGACCATTCCAGATCCTTAGTAGGATTGGTGAGGTGGCTTATCACCTGGCTCTACCACCTCAGTTGCACCGGGTGCACGACTTCTTCAACGTATCTCAGCTGAGGAGATACGTGCACGATCCGTCGCATATCATTGACCATGGGGAGATGGACATTGATGATGAGGCGACTTTTTTGGAGGTCTCGGTGGAGATCGAGGATCGACAGGAGCGGGTCCTATGTGGATGGTCGATTCTTCCAGTGTGCATCAGATGGCAGCACGGGAACCTCCAGGAGAGCACTTGGGAGCAGGAGGCTCAGATACGTGCTCAGTACCCACAATTGTTTCCCTAGTTTTTTATGTATCTTTATGGGGATGTAAAGCCCTGAGGTGGGAGTGATTTAAAAACCCGTAAAATTAAAGGAAATTTTTTTCTTAATTTTCTTGGAAATTTTACAAGAACGTAGTTTCTGACGAAACCTGATTCTGAGGCCCGGTGTGCCCAGAATCGTTTTCTGAAGTTTGGCTCGGGTACGTTCAGGGAACGAACGAGCATGGTTTTCTAACTTTTGAACCAGTGCTCAGAATCGAATTCTGAGGGCACCGATGGAATCACAGCGTCGGTATTTGCTTAGAAACTCCTTTTCCGGAGATGCGTTATCTCGGGAGTGGTTTTTAATTTTTGGGGTTAAGTTAAAAAATAAAATAAAGGTGGTGCAACACTTTATTTTATATCACATAAAGCCACTTAAAGCCACTTAAAGCCACTTACGCTATCTTAAGCGGATAAGGTGGAACCCAAAAATATCCTCCCACTTGGTAGGATATTTGTGAGGTGGGGCCTGCACGAGCCCCACCATTTCTTCCCTCCAAATTAACGCACCCGCAACCCCCACTTTAATGAAAGTCAACTGTTCATTTTTATGGTTAAGAAATGCCCAATTAAATTGGGCAGTTAAATTGTTACAATTAATTATTCAAATTAATTGTTCGTTTCAAATCATTGATTTTCAAATCGTTGGCATGGGAATAAAATAAGACCAACACTTTTGTTGAGGCATTGCTTGTTGAGAGGATTTGGGAAAAACTCTAAAGCATGAAGATCTTCATCCTCCTTTGTGAAGAATGTGAAGAACGCGAAGAACACGAAGAACACCGAACACTCAGAGATCGATGGTGCAACGCCATGTACTGCGACGCCGACGATCCTCCTTCCACGATGTTTCTTCCACGACATTCCTTCCCCATGACAATCTTCGATCAATAACAGATTAAGGTAGGGGATTGCAGTTCTTTTTATTCTTTGTGAATTATATCCTCATCAAGGGTTTAATTGGTGCAATTAAATCTGGGTGTTTTTAATCCTCGGAGTTTGACTACGGGAGGCCGTGTACCGCGACATCATCGACGACCCTTCCACAATGCGACGATCCTCTTCTTCCACGATTGTAAATTCCGCGATGAACTCACATTCGACGACAATGTTGAGGTAGGGGTTTTTGTTCATTTTAATCTATGTGATTATATCCGTGGTTTGTTTAAATATTTTTTGTGAGACATTTAAAACCACTAATGCGGTGGGTGCGGACCAAAAAACAAGTCTGAACCCACCTCTCTTTCGTTCTTGGTGTGCGGATTGGAGGGTGGAAACAATGTAAGTCACACAGGCGATGTGAGGTCCTCGCAGTGAAGGACAGACCCCGGGAGGGACATTGGCGAAGACAGAACGCAATTCCGACCACCAGAACACGTCCGGTGGTCCGCAGAGCAACCTGCCGGCGCGTTGCGCCGCAGTTGATGTCGTGGTGGTAGGCCATCCATCCCGCGACCACGCGGGACATGCGAAGGTGGGACGCGGCAACTCGGCCGCGTCCGTTGGTGACAGGCGGCCCCCCATGCGGGGCCGCGAATCATTCAAGGGGGAGGCGCCCCACTTGCGCACCGCTCGGCCGTTATGGCTGCACCGCCTGGCGACCGGGCCGGGTCGAGCCCAGGCCGGGCCGGGCCATACCGGCTGTGCCGGGTCGTGCCATCCGGGTCTGACCCGGACCCGGGTCGGGTCGACCCATGGGGGTTGGGCCAGGTCGGTCCGGGCCCAGACCCCCGTTTTCGGACCTCTTTCGGTCTTTAGCCCATATCTTGGGTTGCGGACCTCCGATCGACGAACTGCCAGTGGCGATATGATCCATGGATCGAGAATATCATTTTGGAATATTACACTCAAGTTTTCGGAGTACTATGGCTTCGTCCGGGTTGGTTCGTACACGAAACCAACCGGGCCCTCGGAGCGGAAACGCTTATAACTTGAACTCTGGACGTCCGATTAACGTACCGTCAGCTTTGTTGTATTCCTCTTAGTGAAACAGATCTTCTGGCTTACTCTTCTCAAGGTTTGGACGAAGGTGGAGTACGGTCGAGATGGA
Organism: Viscum album; assembly: GCA_963277665.1. NCBI lineage: Eukaryota > Viridiplantae > Streptophyta > Magnoliopsida > Santalales > Viscaceae > Viscum > Viscum album. Next base: position 364,622,787 of record OY728162.1, on the reverse strand, counting down.
TTTTACTTAAAAATGAACAGGGCCCCTGTGACGAAAAAGCCAATAACTCTCAGACCGGGCGTCTGATTGATGCGCCGTCTGTGGCGTTGAGTTCCTTTTGACGATACGGAACTTTTGGATACATAAACTCTGGACTATGTGTCAATTGATGTATCATAATCTCAACTCGTCAAGAGGACCCTCCCACACGAGCTTGCTGTGTGCGGGGACCCTAGAGCTGGCTCCGACTACGACGACGACGACGACTGTACATAGATCCTCAATGAATTCAATGGCAACGACTACAGCACTCAGCGATCCTACGTGGATCAGTGCAACAGATCTTGTGTGGGTCCGATCCTATGTGGGTCAGCGCTCAACGGTCCTGTGTGGGCTAGCGCCTATAGATCCTGTGTGGGACCGATCCTGTGTGGGTCTTTACGGGGGTTAGTTACTTATCGATCCTATGTGGGTTAGATTTTTTGTGGGTCATTGCGGGGGTTAGTACCTTTCGATCCACTGTGGGTCTGACAACATAGATGAATCAGTGGAAATATCTGATCATCTCTATCATCTTACGAAGATGTATACCCGTGTGAGCTGAAATCTTGTTTTGCTTTCCTATGTGAATTGTGTTGTGCTATCCTGTGTGGATTTACGTTTTTTATTCCAGTGTGGACTGGGTTTTACTTGGGCTTGGAAGTTGGAGCGTACTGGAATTGATGATTTAGGTATATGTATGGGCACATACCTAAGCAGCGTCGGATGTTACTTCGTGATTGTATCTTTCCTTTTTGGATTATACTTTGTGGATTCTGGGATACCTTCAGGGGTCTCGGGGTCTCTACTGAGTAGCTTATACTCAGCCCTGCACTGGCTATGCCCGCACTACGTTTTCTTCGTTGCAGACGACGGACATAACTGATCGTGGTTGGGGCTTGCGGAGCAGGATGGTACCTGGAGGTGGACCATTGGGCGGGACGTACTCAGAGCGGACGGCTGGACCCGAGTAGCTATGGAGGCTATCTGTACCCACCCTTCAGGTGGGAGTTCCAATAGACAACTCGAGGCTGCAGCTTTACTTTTCAGTTGTTGTTTTTCCCTTTTAAGTTGAACTTTATTTTCAGTTTGGGTTTGTATACTGGACCGCTTAATTTTCCGCACTTACTATTGTACTCGGTTTTTACTTAGTGTTTACTTCTACTTCTTGTTTGCTCTGTGGTGTTTGTTTTCTTTACAAAGTCAATGCCTTCCCTTTTACCAGGATTTATGCCTTGGTGCTGGTCACCAGCCCCTGGCCTATGGAAGGCGGGCTTGGGGTAGTCACGGCATGGGCCCCAAGGATGGGTCGTCACACTATCCCTGAATCTAAAACATGTAGTCCTCCATACCATGAAATCATGGGTAGATACACCGATTGAAACTCACATGTCAACTCTTCCATATATACGGAAGGATGAGGTATATTCCAAACGGTCGTCACGAATCTCTATAACCCATCACAGAACTATAACATAGTACTTATGTATGTTATAACAACTGGTTCCACATCTTAGTCATCTTCAGGATCCACTAGTGGCCTACGACTTACCACATCAAGATAATGATCATCACCTCCCCCCTAGTGCGCCACTAGAGCTCTTCATGGTGACATGCCTCAATAATTACAAACGCATGCCACTGTGATGTATTGATAAAATGGTTTTCATCTCAAAAAAACTGATATCAAAATAGGATTGTTAAAAACCTTTTTCTATCTGAACTCACCCATCAACCTTGCCCTTGGGTTATGCCCGGTCATCCAAAAAGTCAATAATATGGATGAGATACTACTTACTTCCCATTATTAAGTTCTTGTCAGGTCATGTTCTATGCTACAAGATATTTCAGTTTCCATTTCATTCTAATATTAATTTAAAACTAATTCAATTATATATCACATTTCATTTATGATGGTTGATGTTAGGGTTACCATTGTCTGATCCTTGAGGGCCCAAACTTTACAAGGACCAAATATTGAAATTTGTTTCATCCAAACCATATCACAATTCAATATACCTACCACAAAAGTATGAATATTTATCATGACACCAATCACCACTACATTAAACAAATAATTCATTCTATATGAAATTGAACAATGCATAACCTATGAAATCAAGCAGGTGCCTATATAGTGCATGAGATGAAAAACACCAATTTCATCCTGTTGAAATTGAAAATTACCCAAATTTATATAAATAATAATAACATAAATCAATTTAATCATCCAATGGGGGAAACAAATCAACTATAATAGTAATAATTGAGAAAAAATAATTCAATTTGAGGTAATTTAGATATTCCCTATATGTGGGTTTTCAACAACTTTTCACATCTCAGTACCAAACACCAATTGTCTTATATCATTTACAAATATTAAAGAATCCCCCTAAAACATCCTCTAATTACACTTTGTAATTTCATATTTATGGATGCCACTCAAAGTTTCTCCATACCCAATTAGACACCTGGCCCCTTGTAAATCTCCCAAAATGCCAACAAATTCCGACTAGAAGATTGGTCATATGTGTGTTCATGGGGAAACTATGCCCTCATTAGAAGTGTGTAACATACAGAAAATACATCAAAAAATCATCAGAGGAAGAAATAAAACATACAATAGAAATAAACAGTGGATGTATAATAGTATTAATAATTCCAATAGTCATATGATATAAAAGATGATGATACATTCCACTTGTTTCAAAAAAACTACCAAAATAGTTACACAGTAGTAATATAAAATAACTGAAACAAAATAAAAAATGCTAACAGAATCATAGTAGAAATGAAATCCTCAGCATGACTTCATTCTCCACTACTCCTATGTAGTATATCAAGAACTTGTATTAGGGTGGATATAGCTTATGGACATCTATAATAATATAATATGTTCGGTTCCAAAAAGGTGACCCAAATAGGCTGTGAGATATAATCTCAATAGGCAAACACCCAATGTATGTTCCAATAAGTTTGAAAATATATATAACAACTGTGCAGCCAGTATAACAAAAATAATGTATGTAAATAAAAGTAAACATACATCTCATTTAATCATTATTATTTAAAATTTCAATCTCTTGGAACTCATATTTCTTGATTTCTTTCTCATGACTAGAATCCCTTGTATAGTCAAAAGAAAAAAAATATGCCTAAAAAGACCACTAATAAAGATATGAGTCACTCCCAAATACAAGATTGTGATTTTTTAAGGTAAATGATTCATATAGTCTTTTTTATTAAATAAATTTGATACTTGAGACTATCCCATGAATTCCTAATATGGAATTCAGGTATCACTCTAGATATGATATCGACCAGTTCCCATCCTTGAGATTCCTTATTTTCAATTCATGTATTTCCCAAGTATGAGATCCACCAACACCCATCAATATTATCCCGATAAACCTCTCCATAACCTACTATTTCTCTAGGTGAGTTATAGAGTACTTCTAATCAATTCTATCTATGGCGGTCCTATAGGGAGCCTAAGTATCACCCATGGAATATATATTAAAATATTCCATGTGATTATCCCTGGAACCCTTTATTTGGATCCATTATTCATTTGTAATAGAAAGAAATCATCAATGAGTCCATCCAGGGAATCCTTCAATTGGATCCATTATTCATCCATTTCATAATCAAGGTTCAATACATTAATATTTTCCATGGAATCATACAATTAGATCCATGATTATCTAATGTAATAATAAAGGATTTGGGAATTGAGTCCCTTCATGGAATCCATCAATTGGATCCATTATTCACCCCTTGAATAATCAAGTATTAGGCCATTGATTCCATCCATGTAATCCTTCAATTGGATACATGATTCAGTAAAGGCATAATCATGGTTCATGCCATTGAGACTGCCCATGACATCCTTTAATTGGGTCCATCATTATCCCATGGATATTAACCATTTCAACAAATTAATTCCAATTATATAATGTATTTTACATTCCGTGGTCAAACCCAAATGCATCCACTTAAATATCACCTCACGAAGGTGGCTTAAGCATCGTCCAACCTTGAAAGGCTTGTCCTTCAATATACTCGCATGGTTCTTTTCAACATAAAAATCCTAACCATCATAAAATGAAATTACATGGAATAGTTATTGTTTATATCACATGGTCAAATAAATAAGAAGTGAAATTAAGATTAACCAAACAATACATGTCATAGGAATCCTTTAACTCACATGGGAAATTCAAAATTAAATGTAAATTCACGATAAATAAGAAATACCATAAAAAGACCAAGGTTCAATTCATTTATACCTTTCCTTTAAACCTTAGAATTAAAATATGGAAATGTGTGAATTCTATTTAATATCAATTTCATGTTTAACATCCCATGAAGGGGAAAGGGAAACACCTCATGGTGATTCCAAGAAATAATCCATCAAAAGGTCAATTTAACCAATACACCCTAGGAACAATTTAATCTATGTTTACAACCTATAACAAGAGTTAATGAGGCTATTAAAAACCTTGAAAATTTCTAGACAAAATATTGATCAATTTAAATATAAGGAAATTCCTAGAAAATGGTCTTGCAATACAATGACATAGAGAAATAGGCAGACTATTAATGAATGGAATAATACCCCATACATTTAGTGTTGGAAAGAATTGTCATCCAATATTGGCTCCTGATTCAATCCAAATAAGTATAAATCTAATGAATGGACAAAGAACATGAAAATAGGGAATAAGATCCTATATTCAAATAGCACAGATGCTTGCTATATGATACAAGAAAGATTAAAATGGAATCATGGTTTTACTATTATAGATCCAATGAGACAAACAATGCTTTAATCGGACATCAGACACAGATGGTACCTTGACTCCTATGATAACATAATGTGGAGAGCTTCTCAAGATCCCTTTGATTTTCATAAGAATATAACCCCAAAATTATGTTTTAAATGTAATTTTATTTCATTTAAAATTAATAAAATTCCAAAAAATAGCAGTGTCTCATGGTTTATGTGCACTGTTTACCAAACCGTGTGAAAACTATACACGAGTTCTTGTAGGCTTTGGGAATAAAAAATGATTTAACCACATAGTTTTAAAACCGTGTTAAAATGCCGATTTTAAAATATACTAAAATTAGAAACCTGAAATAATGGTCGTGCGGCCAAACCCACATGGATTCCACTAACTGAACAACATCCCTTTTTCACCCAAAACAAGGGTTCTAGCCTCTGGAAAATCCCCAGACATTGTCGAGACCTAAATGAATTCACTGGAAATTCATATAAGTAAATACTTATGAAAATAAACTAATAATTGAAGGAAAATGAAATATTATGTACCTTAAAGAATAACATGGTTCATACACTGACCCTACTACCACAACCACCAATTTGTGAACTCCCTATCCTGGGTGGTATTAACTAGGCTTTCATCCCTTGGGAATACACAAACCCTACACCACTATAATATTGGTTCCCCATTCTATTACATCACTACTTGTTCCTCATAACTCTGCACCAGTGAGAAGGAATTAATAGAGATGAACTCGATGGTCACTTGTTACCTGCCTTCCCAAACTGAGGGCTCATTACTAACCTAACATTGGAAGCCACATACAAAGACAACTAGGAAGGATTGACCGAACTACCACCTCCCATCTTTGCCAACTCATCCCATTTACTTTTCATAACAGAAAAACTACCATTGTCCACTATTTATATTATCATATAGAAACCATAATTTCTTCCACAATCTATTTATACCATTATGGAATGATCAAACACTTCAGTATAATCCTGTATATTTAATAAGAAGACATGGGATATAATTTCTAAATTAAACCCCTTCTCGAACTCTTAAGACTTAATCATCTCATTAAAAATGATATCAATATAATACCATACTAACATTTTAAAGTGGATAGCAGAAATCATCACATACAGGTCTCCCTTTCTATGCTCTATAAGCTATTAGGATCTAGAAAAGGATAAAATATTAGTTCAATAATGATCATTTAATATGACCTCAAATTCTTTCCATCCATTATGCTCATGATTTCCATTATTCAACACTGAGTCCCACTACATTCAACTGAGAACATCCAATATAAATGAATCAAATTTCACTCTGGACACATCAGGATTATCAAGAATCTCAAAAATCATCCATATATTCTCAATCTATTACTCTGATTCAAGAGGTTTCATGGTACCTTTGAATGAAGGAATTTCGTTCCCGAGAAACTCCTGAGCCTGGTCCTTTCCATGACCCAGTTCAGTTTCTCCAACCTGATTTTGACCAATGCCTTCTCCTTTTCCCAAAGCATAGATAAACCGAACCATAGATTCCACTAACCATTGATTAATTGGAGAGGTATAAATCTCCCTAGCCACTTCATATGGTTGTACTATAATTCATTAAAGAGGCATTTTACTAAAATAAGAAACAACCACACGAAAGAACCATCAAAACATGTTTGGAAATTTTTTGGCAACAGTAGCAAATTTCAAACACATCGATAAATCAAAACATAACCAAATAAAGTGAAATGACTAGTCCATCCAAACCACTCCACCTCCACCAAGTGTCCATATATAGTCTATAGTATGTATATATCACTTGTATGAGATGTCAATCCAAATTTCCCTACACCCCTTTGTGACTGAAGTCCTACCCTGAGGTGTGTTGGCCAGATGCCCCACTAACAACCAGAACCTCAATCCCGAAATATCCTAGCTCCAATTTATCTAGTCTCACCCCAATAAAATTGACCCAAATAAGAGTAACCTACACTGATATTATGTTATCATGAACCGAGCTGGGATTTCATTTCACTCGACACCCTGCCTAATATGTCGGACAACCTGAAAGGAATTCCCAATCCCCAAGAGGTGGAAAATAGTTCATGGGTGTCATCAATATTCTTTGGGAAATTATTTCACCCATTTACATAATCATAAACATCAATTAATAATAGTATCACAATAAATAATAAACATTTCCAAATGAGGTACACCAATTTTTAGATTGAACAATTACAACATTCACCCAAACCAAATGAACTAAAATGGAATGAGAACACAAAATTATCCCAAAAAACTTCCATAAAACATAAGGTACATAATCATAAATCCACAACCACCAACACCTATAAGAAGTGGATTTCAAAAAATGGAATCCACCATTACCACGACGACATATTTTTCCATTACCTAGGTCATATATAACAATGTCTATAAACTCGTAAAGGTGATTGCAGGGTGAGAGAAGAAGCCTAGTAGGATAAAAAAATATTCCATGAAATAACATTATAATATTAGTCAATATGCACTTTTCCAAATGAACATTTGAAAATTTTCTATGGAATTTTTCTAAATAAAGCATTCTAATGATTTTTTTAATTAAAAAACTTTTCCCAAATAATATATCTTGAAATAAAATATAGACAAGGTATACCTTATACCAATACATAGAACCAAATTAAATAGAATCATATCACTATAGAGAACCATGGGTAATTCCATATGATTAACAAGAACAAGAATGATTCTATGAATATCATACCTTAGTGATCAAAATCCTATAACTCAGCTAACAACAACATTCTTATGAACGAGCCACTAGAGAGGATGTCATATAATGTTCTTGTGGTCTAACAACATAATATTACATGATCCACTAGAGAGGATCTCATTCAAAGTTATAGTGTTCTCTGATAATATAAAATGTTTAGTTAGTGTTTCAATTGTAAATCAGATTATATGAATCCATGCGTCGATTAATTATGAATAAACAAGAATACTAGTTCTTGTTCACCCACAAACATACTCAGGATTCCCTTTGTGATCAACATAGATTACACATATCCTAAAAATCAACACATTAATATACACAAACCTTGAATTCCAAGAACATAAGGAAATAAATACTTCAACATTTTCAAATTTAACTGACGATAAATTACATGGAAACCTCTATTTCCACCACAAAACCACTTTCTATTTTACATGAACCATTAAAAGATATAAATATATTTTACAAAACTTTCACAAATTATGATACCTATTTGGTTATACCATAATATTAACACATATGACATCTAACAATTTCCATGGGAAAAAACATTCATATTCATAATCACATAAAATTCATTTTATAATATTCTTCACATCACTTTTATAATTCAAAGACACATGTAAAGGTTCTGAACAGAGAAACCAATAAGAAAGAAAACTCATTAATCTAGATAAATATACATTCAATGCATTGTGACCTATAAATTTCTTTTCAAACAGATTTCAACCCTTCCACACAAGGCATGAAACATTTTCAAACAATACAATAAATGTATCACATTAGAAATATAACTGATTTCATTCCAAAAACCATCTTACATCACATATGCATGTCAAAACCCATCCAAATCATGTTTTCACCAAAACAATAATTCATGGAACATAGTTATACATGAATCAAAAATATCAAAATCACCCAATAATGTAAACTAATGGATCCAATTACATCACACATGGAAACCTATAGAATGTTTGTGGCAAACAACAACTACACCACCACAAGACCCTATAAAAGAAAATATTTATCATTAGTCATGATGGTTTCACCCAAAATCTCAAAATTGGACCCTTATTCTGTCAAAAAAACCCATTGAAAAATAGGAACAAAAGAAATAGGGATAAAGAACCCCAAATAGAGGGAGAAATCAAGAGGAGAATGACTTATGGGATGATTCCTTGAAGAAGACACACCTAAACTACCCATAGAATAAAGTTTAAGAGGTCCGAGAATGCTTGGAGGAGTCTCCCATGGATAAATTTTTTTAATTGTTTGGATGGTAGGTGAATTTGTGTTTAATATTAAGAGGTCATAAAAGTAATTTTTCACCTTTTAATGACCCAATCAAATATCTCTTTTTGCACACATGGTTTTATAATCTATGTGGAAACCATGACTTTTTCACTCTCCATGAGGAACATGATGCACCGTTTTAATGCATGGTTTTCCAAACCATGTAGTCTCCACATTCCAAAAATGAAATTAACTGTATTGTTTCCTGGGTAGGGTCGCATGGTCTCCCCTTTCCATGTTCTAGCTCTATTACACTATCTATCATGCCCAAAATAATTAATTTTCTCAAAAAACAGATGGGGTAACTATTAAATAGTTAAATATATATAAGAATAACTCAAATTTAAAACATGGTGTTCATAATGTATGAAACACATAAAATTGAAAAAGGAATTCGGAACATCATTAGAGTAATTTAATGTTACAAAGTGTATGATGTCTGAGTTATGTAAATATAGAAATATTATACTTTTGGGTGATTATAGTGTGTGCATTTTTTAAAATAATTTAAATATTATTATGGATAACTTCCATTTATAAATTGGAAGCATACACTTCTATACTAATATTTTGGACATCATAGGTGCACATGATGCTTGTTTTTTAATAAAATAATGTGATTTGAAAGGGTAATAATTCAACTAAAAATTAGTTCCACTTTTTTATTTAAATTACATAAGATTCCTGAAATCTAGGAGTTTAGAGAAGTAATTTAAAAAAAATCTCTTTCCCCTAAGGATATCACCATCGGAGTAGCCAGTCAGTATGAAGTATCCAACCATGATCAAAGGAAAAAGAATAGATCATGAATGGGGAAGTTAAATGGAAAAGATAGAAATTGTATAGTGGCACTGGTTGGGGGTATGGGTAGGTACCATTTTAAGGAAAACATGGGATAAATAGTTACTTTAATGATATAAAAAAGGAATTACAACTAAAAACATATGATGGAAAAGTTTCATGAAGGGTACATTGCACATACAGAAATGGAATTGTCATGTTTATCTATTTAAACCACTCTTGGTACTTCCTAGTTTTCACACAGTGTCTACATAATTCCTAAAACCCACTATTGTATAACTAGAAAAAAATTGAACATTATCATGCTAATCATTATAGCCACCAATGTAATGATAGGGATTCACAATAAGGTCAATTATCATTATCACATAGGCGATTTGAACGTTAAACATGTTACTATTATATATTATTAGATTAGAATTCATTATATATCATTAAAATTGATTATATTAATATTAATGGTTAATGTATTTCAAAACTATGTTACCTAAAAAATTTGTACTTAAAAGATCCACATCATCTATGACTAAGTTCTTCACATTTAGAACCGTTATTAGACATATCACACTTTAAAACATTTTTCAAATCCTTGGGAAGATCAAACATCATAATTGGTGAGATCAGATGATTATTAAGGATAAGAAAATGATATATTAATAAATAATAATTTTTATTCATAAGAGAATAATATAGGAATGAGAAAAAAAGCTTATAAGTGTAAAATAATACCTATTAATTCATAAATAAAAATCTTGATCCCTGACATAATTATTAGTAGTTCCTAAGACATGAGTCATAACAGAATTAGAGAACACGAATCATGAGAGACTAACATTGGAATAAGATCATTTAATATATAAGTGGTATATATTTTAGAATAATCATAATCATTGAAATCTAATATCATGTTTATCCACCAAGTTATTTATCACATGTTAGGATTGGGCTAACTACTCATGTTCCATCATTGGGCTTGGTATAACCTCTCCTTCGCCCTATTTTGGGATTGGGTAAACATATCATGTAACCTTTAAGATAAAAAAAATTAACATTTATCTAATTATTTGGAGTTATATAATGGAAAAATAAACAACATAATCATAGTATATTCATATTCATTTCACAATATCATTAAAATAGTTACCATTTCATCATAGGTCATAACATGGTAAAGAAAATGGGTCTCAACAAGATTTCATCATCACAATCAATACAGTTATAGAAAAATAATAAGTTTTACATCATATAATCATATCCATAATTATGAATATGTAACATATAAGTATTATATCAATGTTGAAAAAATACTTTTAAAAGATGACTAGAATATTTCGTGAGAAAAATGACCTTTTCATTTTAAAATCAATTATTTAGAATCTAAAAAATTCAAAAATATGAAGCGAAATATTTTCATATAAAATAAACATTTAAACATTTAATTTTATATTTAAATAAAATATTAGTCATTATTATGTGCATAATGTTTTGTTTAGTTTATATAAAAAAGATGATTTCATTCACACATTTGTTAAAAATATCGTTGTTCATATAGAAAAAATAATATTACTTCTAATTTTTTTATTGAAATAAATTTTTATAATGACCTTACTGAATAATTAATAATATAAAAAACATTATTCAAATAATTATATTGAAATTATTGACGTGGAAAAAAATTCACAGCTAATTGGAAAAATAGGGTCAGTTTTTTTTTAAAATCACTCTTTTATACATTTGGTAACTTAGAGAGAGGAAAATTGGATAACAATTTGGATTTGAAAAAATAAAAGAGTGTATAAAAAATTTTCAAAATTTATTTAGACATATATCATATATTTTAATCATTTTATATTTTATCATTAATAATTCTTGTAGAAATGAAATTGTAACATGAAGCCCTTAACTCATGTTTGAATTTCTTCATAGGACCTACAACTTTATATCTAATAAATTAAAATTCATTATAATTATAATCCATAAACATATTCATTCTAATATCACCAATTTTCTTATTTATATAATCTTATTACCTATTCATTAACAATTCATTATTAAACTCATTATTCTAGTTGATAATTGTTTCATTTTCAAATATCATTCGATTTTGCTTTGTTAGTCCTTTCATATTGACCATTGTTCCATAAACTAAAGAATGTTAAAAATGATATAAATATCCTATATATATACATTATATATGTATTTATATCAACCCATGAATTTTGGATACATCAAAATTAAATACAACATTCATGGGGACAATAATTTATACATGTACAGAAATATTGTTATCATTTTCTAACCAATAAAATGATTTGAAGAAAGGATGTAACACCCCAAGATTTCATAGTGTGTTATTTCATCAAAATAATTCAATAACTTTCACTACATGAAACACCAAGTTCAAGAACACCATGACTTACCAAACAAGCCGTTAAAAAGATGTTATGAATAGTATTAGATAAATTTTAATGTTTATATAATCCTTATAATTTTAGAATCCATATTATGAGTTTCTTAGATATAATGCAAGAACAAATTCATTTTCAGTATTGCACTTTTATCAACTTTAATAGTAAACCCTTTTTAAATACTGTATTTTAAACTTTTTGACTAAATGGGGACATCAAAAAATTTAAAATGAAACATCCCAAGCTTCTACGGTACGCTTCTCTTTGAATAATGTGATAGCGTGTGTTGTACGCAACACCGAGTTCTAACAACCAATTAAACTAGCCGTTATGAATAGTAATAACTACTTTTTGAAATTATATATATTTTATATTTCAAAATGGACTTCATTTTTGGATTCAGAATATCAAAATTAGCCTAGGGTGAAATTTTGGTACTTTTCGGATAACTTTTATATTTTGATGAATAGTGAAAATTACTAAATTTTAATTAAAAACAACTTTTTTAATCAAAATAATTAATATTGATAAATTATGAATTTGAGTGATTTTAAAGTATATTTAGAATATATTTTTACCATTTAATATAGTTTTGTTCATTGGACATAATTTTACAATTAAACCGAACATAAACAAGTGTCAACCTTTTGATAGTTATTATCTCTTAAAAACACGCTTTTTGTTTTGACAGCGGGAATTAATTTTAAATTAATTTCTGCCACTTCTGTGTTTTGAATTTAGGAAAATGGATTCCATATTTGGAATCAGGATGTTCAAATTGTGTAAATAGGTAACTTTTATTTTTAGACATTTTGAATAATTACTGCGGTAAATATTTTATTTACCATGGTTAAGGGTAAATCCGGTAAATAAGGGTTAAAAAATAATATTATAATAATACTAAATTACCCTAAAACGTGTCTTAACACTATTGGTTGATACATGGTCGACCATGGGCATCTTTGGGTCTATTTTGGGACCCCATGGATCCACTTGTAAGTGATAATGACACATTATATTAATAAAGCTAAAATAAAAATAAAAATGGCATAAGCTTACATCTTTTAGAAGAACAATTTTTACATAGGGTTATACATGTTGGATTTTAGATTATAAATATTCATTAGAAAGCTATAAATATTTTCTACATAATGATATTTTATTTATAATTTTTAGACATCAAATAATTTAAATTATTAATGACACAATAATGATGCAATGTTTACCTCATTAATAAATCATTTAAATAAATAAGATTATAATGATTAAAATATTATCTAAAACCAGTCCAATTCTTCTTGGTTGATGTTATTTAGAATATGAGTCATCTTATCTTCGACATCAATGATTTTTGGACCATTATAAACCGAATAAAAATATATTATAAAGTAATTATTTCACTCTTTCCTAAAGAGCCCCTCCTCTCCCTTATAAAAGGAGACCACTTCTACTCATTCCTCACACCTCTCAAGCCACTTGGCTCGTCCAAACTCTGCCCAACTAAGCTCCCCACATCCCTCTCCTACTCCTTGAAGCTTCCCCTTAGGCAGAAAGCATTTCAACAAGTCCTTTGGTTCCAACCAAAGTGAGTTACCTAAATTAAAGGTAACGTTTTCTCTTAAATTATTTTCATTTATTTTGCTTCTTCAACCCCCAAACTCTTTTTATTTCCTTTCTTTTGTAACAACACCAGTATCCTCAATATACTAGGATGTTGTTATAAGAAGGATTCAAAATACACATACACACAACTCCATCTAATGGATGATGAAAATAATGTTTCTATGGATGGCAAACTAACGCCTCACGAAACGATGATTGTTCAAATACATCTTACCGCCTCTCATGGTGGCCATTATGATGGTACTGTAATTAAATATGATATTAATGATATATATTTTATATATAAGCTTCTGTAATTCCATTTTATTTCATACCATTATTCGTTTCATGTTGTATATACATACGATAATTTCATTTGAGGAAGTGCGGACTACCGCCCCCTTAAAATGATATGACTCGTTCATACCACACATGGAACGTATAAAGGATGGTGTTAATGAACTTAAGTAACATATATAAAATATTATATTATACTGGAATAGTAATATACCTATGTATCATTTGGATTCGATTCTTTTAAAATAAAAATTAAATGGAAGTAGCGTTCGTGCGTACGTACGGACTACCGTCTCCACGAACGCGATGAGATTCATTCTCCATCGTATCCATTCAAGTATAATTATCATTTGATGATTTAAAAATGATGTTTAAGGACTTGATACCATTCTGGATTTGAATAATATACAACCTATCCTTTACAAACATGTCTTACGTAACAAAACATACAAAAGAAAACGAGTAAGTTAACACCCGAAACAACGATAATACTAAGATATTATTATCAAATCAATATTAAAAGATCATATATGATATCATATTAACATATATGATTCTTGTATAATTTAGTAACAATTATATCACCATTATACAGGAGGTTAACCTACCCCAACCAAGGAAAAAGTACAAGGTAAGGGTTATTTCACAATCTCTTCATTATCTGAGGTTGTTTATACGTAATAATCTACTGGGATGTCTTTATCATCCACATCCATGTTTCTTAAAAATGAATTTCAAAACATTTTTAATATTTACTAGAATATGGGTTAAAGTCATTTATACCATTGTTTGACTTTTTATAAGAGGTTTATAAAGGAATCTTTCCATCGTTTTCCAAACAAGGTGCTTTTTAACCTTTTCGACAAATTTAAGGTAAGAATGTTTTTTTTAACTTATACTGCGGGTCCGGCTATTTACCGCCGTTATAAAATCTTCAAAGCTTCCCTTACAAGCTTACAAGGATATTTTCAAAGTAAATGTTTTATTTTATAATTATGTGACTTTTAAATGATTTCAAAATGAATATTTTAAGAATTTCAGAAAGGTACCCTTTATCAAAATCATAATTTTCAATGTTTTAAAGATTTATCTTTCTAAATCTTTTCAAATAATGTCCATGTCTTCAAAATGGTTTTTAAGGATTTATTTATATGGACATAAATGTTTTTAAAAATTTTAATTCCTTTCAAAAGTTTCAAAGTGGTATGGGACACTTTGATTCAAAAATCTATTTTTAATTACTTCCTTTATAAATGTGTGACTTTTAAATGATTTCAAAAAAGGAGATATTTCTCTCAAATAGTTTTGATTTCATCTATGTCAACATCCTTAGATGGATTTTACGCTTATTTGAAGTTGATTTATTATGATACAAAACTTCTATATTGTATTGAAGGTTTTGTGATATGTTTGACTGTGGATGTGCTATTTTTATACCATTCATAGTTTATGGTGAAATTAATGACATTTCGTATGCTAGTTTTAATACGAATGTTTTTGTTATGTTTAAACCTTTTCATATGGGAATGCATTGGACTTAATAAGTGACGGGTGGAGCCCGCTATAGCTCCTCGATGCATCGGTAGGTCTCATGAGACAAACTAGTGTCTTGGAACAAGGCCTTGACAAAATCTTATTTGTATTCTTGGCACGAGGCCTTGGCTATGTGGTTATGATAGTCTGGCATTATGCATTCCATAATTATGAAAGTGTTTATTGGTTTTTCATGTGATTATTCGATTAGTAGAATATCCATGTGAATAAGTAAATGGAATTATTTCATTTTATTTATGCCATACCATGTTGAAAGTTCAAGTTTAAAAGGCTTTTGTTTTAGAAATGAATTGCCTTAAATGTTTATGCTTACTTTGAATGTTCCGCTATATTGTTATCCTTACTGGGCATTTGAGCTCACCCCTTTTCTATGTTTTATTTTTCCCAGGAAGTGAAGAAGTAAATTATGAATGACCTGCAGGGATATTATGTGGGGATATGAGTGTGGATTATGGATACATTATGTTGTTGTAGTAGTTTTACATTTTATGATGTAATGTAAAACTTATGAATATATCTAGTGTTTCCAAGGCTACTAAACCAATCGGTCTTTCGAGATTTGATCATTATTTGATCATCCCAATGTTATGTAATAATGCACCGACCCTGGGTAACTAGGGTCGGGGCGTTACAGTTGGTATCAGAGGAAGTTTAGTACAAACCTTGGAAGCTAGATTTAGATAAACTCTGATTAGAGCACGTAGACCTAAGATGAACTTTGAGGATTAGTATAGAAGAACTTCCTAGAATTTTGGTATTGTAGAGATTTTGTGAGTTTTCCGAGCAATACATCCCTGTCTGGATACGAGCAGGTAGAGGCGGCTCTGGTACAGATGTACCTAGGGGTAAAACCCGAAAACACCGCTTTGAGCTAGACTCGAACGGGATCTGGTGCACGACAACGGGCCTTGCTGCACTCTTGGTTACGACACTCCCGGGGGATATGCTTAGGATAACTCTCATTTTCTTTACAAATCATTATGAAGGGTTTATGAGTATATACTTCCTCAAATAAAACATTTTTATGATTATGGATTATATCCATAAATAGTTCAATTTATGTTAAGTGTTTTATAAGTATGGGATTATGTATTTTGATTCATAAACTGATCTAGTTTATGCAATTGTTTAGAAATGGCGCCCAGTAGAAGGAATGGGAACTCCAGTAATGCACATGATCCAAAGAGAAGGAAGGATCATATCTTTCATGGTCTTAAGCTATAATTTATAAGAGAAATAGTCTCTCATGTATTATCATCATATGAAGAAATAATATCATGTGTTGATAAGATAAGTAAAGAGTTTACTGAGTCCTATGGCTTTGAAGGGAAGCAAGAGAATAAAAGGATAGAAGAGAGAAATATGGATAAAGGGAAGAGGGAAAAGAAGATTTTTCCCATATGTGATTACTGTGGAAAGAAACACCCTGGAACTTGCCTGAAAGGAATGGGAGTTTGTTATAAGTGTGGAGGAAAAGGGCACAAAGTACGTGACTGCAAGGGTAAGAAAATGGTTTCAAATGTACAATGCTTCATTTTCAAGGAGTTTGGACACTACGCGAACCTATGTCCCAGTCATCAGACTATGCCGCAAATGATGTTATTGGATAATAATCAAGTTATGATACTACCACATATGAAGAAGAATGATTAGAGTTCTTATGTTGATTATGTCAGTTGAGTGTTGTATCAACAATGTACTTGTTATAATAATTATGGAGTATATAAGGATTGTACTGTAGTACTATTTCATTAAGGACTTGAGATTGTGTGGAACAAAGAAAAGTGACTCAATAGCAGGATAAATTTTTCAAAAATATATGGTTGAGAGAATGATAAATCATAATATAGTTCTGATACTGAGGTAGTGATTTTGGAATAATATGTGATTGTTTTGGATAAATTATATTGGATATTCTTGACTACCTTGGAACTGATTAATGATTTGTATATTCCATCATTGTTGGGGTTTAAAACATTTTTGGATTGATGAAGTATATCTAGAATTCTATATGGAATAAGGGAGCATGAATGTAATCAATAAGGATTATGGTAAATCAGGATGTTTCAGTGTTTTAATAGAATACATGATGAAGGTATTAATATTCTATTACAAGGTAAAAAGGATCTACATTATGTTTACCTTCCTTATAAATGTTGGACTGTGAGTTTGGATAGAAGTATTTTGGATAAATTCTAAGTTTGAGATTAATTTTGGATTTCCATAAAAGGACAACCCGGAGGTCGGGCGGCAACCCATCGTGACCGGAAAGGCCGCGAGACTTAAACCCACAACCGAAGGGTGACAAGGGTGTATCACCTACCAATGACCCACGAGATGTCCTGGATTAAATAATGTAGTTTTTATTACAAGATCTTGTATATGAATTATAAATTTGTTTATTTTGGAACCCTATACGAATAGTGTAAATAAAAAAAAAATATTTACGTTCTATTATCTTTTAGAGTGAAAGATGAGTTTGTGGTAGAAATTTATTAATGGATAAAACTCTAATTCTAAAGTAAGTATATCTCCTTATGATCTTAGCCAATCTCATAAATAAATTCCTCAACATTAATAAAAGGAACTTAGAACAAAAATGTTGTCCAAGATGGTACCTTAAATCATCACTAATTCATGGCTTTGGGATTGTTGGCCTTTTCATAGCCATGTTCTCTACCACTCTCCATCAGATAATTGATGGTTAGATTTCTCTTCCATATCCATATTTTCCTACATGGAACCCTAGTATGTGTTATTTTCGGTAATCTTCATACTTTCCACTCTTTATTTTAAATATAGGCCTCGTTAATTCATTTTTCAATGTGGGATTTCAACTAAGATATTTTGAAACGTCAAAAATGTGTTATCCTAATACCCTATGTTTTGTTGAACAGATGGTATTTCAAATCATCATAGATTGATTAATTTAAGGACCTCAATTTTATACTTGTTTGTGATTGATGACCTCAATCACTACCTATAAATATTTACGTTTTTCCTCCAATTATATGTCTCAAATTGCCACCAATGTTCTCTTAATCGAGATCATAATTTGGTGGTGACCCTTTAATTTCTCTTTTCCTCATATTAAGACTAAATTTTAGTAACCCAATTTCCGATGTGGGTTTTCCCACAAATATATTATCTATTTTCAACCTTTTATTTTCGAAGAACAATTTCAAATTGCGAGGACGCAATTTATTGAAGGAGGGGAGAATGTAACACCCCAAGATTTCATAGTGTGTTATTTCATCAAAATAATTCAATAACTTTCACTACATGAAACACCAAGTTCAAGAACACCATGACTTACCAAACAAGACTTTCAAAAGATGTTATGAATAGTATTAGATAAATTTTAATGTTTATATAATCCTTATAATTTTAGAATCCATATTATGAGTTTCTTAGATATAATGCAAGAACAAATTCATTTTCAGTATTGCACTTTTATCAACTTTAATAGTGAACCCTTTTTAAATACTGTATTTTAAACTTTTTGACTAAATGGGGACATCAAAAAATTTAAATTGAAACATCCCAAGATTCTACGGTACGCTTCTCTTTGAATAATGTGATAGCGTGTGTTGTACGCAACACCGAGTTCTAACAACCAATTAATCTAGCCGTTATGAATAGTAATAACTACTTTTTGAAATTATATATATTTTATATTTCAAAATGGACTTCATTTTTGGATTCAGAATATCAAAATTAGCCTAGGGTGAAATTTTGGTACTTTTCGGATAACTTTTATATTTTGATGAATAATGAAAATTACTAAATTTTAATTAAAAACAACTTTTTTAATCAAAATAATTAATATTGATAAATTATGAATTTGAGTGGTTTTAAAGTATATTTAGAATATATTTTTACCATTTAATATAGTGTTGGTCATTGGACATAATTTTACAATTAAACCGAACATAAACAAGTGTCAATCTTTTGATAGTTATTATCTCTTAAAAACACGCTTTTTGTTTTGACAGCGGGAATTAATTTTAAATTAATTTCTGCCTCTTCTATGTTTTGAATTTAGGAAAATGGATTCCATATTTAGAATCAGGATGTTCAAATTGTGTAAATAGGTAACTTTTATTTTTAGACATTTTGAATAATTACTGCGGTAAATATTTTATTTACCATGGTTAAGGGTAAATCCGGTAAATAAGGGTTAAAAAATAATATTATAATAATACTAAATTACCCTAAAACGTGTCTTAACACTATTGGTTGATACATGGTCGACCCTGGGCATCTTGGGGTCTATTTTGGGACCCCATGGATCCACTTGTAAGTGATAATGACACATTATATTAATAAAGCTAAAATAAAAATAAAAATGGCATAAGCTTACTTCTTTTAGAAGAACAATTTTTACATAGGGTTATACATGTTGGATTTTAGATTATAAATATTCATTAGAAAGCTATAAATATTTCCTACATAATGATATTTTATTTATAATTTTTAGACATCAAATAATTTTTATTATTAATGACACAATAATGATGCAATGATTACCTCATTAATAAATCATTTAAATAAATAAGATTATAATGATTAAAATATTATCTAAAACCTGTCCAATTCTTATTGGTTGATGTTATTTAGAATATGAGTCATCTTATCTTCGACATAAATGATTTTTGGACCATTATAAACCGAATACAAATATATTATAAAGTAATACTTTCACTCTTTCCTAAAGAGCCCCTCCTCTCCCTTATAAAAGGAGACCACTTCTACTCATTCCTCACACCTCTCAAGCCACTTTGCTCGTCCAAACTCTGCCCAGCTAAGCTCCCCACATCCCTCTCCTCCTCCTTGAAGCTTCCCCTTAGGCAGAAAGCATTTCAACAAGTCCTTTGGTTCCAACCAAAGTGAGTTACCTAAATTAAAGGTAACGTTTTCTCTTAAATTATTTTCATTTATTTTGCTTCTTCAACCCCCAAACTCTTTTTATTTCCTTTCTTTTGTAACAACACCAGTATCCTCAATATACTAGGATGTTGTTATAAGAAGGATTCAAACTACACATACACACAACTCCATCTAATGGATGATGAACATAATGTTTCTATGGATGGAAAACTAACACCTCACGAAACGATGATTGTTCAAATACATCTTACCGCCTCTCATGGTGGCCATTATGATGGAACTATAATTAAATATGATATTAATGATATATATTTTATATATAAGCTTCTGTAATTCCATTTTATTTCATACCATTATTCGTTTCATGTTGTATATACATACGATAATTTCATTTGAGGAAGTGCGGACTACCGCCCCCTTAAAATGATATGACTCGTTCATACCACACATGGAACGTATAAAGGATGGTGTTAATGAACTTAAGTAACATATATAAAATATTATATTATACTGGAATAGTAATATACCTATGTATCATTTGGATTCGATTCTTTTAAAATAAAAATTAAATGGAAGTAGCGTTCGTGCGTACGTACGGACTACCGTCTCCACGAACGCGATGAGATTCATTCTCCATCGTATCCATTCAAGTATAATTATCATTTTATGATTTAAAAATTATGTTTAAGGACTTGATACCATTCTGGATTTGAATAATATACAACATATCCTTTACAAACATGTCTTACGTAACAAAACATACAAAAGCAAACGAGTAAGTTAACACCCGAAACAACGATAATACTAAGATATTATTATCAAATCAATATTAAAAGATCATATATGATATCATATTAATATATATGATTCTTGTATAATTTAGTAACAATTATATCACCATTATACAGTAGGTTAACCTAACCCAACCAAGGAAAAAGTACAAGGTAAGGGTTATTTCACAATCTCTTCATTATCTGAGGTTGTTTATACGTAATAATCTACTGGGATGTCTTTATAATCCACATCCATGTTTCTTAAAAATGAATTTCAAAACATTTTTAATATTTACTAGAATATGGGTTAAAGTCATTTATACCATTGTTTGACTTTTTATAAGAGGTTTATAAAATAATCTTTCCATCGTTTTCCAAACAAGGTGCTTTTTAACATTTTCGACAAATTTAAGGTAAGAATGTTTTTTTTAACTTATACGGCGGGTCCGGCTATTTACCGCCGTTATAAAATCTTCAAAGCTTCCCTTACAAGCTTACAAGGATATTTTAAAAGTAAATGTTTTATTTTATAATTATGTGACTTTTAAATGATTTCAAAATGAATATTTTAAGAATTTCAGAAAGGTACCCTTTATCAAAATAAGAATTTTCAATGTTTTAAAGATTTATCTTTCTAAATCTTTTCAAATAATGTCCATGTCTTCAAAATGGTTTTTAAGGATTTATTTATATGGACATAAATGTTTTTAAAATTTTTAATTCATTTCAAAAGTTTCAAAGTGGTATGGGACACTTTGATTCAAAAATCTATTTTTAATTACTTCCTTTATAAATGTGTGACTTTTAAATGATTTCAAAAAAGGAGATATTTCTCTCAAATAGTTTTGATTTCATCTATGTCAACATCCTTCGATGGATTTTACGCTTATTTGAAGTTGATTTATTATGATACAAAACTTCTATATTGTATTGAAGGTTTTGTGATATGTTTGACTGTGGATGTGCTATTTTTATACCATTCATAGTTTATGGTGAAATTATTGACATTTCGTATGCTAGTTTTAATACGAATGTTTTTGTTATGTTTAAACCTTTTCATATGGGAATGCATTTAACTTAATAAGTGACAGGTGGAGCCCGCTATAGCTCCTCGATGCATCGGTAGGTCTCATGAGACAAACTAGTGTCTTGGCACAAGGCCTTGACAAAATCTTATTTGTAGTCTTGGCAAGAGGCCTTGGCTATGTGGTTATGATAGTCTGGCATTATGCATTCTATAATTATGAAAGTGTTTATTGGTTTTGCATGTGATTATTCGATTAGTAGAATATCCATGTGAATAAGTAAATGGCATTATTTCATTTTATTTATGCCATACCATGTTGAAAGATCAAGTTTAAAAGGCTTTTGTTTTAGTAATGCATTGCCTTAAATGTTTATGCTTACTTTGAATGTTCCGCTATATTGTTATCCTTACTGGGCATTTGAGCTCACCCCTTTTCTATGTTTTATTTTTCCCAGGAAGTGAAGAAGTAAATTATGAATGACCTGCAGGGATATTATGTGGGGATATGAGTGTGGATTATGGAGACATTATGTTGTTGTAGTAGTTTTTCATTTTATGATGTAATGTAAAACTTATGAATATATCTAGTGTTTCCAAGGCTACTAAACCAATCGGTCTTTCGAGATTTGATCTTTATTTGATCATCCCAATGTTATGTAATAATGCACCGACCCTGGGTAACTAGGGTCGGGGCGTTACAAAGGATAAATAATATTGTACCATTAAATAATAGTAATAATTTCCTAAAATTCATATCTAGTTTTTTAATCCATAATTATATCCATTATGGTAATGAATTGGGGGAAACGAATCTTATCACTGCACTGAGGCGGTAGTCCATACATACACATGAGAAATACTATGATTTATTAATTGGTTGAAAGGGGGATAAAATGGTAATTCTATCATAATAATAACATCTAATTATATGGAATATAATTATTTCACAATGTTATGATGTATAAAATAGGTTTATATATGTGCGAATAAGAAATGAAATTTAATGATCTCGATTAAAATTTATATCTCTTCTTTCACAGACCTCTTCTGGCATACACCATGGGAATTGAATGATTGGTCTTAGAAGAAGAATAATGGATCAAGGTTGATGAAATGAAATATAGAAAAAAAAATTATTAGGTATTGTTCAATATAGAAGCATAAATTTGATTAATAAGGTAGGAAAATGGTTTAACTTTTTATATGAGGGGTAGAACACATATAGAATTACTTAAAAAATTTCAATAATGTAATGCCACATTTAAGAGAAATTAAAAATATTTGGAAATTAATTAAAATATAATATAATATATGGTTGAAATAACTTCAAATAATATTAATTATACATTTTATGTGGATATATTACCCTTATCTCTTTGTTTAACCCCTGGAAACAGATTTTATCTTTGACCATGATAATACCTTTTTATTATTTCTAAAAATAAATTATGATAAAAAATAATGTTGGAATAATTAAATTATATTAATTATAATTATTATAAATATGGAATACATTTTAAAATAATTAAATTTTATATGTGAATTGAATTTTTTTAAAATAATATTGTAAAATGGAACAAAAACCTCTTTACAGAAAAAAGCATTTTTACAAAAAAACCTACATTCATTTCATGCCTGGTAAAAATTATAAAATGAGTATTTAAATATTTTATTAAAAAAATAATCTTTATATTTCATTAAAACCATTATTTGAAAATAATATATCAAATTTATTATGATAAAAACAAATTTCTCATATACAAACCCTTTTTGGAAGAATAAAAAATTTAACTTCTAAAGGATTGATATTCATTCCTCACAATTAGATAACAAATATGTGTATTTATATCGATAAATTACCAATAAATGTCATTAAAATAAATTTTAAATGGTGATTAATTGATTTTATAGAAAATAGTATATAACTTGTAAAAAAATCAATTATTCAAAAAAAATTATTTTAATCAATAAAGTATTTTATTAAAAATATTATGATTATTTACAAGAAAATAATTATTACATTTGAATTTAGGAAAAAATATCTATATATGTTCCATAATTTGATTAATCATTTTGTACATAAAAATCCAATGTCCAGGTTATAATGGTATTCTATATCACATGTATATTTTTTCTCGATGTTTCATGTAACAAAAGCTATTGAACACTTAATGATTATTTAAATTGAAATAAATATAAAATCATGGAATTTTATATTCTAGCCCCTAAAAAGGAATTTCACCATAGAAGTTACTCCACTCAGATATAAAAAATTAGGATTTCTTGGCTTTATCACATCCTTGGGTTCTTATGTTGCTTTCATGAGTTTCAGATTCCACTAGATAATTTTAACTAGTTGAGTAGTCTTATTCCATTTAATATTATCCACATGATTTTGGATTTACACCATTTTTTCTTTATAGTAATGATCATGATCTAATATACCATATTCTAAATTTTTTACACATGAAGGACTAGGTATATACTTAATCACTGGATATATATGGAACACATAATTATTTGGGAGTGGATTAATAATATTTTCAATTGATAAGATACAATCCCAAATATATCAAGAATATTAAACGTAACAATATATAATGGGCATAAATTTTCATTATCTATGAATCTCATTACATTATTCAATGAAAAAATCAGAGGAATACCTTCTCAATTTCTTCAAATTCCAAATATTTTAGGTTATTTTAGAATATCTAATTAGTTGACTCTGATATTTTAGGATTATCCACTAAATGGGTCTAACATTTTCCACCACTTCCCTTGATCTATCATGTCCTAATAGATTTCATTATCAAAATTAAACATATCATATCATATTTCTTCACAACCAGTCATAAAGGGATTCATAAGGATCTATTTGAATGTTGTATTTGATGTTATTGTACTAAAAATCCTATTAGAGGAAGATGTATATCCTAACAGACTTTAAAATCTAGAGAACATGATATTAACATAGATTTTAGGGTATGAATCATCCTATCATACTAACAATATTTATCTGTATAATATATATTCAAAAAACACTACTCTGTATCCATTGATTTTTTAGGATTCTTAGGAACGTTGAGGTAATCCTTCGATCTCGATCATATAATACAAAATGTGTTACTCCATGAAATAATACTTGTTTTCTAATGTATAGCCTAGAAATTTCATTAAGAGAGAAATCATCTCTAATAGAAATGATTTTTTTTGAAATCATAAGGAGATATACTACAAATCATATAGAATTATGTCCTTTATAAATATTGTGGTGTAAAATGATGAAATATATCTTGAGGTTTTCCCATTTCCATTCTAGTATGGGTGATTTTTATAAATTATTCTTAGACTTCTATCTCTCACCCTTAGCTTGGTGACATAACAATAATCAAGATACATATTCCATAATATATCTATTCCTATCATCCTACCATAAATACTCTATGATATATCTAAATATATGAATAACTTAAGGATGAATAGAAAATTATGAGCTTTGAGTTTATTTCAATTTCCAAATCTTAAATTCTGGAATTTACATGACTCATAATTGTATATTGAAGCATGAATTTCCATCACAATCATTTTTTAACTCAATATTGGTCCCAAAATTCATCTACAGGTCTAAATACTATTTTTTGAACTTTTTAATCCTTGCATGGATGGATGATTGATCAATTAAATGATAAAGAAATTATATTTCCACTATCATCATGATTTCGAGATCCATATCTTTCTTATAAATAAGTATTTGATCACTTTATATCAAAATAATGAATTTTTATAGTTTGATCATTCTCAATCAGAGAATCAAACACCTCATTCACCATTATATGGTGGGAATGTATTGAGCATTCATTGTCATTAATCAACTCTATTAATATAATTTGGTTCATATTCAACTATTTAATGGTGATATTATACATAAAATGTTTATTATTTATATATGTGGCACACATTTTTCTATAATGATAAATCCATTATATCATTATTGAAATGATTCTTGTTGATAACCCTAAATAATGAGCCCATTACTTTTTACAATGAATAGAAAATTCACCTGAGTCATAAGCTATCAACTTTTAATTCTAAAACATAACACATCCCATACCCTTATTTGATTCATCATTGTAAATCGTTAACCCATATCAATTGTAAGTTAGTGTTAGAATATGTTAAATGACCTAAATTGTATTTAATTATTTGAAGTTTTCTCCATATTCATTAGTTTAATAGAACTCAACTCCCTTCCAATATAACATGGTGACTAGATTAGATAGCGATGAAACATTCTTAAAAAATAGTGTTAATATCCCTCCAATCCATGAAAACTATGGATCATAGTCAGAATTGTTAGTTAGATACAATATTCAGTTACATCCATCATTGATGGATCCACCAATATAACCTCATTTGAAATTATATTACAGAATGATAAAAAAAATTGATTCCATAATTCACAGTTGGTAATTTTTTCATAATTTTTTCTGGTGTTGTCCTCAGTACAATCATCATGTAATATCCATACTCATCCTTTATCATGGAATATAAAATAATATAGCCTATAAATACAACCAAAAACTAATCAAGTAAATTTCATTGGACAATATTAAATAATAATATAAATATAGTTGTAGAATCGATAAGAACAAATGTAATATCTATTAATTAATAATGTATATACCTCAAATAGAATCTTTTTTTCGTATGAATTTACTTTTAATAATCATATTATAGCGTCCAGATTTAGGACCAATATTTTAAAACTATTGACCTATATTTAATTAGTTGAAGAATCTACAATTTTATGAACTTTGTACTTATTATTGATTGTGATATTGTTATGTTTTCAATAATCAATTAGGGGTCAAAATGTTCCAAATTTATTTTTAACTACATTAAATTAGTGCATCCCAGGGAGAAAAATGTATCCATATAAATACCATATGAATATTATTTTGGAGTTATTTAATTAATTCCAACAACTAAATGTGGTCTATTCTATATATATTCTTGAAAATAGGTGTAACATTAGGAATGAGTTCAGTAGAAAACAAAACATCTTGATTCATTGAGAGACTAAAAACACTTCTAAAGTGACATCATAACCCCCCCCTAAAATAACAATATATTCAATGTTGGGTTTATTATTAACCAACTGAGATATTTATTTTTTTAATATGAATCAATATTCATACCATTAATTTATTTTTTATTAGATGATCATATTTATCCATGAATTCATATATAATAATTTCTTGGTTGGGAATATAAAATGTGATGTCACGTCCTTGGAAATTTTCATATATTTTAAATAAAAAAAGTCAACCCATGCCTAGAATAACATCAAATTAAAATTAATGATGTAGAAAAATATTTTTAGGAAGCATATTACTGTAAAATAAAATCGAAGAAAAACCAAAGACTTCATATGTGATCATAACACAATTATGAGTTTTCAATGCTAATTGAATATCTATTAATTGATTAAGTAATGTGGTACCCTTAAAAAATTATTTAGGAATATAAGTGTGGGTAAATCTGGAAGAAAATAATACATTATTTGTCCTTTAGTGGATGAAAAGAATATCATTCAACACTATGATATTATACCCCATGTAGAAAATAATGATCAAAAGATATTTCCATTTGTCTCTAGGATTATGAGGTTTTGGACAATGATAAACATCATTAACCCTCATATTCAAGTAATTGTTAGCATAATCCCCATACACCATTCATTTGATATACCAGAGTGTGGGTGGAATGTTATCTAGAAATTTAACTCTATAAACATCATTAGCTAACCTCTTCAAATCGTATTAAAATATAATTTCCCATTGAACATTCTTTCAATGGATAAATTATTTACTATTTCCCTTCTGAAATGTAACTCCATGTTTCATTCTAAACTTTAGGAATAATGTATGACTAACCTTCTTCTATATATGGTTTTATTGTTACACTTTCCCTTGAATGAGGTTTTTTTAAAAACCATGTGATTGATAGCTGATACTGATCTCTATATATATATTGAGATCTCATCGAATAATTTAGTCAGGGCAACTGATGTCTCTTATGGATAATTCTCTTCAGTGACATGGTTTTAAGAAACATAGGATTAAATAAATATTGTTTTTAGTTTATATGATAACAATTAAAATGTACATCAATGTTTTTGTATTTTTTAATTCATAAGTAATAGTGGAATTATGATCCTTCTACTTTAGAATAAGGAATTACTTCCACATTTTCATATGAATAATGAAAAATACATGTTGAAAAATAAGCATCTAAACTCATCCCAAACTATTACATCAATTTTATTCTATTACATCGTGGTTATGATAATATGTGCCATTTATATATTTCACCTTCTAAATGATTGACAACCAAAATAACATTTTAAAGCTTACAACATTTGAGAAATCAAAATTTAGTTTTAGTGGTACTTATACATTATTCAATTATTTGTGGATTATTAGACCCACTAAAAAATATGGATGTTACCTCATGAAGGACTCAAAAGAAAACTTTTCCCCCCTTTTTACATTGTGAATCACATCATGAATCATTTCTAGAGAAATTATTATATTCAATGTAAAAATATTTTTTTTCTATATCTCATAATGCTTAGAAGTTTAGGAGGAAATTCATTACATTGTATTTCATATTTAGTATTAGGAAAAACTCTTTTTATTAAAAGGTATTAAATAAAACTAATATACATAGTATTAAGAAAAATAAACATAGCGTGAAACCACATATTCATTTAAATAAATTGTATAATGTCTAAATAGTGACGAATTATTTTCAATTTAATAAACCTTAGATTTAACTTATGTCATCCATGGTTGTCCGGTATTCAAATCCATTATAAAGTTTATAGTGTAACTATGAAATAACCTAATAATATCTATCATAGTGTCTCTAAATAGGTGTTCCTTATTCGGCCCACCCGTGGTGAAGTAGTGATGATTGATTTAATACCAAATCCTCCCCTTTTAGACATGTTTCCTATAGGTGAATCATTTCCAAATCCAAATCCAATTTCCAGTATCTAGAAAGGGATATATTTTATAAGGATAACATGATACATTATTTACCATAAGAAAATATGTTACCCCATACATAGTAAAATCATAAGGGTTCTCATTAAATTTTCCTCATCTAGGTTTCCAAAAATATTGAAGCCTTTCTCTGATACCAACTGAGGTAACCGATGAATTACATACCCAACTATTATGTCTTACCAGATGTATTTTCATTACATATCACTATGATCCATGTCTAAATGATAAATATTTATATTCATTAAAATATTTTAAACAGAAAATAATGGTACATAAAACAATTTCATTCTCTCCAACTATGATAATCACAAATATCCACCTTTTTAGATGTATCATACATAAAAATTCTCCATATCTTGTGGAAGGAAACATAATAAACGGTGAGATCATATAATGATTATGGGTATACTTGGGAGATACAAATCCATAATCATTTTTGTTCCTATCATTATAATAAGTGTATAATAACATGATAATAAAATTTGGAAATCATCCCCAATAATTCTAAGATCTTATTCACGAGTCATGAAATAAATATTAGTAGTCTATATGATAAGAATCATAATTGAATCAATGAATTTAAGACATTAGAGAATTAAATTGATATATGATCCAATAATAAAATAGTGGAAGAGTGTAATGCATAATCCTAATAAAATTAATATTAGTTGAAGGATACCCAAAAATAAATTCATAAAATGTTACACATGGGATGAACAATAACATACATGGTTTGTTTATGGGATAACATCTTGTGTATCTTCCTTTGGGCTTGGGATAACCTCCAATGTAAACTTTGAGCTCATAAAACAACAATATTTAAAAAATTAATCACAGGGTTATAATATACCCTATAATAAAATAACAATAACCCACTCATATGTATGACACAATATCATGAAAACATTTATCATGTAATAATAGCTTATCCTATGGAAAATAAAACGATTTTAATAAATATTTCATCATCATAATTAAAAAATATAAATAAATAATAAGGATAGTATCATAGAATCATATTCATAGTTAAACATTACCAAAATAAAGTATTTTATCATATATACAAAATGAAATTGAAATATCACGATAATATTTATAAAGGAAAATACTCTGTCCAATTTGAAATCACTTATTTTAAATGTAAAAATTTCAAAAATATTAAGGGAAAATTTATTTGAAAATAACCATGGAATTTTATAAATTAATATTCCACTACAATAATTTTCATTATGCTGAGAAACCCTATTCCTTCAGTGTATATTCAAATAAATATTCCATTAAAACCTATGATAAAAAATCCTCATTCGAAAAATGTTATGAGATTTTATTATAATTTTTTTAATGAAATTATAACATTTGTTAAAATTAAAATAATCTATCATTGAAATAACTTTAATACATTGTACAAAAAAAGTTATATAAAACATAAAAATTTACGGGAATATTTCCTCTTTAATAAAAAAATAAATCCATTTTCCCTTAATAAAATCTATCAAACATTTGAGTATGTAAGAACATAGTTATTCTTTGAGGAATATACCCTATTTTTTTAGTAATATTCCTTATTTTTATCATTATATGAATAACTAATGAAAATACAGAAGTAAAAAAGGGTCTACAGGGCATGTACCATTCCCATTTCTCTTAATATTAGAGAAAATAGGTGGGCCACATGGTTAGTAGAAACCATGCCACACATTCCCATCATTTGGATAAGTCCAAGAAGAGTGAATCGAAGAACAACTCTGGGATGCACAATTTCCCCAAACCATGAAACATATGATGAAAAATTTCATGAGAAAACTAAAAATGTTAATATAGAAAAATGGAATGGTTTTTACAATATTTCTGAAACTGTGTAAATGAACCATTCACACCCTTTCATTTGATAGTAATTCATATATAGTGGGAACACAATTAGGACTACAATTAAGAAAAACCTATAACTCATTAAATGTGGGGTAAATTTATAATTTATAATTGAGTATTAAAAAATAAGACCCCTCTCTTTATTTTTTCTAAAGGATTGTAGTCCCTCATTTTCTCCAATTGAACCATCCTCATGCATCATCATCTAGGTTATTTTATTTTTCTTCTATCTGGACCATTAAAATGACTTTCTTATATCACATTGGTTATCTATTGGTAAGATCTCCATTAAATATGATCTTTTTATCATTATTCAGCCTATAGATGAATTTATTTTAGTTCAAGATCATATGACCTATTTTCATTGTGTTCATCTATTATTTCATTTTCATACGATCATGTCCAAACTATGGTATGATACTAAAAAAGGAATCTAAAACATGAATAACATAGGTGGTTCATGAATTATCCCTAAATATTTATATATTTATAGATTATTTATGTTGTGTTCATATATTATTCACAGCAAGTTTCTTAATAAATCTAGATTCCTGGAATTTAATCTACTAAATTGAAAAATAAGGCCCTTTTGATGACTCTGGACCGCATTTATGGTTGAGACATTAATGTTTACCACCTAGTGAACGTTACATTTATCATTATTTCAATAGTGAACAATTTTTTTATTACCCGAGACATCGTTCAGGATTCCATTACATTAAAATTGTTATGGTATGTGTTCCATAAAAATTAAATGAATAATTAAATTGTAAAATTTAATTCATATTAAGAGATTTCACTTTTCCATGTTAAATTTTTTAAAAATGAAAAGTAGTTGCATGTTCTTAATTCGCGTTGTCATGTATCATGAATGGAAATTAAATGATTAAAATGAATTGATATATTAATTAGTATTCCATGTTTTATGATGTTAAATTTCTATAAATAAAATAATTATAAGTATCCTATTATCATCATTTATTTATTTATTGGGATAAGGAATGTATAAGGAAAAAAGAAAGGGAATGAAATAGAGAAACTATGGGGGCCTAAAATAGTGAAATCCAAGGGAATCCCCTCTAATAATGTTAACCCCATCAGGATCCAAAATGATCATATTATAGTAGCATGAAACACCTATGTTATGATCTACTAGAGAGGATAGGTGATCAACCACATTAATCCCCACACACTGTGTGTAAACCATTCAAATATTGGCGCAAATCATACCTTGACATTTTCTAATGATATAGGAAATCGACCAAGGAACATACCCGGTGACTTGAAGGGAATTAAGGAGGTTGACAGAGTTATTTTCATATTAAGAACATGATATGTTCCCCAATAGGTCAAGGGAACGTCCAGTGAGAAGGGTGTGAGCCTCTGCCTGTTGGGAAGAGCCACAACAAAAGTTAGAGGTCAATGCCAAGATAACTGATCCTCTAGGGTCATGGATGGCCCCTCCTCCTCTCATGACCCCCAATATATAGGACCCATATTATTTATGATTTAAACCCATTATACGAGGAAGCCATCAAATCCCTATACTTTACAATGAAGTGCCAGAGTGATGATAGACATAGATGTAAAAGGAAGCAGACGAAGATATGGAGCATCCTATCATTCTCTAGAGAGCCTCCCCAATTTATTCAGGAGGTTTATAACTCTATAGATGATTCCTATTACTATGGATTGGATACCCTCATACATCTCTTTGTTCCTAGAATACCATAATCACCAAAATCTAGCATGTATAACGATGGAACACGCCATTTTCTCCGGACCCCTTTCTCCTCCTCTATGAAAACAGAGGACAAGAAATGGGCCTACCCGTATATTACAGGAGGAAAAGTCATTGAATTCACTAATGAAGGACTAATCATCACATGGAAATTAACCCTTGAAGAAACGGAGGGTCACATGTTCCGATTTTTGGATGGAGTATCGTGATCATCAGGAAGAAATATTGATCCCAAGACACTTAATGTTCTCATTGATGGGTATCACATTATTCCTAATCCTCCATGTAATAATGATGAACATCATGGGAAATATCAACATCCATATAACCTCATTCCTGTTATGATTGTTCCCAAAATGAGAAAGATAGTGGTGGTATTCATTCGTACTGAAGGACCCATAGAGAACTGAGGAAACACGTAGGTATCCAGATTAGAGATGAGCAAGATAAGGTTAACGGTGGACTACCATCCTTTTTTCAGTATTTTCCTGTTGAATTCAGGGTAATTACTTGCCTCCCTGAACAAAATTCTTATTTCTAGGAATCCTAGAAATCCAATCACTGTGGAATCCCAATTTTGATTCCAAAAAGATAGATCCCCCACTCCAATAATATTGGGGATGTGGGGAAGCATGGATGTAAAACGAGTGAGAATAATGAACATGAAGGGTGATGTGTGGATCCCAGGCATCTCTGCGTAATCTGCACAAATTGTGTACATGGTCCTTCCCCAAAGTGTTTGGTGCTCATGGATTTCCCAAGCCATTTTTCTTTCCTGTATTGGACAGTTTCTGCAAGGATGTAAACATATATTCCACCTTTTTTAAAGGGCCTCACCATCTTCTATGAGGACACCAAGTGGTGTTTTCCTTTAGCAAGAGAATCCAAAATTTAGAGTGCCAAGATATTTTCAATATTACTGATGACTTTTTTGTACATTTATGGAAGAGAGGGCATGAACAGTAGATCCCAAAAGAATGCTATTAACTTAAAAAAAGACACCCGATGGAAATAAATTTTTTATTCCAGTTGGGGATACAATTTTTTATCATGATGGTGTTGTGGTCAATGTCAAAAAATCGATTATCACCTGATGATATGGGAGACCCATGATATACTGTGGGAAAACACTTTATTTTCATATCCCAAAGAAGGAAAAATGAGGACACCTGGAAAGAAGAAAATATACTAGATAAGATGATGTTTCTCTTAGAACTATTAACAAAATTCCCACTCCAATTAAAATATTCCTCAATCACCCTCATAAATCCCCAGATGGAACTTCGATGTTATCTCAGCTTTTATTCTGGAGGGAATTTCTTGAGTACTCATAGGACTCCATTTTTTCATTGATTTTATATTCATATGATATAACCACCACAATTTGTGGTCCTTATATTTTTATGTAAATGCACTAGTGATGTAACAATGATTCTCTTGACTATTTTCTAGATATTAGAATTCCATGTATATACACCTTTGGTTCATCTTGATATCTTCAGACACATGGAAGCATGGATTCACCCAATTGTTTCCATTAATACATGGCCCATAATTACTAAATATGAGATACATGGACTAATTTTGACTCTATTTCACTGTAATTACAGGGGTGTACAATTCAGATTACACTCAGACCATTAAAGACGGACTTTATGAGTTTCTATCATAATTTGGATTGGCCCCTGAGGTTAAAGATTCCTTGACTTATCTTTGGATACTCTTATTATTATCATTTTTATTACTCAATGATTTCTAGTGTGTTATAATATAAATACCTTATCTAATAATTAAATGAATACATATTCATTCACGAACTATGAATGAAGCATGTATAGGTTGTTTACTTAATACTTTTTTCTTTTTATATATACCTACAGATTTTTTGATTTTATATTCACATGTTGGAGTTGTATAACCATAGTTTTTTGTAGCCAAATAGGATTTATATCATACCTTATTAGAAGAAACATGGGTACACAAGAATATTCTTGTGTTGTAGGTGTAGAAAAGGGATGTATCCCACTCTGGGTAACAGACATCGTACATAAATATGGGTGCTTGGTTGTTGATGATTGGGATGATGCATTAGAACAGTATATATTTTTGTTTCCTTTTTTAATCATTTTTAAATCATGTGTTGTACATTCAACCAACTACCATGTATGCATGTTTCTATTTTATAGATATATGACATTTCATCATTTTGTATTATATTCTATCCAACTCTTGAGATCATTATTTATTTCCCTCATCTGTATGAATTACTCCACTACCTTATTTACTGTTATTATTATCCTGCTTATTATGTTCATACATCAATTTTACCCCAATTATCCACTCTAATCAGAGGATGTAGTATTCCAACAGACACACGCTAGGCCCTCACTGCAAGTCGTTAGTAATTGGTTTATGAGGAGGCGTGTGTAAAACCATGTGGCCAGCAAGGATTACTTTCTCATGATGAACCTAGTGTATGACATAATAATGTTGTATTAGAGCCTTTTCTTTTCTTGGATTAATTATTTGGAAATATAGATATGAAATTATACATTTTATCGATGTTAGACAGAAGCCATGCCTAGGAGTAACTATCCCATATTCAAGGTAAACACCATGTTTCCTAGGGATTAGAAATTTTTATTTTATATTTCAACTATTCGAGTTGATATATTTTCACAATTGGGTTATTTATATGAATTTTTGTATATTATATTATTTATGGTGATTTTAAATCATAGTATCGAAAACAGTATTGTTACATGCATCATTATAGCCACTAAGTATTTACATGCCATACATATGACTTTACATAGAGGTTTATTATACATCATGCATGTCACATATTTCTAATGATTATTGAGTGTTCCCAAGTTGTGATATATGCCTATTCCACAACTATATTCTATATGAAAGGGAATATGGTTTTTAGAATTCATAGGAAGAAACAAAATAAAAATTTCATATATTGATTGATAGTTGCATTTTAAATATCCAATTTCAACATGTGTAAGCTATGAAACACTGGTTATGTGGGCATGGATTTTATAGTGATTACATGACTTAAAATTTAAATTTATAATATTAAATGTTCTTTATAAAATTTAATTCACAATTAATCGAATCGATTGATTGTATTTTATTATTTATATTATAAGATAAAATGTAAGGGGTGAAGTTTAAGATTACATTGGTATCAATCTCATTTTATAAATTGTACCCACCTTTATAAATTGGGTATGGTAATTAATTTAATTGAGAATTATATTATGTATATCTTCACATAAAAACATAAAATTTCAATTATACAT
This sequence comes from Viscum album, assembly GCA_963277665.1. Lineage (NCBI taxonomy): Eukaryota > Viridiplantae > Streptophyta > Magnoliopsida > Santalales > Viscaceae > Viscum > Viscum album. The sequence goes on along the minus strand of OY728162.1, from coordinate 364,586,559 downwards.
ATAAAAAATAGTTTCTAGTAAATGGAGTGTCTATGTGTAATATAATGATCGTTTTCCTCCTTAACATGGAATCGACCCTCCATATACTGGTACCCATGTAAGTAAAATCAAGAATGCAATTAAACACCTTGACCTTCAACATGGATAGTTGGGGTAGTTTGTTGGGTACTGAACCCTTTTTATTTTGATCTACTTTTTTGTTTAAATTTATATATTATATATCTTATTCTGGGTCATGTGCTTGGAATCTGTGGAATCTTATAACATGAACATCCATGAGTCATATTCAAAGAGTGTAGTGAAAACCATTCTCTAGAAGAGGTCGGGTTTGATACCCTTGTGTTATCTCTAGTGGTTCCATCTATAGAACCACATTCTATTCATGAATCGGACATTAATGGTCACCTTTTAGAGTGTTTGCTATGATTGATGTAATTTATGTAGGTTTTTTAATGACCATCACCAATGATGTATAATCTTGTTCGTCGGTTAAAGAAAAACTATCCTCCCATATCCTTTCAAGATGGTAGTCCTCAAGAAACTTAATCATGAATATATTAGATTCTATCTATATTTGATCATCTAGAGATCCCTCCAAAGAGGAGGATAATTATAACCGCCAATATATGGAAAGATTATGCAATGAATTGGTGGGGTGATATTACATTGGTTGGGGTTAAATAGGTCATGGTCTATGTGTACATTTAGTCTACCTTCTATGATTACATTTTCCTATGATTCTGAGAGATGATTGAAATGGGAGCTCATGCCCTTAGAGAATGTTGATATTTTTATCATGGACTATTTTGGATGTTTTCCTAATCTTCAATGATTTGAAAAACGACTTTTCGGTGATTTGATATCATAATAATTATTCTTTAAGTATGGCCTCTGTTTTTCTATCCTAACTCAAGTGGTTTTCGTCATCATATCTAAAATTTTGGAGATTACAAATCAATTTCCCATCACTGAGAACCACATAATTTATGTAGACAGTTTATAAAATTAAGTTTTAGTGTTGAGATTGTGTATTGGTTCTTCTGATACCAGTTTTGTGTAAAACATATTCAAGGAATCTTCTTGGTATGTTCTGGGAGTGATTTTTTTGGTGGAAAAGAAATGTGATTGTGGATGAGTATATTTGGTGTTTTCTGAAGAAAGTGTTTAAGGTGGAAAAATTTCAGAGCTTTTGCCAAATTTTTGGGCCTCAATATCAGTACTGTGTTTTTGGAAAAATAAGTTTTTCATAAAGAGGTTCACTGTTCTAGGATTTCGAATGATAGTTTGTGGATCATGAAAGGTGTTATGTGGAATGGATTTGGGAATTATGAATAAGTATACTTCTACATCGTAGCGCTATGAGAAACATGAAGGATGGTATGTGATCTTGAATGAAAAATAGTTTATGGGGAGGCTTTTAGTTCACAGGAGTCCAATGGTATGACGAAGGATTGTAGTATGTAGTATTTCATGTTTTTTTGTGAAAACTAGATGGTGATTTGTGCCACCATGATGGGAGAATGGTTGTACGTGGGCCGCATAGGGAAAAAGTTCACCTAAGGAGAAGTTCGTGGTGAAGGCGGAAAAACATTGATGATTTGGATGATAATGATTCAACGATTTTATGGATCTATTTTCCTAAATAAAGACCTATATTTCCCTCATTAAGATAGAGTGATTTTCTTAAGAAATCATTATTTCTGTTGGAATTCTGTGAAGGATTAGAGTGGTTCGTGTAGGAGAATTCGGCAAAGTGTGAAGTGGTTTATGAGAATAGTTATTGAAAGTGTTCATGTGGGGATCTGAAGCTCCAAAAATAATGTGTTCCACCGAGGATAATTAGTCCACACAAAAATATGTCCATGGAATAAAGGATTCGGAAGAAGAGGTATACAGAGGCGGTTCACAGAGCCGGTACCTAGAGGCAGTATGCGGAGGTAGTACGTTGAAGTGGTGGTTCACGAGGCATATATGCTATGTGGTTCATTACAGTTCGTGAAGGAAAAAACTGGTCCATGAATGGAATTAAATACTTCATGAAATCAATTTATGCAAACTAACAGTATGTGAAATAGTTTATTTCATCTATGAGTGAAAAAAAAAGAATCATCCAAAGAGCATTTACATACTGATGAGGATCTATGCATTCATGAAAATTAAGGGACCTACAAGTCCATAAACTCTGGTGAATACCTTCCAAGATTTTTGAGTGATGGAAGAGGAAGAAGGTGATATTTTCCACCTATAGTGAGCCAGATAATGAGACAAACCGAGTTACCCTTGAGAATTCAGTTACCAGACCATAAACCAAGTAAAGGAATTAATCCTGGGTATATAATAGATCTTTCCTGAACCTTGTAATATTATGTGTGATTTATTTTATTTTTTACATTGTTACATCACAGTTGTGTTTTCATTGGACATAGTCTTGTGAGGGTTAACTAAGTAAAATTGTTTTTTCCTATGCATGATTTAATTTTGGTTCATTATTGTCTAGGGAAGAAATAGAGGAGTCTGTTTTTAATGATTAATCTAGATCCAATGGTGATATAGTTTCAATCTATTAAACCTAAATTAGTCCCCTCACGGTATTTGACCTAATGATCCAAATAATTGGTATTAGAGGAAACGATGGATTGTCAATAATTCTCTCTCTATAGAAGAAATATATTTGGTCAATCAAAAAGGAATTCTAATATTTGATGGAAACATTTATGAATTATGGAAGAATCAGACACAGATTTACATCCGATGGTTATTAATGGATTTCCTTATTTAAGTAATGAATGGTATATAAGCTAGTATTGATTATTGGAAATTATCAAAAAATGAAATAATAGAATAGGATGTTGATTCCAAAGGGATAAATGCTTTAGGGGAGTACTATGAAAAATAGATTATATTAAGGTAATTTCATGTAATTCAACACATTATATGTGGAATAAGTAGATGAATATTTATGAGTGTGACTCAAAAGTCATAGAATCAATGTTGTAGGTTCTATGCAATATATATGAGGATATCATAATTCACCCTAATGATTCTGTTGATTCATTCATTGACTAGATAAATTTCGTTTTGGAAGTCATGTGTGTTCTTAGGGAAGTCATTCAAGATCTAAATATTGTGAAGAATATCTTATGAAAACCTTATCCTCTGTTCAATAAAAATGTTTTAGTATTAGAATGTAATTATCCCAAAGATCTAGCATTGGATAACATGGATAATTCCCTTATTTCATTTGATATGAGAAATGATGATAGTGATGATGTGGAAAAGGGAAAATATAAAGTGGTTGTATTTATGGACATCAAGATGATCTCCATTTAAGAGGGACATGAAGATGATGGGATTGACTAGGTGATGTAATTTTATAACTAAAATCATTAAAGTGAAAAATGAATGTTCAATAGGAATCTTCCACTTACATTATTTCTATGTGTGGAGGTAGGAAATATTGCAGTAAGTTTCATGAAGTTGTTTTGAGAAGATTAATAGGATGAATTTTTAATTCACAAGAATATGTCGTTAACCTATTTGAGATGAATGAAGAACATTAATAGAAATTTATTCAAAAAGAAGAATCTTATTTTAAGAGAAGATGATAGTTCAAAATATTCTATGTGAGAATAATGGTAGGACTGTAAGAGTCATAAAGCTGATGTTTTGGAGGATGTTTTTTTAAATTATGCAAGAAAAGAACAAAAAATAATGAAAAGGTAATGTTAGAGGAATAATTGACCTTCAGCAGGAACTAAAATATTCTCTTTAGAAAATAGATGAATGGAGATCCAAAATGAAGAAAACCAAAAAACATGTTCATGATACCAAAATATATAAGAAGTAGTAGGATTAAGAGAATTCTAAAATGAATGAATAAATTGAAAAACTAATGTCTTCTATTATATAAATTTATGAAAAGGTTGTTGAGTATATTCTCAAAATGGAATAATAGAGAAGGGAAATATGTAGTTTGACTGAAAGTAGAAAAGTTCAAATAAAACATTCCCATAAACATGAAGAGGATGTTTCCATCCTATAAAGAAGATTTATGGATCAATAAAAATTAATGAATCCATGTACATAATTGGGAAGGAAGATCATACATGAAATAGGAATGTTGAATGTTGATAATATTTGTCTTGTAGAATAGAAGCAATTGTCAAATCAAATTGATTTAAGTGGTATGGGGATTGATCGAAAATAGAAAGTAGTAATGGTTGATGTTAGATTACAAAGACCCACTCTTATACCAATGATTGATTTGGGTATGATGCAAGATTAGATGACTCATAAAACTCAAGGGACAACCTATGGTGTATTATTACCACACAAAAATGTATCTCCATTGATATGTTATTGTTTTTAAAATAAGGGAAACTAAAAAATGATTTTCCCAATGAAAAGACGTAAGAATGATGAAAACCCAACATTGGTAGTGATACAGATCTCAATTTTCTAGATCATCCTCTGATGGTCACTATTTTCGGTGTAGAGGATTCAGAATCATGGAAAGATATTTCTCCTCAACTATATAGAAGAATGTGATAAAGAATATTGAATGTGGTCATAAGTCATAGCCAAATGTATCATTAAATGAGATAAAACTTCAAAATCTATTTTCAACTCTATGATATGATGCACATCCAACATACACTAAGGATAACCAATACTATCAATCATCACCAGGTATGATGTCAAAAACATGGAAAAATAGAATAAGATAGTTGAACAAGTAGTGGTTGATTAATTTTCTTTTAAAGAATTAGATCGTACTAGTATACAGATTATTGAAAATAGATGCACCTCTCATATTACATTTATTAAATATATGGTGTCTAGAGAAAAGTATAATATAAGAAGTATTATATGATTTGGTAATCATGAAATCCTGAATATTGTTGTCTTAGTAAAATCCCCGTATGGGGGAACAGACATGAGACATGGGGATGTCTTAATTGTTGAAGGTCTCAGTACCAACTTGCACAATTTTAGAAAACAATGAGACTCAAGACAGTCTATAAATATTTAAAAAACCATGTTTCATCAAGGAAGAATTGGGTGCAATTATTTTTCAAATAATGTGTATGAAAGGAAATATATAACTTGTGAGTGGATAAGTAGATTGGTGATTTCTATCTAAGGAATAAAAAAACAAGTTATGACATAAATGTATTCGTCACTTGAGCCAAACATCCTTGAAATATTTCTTGGAATATAATGCTTCCTAATACCTACCTAAATTATAACATTTTTATACCCATAAGTATGATTATGTAAATAGGGGAAGATCATTTGAATGAAATATAAGGAAAAGTGAAAATTTCAAAATAATTGCTTGAGTAGGTACATATTGATGTATGCAGACCGATTTCACAAAGATCCAATGATGGGTATAGATATCATGTCATATTCAATGATTATTTTACTAGACTGGAATGTGTTTCAATCATGAACCAAAAATCTGAGGTGTTCAATTAGAAGAAGGCATATCGAAGGTAAGATGAGAAGTTGATGGGTCAAATGATTTGACTGATACAAATAGATAATGGAACAAGGTTAAAAAATTTCCATGTAGATAACTATCTTGATAAAAAAGTGGTAAGGCATCCTATTTCCTCAGCAGAAACTCCATATTACAATGGATTTGTTAGAGTGAAGAAATCAAATTATTAAAAACATGGTTGAACAATTCTCATTGAAAATGACCTTCCAGTGATGTTATGTAGTGAAGGAGTGATGAATGAATTATATAACTAAAATAGAGAATTATTATGTACAAAAGAAGGGAAGACTACAGATGAACTACTGTATGCAAAGAACCCATCATTGAAGTAATTCCATGTCTCCAGAATTATCTGTTTCATTTTGAATAACGAGAAGCCCGAGAATTTTGAATCATGTGGAGATAAAGGGAAAATTCAAGGATAATAAAAGACAAGAAAAAGATATAAATGCTTCAAAAAGTGTCTAGGAATGGTATTTGAAAGAAATAATGCAACCATGGTATAAAACAGGTAGAATCTTTATCATGTACATGACAGGTTTTAGGAGGATAGTGATGAAGATGTTAGTAGATCAATGGATGTTCCACTTCTAGAGGCTGATTCTGATACAGATTCAAATAATAAAGAGGATGCGAAGAATACACTATCATGAAAAAGGCAAAAGGGATGATCCAAAATTTATAGACAGAACATAATTTGTTATCAGACAGCACCGGTATTTGCAAAATGTATGAAGAATCTATAGCATGCATCGTACTTATCATTGATAGAGCCTAAATGTTTTGATAAAGCAGTTAGAGATGATAATTGGGTTCATGCTACCCTACAAATAATTTTTTTCCCATTATCAGAAGCCGGTTTATGGGTTTCGGTACCCCAAACCGGTTTAAGGAAACCGGAAACCATTCAAACCGTTCAAACCGTTCCAACCTCATACAGATTTCAGCAACATTCAAAACTCATAAATAAAACCAAACGTTCAATCAACACCACGTGCCCATCATCACGCGAGCCCGTCACATCTAGCCACGAGCTGCACAACCCTGATCAACGATGCCAACATGCCATCGGTAAAACCACGTGCCCCACCTCGAGCCACAAGCCCAACTCTAGGAGAGTGTCAAATCACCGGAGAGACACCATATCACCACGCGCCACCACACAGTGGTAAGACGCCGAATCCATCGCCGGAACTGCACACCAATCACTAGGGGACCAACCCAAACGCTTCAGGACTCCGGAGAGATTTCTGGCTTTGCCACCATCTTCACAACCATAGAAAACCTCACACCACAAGCGGCATCGTCTCATCGCCTCTGAGGAATAAATAAAAACATGGCCAGAGAACAGCCACATACGCACCCATAAAACCGTCCCTAATCATCCGTGAAATCACAAAACACTCATAAAGAAGATAGCGAGAAGAAGAACATCCCCAAAATCCCAGAAATCACCCAATAGAGAAGATAAAAAGATCAGGAAGCAATGGACATCACCAGATTCAAGCAAAAACCAGCCTCAACCGATCACACACTATCCGAGAGTTCAAGGCACCTCAACCGCACAAGGAAAACCAGATCCCTACGCCACCATCCGAAAACTCCACAGAAACAACGCCCTACCTTCGAACACCCATATCTAGAGTAAGTGAAGGCCTCGAACCACTTGGCCAAGAACTAGGGCGCTGAATCAACACTGTGCAGAAGAAAAAGCCACCAGTGTGTGCATGAAGAGTCAATACAAGGCCGCAACAGCAGAGACCCACCACTCCGGCCATCCAAACTAGGAAGGTGAGGGTGCACTGATCTAGGAAGGGGACGGCGGCGTGAGAACCCTAGAAGAGCACTATTATGCCCCTTACGGGCTCATTCACATGTATGGGTTCATTCTAGGAATGAACAACTTTTCTATGTTGAGATGAATCTAACATGGGAGATTGTTTCGAGGCCAACATATATGAATTTCATTGGGGCTAAATCAGTCATTCGTGAAACGATTAATGAAGATGGCGTAGTGATTCGAAAAAAATAACAATTAGTGTTAAAAGGGTAATCCCAGATAGAGGTTTTTTATGTGGATGAGATATTTTCACATGTTGTATAAATACATACAATCAGATTATTCTTTTGCATTATGGTAAAAATAATGTTCATTGTATTCCATATGGTTGTCAAGTCATTATTTATGAATGGAGTTTTGGAATAATAAGTTTATATTTTTAATCAAGATGGTTTTCTCATTCATGAATATGAGAATATAGTTCTTCAGATAAATAAGGATTTATATTGTTTTAAATAAGCACCAAGAGAATGGTATTCAAGGCTAGGTAAATTTCTAAAAATTATCATTTTTTAGTGTGGTGGAGTCGATTGCAATATATATTTTAACCATTACAGTAATAAGATTATGATAGTGTTGGTATGTGTTGATTCCATAATATTTGGAGTATCAGATGAACCATGGTAAAAATAGTATCACCAATTCATGAAATTTGATTTTGATATGTCAATGATTGTTGAACTACTGGTATTCCCTAGTTTTAAAGGTAACCCAAGGAAGAAATGGCACATTCATTTTTCAATATAAATATTCTAATGATTTTTTGAGATGATTTTGATTGGATAATTCCATGTAGATGGTGAATTAGGTGGCTACCTGGATCAAATTGTCCGGGGATGATGAAGGAAAAGCTGTTAATGTCACAAAATATAGGTAGATCATTGGAACATGTTATAATTAACTGTGACATGATCGAAAATTGTTTTTTCATATATCATAAAGCAGGATATCAAAGAAATTACATGGATTTCCAAGTGATTTTAGTAAAAATGAATATGTATGTATATTAAGGGAACATTGGATCTCAATTGGATATAAAAGGATATATCATAGATGGAGTTATAAGGATATAAAGATGCAGATTTTTCTGGCTCATCATATGAATGAAAATCAACTTCATGTGGGGCGTCATATTTTGGTGGATTTTGTATATATTAGGTAATAAAGAATCAATATTTCATTTCATTATGCACTACATAACCTGGATATATTTTGGATACTTAGGAATAAATGCATTTATTGTGCATGAATCAACAACGTGATTATATTGTAGTAGAAGTGGAGTCTCTGATTCAAATCCATTATGATAATTCAAGTTCTATCAATCATTGAAAAAATTAAGTTCATCACTCAAGAAAAAATAATATTTAAATGAAATATTGTTTCATCTAAGAGAATGTGGATTTATGGATTATTAAATTTGATTATGTCACAAAATAAAAATAGGTTAAAGAAATTATGATAATGTAATTGCCCAAATAAGAATATGAGTGTCCTCATCTGGGTTGGGAGATTAGTCCCCTCCCCGAACAAAAACAATTGTGGATGTGGGACCACCTCTCACAGTGGTATGTTTTGTCTTTCCCTGATGTACTGATTTGTGTTCATTACCCTCTTGTATACCAAAATAATGCGTTCTTCAATGTCATTGATGAAGTGACCTTATTGTTCATTAAAAAATGGGGAGAAATTGTGGCTATATAAGGATAAAATGTCTTAGTCAAGACAATGGGAGAATATTTCAGGATGAGAAATAATATAGGGGGAAGTGAGTTAGGTGGATTGTTAAATCAAACATAAATATAATTGAATTATCATAGGATACATATCATGATAGCTGATCATTGTGGTGAAAGGATAAGAGTGTTGTTAGAATAGAATCAATCGATTAATTGATGAGCATTTCATTATACTCTTGTTTATGACCTCATGCATGGATCTTGTGGGCTTAGATTATGTGTTAAGTAAATCCTTGTTTCCAAACATAATCGTAAGAAGTGAATGCAGTCAGAAGTTAGACGAAGATTTAATGAGAGATAAAATTATGAAAGTGTTGTCAACAAAACCCAAAGGGTGATATTTTGGGTAAAAATTCCACAAGGAATCTTCTTGGTATGTTTTGTGGGTAACTGTGTTTGTTGAAATGTCTAGATGACTATGAATGAGTATGGTTGGTGTTTTCCAAAGCTATTATTCATGGTGGCGCAATTTCCCAGTGATTGACAAATATTTGGGGCTCAAAATTGGGACTATGTTTTTCAAAAAGGATTGTTTTTATCAAATGGGATCATGGTTCACATATTACGAAGTATAGTTCACAACTAATTAAAGGTTGTATGTGGAATGATGATTGGAATTCCGTGAAGCTAGATTTCCACATAGCAGCGTTATGTGGATTGCAAAAGATGGTATGCAGATCATGAATGGAAACTATTTTTGTGGATGTTGTAGTTTGTAGGAGGAAAATGGTATGTGTAATTCTTGCGGTATATGTCATTTCTTATTATTGAAAAAAAAACGAGACGGTGATTTGGGCTATAGTAAAGGAAGAAAGTAATTGCACAGACCACATAGGTAAATGGTTCATGAAAGGAGTAGCACACAGTGAATGTAGAACCACATTAAATGTTTGGTAGTTACAGATTAGTGGATTTTACAGATTCATTTTCCTATATATGAGACTCTAATACCCTCATCAAAATAGTGTAATTTTTCTAAGAAAACATCTTTGATCCGAGAATTCGATGATGTATGACTGTTTTTCAAGAAGGATAATTTTGTGAAGGGTGAAGTGCTTCGGGGGAAAAATCTATGAAAGTGTTTTTTGGGGATAAGAATCCCTGAATGGAAATGTGTTCATGGGGAATATGAATTCCAGGGAAGAATCAGTCTGTGTTCAAAATAACTTCATAGAAGTAGAAGCGGTATGCGCAGGCGGTTCACAGACTCGATACACGGAGGTAGTGCGTGAAGCTGGTATGCAGAAGAGGTGATTCACGGAGCATATACATTATGATTTGTAGCATATATCATTGAAGAAGATGGTGGTAGGATAAGGGACTTGTATATTATGTGAAAGTAATTTTATCAAACTCATAGTACAAGGAAAAGTTGATTTCACATACAGGTGAAAAATGAACATCAATAGTGAATCTACCTATAGTTGAGGATGTGTGCATTAATAAAAATTAAGGTACATATATGTTTATAAACTATCAATAAATCCCTTCCAAGAGCAGTGAGTGATGGAATAGTAAGAAGGGGTTCCTTTCCACTGGGAGTGAGCTAGAGAAAGAGACCCAGTGACTGACCATTTAGAATGCATTGGGAAGAACCTAAACCGTGTAATAGAAATGAGCCTAGGTATAGAAGTGATCATGCCTGAATCATTTAATTAAAATTTATATTTTTTGGATTTTGTACATCGAAACATCTTCATTTTAGACTACTTAAATGTATCCTTGGGTTGGTGAACCAAATAATACTGATGTGTCATGCGCATAATTTGATTTCTACTCATACATCACTGAGGAACAATGAAGAAGTGTGCATTTTATAGATGTACCAAGATACAATGGAGAAGTAATTTTAATCTATCATACCATGCTTCACCCCCCCCCAAATACTAGGGTATTTGTCTTAGTGTTCCTAACAAGTATGATGGTTTCCCTTGTGGAATCATGTCAGTGACATGTAAATTGAAATATTTGAACTGGTAGCTCGATTATAATCCATCTGTGTAGCAGATAATAACATGTGAATCCATTGTCTGATAGAGATAGATTGTAGTTTCATTAATATCGATGTATGCGTCATTTTAAAATGGGTTTGGTAGACCATTCCATTAATTTCTAGTTGAAGAAAACATGAATCAGATCCCCCTTTATAAGAAGGATTGGGGACTCCATGTCAACATAGAAGTTGGAGTAGCATCGACCTAATAGCATGAGGGGGTGGTCGTGGATGGTGTATCTAGGATTCTTATTTTCAGTTCTAGTTGATCAAACCTACTCCGGGTAGTCCAACTATTCATTAGGGATATGGTGTAATCCATTTGCAGGAATTATAGAAGATACTTGAGGATTGAAGTGCATCACCAAATAATCTCTGAGGTTCTATTATAGTATCCTCTATAATCATATATACATTGTTTTATAGTGGTTCTTCACTCTCCTTTAACTCTGTATCTATCTTGGAAAGTATTGGGATAGATATTTAGTAGTTCTGTGGGGTGATGACCCTGGGAAAACATTTTTATGTAAGGTTAGAGGCTATACTCCAACGAAATTACTATCCCCTTGAGTTAGTTCATAATAATTTCACATGGGATCTATTCATCTTCATGATTGAAGGATTCAATGTCATTATAGGGATAGAATGGTTAATCCCCTATCATACCTATGTTGACTGCTATCTCCAAATGGTATTGTTTATACCACTATATGGAGATAGTTATCTTCACAAGTGTTAGTGGGTGGTCCAGTATTGTTGATTTAGAAATGAAATTGTGTTCAAGGTGGAGTGAAAAACCAGATTTATAGACATTGTATTGAAGATCATGGAGTATGATTATCTAATTTTCCTTATATTGTGGATCGATAAAAGGATTCATTCCACAAAATGTTATCTGGACAATGTAACGACCCGAGAAAACCATGTTTTGAGTAGTTGAAAAGGTTGTTTTACAATGTCACCCGATTAAGTGAACAAATAATCAACTTATAAGGTAATAATAATTAAATACATCAAATGAATGAAAGCTCCTTTTAGTCAATTAAGTAACATCTCGGCTACAACTCCCACTGCACAAACAAGAAGATAAGCTATCCAAAAATCCCAATTAAGAACCTGATTACAATAATGGGGAGACCGCGTAAAACCACCAAGACCCCAAGAAGGCGGTAGGGGTTTTGGGAATCCATCAGAATGAACATGAGGATGGCCGAAGCCACTTCAACCGTGCTAAGCACCAAGGAAATCACATGAACCATCTCCTACTTTCTCCTTCAGTCACCTGGAGTGAGGGACACCCCGAGACCAAACCCTTTATAAGCACACTAATCCGACTGTTGAACCCAAATGGCTATAAATATGACCGTTGGATTCTCTTATCCACTATGTTTTATTTTTGACCGTTGGAGATAAGAATGGATTACCCCTGAAAGGTTCGAAATGTTCATTATGTAATTTTCCTTAATATTTAAAGAATGACATCAATGATAATTTAATAAATTTATTTCTTGGTTCCCCAAAAATACAAATTATATTTCATGATACAAAACAGTGAAAAATGATATTAATACTCACTATACATATTTTCTTAATTTGAGCAATTAAATTTTTATGTTGTAATTATATTAAAGCTGATGGGTTTTTATTTTGTCTAAGAAAATATGTACTAAATCTTGAGTTACAGATATATATATATTGCATCAAATTAAATGATTCTTTTACTCTAAATTAAATATAAGAGCTAATATTGATGCTAATGTTTATAATTTGGATTAACAGTTTTGTAAATAATGTCAAACTATGATTTCTTTTACGTATGTGTTTTGTGGTGATGATATCTATATCAACGCACTCTTATGTGTGATTGAATGTAGTTACAATTAATGTTTAATTAATATTAATCTTTAATTAATGAAATTAAGGTAATTAGATAATAATAGAAATTAAAGCATATATATATATATGATATGTTTTGATTAACCAATTTTTTCTTTATATATTAAATGAATCATTGATCTTCATAATGTAATATTAAGTAATTTATATTTATGGTTTAATAATAATAATGATAATATAATAAGGCTAAAAAAACTTTTTGATGTTTTAAAAATAAAAAAAATATATATATATATATAATATGTTTTGATTAAATCAATATATTTTTATTGACCAATGACTTTTATTAAAATAATAAATGTTAGTTTAATAATTGAATTTTTTTAATAATAAGAGACAATGTTATTATAAGATAATAGAAAATAATATAAATACAGTTTGTTTATTTAAACTGAAGACCCGCGTGTGTGTTTTCTTTTTTTTCACCGCTTCAACCGGGGGCCGTCCAATCTGTTCTCCCCGATCGTGTCCGTCTGTTTTTTCTAAGTCGCACTTCATCTAAGCCGTTCAATCGACTTCAGAGTAATCCTGGCCGTCCATTCCGTTCTGTATCTCTCACACCGCGACTTCTTCTTCCTTGCGCCTCCTTCGTCTTCATCGCCACGCTGCAGAACCAGTAGGGTGTAGGGCCTCGTTTTCTCACCTAGGACGGCGAGTAGACCCGCTTTGCTCCCTCTTTTCAATGGGATGGCACCGACTTCAACCCGGATACCTGGGTTGACGTATTCGAGTTGAGTTCTGTGTTTTGTTTTTGGAAAAACCCCTAGTTGCACCGAAGGCCGGAATTTTTGCACCCGAGCCTCTTTCATCTTTCCAAACACCGGTCCTCATCGCTGCATCATTTCTCCTCCTCCTCTCTGAGCAAAGGTAAGGGAGAAGTTCTGTTTTTTGTTTTTGTTTGAGCTTTGGTTTTCATATATATATACATATATATGTGGTATGTGTATATGTAAACATTCTATGTTTATACATCTGATTCCACTTGCCTCGTTGCGGCATTCTAATCACCTCTTATTTAGGCTACGGTAAGGGGAATGTTTTATTTTGTTTGTTTTGTTTGAGCTTCAGTTTTTAAATATATATATATATATACATGTTATATGTGTAAATTTCCAGTGGGTATGAAACTAATGCAAACCCAGACCATGAGGATCTCCCTCTCATCCTGGAGAACCGAATAAGAGTAAGGGGAAATCCTCTTCTTCGTTTCCTACCGTTTCTATAAGTTGTACATAGTTATATACTCTTGTTATATAAATGTGTATAAGAATATACAGGACCATATGAACCTATTTATACCCGTTTTACCTCTTCATAGGACCGAACCTGAGTACGGGATGTCTTCTTTTATTAATTTGTCACCTACTTCATTGAATATACATGGTTATATATTTGTATATACACATCATTCATATGTGTGTAAATATATATATTTTTATTCGTACATATATATTAGATGATACATGCATATGTACACCTTTCATTCACATGTCTATAACCCTAAATCTCTTTTCGCCTATGAAAAATGGAGTTGTCGAATAATTGCATGAACAAGTAAAACATGCAAGTATATGGAGCATATATATGTATAAGTACATGTAATCACATAGATGTACATATACATCAATGTGCATAAAGGATGAATTTGGCTCTTTTGTTTTGTACAATATAATATGATAACTTATTTACTCAAAAGCATATTATTTCAGGAAAAGTACCCAAAAACCATTGATATACATATTTATATGTATGATGAAATTTAAGGGTTAGTTTGATATCAAAATAGTTCTTTAAATTGAACATTTTCATTTATCATCATTCTTGAAAAAACAGGATTTTGGTTTTGAGAAAATGGTAAGAATTCTTTAAAATTTTATATACATGCATTCATGTATATGTGCACATGTTTATTGATCGACCATGTTGCATGCAAGGTTTATTTCATGCCAATAAGGGTATCATGAAAGGTAAGTTCATTTATTTTTATATAAAAGAACCCCACTCGGTTTTCCAAACATTATTTTTGTTTAATGTATAACTTGGGAAATTTTTTTAGTATGGTTTAATGTGGTAAACCCATGCATATGTGTAGGTATAAATATCATTATGTTGTCTTCAATTACAAGTTCTTTTATGATGTTTGAAAACATTATAAAGAAAAGGGGTCATGTTATTTAAAGTGCTAATAATAGTTTTTACACAATTATATACATGATTTCCCCAATATGGACTTGATTAGGCTCATTATATCCCTAACTACATGTATGTTTACATAGTTTTAAATTAAACACCCACAATACACAATAATCAACATATGTGTAAGTTATGAATGACCTTGTTTTAACTGAGTATTATGATGTTGTGGAATGTTAAGTGTCTATGTTTATTTCCTTAAAAGCCACGTTCCAATTGTTAAGATAATTTCTTGGGTGTACGAATTTTAGCATGCATGTCTCAGTTTATTTAAGATTAACCCGTCTTCAAGTTATGAATATGTAAGTGAAAAGGGGGTTGATTAAGAATGCATGAAACCCTATGAATGAAAGACCATGTCAAGATATGTGAGGGATGTATTGGACTTAAATGTGATGGGTTCACCCGAAATTATATAGCGCAATATGAATGATGTGATGGGTGCACCCAGAATTATACAGCGCTCCAATGCATTAGGTAAAGCAAGAGTCTCATGAGACGTTATGTGCGACGGTCTTGGCATTTAGCCTTGGTTTGTGCTACCATGGAAACGGGATTGGAAGTTAGCCTTCACCCGTTAAGTATGTTTTACGGTCTTGAAGAAAGGTCTTGACAATGTCCGGCATTATACATTCTCTCTGCATGTATTGATAATTGGTCAACCAGGGGTTAGTTCAACTAAGAGGACATCCCCTAGTTGAAAATTCCCATGACTATGAACATGTAATTATGTGTCAAGAACTAAATTTCATGTGGTAAACTATTAAAAGAATTATATATTCTCATGAATCATGTTATGGTTGTTTTCCATGCTTAGTCACAGAATTCTTTTTAAAATTTAAGTAACCTTGATTTAATTTTAAGCATTGTCTATTCTTCATGTGTTGCACTCTCTGATCATGTTTACTTTAAAGCTTATTCCAAGTACGTACTTCTCTGTGCAAGTGGTTTTCAAGAATGTTGGATTTCATTTTTTTATGAAAATATAATGCTTATTTTTTTATCAAAGTGTTTTATTCTCTTCAAAAGGACTGCTTTGAAAATGAGTTTTCATAAAAGGTTTTTAAAACCCCTTACTGGGAATATTTGCTCACCCTATGTTTTTGATTAAAATTTTTCAGGCATGGTTGGCACTAATAAAGTTTATCAGAAGTAGCTGGTTTCCCAGAATCCTGAGCCTCGCGGTCTTCTGTAGTAATGGGACATGATATCTAATTTGTAAATGATGTAATGAAATGTTAGTATATCATGTCTCATTAGGAACCCTGGGTTTGGGGGTCTCTACAGTTGGTATTAGAGGATAGGTTCAGGAAACTCTGGAAAACCAGGTGCTCTGAATGTATTTCTATGATTGACTAAGTATAAATGATAAACTTTTAGATGGATGATGTATCTACCGACCTATTGTCACATCCCACTGAGGCTCTAGAGAACACTGTATCTCTAGCTATCCTTGAGAACTTTCTGAATTATTCCCGAATTCGCATTACATGTAAGCACCTGTATGACATGTCAAACTCACCTAGGGTGCTTAGTATTCACTGGGGATTGGGGATGGATTATCTCCTAATGATGATGACCCAATTTCCCTCTTATGCACGTCGGGGAATGTATCACGACAAACTCTTCTGAGTTTTCAAGACTGGCGAGGAATCTGGAACGATGCTTGATAACCCCTTCCAAGAAGCTACTGCTGCTGGAGACCTCCGAGCGGCTTACCTATGCATGATTTTTCACTATGGATTCTGGGGCCAGTTAATGGACTTTGGACTGTTGGATGATTATTCCACCTGATTGTCTCTTAGGCAAGAGGTGTATACTGATGTTTTCCAACTCCATACCCCTCACGCTAAACTCAGGATGCATCATAAATGTTCCCATGATTTTAGTACTGTCTGTTCAGCCTATGTGTGGTTTGATGAGTTTGGAAGTTTTGCCACACTTTGTGGTGTACGTCTAGTAAACTAAGGCATTGTCATGTAAACTTTTGCATAAATGGAAGTTTCATGTATCCTTTCAGGTCTCTACCTTATCAACGTTGTGAAGAGTTTCCTTTTAATGTTTGTTTTCACGTGGCTGGTCAAACGAAGTTCTCATCACTACCCGATGAGTTAGTAGAAGTCATCTTGATCAAGTCATGCACTGTGGATTATCCATCCTTTCTCCAACTGCGAGGGTCCTGCCAGTGTTTTCTCGATCTAGCAAATGGTCATGAGATTCTTCGGTTATGTCAAGTGGATGATCGTGTTTTTCACCTCATTGACACTTCTCAACTCTCCTTCTACAGGCGAAGGGGAACGTACTATGAAAGCCTATTCCAGTGTTTTACACTGGCACAGAACTTCTCTGCCTGAGCGTGCTTCCTCGTAGCCGCCCAGGATAGCTAGCTTAGTGCAGCCTATATGTTCCAAGTCTTGAATTTCAGTCTCCTCACCCGCATCATTCCTCTAGACTACCTCGAGCGTGATGTGACCCTAAGAGTTATCAAGGAGTTTATCTACATGGATGTTTCCAAGATTTGCACCGCACGAGCCTCCCTTTGTAAGCCTGTGTGTAGTACGCACGATCAGAAGTTCAGGACGTACTGTTTGAAGTGATTCTGGGATAGGGAAACGGAAGAGCTATGTGTAAACTTTGGTATCCCATTAACTGAGCCAAATCCACTGTTTTGGTAATGTTGTACTTGTGGGGTTTCAGTTTTTTCTTTTTTATGATAGAATTGTGAGGGTGAAATTATTTGAAGGGGGAAGTAATGTAACGACCCGAGAAAACCTTGTTTTGAGTTTTTGACAAGGTTGTTTTACAATGTCACCCGATTAAGTGAACAAACAATCAACTTATAAGGTAATAATAATAAAATGCATCAAAGGAATGAAAGCTCCTTTTAGTCAAATAATTAACATCTCAGATACAACTCCCACTGACCAAATAAAAAGATAAGCTAACCCAAAATCCCAATTAAGAACCCAATTACAATAATTGGCAACCCACTTGAAACCACCAAGACCCAAAGAAGGCGGTAGGGGTTTCGGGCATCCATCAGAATGAACTTGAGGATGGCTGAAGCCACTGCAACAATGCTAAGCACCAGGGGAATCACATGAACCATCTCATCCTTTCTCCTTCAGTCACCTGGAGTGAGGGAAACCCCGAGACCAGACCCTTTATAAGCACACTAATCTGACCGTTGAACCCAAAAGGCTATAAATATGACCATTGGATTCTCTTATCCACTATGTTTTATTTTTAACTGTTGGAGATAAGAATGGCTTACCCCTCAATGGTTCGGAATGTTAAATATGTAATTTTCCTTAATATTTAAAGAATGAAATCAATGATAATTTAATAAATTTATTTCTTGTTTTCCCAAAAATACAAATTATGTTTTATGTTACAAAACGATGAAAAATAATATTAATACTCACTATACATATTTTCTTAATTTGAGCAATTAAAATTTTATGTTGTAATTATATTAAAGCTGATGGATTTTTATTTTTTCTAAGAAAATATGTACTAACTCTTGAGTTACATATATATATATATATTACATAAAATTAAATGATTCTTTTACTCTATATTAAATATAAGAGCTAATATTGATGCAAATGTTTATAATTTGGATTAATAGTTTTGGAAATTACGTCAAACTATGATTTCTTTTACTTATGTGTTTCATGGTGATGATATTTATATCAACACACTCTTATGTGTGATTGAATGTAGTTACAATTAATGTTTTATTAATATTAATATTTAATTAAGGAAATAAAGGTAATTAGATAATAAAGGAAATTAAATCATATATATATATATATGATATGTTTTGATTAACCAATGTTTTCTTTATATATTAAATGAATAATTGATCTTCATAATGTAATATTAAGTAATTAATAATTATGTTTTAATAATAATAATGATAATATAATAAGATTAATAAAAATTATTGATGTTTTAAAAATAAAATATATATATACATATATATATATAATAATATGTTTTGATTAAATCAATATATTTTTATTGACCAAGGAATTTTATTAATATAATAAAAGTTAGTTTAATAATTGATTTTTTTTAATAATAAGAGACAATGTTATAATAAGATAATATAAAATAATATAAATAAAGTTTTTTTTATTTAAACCAAACACCCGTGTGTGTGTTTTCTTTTTTTTCACCGCTTCAACCGGGTGTTGTCTGATCTGTTCTCCCCAATCATAGCCGTCCATTTTTTGTAAGTCGCACTGCATCTAAGCCGTTCGATCGACATTGGAGTAATCCCGGAAGTCCATTCAGTTCCGCGTCTCTCACACCGCGACTTCTTCTTCCCCTCACCCCCTTCTTCTTCACTGCCGCGCTGCTGAACCAGTAGGGTGTGGGGCCTCATTTTCTCCCCTAGGTCAGCAAGTGGACCTTCATTTCTCCCTCTTTTCCATAGGATGACACCGACTTCACCTCGGATACCCGGGTCGACGTCTTCGAGTTGAGTTCTGTGTTTTTTTAAAAAAAAAACCCATAGTTGCACCGAAGGCCAGAAGTTTTGCAACCGAGCCTCTTTGATCGTTCCAAACACCGGTCCTCTTCGCTGCATCGTTTCTCCTCCTCCTCTCTGAGAAATGGTAAGGGATAAGTTTTATTTGGTTTTTTGTTTGAGCTTCGGTTTTTTTACATACATACATATATATATGTGGTATGTGTATAAGTAAACATTCTGTGTTTATGCATCTGATTTCACTTGCCTCGTTGCCGTATCCTTATCAACTCCTCTTTAAGCTAAGGTAATGGGAATGTTTTATTTTTTTTTGTTTGTTTGAGCATCAGTTTATATAAATATATATATATACATGTTATATGTGTATATTTCAAGTGGGTATGAACCTAGTGAAAACCCAGACCATGAGGATCTCCCTCTCAGCCTGGAGAACTGAATAGGAGTAAGGGGAAATCCTCTTCTTCGTTTCCTACTGTTTCTATAAGCTTTACATAGTTATATACTCTTGTTATATAAATGTGTATAAGAATATACAGGACCATATGAACCTATTTTTAACTGTTTTACCTCTTCCTAGGACCGAACCTGAGTAGGGGAGGTCGTCTTGTATTAATTTTTCACCTACTTCATTGAATAAAAAACAGTTATATATTTGTATATACACTTCATTAATATTTGTGTACATATATATATATTTGTATTCGTACATATATATAAGATGATACATGCATATGTACACCTTTCCTTCACATGTCTATAACCCTAAATTTCTTTTCACCTATGAAAAATGGAGTTGTCGAATAATTTCATGAACATGTAAAACATGCAAGTATATGGAGCATAAATGTGTATAAGTACATGAAATCATATAGATGTACATATACATCAGTTTGCATAAGGGATGAATTTGGCTCTTTTGTTTTGTACAATATAATATGATAACTTATTTACTCAAAAGCATATTATTTCATGAAAATAACCCAAAAACCATTGATATACATATTTATATGTATGATGAAGTTTAAGGGTTAGTTTGATATCAAAATAGTTCTTTCAATTAAAAATTTTCATTTATCATCATTCTTGATAAAACTGGATTTTGGTTTTGAGAAAATGGTAAGAATTGTTTAACCATTTATATACATGCATTCATGTATATGTTCACATGTTTATGGATCAACCATGATGCATTCAAGGTTTATTTCATGCCAATAAATGTTTCATGAAAGTTAAGTTCATTCATTTTTATATAAATGAACCCCACTCGGTTTTCCAAACATTATTTTTGTTTAATGTATAACTTGGTAAATATTTTTTAGTATGGTTTAATGTGGGAAGCCCATGCATATGTGTAGGTATATATATCATTATGTTTTCATCAATTACAAGTTCTTTTATGATGTTTGCAAACCTTATAATGAAAATGGGTCATGTTATTTAAAGTGCTAATAAGAGTTTTTACACAATTATATACATGATTTCCCCAAGATGGACCTGATTACGTGCATTGTATCCCTAACTGCATGTATGTTTACACAGTTTTAAATTAAACACCCACAATAACCATTTATCAATATATGTGTAAGTTATGAATGACCTTATTTTAACTGGGTATTATGATGTTGTGGAATGTTATGTGTCTGTGTATATTTCCTTAAAACCCGCGTTCCAATTGTTAAGATAATTTCTTTGGTGTACGAATTTTAGCATGCATGTCTCAGTTTATTTATGATTGAACTGTCTTCAAGTTATGAATATGTAAGTGAAAAGGGGGTTGATTAAGATTGCATGAAACCCTATGTATGAATGACCATGTCAAGATATGTGGGGGATGTATTGGAATTAAATGTGACGGGTGCACCTGGAATTATATAGCGCAATATGAATGATGTGACGGGTGCGCCCGAAATTATACAGTTCTCTAATGCCTTTGGTAAAGCAAGAGTCTCATGAGACGTTATGTGCGATGGTCTTGGCAGTTAGCCTTGTCTTGTGCTACCATGGAAACGGGATTGGCAGTTAGCCTTGACCCGTTAAGTATATTATACGGTCTTGACGAAAGGTCTTGACAATGTCCGGCATTATACATTCCCTCTGCATGTGATGATAATTGGTCAAGAAGGGGTTAGTTCAACTAATAGGACATCCCCTAGTTGAAAATTCCCATGACTATGAAAATGTAATTATGTGTCAAGAACTGAATTTCATGTGGTAAACTGTTAAAAGAACTGTATAAGCTCATGAATCATGTTATGGATGTTTTCCCTACTTAGTCACCGAATTATTTTTAGAATTTAAGTAACAGTTTTTGAATTTTGAGCATTATCTATTCTTCATGTGTTGCGCTATGTGATCATGTTTAATTTAAATCTTATTCCAAGTATGTACTTCTCTGTGCAAGTGGTTTTCAAGAATGTTGGATTTCATGTTTTTAAGAAAAGATAATGCTTTTTTTATCAAACTGTTTTATTCTATTCAAAAGGACTGATTTGAGAAATAGTTTTCTTAAAACATTTTTAAAACCCCTTACTGGGAATATTTTCTCACCCTACATTTTTGTTTAAAAGTTTTCAGGCATGGTTGGCACTAATGAATTATATCAGAAGCAGCTAGTTTCCCTGAATCCTGAGCCTCGCGATCTTCTGTAGTAATGGGACATGATATCTAATTTGTAAATGATGTAATGAAATGTTAGTATATCATGTCTCATTAGGCACCCTGGGTTTGGGGGTCTCTACAGTTGGTATCAGAGGATAGTTTCAGGAAACTATGGAAAACCACATGGTCTGAATGTATTGCTATGATTGACTATGTAAAAATGTTATAACTTTCAGATGGCTGATGTACCTACCGACCTATTGTCACTTCCCACTAAGGCCCTAGAGAACATTGTATCTCTACCTAGCCGTGAGAACTTTCTAAATTATGCCTGAATTCGCATGACCTGTTAGCACCTGTATGACGTGTCAAACTCACCTAGGGTGCTTAGTCTTCACCGGGGATTGGGGATGGATTATCTCCTACTGATGATGACCCAGTTTCCCTCTTATGCACGTCGGAGAAAGTATCACGAAGGACTCTTCCGAGTGTTCACGACTGGCGAGGAATTTGGCACGATGCTTGATAACCCCTTTCAAGAAGCTGTTGTTGCCGGAGACCTCTGAGAGGCTTACCTATGCTAGATTTTGCACTACGGATTCTGGGGCCAGTTAATGGACTTTGGAGTGTTGGAAGATTAGTCCACCCGATTGTCTCTTAGGCAAGAGGTGTATACTGATGTTTCCCAACTCCATACCCCTCACGCTAAACTCAGGAGGCATCATAAATGTTCTCATGAGTTTAGTCCTGTTTTTTCAGCCTGTGTGTGGTTTGAAGAGTTAGGATGTTTTTCCACTCTTTGTGGTGTACGTCTAGTAAACTCATCCTTTTCATGTAAACTTTTTCATAAATGGATTTTTCATGTAACCTTTCATGTATCTACCATATCAACGTTGTTAAGAGTTTTCTTTCGATGTTTGTTTTCAGATGGATGGTCAAATGAACATCTCATCACTACCCAATGAGTTAGTAGAAGTCATCTTGATCAAGGCATGCACGGTGGAATATCCATCCTTTCTCCACCTGCGAGGGTCCTGCCAGTGATTGCTCGATTTAGAAAACGGTCCTGAGATTCTTCTGTAATGTCAAGAGGATGATCGTGTTTTTCACCTCATTTCCACTACTCAACTCCCCTGCTACAGGCGAAGGAGAAGGTACTATGAAGGCATATTCCATTGTTTTACACTGGCACAAAACTTCTCTGCCAGAGCATGCTTCCTCGTAGCTTCCCAAGATGGCCAGCTTAGTGCATTCTATATGTTCCAAGCCTTGAATTTAAGTCTCCTCAACCGTATCATTCCCCTCAACTACCTCGAGCGTGATGTGGCCCGAAGAGTTATCAAGGAGTTTATCTACTCAGAAGTTTCCGAGCTTTCCACCGCACGAGCCTCCCTTTGGAAGCTCGTGTGTAGTACACATGAGTAGGAGTTCAGGATGTACTATTCGAAGTGCATCTGGGATAGGGAAACGGAAGAGCTATGTGTCAACTTTGGTATCCCGTTAACCAAGACAGATCCACTGTTTCAGTAATTTTGTACGTGTGGGGTTTCAGTTTTTTCATTTTTATGATAGAATTGTGAGGGTGCAATTCTTTGAAGGGGGAAGTAATGTAATGACCCGAGAAAACCATGTTTTGAGTTTTATACAAGGTTGTTCTACAATGTCACCCGATTAAGTGAACAAACAATCAACTTATAAGGTAATAATAATAAAATGCATCAAATGAATGAAAGCTCCTTTTAGTCAAATAAGTAACATCTCAGCTACAACTCCCACTGACCAAACATGAAGATAAGCTGACCAAAAATCCCAAATAAGAACCTGATTACAATAATTGGGAGACTTCGTAAAACCACCAAGACCCCAAGAAGGCGGTAGGGGTTTCAGGTATCCATCAGAATGAACTTGAGGATGGCCGAAGCCACTTCAACCGTGCTAAGCACCAAGGAAATCACATGAACCATCTCTTCCTTTCTCCTTCAGTCACATGGAGTTAGGGACACCCCGAGACCAGACCCTTTATAAGCACACTAATCTGAACATTGAACCCAAACGACTATAAATATAACCATTGGATTCTCATATCCACTATGTTTTATTTTTGACCGTTGGAGAGAAGAATGGCTTACGCCTGAAAGGTTCAGGATGTCAATTCTGTAATTTGCCTTAATATTTAAAGAATGACATCAATGATAATTTAATAAATTTATTTCTTGTTTTCCCAAAAATAAAAATTATGTTTTATGTTACAAAACGGTGAAAAATAATATTAATACTCACTATACATATTTTCTTAATTTGAGAAATTAAAATTTTATGTTGTAATTATATTAAACCTAATGGGTTTTTATTTTATCTAAGAAAATATGTACTAACTCTTGAGTTACATATATATATATATATTGCATCAAATTAAATGATTCTTTTACTTTAAATTAAATATAAGAGCTAATATTGATGTGAATGTTTATAATTTGGATTAACAGTTTTGGAAATTACGTCAGACTATGATTTATTTTACTTATGTGTTTCGTGGTGATGATATTTATATCAACACATTCTTATGTTTGATTGAATGTAGTTACGATTAATGTTTAATTAATATTAATATTTAATTAAGGAAATTAAGTTAATTAGCTAATAAAAGAAAATTAATTCATATATATATATAATATGTTTTGATTAACCAATGTTTTCTTTATATATTAAATGAATCATTGATCTTCATAATGTAATATTAAGTAATTAATAATTATGGTTTAATAATAATAATGATAATATAATAAGGTTAATAAAAATTATTGATGTTTTAAAAATAAAAAATATATATACATATATTTATATAATAATATGTTTTGATTAAATCAATATATTTTTATTGACCAATGAAATTTATTAAAATAATAAAATTTAGTTTAATATTTGATTTTTTTTTAATAATAAGAGACAATTTTATAATAATATAATAGAAAATAATATCAATAAAGTTTTTTATATTTAAACCGAACACCCGCGTGTGTGTTTTCCTTTTTTTTCACCACTTCAACCGGGGGTCGTTCGATGTGTTCTCCCCGATCGCGGTCGCCCGTATTTTTTTAAGTTGCGCTGCATCTAAGCTGTTTGATCGACTTCGGACTAATCCTGGCCGTCCATTCTGTTCTGCGTCTCTCGCACCACGGCTTCTTCATCCCTTCACCTCCTTCGTCTTCATTGCCGCGCTGCAGAACTAGTTTGGTGTCGGCCTCATTTTCTTCCCTAGGCCGGTGGGTGGACCCGCTTTGCTTTATCTTGTCCACGGGATGACACCGACTTCACCTCGGATACCCGGGTCGACGTCTTCGAGTTTAGTTCTCTGTTTTGTTTAAAAAAACTCCCTAGATGCACAGAAGGTTGGAAGTTTTGCACCCGAGCCTCTTTGATCTTTCCAAACACCGGTACTCTTCGCTGCATCGTATCTCCTCCTCCTCTCTGAGAAAAGGTAAGGGAGAAGTTATGTTTTGGTTTTTGGTTGAGCTTTAGTTTTTTATATATATACATATATATGTGGTATGTGTATATGTAAACATTCTGTGTTTATACATCTGATTTCACTTGCCTCGTTGCCGCATCCTTCTCACCTCCTCTTTAAGCTAAGGTAAGGGGCATGTTTTATTTTGTTTGGTTTGTTTGAGCTTCGGTTTATATAAATATAAATATATATACATGTTATATGTGTATATTTCCGGTGGGTATGAACCTGGTGCAAACCCAGACCATGAGGATCTCCCTCTCAGCCTGGAGAACTGAATAGGTGTAAGGGGAAATCTTCTTCTTCGTTTCATACTGTTTCTATAAGCTTTACATAGTTATATACTCTTGTTATATAAATGTGTATAAGAATATACAGGACCATATGAACCTATTTATACTCGTTTTACCTCTTCCTAGGACCGAACATGAGTAGGGGAGGTCTTCTTGTATTAATTTGTCACCTACTTCATTGAATATACACGGTTATATGTTTGTATATACACTTCATGCATATGTGTACATATATATATATATATATATTCGTATTCGTACATAAATATAAGATGATACAATCATATGTACACCTTTCTTTCACATGTCTATAACCCTAAATATCTTTTCGCCTATGAAAAATGCAGTTGTCGAATAATTGCATGAACATGTAAAACATGAAAGTATATGGAGCATAAAGATGTATAAGTACATGTAATCATATAGATGTACATATACATAAATGTGCATAAGGGATGAATTTGGCTCATTTGTTTTGTACAACATAATATGATAACTTATTTACTCAAAAGCATATTATTTCATGAAAAGTACCCAAAAAACATTGATATACATATTTAAATTTATGATGAAGTTTAAGGGTTAGTTTGATATCAAAATTGTTCATTCAAATGAAAATTTTCATTTATCATCATTCTTGATAAAACAAGATTTTGATTTTGAGAAAATGGTAATAATTCTTTAAACTTTTATATACATGAATTCATGTATATGTGCACTTGTTTATGGATCTACCATGTTGCATGCAAGGTTGATTTAATGCCAATAAGGGTTTCATGAAAGTTAATTTCATTTTTTTATATGAAAGAACCCCACTCGGTTTTCCAAACATTATTTTTGTTTAATGTATAACTTGGGAAATATTTTTTAGTATGGTTTAATGTGGTAAGCCCATGCATATGTGTAGGTACATATATCATTATGTTGTCTTCAATTACAAGTTCTTTTATGATGTTTTCAAACATTATAAAGAAAAGGGATCATGTTATTTAAAGGTCTAATAAGAGTTTTTACACAATTATATACATGATTTCACTAAGATGGACCTGATTATGAACATTGTATCCCTAACTGCATGTATGTTTACACAGTTTTAAATTAAACACCCACAATACCCATTTATCAACATATGTGTAAGTTATGAATGACCTTGTTTTAACTGGGTATTATGATGTTGTGGAATGTTAAGTGTCTGTGTTTATTTCCTTAAAACCCACATTCCAATTGTTAAGAAAATTTCTTGGGTGTACAAATTTTAGCATGCATGTCCGAGTTTATTTATGATTGAACTATATTCAAGTTATGAATATATAAGTGAAAAGGGGGTTGATTAAGAATGCATGAAACCCTATGAATGAAAGACCATGTCAAGATATGTGAGGGATTTATTGGACTTAAATGTTAAGGGTGCGCCCAGAATTATATAGCGCAATATGAATGATATGACAGGTGCACCCAGAATTATACAGAGCTCCAATGCATTGGGTAAAGCAAGAGTCTCATGAGACGTTATGTGCGACGGTCTTGGATGTTAGCCTTGCATTGTGCTACCATGGAAATGGGATTGGCAGTTAGCCTTGACCCGTTAAGTATGTTATACGGTTTTGACGAAAGGTCTTGACAAAGTCCGGCATTATACATTCACTCTGCATGTGTTGATAATTGGTCAACCAGGGGTTAGTTCAACTAACATGACATCCCCTATTTGAAAATTTTCATGACTATGAAAATGTAATTACGTGTCAAGAACTGAATTTCATCTGGTATACTGTTAAAATAACTATATATTCTCATGAATATTGTTATGGATTTTTTCCCTGCTTAGTCACATAATTATTTTTAGAATTTAAGTAACCTTGTTTGAATTTTAAGCATTGTCTATTCTTCATGTGTTGTGCTCTCTGATCATGTTTACTTTAAAGATTATTCCAAGTATGTACTTCTCTGTGCAAGTGGTTTTCAAGAATGTTGGATTTCATGTTTTTAAGAAAAGATAATGCTTAATTTTTTAGCAAAGTGTTTTATTCTCTTCAAAAGGACTGCTTTGAGAAAGAGTTTTTTTAAACGTTTTTAAAACCCCTTACTGGGCATATTTTATTACACTACATTTTTGTTTAAAATTTTTCAGGCATTGTTGGCACTAATGAAGTTTATCAGAAGCAGCTGGTCTCCCAGAATCTTGAGCCTCGTGATCTTCTGTAGTAATGGGACATGATATCTAATTTGTAAATGATGTAATGAAATGTTAGTATATCATGTCTCATTTGGAACCCTGAGTTTGGGGGTCTCTACAGACAACATCCCATTATAGACTTAGAGATTATCATTTATCTCATTCTAGGAGAAGTACAAGTATATTTACCTCCACATAAGAGGGGACCTACTGAGATCTAGGAGTACAAGATACAGCCAGAGGATTTAAAATTTAAGTGTTTTATCTAGCCTAGTAATTCTTATTAGGGTTCAAAAATTATTTTCACCTAGAATTAGGGTAGATCACTCCTTTGTTCTATGGATTACAGATGGTTGAACCATCTTATTGTAAATAACTAAAATGTTTCTTCAAAAATATAAACTCTTCGACTAGATCCTAGGAGAAATAGTGTTATAGAATATCAACCTAGGATAAGTCTATCATTAGGTGAGATTAAGGCGTTTACATATAGTATGTATGAATTTCCAATGTAAGTAAATCTTATAAATATATCATGTTATACCATTTAGTCTTAAAAACTAACTCTCTATTTTAATGGCCCAATGGAATTGGGGTTTCCACCCCTACCTAGATTCCTTCATCATGTTTATGATGAAAAAATATTCATGTATTCTAACACTTAATGTGACCATTCTAAACATATTGAAATCATATTTAGAACCCTGAGAGATAATTAGTTATATGTTATTCTTACTAAATGACACTTCAAGAATGAGAAGTATCACTTCATATGTCACATTATATTGGAATTTGTAGTATTTGTTAGTCCATAGAAGGTGATTGCTATTGTTTCCCTGGATAAACCCACGAATTGTTTTGAAATACAATTTTTTTTGATATGATTTAATGTTAAATGCTTATTATATAGTGATTCTCATGACTTGTATCACCTATTAATAGTATGAAAGTTAATATTTTGATGTTTTTATGGTTTAAAGCTTGTGAGAAGGCATTTCAGGATACGAATGGAATTCTTACTTCAACAACAATAATGATCATTAATAATATTTGAATATTCAATATAGTTTCTTGTTTCTCATTGGTAATAATTCTAGGTGTAGTAATAATGTTGGAGGATTGGTTTATCGTTAACGGGTCTCACAAGTTGATACCTTAAAAGCATAATTACATGATGCATTATCTCGATCATTCAGGAGTCATTCAAGGCTTATGCTGCTGTGGAAACTACTTTATGAGAGTGTGATTCTTGGTGTTTACAAACCCTGAGATCCTCAAATATATCTCTATACAGCATGACTTGAATCTCATATTGTAAATATGGTTCAAATGGCTTCAGTCATTCAAATTTGACCTTGCCTATACACCTAGAAAAGGACATACAGTAGCTGATGCAAATATTCCAAAAATGTAGGCACAATCCTTTGAAGAAACTAATAATGAATGGATATTAATGGACATTTTTATGTGTTTAATCTTGAGTTTTATGAGAATAATTAGCATATATTTCTTATAACCTTTACCACTATCACTTCACACATTGATAGGGTGGAGATAAGGCATTTTTTAGATCCTGATGTTTTGGTCCTAGGGGAATGCATTTTTACTGAGGACCCAACATCAGATTGGTTTATTGATGGAGATTAAATCCTTCTCATAAATGGGTGTATATTGGTTCCTATAGACCTAATATAGAAGATTATGTGAGAATCCTGTGATTATTAGTTTTATGTTCACCCCGTTATCTCCCATATATATTGTGATATGTGCCTTCAGCATTGGTGTCTAGGCATGAAACATCATAGTGCAAGTCTTATCATGTGGTCTTCCACTAGTGAGTAGATGAATATAGAAAACTAGTGGGATACTGGCTTAGTGCAACAATTACTGGTCTTGGGATAGAAATTGAATGATGGTGTAATAGAATATATAAATGTTTTACTAAGTTCACCTTGAGGTAGAAACTTATTTTAGGTATTCATGGATCAACTGAAGATAGTATCACAATTTCTTCATATCAAAAGTACCTACTCCATTGGAAATCTAGGAAGAATTTATGTATGTGAAATTATAGCCCTACATAGGTTCCATCGTACTATCATCTCTGATAGGGATGATTTCTTCACATTGAGTCTATGGAAATGGTTATAAAAATATTTGGGTACATAAGTGATTATGATCAATGATTTCCACCATAAGAACGATGAATATAAAAAAACATAAAATACATGTGTTTAATGAAATCCTCCATGAATGTGTCCTTGATTTTAGGGGTTATTTTGAGAAACATATACCCCTCAATAATTTTTCCAATAATAAAAAATTTCAGGATACATTATCGATGGATCCTCATGAGGCCTTGTACTGAATGACATTTCATTCACCTCTATAATATATAAGGTATGGGGAGGTGCTGATTCTAGGTTATTATTTCATGTATGTGACATTATAGTAGGTTTATTTGATTATAAAGCACATGGATACTACTTAGTCTAGTCAAGAATCATATGTTGATCCCCTTTGATGACCTCTAGTGTTTAAGGATGCAGAAAATGTTTTATTTTGGGTATAAAAGTGCCATGTGAATTGATGAATACATAGTTAATGAAATATTTTCCTCATTTTTTATGTCCTTAGAGATATTTTATTGAGTCTGGTCGATATCCTATCAATTTATTTTACCCTATAGTTTGTTGTTCTACGCATGAAGTCTTTCATGCTTAATAATTTTACCCTTATCATGAAAACCCATTTTATGATTTTTATCCTGATGATTTTGAATTGTATGTTGATACTTATATAATATAATATCGTTTTATCATCGTTTAACATAGCACGAATGCTCATTGCACATATTCTATCCTATTAGTACTAATGTTATGGTATCAAAAATTCTTAAAGGAATAGACTTGGTAGATGAAGGTCGATGTATTTATTCAGTGGCTAGATTTATCCCTAAATAATGATTTACCACCCCTTTAAGGGGATTGTGGGGATTCATTCCATTATAGGGTAATAAGGAACAAACATGGTTCCATTTGAGGGAAAAAATACAATTTTTTGTTTAATTTAAAAGTTATACCCTTATGTGAATTCCTAGTGAATATATGGGGAAAACAAGGGGACATGAGGCCTATTTAGAGCCCTGAGCATCACATTTTGGATATAAAAAATAGCCAACATGTTTATTATAAATCATTCAACATAGGTCACATTGTTTGATTAAAATCATGTAGGGTGTTTCAATTCATAATAGAGGGGTGAACATTTTTCTGTAACCATTCAAACAACGTCTCACACCCGTGATGGAATACTATATAATTTGGTAGATTAAAATGTTATGGTTTGAGTATATTTTCTTAGACAGTGAACCTGAACCTTGAGAGACTCTTCCTTGTATAGTAATCCATGAATGCTTCCCATATCAACTTATCCAACCGTGCAGCTAAATTGTGAACCCATTAAACGAGGGGTAATATTACAATTTTCCTCATCTAGACTTATAACATAAACCCCTTATTCCACTATTATCTCTAGTGGATCAGAGGATCTCATTTTCTTTTGTTGAAGCATCCTCAACCCTCCTCACCTTGTTTCATTGATTTCTATTACTCCAAAACTCTGAATTGTTTCCCATCTATCACATTTTTTAGTTATCGGTAAGCATTCCAACCATTAAAATATTTTATAAAGTTTTCTTCCTATCAATGTCTTTATTTTGGTGTGAGATCATATGCCCTATTTTTACGAAGTTCAACCATTATTCCATTTAATCAGATTTTTGTCGACCCAAGGGATGATACTCGACAATGCATCTTCTACAAGAATAAGGTATGTGGTCTATGACTTATCCCAACAAGTATCTCCATTTATAATTTTTTTTCCATTGTGTTCACACTAGTTTCACTTGGCATTACATCTTAAATATAGCTACCTTAAATTTAATATTGTAAATTGTAACCTAAGACCCTATTAACACATGTTGAAACCATTGGAGGATAATACGTCAATATTAACCACACTAATAAGTATATGTTCTTCATTATTCAGTTAGTTATCTATTTTTAAATTATTAGAGACACCTTTCAATTGTTGTTGAAATGACCTTTTTTAATGAAACTTTTCCATCACAATTAAATAAAATAATACATTGTTCAATGGAAACTATATATATATATCATTCAGATTTTTAAAATTTATTAAAATTGATAATTGGTTGCATATCCTTGATTCACCTTATCATGTATGATGAAAGAAAATTGAATGAACATAATGAATTGAAATTGGAATGATTATTAGATGGACTATGATGAAATAAGTATATGAATGAAATGAGTATAAGGTTCCTACCTCTTTTGTACCTTTTTCATCATTATAGGATTGGTAAAACATGAGACTACCATGGATTCTTCAGGGACTGACTTGAGCACAATGATGCTTCCATTTGGATTCATTGAGCTAATTTCCATGGGAGATACCAATAGAAGAATATGTTCATTGTCCTAATACATGAATTAATCAGTGATGTACTATCTATTAACCTGAGGCTTTTTAAGATATTAAAATTCCATGGATACACTCCTCAGATTCATCTTGATGTCTTTGGGCACAAGACACCATCTATTCACACCATTGGGCCCTATCATGGTTATACTAGGATTTATGTGGATGTGATCCATAGACTCGTTAGGACACTTTTTTTGTGGAATTACTTTGGCATACCCGTTCGGTTAAACTCATACCCTTATATCTAGAATTCATGAGTTTCTACATTGAGTTGGCTTGACCACTATGGTCCACGATTCCTTTGATTCTCATTGGATCCTCTTTTATTAATATCATTTATATAAATAAATGTGTACTAATGTGATATAATACATTTCCCATATCTAATAATTAAATGAATACATGTTCTGGAGCACACTTGTGTTGAAGTACATATGGGTTGTTTATTTTATACTAATTTTCTTTTTATATTTACCTACACACTATTTTAGTTTATATTCATAGACTATATTTGTATAGACATTATTCTTGGTGTCCTACTAAGGATTATCTCACACCCTTTCATGTATTTCTTTGGTAACCGAGAAGATTTTATGATTTTAGGTGTGGACAAAGGGATGAATCCAAATTTGGAAACCAAAATTCTTACTTTAAGATTAGAGTGTGGTAGCGTGTGACTAAACTGGATCGTGAGATTCTTGAAGCATCAATATATAATTTATTTTAAAGTATTATTTGATACATGTATACATGTTTTCTATTTTAAGAGTCATGAAATATTATCTTTTTCATATATGATAATGTTCAGTTTCAGATTTTATTATTTATTTCCTAGATGGTTATTGTATATTCCACTACCTAAATTACTGTTATTAATCTTATAATGTATATCTATCGATTTAAACACTATTCCCCACAATAAATTGATGTAATTTTATTCCAACATATATAACTCAGTCCCACTCATATAATTGGCAACCTCTAGTGTATAAGGTGGCACTTTTGAGTCTATGTGGCTACCCTATTTCAGTTTCTATGAAGTGAACCATGTATTGGATGATAAAGAGTACATAGATTGAGTAAAATGAAAAAGAAAACATTAAATTTAAAAAAATAACCCATTGAGAAGAAAATAATTTATATTTATGATATGTAAAATATATAATTTTATGATTAGAAATTTAAGCATAAACAATCCTGGAAGACAGGTGACTGTAGCATAAAACTCTTACCTCAAGAATTACTTTTCATTATAAGTAATATAACATAATGGAAAATAAATTTAAATCTAAATTAATTATATAAAAAACCAAATTCAAATATATAACACCCTTACATATTATTTTACAACATCTTATTACACATTGATTAATAATTATTTATTTAAATCACTATTTTGAGTGATCACATTTTCCATTTTCATGTGTGGTTTGAGCTCGCTATTATAATAATGGATACATATTCCTAGTAATATCAAATATATAATGTAAATAATGATATAAATAAAATATATATTAATTATATAGATAATTGTTTGAACATTCCATAAAATATAGTGATAAAAAAGTGAATCACACTTTCTATCGAGAAGATTTTATTTTTATAAGCATGATTTTCATTTTCAATTTCTAACAAAAAGGAGGAAAGAAAGATAAATAATATTTTCTAGTTGAAGATCAATAATTAGATAATAAATACCATATATATTTATTAAATATCATATTATATATATTAATGTTAGGTGGAGATGAAAAATGAATTATATCTCTACGAGGAGCTGATAGTCCACATTTATGCATGAGTGATGCTTTTATTTCCCAATTGATAGAAATAGCACGTAACTATGGTATAAATTTTGGATTTTTTTTCAATAATGAGGATCGAAGAGTCATTTAATGAATTAACATTGGAAATTCAAATGGAACTATGGTAAGTACCTCCAATGATATTTTATCCCCCCAAAACTAGTGAGTAATTTTAGGGTTCTGTAATTCGTTAACATGGGTTATACCTCTTTGTCAGTTAGGGAGGGAGCTCAAGGTTTGGGTATTCAACTAAACACTCTATGTGGGAGGGAGGAATGGATCTAAATCCTATACGGTGGAATACATCCCAGTTTATTGTAGTGTGGATGGTAGGGTATGCATCATTAGTTGTAGGGGACATTTGAAATATTGACGTGGAATTCCATTGGGATGGTTCGGTGGACCTTAGTGTGGATTTCATATCTTATGAACCAAAGAATATAGAGCATAGATTGTATCAAAATTTTCATCTTCTATAGGGGATATCCTCTATAGTTGGAGAAATTAGGTGGAATTATCCCTCCATGGAGACTACCTAGTGGCATTTGTGACTACCCCAGCCTATGAATCCCATGCCTCCTAAGTGTATGAGAGAGTTATATCCTAATTTTCCTAGGAAAGATAGTTGCAAAAATTAGTAGTAGTAATGGGGAGGGGGGATTTTCCCTTTCATTATTCAATTTAAAAGTGGTGTCAATATGTCCCTATAACATATATGTCATCATGAGTCTATCTCTAAGGGGGAATGAATCATTTTAGATTAACTCAATATAAAATTGAATTGATGACCCTCCATTGTATGAGTTTTAATGTGGAAATATTGGAAGGAATTATGGGTGTTTATGGAGTAGTTTTCATCATGACTTATTCATAGGTATTCATGATTTATGTATGATAGGTTCTCCAACCCCATTCATGTTGGTGGTGGTTAGAAAACCATAATAAGAAATATTGGTTGGTTCTATTCTGCTAATAACATTTTAATATAATGATGATGTTATATCTAAAGTAGGTGACACCTAATAAGCATGATATTGGTAATTTCTAGATATGGAAAATCCACAATTTTAATAATCATATCTTTATCAAATCATAAAGTATATACTTCTGGTTCGCCATTATATTTTCCAAATAATTCCATTGGGATAAATATCATATTGAATAATTTACTTGGATTGTCATAATGTTTTGTAATGTATTCTAGATTTCAATAGTTGTATGGGTTGATGATTCATGATTCTTGATGGGAATTAGATGATGGGATTCCATGCATTCATTCCACAGATTACTCTATAGAAAACATTTCCTAATCTAGTTCTCCCTCATATATTTAATCTATACTTATGAATCTTTTTCTCGATGTAATGTTCAGGTGGAAACAAGCAAATTTGATCCCAAGATTCCTAACATGGTGGAATCATTCTATTAGAGAGGATGAGTCTTTACATACCTCCAATAATCATTGGGTATATTTAGAATCTATTAATATATTCCTCACCTTGTAATATTGGAAAATAATATTTTACCAATGTTTGCAATATTATTTTTTTGGCCATGGCATCCAATTCTTGGATCAGATGGAAAATTATTGTCATCACATATGGAATACTAAACTAATTTCATAGGGAAAACCATACAAGTGTCCAGATGGTACCAATTCTAATCACATATTGAATATTAAACACATTTACACGGTAGCTCTTAGCTTGTCAATAAAGGCTACTCATGCTCAACACATGTGGTATCATATTCTCAAAACATAAGGAAACATGGGTGCACGGCTTATGGTATCTGCATATCTTCACTAGAGGTATCTTATGCTTATCATAGAAGGTAAAAATATTGAACTCAATACCTAATTAGTGATAAATGAGATCCCATTATCATCGTAAAAAACTTCTTATTCTCATCACATAATTCATCTATTTTTCATCACAAGTGAAAAAAACATAGTTGCATCACCTATGGAATGGTTAGAGAAATCCCATTCTCATAAAATAGGCTTCATATTCTCATTACATAAGGCATTTTATGATCATCACATTAGGTGTAATAGGATCCTCAACTAGGGATGGGTTTTTAATGCCTCATTTTTTGTTGTCCTAGGCTCATTATATAGGAAATATTTGGATCATCACATAAGAGAGGATCATTATCTAAATACCAGTGGTAACACTTTCATGTACGCCCATAATGTACAAGATATTCAATGGTTAATGTTTTGTGGGAATGAAAAAATAAATATTCTCTTCATATATTATCATGAAACATGTTATGGTGAAATGAGTCATAAAATTGGAGATGCTTGTATGGGGGTCACACAACTGGGGAGTTATGTGAATAAGTAGTAACTAACAAGACATGTGATCTAACATAAATGTGTTTCCTGGATGACTATGGCATGGTTTTTTTTTCATGTTATTTGTTTCAATAATTAAGGAGTTCTGTGAGGAAAATACCTTTTATATGAACTATTTTATTTATCAATTATGATTGCATGAATGAATATGAAATATAATATGATACATTTAATTACTAATATGATTTAATTGATAGAGGTTTTTTACATTTATAAATCTATGGGAGTATTGGGTTTCATAAACTCATCAAAAAAATTGTTCTTTATGATATGAAAATGATGACTTAACTTCAAGCGGTATGTTTTAAAAATGAGGGTGTGTTATATAAATGTATTTAAGTTCAAAATCATGACATATCTTGGAATTATTTAATAGTCACTAATGTTGTTACTTACACAATTTTACAAAACATGACTCACACAGCTACATGTTGCGAACACTTCTATGTATGGTCTTTTTTTAAGGTATTGGGTGTACATAGATCAGGTTAGTTTCATAGCTTATTTGTATTTTAATTTTCATAACTATGAGTTTCGAAGTATTATTACTTTTTCTTAAAAATTATTTCAATGGCTATTTTCGGAATTCCAACATTGAAAACCATATTTTTTGTTCCATATGTTAGTTTGGGCACTGAAACAGGTCAAATTTAAGATTATAAAATGTAAAATTCCCATGTATATAAGGATTATCTATATAATGTGTTTTATAAGGACAAAAAGGTCTCATAATTCCATAATAATTTTAAATTCATTTCTCATCACCTTCATTGAACCCAAAAATAGGGAATGCTATAGGGTATAAAAAATAAGACATTATTAAATTTTTATTCAAGATAAAGATAAAATATATTACAAAAAATATTGAACCTATTAATTTAAAATGATTTTATATTCAATAATATCATAAAATCATATCTCACAATATGCCTAATGTAATGGTAGTAAGGATGAACCCATTTTATTTGTGACACATGGAATCCATATTACTCTATGTTGTTAAGGAATAAGCATCTCACTATAATTCATAGAAGTTATAGTATGGATTTTAAAAAAAATTATAAATAAACATTTTGAATCACTTTCACTATTGTAAAACTGATATAATATAGAACATCAGATTCTATAGAGATAGTAAATGGTGGAAAAAGATAATCACGATTTTAATAAAGATTATATCATGTCTAGAAAAAAGAATAGATTTAATATTATTTCACATAATTATGTTAAATAACATCCTATAAAAATATTATAATGAATATAATTTAGGTGATTCCATATTATATGATACTTTTGTTACAATGAGGCCCATAAACATTCTTAATTATCAGGAATGTTCTGTATAATCATATTTTTTAGAAGAAACATTAAGAAGTCCATGTAACAATATATATTTTCATGATGAATAATAATCGCAATTTCATATAATAGATGAATATTTTTTAACTACATGGAATAATTTACATTATCCAAAAGATTATAATCTTCAATATTTATAGGTTTCACAATGCACATCGAAGTATAGTTGAGAATGATTTTAGAATAAAAAATATTGTGCAGTACTGTGAATAGATTCACATAATGTATATAATGTGCAGAACATCGAAATAAGATATTATTAAATAATTACTATGAAGGTATTCAGAAAGATATAGTTTGATTCTCGATGTTAATGTTTTTTAGACACAATTATTTTAATATATTGTTTTAATATCATAATATCACTATATTAGGTATACTGTTGAAGGACCAACACACTATATTGATGAAATAAAGCTTGATCATTGATGATCATGAATAATTTGATAAATATTTCAGTCAAAGAAGCTTATTTTAATGTCCATGTTCAAATATCCCAAATAATATATAATGTTTATAGGTTAGGCTAGTTTTTAGTTTTAGATAAATTGAATATTTTACATTTTTATTATACATTGAGTTGATTATAATGTTCCAACTTTTGAATATTATAAAGATAAATAATATGAAATTATTGTATTATTTTATTTTATATTAATCCATAGTAAAAGAACTATAGTTAAAGAATAGGATCATTTAATTGACATAATTTCATCTAGAGCATATATAAGATCATGATTATGAGTTCAGAAAAATTGACCATTTCCAAGCAGGCGGGGTGTAAGGACCCGGATTTTATATTTAATTTTATTAATAATATGGAATTATTATGATTCTGCAAAAATTGACAGCACGTGATTCGATGTCCCGGTGAGCCCAGAAAGAATTGTTGAACTTTTTTATGGTACATTTAGTAAACGCACGAGGGGTGTTTTCTAACATTTGAATCGGTGATCAAATTAAAAATATGAGAGCACCGTTGAATTCCCAGCACTGATATTTGCTTAAGGTTGGATTCACATCAACTAAAGTAGTTCAGGAGATAATGATAGATTTTTTGGAATTTTCAAAGAACAATAAATTAAAAAAGTAAATTTATTTCTTTCTATTCTTTTCCACCGATGGATGAGCGGCCGTGGAGGGACCAATGACATGTCAAGCCATTAATTGGCTTGACTCCTCGATGTTTGAAACCATAATATTGTAATTAGGGAGGTTCATTATTAAATAAACCTCATAAATTCCCAATGCTATTACTCATCCTCCCCTCACTTTTATTATTATAAAGATATAGGTAGAGTATTGGCACGACATCCCAAGCGATGAAACATTGGAAAAGAACCATGAAATCGACCATTTGGAGGACAGAACCCGTTCCAATGAGCGGTGATGAGCGCCACCGAATCAAGAACCAAAGAAGACCAAAGCTTCCTAAACGGCAGATGTTATCCAAAAAACATGATGTAGGGTTTATTTTCTATTCATATTTCAACATTTGTAAAATTGTTATACTACCATCTTGCTATTAAGCTAACACGTAGGGCACATGCCAAACCAAAAAGTCCTGAACCCTCCTTATTTTATTGAAATTTGACGTATTCATAACAAGTGATTTATTTGGGTTGGAAGAGACAAGGAACGGTGGGTTTATAAATGAAGTGGACATCCCATAGAGTCTGTTAGAACGATCAGATGGAGAAACAGGCCACCAAAGCTCACCTGGGGACCCGTGAAAAACTTCTAACAATTGGTGCGGGCAGAGGAGATGATGGTGGAGGCTAGCACCTGCCGACCACCGAGGAGATAGACGCAAGCCATCATACACTGCTAGAGAAGATGGTCGTTGCTGGTGAAGACGTTGTCCAGCTTGTGCTGGCCGTGGAAGGTGGAGTGGCATACCGTCAGAGAGAGGATTGTGGCATATAGTTGTTGTAGACAGTGGCGGTCGGCACCAGCGCACTACGGGTGGAGGCGAGAGGCACACCGTCGTGTGTCATTGAAGACGATCATGGCTCAGAATCCATGGCGGAGGGATGGGACCCACCACCTGTGGGTCCTGCGGGTGACCTAGCAGTGGCCCATGGTGCCGCTGCTCTGATTCCAAATAGGGAACCCCCCTCCCAAATGCCTGGTAGGGCGCACCCTGCTATAGTGGGACTTGCAGGCCTAGTGGGCTGAGCATTCCATGGCCCCAACCAACTGGGCCGGTCTAGGTCAGTTTGGACCAGAACAGGTCAGGTTGACCCAAACCAGGTCGGGTCAGCAGAGATCGGGTTGGGTGGGGTCAGACTGGACTCAGACCCCTTTCAGGCCTAGTTTCTATAAATGATCCATAACATTTGAATTGTGCATCCATTTGATGAACAGTCTGTGGCACGGGGATCCTTGGAGCGAGATAGTCCATTTGGTGTACTCCACATGTGTTTTAGGGAATTTTGGAGTATGGACGGGTTGGATTGAACATGAATCCAACCTGGCCCTTGGTACTAAAACTCTTATATTCACATACTGCGAATCCGATTAATGTGTCACCCATTGCATTGTAAGCCTTACGACATAACAGACCTTTGGGATACATCTTCTTGGATATTTGTGGTGGTTGAGGTATGACTGATGGAATAAGGATCATAACCTCCCAGAATCAAGCATTCTTAGTGCAAGAATATCTTGGATGATTGTAACATGAAGAAATAACATCGATTCATCATGGGTCAGCATCTATTGATCTTGTGCGGGTTAGGGCTTAGCGATCCTCTATGAGATACTATCTATTTATCTTGTGTGGGTCAGAACCTAGAGATCTTATGTGGTTCAACATCTATCGATCATGCGTGGGTCATCAATAGATCCTCTCGACATAGTATGATTATCTTGTTTTACGACTAATCATATCAACTTCTGTACTTCTGTTTTATACTGTCTGAGCTAAGTCTTTACCTTTTTGATGTTACCTTTGTGGTTTGTTTACCTTTGTTTGTTACCATTATGTTAATTTTACCTCAGTGTTGTTACCTTTTTGTTTATATTCCTTCATGGATCAGTTGTGCAAATGGCATAAAAGATGGATATTTAGGATTCATCATGTTTGTGATGAGTATATTTTCATAACATTGGTATATGTATGGGAATATTTCTAAGTAGAGTTGATGACTGCTTCTGGATTGTTATTGAGTTTTTGCTTTTTGGTTTTTCCTTTTTGGAACTCTCGGTGACCTTCAGGGGTCTCGAGGTCCCTACTGAGTAATGTTATACTCACCCCTACAAGAGATACACCTGCAACATGTTGTGTCTTGTGCAGATGACAGACAACATTGATCAAGGCTGAGAGAGAATGGATGGATGGTGAACAAAGGTGGATTATATAATGTGATTTTATGTAGTTACTACAAATAATGAGTTGTACCTACCCTTTGAGAAGGATCCTAGGTGGACATTCTAGGGGCTATTTTATATTTCTGTTGTACATGTACTTTCCAATTGGGCTTGTATTCCGGACCATTTACATTCATTATACTTTTTTACTACAACTGTTTACTTTGGGGTTCCTTCTTGTTGTGTTGTTTGATTTTGTGTATATACAAGTAAAGAAGAAATTCTTTCCCATTATAATGATTCGCGTTTTCAGTGCTAGTCGGCAGCCCTTGCTTGATGGATGGCGGGTTTGGGGTAGTCACTACACGGGGCTTGGTGGACGGGACGTGAAAAAGTGGTATCAAAAGAGTCGGTTCTACCGAATAACTAGGACACTAATCTTTTCAAAGTGGAAATTGTGGTAAGTGTTATGTGCGTGGTTCTCGTTTTCAAGAATCCAAGGCCAGTGCAGCGGTCAACGTATCCATACACCATGACATTGAATTCTGATTTTAAACTCAGTGCATGAAAACACTGACTGTGTGTGTTTTGTAAATTTTTTCATATGATTTAATTGAGTCAGCTTAGTAGGCTTCCATTATTGACCATGGAACACCCGTTTTCTTTTATGATGCTTCCACGTAGATAGCCTGCTTAGATTCCCAAGGTAGTACATGACAAAGGCGCACCGAGAGATGAGGCCTCTGTACATGGCGCTTTTACGGTGTTAACACCTTTGGGTGGTGTACCAGCAAGACCACTACCCATTTGGAAACTATTTCCACCAACCACACTTGTAGAGGGTGCACACCAAATTAGCGTGTTGCACGAGTTTCAATGGAAGAGGCCTCCAAGGATTCGAGGCGAGACAGATCCACATGTGGTTGAGGACTGGACGGAGGCTTTGGCCAGAGTTTCTCGCTTAGTTGGGACACAAACTGATCTGATGGTGATCCTAGCTACTAGTCCCTTTAAGGGAGCAGCTATGAGATGGTGGAGTCCAACACTTCAGATACACGATGATGCAGTCCTCACCGGGTCAGACATCATGGGACATTTCTGGGAAAAGTTCATCACAGCAACCCTATGCACAGTGTGTACATAAGAGCTGATGCACATACAGTTGAGCAATATGACTATGGCCTTGTACTCGGTCAAGTTCACTGAACTCTCCCGCTACTCCACCGATATGATAGGATACCCTTTCATCCTGACACGAATCTTTGAGCAGCATCTCCAATAAGATGTCAAAGCATGGATGATATCGCTCAGCAATCTAACAACAGGATGGGGTGCTAGAGTGAGAACTTTTGGTGGAGGGACTCCTAGCTGAGCAGGCCCCGACGGCTAGAGAAACCACCGGACATCAAGTAGTATAGTCATCTACAGTAGGTAGTAGATGGGTGAAGTAGTTGCCTAAGAGGTCCAGAAATTATAGTGGATGACCGCAAGTCACATGATCGGTGTTGAGGGGCTCACAAGAGAGAGGAGGTTATATGAAGGGCACATAGTGCTAATCATACAGCGGGTAGGGTCACAAGGCTAGTGACTACACAACCCGATGTACGGATGACCAAAATATGGTCTGGGGACTGCTGAGGAAAATGAAGAAGTTTGAAAAACAAGGTCTGTAGGTCGGAAAACATGGTATATGAGCTGGTCGTGCAACATGTGGTGGTTGGAAATTAGATGTTCTACCTCAACCACCTCCAGGTGGTCTACCATGACCACATGGAGTAGAAGTACATGGACGTGCTCAGCTGTAGGCAGCTATAGCCTAAGACCACGACCCTCCAAATATTATTAGG
This sequence comes from Viscum album, assembly GCA_963277665.1. NCBI lineage: Eukaryota > Viridiplantae > Streptophyta > Magnoliopsida > Santalales > Viscaceae > Viscum > Viscum album. The sequence goes on along the minus strand of OY728162.1, from coordinate 364,543,134 downwards.
GGTATGATCATTTTCAACTCCACCCTAGCTGTAGTACTTTTAGACACAGGTGTCATTCACTCTTTTATTATCGCGACCCTCATTCGGAGTTCAATGATTCTGATGGACCCGTTGGCTCAATCGTTATCTCTAGATACTTTTATGGGAGTGTATTCAATGATTACACACTGGTTTTGGTAGTGTGACCATACTCTAAAAGTGGATAGCTTCAGGTGGAATATTTTAGTAGTAGCGTTGAGGTCTTAAAACATCATTTTGTTTATGGTTTGGATATCCATAGTCCATGCTCAGAAAGACTGTATTAGCCACAATGTGTGGGGTCTCCGTGAGGATGAAACCTAGTTTTTTTTATTAATGAGAAGGTAACCTTTGCAGTATAGGATGGACTTTCCCAAATGAGGGTGCAACCAATCTCACATAATTTGGCTAGCCTTACCCTAGGAAGAGTTGATGTTGAGAGTCTGAGCTATCCTATGGTGGTGGACCAGTATCCTGATGTCTTTTATAATGATGTTCCTGGATTACTTCCTCATAGAGGGGTAGACTTTTACATTGACCAATACCCCGGGACGACACTGATATCTATACCCGCATATCATATGGATCTAACAGAGCTTTGTGAGTTACAAGTATGACCAGGGGACTTGCAGGGGGGTTCAAAAGGACCAGTGTTTCACCAGGGGAGCCTTGATTTTGTTCACCCAAAAGGATGATGGGAGTTTCCGACTCTGTGTGGACTATCCGAACCTATAATAGGTGACCATAAAGAACAAGTATCCACTTTTGAGGGTTGATGGTGTTTTCAATTAGCGGAAGGGAGCTCGATGGTTTTTGAAGATAGACCTAAGATCCGGCTATCATCAGCTTAGGGTACAATAATAGGATGTGTAGAAGACAGCCTTCAGATGTTGGTATATCCACTGTGAGGTCATTATTATGCCCTCTGGCATGACCAATGCTCCCCAAGTGTTCATAGGACTCATGAATAGGATCTTCCAGCCACACCTCGATTACTTCATGGTGGTAATCACTGACGACATATTGGTGTACTCGGGAACGGAGGAGGAGCATGCCTATCATCTGTAGACAGTTCTGGATACACTCTGAGAGCACCAGCTTTATGGTAAGCTCTCTATGTGCTGGTTATTGATACGAGAGGTCCACTTTTAGGGGCACGTTATCTTAGAGGTTAGTGTTGCTATGGATCCAGTGAAGATAGAGGTCATGATTGTTTGGGAGCCTCCAAAGAGTGTGAACAAGGCATGGAGCTTCCTGAGGTTGACTGTGTACAACTGGAGATTCGTACCTAATTTTTCTAGAGTTTCGTAGCCCTTTTCAGTGTTTAAAAATAAGGGATATACCTTCATATGGATGGAGATATGTCAATATAGTTTTTAGGAGATGATCAAGAGATCGACGAGTGCCTCCGTCTTGAGGATAGCATAAGAAGGTGTTGGGTGTGTTGTCTACTACGATGCATCAGGGGCAAGACATGGATGTTTATAGATGCATGAGTGAGTAGTGATCACTTATGGTTCATGATAGCTGAGACAAAATGAGCATAACTACGCCACCAATGACATAAAGTTAGCAGCACTGGACTTCGCCTTGAAAGTGTTGCGACACTACTTGATGGGAAAATGTTTTACAATCTACTCTAATCACAAGAGTCACAGGTATATATTCTCATAAAAGGACCTAAACATTAAACAGTGATGTTGTCTAGAGTTACTTAAAGATTGTGACTTTGAGATAGTCTACACTCCGGGGAGGTGGAAAGAAGTAGAAGATGCACTCAACTAGGGATTTGGTCTATAGTTGTTGAGTGAGGTGGAAAAGTAGCTTGTTGTATTGCAGATATCCTTTGTGGATCGATATAGAGATTCTTACCTCTAGTCTATGACTATCACTACCCCACTACATCAATGAGTATGGGAGGCCCAGATTGGGACATTGAATGTGAGGTCCTATGTGCTCATATATCCACAAGATAGGCACCTGATGGATTTTATGAAGGTAGGGAGTACATCATCCAACTCAGAGGATGCACCATGGTACTAGTGGCGCTACGAGTGGAGGTGTTGAGGCAGTTCCATAGGTACCATCTGGCCGTACATCCTGGTGTGACAAAAATGTACTAGGACCTCTGGAGTCAGCACTAGTGGCTAGGGATGAAGGAAGCAGTGAAAGAATTTCGTTCAAGATGAATCACTAGTTAGCAATTTAAGGCCAAGCATCAGGTTCCAGCAAGCTTGGCGCATCCACTTGAGGTGCTAGAGTGGAAGTGGGATGGAATCTCCCTGAAAATTTTGATACGGAATTCACATACATCCAGGGGACATGATTCCATCTGGGTTATCATTTAACCACTCACCATGTCAGCCCACATCCAACCCAACCAAGAGCAAGGATCAGTATAGGGTTTGGGACACCTCTACCTATAGGAGATTGTAGGACTTCACGGGGTTCCATTGATGATCGTCTATGACTGTGATAAACCTTTTAAATCCTGGTTATAGAAGGGATTACATGAGGTGTTTGGGACATAACTATGTTTGAGAACCACCTTTCGACCACATTTATATGGTTGGATGGAGCGGACCATTCATAAAATAGAGGAAACACAACGTGGTTGGGTCCTACAATTTGTCCATAGTTGGGAGGATCACTTTCCTTTGTTGGATTTAACATACAACAACATTTATCACACTACAATCGGTACAACACCATTTTAGGCCTTGTACGGTCGATCATGCAGATCACCTCTATGCTAGAAATACCCAGGTGAGACAACACTTATGGGTCCAGAGTTAGTAAGGGGTACTAGTGAGATTGTGAAGATCATCTGAGAGTGGATGATGACTGCACAGAGGAGACATAATTATTATTCCGATAGGAGATGGAGACCTCTAGAGTTGAAGTAGGGGGACTGTGTATTCTTTTGAGTGTCCCCTAGATGTGGACTACATAAATTTATCCGCGTCAAAAAAATCTCACAGAGATATATTAGACCAGTTCTGATACTTCATAGGATTGGCATGGTTGAATACAACATGGCATTTCCACTATAGTTGGAGAGAGTGCACGACGTCTTCCACGTATCCAATATGAGAAGATACGTGAATCACCCATCACACGTCATCGACGATGGAGAGTTGGTCGCAAATGCTAGGGGTGACATTTACGGAGGTTCCAATGGAGATTGAGGATCTTCTTGATTGGGTCCTTCAGGGATGATCGATACCTCTGGTGTGCGTTTTCTAGCAACACGGAATCCTCAAGGAGAGAACATGGGAGTGGGAGGCTCATATTTGTTCTCAGTAACATCATATGTTTCCTTAGTCTATGTAGTGGTTTTGGGGATAATAATACATATGTGGGGAGAATTTAAAGACCTGATTTTTAAATGTTATATTTTTTAATTATGTGTAATTATTACGAGTCTTTGAAAATTGGCGGCACGTCATTATGAGGCCCGGTGAATCCAGAAACGTTTTTTGAACATTTATTAAGGAACGTTAAGTAAATGCATGCATGGTGCTTTCTAACTTTTGAACTGGTGCTCGAATTAAAATTATGAGAGCATCGTATAATTCGAAGCACCATGTTTTGCTTGAGGGAGGATTCACAACAACTATAGTATGTCGGGAGAAAAAGATAGATTTTTATATTTTTAAAAGAATAATAAAATTTAAAAGTTATTTTTTTTCTCTCTTTTCTTTCCCGCCTAAGGATGAGCGGTAGTGGTGGGACCAAAGGCATGTCAAGCCATTAAATGGCTTGACTCCTCAATGTGTGTAACCGTACTGTGGGAATTATGAAGGTTCGTTATTAAATGACCCTCATAAATTCCAAACGGCGTTACTCAATCACCCCCACTGTTATGTATATAGATCTCATTATAGATTATTAAAATTACTTCACCATGCGATGAAACTCTAGAAAAGTACCGTGACTCCATCCTCTTGGAGGATGGAACCGGTTCCAATGATTGGTGACGAGTGCTACTGAATCACGAACCGATTAACAAAAACTCTTCCTCAAAAGGCGATATTCTCCAATGATATTCATGAATGGATTATTTTATAGACTAATTTCAAGATTTTTCGAATCATTATACTAACCTACTGCTGTTAAGCTAATTCGGAGGGCACATTTTAAACAAACATAGACCCGAACCTTCTGCCTTTTGTTGAAATTTGAAGTGTTCTTTGCGAGTAATTTTTTGGCTGGGAAGAAACCTAGAACAGTGGGTTTAGAGATGAGGAGAATGTCATGGAGAGTCCATTGGATCTTTCAGATTGTAAAACTGGCCACCAGAGCTCACCCGGTGATCTACAGAAAATCACAAGAAAACATTGCCAGGTGAAGAGGTGATGGTGGCGGCCAACACCAGCTGGCTGTGGAGGATATGGTGGGGAGCTATTGTGCACCGTCGGTGAAGAAGGTCGCAACACAATAGTGGGGGGAGAAGACTGTGGTTGGCTCGTTCATATCATGGATGGTGGAGCGGCGAGCAAGGGCGCACCGCCGGAGAGAAGACCACAACATATAGCAGTAGCGGACAACGACGGCCGACACCGGCCTATCGTGGATAAGAGTGAGTGGCGCACCGTCGTGCACTGCTCAAGATGGAGTCAACTCAGAATCCGCGATGTAGTGCTGGGAATCACTCCCTATCTGTCCCACGGGCGACCTGGTGGCACCCAGTGGCACCCCCTCTGACTCCGAACAGGGGTAAACACCCCTCTATCCCTAATAGGGAGGTGCCCACTCCAGTGGGCCGCGCCTCCAGTGGGCCGCGTGAGCCCAGAGGGCCGCATATTCTATGGGTCATTCCCCTCTATGGGCTGGGCCACAATAGCCTACTGGACCTCACTACCAAGGCGGTCCAGGATAGTTCTGGTCAAGCCGGGTCAGACCCATACCGGGTCGGTCTGACCGGGACAGCCCAGACCTGGACCCCTTTCAGTAGTATTTTCTCTAAAAGAGCCATACCTTGTGAACCATGTGTATGTTTGAAGATCCATTTACCATTATGGGATCATTGGAGCGAGGTGGTCCTTTTGGTATACACCACATGAGTTTTGGAGAATGTTGGAGAATGGCCGGGCTGGTTCAAACCCAAATCCAACCGGTCCCTCGGTACTAAAACACTTATAAGTCACGGACCGGGTGTTCGATTGATGCGTCGTCTGTCGCATTAGAACCCTTATGACATGACGGTCATTTGGAATACTTCTCCGTGGAACATTGTGGTGGATTAGGCGCAACTGATGGCATAATGAGAGGATCCTCCATGAATCAAGGGTGATTAGTGTGGGAATCTCATGGCGGGTTGTAACGTGAAAAAGGAACATCAATCCTTTGTGGGTCAGCATCTATGGATCCTATGTGGGTCAGTGCATAGGGATCATGTGTCGTTAAGTATCTATCGATTATGCATGGTCCAGTTCCTAGAGATCCTATGTGGGTCAATATCTATCAATCATGTGTGGTTCAACATTAGATCCACCCAGCAGAATTAGATGATTTATTTTTATGACTAATCATCTGTACTTATGTAATTAAGTTATATACCTTGTCTGAGCAGAGTTTTTACCTTCATAGTGTTGCCATTTTTGGTACTTTTACCTTCATGTGTTACCTTTGTGGTACATTTCCCTTTATGGTGTTACCTTCGTGGTGTTACCATTGTGGTATTCTTCTCTCATGGATTAGTTGTGAAAATGACTTAAAAGTTCGAGCCCTATGATTCCTCATGTATGAGACGAGTATATTATTTATAACTTAGGTATATGTATAGTAATATATCTAAGTTGAGTTGATGACTTCTATGTTATTTTAATTGAGGCTTTACTTTATGGCTTATCCTTTAAGGAACTTTGGGAGGCCTTCAGGGATCTCAGGGTCCCTACCGAGTATTGTTACACACTCCCATGTACGAGCTATGCCCGCACCATGCTGTGTGTTTTATAGATGAAGGAAAACATTGATCGAGGCTGAGGGAGACAAGATGGATGGTGCAAAAAGGTGGACCATTTGACATTACATGATGTATTGACTACTGATCGTGATTTGTACCTACCCTTCAGGTAGGATCCTCAGTGGAAATACATGGAGTTTTTTTCTCATTCAGTTGTACTTGTACTTTCTAGTGGGGATTCTATTCTACCCCCTTTACATTCAGTAATATTTTTTATTATATAAATTTTCATTATGGTTTAAATTTTTTTTGTTCATGGAATGTGTGTTTGTACAGTTTTAAAGGCAATTCCCTCCCGTTATAGGGATACACAGTTCCAATGCTAGTCTCCATCCCCTATCCAATGGGAAGAAGGCTTGGGGTAGTCACTACAAGGGCCCCAGGGGATGGGTCGTCACTGTGGGAGACAATATAAAAAAGAGGTAAAATTTTTAGATATATCACACATAGAATGGATCTTATATTAATAAATTTTACATGATTAAAAATTTCACGAATTTGGAAGTGTATGTAGACCCTTCCCAGCACAATTTTATTTGATAACACGATTATAGAATTGAATTTTAATCATGTACTTGAACCAAACAAATCATGGATATAGTCACCATCATTGGGGGAAACCCATATAAAAAATTTCACTATTCATCATTAATATTCTACATTTCAAGTGGTATTGATGTGTTTTTAATAGGTATGTCACATATTTCGAATAGGTGTAGAAGAATGAATTTAAAAGTGGTAATATTTAAGAGTATTGTAATTTGATAAATCCCATATATATTAATTCACCACATCTCTCTATGCATCTATACGATCCATTAGGAATCTTAAATGGAATTATGAAAAATTGTACCACTATTTATTGGATCTATTTTTTAACCCAATTTGTTTATAAAAAAAATAGGATTTCAATAATTGATGATGTAATAAGGTATTCAAAAATAGAAACTTTTGTTCCCATATATGATCACACAAAACATGGATGTTCTTACCTAAACAACAAAGAATAGACAAAATAGATAGGCAATGAAATTAAATAACAACTCATGGGGGAAAGGGGTACTCCATTAATTGAAATTATCAAATTTTAAAAGTATCTATTACATATTTTCATGGTTATCCTCTAGAGGATTCTCAAACAAATTCTGAACAGAATGTGTAAATTCAATCATTTTTTTGATGTAAATTACTTTTTGAAAAAATAACCAATTTGATGTTCTTCCATATATATATATATATATTCATATATCCAGAGTCTATAAGATAAAAAAATATAGATTGCGTTTATTTCTAATGCTTTTTAGGATGTATTGACCCCGAGGTTATAGAAGTATAACATTATCACAAAACATACGTAATCCAAATGAAATTTTGTATCCATAATAAGTAAAATATTTTTATTTAATAATGGATAATTTAACATAAATATATCTGATGAATGTTTTATGAAAAATTATTTTAATTAAATTATCCTTGAACTAGAAAATACTCATAAATCAATCGTTGTTGAGTGAAAATATCAGCTGGAAATCAAATTTAGAATAGTGATGAGAATTGATAATGCATTAAAATAAGTACAAATTTTACATGGGGATTATATTTATAAATTTAATATATAGTAGGGAGATATATTTAAATTAGTTTAGGATAAGAATATCGCTCTCAGCAAGTATTTTCTTGTGTAAGAAGTAAAATTAGTGAATCTTGAAGGGGGAAAATATGAGACCTCTCAAAATACAAAGAAATATTGTGCAACAATTAATAATAATAATACTATTCTTTAAACACTCAATATTATGGAAAGAATATATTGAGATCGTCCATTATTTAATACATTTCAACCACATATAGAATGTTAAACCTTGGTTTATAAGTATTTAATTTTTCTAATAATTTTTCATCTAATTTATCATGTTTTAAATAAAATTCAAGATAAATATGGGTAGATAAATTCTATTATATATCCACCATCACAGAAATGGTAGGTGTATGAAAAAAATTCATTATCCATAAATAAATATCAAAATAAAGGTTATTATTTACAAACAAAATTAGGGAGTAAATGTTATCTAATCTACAACCAAACGGAATAAAACATGCTTTTTTTAATATTGGTGCTATTGAAATTTTGGACATAAAACCATTGAGTGTTTGAAATATTTTAAACCATTACAAAAATAATTCATGTATTAAATTGGATTATATATAATATGAATGTAAATATTGTTCGGTAGAATAAATGGGCACAGAATGAAATAAATATTCCATATAAGATTATATATGAAATCATTAAGAATGTCTTTGACTAATGAAACAAGAAAAAGAATTATCAATGATGATCAGTATTGGTATGTAACATCCTTGTACTAGACATATTTTATTGATAAGTAAAGACAAAAACAAATGAAAATGCATAGAATTAATTATTAGTGCACCCTGGTTTGTAAGAAACAAATGAATAATTAAAATTAAACTACACCCAAGAAGATTTTAAAAAATGATGTTAATTGAAATTTTAGACACTTATACTAAGGAAAAAAATTAAATTTAAAATTCCATTGTAAATATTCCATAGAAATTAATTTTGATGAATGATATTCTAGAAAATTATAAAAATAATTCAATAGATGAATATGTACTTATTTATTAAAAGACATTCAAGATAAGAAAACAAAAACTATTAGATATTAAGTCCAAAATATATTACCAAAATGGTACTAAAGTGTTGTATCTAAGGTGAAAAATGAATGGGAAAAGATTAAACAAATACCTTATTTGTTTTCCAAGAAATGAATTATTATTGAAGAACAAAGGGAAAGCAGACATGAATTATTGTTCTAAAAATGCCATATTTAAACTAGTTTAAAAATACATTAAGAAGACTAAAAATATTATAGAATAATTCTTAAAAATATATTAAAATGTTTATAATTGAATTAAAAAAAACTAAAGAAATCATAAGATAATGAATTTTCCTTTCATGAAAATGAGGTGGAGGAAATTATATAAAAGAGAGAAGATAAATATGATATGGAGACCATTACACCAAAGGAGGTTATTGTTTTGAGAATCATAGTTGAAATCATGAAGTGTTATCACAAATATGGAGATAAATTGAAAAGATTTTTTTTGGATGAGAATCATTTTTCAACCCTTTTTCATTACTAATAATCACTGTTGAAGACACCGTATTCCCATGTTTGTATTTATTTATTTTTAGATAAGAGAAATTGACGGAGGGGAATATATTTATAAGGAAATATTATGAAATAAATGTTTTGTAAATTATTTAGAATTAAAAAAGATATCTAATATAAATTACTTTAAGTAAAATCATACAAAATCCTATAAACCCTTCAATTTTTATAAAAATTTAATCTTGTATATCATTAATAGAGAAATCCCACTATAATATAGAATATTGATTATGATAACCTCTTTCGGGGGAGTGAAGATGAACAACTACTGGATTCATATTTCTCAACTCATTACTCATTAATCTATATGTTCAAAAAAGGGTTGTTTCCAAGTACTCTAGATATTGAAATTATAGAAATTGAAGCTTTTCATTGAAGAGGTATGTTAAATATGGGGTTTTATCCCTCTTTAGAAAAATAATTCTTCAACTAATAGTGAAAATGTTATTATTTGATGGAAAACTTATTTATGCTATAAAATGAGGAAGACAATATCAAACATGAATGTTTTAAACAAATTTTATTAATATATGTTATTTGTTAAAAATCATTTTAATAATCCCTAAAATAAAATTGTAGAGTTTCTATTACTTGATAAAAACTAATTTAAATCATTATTCCATGGTTATATAAAAATTTTTCAACACAATAATTTATTCATGAATAAGTAGAGGTGACTAAATTTTAAATAATTTATATGTCAATTGTGATGCCATCATTACCTCATGATTATGAATTTTTTTTCCAAAATTGGATTTTCTTATGAAAGTAGTATGTGATAGAAAATGGAAGATAAAAAGAGATGATGAAAATATAAATTGTGATAGAAATATTTGATATAATTTTCCATTACATAAACATATTGGAATTTATTATCAATAATACGTGGGGGATAAAATAACTATTGAATTCATATTGATATCCATCAAAAAATTAGTTATGTAGTGGTTATATGAATTAAAAAACCCCAATGTTTTGGATTTAAGAACCTAATCAATTGTGTTGTTTTTATTTAATTTAAATATGTATGTGAATATGTTTTGGGTAATGTGGATGCTCCCAATAAATTAAGAGTTTGATGTTCCACATACTGTTAAATAATATAATATAATGGGGTAGAATATTGATTGAGTTTCGTCTAAAATAAGATTCTTATGAGTCATGTATAATTTTGAATATATGTTATTAATGGAGAAAATACTTATTTATAGAAATTAGAATTTACATATATTTATTATTTAGTTGGATTTAATATTAATGATAGGTTATGATGGTTTTGAGAAGAATATAATTAATAATGTGATAATTGTGATGTTGAGTTTTTTTCTCGTGATAAAATTTAGGATCCATTATAAAATTATTAAAAATGGTACGTTAATATTAGAGAATACCTTAATTTGTATGTTAGAATAATGTTTGTTGAAATAATTTTGGAAATACTATTTGATTAATATTTTAAATTTTTTAGTAGAGTTCAAGGATTTTTTTACAATGGAATAATTGATTAAAGGACTTCATCAACGAAATGTAGACGATGTGTAAAAAATAGTTCATCCCTTAGGGAATCCCACCTGAGAAAACCACCATTATAGATAGTAACCAAGCTCAATGGAAGGCCATATAGGGTAACTATGGAGGATTATTGGTACATTCCTAGTTAGGGAAGTCTTTAAAATCATGGGTGGATATATGTAAAATACATGGTGTGGGTGGTATGTTGGTGTAGTGGTCATGGTATAATTATGTAATTTTGTGGGGAAATGATCAGGTATAGGGTATTGTAAATGATTACTAGCACATTACAAAGATATATTTCAATGTGGCACACTATGATAATATTATAGTATTCAAATATTAACAATCACATGACACATTGGTTGATATAAAAGGTTTTGAGAAGTATTTTCTATGCAACCTAGTTCACAACACAATAGTTGAGATCATACCATGGGGTTATGGTTTTCATGCCACTTGAATTCATGATAAAATTATAAAATCTCATTTGGAATCTTTTTATCACATGAAGATGTGAGGATGATGTACCTATGATATGACTAATGTCACTTAACAAAGATAATTTAGTTGAAATTACAATAATATGGATATACATTCCATGATATTGATTTTTTATGTGATTTCATTCATCAATATTTAACAATGCTTACAGAATAAGACCACATCATAAGGTGTTCAAAAGAATCATGTTTTAGTGGTTTGATCAGGATGAAGATAACTTTTTCTGTATGAATGTTATACATCGAGGATTTATTGTGACTATGTTTTGGAAATGTGTGGTAGAAAATCTTATTAGAATCCTAAGAAAAATGTATTTTGGATGAACATGTTTCGGTTATGAATGAAGATTCTTGATTACTCTATCCATTGAAGGAATGAGTATATTTTTTTGAATCTCATAAGATACTTGGGTTACTTCTATAACAAAATTTATTATAAATACCCCTACCAATTCATATTCCTTGTATAAAAAATAAGAAAAGGAAAAGTATGAGACGATATAGAGAAAAAAAATTGAAGAAGAAAATATCTTTTTCACCTGGAGTTATTATTTGATAGTTTCATATACATATATAGTAATATATGTTTTTAGCTGAAGAAATACAATGTGATAATATTCTTATAAAAATACTACGTAACATAATGTGTTTGAATGATGGATTCATATACTATAATCACAATTGATAATTCCATGAAATGATTTACATTTTCTTTGTCATTTTTCAACATACTAAGATTTTCATAATGTATGTTTGTGGAAAACAATAAATAATTTATGTTTTCATTGAAATAATGTAACTCGAGAACATGAGGTTTTAAAAAGAACTGATAAGTATATTTGAGAAAGATTTTAATGTAGAAGAGTGCGAAGTATTATGAAGCTAGATTCATAAATTACATTCAGTGAAGTACAATGAAATATTATTTTTGTGAATCATTATTGAAAATATATTATAAATAATATATTGTGGCTTAGAAGATAAGATTCTTAGAAAACAATATAATATAATATAAAATTGTGATAAACATGAAGTTACATAATTTAGTTGATAGTATGTGAAAAAGGAACAACAATGTTTTTTGTCTTTTTCTGAGCATTGATGATCTTGAAGAAGTTGAATACATAAAAACATAAATAACAATGATTTCCAATCCAGGTAAAAAAATATTCACATACCATGTATTGTTAAAATTTATGGTTACTTGATTTTATGATATGAATAATAAGTTATATATTTTGTTTATATTGAGACTTAAACAACATCTAACACATTTTTACTAATTAAAAGAGTTCTAGGTTGACGTTTATGATGTGTGATTGATCAAATTAAATTATAGCTAAATAATTACTATTGAAGAATATGATAATTCAGTTGATGAACATATTTCTAGATCTGATTGAAGATATATTTAATTGGTTTTTTCAAAAATACCTTTTAATAACTGTTGGGAGCCTGTAAAAAAAATCCAATTATTTTTCAGATATTTTTTCACACTGGAAAGAGCATATGTCAAAAATACTTCGGTTTTGTAATATATTGATGACTTTGGGTTTTGATTTAAACTCTTCCAAAAACAAATATAATTCATATAAATATTTCACTGGAGATTTTATGCCTTATAAATGTCATAAACACGTCATGGTCATTATATCAAACCATTGGGAAAAAACATGAAAAATTTCCATTTGTTGTTCTTCGTTTACTTTCATTATCACATGTTTTATAACTGTGTTTGTGAATATGTGTGATCCATTTATCCAAATCGGAGACATGGTTTGTATATAAAAAAAATTTAAAATTTAAAATCTAATGAATTTGGAAAAACATGTGTACACTAATTCACCCCACTTTTAGTGTACATGCTTGATCCAGGAGGACTTTTATGCATAAATTCGATCAATAAATATTTGAGTTTATAATATGTTTGTTGAATTTATCTCTTTTTTAACTATTAACATGATAATAAATAATTATTTTACTATTCACTATTTTGTGACTATGAAAAAATAAATATTTATTTAGGTTCCGTGAATTATAATATTATTATTTAGTTACATGTTTAGTGAATAAAAAATTTATTATATTTTTCAAATTGATATTTTATTTTCAATGTATGATTACTTATTTGGGAGGGTATTATTCGTATTTAATGATCAGATAAAAATTATATATTTAATACAATTTAAATAAATATTAATTTATATATTTTAAATATTAGAGTAACTACATGTAACAGAATATAATATTAATAACAATAATAATAATATTATTATTATTTTGGGGATTTAAATCATTTAAATAATTTTGTAATGGAATTTGGGAAAATATCAACAATAACCTAATGTATATATTAAAAATTATATATACTTTTTGTTTGGAATTGTAGACACAAAAAGAAACTCTCTAGAATTATCTATCAATCCCTAGGGAGAAAATTCACATGTTTACTTGTCACTAAAACTTATAGAGAGAATATGATATTATTTTTGAAATAAACATCAAATGGCATGAATCACTTGATTCATCTGTGCTAGAACCCATTGTTCTAAGTACTATATTTGGAGATTCAAGGACTATGTGTTGATACATCTAGTGATATCCTTGGATGGATTCTCTACTGCAAAAAATAATCTGAAAAGTGTGGAAATGAAAACTCTAAAACAGAATAACACCAATGAAATTAATATTTAATAAAATTAAATTATAAATTGAATTTTAATGATTCAGTTATGTGAGTTTTTTGATAGATCGACTATTTATATAGATTTATTCTTTAATATTAATGAAAAATGAATATCATTCATTGACCCATATTTTTGATTTCACCCAGAAACATTCTAGTCATATCAAAGCTATCACATTATAATTTAAAATAATTTATAATTTCATTAATATTTTTTTTCTAGTTTTAATTTTTATATTTTCATTCCAAGCCCAATATTTGAGACACTAATTTAGTATTTTTTATGTCATTGAATGGGAAAAAATGTGTAAAGATCCTATTTAGATGACTTGATATTATTGGATAGATGACGTAATTAACCGACATGTAGTAGGTTAGTACGCACCCTATAACTAATTTTTCTCCACACAAGGTACATCCCATGATTGTCATGGTGCATCATGTAGGTAGATATGGGATATCGATGAACATTTTATTTTGTGAACTGAAATGACACGTGGCCTGATAGAAGTTTCCTGACATGTAGTTGGCATGTACACACCATATAACCTTGTATAAGGACCAAAACATTTATATCATAGTGAATAATGTGGTTCAATACATTAAATCATTGAAATACATGGACAGACGACTATAATATAATATGGAAAGGGTTTGACTACACTATTCGTAGTTGAAATGTACATACAGTGTGACATGTGTCACTCCATTATGGGTACACACTGAGTGTTTTCAACCATGTATTTTTGGAAAACACATAGTATAAATAAGTTTCACAAAATTACTACTAGTACATGAAATGTAAGCTATTGGTCTCAAGGATAATATGGGAGAGTATCCACAAAGGTGGGGGTTAATTAGCATTTTTAAATTAATTTAAATTTAGTTTTATATAAGAGTTATAACCTTATTTTAATGAAATTGAAAAATAAAAATAATCATAGGTAGTTATTTTAAGAAGGATTCCGATCTAAATTATCAAAATCCACTCAGCCACCCTCTCATTAACTAATAGATATGACACCTAATATAATTTACTGTTAAAATGACTTTTGTACACCTATAGTCACAACCCAATTACAAATCATTTCCTATAGAGGATTAAACCCAAACCAAACCTACAATTCATTACCAAAAGGAAGAACTTGAATAGTACATACGTTTTCTCACATAGTGTCACAACCCAATGCTTAAATTTTCTTCGAGAGTCAAAACCCAAAATCCTACCTTTAAAAGGGTACTATATCTCATTAAAATAATTCAAGCATAAAGAAATAGATAGAAGTAAAATCATATAACTAGATTAATGCTTAAATGTCCCAATGTTGAGTGAATTAGAAACACTCCAATAGAAAAAGATCAATCAAATGATGTTCAGTTGAGATCATTAGTTGATCACCAATGTATGATTCACGTGTATAGTACAAGAAAATCCTAAATCTCATTTTTCATTACAATTTATAATAAAATCTATATATGTAGTGGTTTTGTATACAAGAAAATCATTCCAGTTTGAATCCCATTTGATCATTATTTTTGTCGATGAATGAAGTGTGCATGAAACATCAATTAAATACATTAGAGTTATCCACGCACACTCCCATATAGTCTTTAACTTGTAAATGCAAAATAATATACATATGAGTCTATATAAATATATTCTAAAAAAATATAAACAATATAGTTTATCATGTTTTAAAACATAAAACATTTGTAATTAATAATAATTAATATCCTATAAATAAACCATGATAATTTTCCAGACCTACTCTTCATATTGCCTTAACATTTAATTTTAATATCAATTGACCCTAAATTTCAACATAAATATCTATATTTAATTAATCCATTTTAAATATCATTTAATAACCTATAAAAATATTAAAACAAGTTCATATGGATTTAAAAGAATTAATAAGTAAATTTAGATTAAGTAAAACACTAACAATATTCATAGTAAACTTCTAGAAAATAAAAATATGAAATAATATGAAAATAATAGTATATTTCTAGGTTTTTAAAGTAACTATGAATTTCAACAACAAGAACATCTAGATTAACATATCAAAATCGAAGTAGGAAAATATTTACTTTTAACTGATTTCAAATAGAAATTTTCATGTGTCCAAATTTAACCATGTATCTATTTCTATTCCCATTGTAAAATTTCACAATGGAAAATCAATTGATATAGCTGAAATATTTATGATGTTGAATTTTCACTACCCTTACAAGACACATACATTATGCATTTGGGAAAAACAACCCACCCTTATGCATCTCAATACCCTTACATAGATATTGGAGATCTTAGATTACCTATATAAGATAATTATGTTACACATATATGTCTAATATAAATACATTGGTACCCTTATATGAATAAAAAACCACTCATACCCTTTTGAAAGGTTAATTTACCATCATTGTATTCTTCGAATGAGTATGTTACCTTTACATAACATTTAGAATAAGAAGATAAATTTACCGAAACTCTTAAGTTCCTCAACATAATTACTGAATTTCCTTTACAAAATTACAATGTATATTCATGCAAGAACTAATGTTACTTTATGAGTATAAATAAACATACATGTTACCATTATATGAATAATACAATTAACATTATATCTTCTTATAACGATTATAATTCGTTAATTACCCCAACATAAATGGAGAGAAACACAATTTAACATCATATTACTGTAGAAACGCGTTGGATACCCTTATATAACTATAAAAATGAAACGTTTACCCTTACATATACCATATAAAATTAGTTTTACCGTTAGATAACTAGTATATAAATCAGTTTACCCTTACATAACCTATTGTAACATAAGGATACCTTTACGTAACACTAGAAAATAATATTTAAATGTACTAAATGACATAATTAGGATATGATCTCTTCATGAAACCTATTGAACATGTTATAAACAATTGAAACATGAAATCTCAAGAAAAACATAATTAATGAATAAAATTATATAACCAATTTAAGGAATAATTTAATAAATACATAAGATAAAAAGATAAATATAATGCATAGTAATGATATATAAATTATAATGAATAAAAATATGGTATTGGATAATTAAGAAAATTATTATATAAATTTTATCCAAGGATTAACTTCAACATTCATCTGAATTTTTATAATTTAAAAAATTATAAAATTTCAATAAACTCTCCCCCCTTTTAACATTATAAAAAAAGATTAAGTATTAATAGACTAATTACATCCTTAAAATGATAATGCTTCACCATTATTTTTTAACATAGTGTTACATTTATATGAATTAATAGTCAATAATTCATTCACCTTAAAATTAATAAGGCTTGAAAACACATTTTATTTCATGAATATAGTTTTAATTATAATCCAAGAGATAAGGATCTACTTTATAGTGAGTATAATTCTAAACTATGTTTTAGAAAAATAGTAATAAACTCTTCAAAAAATAACCTTTTGATAACATAAAGTGTAAATATTAAGTAAATAATATAAACTATGTGTGTGAATACTTAATGTATTAACATAATATAAAAATCCATATGAAATAAAAAAACTAATATAAAAAATACATTCAATGTTTGATAGAATTTATATAAATCTAAAAAAGTTATCACATAAAAAGGATAAATGATCCCCAAATTTATTCCGGATAAATTTAAATTTAAATATCTTTAAATCCAAATTCAATATAAATAGTACATAATATAATTAAATCTAGTGAAATAGTGTGTATTTAAAAACTATTATTTTCTATATAAATCAATTCCAGATTTATATTTCCATTTTGAACATGATCTCTAATAAAATAAAATTTAATATCAATATGATTTTTTCTAGAGTGTGGTAATGGATTATTGAAAATGTGAATATCATAATAATTTTATCACCTCAATATATATTTTTTGTATAATTCTATTTTCGATCTGATTAGGAAACCTTATTAGAATAACAACCAAATTTCATAGAATGTATTGAAAATTTAAAAACCAATACATAAAAACAAATCCAAAATAAAATACACAACATTAAAAATTAAAACTCAATTTCAACATCCACCCATCATCAATGAATTGTTTTTTGAAACATTACGATGCATATTGCAACATAACCATCACCCGTAGGAAGAAAAAATCATTAAAAAATATGTTATCTCCACCATTACAGAACCTTTACTTGAGACCTCCTCTAATGATCTATGGAAAGATTAAATACAACTGTATGAATCAAACATAAAAACTAATCATTCCCCCTCTAAATAGAAGGAACTATCATTTAGTTTCCCACCATTAGAGTCCCAAGACAACATAAGAGAATATGTAAAAGGATAGAATATGGTTGACTAAGATGGATTTGAAATCATGTGTTGTTGGGGATGAAAATAGTGTGACCTTATGAGCTGCGACCAAAAAGAAAACTCACTAAACTATAATCCCAAAAAATAGAGCTTCTAGATCACCCAAGAGAAAAATCATCCCTCAAATTCCCAATAAAACAATGAACCATTGAGTATGACCAAAATATAGATAATCACGAAAAGAACAATAGAAAGTGCAGTCAATGAGGAATGATGAGAATCGACAGATGAACACTAAAATTGAAGTAAAATTCAAATTGACATGAAACATAGGGTATGGAATAAGAGGTTAAATGTGTCGTGAGAATGTGGGGTATTCTGAAACATCATAATATGGTCATGGTTGATGAAACTCTATGCCACTTGATGATGGGGTGAAAATAAGAGAAAACCCTAATCAATGAGGGAGAGCCAATTATGAGAGAGAGGCTCCATACCCACTAAGAAGAGAAACATAAAAACCTGAAAAACTGGGGATCCAACCCGAGGAAGAATGAATGAGATCCATATTAAGGAAGGCTAGAAGAAGCTACATGATCTGAGAACCTATATAGGTAATAAAATCCAAACTTTTGAATCCAAATTAATGGAGACCCCACGAGATGGAACACCATAAAAGGGGTAACCGAGATGATTTGTGATATTGGAGTCAAAACTGATGGAGTCAAAGAGGAGATCCCTATCCTAATTTGACACAAAAGAGGAACCCTATCAGTGATGTATATGATATAGAGATTAAGATCTTAGTTCTTTGTCTCAAAATTTTCATAGAATATATGAATATTATTAAAAACAAAAATTGAAATCCAAAAGTGTTTTATTTGTCCATAATGATTGAGAACAAAAAGGTAAAACAACTATATATTTAGAACTATAATTTTAAAGAGTGAGATATCATGTTTCATTTATTCCTAGGAAACTAAATATATACACTATAATTTAGAAATTCGTGAATATATTTTTCTATGTATCTTGCATCCTCAAAAATCTGAATCAGGAAATCATTCTAAATAAAAATTTCTTCTATAAGGGTCATATAAACCCTCATTCAGGGATTATAAAGAGTATTAAGAAATCCAAATAACATATTTGATGGGAATTCATTAGAAACACTTTAAAATCAAACACACGTTTAAAATAAAGAACATTAAATATGTATTGGATATAGTGGAGTATAACAATTTTCCATATATTCCTCTATAATTTTTAACATCAAATAAATTTTAAGAATTTTAAAAGTCTATTTTGAAATTATTACTCATCAGGAAATTATCTCATTTATATTTTCCTAAAAAAATATATTAAACATATTTGAAGTATCCATAGATTGATTTTAAAAAATGCCTTCATTTCATTAAAATATTTTCAAAATAAGGATAATTTTAAATTCCCCTATGATACACATATCAAATCGAAAAGAAATCAATTTTGAAACTTAACTAACCATATTTTCACTTCAAAATAATAATAATATCATCAATATAAATTTTCACAATAATATTATCATTATAACTTTTTTGAAAAATAATGTCGAACCAAACATTCACTTCTATTTAATTAAAAATGAAATGTGGATAACCCTTCATACCATGATTGAGTAACTTCTTTAAACCATATAAAGGATTAGAAAAGTTAAAAACATGATCAATTGATTTTAATTTTCCAAAATTGGTGGTTTTATATTATATATATATTTAAAAATATAAGAATTTTTAAAATATCCTTTGATATCCATTTGAAATAATTATAATCCATGAAATTATTCCTAATTTAATAGTATTTTAATTTCCTATTTTCCAAAAAAAGTGAAAATTATTTTTGAAATCAATAAATTTTCCATTAAATTATCATTGAAAGGCATTATAGATTTATTCTTTATTTTATTTCCTTGTTCTTATTTGATTATTTTAAAAATATAATTTACGTTTTAATTACATGATAATATTTTCATTAGGATAATTGAGGTCAATAAATAATTTATAGTAAATTTATTTAACTAACCATACATAACTAGTGTCAAATTAGAATCATGTATTACCACTTATGTATTATCAGGTACAAAAATCATAAATGAGTTCTTTGTAAGAGGAAATATTCATAAAATACTTTCTATTTTAAAAATTTTATTCAATATCTCCAATCACACTATCTATTCGATGATCTTTATGAGTGTTCCATGATAGTTAGGGAAATATACATATTGAGATGAAATATATACCAATAAAAATGTGACTCATTATATTGAGATTATTCATCATTAAAATTAAAATATCTAAATTCATCCTTAGGTTGATCAATATCATCACCCCTTTTACTCAAATATTATTCAGCAATCACGCCATTTTTTTCTTAAATAATCATCGTTATTTTTACAGACATGATATAACTTAATATTATTTTAATATTATAATAATTTATCTTCATCATACATGGAATCTAATTTATAAAAATAATCCTTATAATTGATAATGAAAACATAACTCCAAAATAATCTAAAATTGATTTTTTCCCCTTCTAAAGTAAAAAATGTAATTTTTTGAACATAGGTATTTAGATTCTTATATTAGTAAAATAATAGTATATATTGATTTATTATTCCAAAAAACTTATACATATTATTCACCTTTAACATGGTTCTAGACAATTCTTAAATGGCCATATTTTACATTTCTACTATACAATTTTGTTTTGGAGTTCTTATTGTGGAAAAGTTATGAAAATACCAAATTTCCTCCCAAAAATGGGTCAATTTTATAGTTTGGAGTTAAACGAAATTATAATTTATAACTTATTATATTAATATTCCTTTCAATCATTGAATAGTTTTAGAAAAACTGATAAACATAGATACTGCTTCAGATTTTATTATTTGAAAATAAACCCTTCGGTATCTTGTAAAATCGTAAAAAAAATTGGAAACGAAATATTTATTACCTCCCAATATTGAAGGTAAATAGGGAATAGTAAATTAAAATGAATTAAATCAATCGGACTCATTATATTTAATTATTTTATAGAAATGAGTCTTATTATATTTTTTCCTTTCATTAAATACTCTAAAACAATGGTTCCATCCACTGTATGTTCATGTAAATGCATAACAACTTTATTCTTGGATGTCTTGTGAATTTACCTGAAATTATAATTTCATAATATTCCCTAATAAATTATGTTATCATCTTGAATGAATAAAAAGTGAAATTGTTAACAGTTAATTCATAAAAACATGTGGAATAATTGTTGTCCCTTAGGTTTGTATAAAAAAGAAATCATTAAAGGCAATGCATTTGTTAATTTCAGTTTTAGAAAACATTACTTCAACACATTGATTTAAAATTATTGTTAAATTATGTTTCAAAACTCCAATATTTAAAACATAAAAAATTGTTACATTATTACAAATTCTGTCCTAACTAAAACCAATTACCTTTCATTTAGAATTATCATGAAAAGTAACATTACATTTTTTAAATCTATTGAATGATATAATTTTTATATGATAGTAGTCTTGTGTACTGTTCATCTAATATCCATATAATAAACACCGTTTTTGATTCATTCTAGATATATTTCCAAAAAAATACTTAAGAGATTTTTTGTGTTAATAGAAATTTTCTTCAATGGTATAAGCATAAGAATTCATGGGAAAATAATATGAAATGAAAATATTTTTTAAAGCTAATTTTAAAGATAATGATTTGGAAATGAAAGGCATTGACTGTACAAGAGATTATGTAAATATAAAAGAACACTCATCTGCATAATGAATATTCATTTAACATCTAAAACATATAACAGTAGATATACTTCTATTAATTACCTTAACAAATAAAGACTTATAAGTTTTAGGTAAATTATTTTTATATCGAAGATGAGATATCGTTTTGTAAATTTTATTATAACTCATCATTTTATCAATGATTCCACTACACAGAACAAAAATGGAAAAATGTGACTTTAAACATCTATTTTCATTTCGAACTTCTCATTCTCTTTAATAAAAATGTAAAATTTCCATACATAATTTTTTTTGAATATTAACAAGAAATAAATTTGTATATATAATCATCATATTAATAAAGAACATTTCTTTTTATTTTTTTATATGATTTCATTTTGTGTATGTGTAGTTTTTATTTCATTATAGAAAAATTACTTGAGTTCTTTGTTTAACTTTTGAAAAAAATGATATTGAATTTTAAGGTTATTATATAATATAGTCATCTTTTAAACATTATGATGATATGTTTAAATAAAATTGATAAATTCATATAGGTTTGGTTTTTTAGAAACAAATTTTGAATTTTAATAATTACTAGAGTCTCTTACTTTTTTTATTGAAGTCACCAAGTACAAAATATCCACAACATTTTTAGAACTAGATTCTTTGTTAGAACATGAATCCTCATATGAATTAAATATGGATTCCATTTCTATATTTTGTTCCTTTTACTTCTTCATCTTATTTTTTTCCTTTTTTAATCAATATTATTTATGCTTGATGTTCCCCATTAACTAAACTCATATAAAATTACATCTTTACCATCACTAGAAACAAAAATTTCCTTTATAATTTTTCATAAAATAATCTCTAGAATAAAATTTTTAGGATCATATTTAATAGTGTTTCATTCTCATATATCTTAAATTGGTAACATGTGATGTTTCATTTCAATCAATAAAATATGACTGAAAATAAGATTTGTTAGTAGGAAGATAACTTAATAAAAAATCCCTTCTTCTTGGAATATGATTTTTCAAGAATATTTTATTGCTCAAACTAAAAATTGAATAATGAAATAATAAGATAATAAACTTTATCTTTATAGTAGTATTTATTATTATATATAGATACATTTTTTTCAATTCACTTCTTTGGAAGTGATATAGCAACACTTTCCATAGGAAAATTATTTTCAAAAGTTTCTCTTAATGAACTCAAATAATTTAAAGTACGTGTAAATCAATATATAATATTATTAATAGTTTCCCATTCACACATTTTAATTTATAGATAATCATCTCTTAGAATTCATAACATATTCATAAAAATATTATACAAAGAAAGGTGTGTAGCGTGCATAGTTTTCTGTAGTTCATGTTGTATTTCAAATGTACATACATGATTATGAAAATTTTAGTTTAGGACACATTATAATATATTCATCGAATTTTAATTCAACTCATACATTCCTAATAAATACAACCTAATGATTCATTTTCACCTTTAGGTTGTTTGTATGTTCATTCTGTGTTTTTTAGTGATCAATGCTATGTTTCATGAAGAATGATCTCATTCGATATTTTTAATATCCAAAACCATTATCAAAAAAATGTGGCGGTCTTTGATATATCCAAACACCATTTTAACTAGTTCCCATTATCATAAATAATATATTATCCACTTGATAGTTAAGTAATGAAATAATCATCATAAATAAAGTTATATATTGGTATTGGGGTTATTATTTAATAATAATATATGTCCTTGGAGGGAAGATAGAATAATATTCAAGAGTGGTGATAATTGTTAATTTTAAATGAATTTATATTTATTGTTATATGAGAGCTATAAAATTATGTTAATACAATGTGAAAATAAAAATAACATGACATAGTGATTTTTATAGTGGTTTAAATATGAATGATGGTAGTCCACTCTTCACCCCACTCAAGAATTGAGAAAGAAGGAACCCACTAATAAGAAATATTACATTTGATTTTTCACTTAGAGGCCCAACCCAATAAGAAATACTTTTCCCCCAGTAGGATAAATCAAAAACCAAACATTCCTTTTTCTATCTATTGGTACAACCGAAACAATATTTTATTTTCCCCACTTAAAGGAACAACCCAATTCCTAACATTGTTTTGGACATCGCAACCCTAATTCCAACCATTTAATGGGTATTATAATCCATTACAATGATTCAAAATGAATGAAATAGAGAAAAGTAAAACCCCAAAACTAGTTGAATGATTCAATATATGAGTATTTAGGTCGTGAGGATCTCTCTATTAGATTAGGATAAAATAATTGAAGTTTTGGTGAGAGAAGTAGTTTATAAAAAATTAATGTGACACTTATAAACTTTAAGATAATCATCAACCTCATTATTCTATTGTAGTTCTAGAAAACTGAATATTTTTTGAGATTATTTATGAACAACATCTTTTAACTTTAAATCATGTTGTATCATTCATTATCCCAATAAAATCCTTATGTATGAAATATTAACAAATAACATTAGAGTAGTCTATTCTTATTTTCCAGATAAATTTCCC
Source organism: Viscum album (assembly GCA_963277665.1). NCBI lineage: Eukaryota > Viridiplantae > Streptophyta > Magnoliopsida > Santalales > Viscaceae > Viscum > Viscum album. The sequence continues at coordinate 364,518,592 of OY728162.1, read as the reverse complement.
CATGTTAATGGATAATAATATGCGTGTGATTCAACTTATATTTCTTGAAAAACAAATAAAAACCAAAAATTAGAAATTTTTATATCAAATTAATAAATAATTAATTAAGAAGAAGTAATTTTATTCAAATAATCCTTCATAATATTCGTGACAGACTCTTCATATTTCATTTGATTTTAATTCATATATTCTATGTTCAAAAATTAATGTGCGAATATATATACATAATTAATCCTAGGTAAATCTCATTACAATAAAGGTAATATAATATAAAAAATGTTCATACAACATTTAAATAATTAATATGTAATATTAAAACAAATAAAACCTTATTAATATTCATTTTTAACTTGAACCAATCAATAATATCAAATAATATGAAAAAAAACCGTATATTTTTAGGTTTAATAAAACATGTTGAAATTCACAAAACAATGTAGCCATGTTTATGGCGAAAAATTCTTGTAGGGAAATCTATTAACGTAGCTAATTTCAAATATCGATTTTCATGAGACCAAATTTAACCACATTTTATTTTCTACACACATATAAAAGTAACAGATAGGCAAAATGTTTCATAGTAATAAAAATTGATATTGTCTATTTTCTTAACCATTATGCGACACATAGAAGGTGTGTATGGGTAACTGTGTTTCACCCTTATGTGACATACTACCGTTACACAACTATTTTAGATCCATTATTACCTTTTTCAGACAATTAGGTTACCCTTACAAAAGTAAAAGGAAATTATGGGTACCCATATGTAATAAATAGAAATCCCACTAATACCCTTATGCAAGGTTCAATTACCTTTAAAAACTCATCGAATAATAGAGATACATTTATAAAAAACTTAGTTTAAGTGTCTTAACATTATAAAAACACTTAGGTACCTTTACACAAGCTCTAAAGTACATTTAGGGAAGTACTGGACAACCTTAATGTAATAAGTGAAGTACCCATTTTAAAATACTCATGTACCTTTATGAAACTAAGGGTAAATTATAGTTAAATTTTCATGACAATTAGGACGTTCAATTTATGTCTACATAACTAAAATAATTCATTAGTTATCCAAAGGTATCTATAGAAGAACACTAGTAAACTTTACAGAACTGTGGAAATGTATTGGTTAACCAAACACAACTAGGGAAGATAAACACATTCCTTTAAGTATCCAATCAAAACATTGTTCTACCTTTACGCTCCAAGTATATAAATCAATATACAATTATATATCTTGTTGAAAATTGAGGTTACCTTTACAAAACAATAGAATATAATATAAAATGGACCTAATTTACATACTGATCATATGATCCCTTCATGAAGCTTGTATAACAGGTTTTAATCAATTAAAACATTAAATCACAAGGTAAATTCAATAATGAATAAAATTATATAACCAAAATTAATCATAATAAAATAAATATATAAGATAACAGTCTAAATAAAATACTTAATAAACATGTGAAAAATATAATTAATTGTAATAAGAGATTTCATAATTATAAAAACACAATTCAATAATTATGATCCAAGGAACCAATTAAACATAACATTCAATTATATTTTCCTTACTGTATGGTAATTTTTAAAGTACATGTTTCTTAAATTAATGGAAAACCATACAACCATATATGTTCCAACTAGTAAGTGGTTTTACTATGTGGAATAATATCTAATATATGTTAGTACATTCTAGGTGGACCTACATTTCATGTAGTACATTGTAAAAAATGTAAACATATTTTAAAGAATTAAATTTTAAAAATATATGTAATATTTTTATCCACTAAACATTAAATGACATTAATAGTACACATCATTTATAAATTATTATTTTTAAAGACAAGTTAATATTAAATAAAAAAACAATTATAATTTATTGGATTCTTAAAAAGTCTAAATGAAATAGAATTGTGAAATTGTTTTGATAATAAATAAATTTTCCATTTGTCTGTTACATTTTTAAATTTATTTAATTTATCTTTATTATTACTATCATTAATGAATTCCAAAAATATTAAATATGGTTTTCATTTCATGTTGTAAATAATCATGAGCTTTGAAGGACCTATGAATGTGTCGGATTTAATGATTTAATTTAACTTTTTTCATCATTTATTATGATATTTTTATTATTAAAATAAATATTTATCCTTAAAAATAATCCTCCAATTATTTATAATGTATAATTTATCATGTCTAGGTATAAAACTCAACCTTCAATTATTATAATAAAATAATCCATTCAAAATAAACTATAACATAATTTTCATAGTTTTATTTAAGAATGATACTAAAAGTTAAATTCCATAATTTTATTATTTTAATATGATGAGAATAAATTAATTTTTTATGTCATAATTTGTAAATTATATCAGCATAAATTTTTGAGATTTTTCTAAATTAGATAATTTTTTGACGAATAGTGAAATATATTTATTCAACAAATATTGTGATTTTTATGAAATTAAAATGACAATATAATGAAATAAATTTTCTTAAAACATTTTTATATAGAAAAATATATATTAAATAATTAAAATAAATTATCTAAAAATAGAATTTTTAACTAAAAAATCTATGTTTAGAATTTCATATTTCTATGTAATGTTTTAATTCAAATATTTTTTGGTTATTCTCAATTATTAAATTATTGAAAATGTTACACATTATATTTTTGGATTTAACCTAAAATAAATCACTGTTGATTTAATATATTAGAATTAATACCATGGGAACCAAAATTAAAATTGATTTTTAGTAAAATAAATTATATGCTTTAAAATAAGCATTTTTCTAATAATTTTTTTCATTATGTTTTTAAACCATATTTTAAAATTAATTTCAACCACCTAAAATAATTGAATTACATTAAATGATATTAAAATTTGGAATCGTAATAAATTATATTTTGTAATTTGTTCTAAATAAGTTTTATTCATAAGGAATACTAACCGTGTTAAATATTTATAATCTATGTTAAGTGTAAAATGAGCTTAAAGGATAAAATAAAATAATAATTCTTCAATACAACAAAAAATCCCTTAATATTATTATTTGTTTTAAATTAATCCATAAACTTATCGTATTCAATACTATGAAAATTTTTAACCACTTTAATTGATTAATAAGTAAATTATATAATAATGTTTCACGTATTTACAAGTATTCAACGACCAAATTTATAAAATAGAATCTTATAACCTATCTTCTCCAAAACATTTATCCACATATATTAAAAAACCTACCAAAAAACCTCCAAAAATTTATTTTTATTGACCTAGAGGTTTTGGTATTCACAAAATTCCTCTTCATTAAGGATTCATGTATATGACGGAGGAGGATACAAAAAAATGTATATATTCTTGCTAAAGCTTTTTCATGTTCTTTTTTTCCTAAACACACTATAAATAATCTATATCCATTTTAATTTAATTAAATATGTACATATACCATGATTGGATTTAGTTATGTTAATGGTAGATCTATTTTTTATTTCTGTTCAATACTATTGGAAATTAAACTTCAGTCATGCATACGTGCAAACTATCATCTCCACGGAGAGTAGTGATTGATTTTTCATAACCTATTAAATTTGATTGTTATAATGAAAGAATTAATTAATATATATTATATTAATGAAATAATTATTATTAAAGAAAAATATTATTTCATATACATTCTTACACTCTCATCAATTATAAAATGAGAATGTCACTCATGTGTATGTGTGGATTACTACATCCCTGAAGCAATGTGATTAATTTTCATATTAAAGAAATTCATGGGTGATTCTATATTTTCAAATTTTGAATAAAAATATATTAACAGAATTATTAAAATTTTTAATATAATGGAATTTTTTCATAACCACATTAACTGTGGTCAATATACGAGAGTAATTTTGTGGAAATCTACTGAACATTATTAAGTGTTTTACATAAAAAATTATTCAATGAATGAATGAAAATTGATTGTAAAATCAACCAAAAAAACAACATACATTTAAAAAAACATTAATAAAAAATTAAATAAATATTAATTTATTATTAAGGGTGATATTATATATCTAGCCTAGAAGGAATCCATAGTCATGGTTTTTCATCTGAATTCCACTCCAATGAGATATATTTTATATTATGGACCTAATTTTATCTATATTATATATATATATATAACATAATTGATAAATTATGTAATGAATTACAATTTATTCATCATATTTAATGTTTCAATTCACTTATTATCATTATATGGGGTTTTGAATCAAATGATACTAAATATATAAAGGTTTATTTTAAAATATCAACACTTTTTTGTGATTTTTCAAGTCTATATTTTCATTGGAAAACTTATATATGATTTATATTAGTAAAAACAATCTATTTTATTATTACATTGTTATTTATTGGGTTTCTAAATTTAAAATAAAATTTTTATTCCTTTTAACATGAAATAAAAAATATATAATTTATAAGAATAATCTACCTTATTTCACTTTTTGACTGATAATAATTCTCTTTTGTATCTATATTATTCAATTTTTTCAACAGAATGTTTTTTATTATATTAATTTATTTGTCAATTATTATTTCTATTTCCTTTTAAATTCATTAATAACATAAAAAATTAATATGTTTATACTTTTCTTAGAATTTTTGTTTTAAATTTTTTATAGAATTGGGAAAGGAGTTTTATTTTTAACATATGTGTAATAAAAGACCATCCCCAACTCCATAACCATTATTTAATACATAGAATCAAATAATAGTTTCCATGGGATTTAAAAGAAAATATTTTCTTCCATTATGTTCTAATTTTATTGTATTAATATTATAATAAAAATAATTATTTTCAAAATAGGGGAAATGAATTTTTGGAATGATTTATAACATCATTTTTATAAAAATGTTAAAAAATAATAAAGTAATGTTATTTTAAAATTTTCACTGCCATTTTCCTCTCTTATTCTAAAAATACCTTATTTTACACTAAAAATTACATTTGAGATTAATTATTTGTATTCTATCATCCTTTACATATTTATGGACAATATATTATTTTGAAATCCTTTACATTATTGGGATTATGTTCTCTATCACACTCAATTAATGAATACAAGATATTTTTCCCATTCTTGTACATATTTCTAGTATCATGTATATATTCAAAATAAAATCTAATAAATTTATATTTTCTTTACTATATATCATTTTAAAAAATGTTTTTATTTGAAAGAAAATCATCTATGAAATTTATTTCAATTATTCAGTAAATATTGATGTTCCCAACTCTGTATTGAATATTGATATTTATTTATTGATAAATATTATTTTTTATGATTATATTTTTAATTAAATAGATTAGTAATTAATTGGAAATATGAAATAGATAGGTGGGAATCAGTTATTAATATCCCCTAAATAAATAAACTGGTCCAATGAGATAAATAATTGCCCATATTAGTAGGGTATAAAGTGTATAATTTCTCATTAATTTAAATTTATTATAATAAGCTCTATGATCTTTGTTTCATTATAGAATGGAATAATGAATTGATATAATGATAATTATATATGACAATATGAATTTCATTCATTATAATTTTAGTTATTATAATCCATGTGATTGTTTTATTGATATTTTCCTTTGACATATTTTGAGGCTCAATTAATTAATGAAATAGAATATGTTTCCATTATTTACCCTTCTGTATTGTTTATTACTTATCTACTAACTATAACATATAGTGTATGATTTCCACTATTGATCATTGAAGTTCTCCTGGTAATATTTTTTCATTCAATATGATATTAAGAATGATTTTTTATGATATTCAAGGATACAATATTTTTTTCTTCCTATGTTTAATTTTTCTAATGAAATATAGAAATAATATATGTAACAAGTCACCCATGATAAATAAATGGATTATTCTATAATATTGTGATCTCTCATATCATATAATAATGTAATAATTTTGACACTGGCTATGGTTTAATATAGTCAGGGCCATTATAGTTGTAATAAAAGGTAGTTTGGTAGGACCATTTGGAAGTGGATTTTATTGGAACATAGTTCGAATGCATATTAATATTAATCCATAGAATTTTCTATATATTTTATGAATTTTTATGTTTTGGAAAAATATTTATCATGTAATGTGTTAAATATATGTATTCCATTATTTAGAGATAATCTCTTATGGAAGAATGAGAAATCATATCAACACTCATAGACAATGCAGGTATTGCCTTTAGGAGAAATTTAGTACCACTAGTGTTTAAGAAAATAATATCTTGTCTATATTGGGGAACCTACCAATTTTATGAGAAATAACTCTTCTAATAAGAATAATCCTTTTCTATAGTGTGATGCACCATTGTTGGATCACATTTTGTGGAAAAATCCTCCAAAATTTAATGGAATTAGTAATCAACTAATAGATAAGAAACTGACCATGTCCCTTGAAATGATATTCTGAGATTTCAGAAGTAATGATTGTGAATTGGTTATTTTGACAGTATATTGGATAAAGGGAGAACTGATCAGTGGAAGGGGATGGTTCAGAATTCTAAAGAATATGATAAAATATAATGTTTGGTATAATTATATTTTAAAGAGATATTATTTGAGATAAATTCTTAGAAAGTGCAATAAAATAAATTGGATATATATTTACTCTACATAAATAAGAAGGAAGAGTTATGTTTTGATAAATATGAGGGTATTTGAAAAGGATTAACAATGCATGCATCTTACTACATACATTGTCTTCAAATAAATATTGATTATTTGTTTGATGGGATTACTCCTAACTTTTAGAGGGTAATGGTCACCCAAATGTCTTAATCATATAATGATATATTATTATATACCATAAATATATAAAAAAATCAGTATATAGGTCATATAAATTAAATGAATATCAAGAAAATAAGATATTTGATGAGAACCAAAGAAAAAAATGAAATGTTTCAAAGGAGAATAAAGGGGACATGAGAATTTAAAAATGTGATGTTTTTGTTAATAAATATCCATGAAAATTATAAAATGGAAAGAGATTTTTTTACATGGGTGGAGATAAGGTCTCTCTAGCTTATGGATGAAAGTGAATGAAGGAATCCACTACTTACTATTGAATCAATTTTAGGGGGATAAGTTATTATTCAAACCGATTATGCATGTGTCAAGGAAACCTATAATAAAAGTTTCTATGTGGGAATTCAAAGAATAAGTGATTACTGTAACTAATGTTGATGTTTCTAAAGATGTGTTAATAGCTAATTTGATCAAAAAATTGATGTAATCTAACTCTTCATTTTCATCTTTACCTCTAAAATCTTTTATATCTTCAATGTAATCAAATTACATTAATTAATTCTCAAACAGCATAATTAGGGAAAGATAATTAATTATCATAGTGGAAATATTATTTAAATTATTATAATTCCATCAATAAATATTAGGATGGAATGGAATTACCTATATTCCAAATTGATTATTATAAATATGGTTGATTTCTAGTCAATCATTGGTAACTATTTCGTTTTAATGTATTATATGAAATCTTATTACCACAAAAAGGATATTACGATTCAAGATGGTGGTGTTAAATACCTTATCATTATAAGGGAGACTACAACAGATGAATCTACCTTATATCTACCTCTATTAGACCACCATATTTGAATCATAGGATAATAATACAAAACAAACATATAGATTGAATAGGTAACCTTGGAATATTAGATATACCTATTCTAAATGATTTCATTGATGTGTCTCCTAATGAATTTTCTAGAAATTAAACCAATATTGAGGTTTATTTATTCATTAAACTCTTCACTAATACAAAAACTATATATTTGAATCCGTAAATAATGGATAATTTTTCATTAACATAATTGAAGAAAAAACTACAATGGTTCTGTTATAAGGTATTTATTCACCTGAATGTTTCACATTGAGGAGACTTTTTACATTTCTTAAGAATCATGATGGGTTAATAAGGTTGTGCATATATTATAGGAAAATCAATTTCATTACTATATTGAACATGTATGTTATTCCACACATTAATTAAATGTTTGATAAAATTAAGTTATATCGATATTTATCAAAGATTTATCTTCTTTGGGGGAATCATCAATTATGAGTAATAAATTATGATATTATAAATATGATATTTTACACAAGTCATAGTCATTTTGAGTTTATAGTAATCAAATGTGGATTAACTAATGCTCCCTTTATTTTTATGTATTTGATGAAAAATATTTTAAAATATTCTATTAATAATCTTATTAACGTATTAATTTGTAATATATTGTTATACTCAAAAATCTATGAGGAGCATAAAATTAGTTTTATAATCATTCTTGAAAATCGTAGAGGAATGGAGTTATATAGAAAATTTCATAATTGTGAATTATCGATTAACGAATTTTCATTTCCAAGATATTTTTTCTCGATAGATGGAAATTTAGTTTTTCCTTTAAAGATAAATATATTTAAATAATGACTTAGACTAATGAATATTACCAAAATAAAGTGTTTCCATGGATTAACAAGTTAAAAAAGTGCTTTTATAGAAATTTTTCTATATTACCTGACCCATTATATAAGTTGAAATTGAAAGGGTTAAGATCATATAGTCAAAAGAATATAAATAATGATTTGTGTAACTATAGGGGATATTGGTAAATGCATCGATATTGACATTACCATAAGGAATTGATGTTTTTTTATAAATGGTTATTTATTAAGGAAATGAATCATATTCATCTTTACAAAGAATAAAAGAGTTGTTTCTTATTAATAATTGAAATTAATTATCCATTAATAAAACTATCCAACCTATGATCTGGATTTGGCGATAATAATTTTTTTCATGAATATTATGAGTAATTATCTCTATGGTGAATGATTTGGTATTTATAAGGATTGTAAAATTGTAAAATATTTATTTTTGTCAAATTATATCTCTATGATACAAATTATATTGCTATAATTTCAAAAGGATTTTTCTTTCTAAATACACTAGCACATTGGGATGAAAAATAAGGTGGTTGATGAAATTTTTAGTAAATATCTTGGAGCAATAACTTAAATGATGATTGAAAAATATACCTTATTAATTGATTTAATAATTTTGGATATTGGAAACTTTTTATAAGGGGAAAAATTACTCCTTTTCGGAATTATTTCCAAATAATATTTAATGGAGAAGATACAAATGTCTCATGCTTATAATAAGTGTTTAAAAAAATTATTTGCTAAAAATGATTGGAATTTGTAAGAAAATTTTAACGAATATGGTGTGATGAAATTTTGTAAGAGGATATGCAATCCATCAATACATGAGCTAAATATGTAATTACATGATAAGTCCCACAACTAAAATTTATCAATAAACCCTGACACCACTAATAGGTATAGTTATTTAAGATACTATTATTGGTGGGATAATATGAATTAGGAAATTTCATTGAATTTATTAATATTCTTGTTATGTTAATAGATAATGATATAGAGACAAAATAAAAAAGGAGTCACTAAACCTCTCAATATTCCTATGTATATGTGGGATGATATTACACTATAATTTCTCCCTATATTGTGAAATAATAATAATATAAATGATTTGATATATGTTATTGTTGATTTACTTACCATTTATACACATTTCCTCACATAATGGGAGATCTACCAGTTTATAAGAACATATGAATCTATATCAATGAATTATTGAGACATTATGGTTCACATCATCCAACTTTATATGATCAAGGACAATTATTTTCATTTGAGTTATCAAAAAAGTTTCATGGAGTATCTATATAATAATTTATATTTTAAGAACTATTTATCAACCAATTGCATATGGTTACTATGAAAAATACATTCAAACATTAAAATATGTTATTAGGTTTTTATTAATTGATGTTCAAGGTATATGGGATCACTGATTACCTTTGGTTAAATTTGCATATTACAATACCTTCCATTCATGAATAAAAATGGAAACATATGATGTGTTGTATGGGAAACAATAATGAAAAAACAACATGTAGGGATGAATTTGGATAAAGGAATATATTAGTCCCAAAACATATTGGACAGATAATAACAAAAGTGATAACTATTCCGAGTCATGTCCAGGAAACTCAAAGTAGAAAAAAGTTCTTTCTCGATAACTGAAGGAATGATTTAGAATTATAGAATGTGTATCATTTTTTATTGAAATTATCTATATTTAATTTTTTTTATATGTTTTGGTAATAAAAGGAATCTATGTCCCATGTACATCATCCTTTTCTAAAAAAATATAATGAGTAAGTGTTATGGATTAAAATTTGTAAATTCCACCCAAAAACTCTTATATGCATGATGTGTACAATATCTCTTTCTAAAGAAGTATATTCAAAACATATCTCATGAACTCACCTATAATGAAATGTAATTAGAGTTTGGTATATCTTATTTTGAAGGGACTATCAGATTATTGACACTAGAGAACAAGTGTTTATACACTAAATGACTTGGTTAGTAAATGTACATCAAGGTAATCATAAAATTATAGAGGCCAAATGGGAACTCAAAAAAATTATGAAGATGAAATACCCTAATATTCTAATGTGGTGATTTTTTTTGAAGTTTATTATATTATATTTTAGAATATGGGAGAATGAAACACCCAATCATGTACTATATTTAGTATATATTCCGTAATAAAGAATATTTTTGCATAATAAACATAGATTTATACATGATGTTGATGAAAATATAAATTAAAAAATGTTATACTTTTAATTTAGTGAAATTAATTTTATTTTGTAATTCATAATTTCAAACATAACTTAGGAAAATGTTTTTAGAATTTCCCAAAATAAATGATATTTGGGAGTGTAGTGAAAAATATTTATTATACAAATAATATCACTTTTATGAAATTATAATGATATAAGAATGAGATAAAAGTCAATGAAACCTATTTTCTATAAAAAAATAATTATTCATAACCAATATTATGATTTATAAAATATAATGTTGGTCATTTAAATAAATCTCTAACATTTTTGAAAACTATGAAATGTTTAAATACAAGTATAAACCATTGTTGGAATTTTTCATTTAATAATGTATTGAAGATTTTATACTCAGTTTCACTTTACTTTAAAATTAAAATAATTAACCTTTTATTTTAAATGATCCAATTAACTACCTAGGAGTAAACATAAATCACGATTTTAAAATAAAATCAATTTCATAGTTAAAATATAATTTTTCATTAAAAACATCTGTTGAATTTAGTGAAAATATATAAAATGTAATTCCTCTAACATCATGGAATTGAATCGTGAAAATTTTATTCCAAATTTTTATTAATAATAATTTTTATTGTGTAATAAGGTTATAATATTCTTTGGCCATAATTAATATCAACAATTTTAAATATTTATCATGTTTTAAAAGGTAAAATTAAGAAAAAGGGTTAAAGGAATTTTAAAAGTATATAATATAAAACAGAAAAACATTATTAGATCTTTTTGGGTTATTTATTTTTGAAATGCAGATTAAAATATTCAAAATTATTACTATTTGGGTTTACTTTAATTAATTAATACATATATTATATAATATGTATTCAAGTGTTTACATTACATCCACCCACCTCACATATAAAAGGGCACATACTCTCCTCACCTATCAACACATCATGAGACATATGTCTCTTAAAATCCCAGTGAAAATACCTTGCCATTTTATTTTTACAGACATATAGAATCTATATACCTCAAAAGAAATCATCATAAATGATTAAGTTGTAAACCATATATGTTTACACAAATACGTGGTGTATTTTTTTAATAATGCATTTTAATGTTCCATTCATTTTTAAAATCCTCCAAATATTCAATAAAAAAAATTATACAATTATATATTTATATTTACCAAACTAATAATGTTTAAGTTAATGGAACACCTATTTTCACTCTTATTTCTATCATATGGAAAATGAAAACATCTCTTGTGCGTATGTATAGACAACGATCTCAATGAAGCAGTGCAATTAACTTTTTATAATGTCACTAGATTGATGGTAATAAATATGAAATTGATTAATATGCATGATATTTATAAGAAAATTTTGATTATGTAAATGTAATATATCATCTATATTTTATCCCTCAAACTATTGAAAAAAATGATAATCTTCCTCGTGTGTACGTGTGGACTAAAACCTTCACCAAGTGATAAGATTCATTTTTCTATTACCACATTACGTGATTGATTCGTAAATTTTATATAATGAAAAAAATGATAGAAAATTTTATTATAATTTTGGAGATTATCGAACATGTTTATAACACATTAAACAATAATTAATTTTTATAATTAATTATTTAGAAAATAACTGAATTACCATTAGTGGTTGATGTAATAAAAAAATTCAATTAATGAAATCTATATGATTATAAAAGGACATTATAATTTTAATATAAATGAAAAATCATCATAATATTATATCTAAAAAATTAATTTTTATAATTTATGATGATATATTGTATTCAACCAAGTAATAATCCAATGTATGTGGGATTCTTGTCTATTTAACTACTATAATTCATATTTTATGCCATGCTCCTAATTTATTTTATATGGTGTATATACTACACCTTTGAAATGTTATATCATTAATTACTCTTTCATCTAGTTATTTGTTGTTTTAATTTATGTTTCTATATTTTAAGGGTTTTGATTAAAAAAAATTTAAATAAATAATGGTTTATTTTAAAATCTCACTCTAATTCGATAAAACCTTGTTTAAATTTAAATTGGAAGGATTATATGATATTTCAATTAGTGAACAAACCATATTTTTTTCCAATGGTTATTTATGGGGTTTCATGATTTTTCTTCCAAATTTTTCTATCATTGAAACTCAAGACCACTGGAGAATTCCATATATAAAAAATAAACCATATACATCTTTTTTATGAGAATATTTGTCTTCTATATCAATAATCATCATAAGGTTTTTTATAATTTTTTTCTACTTTTAATTGATCAGTAAAGGTATTTTCAAACAACCATTATCTTTCATTGTAATCTTTTAAAATGAACCTTTTATTATTTCATGAATATTTAATTATTTACATTTTATAAAATCATGAATGGAATGAATATTTTAATTTATACAATAAGAACATGTTTTCCAACCTACATAACTATTTTTCACTATTTATCTTCCATTATATTTTTACATAGTGTCTCAAATTAAATAATTTCAAAATTATTTTTTGAATTTTTTGTTTTCATGTAAAAATAAAAATATATTATTTTTTAAAAGGTTTTAAAAAATTAGTGAAATTATATATAACATCATTATTACAAAAAAATAAATAAAAATGATTTATAAAAAATTCATTTTTAAAATTTATTTTTATTTTCCTCTCATATTATCAAAATATTTTCTTTTACATCAAAAAATTCATTTTTGTTGAATGTATGGTCTTTTTTAATTATTTACATATTTATTGGTTATAACTTATTTTGATACGATTAACTATACAATGATCATGTTTTATGCTAGTCCACTTTATTAATTTAACATTAATTTTCACTTTTGTATACATATTTATAGTACAGTGGATATATTCATTATCAATTATTGAACATTAATATTTTCATAAAAATGTATCATTTGAATATAATGTTCTAGGTCAAAGAATACTATTAATAAAATTATTTAATTTATTAGGGAAATATGGATATCCCATATTCCATATTCAATATAGATAATTATGTATTAATATATCATATTGATGAAATATTATATTTTTGAATAACTAAACAAGGAATTTATTACATATTTGAATGTGATCGATGAAACCAATTTTAGATATCCTTAGGATACAACAATATGTGCCATGGTACAAATTATTGGCCAAATTAGTATGGAATTTGTTGAATTCCTATTCATTAAAATGTGTTTGAATTACACCATAAGAGTAAGGTTCAATAGTTCATGGCATGAGGCCTTGATGGAAATATCATGATATCAGACATTATGCACTTAATTAATTGAAATATAAGTCATTATTATCCATATGATTATTTTAATCTTATATTAAATGGATATATTTTGAATAACATATTTTGGATTAAATGATATATGTATTGATTATTTAAGTTTATATATTGATTTTGTTTTTCCTAATCATGATATCTTATATTGTACCCTTTATCATACTACGCATTTCAGCTCACCATTTATTATGATTTTCTATTTTAGGGATATGACAATGGAATCATAGAACGATATTCAATGAAACAATAATGTTTCCATTCTATTTTTTATTTTTCTGATGTAATATAGAAATAATATATATATATATATATACATAGTCTCCCAAAATTACTAATCTTATTGGTCCTTTATATTAAAATCCCTTGTGTCATATAAAAATGTAATAACGTAATTATTAACTCTTGGATATTATAGTTGGGGAAATTGCACCAAGGATTATTTTTTATAAAAATAACATCATGTTAACCCTAAACTATTTGTGAGTATATATTTTTGAAGTATTTTTTTATCAACTAGATGAATTGGTTTAGGATCTCATTCAAGATGAATCCGATCAAGTATATACATAGGATAATAGTGAAATGTTATAACTCAATCCTTGTAAAGGCTCGAGGTGATTCCCCCCATTAAGACAAGGTTGATTTATCATTGCACACAATGTGACAAGTATATAATACCCCACGATCAATAAACATGTTTATTTTCATTATTTCAACTCATGGTTAATTATTTATTTATTTTATTCATGATTTATTTGATGATTAAACATAATAATATATTATCAATCAAAATTCAGGTGTTCTTAAATTAAATAAGATAAATTATTTAAGTATCTTTTATTGTGTATAGTTGATTAATTATGTCGGTTTCACATAATTTAAATAAAAAAATATAAAATTATATAACTCTAAGGGTAAAATCCATATGACTAGATAATTGTTTTCAAATATCGTAAAATATTATGAAGTACCTATATTAAATTGACAAGCTTGTGAAGAATAAAATAAATCATATTTATGTATATGTTAACAAATATCCATATACCTAAATATTTATTCCTAAAGACACACTATATCACAAGAGTTATAATAAAACCATAGTTCAAAATATTTTTCTCCCCCTTTTAAAATTAATTTAGACTATTTTGTAGTTCTAGTTAAAGTTTTTTTTTGATTGGGAACATTAGCTATAACTATTATTATCCCAAAATACATGGTTCAAATTTGGGGAAAGCATTATCTTTATGATTTCAGGATTGAAGATTCCACTCATCAAACATAGTTTCAAAATTGGAAATTAAATCATACCTGAATACCTTTGAGTAATTTGATAAGACCACAGTTTTGGTTATGAGAATGAAAATATATTTCTTAGATAGTATAATATCTAAGAAAATGAATATTCCAAATAAAATGAAAATGACTATTGAGATTGGATATAATATAGGGGGACTTAAATAAATTATTATTTATATCCTAATATTAAATCAATATGTGGAACCGAACTTCCAATATATTTTACATTGATAATGTGGAGTAACACCACACAATAATTCTATTTGATTATTGAAAAATAAAATATCCTAATTGTTTAAAATTTCCCTGAATTGTATAGGTACCTGTGTAAAAACTATTCATGTAAAGGAAGTTATATTTAATGTATTCCCCTATTTTTATTGATTATTTTAAAATTGAAAGAGATTATGAGAAAAATATCATCTGTAAACAAATGTATAATGTATGGGATGTATAATGATTCATGTTAATATAATTGACTACTAATCATCAAAATTAAAATGATAATATTTATACTCACACCATTTTGTATCATATCAATGATTCTCATAAGGGGAACACCAAAAAAAACATACTAATGAAATCAACAAGATATTTTTATATGAAATATAAGTTGTATTCATATTGTACTTCATATAGATAATATGACTGGTTACATGGAGTGTCTAAAGATTCTGGGATTTAAACTACCTCAATAATTATAAACTGATGTTCTACTCTACTTGCTTCTTCCAAGATTTAGAGGGTTATTGTCAATTTATATATATATAATCAATATAATTCTATCCCAAATAAGTTTTACTTCAATTCAGAAATAATATAAATATATTATGTGTGAAAATACTCATATCATTATTTAGAATAAATTTAAACCTAGGGAAAAAGGTATCATATGGGTTATAAGATAAATTCCTCTATGAAAGTCCCTTAGAAAAAGTGAAAGATCCATGAGGAGGCAAAAGAGTAGGATGTTGTATATTTTTATTATTTTTTGAAGGATGGTTATAGAAGCACTATTCCATGGTAAATTTTCATAGGGAAACAGGATGGTTAGTCACTAATATTATATTAATTTTTTATTCAATATATCTATATCATAAAATATAATATTCAAATGATAAATATCATAGATAATTATACCTCCATATTATTATAGTCTGGAGATTAATATATCGTATTGTGTGATATGCCATTTATATATGATATCGAGTGTATTGTTGTAGTGAAATCATCCAAAACACCTTACCTTGGGCTATGAATCATTAGTATGGGTTCATTTATAGCATGAAAAACAAAATGTGATCATTAAAATGTTTAGTTATCATAATACTCCATTATGTATGTGTTTGGGGTAATGCATGTCTGTTGGAAGAAAATGGTTGTCAATGGTTGAGTTACATTGATGATGGAAACCCATATTAATGAAATCATTATTCTATTAGAGGGTATGAAGTACAATATCTTGAAAGACCAATGTTCGTTTTTTCATTTATATTCTCATTTTATCCTTGAGGAGATTTTGATAACACAACTTCAGAGTTAGTGGAGTCATCTCTTAGCATACAAGGATTCAAATTAACTGGTGTACATCCCAGGGTTAGCCAAATATTTTTGTTTTTATAGAGTTCTACCTAAAAAATAGACTCTATTTAAATTTATCAGTAATGGATCTTGATGGTCATGTGGTACACATGTTATTTTTTATTATTTATTGACATTTTGGTTGAATACTAAAAAACTTGTAATATAAAATGGTCTATTACATTTTTATTAGTATGAGATGTTCCTAAAAACCATCAATGATGTCATTTCCATTTTAGAAATAATTAAATATTTTTTTATATAGATTTTAGAATGTTATTTTTTATTTTAATGAGATATATATTATATAAGTTTTGTTATTATGTGGATAAACATCATCTGTTTGATCACTCTGCCTTCGTTTACCTAATCAAATATTATAATGTATGGTTTTTGGTTTTCTATTGATGTCGGTTATGACTAATTACGTCATATAATATAATTCATTCTATATCATTATTTTAATTTTTTTATTTTCTATGATAACTGTTATCATATTCTATAAAAACTAATATATGATGTGTAATAAACAAGATTATATTATAAAGGTGATATAGTGGATATTTCCAAATATGAATAACACCCAATGATAACATGTGTCATATGTATTGACTGTGTAATGAGTTATGAGAAATAATAACACTTCTTTCCTAAAAACTTATGTGGCACAAAAATTATAATTTTATTAAATTTGAAAATGATTATTCTACATAATGTTTATATAAATGATATGTTTTAGTAATTACCAAATGAATATTTTTATGCCAATATTAAATATGAATTTTTTGAATTTAAATGAAATGATTGGAAAATAAATAAAATAATTATTTATTATTAATAATTTTTATTATTCAATTATCAAAAATATTTACATGTTTTCAATATTTTGGGTATTTTACATTTTGCAACAAATAACTTTTTATAAAATTATATTGCAGTTATATTAATGAATAATATAAAATTTAATTTTATTTTATCATGATTCTGGAATGTATTGAATTTATAAGGATCGAATTTAGAGATAGATTAATTTATATAAAAATTTGGAATTAGATTTATGATTAAAATAAAATCACTATTAAAAAAAATTACACGGGTTAAGGTTCTTTTATTGAGACTTCTCACTAGTCTAAATGATTTTTTATTTTCTTGAGAAATTGTGGTAAAATATAAATCACTTAAAATATGATCTTATTATATTTTTTATTTTATTTATATTTTAATTCATTATATGAAATATTGTATAATATCTCACACATGATATGAATTTTTCTATGTGAAAATATGTTTGGTTTTTTCGGTAACTGAAACTGTGAGTTTTTTAAATATATACTCATTAAAATGGTTTGAACAAAAATAACTTCTTTGGTAGAATAAGTATTATAAAACAAAATCCTTAGAAGTATTCATACATAATATAATGAATAATTATTTCATGTGACAAAAAAGATAGTTATTCAATGTGAATGTGATGAATGTTAAATAGTGAGTAAAGTTAAAACCCTCCAATTCCAACTGATATATTTATTATGAGGAAAATAATTTTTATGACCACAATCATTCATTATGGGAGACCATTAAAATTAGGATAATATTGGAGAATAGTTGAGTGAATCCATGTTATGAATTGGGATAAAAAGGGATTCACTCAACTATTCATTATTTAATTGTGATATAACTAACATAATGGTCTATAGTTATAATCTGGGATTTTGTTATGAGGATTACTAGGATAACAGATGGTAAAATATAGATAATGGGTAACTAAATAGATATAAAAAATAGGCTCATCAACTTTAGTGAGACTACATTCATTAAAAGTATTTAATGATTTGATATAAAACATGATTCTCACCGATATATATTACCTTGTTATAGATTATATCATGCATCATGATTATAACGTGGAGTTATATTATAGAATTAATATTAAAAATAATTTAATATTGGTATATATTGTTTAATAAGTGCTATAAAATAGAATTATTATGATCATATGGATTGAAAAGCTATTTAAATTCATTTTTCTAGATCTGACTCAACGGTTTTGGATACTGGTTCTGCATCATACATTTTTTTGACTAAGTGATTACTATACATAGATTCAAGAGGTGGTGAATATAGTTTTTGAAATTTTCATCACTTGGAAAACAAAATACATTTAGATAAAATGATTCTAATTATTCTTAAAAAATAAATAAAATCTAGAAGGAAAAATGATTATGCACCTATGATTTATAGTGGTTCTTTGAACATATTTCTCCTAACCCACTCCACTAACACTCTACTCTATGAGTATAGTGATTTTCACTATACCATATATTTTCACATGGTTTCAAGATGAGGGTATGATGCTACTACTTTTTATAGATGTATAAGAGAATTCAACCTACCACTCCTTTTACATGAAGTATCCATAGTATTAAAACACTCAATGATAATTATTTAAAATAGAAATAGGAAATAAAAAATGATGTTTGGAATATTATCCAACACATAGTCTCATGAAGAAAATGATAGAATGTAAATAAGCCTCTAGAGGATATGAGATTATTTTACATTTTCTCTACAAGTTATTCAATTGAAAAATATAATCTTTTAAGAACAAAAAATGTATAGTATCTTCAAATGGTCTAATTTTTGAGAGGAATACAACATGTATATTTTCTTATTTAATCAATTATTTTTCTATTAATTCAGTGTAAAACACATCATTTTTAACTATTTTTTTGAAATTCAAATTTATCACGCTCAATAATCAAAAAGGTCAGGTGAGTAATCATTTGAAAAATTTATGAAATAGGTTCATAGTGTCATATATCCTTCTTTTAAAAATATGTAATAAGTCCTTATTTCTGATATGGTAGAAACATTCCTTATTAAATAATTCCATTCTTAGAAAAAATTCATATTTTTTGAATCGATCATTCCTTATATAGAAAACTAGTTTTTTGATGCACTTAATTGAATTAATTGACATGTTGAGAGATTATTACAATTATACATGTTTAATGATTACAATTCATATGATATCTTTACATTCATAATATAATCGTCTAATTAAACTATTCACATTGGATAATTTTTGTAATAGATTTATATGATAAAATACATGAAATATTTGACATATGTATTACATATGGTAAAATGGATTTACTGTTTGTATAAGATAAATCCTTCGTAATAAAATTAAAATAATTATCTTCTACTCTAATTGGATAAATGATGTCTAATTGTTATCGTAAGATAATTATTTTATGAATATCATTTTTTAAGATAAATGTATTTACATAATATCCTTCTAATAGAACATTCTATTTCTAAGATAATTTTCTAATGTAGTATGATAATGTTTATATTCTGATTGTCCATATGAAAAATTTGTTTCTCACAAACTAAAATTATATATCATATATTTAGTTTCTTTAGTATGATAATTATGCTAAAGGAATTAGGAAATTCATCGAATGATAAATTCCATTGAAATTTATTCAAAACGCAGCTCCAAACTTATTATTAGAGTTAGATATGAAATCCGAAACACTTAATATAAACTCATTAGCATATAAATAGTGAATATCTTATTCAAAAATACATTTAATTTACCATGTTATGTTGACACAATATTATTCTATAAAAAATATCCCATGATTGATGATCACAATACCCATTGAATTTTAACGAAAATTTTTATTACAACGGTTTAAAATGTTGGTAATTTGTTTGTCATATTTTTCCTCTGCCCCTTTTTGTGATATTAAAATTATAAATGAGATAGAAAAAATCATAAAATTGGTGACAAACATGAAAAGGTGTAAATAGTTAGAATAAGATATACTATATATGAATATAAATTATCATGGACTTGTATTTAAAATAAATCTATGAAGATAAAAAGAATAACCATCTACATATGGAAAAAGAGAAACATATAATGAAATGAATTGATGAAAAGTATAGAACAAATAATGATAAAAGTTGGAATTTAATCATTAAAAATGAAAACAAATCCTTCAAATATTTCATAGAATCTACAGAATATGTGTTTAAACGTCAAAAACGGTTAGTCCTATTACACAGGATGATGTTTAGGTGGTGGTTTTTTAAGGACTGTGGTTGAATATTAGGAATAGAAGAGGTGGGAATATTTTAATAAAACATTTATCCACTTAGGGCTCTTAGCTTGATAAATTTTCCCTTAATGCTAGGGAAATCACTAAGATAAATATATAATAAAATATATTAGATTTTTATTGATGAATTTTAGTTAAGGACATGACAATTAAAATTTAAGTATTTAAAGTTACCATAGTTAATGTGGTGGGAGAATTGAGGGTATATTCAACAATAATCTTAATATTTTTTACTAATATGTCTCAGTTGGATAAAAATTCCCACAAACCCATTGAAATGTTGTGGCCGGAGATTATAAATTTGATGTTATAGAGAAGGTCTAACACCTAGATATTATTTCATTTCCAGACACATATCAATTCAGTTTAAAATATCAAATTTTTATAAGTCCAAAATTGTTGTGAAGCCATTCCAGTTTTTTAAATGTTATTGAAATAGTTTTGAATATCTCAGTTATTCTTATAATTGGTGATTGTCTTCTAATGTACTTCTAACTAGTTTTTTTTATTTTGAAGTTTTAGAGGGTAAAGAATGTATTCCATATGGAACATTAGCATGATCTATCTCATTACTTTTTTTGGAGACCCAAATGTTCATTGGATTTGTAAAATCATCCTCTTCTTCATATCCAAAATTTTATATCTTATTGCTTAAAAATAGATGATGAAAACTAACCAACGTCACTTATAATGTAGAAAAGTTCTTTTCCAAAGACCAAATATTTTATTTCTAAATCCTTGATCGTTGGAGTTTCATCCTTTTTGTAACATCACTCCCCAAACCATCGGGTTTATGTTATATTTCTACATGACCTGATGCGTACCTCCCTGTATGTAAGAGGTTACCATATCACAGTGTGGTTCTAAATCTATAAATGGATATACTAATCATTTTCTATAATGTTATGGTACTAGTAAATAATAACATCAATATGGTAAGAACATAAATGATGACATTCATACATGTGGAAACTAAAAGGTGGCATATATGATACAAAAACAAGACTAAACTTTGACCAAGAGTATACGTAATGAGAGTAAATAAATGTAGTAGTTTATATACTACTAAAATTACATCAATTATCTTACACACCCTCATGCCCCAAATACTCAACCATCTACCACATGGACCTTTCCCTTCATCGTATCTATAGTATTCATGTCTTGAAGTTCACCAAAATACATGTGTAGGGTGTGATTACAAGAATTGGTTGGACACCACCCATGACTATTAACAATAATTCATAAAATATAAAAGTAGATTGCATGAATATAAATAGTGTACACATATAACCAAAATATAAAACACAAGTACCAAGAACATATCAAATCCTTTTGGACTAAATCTACCTTCTTCAACACTATCCTAGGATAAATATTCATGGTTCGACACAATAAGAGATGAAAAATCGATAACCCGACAGACACATCCCCTCTATAGATTATCCAAAAAGAATATATGAAATATTTGGGCCAATATGGATAACACAATCACATACATAACAATTTAAATAATATTCATCTCAATAGATACTCTAGAAGAATGTGTCAAATATCACATTTTGACCAATGTCAAACACATCGATATCAGAGGATATACCATTATTATTTGACATATCCCCCTAGTTGGAATAGCTCAAATGTATATGCCGATAAAATTTATGTTGTATTAGACTTTGAGGATAGTTCCATGATTGTTGAATATATCACATGTCATCTGTTTCAACCGAACATGTTTCATATCCAACAACATGTCCAATATACGAAACCTTCTTGCTCAACAAAGGATGAAAAAAAAGAATATATATGATACATATTGAAAAAGACTAATCATACATCACAATAATTAAAAACAATCATAATAATAGTCATCAAAATCCAAATGAAAACAATACGAGCATATGTCAAAGGCTATACAAACTCACACACATGGAAAGTGATCAAAAATCAAACATAGGTCTCATTGACCACAATATAATGTATGTTTTAATGTTACGTAATTCCTACCTTAGGTTCAATGAAAACTAATAATGAGGGTTGATGTATGAGTTTAACTAAACCAAAAAAACCGCATATATTTTGTAATCAAAATATGGTTTAAATTCTTCATGTTGAGGAGACACCATTGACAATGATGATGCATCAAACAAATCAATATTATAGGAGATATTAATGTTTTTAGTTCAGGACTGATAATAAAAAAAGATGATAGGGAGAAAAAAGAGAGGGAGATAGTGACATGAGTGAGAATAAATCTATCCCATTTTCCCTTATGTGCCCCCCCCACCACCTCATTATGAAACTTTTTTTAACTCATTTATCCACTAAAAAACATACCAACTCAATAACAAAAATATTAATGGCACATAAATTATTTCATTTCTATCATCAACCCAAATATTAATAATTATAAAAAAATTATTATAATCTCTAGCTGCCTAATAATAATATTTATATATCAAATATTTTTCCCTTACGTTTGATGTTATGAAACATCTGATGTAGAAAAAACATATATCATATATAGGGTAAAACCCATATCTCGGACCTAATTATGGAATCATATTTCATATCAAAAACCTCATTTGGGAGATATTCCAATATATTCAGAATAAAAAACTGTAAAAATTTTAAAATTTATCCTTGCGTGTGATGTTTTCAAAATCCCAATGTATAAAAATATTAAATTGTGCCTAGGGTAAACCCATCTTCCCAGACCGAACAGTGGTCTCAAATTTTCCATATGATGCTTCATGTTAGAGATATGAAAATTTTTATTTAAAAAACACACACATGAAAATAATTTTAAATTAATATTTTATTCTATAAACATAGAGGCTCTACAGGTCTCAAAATGTCATGTTGAATCAGTGTCTAAATTTAAAAAAAATCCATTGAATATTACAATGTTTAAAATAAGGATTTTCACCTTCTTATTAGCATAATAAACACAACTATTTTAAAGACTAAATTTTCTCATCAAAATACATGTAATTTATTTAAAAAAGTGGGTTTTTAATATCATTTAAAATTTCTTTTGGTACAATTATTCCTACCAAAATTCTTATTGTCTTAGAGAATCGTTTTAGATCATGTAGTCGTTACTCACCACCAATGGAGTTTTTCATATTTAAACATTTTTAATTAATTTTTTTAATTAAAACTTTTTTAATTCCAATACAAGTGCTTATAATTAAAATATTATAATTCCACTATATCACATTGAAATGAACCCTCAAAAAACTAATCCATATTAAAGGATTGTTTCCATATTACAAGCTTCTGCACGTTAGTAAAATCCACATATATACACCCAAAAAAGTATAAAACATGATTAAATAAAATAATTATATAAATAATAATCCAAGGCTCATATCATAATTTCAACATGCATTCAATTATTTGGGCATTAACAAAATGAAATCAACAAGTATATATAGCAGGTGAACCTATGTGCCTACCATGATTCATGAATGCAAAAAAAACCCCATAAATCACATATCAGCATCATGTGAGTCATGTAAGTTGAATTTAATCAATTGTAATAGTAAAACATACCTTCTCAATTTAATGGAATCTCAGAGGTACACTATTTAGTGCAGATGAGACACTACTATAGTTTCCCTTCTCAAGTCTCATCCTTCTTACAACTATATATTATTTCTGAAATAAAGACAAAGAAATAAATAGTTAATTTTGAAGCTCAGATGCTATTTTGTAACATCCCAACATGAAACACTTGGTCTGAGCCATTGTACCACATTACCTAATGCATTCCACCTAAAAAGCATGAGATTTACCACTAATAGGAGGGGAGTAAATTAATTTATATAGAGATAATTCCCCCTCTATCACTTCATTATACTGATAAATAATAAGATTAATATATTAATAAAATAAATGATGAGTATAATACATAAGGAAACTAAATGATGATCTATATGATACAAAAACCAGACTAAGCATGGATCCAAAGTACAGATGAAGAAAATAAATAAAATTAATATTTGGTGTCCCTATAGATGTACATCTAGTAATGCATTCACCCACTTGATACACCTGATCCACCAACTCCACCTTCTACCATAGGTCCCTGGTCCTACACCATGTTTTTAGGCATGTTATCTACAAGTGCACTGAAATTCTTGACTAGGGTGTTAGTACAAGACATAATAGGACAACACCAAAAAACCATAACAATAGAGCATAAAATATAAAAGTGTACTGCAATACTATAAAATGGGTACATGTATAAAAAAATATGGAACCATTACAAAGAAAAACATTGTCCTCATGGACTAACTCTTCCTGCTTCAGCACCATGCAATGATAAATATTCCTATATAGACACAATGTCATATAATGAATCAGTAACTAGCTTGAAACATTCCCTATGTAGAATATCCCAAAAGACTATATGAAAACATTATCATAGGTAGGGATAGAATCAGTACATACTGACCATTGTAAATAATATCACCCACAATGTATAGACTATATGAATGCCTCTAAACTCACATGGTGAACAATTTATTGTATACCCCCTATGATGATACCCCAAATGATTGTTCCACATCCCACCAGTTCTAATATCCGAAATGGACATGTGGAACATTTTTCTAGCATATTCCACATTGAGGATAGTTCAATTATTGTTTGATATCTCACATGTCTTCCATGTTGACCATACATGTGTCATATCTCACATGGGGACCACTAGGCCAAACCTGCATGTTCAACTATAGTAGTGAGAAATAGAATATATATGACACATAATTAAAATGAAATATCAAACATATAATAATTTAAGAAATTAATAATAGTCATTACAATCCATATACAAAAAACAGAAGTGAAAGTCAAATTATTCACACACACATCATGTTCTAAAACATAAAATGTAGGTATCATCATCCACCCACACATTCGCAAAATCATAAAAATAAACAATATAAAACATGAGCTGGTGTTAATGAACTCTAGATTTATGTGTAATGATGAACGATAATGGGGGTTGACATCCGATATTGACAACATCATACAAACCCTATTAATTTCATAAAAAAAATATGTTTTATATTCTTCTAATTGGCATGAACCCACTAAAACTTGAGACACATCAATATGATCAATATAGTTAGAGATATCGAAAATTAATGTTTGAAAATAATAAAATCAATAAAATAAAATAATAGATGCAAGAATCATATAATATAGAGAGAGTTACATGAGGGATAATAAGTCCCTCTATTTTCCCATATCCACCTCCCCCACCGCCCATTTGTTATAAATGTTTTTTATCTCATGTATTATTGTTATTAATTAATTATATGTTTCTCTCTTAATCCATGAATTATTCACGGACAACTAAATTATTCCACCCCTCCATTTGCAGTGCCCCCCATTATTATTTTCAATTTTTTAACCCATTTTAAAACATTTAATCATCCATTAAATATATTCTATTGTTTAATATATATTTAAAAAAATATTCCTTTTTATATACATGCAAATACACTCATATATATATATATAACCCGAAAATATATATACATATATATTATAAATATATTCAATATGTATATTTATACAAATTCTATATATATATATATAAACATGGAAATGTATATACATACATATATATTTAAGACATATATTATGTTTTAGATCAATAATAATAATAACAAAACACATTTTATTTTTATTTTTGTTAATAATCCTATCTAATTCCACCATTATCTTTTTAAAAATCACAATTATTATAAATATAATAATTTAATATTAACCATTATTTTTTACTTAATTACAACAATAAGTAATATGACATTAATTACATTGGACACCACTTAAATATTTACCCAATCAATGACACAAATATTAATTCATTGTAAATAGTAAAAAATTTGACATCCATGAAAATAATATGAATAATAATAATAAAACATATTATTATAATTTAGAGCATCCCAACAAAAATATTTATATATAAAATATAATTACTCATACATGCGACGTAACCAAACACTCTCCGTGTATAAAATAGATGTCATGCCTACTGTAAAACCCATGTTGTGGACCCAATGTTGGTCTCAGAATTTCAATATAGCACCCCTAGAAAGGATATACATAAAATGAAAAATGTTACTACCCATGTCAACAATGTGAAAATTTATTTTTAGAAGACTACCAAATTATAACACCACAGTTAAGTGTGTTTGGACTAGATTTGTGATCCGGATGGGAAACAACCTGAGAAGTTTCTAAGGGCTTGTTTGAGTGAGGTCATGGAACAATGAAAGAACATGTTTTGGCCTATGGGTACAGTCATCAATCTGATAAGAGATCCCTATGAGTAATAACATGTGTTGGGATGTGAAGCAAACCAATGTATTACATGATACTCATGGGGTTGGTTGACTAAAATCATCACCTGGGGAAGTATGGGTGGTGAAAAAATGTATGAGATCCAATACCTAGTTGAATGTGTAAAGGAACTATTTTGGATTGAGACATGGATTCCATATTTGAGTAATTGTGTTTTATATGGGTGGAGAGTGTAAAACCAAGGGAAAATTGAGTCTTAAATGGATAATTGTTACATCCCATGTCAATAAGGTACACATTTCATTTTTAGAGACTACCCGATTAGAACTCAATAGTTAAGCATGCTTTTCCTAGAGTAGTCATTAGGATGGACCATCTCATGATATGCTTCCTAAGGTGTGTGTGAGTTAGGAAGATACACACTTAATGAAGATATATTGGCATGTCAGGAAATTCATTAGTCTGATAAGTGACCATGGTGATTAATATCATGTGGTGTGTTGTGATAGAAACCAAGACCCAGGGGGACTGATAACATGGTTCATAGCCAAAGGACGTATGGATTGTGACACATTTGGGTCTATACAATGAAATCATGAATGAATGATGATTTCTCTATTAGCTTCAAACTAGTATCCTTCTGATATTGATTTATATTAGCTACAATGATACTTGGAATTATTTTAATTCTCAAGATATTAGAATCAATGTCATGGTTAATGTCTCATAAAATATCTCTAGAAATAATCTAGCACTACATAGTGGAAACCCATGCAGTGAGCATATGTACAGTGTAAGAAACATCTTCCTCTATAGATTATAATATATCCTTATTGAAATATATTTTATATAAGGATTATCTAGTTGATTATATTTAGATTTCATCCATAATTAATCAAATAAATATTTTTTATTTAACAAATTATTTTTTGGAGATCAATTATTCCTTTGAAATATCATTTCGACGAATAGTCCTCACATATTTTTGGTACTTGGTCATCTAATTTTTCATCAAATTTACCCAGTCATTAGCTCATAATAACATGAATGAGTTTGTTCATTAGCATCATTAGGCTCTACTATAGAAATTTATGAAATGTTATGATGTGAACGTATCCAGGAAAACAAATCTTGGTGAACTTCTACTATTAATGCTTCATATATTGAATTATTTTCATCATTTTGATGATTTTTATTAACATTAATTAATTCCTCGATAGGAGAGGGATCACTTGATTATAGATTTAATTTTCTTTTATCTAATATAAAATTTTCCTTATTATATTCTTCTTATTATTTTCCACCAACAACTAAATTATAACCATTGATAAAGATAATTTCATATCTTCTAACATTATGACAAGTATATATAGGTGGAGATATTTTTAAAAGGGGAATTTCTCTTGATATAGATGATATAGGCTTTTCGTGACTGAAACTGACCAATATTATAATTGGTCAAGAAAAATCATCTATTTCATTCAATACTGGTAAAAAAATAT
Source organism: Viscum album (assembly GCA_963277665.1). Taxonomy (NCBI): domain Eukaryota; kingdom Viridiplantae; phylum Streptophyta; class Magnoliopsida; order Santalales; family Viscaceae; genus Viscum; species Viscum album. The sequence goes on along the minus strand of OY728162.1, from coordinate 364,489,647 downwards.
GTTGAATAGTGGAATAATGTGGTTTATCCTTCACTACATGACGTAATTCATAAAAAAAATTTCTATAGTTACCTCATAAGTTATATTTTCATCCTATATAAACACTCCGAATCTGTGACGCACATTAGTAATAGTTTTAGTCTATAATGGATCTTCTACTCATAAACAAGACATATGATCTTTATAGGTTTCATTCAAACTAGTATTAACATTCTAATGTATGGTAGTAACAAATATTTGTCATTATGTATCCCTATGGATCAAAGACAAGACTGATTAAATATTCTCCTTAGTTTCAAATGGTTGTAGCATACTCAAAAAAATAACTCCAAAAAATACTTTAAAATAGTAGTAATTATATTTTTCATCCCATTAAACATGTAGTTGTGGTTTCATCCAGGTTTACATCATCTTTGATATTAATCAATGTAAAAATTTTCCAAACAGGATATAAATTACTACTCTTATTCAGAACATACAACATATGACTTAATGCACATCTAGAAATATTTATAGGGTTTTCTATCAAAAAAATTTATTAAAATGTAAAATCCTAGAATATAATCTTTTTGTATTCACCATAACATTAGAAAATTAAATATTGGATAAACATCATAATTACAATCCTTTCACGCTCCAAAAATATTACTTGTTTCTTTTCAATAATGATTATTACAAAAGGATACATCATTATCTCTAGACAGATCACTTTTTTAATGGATTTTAGAATCATTTTAAAATAAAAAACTCTATACTACAGGGATCTAAATACTTCATGAATTTCCCCTAAGGATATAAAAATTTATCTCTGATTCATGGTTAACGTAACAAGATCCCCAAAATATCCAAAATGATCCAAATTTTTTTATAATTATTAGGTACCTATTTCTCCTAGAAAAACCACTGTCTCTTCTAATCAAAATAATATTTTCATCTTTGAGGGTCAATGAATTTTTTAAGAAACATATCTATCAGGTTGAGCTAGCTGAAATCAATGGATTTTACACTCCTCACAATCCATAAAGATATTGAACACTTTAATATACCATTAATACCATTGTCTGGTCTCGTAGATTTACCCATTGGAAAAGACATATTTATATTCTAGAGGAATAGGAAAAGAGATGTTGAATGGTGAGGGAGGAGGGCTTAGTCTGTTACAAATAATTCACGCATAGGAATGATTTTATTTATTTCATTTTTAGATAACCAAATAATTTTATAGTGTGATGCAATGTGTAATAACAATAATTAATGTCTATGTATCAAATTATGATGAAACTAAGAGTAAAAATGACTCTATTTATTCAGTTATAAAATAAGGCAAATAAAAATTTACTATATATTTATTACAAACAATGTTCTAAATAGTTTTATCCTTATGTTCATGATCTCTTATTAAATTATTTCTTTGAACAATGTGTTTTGTTCATTAACTGTTTATTTGATTATTTTTACTATTGATAAATTTTTAGATATCACAATATTATTGAAAAATAGTTAAAATTGAATCTAATAGCCTTTAGGGTGTCTGTCATACATAGTACCTATGCACAACAACATATATCTTTAATATATTCATCTTTAGTAGTTGAAAATAATATATAGTGTTTTTCATTATATACCATGACACTAAGGATATAACTATAAAATAAGGGTTCGTGAGATGATTGTTTATCTAGTATAAACACTCCATGGTCCTCATTTTAGAATGAAGTTAAATTAAAATAATATTTTTCTGGAAAATATATAGAAAGATAAAGAGTTCCTTTCACGGCCTAATAAATCTATTAGAATCAATTATATGAAAATATTTTTGATTGGATTGAAGTCGAACAAAAGGTCATATTGAAAACATAACTTATGTCCCACCTCATAAAAGAAAATGTAATCTATAAATTATTAGTCTATTCAACTTATTTTCAACTAGATTTCATAACTCATCCATATAATGATTAATATTGATACTCATTTTAGTTTAGTATATCTTATACTTTTCATGTACACACATTTTAAGTAAATCAAGTGTATATTTTCTTCAGTTCAAAATATTTCCAAAATATATTTGATAAATTTAAAATGTAATGGATTTGTTTAACTCACCAATCATGATCATCTCAACTTCATTTTGATTGTCTATTTAGAATTCATTACACATTTTTTGATTTATTGACCCAAATAAGAAATTGTCAACATATATTTTTAATAGAAACATAACTATTGTTGATGTTTTCATGAAATATTGGGGTGTCAATGTCCCACATTAAAACAATTTGATAATATAAATGAACTTAATCATTAATACTATAATGTAAGTGCTTGTTTATGGAAATAAAATGCTATGTAATTCTTATAAATTAAATTTCAAAATGGTGGGTCTTCAAAACAATGAGGTTTTTATTAATAATAATCCTCCATTTAAAACCAATTTAAAAAGGAATATTTTTTATCCATCTGATATAACATAAAATTCAGATAGGATGCATATGCTAGTAGGATTATAATGGATTTTAACCTATATAGAGGGGAAAATGTGTCTCCCTAATATATTCATTTTTGAATATAACCTTCTATATCTAAGATTTTATTTTTCCCAGTAATCACACCATGATCATCCTAAATGTTCCAAAATACACATTTAGTTCCAATAATATGATATTCAGGAGGTATGTCAACTAATTCCCATACCTTTAACCTATATAACTATTTTAACTCTTCATTCATTGATAAATCATGATCCTAATCCACTAAGGTTTCTTATATAACTCTAGGTTCCATATGATATACAAAGGTAGTTAATTTAATGATATTTTCTACAATCCTTCTATTTATAACTCTTAAATTTGGAACTAATAAAATAGTTTCTAGAGTATGGTCTTTGAGGATTCTAAATTTTCTAGGCATCATACATTATTCTTGACTAGTATTTTCCATTTCAGGATTTGGTTCACCAAAATCAAGTCCCATGGGATCATCCTTTTCATTAGAAAAAGGAATTATAGGTTTCGTGTCTTCAAGAGAATCAATTAAATCCTCATACTAAGTATTTTATGGTCAAAAGGGTCCCTATCATCTAATATTACATGATTTTATTATTCAGTAATCCTCATCCAAGAGAGGAATACAATTAAAATTTGTATTTCATAGAGTAACATAGGAAGATTCATTAATAATATTTTCTATCAAAATTACAAATATTTTCCTTGGTTCTTAAAATGTAAACATTTTATGAAAATAGTTTAAAATATCCTCCATTTAATTATCAGTTATTCCATATACCATTGGGGTTTTCTTTATAATAATCTACACTAGAACAATATTAATTAAATAAAATGTAGTACTTATATATCCACCAAAAAAATTAGTGGGAATGTTAAATTAAAAAAAAAATCCTTCATTTTCTTACAAGGTCATATTCTTCATTCAACAACACAATACTTTTGAATTTTAATTTGGTAAAATGTGTATTAAATACCATTCTTTACCGGAGTGTATTGAAATTAAATATTCATAAATTACCCTCCATGATCACTTCATAATGTAACAATTTTTAAAGAATTTTTTATATTCACAAGGTTTAAATTTGTAACTGAAAAATATTTGGATTCACATTTAAGTCTTAGAAAAAAAAATTCTATTTTGACAATTCATTAGGTAAAAAAAAATTCCAAAAAGATTTAATATTATATAATGTCCAAATAGATCCATTAGTATTTTTATAGTGGTCCAGAAGTTGATTCTACTTTAACTGGTTACAAATATTACTTATATTAATTTCTTATTTGACATGCATCACACAATTTCTTTTTATTCAATTACATGTTAGGAAAATCAAAAAAATCATTTAGATAAAATATTCAAGGACTGGAAATTTTACAGTCCTTGTATAAAATTCCAAATCATGGATTCATTATTTTTTGTATTTAATCAGTTTGCATTATATAAATATAAGGGATTATGTTCTAAACTACAGACTTTATATGTTCTAGGTGCTAAAAACATGAGAGAAATTTCCTTAATGTCTAAAAATTAATGGTTAAAGAAATCAACCAAATAACCATCCGTAATTACTTGAGATATAATTATAAGGATGTCATGTAAACATTAATCATTGATTAGTTTATTGATGAGGATATATTGTGGATTCCCAAAAGATCCAATTCAAAATATATTTCATTTTATATTCTCATAAAAAGTATTGCGGCCACCATCAATCATTGATAATATGTGGATGTGGGATAAATATCTATATGTATTCCTTGAACAAACACTATCTATAAAATATTTGTAATTTATGTTCATGTGGTTATTTCCCTAATATGACCAATTAATCCCCATGATTTTTTGGTACCCAAACCCTCATGGTTCAAGCATTCAAAATATTTGGGAACCAAAATATATTTTCATTTTGAAAACATAAACCATGAATTGGATAATTTTGTAAATATAATAGAATTATATATTTCATGAATTATCATATTTCTTAGAGATAAGTCATTTTAAAAAAATTATTCCACAACGAAATTATCAAATATTAGATATAGTTTTATTTATTAACTTAGTATAAAATAATTTTTAGAAATCATTTTGTTTTCATACCCTATAATATATTTCTCTATTTTTGGTTGGTTTTTCAAAGGATATATAATTTAGTATCCCAACTTAGTAAAAAAATTCATCATATTTAAAATCTTGATCATTTTTTGTAATCTCTCTTTTTTCTACCCAATTCAAGACATGATGATATAAATTTTTTTTACTAGGTTTAAAACATAAAATTTTCTTATTTAGGTCCACTTAATAATTAATAATATTATTATAAGAATTTTTATAGGATTTATTTTCATTTATTATGATTCATAAATACATTCCATTATATTAAACTATTAATTTAATTATTCATGTGATCAATTAATATATTTTGGTTCAAAGTCATGTTCATAAGAATAATAAGAGTGTACCTCAACAGAATATTCCATAAAACACATATTTTCCTTATGATTAGATACTTATTCTATTTATAGTGAAGATATATTATCACTACAGCCTTAAGAGGAACTCCATGTTTATTTGATGACCTTGTTTCCATTATTTATATATCCAACCATATAGAAATAATTTTCCTTAGACCTATTATTTTTATCCAGCATTTGAAAATTCAGAATGACGTTACTAAATTTCATACAATCATAGAATCTATCTTGTTTTAAATTTCCCTCATTCTTTTTTACATATTTAACGGTTTCCTAAAACCACTTCTCTTTTTATATAATTTTTTTTACATTTTTTAAAATCATTATAGTTCATCAATTTATCCCAAATATCATTGGATATAATCTTCTACATATGATTTAAAAAAATTTATATTGTTGTACTTATTGTAAAATTTAGAATTAGAAACCTTTGATGTATAATTTTACATGTTACGAAATTCATGCTCTCTATATTTATATTCCATCCTAACTTCCAACATCATAAGACATCCATTGAGATATTTTATATTAATAATTTTTACCTCGGTTAAGTGTCTAGTGGAATAAGAGATTCCACTCCATCTTGGTGTATAATTATGAGGACCATCAATGAATTATTTTGTTCGCCAATTAGTGGTCCTAAAGACCCAATGTTTTTTATAACATCAGAATGTTTTCAATTAAAAAAAGTAATTCTCTCTCCTTACAGAATTATAAAAGTGGAAAATTTAAAAATCATGTTACTGTATCTGATTTTTGTCACATGTTTTGTACAATCATAAGATATTATTGTAGTATTTCATAGTTTATGATTTTTTTCATTGAGAAACTCAATTGATATCACTTGGACCTTGCCCATATATTTCTAATTCATCACTTCAGAGTTCTAATCATAGGTTGATTTTGATTCACTGAACCTTGATTTAGGTTGTATTTTTATAATTTTATAAGGATTCATAAATTAAGATAAACATCTAATCCAAGGATTGATAGATAGATGACTGTTTGTGACTTCAAGAAACTAGACTTGTCACAATTATAATAATACTATCATACCATATACAATAATTCAATGTTGTTAGTCATAGTATCCATTTGAAAATGATAATTAAACATAGAAAGTTGAATTCTATGATAGTGAAAGTTATATAAATTTATACTAATTATTGTATGTATAATGGATTTTAAAATAATCAGGAGGTGGTGAATTGATTTCATGAAAATTTCATCGCACAGAAAACAACCTTCTTTTAGATAATCTGATTCTTATTTTTCTATGAACAAAAATACTAGTGGAAAATATTGAAGGAAAAATAATGAACATAATAGATAAATTGTTATTCGGGAAATATATATCTACTACTATGTTTTATAAATACTCTACTCTATGAGTTGGAATATTTTAACTATACAGTCACCTCTTTCATGCGCTTCCAACTTATTGAATGAAGTTTTTACTTTTTACGAAGTTCAAAGATATATATATAATGATTTTTTTATAAAACACATCCATGTTCTAAACACACTCAACAATATTGAGTGAAAAATGAAAATATGAAAGAAAAAATGATGTTAAAAAAGTGAAGCAACACATAGTTGCAAGATGCAACTGACTGAAGATAATAAAACATCTAGAATAGATAATATTCATAATAGTTTTAATTGTATGTTTTATATTTGAGAAAGATAATTTTGTGAGATAAAATACAGTATAGAATATTAATTTTCTAATTTTAGAGATGAACATGACAGATATATATTCTTAAATATGTAATTATTCCTCTATTAATCTAGTAACAAAACATTATATATATATACATATATATTATTTTGAATTTTTCTTTATAAATATTCATAAACATAATTGAAAATTGTATAATTCAATGAAAAGATGAATAGATAGGTTACTAATGGAATATAGCCTTCTATTGAAAATATGGAATAAAACTCAAGGATATAGATGATAGAAACCATCATTATCAGATATTTCTATTCATGAAACAAATGTTCTTTGTATAATTCATTATTTCCATAATTTTCAAAATTATATTATGATTCATTTGACAGAATAATTGAATTATTATGAGATTATAACTATGATATGGGTATAATTATGAATATTTTTAATATATATTTATCTTTATAAGAAAAATGTCTGATAGAAATGTTGTTTTAAGATAATTTTAAAAATAACATTGTAATATAAAATATTTAAAACCTTTGACACCTGTATTGGATAAGCATGATTTATTGTCTAAATAATATAAATCCTTATCAACAAACATCGAAATATAATCTTTAAATTATTAAGATAAATTAATGGAACTGATTATTATAAATAATTTATTTTACGAAGACTATTTTATTAAGACAAACGATATCACAAAATTCCCATATGACTGAAGAATCTCTTACGAAGATAATTATCATATATAGAATGATAATTCTATTATACTAATCATACATAAGATATTTATATTTTGTGATATCAATAATTCAAAAACAATTTTTGAGTTACATTCATAAGATAATTTTGTTAAGCATAATATAAACATCTAGTGTAATATAATTTCCATTGAAAGTTATTAAAAAAGAATCTCATGACTAATAAGAAGAGTTATAAAAATAATATAAAACAAATTATATGAAATAATTATAATATAAAAAATGATTTTTTTTCTAATCATATAACATATAATGAACAGAGATATATTATAACAACATATGACTATATATCACATTTAATTTAAAAAAAATACTTCTTTATAGGAATGTGTATAATAATTGTAAAGTCAGTCAATTTATTGGAAATGGATAAAGAGTTTCAACATTACAGTGCTACACATATGATATAATTACACCTATGGGAATAGTTTTATATTTATAATAATTTTATTATGTCACTACCAAAATGAAATATTTGACTTATTTATTTTGTTTGAAAAGATAGGATTTTATTTTGATTTTAAGAACATGATGAGCTCTATGTTGATGAATGAAATATATTATGTCTCTATGATTATGATAAATGTTATATATAATTTTTACAAGGATAATCTCATCAATAATTTTTATAAAAAAACTCAAGGTTAATTCTAACATCACAAACCTTTGCTATTTTTTTCATTGAACAAATAAATGAGACATACATACAGTGACTCCATAAATTTGGTCTATTGGAATTATTTGATTATGAATAATTTGACACATGTGAGTCTTGTTTATTTGGAAAAAATAACTTATAACATTTTAATTGAAAAGGTGATAGGGAATTTGAATATTGGATCTTATAAATATGGTTTTATATGTAATAGTGAGTAATCATTAATGAGGTAATTATATGTGCTTTATAACCATTATTCGTCATAATAATCCGTATATTAATGTGTTTCTCGTAATAAATACATTCGAATATTAAAAAAAAGATCATGGTTATCAAAAGTAAAGTACCAAATCAATTAGAAAAAGTAATATGAATATCCAATATGACCATGGTGGTGAAAAATTGAGATAGGAATTCACTAGTAATATAAGATATTGTGGAATTGTTTCACAACTATGTCCTCTTGGAACTCCAAATTAGTATGGTGTTTTTGAGAGGATACATCATACCATATTAGAAATGTTTTGATCGAATATGAGTTAGAGTGACCTTCCTATATCACTATTGGGATATTATCTACAATCTATAGCATTCCTACTTAATTTTAGTCTATATATAAAATCCATAAAGATTCCACATGAGATACGGTATGAGAAATATGAAAAAAAAAATTATAATGATTTAGGGATGTGAATCATACAGAAAATATCCAAAATATGATAAAACATTCTTGAAATTATGTAAATTGATTGATTCTATTTATCCAAAATATATTTTTGGATATTACATCTATATTTTTAATGAAAAAAATTTATATTTATTTATGCGGTGTTTTCCTTGAGAAGGAGAACATTTTTTGAGGATTTAGTGATATGAAGTTTTAACTTGGGGATGTATACGACTGATAAATCAGAAATGGTCCTATGATTTAAATTGATTAAGTAACCCAAATATTTATGAATGAAAAACTAACTCATATCATAAAATAACTTCATTGGACTAAAAAGATTCATTAGGAGGGTTAGAGATAAGGATTTAATTGAGAAAATATTGAATATGTAGTGTTCTAGATAATGAACCTACTACCTACTGAGATTCAATTAGGAGTAATGATTTTTAAAAATTGATAAATTTTATGAATTATAAGATGGAATCCATGTACAAAAACCATGGTTGGTACATGGTTGGAGCATTGGATGGGGTGAGACCCGTACAATGTGAGTGGTTTTTCAATAATATTACTGATATAAAAAATAGTGGATATACCAAAAATATTACTTAATGAAAAATGTTTACAAAAATAAAATGGTTATTTAATAAGATTAAACGCTTCCTCTAGAAATGATCATAAACCCCATTCAGATATTTATTTCTATAATGACACTATATTGTTATGAGATATGACTTATGGATATCCAAACTTATTTGAGTAGAATTTATTCAAGGGTGTTTATCTCATATGTGAGATCATATATTTTTGTTATAATTATATTCATCTTATGATGATAATTTTTGGAAAGTTTCAATGTGATTTTTGTACGTTTCGGGTGTTTGGGAGGCTAAAATGTATAGGGCCTAGGATGGTGGCTATGCTATATCATGAAAAGCTAGTGAAGCTCCACCAGTTATCCAGTGATGTTTGTATAATCTAAAAAAATCTATAATCATAATGAATATGTGAAGGGAAACCACTATCCTTCATGTGAGGTTCTTTCAAATAACAAGCTCATTATCTCATCTATCGATATGCTAGTGGAGGCTAATTACTGGCTGTAAGTGTCATATAAATCGAATCAACAATAACGACTTTTATGTAATTTTTTCTAAATGCAACCCCCATTTAATTTATATAATTCTATCATTACGTCTTTTATACATAACAATATATGAGCGATCTATTATGACTTTGGGCTGCTCCTCTCCCCTAATGACTCCATCATTCAACGTGTGGACAATGGTTTGATCCTATAATTACAAAATGGGGAGTTTTATCTTAATTTTGATCAATCCACCCTTATTATTCTTGAAAACCCCCCCATTACATCCTTGAATTTTTGACTAAATATTAGGAATTTGAAATTTTTTAACTAGGTAATTGTTTATCACTGATATAATCAACACCTGTAGTTCAGGAATTTTTATCTTCACATCATTTGGGATTAAACCATTGTCAGCAGTGGGTCTTATCATGTATGAGTGATCATGTCTATCATTTTTTGTGGGGTTTCTCCTCAATCATTCTTTTAGAATTCTAATCATAGAATATCTGGAATGGTTCTAGGATTTACTGGTTTAATTGTATTTGGACTTTGACCTTTGTTATTATGTATCACGGAACCTATGAAAGGAGATATATATCTTTATTTGATTTTTATTTTGGTTCACAGAATGATTGTATGGCATGTATGTGTGGATCCATGATACTAATGTTTGATTTTGATGCCGTGAAGCGTGTGTTGCTCATGAATCATATAGTTGATGTTTTTTCACATATGGTTTCTTATAGTTGTGAATCATTATTTATGTGTCAAAATATTTGTTCTATCATTATATATACATGTTTTCATGCACTGTTCCCTTTGGATTTTAAATTTGACTATTCAGGTCGAGCAATATAGACTATATCCCAGAGAGGTTTCTGTAAGATATTTATCATCATCAATATGGTCTTCCCTTCTAGTAGTATGTGTTAAAAATGTTTTTGGACTATCCCATTGATGGGGGGATGTGTTAATGGTTGTATTATGTTCTTCCTAACATGGTTCTAAAGTAGTCAGAGCTAGAATCTATGGACACAAGAAAAAATATATTCATATTTTATATAGTTTTTACTTATCTATGATCTAGTTTTTCCTAGAATGAATTAGTATATCATAAATTCTTATACTAAATATCATTGGTGGTAGTATATTGGGACTTATTCTCATAATACTTGGGTATTTCGATGAAATTATAGATTTCATGAGCATGAAACTATTTAATAGAGAGGGACCTACAGTGGATGGTTGAGTATGTTTAGGAGTCAGAGAGAGGTGTTTCATGATGGAATTTTGGGTTGATATATGATCCTCCTTTTTAGCTTCATTACATTATTTATTGATCCACCACCTTTGGGGATACATTTTTTGAATTCTATGGCTTGCATTCCACATTGTACATCCATATGAAGGGAACGATTATTTTGTTTATATTGTCTGACTAATAAGTAATAACTGTTTAGGTTGGAGAAAAAAATTATTCTACTTATCTGTTGATTTATTGTTATTCATTAATTTTTCAACTGATAATATTATAACTTCCTCTATATATAGTTGTCTTTACCGGATACTAATTGTATAGTCTCCCCACATCACCCATTTTATCTAACACTGCTAGTCGATAGTCTTTTTCATACGAGGAATAGAATATTAGGTCATTTTCCATCCCTTCTCAAACTCTGTTCTTTTGGTCGAGGTGTTACAAAATAATATTACGGAGAGTTTCACTAACATTGCTTTCTATTTTCCTTGATTTGGTACATGGTAGATAGGTGTTAGTTTTATAGAGACATGGTGAGTGAAATCTGTTATTTCCTAGGTAGCACAGTACATTAGTCCTTTATGTTTCTGAAAATGTGATTATATGTTCTTACTAGTTGATGTTACATTGATTTAGATTTACCTTTGGTGATGAACAAGATGTTTTTATAATGATTAATGGGATTTGTTTTTAATTTATTCCACATGTTTAGGTAGATATGATCGTATAACTATTTTTTAATTAGATAGATACAATTCAATTAAATTATGATTGACATTACAGTATGTGATTTTGTTGCATTATTTATTCCATTATTTTATTTGGGTATATGAATTCAATTATTGATTGTATATATATGGATATGACTATCATGTTTGTATCAGAGGTTTGGTTTGGTCCATGGGTAGTTCGTGAATTTTATTCCTTGTTCTGGTGTGTAGCCCCTTAGGTTTAACCAAAATGTAATCCTTGTGTATTTCATTGATCTGCTAATTGAATTGTTTTTATCTATTTCCATTTTCTATGGTTTTACCTATAATTTCATGAAATCTTACCTTATATATGTTTTTGGCATGTAGTTTCACCACACATAGTTAAAATGGATGCAACTGAGCTTGTCTCTTTTGTTTATCTAGCTAGTAAAAATATAGAGTTGATCCATATGGTATCTTTCAGATATTACTTATTCAGGTAGGAGAATCCCACATCAGTGGGATAATAATGGTTAATTATTATTATGAAATCCAACTCTACCATCCCCCATCCTACAAGGTAACCAAAGGGACCATTGAATTTAAGGACATTATACAAGTAATTGAAAGGAAATTATACCTTGTAGATAACCCAGATGATTATGAGGTAAATCTTCTAAACATTGTTCTTCATACACTACGAGAAAACCGTCGTTTAGTGGCAGTTTTTTCCCGGCAGTTTTAAAAACCACCGCGAAATGCGTTTCGGGCCAGCATTTCGCCGCGGTTTTTAAAACCGCCGCTAAACAGAAAAAAAAAATTATTTATTTATTTTATTTGTTTTTTATTATTTTTAATTTTATTCGATGAATAGAGGAGGTTTTTTAAAAAACCGCCGCGAAATAGAGGCGGTTTCGGTAAAACCGCCGCGAAATGAAATGAAAAAATAAGAAAACACGAGAAACCCCAAAATCACTAAAACGACCATAACTTTTGATCTGGGCGTCCGTTGAAGCACCACAACCAGTAAAATCGAAGATCATGAAGAGATATAAAGGAAAATATAATCAAAACCATGAGACGGTCTATGTTGAGGAAGATATTATAGTTATAAGAAAGTTAAAAAAAGTTCTTCAACTTCAAACAGCCATAACTTTTGCTTCAGGTGTCCGTTTGGGCTCTACCACATATCAAATCGAAGCTAGCGAAGAGAGCTACGCACCAAAAAGACGTAAGCTAGCTTCTGTCATGTTTTTTGACCCCAAAAACCCCTCAGAAGGCCTCCAAAACCCCGTTTTCGTCACCGGTGTCCCGTCGAACTTGACTTCAAACGGACCTAACTTTCAATCCGCATGTCAGTTCAGCCTCCTCCACCTGCCAGATCATAGCTCGTTCCATGAGCAACAGTTTGACTGGTCGCGGCGCCCACATGGACTCCAAGATCATATGTTATGGACTTTTTAGTGGGTATCGGGTTTCTTATGTTTTTAATGCCTCGTTTCTAGCACCCGTTCCCCGTCAGCTTTTTTTTAAATGGTCGTAACTTCCGATCCGCCTGTCCATTCAAACTCTTTCACCTATTAGGTTGAAGATCATTTCAGGATCATTGATTTGATAGGTCGCGGATCTAAAACAGACTCTCAGATCATAAGTTATCTCTGTTAATGTGAGTCCAATGTTTTTGTCTCTTTATGACCGTTTTGACGGGTTTTAACAGTAGCTCGATTTATTACTGTTTATTTGGGTTTCCATGACTTGTTATCTTTATCAATGGTTTTTTGTGGGTTATTATGATGATTTTGTTGAATTATTAAAGAGTTTTCCAAAGTTGTCACGAGTTTTAATGCGTTCTCATTCTTTCTAATGCCTCATTCTTCATATGCTTCTCCATCCTTTTTCATGCATTTTCATGATTTTTCATCCCTTATCACGTCTTTTTATACTTTTTCATGTGTTTCCTTTATTATTTATTATTTATTATTTATAATATACATTAATTTATTTATTATATATTACTTGTAACTGGTTATTTATTATTTATTCTTTATTCTTTATATTTATTAATTATTTATGTTTATTTATTAATTATTAATTATTAATTATTCTTTATTATTTTATATTTTATATTTATATTTATTTATTCGATATTTTTTATTATTTATTATTTCTTATTTATTATTTATAATTTATATTTATATTTATATTTATATTTATTTCTTATTTCTTATTTCTAATTTCTTATTTATTATTTATTATTTAAATTTATTTTTCATTTATATTTATTTATTGTTCATTATTTATTATTTATATTTATTGATTATTGATTATTTATATTTATTTATTATTTATTATTTATATTTATTTATTATTTATTATTAATATTTATTTATTATTTTTTATTTATATTTATTTATTATTTATTATTTATTACTTGTTATTTATTATTTATATTTATATTTATTTATTATTTATATTTATTTATTATTTATTATTTATTATTTATTATTTATTTTTATTTATTATTTATTATTTATTTTTATTTATTATTTGTTATTTATATTTATTTATTATTTATTATTTATTATTTATTATTTGTTATTTATTATTTATTATTTCTATTTATATTTATTTGTTATTTATTATTTATATTTATTTATTATTTATAATTATTTATTATTTATTATTTATTATTTATTATTTATTATTTATTATTTGTTATTTATAATTTAAAATTTATAATTTATAATTTATAATTTATTATTTATCTTTATTTATTATTTATTATTGATTATTGATTATTGATTATTGATTATTGATTATTTATTATTGATTATTGATTATTGATTATTGATTATTGATTATTGATTATTTATTATTTATTATTTATTATTTATTATTTACAATTTATTATTTATTATTTATTATTTATTATTTATTATTTATTACTTAATATTTATTATTTATTTTTATTTTTATTTGTTATTTATTATTTATTATTTATTATTTATTATTTATTATTTATTATTTATTATTTATTATTTATTATTTATTATTTATTATCTATTATTTATATTTATTTATTATTTTTATTTATTTATTATTTATTATTTATATTTATATATTATATATTATTTATTATTTATTATTTATTATTTATATTTATTTATTATTTATTATTTATTATTTATTTTTATTATTTATTATTTATTATTTATCTTTATTTATTATATATTATTTATATTTATTTATTATTTATATTTATTTATTATTTATTAATTATTATTTATATTTATTTATTATTTATTATTTATTAATTATTATTTCTAATTTCTAATTTGTTATTTATTATTTATTATTTATCATTTATTATTTATTATTTATTATTTATTATTTATTATTTATTAGTTATTAATTATTATTAATTATTAATTATTTTTTATTATTTATTATTTATTTCTTATTTTTTATTTTTTATTTTTTATTTTTTATTTATTATTTATTATTTATTATTTATTATTTATTATTTATTTATTATTTATTATTTATTATTTATTATTTATATTTATTTATTATTTATTATTTATATTTATTTATTATTGATTATTTATATTTATTTATTATTTATTATTTATTATTTATTATTTATTATATATTATTTATTATTTATATTTATTTATTATTTATTATTTATAATTTTTTATTTATTATTTAGTATTTATAATTTATAATTTATTATTTATTATTCCTTATTTATTATTTATTATTTATTATTTATTATTATCGAGTTTATATATATTATTTATGTATTATTTGTTTTTTTCAATTAATATATATAAGTATATTAATTTCAGTTTATTAACCACATGGCGAGCTTGTTGTAGTGGTAAAGTCATTGGAAAATATGCAAGAGGTTAGCGGTTCAAATCTCACCAAACTCAGAATCTCTTTATATTGCATGAGCATGCATGTGCATGTGCATGAGATGTGCATGCATGGATAAATAAAGTAAATAAAAATAATAAGAAATAAATAAATAAAATAAATAAATAAAATAAATAAATACGAAATAAAATAAATACATAAAATAAACATGAAATAAATAAATAAAATAAATAAATAAAATAAAATAAATAAATAAAATAAATAAATAAAATAAATACGAAATAAAATAAATATGAAATAAAATAAATAAAATAAATAAGTACGATAAATAAATAAATAAATAAAATAAATAAATAAATAAAATAAATATGAAATAAATAAATAAATATATATATATATAAAATTACAAAAAATAAAAAAAATAAAAAAATAACAAAAATAAAAAAAATAAAATAAAATAACCGCCGCTAAAAAACCGCCGCGAAACATTCTACGACGGTTTTGAAAACCACCGCGAATAGTTTCCCGACGCACGATTTAGGGGCGGTTTTTGAAAACCGCCGCGAAACGAAAAAAACCGCTGCTAAATGTCTTTTTTGCCGTAGTGATAGTGAAACTATATGTTGGTGGTATGCCTTGTTTTGGGTTCGTAGATAAAATGGGGTGACATGGATGAATGTCAAGGAATTATTCTTCAATGTACACTTCTCTAATGCACTAAATTTGGACTGTTCCTAAGATCTCATAGAGATCCAGAAGGCTACAATGATAATTAATTACTATTAAAAACACTTCACTGAGTTGATTCTCTTTATTCATCTTCTAGATTTAAATGGTGAAGATATAGATATAATTTTTTGGATTTATTTTTATCTAAAGTTGATATGATGAGTTAGGAACATTGATCTAATGACCTATGATATAGTTCTCTGTATTGCTCGGATGAAAGAGATGGGTGTTGATGTAAACAAATTTTTAGGTCTTCCTTTAGATTCTAGTGGAACTATATGTTATTTCTATATCATAATTCAAGTTACTTATTCTAGAAATAAGTATAATATGTCATATTATGGGTACATGTGTGGTTAATTTCAATCAGGTAAGTGTAGAGTTTTCTTGACTATCTCATTGGGAAATTACTCTTCTAGATGTTATAAGAATGAGAAAAAGGGACACGTTCTCATGGACCACCCAGTTGCTCTCCCAAATTGTCACCAATGTAGAAATACATTAAATATGGAATGTTTATGTCATAAGGATTCATCAATATTCATAGTAAAGTCAGTGTTTGGGATTGGGTATTGGGCCTCAGAAGCCGGTATAGGCCCTGCAAAGGGTCAGTGAATCAAGCAAATCAAGATCCTATTGGAAATCATTGGGGGTGATAGTAGGGCTTATGTAGTTAATTAGACTTCAATTAATTATGGGGAGGTACCCACGAAATTTTGAGTCATAATATTGATTTTATATACTATCCCTTTTTCTATGTTTTATAGAGGATCATATCATTCTTTCAAATCTACTCTTGTACTTTATTAGATAGGAATAATAATTAATATCTTGTTTGAGCTATTATCCTTCAACAGACCCACGAGAAGGAAATTAGATCATATCGATAAATTTCTAAATGATGTTATAGTGGATTCTGGCATTTATAATGTATGGTGGTTCATAAATATAGAGATATCATGATTCGATGTGATCCAAGGCATGGAACGTACGACTAGATTCCATGAATGCATATATTTCTATCAGATATGAGTTAGTTTCAATAAACTAATGGGGATAGGAACATGTTGATTGATGAATGTGATTCCAATATAGGAATACTATGGCCAAATTCTTATCAAAGATAATTATTTTCAATGTAGGTGGCTGACATGGTCCTTGTAGTGGACTAAGAAATTCCTTATACAATTTTCCTTATATGGTCCACATAAACCAAGATATATTTCAATTGGATTTATAAGGGTAACATCCACATAGGTGGTTTATTATGAGATCAATAATTTTCTTGGTGCATGGCCTATATTTATTCCACCACATCACAAGCCACCAACTGAGTTGAAATATCTCAAGGTATATAAGGGTGATCATGATGATAAAAGATTCATCATACTGAGAAAGTCCCTTATGGGTTATCCATAATTATTCTCTAACAATTTGGATGGTGGTATTCAAATATGTGAATACTATAAGGAAAAAAATCTGATTACAATGATAAATAGTTTCATAATTCCAATAATTGATTAGGGGATTCATCATTTGAGGGGGGACGAGTGGTTTTTGATGATTTATGTGAATTTTGGAAAACTTAACCTTTAGGTGTGAGAGGAATACATACCAAAGATAACATCCATGACAAATTATGAGTTATATGAGTACATCATTATGCCTTTTGGATGGAATAATTTTCTATTAATGTTAATGGCCCTAAAAAAGAAGTACTTTCACTCATACATTGAATCATTCATCATTGTGTTCATAGATCTCGTTATTATATATTTGAAGATGTCGGAATCACATGTTAGACACCTATATATCATATTATGTACATTTAAATAAAATTATATTTGCACCAAGTATTAATTGTGTCTCTATTGGGAACAACATGAAAACTTTATTGATGTCACAATTTCTCAAGTAGGAATATCCATTGATTCAAAGAGGATAGATTCTTTTAGGACATTGGAATGAACAAGGAATGTGTTGGAGACTTAGAGTTTCCTCAAGTTGGATGGGAACTATAAGAGATTCATTCAGTAATATTATAACCTATCATTTTCCTAGACTACCCAAAACATAAATGTAGTTATGTTTGAATGTATATACCTATTTTTTTATTCCATCTTATTTATAAATAATAGGTTGTTGTTGAATCCAATCCTTCGTCATACTGAGCTTGGATTCAGTTATTTAGTATAGTGTGATATATCTAGAATTATTCTGGGAGAAATTCATATCTAGGGTGAAATGGTGGTCTATTTAAAGTCTCCTCAGCTAAATCCACATGATTTGGACTACCCGTCTCATGAATTATAGTTTTCCAATATTCTCATGAGATTAAATATTGGTGAAATAATTGATTTTATGGGATATGTTTCATATACACAACCCAGAAGTCTCTCAAGTAAATTTTCTCCCAGCCTGACAGGAATCTTCATCAAAGTTATTGGGTAGAATACATAAATACATTCAAATTTGAGATATAGTATTCTCCTATTAACAAATAATTTTTTTTATTGAGGCCTTTAACACAATGGTGTATAATATTTGAGGGTGGGCATCCAATGAAGGTTGGATGAATATTGAATTTCCAGAAGAATATTTGGTTTTCATAAATTAGGATCAACATATAGTGGATTTAGAACCATTATTGATCACATAATCATTCCAGGAAGGAGTTAATCCCAATCAATAGCATGATCTGGGGTGTGTTGTGATGTGTAGGATGTCGTTAGTAAATTGTTATGTCAAATTTTATACCTTAGACATACGTGGTATTGATCTAATTTATGAATTGGTGATGGTTCCTTATTTAAAACGATATGATATAATGAAATCATATCATTCTATATATGGGAATGTGCACATTGGATCAATCAAAATGTATCAAGATTTCAGGGAGCAGTTTTGGTGGCCCAACATGAAAAGATGCATTTTGAGGATTTTTTTACCACTTTCTTACTTATATGAGGATTAGGGTTGAGAATCAATGAACTATAGGGTTTACCCAGCCACATCAAGTTAATGTTTGATAAATAGAGGAAGTGCACATGGAATTTAGGAATATTTTTTCAAGGACCATGATGGGTCGACATACTGTTTGGTTAATAGTATATTTGTAAATCAAGGTGGATCATTTCATTCAGATCCTAGAGTCTAATTAATTGGATGCTCAAGGAAAGGTCAAATCATGATAGATGTTGTGGATACACTAGGTTAATTGGAATATTGTATTTAGAAGTTATACCTAGTTCACATCATGGTTTTGTTATGGATTGAAAAAGCTTATGGGGACTCAGGTGAAGATGAGTTTGATTTTTAATGCTTAGAATGATAGGTAGTCATATTGGATGATTTAGACAGCAGATGATATAAATGAGGTGTATTGTATAGATTTTATAGGATAATGGTTAAAAAATTAGCTCAATTAGTGTTCTACTATAATAATAGATTCTGGTATTTAATTCATACACCTCAGTTTGAGACACAATATGAGCCACGATGTTATTCTCCACTGTAATGGAATAATCCGACATAATATATAGTAATTGTTACTAGTATGGTATATAAGTCCTCTTATTGGGTGTAATATATTAATAAGAGAATTGTAAAAACTAAAAATATAAAACAACATTACGCAGACAAGTGGACATAATCCTTATAGTCAATCATGTTTATGAGGGTTTTCTTATAGGTGTCCTATCGGTTTGGGAAAAGGCATTTGAGGAAGAAAGGGATGTAAGAACAGTGGAATGTTAGGCCATTCATGATGATTGAATAACTTACGATGGAAAATTTTGAGTTTGATCTCCCTCCATCATATCAAGGTTTTTAGAATTTGTTCCACAAGTCTCAACTTTAGATTACACTCCTGATCCTATTCTGGTGATCGACTATGAGGATGATGAGATAGAAAAATAAGCATATTGTGTGTAAAAACCTATTTAAATTGTTGAATAAGTAAATAATGTCCTGAAAGGATACAACATTCCTTATATTTGGTTTCAATAGCAGCATGATAATATTAATGAGAGACAAGGGGGTAAGAGATAGACATTCGGGCACTACGGCCTGAGTTGCTCAAGTAAACAACTTGGGATACTTCTCAAGGATGAGAAGTCACAAGTGGGGGATAATTAAAAAACACTATACTTAAAGAATAACGATTTTAAACTAATTCATATATTTTGGATAATTTTAAAATTTACTTGTGGCGGGTTAGGGCTGTCTAGGAGTCCATAAATGAAAATGGGCTAGGTTGGTGGGCCTTTTATAGCTTGAAAAGTTAAAGCAAATACAATGGGAAACAAGTGCATTTGATAAAATCTATATAAATATTGAAGATTCCACCAAACGAATAGTATTAAAATCACCATCCATCTTGTGGGATTCCCTTTACATACTAGTGTGGTTCTTGGGTGGATTCATTTTTTCCAATTAGCCATCGGCCTGCCAGTGGAGATCCCAAGTCATCCAGTGGTTTTATTCAAATCCCAGTAATCACATTGAGGATTATGTCTTTTTTCATAAAACAAAACCCCCACACAATTTCTATCATTATATTTGTCCTTCTCTGAAAACAAACACCCTATAATCTCTTTCCATTTATTTTCGTGCTCTCCCCTGTCCTTCTATCTACTCCATTCGACACACATACAATTGTTAAATCCAAAATTTCTAAACCGATGAGCACTATATTGTTCTAGATCAATTATATCATCTTCTTTTTGATAAATACAAATTATATCACATGTTTTTATTAGAACTAATGGTATTGAAAATTTTTAATGTGTTAATTATAATATATAGATTTTTCGGACTCAAAAATTATAAACAATGGAATGTCACAAGTAAATGTAATCATTATATACATTTTTTGTGTGTCTTCAACTACATAATTATCCTAGAATTCATACCTTTTTGGATTGGGAATGGTTCTAGTATTTGGTTGTGTAATTTAATTCATTGGTCGACCCTTTTCATATATCATTAATTCACTCATGTTAAGGAGTCATTATATTAAGTACATACTTATAAAAGATTTTAGTTTGACAAATTGGAATTCGTTTTTATCTCCATGAGACATATAGATGATTTTGATCACAAGAGGTGTGTATTTGTATCCCCTGAATCTTATGTTTTATGTTATCACACATGTGTTTTTTTGTTTTTAACACATTGTTGATGTGTCAGGATGCTTGATTTGTTATACAGTACACATGTTCTCAAGTGTTAT
The DNA here is from genome assembly GCA_963277665.1 of Viscum album. Classification (NCBI taxonomy): domain Eukaryota; kingdom Viridiplantae; phylum Streptophyta; class Magnoliopsida; order Santalales; family Viscaceae; genus Viscum; species Viscum album. Next base: position 364,468,017 of record OY728162.1, on the reverse strand, counting down.
TCCCATTGACTTATATAGTTGATAGTGCAGGTCGGGCAGTATATACTTTCCCTATGATATGGATGGGAAATATATTGATCAGTATTTACATCGACCTACTTTATAATGGGATGTTTAAAAAATATTTTTTGGACTATCCTATCGAGGGGTGATGTTTCGAACATGGTTGCTTGATGTTTTTACTAGCATGGTTCTTAAGCAGGTAGAGTTGATCTCTAATGACTTGACACTTTAGTTGTACTTGTGTGATATAATTGATTCTTTTCATTGCGCTATGTATATTTATTGAATGTATTATTATATCTTATGATATTATGTTAAGGATCATTGGTGGTATCCTACTAGGGCTTGAACTCACAGCCTACATGGGGATATTAATTTGATTTTAGATTTCATAACCATGGACCTAGTGATGGGAAAGGGCCGTACAATGTATGGATAGGTGGGTTGAGTAGGAGGATGCTTTAAATATAGGGTGAAAATCCAAATGGATGATTATTACAACTTTTTTTTTATATTCTTCACATTATACATTGATAATATTTCTATAAAAATCCATTAATTGGTTTGTAATATATGCCTAGCCTTCCATATTTTTACTGCATGGGTTGGTAAAGTATATATATGTTTCTACACTATTGATTTATTATTAATTTTTTATTTTTTATTGATAATATTATAACTTACATAATATAATATACTTTTTACATTATACAATGGGCCTATTCTCCCCATTATTTCCCTCTTGGAATTTTTTTCTAGTTTGAATCCTCTTCCATAGGTGTTTTTACTCATGAGGTCATGTGAAATTGTGGATCGTTTCACACCGTGACCATGCGTTTTTTATTATTTTATTCTTTTTTGGTTTGGGATCATTTTTGGATTTTTAGGTCATGATATCAATGAATCTTTTAATTGTTTTGTATTTTCAGGTGAATTTGGCGCAATGCATGGTTTGTGTACATGGTCGGGGGTTAACCAAGCAACCTGTGAAGGTTGAGGCCATTCGAAGTTGTTTTTTTTCTTTCAAGGTTTTATTTTCATGACATGCATATGGTTTGGGGGGAAAACACATGAGGCAAATGTAAAACTGTACATATCATTTTTGGTGTTATGGATACAGTGCATGACTTCTTCTTTCTTAGGAGAAACCATGCAGGTAGCATGTGTGGGTGTTTTCAGATTTTGATAAATAAAATTTTCCTAGTTGGGGCATAGTTTCCCAAACCATGTTGACAAAATATGCATGGTGTACCAATTCTATACTAGGGTGTGCATGGTTGGAACATGATTTATCAAACCGTGGAACCAAACTGTGTGGAAATCCCATGTGTGTTTTCTTGTCCATATGAAGTTGGAATTCCTTTATTTTCCCACCCTCATTAATACCCCAAATCATTCACTCATCCCATATTTCCAAGTTTCTACATAGGTGGCGACCAAAAAAATATTCCTTCCTTGTTTCCAATCTATTATTAAACCCCTCAATGATTATGAGGTATGTTTTCGATATTTTTTGTTATATTTACTCCTCTTCTCTCTTTCTTTTCATGGTTTCTTCTGGTTTCCATGGTGGGTCCTCTCTTGGACAAACGATATTGCGTGGTTTGATGTGGGTGTTGGGTTTACTTGATGGTCGTGTGTTTATATTGTTACTTGTACATTGTTCCTCCTCCTTGTATTTTTTTATTGTGCTTTCACGTCCTTGAGTTTCAAGATTCCATTATTTTCATTTATAGATCATTCCATTGACCAATGATATTTCGTATTTTTTTTTTCTAAATTTGATGTTTTCATGTGATGTGTTAGTGTAAATGGTGTTGGCATTTACATGTTGGAATTTAAAAGAAAATTTCTTTACAAATAGTTTCCTTTATTATTTTTATATATACATACTTAAAAGGGTTTGATAAAATCTCATTTGGACATTTGAAATGAAATTGGGTGCTTGGGATTGAGTTTGGAATTGGTTATTTTCGGTTGTTTGGGTTTCTTGGTGAATTTTTTAGGTTCCAGGGCCTGCTGCGGAAGTTGGTGGGTTGTGGGTTTTAAAATTTTCATTGGTGAATCAATGGTACTTGTCTCCGCTGATGATCCGGACCCTAGAGGGGTCCAAGGATCTGGTTTAAATTATTAAGAGAGCAAAACTAAAACATAAACATACCTGTTTCAAATCTAAATCTGTGGCCGACTGAAAATAGTTGATAGACATCGTCACTTGAAGGATCCAAATAAGGATCCCTCTAGATCATCCACACATGCTAAAAAAATCATCTAGAATGTCGATCATCAAATTCCAGGTGCTAGCACGGCGATCTGACGATGCTATCAACATCCCGACGATCACAGCATCGAGATGACTTTAATCCTGAAGAGATATCTTGAACCCAAAATCATGGATCAATATCTTTTCTCTCTAGAGAGAATGAGGTGAGATAAGCTCTCAAATTTCTTTCCATGAATGAATTAATAGTTATTTTCACAACAAAATAGAGAGGCTCCTCTTATATTTATAGTGACATTAAAAATACATGGTAGGGTTCCCCAACACCCGTTTATTTCAACGATCACTAAATAAATAATGTTTACAAACATAATTATGAAAATATTATTTATTATTTTATCACATACTAGTAATATATATATATATATAATATCTTACATGATAAAAATGTGTCATTTAAATCTACTCACTATCCTACTTAATATTAAACGAACCTTGAATATTAAATAATATTCGTTTGATTAATATTTTTCTTATATTTACTAAACATATAAATTTATTAAATAAATTCAATCCCAAATATTCATAACTTGAATATTAATGAATTTATTTAATTTATTAGTGATAAATAACATGGACAACACATGGACATCATGGCAGGGCCCACTATGTCCATATACCCATTCAACGAATTAGGGTGGATTCTTGAATACGCTATTGTGTGAGACCCTCTTGGAATTTATCTCGATAGGAGTTAATAAAACCCATAGGCCAAGAGTGGATTCAATAAAATCATCATGGCCCCTATAGAGATAAGGGTAGTCATAGAAATGACTGCTATCTTACGAACATTGACTGTGTACTAGAATCTCTTTGTCATTAAATATCTCATAAAGCATGATGCACTCTTGTTTCATCGTCCTTATCTTTCTTTAATATTTTTTGATCAATCAGGATGGATTTCCCTTTCTACTACTTTGTACAAAGACTTATGAAGGCAGAACCATCCTAATCAATCATGCCTAAGATATACAACATTTTAAACATGAAAGCGATAGATAGTTTCTTGACCATTCAGCCAACGTCATACCACCAACGACGCACCCAACCCAATCTACCTCGCCATGACACCATTTTCATTGTTTTTGTCTCGCATAAAAGTATAGTATCAAATGATATACATTGGTAATAGTCTTAAGTCAGGAGAACAATACACATATCCCTATATAGGAATATCCAATGACACCCAAAATATGTGGTGTTCCTATTAACATGTTTGTCCTCATGATCTCACTACTAGAGATCACCAAGAGCAAACTTCATGAGAAGAAGTATCAAAGCTTATAATCCACCTACAAATGATAGTCAGAAATCTATTGTGCCAAGTATGTAAGATGTATCTAGCCTATAGAGCATATATTTATGATCAATGTCATTGTATCTTGAGGTTCTCATTATATCATGAGATCTGCTATAACCTGTCCAAATGACAATTAACCTATGGACAATACCATTATTATTGTGGATGTAGAAAAGTATGCACTATAATGGTATGTTAACATCATGCACAGCTAACTGTACAACTGATATGGTAATAAAAAAGTACTACATTGTTTGGTCTAGGGAACAAAATATTTCAACACTCCCACTTGCACTGGAGCCAAATTGCTAAGTAAACTTCTTAGCTACTCACATGATAAATATCATGCTTCTGTTGTGTAATGGATTTAACACCTTGGCCTTCCACATTTTCTCCGTGTGACATATCTTTTATTTGAGACCTCAACGACTTGAGAAAAACTTCTCAATATAAGGTATCCTCGAGTACATCACATTGTCCATTGTCTTTACTTGACAACTTGGATAGTAATAATTTCACAATTTACATTTTGATAATACTTTCCTCATTAAGTTTGAATCCATGAACTAGAACAAATCGTTGAAATTTATAACTGCTTCTTATCTGCATTAGAAGCTGCAATGTACTCGGTATTTTTAGGTATGTCTACCACAAGCTTTTATGAGATTTACTCGCTGATCTCCTCTTCCTAACTACTATACTAGATCAAATTTATCTAATGATTACTTGATTTTTTCCCAAAAAAACTATATACCTTCCTCTCTATATTCTAGGTACATTTCATTTGTACTTGCCGAAGTACAACATGATTGTTCTGACAGAATCACTTACAGTGCTCCAGGACATAATTGATATTGGCCTATAAAAACTATATCATGGTAGTATCAATTATTGTACATATTATGGAATATGCGATCGATCCATTGCTAAATCTTAGGGTATCAATTCACAACATTAATCTCTACCCATGCTCCGATCATGTTAACCTGGAGAGATTAAGCCATGTGAAATTTGAAAAAATTCTGAACTTTAATTGATCCAACATGTATTTTTCAATACAATTTCACTATATGTATGATTGACTAGGACCAAGCACCCTATAGATCTACATCAGCAGATCTGGTTCCCTAGAACCCAGGTTGCTACTTTAAGACAACAATTAGAGAATTGATTTTATCTTAATCTTATCTAACAGTAAGATCAAGATCTGTTTTCCATATGTTTTCGAACATATTTTACTTGGAAAACATTATAACTCCCTCAAACCTCTATCAGACACAAGGAAGGGATTCTTTTGAAATGAATGCTCTAAGATCATAATGATTAAATTAATCTTGAATTGTATTTTTGTAACTTTCAACCCTTGTTGGCATCATATAATGTCATCATCTCTTTCTAGATGCATCTTATAGAAACCTTTCATGAAAGATGATCTTGACATCCATTGACCAACAAAATGATCTTAGAAGATAGCAATGAAAAGTAAAATTATAATAGATTTAGGTTTACAAACCTGGTATAACCAATTGAGCCTTATTGGTACTAGGCTTGTACCATCCATGTACCTTGTCATTTGAATACCCACTGCAGTATTCAATTTATAAGAACTTTTTCAATTTGATACATGTAATCTATTATTGAATTTTAATTGATCTTGTCAATATTAGATAATTTCCATATACAACATTCTTGTAGGATTTATTATTTTCAATGAATAATATATCACCAATTGTGGTGAAAATAAAACCATCACCATGATTTCATTCTTCCTACGCAGTATGTGTAACTGGAACATGCATATTCCACAAGTACTTGGGGAACTTGTTTCTATGTCAACAATTTGTGCATCTTGAGCATTGACTAATACCAAGTCAATTCAGCTCCCACTATCTCTGATAGATACATGCACCCTTATATAGAAATGTAGTCACATATTTTCTATCGTTGTGATTTTGGTAATATCCTTAACAACTGTTACAATAATTACCTTAGATGCAAAACGTGTTTAACATGATGTGTGTTTGTTTAAATCTTATCAAAATCTTTTTATCCTACCAAATGTCCTATGAAATAATTTATTTTCATCATACTATGACTCGTATGATATCCATTTTTCATTTTACTTGGAATGTTGGTCATGTGTTTATGCCATTATTTGCAAAGCACATCTTGAAATATAATGTATGTTTCTGCAGGTTGTAACATTAATATAACTTACATTATAACATTGAGGTATAAAATGTGAATTTAGGAATTTATCCATACTACATTTTCTATCAATGTTAATAGGTGTGACTCTTTATTGATCCTCATGATGAACATCAATACGGTGATGTAGATAAGGTGACTTGTGTTTAGGAATTACCCCACCCTACATTATCATGATCGATGATTGTTTGGTCAAGATATTATTCGAAAAGCTGATCCGAAGAAACTAATATATTCTTACTAAACATATACTTCACCATTACATTCATTAATGACATAAAGTAATATTATGAATTATCTTTTTCTATATATTTCTTTGTATTAGTTGACACTCTCATGTTGAACTAACATTAGAATCTTTGTGGAATACCTTTATTTCTAAATGTATCTTTTTCCAAACTAAGGATGTCAATAATCCCAAAGATGTTTAGCTATTCCAAGCCTAAACATCATAATGGGTATTTACTTTACATCCAATTTTAGTTTTACTTAACAAAGAATCATATTTCCACAACTGGGTAGGTCTTACATTTTTATATTCATCATGTATTGCCACTTATTCAAGTAGCAGTGAACTATTTGTTGAGTATGTTACCACAAACAACATTCATTCAAAAACACGAAATAATGTCTCATCATTTCCAAATGGGAACATGAGATAAATTCTATTGGTTACACTCGACATCTTGTTTAGTTTGAGTCAATCACTTTTCAATTAGAATTTATTTTTTTCTCACTGCTGACTTAGGAAATACCCTTTCTCAGCTGCTTGGAGAAGAAACATTACTTCTAGTATTGTTTCTCTACTTACATGGATATTTTATTAAAATACCTATATTTGAAAACCATATTGTATTTTAATACCCAAGAAGTATGTGAGATAACCATACTTTTATTTTATGAATATTAACTGATCAAGAAGTGGGTACTTGATTCTTGTATTTCAGTTTTTAATCCTCCATAATTTTTTTCAATATGTGATAAAAATCACCTACTGTTAAATAACCAACCATTTTTCATTGAAGGACATGACGAAGGTGCCTTTGGCGTAACTTTTCATTGGCCTTTTCCCCTTTTCATTCAATTTATTGACCATAAGAATAAAAGATGGTGTTATCTTCAATATTGTTTATACTTGGAGAATGTTAGCATAAAGGTAATGAAGTGTTACTCTATATCATTCATATGAAATATTTAATGGATACTAGAGTAATTGGGTGTAAAGGTTATATGAATGGGATGACATGAAAGATTTTGAACAGCCTTTCAGTATACACAAACCGAAAGTGACCATCACATTCAAATCTTTCTTCACTTTCTCCTTGAAAAGTTCTTGGAGATGAAACTATTGGTAACATCATCCATGTCATGATGTAACGACCACAAATAAAATCTATCATTGATTATAGAATTATGAGAGAACCATCATATTCTTTATTCATTAGTCTCCGGAAATCAGTTTTACACCATCGCTTCCAGAGGTGGCTGAAATGGTTGGGACACAAGCAGCTTGAATTTCCATTATGGTTTTAATGTGAGTAAGCACCTATAATACACATACAATTTAGTGCTTGATTGGACATTAACAATTTCCACTATTTTCCACAGGTTTATTTTGGTATTACTTTCTATTCTCTAAAAATAAAATTTTGCAGATTGTGATTTTATGTGATTACCCGTTTAGACATAATTGATTGATTTAATCATTGAATGTATCCCACTATTTTTTTTGAATTCTAGGAACCCTCTGTACTAGAATTGGAAAACTCATGAGTATTCTAGTGGAAAGGATCCCTGAACCTCCCTCACAGTCTACAAAATATGGCTATACCACTACTCAGGGGGTCCAATTTAGGATTTTGGCTAGCCAACATCATTATTTCAGGGCTCCTTGATCTGTTCAGTGATGTATCGGCTTCAAAAATCATTTAATAATTACTCAATTCTGGCTTCAAAAATTAAAACATGCTAGTTAAGGCTATTTCATTGTAGCAATTTTAGTTATGTCGACCCACCACCCTAATAAGTACTCCTCAGTAGTAAGGGGAACCCGCATCTAAGACATGATCAGCACCTCGAACACACAGTTTTTTTCAAACATGAATGATGGTAGGCTATTTGTGACTTGATATTTTCATTTAGTGTTTTATTGGGTTTTCTCTCAAAAAATGTAATCCATTTCTATTAAACATGTTCATCTATGTTGCCGCTCTCACAACTGAACTTTAATAGAAAAACATATGTCGTTTCTTTAGGCCTTTTTTATCTATTTTTTTATTTATTTTCCCACCATTCTAAAATTCCTAAAAATAAAAAATAAATGCATAACGTTAAATTACTACCCTACATGTCTTGAGCATCTAAACGTCCTAAGGGAATCATACCTGAGATGAAGATTGACTCATGATGAAACTTTCCCTTTGCCCTATATGTTCACATCGCATTTGGAACATTTCCCTAACATGGCAGGGTCCACATCACGTCTTGGAGTACCGCCTCATCTTGGTCGAATCCACATGTCGTCTTGCATCGTCTTGATCAATGTGCACTGCCTCGCCATGGCGGGGTCCATGTCGCTTGTCATCTACATCCGAAATACAAAGATACCCACACTTAGGCGAGGTTAACTTAGGTATAAATGTAAACCAAATAAATTTGGAATGCATGCCCTTATACATTTTAACTGAAAAATAATGACAATGTGCATACCTTCTATTTAAATAATTATAATCATCACACACATTTAAAATAATTTATTATATAAAAAACAACATACATGGGTTGGTGCTCAAGAATAGAATGTGGGTAAATAATGCGTAATAAAAATTAAAATGCATTAATTATGTACGAGGGTTATCTAATTAAATTAAGTGAATTAATAAATTCAAATAATTTAATTAATTATCGGTCCGCTAATTAATTTAATTTTAATTCCAAAATTATATAAATTTAACTTAATAAAAATTCTTAATTAAATTGAATTAATATTATTCGTGTATTAAAAAATAATTAACCAAAATTAATTTTAATTAATTTAATTTAAATACAAAAATTAAATTAATTACTTCGATTAATTTAAAAAAGGTCGTCCCACGTAGCACAACTGGAGGGCCTGTGCGGGTCGGGAAAAACCCGCGCAAGCCCCGACGAGGTCTTCCAAGGCCAAACCTGGCCGGGATGATTTTCCTAAACCCATTCTAGGTTGGGCCGGTCCACCCAGACTGCTTCGGGACGAAACCTTACCCTTTGGAAATACTTGCAGGAAGAATGGTACCTCCTTGGTCTAGACCATAGGTGACGATGCCATAGCTAGTGGGGCGACCGACAAGGTGGTCAGACAGATGGGCGGTCGGCTTCCAGTGGCGTGATGAAGCAGGGTATCACTAGTGCGGCATGTTGAAGGTGGCCAATGCGGCCAGCGGTACCCGCGAGCTTGCTGGCGCAGAGGTCAGGTGGAGCGGCAGAGGTCATATCTGTCCGGACTGAAAGTGGTCCAGCAGTGGGAACCTACATCCGGGAGAAGAGGTGTGTTGGCCAGCCGTGAGGAGGGCAGCGAGGCCAAAGCTGGAGCAGAGGCCTATTTCAGGAGGAGCTTTCCTTTTGGGTACGTCTGCACAGGTCCAGTCGAGGAGTGTTGGGCGGCGACCTTGACTGGGGAGCCAGGACGAGATGGCAGCGGATACTGCACTGCTGGTCCAGTGCCACCAATGTGGGAAGATATCTGAGGGAGGGGATTCCACAAGGGAGGGTGAGGGGCCTTCTATGCGTGCAGAGTAATAAAGGTAAAGGGCATTTCAATGCTGGTCAGTGACAGGTCTCTACTGCTGGGGCACGACGCTGCGAGCGAGGCAGGCTCTTTTGCACCACGCAGGGAAGACAGAGGGGTCCGCTCAGACCCCTATTTTTATACTTTTTGTTATCCCATAAAATTCCCATAAACACCGCCCTTTCATTTTTACTATTCCATTCTTTCTCCATGCTATGGCCCACCATCCCACTTTTCATTATTTTTTTATTTTATTAAATACATCGTTTGAGTCTTTCATCCACCCATTTTTTATGTCAATTCATCTCCATTATTTAAAAGTATACTTAGACATTTAAATTAATAACAATAAATTTATTATATTAAAATAATAATTTATTATTATATTATTATTATAATTATAAAATAAATATTATTATTATAATAATATATTATGGAAATTATTAAATTGTAAAAATAATAATTTGCATAATTTTAATTATATCCGATTAACAGATTTAACTTGATTAGTTCTTCGAAATAAATGAAACTTAATTACCGTGGATAAAAATGAAAATTTGATCCAATTAAAAAATATAAAATGTTCATAACATTACCGTTCATGATCGGATCGACGTGTGATTTGAATTGATGAGACCAGTTTTGAACCCTCTGCAAATTTAAATGCAACTTTAGTTTTCTAGGCTTAGAAAATCAACGTGATCCCTCTGATACCATGGTTTGGTTTTAGGGCACGCAGCAGAAGCTGGTGGTATGGGGATATTAAAATTTTCATCAGCGAATCAATGGTACTTGTCATCGCCGACAATCTGAGCCCCTGAGAGCTCTGAGGATCTCGCGATAATTATTAAAACCACAAAACTAAAAAAAACATACCCATTTCAAATCCAAAGTTGTGGTCGACTGCAACTAGACGATGTCGATCATCACTTGAAGGATCCAAAGTACAATCCCACTAGATCTTCCACACGTGCTCGAAATATCCACTGGAACATCGATCATCAAATTCTAGGTGCTACTGCGGCGATCCAACGATTATTTCGACGTCCCAATGAGCACTGCATCAAGATACCTTCGATTCTAAAGAGAGATCTTGATATGAAAATCTTTGATCGAGATCTTCTCTATCTAGAGAGCGGGAGGAGAGAGAGGCTCTCAAAATTCATTCCATGGATGAATGAATAGTTATTTTCACAACACAAGTGAGAGCCTCCTATTATATTTATAATGATGTTTATAAATACCCATTAGGGTTCCCTGGCCCCCGTTTATTTCAAAATTCACTAAATAAATAATTTTGACGAACCTAACAGCACCAATATTTTTTATTATTTTATCATATACTTGTAATATATATATATATATAATATATAATATTACATGATAAAACAAAGTCATTTAACTCGACTCGCTATCCCGCTTAATATCAAATGACCCTTGAATATTAAATAATACTCTTTCAATTAATATTTTTCATGTATTTACTAAACTTGTAAATACATTAAATAAATTCAATCCCAAATATTCATAACTTGAATATTAATGAATTTATTTAATTCATCGGTGTTGGATAACTTGGAAAACACTCAGACCCCATGGCGGGGCCCACTATGTCCATATACCTATTCATCCGAATAGAGAATATTTTTGAATATGCTATTCTGTGTGTGAACCTCTAGGACGTTTTCTCGATTGCAGTGAATAAAATACACAGACCAAGAGTGGAGTCTAGAAACTCATCATGGCCCCTAAAGAGATAAAGATAGTCCTAGCAACCACTACTATCCTACGAACACTGACTGTGAACTATAATCTCATTATCATTAAATATCTCATAAATTAGGGTTCACGCTTGTGTCATCATACTTATCTTGATTTATTATTTGATGATCTATCTGAATGGATTTACCTTTCTACTACATTGTCCAGAGGCTTATGAAGGCGGCCCTATGTTGATCAACCAGGAATTAGATATACAACTTCCAAAACATGGAAGCAACAAATCCTTTCTTGACAATCATCCAACGCCATACCTCCAACAACACACCCAACACAAACTACCTCACCACGCCATCAATTCCATGGTTTTAATCTTTCTTCAAAGTACATAATCAAGTGATATAAATTTGTAATGTTCTCAAGTCATAAGATCAATACACATGTCCTTAAAAGAGGGATTATCAATAATAAATAAAAAATGAAGGCCTTCGGGCCATTTGGTCAGTCTGTAAGATGTATATAGACTATAGAAAATATATTTAAGATCAATGCCATTGTATCTCAAGATCCTCATTATAGACTGGGATCTTCTATAACCTCTCTACACGACAATTAACCTTTGGTCATCACCATTATTATAGTGGATGCAGAAAAGTATACACTATTATGGTAAGATAACATCATGCATAGCTAACTATATAAACAATATGGTAATCAAAACGTAATGCATAGTTGGGTATAGGGCCCCCACTATTTCAACAAATATAATATGGTGTGTTGTGTGGTGTCTCTTTATGGTTAATGTTTGTGTGTAAAAAGTTTTCCAATCACTTTTGTTTTTACAATTTTTTTTTCAAATTCTAAGACGTTTTGAGTGAACCCTTATACATGGGAACATCCATATGTGCACTAGGTGCACATAGGATGGGTTCCCAAATGATAATAGTTTCCTTATAAGGAAATCACCATTGAACCCAATTCTCAAAACACTCATCCCCTCTCCCTTTTTCTTTTTCTTTTCCCATATTTTAAAAACTATTTTTCTAAAACCTTTATTGATTTATAATTCATTACATGGTCTTAAAATGAATTTATTGATTGTTTCAAATGTGCTTCCTAAATCCTAGTTCATTCAGAATATTAATGAATGGTTTCGTTTCAAAGTGACATGACAGCTCATTTAGAACATTCTTAGTGTTTTTTGTGTTTATCTTGTATTTCGAAAAGGATTTGGAAAAGTGGATTTTTATTTAAGAAATTGTAATGACCTGGTCGGTATATTGAGATTTTCTATAAATTCTTTTTAAAACACATGGTGGACCCTCAAAGGTGATGGACATCTCATAGGTGATGTTGTTGCGATGGATTTGAATGAAATACGATATGTGGATGAATTGTTTATCCGAAGTGGGTGAGGGAATCCTCATACATCATATACTATTATCATGGGATTCCTTGGTGTCTTCTAGAGGGTCTAATGATGGTTGCATATATACCCTAATTAGATTAGTTGGTTCCCCCTAGATTTGCTAAGAGGTCTTATGAGATGTGCCACTAGATTGGATAGTTTAGAGATTATTGTTTGTTATTGACTATCGAGATGAACCATATTCTAGTAGGTGATTTTTAACTGAGTACATCCATGGATTACTAATATATATGTTTAAAAACTTCACCGGGTTACTATATGCATGTTCTATTTATTTTGTTTCACATTATTATATGTTTTTCTAGTGTATTACAACTTGTTTGTTTCCATTATCTTCAATATAGACTCTTTTTAACACCTTTTTGGACTTCTCTTTTAATTTTACATTTGTTAACTATTTTATAAAATTTAAAATATGATTCTAAAAATAGAAATGTGGTATGTGTTGTTTTAAAATTTTAAATGTTATATTGATTCATTAAATTATAAAAAACTATTTTATAAATTTATTTCAATCTATCATTTTGGGAAAATTTTAGTGAATAAAATGTATGGAATCTATGTCGATTACCTACTAGGTTTCAATAATCACACCCTACTTGTGCCACTCTGCATCAGACCCAGGATATTTTGTTGGTTATGGGTCATTGTTTGAGTTTTTCTTTGGACCGAGTTGGTATTACGATTTTTGGTGACTAGTTGGCAATAAGGAGATCATTTTCTAAGCATCTTGGTTTAGCTTTTTTCTATTTTTAGTTAGTTTTATCTGTTTTTTTCTGTAGTTTAGGTTGAATCATTGAATTTTTAGTTAATATTTTTTATTCAATGTGATATGTTATTTCTATTTAATCTTGGTGTTTTACTGGGATAAGTCATTCCCAATTTGATATAAATGACTCCCAATGCTAGTCACTAGCCCGTGAGGATCAAGAATGCCTCTAGGGCATTATTGAGGGATGACTTGGGTGACCAATTCAAGGATGACCTGGTCTAGTTAATTATACATTAGACCTAGTGGTTTTGGTAGGGGTGCAATACATAAAACCTAATGCCTTTTTATGTTCCATGAATTATATAAATATCAAGTAATAATGGTCTATTTTTTGATGAATTATGTTTCATAGAGTTTAGAAAGGTGGTTTGGTTCTATAATGAAAGAATATTGTTTCATTAGGAATGTGGATGATTCGTTTGAATATATGTACGTTAGTATGAATGTACAAACATTTCTTTAATTTTTTTAGATGAAATAATACATATCCGAAATGATAACATGAATTTACAAGTTTTAATTACATGGTTAGGAAAATACATCCCAATGATCTTCTTGGGGGAATTATCTTTCATACTCAATATAAAGATATAAAAATATATATTTAAGAGTATTCATAGAAATACCATAAATATATATACCAATAATGATCTGAATTAGGTTTTCTTTGAGAACTCTAAAAAACAAGTCTTTACTAGTGTTACATAGTATAATTATTAGGTAAATTTAAGATTAATTTAACTATTTTTTTACTGATGTATACTATTCCTTTTGTGTTTTTTATAAAATATATCCTTTATTCTAGGTTATAAAATCATTTCAACGACACTTTTGGATTGAGAATGAAAATTAAATATCAATACAGTCATGATTAGTGTTTATGGATTGTAGTCAAGTGTATCATTAAGTATGTTATAATATTTATCAACGTGTTTTTGGTTCTTATATGAAGAGACTAATTCATTATAAGGGGTTATAAAGATGATAGTTTCATATCTATACAATATTATTTGATTAAATATCATTTTTGTTTTTACCTAAATGTCAGAAATATTCTTCGGAAAAGTTAGAAAAAAATATACCATAGTTAACTCAATAACTATGATAAACTACATTGCTACATCTCATAGTCTGGATGAATCTTTTTTATCAATAATTTTTTACATTTAACTTTTTCTTGTACTTAGAATTGAGGTTGATAAAAGTTGATTTATAATGAACAAAATTTCTATTTATTAATCATTTTATGAATACCTAAAATCAACAAAGGATCAAACAAATCCTTAAAAAATAATATATCATTTAATATGTTATTGAATGGGTAGAATAATTATTTTTTGGTTGGTTACTGATGAAAATGTTGAAAATACATTGAAAAATCATTATCATAAAAGAAACACAAGGATCATCTTGAATATATTAGTATTAGAAACATGAAAAATTGGATGTATGGCTATAAAATGTATCAAGATTTTATAATTATGTAAATATCTCTTTTTCATTTATTAATGAATACTTAATATTTTACTCAAATTATGGTATTGTAATATACCTATTATATAATGAATAGATTCAGAAGATATTAAGTCAGGATTTATTATATGGTTGGACCTTGTAATGTATATCGCATGGAAATTTTATATTGTATTTTATATACATAGTAGAGTATAATTATTTTGAATCCCTTTTACCTGATATTGGAAGGATTCTTAGCATGTGAATGTTCACACTTTCAAACATTACTTACAAAAACCTTGAGTCTTAGGTAATCTAGGGTGGCTAGTTGTATTAATGATCATATTTTTATTTGAGTTAAACATAGATGGGATGATTTTAGTAGAATGATAAAAAAGACATATATACCCTTTATTGAATTTGAATAAGGAAATACATGTCCATTCTTATTTAACTAACCTATGATGTGCAAGTCTATTTAGAAGAAATATATGTGATGTATTTATTAAAATTCTATAGTCAATAAAAAATAATCCTGAATAAATTAAATGACCTATATTATATTGAATTTTAATCGATCTAGTGTCCACTTAATTCCATGGTAAAAATAATTATATAAAAATTAATATGATTAAAATAATATATATTATGGTGGACACATTCGTATTGAGATATATGTTTGGTTGTTGTAGATAACACCACAACCCTTTATATATTTGTTTTGGATGGCATTTTTTCGGTGGAAAATTATTGATAAATTTTATGAATTAGGGAATTAATAATTTTTTGAATGCTAAAATTCTTCATAGGATAACATATTTGGGCCTTAGAATAATGATTACATTGTGATAAAAATACTTTATCCACAATATAGATATATTTTCTAAAAAAATACAAAATAGTTTGGATGGATTCAAAAAGTGTTTCTTTGTTTTTCATAATTTCCTGAAAATATTAATTATAATTGTTACATTGATGGTAATGATTTGAAATTGGATGATTGGTATTCTGTGATTCATCCATATCATAAACAAAAATATACATATTATACATATTAAATGGATGGATATTTCTATATTTTAACGTAATAAGATACATAAATAATGTTATATGAGAGAGCAATGATATATGATATTGACTATATTATTAATTTAAAATATTCAAAAATTCTTTACCTTTGACTATGAGTCGTTAGTATAGATCATTTATGGAACTAAACCCATATTTTAAATTTTTAAATTTTCAATAATCATAATAATTCAACAAGCATTTTTCCTGGAATGATTGTCAGCTACCAGACAATTTCATCCACTAATTGAGTTCCTTCAATGTATAAAGCCGGCATACATGGATTGGTTCCTCTATTGAATGGTGTGTGTGACTGTGTCAAACTCTCTTCCAAGTAAAAATATCTATATCCTTTCCAACTCCCACTTAATTTGAGATATGAATGTGATAAATCACCATTGGTGTTTTTGGGTTATTCTCACTCTGTATAAGGTTTTTAGGTGCTTAGGTAGTGACTATGGAGGTGTTTACATTTGGATTATCACTGACTGATCTCCATCAAATAGATTCCAATGAAATTCATCGGTAATTGAGATTATTATACATGAATTACTCACATTAGTTTTATATTATTCGTTTACGTATTGATATAACGTTGATGGATTTGGTATTTAAATGGGTATCTTATTCTATTATGTGCATGTTATGTTCCTATAAAACCCATCATGGAATTAGGTACATTCATTGTCGTTTTTAATATTTCCATTGTAATAAATTGGAAATTTGAAACAACATTATGTTATCATATTTTTATAAAAATATTATAAATAAGAAGATATAAAAATAATAACCTTTATGCGGTAGATCTCTAAGATTCTAATAGAGGAGGACTATAAGGATATTGGAGAGTAACATCTCGCATTACTGATTGTAATGGTTTTAGTTTTAAATAAATATTATTATATTGTTATTGTATCCAATATCGACATTTCTATGACTTTTTTATTTATAAATCTTATAATTTGAATGTTCATAAATAAAATTTTATTCTTATCATAATATAACATAAAACATGGCATGGAACACCTGAATAATGTTATTTATATACAATAATATAGAAATAATGTCATCAAAATATATGAATAATCAATTTTACTTGAATCATAATATTCTATATATTATAAAATTATTGTTAATGAAAACAATATTAATTTTATATTCTTATATAAATTAGGGTATTTAGACTCCATTGAGTTAAAACCATCTAATAAATTTTATGTTTTTTTGAAATAAAGAATGATAGGAGAATCATTCTATGAAAATGGTGTTAGAGACATCAAAATTATAGAAATAATTCCCACATATTATGTGGATGTTTTTCTTTTTAGAAGAAATATGTGGATAAACATTTATCATTACATTTATCAATGAATTTAGTTGATATGGAAATATCTACTATATAGGTCATAAGTTTGATTCCTTTGTTAAATTTTAAAATTATAAAAATAAAGTGAAAATTTGGTTGGTAATAATTTAAATAATCTTGAGTAAAATAGTGGTATGTAATATTTTAAATAAGAATTCATCGATTATTTAAATTTGTTTGAGATTATATACTCATACACTACTCCATATACACCATAGTGGATTAATATCATTTAATGATGGAAGGATCCATGTTAGATATTTTGATATTGATAAAGTGTGTTGAAAATAATCAAAATATTTTGGGTCAATGAATTGCACATAATATAATATATACTAAAAATATGAAAACAATACAATATGACTTATAACATGTGGTGAAATCTGTTTTTCCATATATTCGTGTGTGGGGATATGAAGTGTTTGTTAAAGAAAAATTTAGTAAAAAAATTTATCTCATGGAACATAAAACAATATTAGATAATGTAAAGACACAAGAGTATATCATCTACATTTTCCACTATATGAACTCAACGATCATAGTAATCAAGAGTTGGTAAAATAATAGATTCAAAAATTCTAAATGAAATATGATGTTCTAGAGACATAATTGTAGTATATGAGTATTTGGGAGGTCATAGAACCAGATAGATGTTGTTTTCTTATCATTGATAATTATTATGCTTTATTAATTGAGAATAATGAACATCTTTCCAATAATAATTTAAAAAATGACCCAAAAGTTACAATTTTTTTTGAATCCAAAAATTAAAAAATCAATTAAAAGGACCATATTCATATATTGATTTTGGTTTGTCCTCTAGTTAATGTAAACATTCTTTCTATAAAATTGGGAATCAAGAAAAAAAATATATATGGATGGTAATTTTATTACATATCTAGAATGATCGTGACATTTCATGACCCATTATTCCATTTTCCTATTAATAGTTTGATGGTATTTTCACCCCATCACCTCCTCTAATAAATCGGGTTTGGATGACTAGGACAATGTACAATTATCACACTCTATGGGAGGCCTTAGCCTTTGGAATGATCCAACAAGAAAATCTCTGACACAATATAACAAGAAAATATGATATGATATATATGTAATAAATTGAAATAAATATTTCATAATATAATGCATGATTTTAAAATAAGGATCAATTACATTATCATATAAGAAAAAGATAATTTTTTATATGAGAGATATTTGAATAAAAAATATAGAAGACATTGTAATGCTTGTCCTCACAAAGAGTGCCCTTTGATTGATAACCATATGTAATGTCCACCTCACCATAATGAGCGAACGTAAAAAAAACAATGTTACCACACATCATCTTTTGTTAAATTTAAAATATTCAAAAAATCTCCACATCCACATATACACAAACCTTTGAATCATATTCACAAACAACAAAATTTTTCGAATAATGACAATACAAGGGTGTGTATATACATTCCCATTAGGATTCCCCAAAAGAAATAAATAACACATAGAGAAATACGTTATGTCTAAGCCCAAAAAAGTAGAGAGTGACCAAAAGGTATAAAAAATGGATAATCAAGAAATTATATATAATGAAAAGATGCAAGGATTCAGAGTGGTCCTAATAATATCAACTCCATTTAGTGATGGTTTGTATCTAGAAAAAAATTATTAATTCGAATAATACAAAAAAGAATAAGTATTTTGAATATTATAGACAAACTTTATTTTGAATCTTGAAGTAAACCTAGTGGGTGTATGAAGAGACACATGAATCAGGTATTGTATTTTCCAATGCATCCTTTCACACAACCATAATAAAACATATAGAATAACCCACTCCTTTCTAAAGTATGATAATTATTAATGTTGGTGTTACATTAGGTCTCCCTAAACTACCCATACCAACATCATTTATTAAACCCATATAGAATCCATATAAAATGATATATTTCCATGAGGGGTAACTAAACCATATTATCAGGACTGTACAGGCTTTGAGAAGACGCACGAAAACTATCAATGAACGATAATGGATTACCCATGCCTCATCAAGGGAAAAGTATCTATTGGGTGGAGGGTGACGGATCACAGTAAAGACCAGCTTCTCGAGTAGAAAAAAATTCTTAATTGATCTAATTTAAGATATAGATGACCAACCCCTAATTTGCATTCAAAAATAACATAAGAGATAGGGGTGGAACACAACATACAACAATAAAAGAATATACCCCCTTAGTAATACAAGTACCCAAACCTCATCAAATAGAACACCAAATATGAGGGGGTATAACCCATACCTATGAATTCATTGATCACCATACCTAAATCCCATCATGGGCATCAAATATAATAATTTCAATTCATCATATCTTACATTTAAAATTACCTTATATGGAAAACAAGATACATCATTTTGATCAATATGAAACTATAATCGTGGTTGATAATTTATCTATCAAAAAACTTATTGATGAAGAATATATGATAGACACACCACGAATGTCTATGGAGTAAATATAGAGACCTATGGACACACATTGTTTCATACAACATGACCCTCGCATGTTACAATAATATGTATATCTTTTTGACTTGGATGACCCACCCTAGTGGTGCCCACCCTACTAATTTCACATAAAGTATGATGACTTAATCCCTCACTTGGAATTAATCATGGTTTTTTTAAACATGACCTAGAATGAATGAGACCACTAGCATGTTTGCACCCATCCTACCACACATTGATAGTAAGGTAATAAAATAATGTTGGATCTGAATATTATGGGAGGAGAAGTGACATATCCACCTGATCCACCCCATTTTCCACTTTACCGTTTCTATCATTGATGTGAATTATATTCTCCCAGGGTTGATGACCGTAACCATTCACCCTACCTTCATTGACCCACATTGATGGTGTCACTACGTGCTATTATTATAGCTTCTAACATGTTACACCACAATGATCCACTACCATAAAAGACACCTACCCTTCCATTATAATGAATTAAAAAAAACATGTCACCCTATTTTTTACTTCCTTAAATTTTACACCACTATAGTTCTTACACCTTATCCAATTCACTGGGGTATTCTCAACCCTTCATCAATGCCACCACCACTTCCAATGACTGCTAATATGGTATATGGCCTCTTAATCCACACATGATGGGTCAAGGATAGAAAAAAGAGAAGAAAGGGAAATAAATGGGAGAGAATATAGTTAAATAGAATGATTGATTTAGAAATCCCATTCATGAATGATCCTACAACAACCATCACTAACAAATAAGAACAACATTAGTGTTTAACAATTATACCGTATAAATTCCTTATCAAAATGTATAGAAATAACATAATAAGGATTCAGTGATTAAAATAGAGGATCGAGTGGAGAATTATACTAATTAATACATACTTCTACTTGTAATAGAAACAAATAGATTTATACCACAGTTATATCAAGGATTTAGAGTGATCAGACCAACATGAAATAAAAATACCTAACAATAGGCATAATTTCTGACAGATCAATCTATTGTTAATTCTTGGATTTCATTAAAAATAATCACACAAGTGACCCTTTTTCATCAATCTCATTTCATTTACATCCAAGATGTGCTCACTCAACCCCCCCTACATGGTTTCACATTATCAAGAAAATGCATAACTTTAGGGAGACATCATACTAAAGATTAAATAGGGTACCCCTTTAAATTTTCAATAAATTAAAGGTTTTAACTAATTAATTCAATTAATTTAACTAATTAATAAGTATAAGATGGTCTATCCTAGAAATTAATGTGTTGAATCAAATTTATGAAGTTCCTTATGTAAAAATTTTTTCCCATATGTAACCATGTTGTGGGTATTTCCATACAATTATCCATTTAAAAGGAAAAAATAATTCTTTAGAATTAAAGGACATTAGATAAAAATAATATTTTTATTATTAATATTTTTTTATCAAGGGCTCAACACACTCATTGATCTTGGTAAAATTAGCTGGGGGAGAAACATCGCACCTCTAAATCAACATAATCATATGACAGTTTTTTTGAGTATGTCTAGCAGAATAAATTTTCCAATTTCCTTTTAATGATTTCATAAGAGATGAAAATTAGAAACATGATAATTCATGACCATGAAAATTTATAGTCACCACATTCCCAAAAACCTTAATACCTTTTCATCACAATAATGATATTATTTGATATACATATGGAATATCATAAAAAATACAATTAAAAGATCAATATCTTACACACATCCTGTATCATATAATTTTGAGAACTAAAAAATGATGGTATAAAAATATATATGAATGAACTATTATCATTCACAAATAATGATATCCAATCAAGATAATATTAAATATATATCTAACGGAAGAAATTCCACCGCTCCAAGAGATTATTTTTAAGCCTAACAACAGATAACCAATCCTCATATGAAGGTCCTACCTCCACATGAAACATGGTTTAAACATAGATCATTGATACCCAAATCTAATTGGACAGTTGAAACTGTTTCCACTAGCGTAAAAACATTTATACACATATTAATTTGGGACAAACCCATCCATGAAAGACTCCAAAAATGATGTATTAGTTATGATTCTACATGGACAATAGTGGAATTGTAATGCAGATTGCCCCTTGAACCATCATCAGTCTCTTCTTTATCTCCTTTCCACAAGGGGTAGAGAAAAATGATACTATATCATTCCTTATTGGTGAAAATTTAATTTCATAACACTATAAAATATCCATGGGCATGTTCCACCCATATACCAATATTCAGTAGGTCCAAATCCACTAATGATTATACCTTTTTCTATTTTCTTTACTATTTTATGATATCTACTAATGATAAAATAATGAAAAACACAAAACTCTCGGAAAAAATTAGTATCACGCATTGATCCATACAGCTCTCAATTTCACCACAATCTAATGAAAATGGTTTCAGATGACATTTCATTGTGAACTCTATACCACTTTATTACACATGATAGGGAGACCAACATCAATAATCTCCCAATAAAACCACCTCTACCATGACATATCCATGTGGTGGTGACATCCATAGAGGACCGACTGGATGTACCACACTATAGAAATCATTCAAAAAGGGTTTTCCAATAATGTGATTTGTATGATAAAATTTTACACAAACACCATAGGAAAACAATATCCATCAAGGGAATTTGCATTCAATTCTATATTACTTCATAAAATCACATTGGGGTCATAAGATGTTAATATATTGTCATAAAATATTATTAATTCAACATAAATATCATGGTCATATCTCATTTAAGGGATGATTATGGGTCTACCACTATTGATCAAATGTGAGAAAGATCACTCTCTATAGAAAAGTCAGGTACTCTAAATCAAGCTACTAGTACATATCCTTTTTCAAACGAAAATAGATTCCTCCAATAAAAGCACAAATCACAACACATTACTAAAATAAATAATATTCAACTAACATATATGAAATCAAATTCATGAAATCAAATGCTAATCCAATATTCCAGACTCATACATTGATATTTTAATATTTATCTAGCAGTATTTTTGAAGGATAAGTGATAATATCCTAGAATGGCTCATAATAGATTCCATGAATCGATATAAGGATGAATTCTCAAAAGAACCAAAATTCTATTGATGAAATTTCCATTCTTATAATTAGTTCAGATATTATAAATCTTATAAAATCACATATATAACAGAACAAAAAGGTATTAAGGCTTAA
Source organism: Viscum album (assembly GCA_963277665.1). Classification (NCBI taxonomy): domain Eukaryota; kingdom Viridiplantae; phylum Streptophyta; class Magnoliopsida; order Santalales; family Viscaceae; genus Viscum; species Viscum album. Next base: position 364,444,887 of record OY728162.1, on the reverse strand, counting down.
TGATTGAAATAAGATTTATTTCTAGATGTTATGAAACAGATACCAATAAAATAGAAACATGGCCATAGGAATAGTAATATTACACTTATGTACAGTAAATCAGCCAAATGAACAGTAACCTCACCCATGAAAGTATAGAAAAAATTTAGGCATCTCATAAATTATAATATGATATAATAATATCAGAGAATTAGTAAGCGAATATTTTAAAAATTATTAATTAATTGTCGGTATTTTTATGAGTCCAAAAAAATTTAAATATGATTTTACAAATAATAAAAATAATTAAAAGCATATTAATTTTCATAAAATATATTCATAAATAAATATAGTTTTGTCAAATGATTTTAGAATATTTTAATGAGACGTTAGATAATTGTTGAGTGTGTAGTAAAATGAGTTATAAATTTTATAGATGTATTTTCAAGTTAATGATAATTTAAATTAAAAATTAAATTTTCCATATTTTGATTTTTATCATAAAATGGAGTAACTTTTTTATATTTTCACCTATAAAAATATTTGGGTGGAATTTTTGGTATTTTATGAAATAGTTGATCTTTTAGGAAAAGAAAAATAAATAATTTATGGTATAAATACATTATAAGTTAAATAAACTATTTATTAAGTCATGGATGATGTAAGCACTATAATCACAAACAATCCTTAATTTTTTAATATATTTGATGATAATTCTCAATCAATTCATAGTCTTCAGACCAAATAAAAAACAAATAAATAAAATATTCAAAAAGCACTCCTCTCATTCACTATAAATACAACCCCTCACTACCTCTTCTCCTCACACCATTGAAGCATTAATTTTTTTCAAATTTCTTCCAATTAATATTTACAATCCCCTCCCCTAAATTCATGGGTTCTTGATATCATGAAAATATGAAAACCTTTTCACTGTGGAGGTTGTCAAGGAGAAGTAAATGAATTGGTAAAATCCTCTTTTTTATTTTATTTTAATTTCTTTTCATGTTCTTTTAATTTATTATAATTTTCTCCACACCCCTCATCTAAATAGAATGATAAATATAATAGATTAAATATTCTATAAAATTATTTTGATAATTAATTTTCCATCATCATTCCTCTTCTCTTCTCATTTTTATTATAAAACATGAAATGTCATCCGTGACGTGTTGTTTCATCGCATTCAAGGATGACGTGTTTTCATTTTCCTTCACTATCTTCAAGGAAGTTCAAGAAATCATTTTAATGGTTTAAAAATATCTTTAATGTTCTAACAGAACAATTTTTATGTTTTTTTAGTTAATATATTTACATAATATAAAATGATAAAACAAAATTAGTTCATTTTTTATTAATAGATGATAAATAAATAAAAAGGGTAATAATTTACATGGTAGCTACTGAATCATCCTAATAACTAGGAAAAACAGTACATAATACCATTTACACTTCTAGATGTTCATTAATAACTTATAATAAAAAATCTAGATAATTATAATATTTTTACATGAATTCTATTACTTATAAAAAAGAGAACTAATCTCGAAAATTAAGAGAACAAATTCTCTCGATAATTTTAAACTCTCTAAGTCATCAATAAGTCCATATATTAACTTATTAAATATATAATAAACCAAATAAATATAGATAATATTTTTATTTTTTTATTTAATGGAATTAATTTAATTATCCATGACATTATGGTTAAGTGCAGAACACATTCGGACATAAGGTAAGGGATTCTACCAAAACAATCATTTTTCCATTAGGTTATTCTTTCACAATATTTACCTAAATGTAATTTATATTTATTTTTGATTACTTATTCGATATTATTTTTATATGTTACAAAGTCGTATATCCAGATCCTTTCATCCTTATTTTATTAGAAATACATGTTTTATAGTGCTCACTTCTCAATTCTTCCTAATAAGCAAACCCGATTAATCGGAACATTCTGATTTCGTACCCATTTTTATATACCATAAATAATCTATTTCATGAAACTATTATTTTTCATATTTAAATAATTATTTCATGATTTTTTTTATTTCATGTTTTATAAAAACTATATTTACAAATAATAATTATTTTCCCAAATGAACTCTTTTTTACAATGTAAAAGGGGTATTTTTCAAAACATTTTCATTATGATTTTATTAGATTATTTTAATTTATTTAAAAACCTATGTTTAATTTTATTCATCATTGAAATTTATATGTTATTTTTATCATCTACTATATTTTATTTAATAGTTTATGATCAGTTTGAAAGATGATTTTTTATCTAGATACCATTCACCATAATGCTCTGAAGGGTTATTGGTTATGGTTATAAAATAGGGAATGTTATCTTCATTTCATATGTAGATATATATATGTTTTTTATGTTTAACCCCATTCATATGAGGAATTCATTCGACAAAGTAAATGACATCCCCTCGATGCATCATAAAAATTCCTGAGACAATCTAGATTGTGTTTTTACCAATTATATATTATGTCTTGTATAAGGAATTGATAATATGTTTATGATGATTGAAATTATGAATTCTCTTATTATGATATTAGTTTATGATAAATCATGATATTATTAGACTATTGGAATATACATGGTAATGTTTCTTCTATTTATTTATAGGAAATTATTCATCCAACTTTTATTCCTTCCATATTAGGCTCAATATTATATTTTAATGGCATGAGTTATTTTAATTATTCTTCATACCTTATTATTTATGATTTTTATGTATTGATTGCCATTATTGAGCATCTGATGTCACCACTTTCTTACATTTTATTTTTTCCATGATGCGAATATGTATATTATGAATGACTAGCAGGGATAATATATGAGGTTAAGGGTTTTTAGAATGGAATTTCAATGTTTTTTATTCTGTTGAAGTTTTAATTTAAATTACATGTATGTATTTGGGTTTTCTAAAGGAATAAACTGATTGATACATTTGGATTGGGTTCTTAAATCTGTGGAAATGTAATAAATATTAACAAAAGCTCTAGGTCACTGGGGTTTGGGTGTTTACTGTTAGTATCATAGGATTATTAGTAAAAACATTGGAAACTAGATTTAAGACACATAAATTATGGAAAACAACCCCATTATATACTATAATGATAATAAAAGAAGAAGAACCTTGAATTTTGTAAGGTATAGATTATTTGGATACTCCGAGAAATATATATATGTCTAGATATTACTAGTGGATGTGGTTTTAAAATAGATGTACCCAAGGGTAACAACACCTGCAAGAAGTCCTCGCCCTAACTCATGATAACCTGGTACATGAAAAGGACCTTTCTATGAACCTGGTTTGAAAATCATGGAAGATATTCTTTGGATAAGTGAAAATTTCTTTAAAAAGCATTAAGGTGGATATAATATTAAATATTCCCCCCGAGATACCATTTTTTATATTATGAAATTATCTATGCATAAAATATTAATTTAGGTTAAGTGTTTACCTAGATAGAGATTATACATTACCATTTAAACCATAATCTAGTCTATTCCATTATTTAGATATGGTGCATAGTAGAATGAATGGAAAAATTATTCATGCATGTATCCCATGTATGGATTTACCACCAATAAAACATAATGATGTTGGAACTTGAGTTGTAGCTTGTGATGGAAAAATTATAACTATACTCGGGCATCTGAGTCAGGTTATGAACAATAACTATACTCATATGGAGAATCCATTCCACAATGTAGAAGGGAAATGATATATCGCTTTATATAACAACATCCTCCATAATTCAATGGGACCATAGACCTATTAATAGTGGAGTAGTGGATAAATTCATTGGAGAATATATTTATCACTTTGGGATTTAATGAAAGGGATAAGGTTATCATCACAAATTACCATCTCTTACGAGAAAAATATCAGTGGTCATCATTAATTAAAAAAAAGAGGATGAATAAATAAAAAATATGGAATTTAATGATTTTCTTGAAATTTTCATGGAAAAATTATTCCCTCATGAATGGCATGTGAATATGGATGGGCAACTCATTAGTATAAGATAGAAAGAGGATAAAAATGTTTCCATGTTTGAAGCCAACACTAAAAGGTTAGCAAGGAATGTCATTGTCTATATACATAATCCATGGAGTAATATTTATCAATTCAGTTAGGGTTTAAAACCATTCCTATGAAGGGAAATTGTCTCCAAAAATTTCTCATCATATAAAGATATAATATCTAGTTCTATAAAGACAGAAAAATATATCACTATGTCTTGAGACTTTAGTGAAAATAAAAAGAATAAGAGGGTTGTTGAACACTCTGAAAAAGGAAATATATAAATGGGGAAGAAGGGAAGTGTTGAATTTACATCCTATTATAGGTTTGTGAAGAAACACCCAATTACATGATTGAAGTGTATGGGTGTTTCTTACAAGTGTGGAGAAAAATCCACCAAGACCATTATTTCATGGGAATAAATGATTCAACCAAATTGAAATGATAAAATTTTAATGTGATTGAAATATATGCAAATTATTGTCCTAATAATCAAGGAAACATTCCAAAAAAGTCCAAGGGAGAAATGCCATGATTATATGGCCACAAATAAAGTTTAAGTCTCTATTGGTGAAGTTCTAGGTACTTTAATCCCTTCCTTAAACTTAGTCAATGCATTATTTGACTCTGGATTAGTGAATTCTTTTATATCATCTCATTTTTTAAAAATAATTTACAATATTCTTCTTTATTTAATAATATTGTTTCAGTCAAAACACCCAATGGAAGTATAATTACAACAATGATGTGTCATTAATCCCGCCTTATGACACATAATCATGATTTAATTTCTGACCTTTTCATTGTACCTCTAATTTATATTGACATAATTCATGGTACGAACTGGCATCCCAAATAGGATTTCAAAAATATGTTGCAAGAAAAATAAAGTCACAATTTGTGATGAAAATATAGAATTCCTTATCATAAGGGAAGAAATAACATCATCAGGTTCTTATGAAGATCCACCATCTATGGTTCAGCTAAATAAAATTCGTGGGAAGGAAGAGAAAAATATTTCTATGAATTATAAAATTAATGATGTGCCTATTCTTAAAGAATATATTGATGTATTTTTAGAGTATTTACTTGGTCATCCTATAGAGAGATATCTGTTGTTCTTTATTTATTTAATTTTAGGTGCAATACCAATATCAAAGACTCTTTATAGGATGGACACTGTGGAATTAGTAGAGATGAAGAAACTATAAGAGGAATTTAGTGATAAATGATTTATTCTCCCTAGTTTTTCTACTTAGGGAGATCATATTTTTTTTATAAATATGAAATATGGGGACATGAGGCTGTGCATTGACTATAAGGAACTCAATTATATTACAATAATGAAAAATTAATTCTTCCTCACATTGATACTTTATTTGACCAAATTAGTGGAGCACAATATTTTTCAATGTTTGAACATTGATTTGGATATCATTAATTTCATGTGAGAAAGGATGAAATTCCAAAGAGAGTATTAAGAACCATGTATGTACAATACATTTTTACTATTATTTCATTTGGACTGATTAATACACCCTCTTTTTTCATGGACCTAATGAAATTAATTTTCTATGAATATCTTGATGACATTGTTTTGGTATTTATTGATGATATCTTACAATCCTCCAAAAGCTTTGAAGACCATGATAATCACTTATGGATTATTTTTGTAAGACCCCACCCCTATTTCATTGGCTTGATGAGGCGGTGAGGGTTACTTGGTCTTAAGCGACGTTCCCATGGTGCCAATGGTTGGAAATAAATGCCAAGGGATTTGTGAACAAATTGGGCAACGATATCCCCTTAATAAAAAACCAACCAAAAAACCACAGACTATATGATGCATTTCATGAGACCCAACCAAACCATCCAGTAACAACCAAGTAGTTTCACAAAAAAAACCCAGACCCAAAACAAGTAGACATGTCCACAACACATCAGAGTACAAGTGGAAACTGAACAACCAGACACCACAAGCCATGACACCACCACAGCTCCACACCAAGCTCCAATTTCCAAGCTCCAACATGACATCATAAAGATCCACTAAAGGAGGGAGATGCTTTCCCTTTACCCACATCACGGTACATGACATCTGTAAGGACACCAATGTTTCAAAGAAGGGGGTGAGTACTTAAACTCAGTAGGGTTTCCCCAATGACTTCCCTACACATTCAACTAGGATAAAACTGTTATCACATTTATATAAAACAATTTATATAAAATAATCACAATTGAAAACATAACCATACCAACAGATCCTTACTAGGTCATCTCGCCCAAACCAAGTAACCATGGGAAAAAGAAACAAACATTCCCCAAGCTGTTTCATCATTACACACTTGCACAACAATTCCAACATGTAAAGAAATGCACAGCAAACAATCAAAATGGTGGGACTTCCTCCCAACTCATTCACCCATTCACCACAAAGCAATCAAAATGGTGGGACTTCCACCCAACATGTTCACCCATTCACAACAAATCAATCAAAATGGTGGGAATTCTGCCCAACTCATTGACCCATTCACAACAAAGCAATCAAAACAGTGGGACTTCCACCCAACTTGTTCACCCATTCACAACAAAGCAATCTAATTGGTGGGACGTCATCCCAACTCATTCGCCCATTCAAAACAAAGAAATAAAAACAGTGGGACTTCCACCCAACTCATTCACCCATTCAAGAGTAGCAGCACTTCCGACCACTACCCACATAGTGGTTCTTCCATCCACTATCCATCACCTTTTTATAGTGGGACTTCCTGAAAACTTTAATGCAAAATTTCAACACAACATTTCAACCAAGCATAAAACCCAGCAATGTCACAACAAAATGAAATCAACCAATTTCCATTGCGTAACAATCCCCTTGACTAAAATCACCCATTTATTAAAAATCGATTTCCATTAAAACCCCCATTTTAATAAAACAACTTCTTTATTGAAAACCATTTTCCATCAACCATTTTCCAAATCAATCTCAACCACCCATTTGAAAATCATCATTTTAAAATCCACAACAATAACATTTCACCATGGAACCCCCTTTTTCCCAAAAAACCCAAAATGCATTTTCAACCAAAATCACACATCATCGCATAATTAATTTCAAACAAAAAAAATTAATTGTAACATGTAACCACCAGTTAAAACCGAGTGGAGTCGGGAGAGAAGCCACCTACCTCTTAGGGTTTGGTGAAATCAACCCTTCACCCAGACGCACCTCAATCCAGTAGAACTCCTCCTCAAAACATCCATATACACCTTTGATCAACATCAAAGGGCCCAAATGTTAGCATCTTAGGCCAAAACAACCCTATATCTACACACAACAAGTGTAGATATAGAAAACCAAGAAATAGGGAATAGAAAATGTAGAGGAAAACACAATGGAACCATGGGAGAAGACATATCTAGGAGAAATAGCCTTCAAACCCCCTTGAATCCTCTTCAAACCCCTTCCAAAATGAGTGGGATATCCCTTCTAGCCCCTGAGATCTGAAAATCCTGAGTGAGGCTCGAGTGGGTGGAATAGAGGAGTGAAAATGAGGCAATCCCGAGTGAGCCCTTGTTTTGTAACCCTAATTTTAAGTGGTCGCACAGTAAGCCCACACGGTTTGCCAAACCGTGTGCTAACCGTGTACAGGCCACTACCTCGAGAGCCAGGGTCCACATGGTTTCCTCACATGGTTTGGAAAACCATGCACAGACTGTGCGAAGCCCACTGCCTCCCTTGCACAGTTCTTGAAACATCCGCACGGTTTACACTAACTGTGCTCAAACCGTACACCCCTTTAAAAGCCTCCAAACTCATCCAAAACCATTACAAACTCTCCCAAACACTTCCCAACTCATCCCATTCACATTAAACACATAAAAAAGCATTAGAAAATGCTACATACCTCAAACATAGGGTGATACATTCTCCGGGCCATTGGAATTTCTGTCCTCGGAAAGTAGTGAGCCCTCTCTTTACCGAAAGCGCTCAGGCCACTTCTAGTCCATATCTTTCTCTTTCTCCCATGTCTCCTCCTGAATCTTACCATGTTTCCACAAAACACTAACAAAAACGATGATTTTACCATGAAAAACTTTCTCTTTCATTTCCACAACCCGCACTGGAACATGCACCAACGAAGCATTCAGTTCTAGCTCAACATGATCCCATTGAATCATATGGTCTCAATATGGTGGATAAATTTTCAAATGCGACACATGAAACACATTGTGCACCACACTAAACCGTGGTGGAAAATCCAAATGATAAGACACCTCACCAACCCGCTCATGAATCTCAAAAGGCCCAATATACTACGAAGATAACTTTCCCTGCTTCCCAAATCGACGACGTCCCAACCTAGGAGAGATCCTCAAGAACACATGATCACTCATCTCGAACGACAACAGTCATCGACAATGATCCACATATTATTTCTGAAAAATCTGAGTCATCTCCATTCTCTTCATGGTCAACTTGATCTTCTCCGTCGTCTCATGGACAAGGCTTGGTCCTACAATCGAGGACTCGCCCGTTTCCACCCAACTTAGTGGAGAACCTCATGGCTTCCCATACAATTCTTCAAACTGACCCATCTGTATGGATGTCGGATAACTATTATTTTACGAGAACTCAACCATCGACACGTTCTACTCCCATGAGCCACCAAAATCAATAACACAAGCCTGCAACTTATCCTCCAGAGTTTGTATCGTCCTCTCAGATTGACCATATGTCTGAGGGTGATACGCTGTACTCATGGTCAATTGTGTCCCAAGGGCTTGCTGTAAGGATTTCTATAAATGAGATGTAAACCTTGGATCTCTATCGGATACGATCAAAATGGGAACACCATGCCTCTTTAACACCTCCCAGATATATATTTTTGTCAGATCCTCCACCGTATGAGATTAACGAATTAGAAAGATATGGGCTGACTTTGTTAGCCGATCCACTATCACCCAAATGGATTCGTGCTTCTTGGCCATTATTGGGAGACCTTTGAAAAAATCCATCGATATCTACTCCCACTACCAAATAGGGATTTGTATGGACCCCAACATTCCTGTTGTCTTCTAATGCTCTGCCTTGACCTTCTGACAAGTCAAGCATCTGGAAACAAACTCAGCCACCCTTCATTTCATTCCAACCCACCAGAACTATCCTTTCAAATATTTATACAATTTTTGAATTCTAGGATGAACAACCCACCTAGAATGATGGTACACCTTGAGAAGGTCCTCCTGAAAAGCCACTGGTAAAACTATCTGATTCCGGAAACACAAAACCGATTTTTTATTCAGTTTCCAACCCTCAAATGTCTCCCCACCATTAAGCCTCGACCACATGGTCACACATTCAGGATCAGATATTTGTGCCTCTCTAACCAGGCCAACCAAGTCAGGAATCAAAGATACCAGAAAAAAGACTGCTCAATCGCTCTGGTCATCACATTCCAACCACATTTTGGCTATAACCGACATCAACTACCAGTTTTCAGATGACTGTTTCACCACCTAAGCATATAATTTCCTACTTAATGCATCTGCCACCGAATTTCCATTACCCGATGTGTTCATTAAGTCAAAAATCAATCATCTAGGGATATTACATCCATCTCCTTTTCCTCAAGTTCAGATCACTTGGTTAGAAGATGTTTTTAAATCTCTTAAGATCTGTGTGGACCGTGATCTTCTCGCCAGAGAGATAATGATGCCACACTTTCAATGCATGGACCACTACTGCCAATTCTAAATCATTAGTTGGGTTGTTCTTCTCATGAACTCTGAACTACCATGAGACATACGTAACAAAATGATTCTCTTTCATGAGAACACACCCTAACCCTGATCCTGATGCATCATAATACAACACATACCCTTTTTCTGGTTCTGGATAAACCATGATTGGTGCTGATGTAAGACGGCATGTTACATCTTCTAAACACTGCTGACACTATTCGTTTCACTAGAATGGAACATTCGTTCTTTTCAAAGCTGTCATCGTTGAAGCAAAATGTGAAAAATCATGAACAAAACGCCGATAATACCCATCTAGACCAAGAAAACTCTGTATCTCAAACACATTCTTTGGCGGTTGCTGCAAGATAACAACCTCTATTTTTTCTGGATCCACAGAAACACCCCTTTCAGAAATTACATGGCCAGAAAATGAACTTCGTGTATCGAAAAGTCACACTTTGACACCTTGGAATATAACCAATGATCCCTCAAGATCCCCATCACTATCGCCAAGTTCTGCCCATTCCCCACCCTTGTCTTGGAATACACCATAATATCATCTATAAACACCACCATGAATGAATCCAAATATTTCAGAAATATCTGATTCATCAATTCCACAACCACTGATGGCGCATTCATTAGACCAAAGGGTATAACCACGTATTCATAATGGCCATATCTACTTCTGAAAGATGTTTTGGGAATATCCTCCTTTCTCACCCACAATTGATGATATCCCGACCTAAGGTCGATCTTGGAGAACCACTGGGATCCCCACAACTGGTCGAAAAAATCATCAATTCGTGGAAGTGGATATCTATTCTTTATCGTCACATGGTTAAGTCTATGATAATCAACACATAGCCTCAAAGTTACATCCTCCTTTTTCACAAACAACACTTGCTCCGCCCATGGAGATGAGGTAGGCTGGATAAACCATTTGTTTTCTAACTCATCCAACTGAATTTTCAATTCCCGCAATTCAGTAGGTGTCATCCGGTAAGACAGGATTGAGATAGGGCTGGTCCCTAGAAAGAGATTAATCATAAACTCCACTTTTCTTACGAGAGGTAACCCATAGAATTTTTCATGAAAAACATCCATGAACTGATCCACCACTGCCGGAATAACACTCTGCTTATTCCAACGACAACACCACCAACTGATACGATAAGGTACCCACTGCCGGTGCCAACAAACCCGTTGCACCCTTCCTTTCATTCCACTCTCATCTAAAGAGATGTCTAACTCCATCGTCTGTCACAATATCCATTGTTCACGCATCACAATTGATGTGTGTCTTAAACGCCACCAGCCAATCCATTCCCAGGATTACATCAAACTCATCCTTCTCAAGCACTGCGAAATATCAAATTAGCTCAACCACTCCCAAAATTATTCAACATGCACAGCAAAATAAGGATCGACACTCTCTTTGACCCAGAGGAGTTTGAATTTTCAAAAACGAAGGCATCATCTCCAGTGTTAAAACTAGAAAAAAAAAGAACCGTATGAGAAGAAAGAAAAGAATGGGAAGCTTTCGTATCAAACAAAGATTGTGTCAACATGGAATTTAAAAGAACCGCACCACTCACCGTGGATGGTACCATTTGATCATCCACTAAACATGATCATCTCCAAATATATGCGTGCTTTCCATGTTCTTCTCTTTATTAACTAGCTGAAACTTCCCTTGGTGAGGAGTTTCATGAACACCCGACCTTGGAGCATTACAACAATACCTTTGATGATGCCCCATCTTCTTGCAGTTATGAAATTCTCAAGGTTGTGCCTTACAATTCCGTTTTAGGTGGCCTACATAACTACATTGAAAGCATCCTGGCATACACTTGGGTCTGAAAGGAAGTTTTAAAAAACTAGTGGTCCGATTTTGATGTACTCTATGTCGTTGAAAAAAATTTTATGTCTTGTTCTTTCTCTTAGTGTTGGGGTTAACACCTCCTCTTTTGAGGACTACCATGCTTCCATTACCCGGATTTACGACCTTGATAGATATCAAAACAGGTGTATCTAATTTCAGTCCTGATTGAACTGTTTGAAAATCATGAATGATTCTTTGGGACAACTGCTGGTTCACCAGGGGCTCAGGTGGTACCACATTTTTAGTAGCTTCCTCTGATTGGTCTCTATGATGTCTATCTAGGTCCATTTCTATAAACAGGAAAAAAACTACCATGAGTCTCACTCCCATAGACAGTAAGAATTCTCATGTCCAATCTCATTACACAACACTGTCACAATGAGTCTTTTCACCTTGCCATAGTTACCATGTTTCGCCATTTTTGAAAACTAAACCATTTTCAAAATACCAAATTTATTCACATTACAATTTTATACATTTGAACAACCATTTATCAATTAATCCCATAAATCATTATGCCCAATGAAATATTCATCCTAGTGGGAAGTCATTTCTACCATGCATGCCATGCTTATCTCATTGGCTACACCCACGACAATGAGATATCCAATGCCTATAAGTGAATCCAAAACACTTATGTACCCAACTCCCTAGTAACATGCATTTAAGCATAAAAGGGTTAGCTACGTCCTTTTATTATATACATTCCATGTTCCCACATTCCTACGTTGTGCTACCATCTCGACATAAGAAATGTACCACAACGAATGTCAACACCAAATCTGAGAATCAACTCCAAAGGACCGAACAAACTGATACCACTTGTAACACCCCGCCCCTACCTCATTTTTTTTAGGAGGCGGTGAGGGTTACATGGCCTTAAGCAACATTCCCAAGGCGCCAAAGGCTGGCAATGAATGCTGAGGGCTTCGAGAACAAATTTGGGAATGATTTTCCCTTCAGAAAAAACCAACCAACAAACCACAAACTATATGATGCATGTCAAGAGACCCAACCAAACCATCCACTATCAACCAAGTTGTTTCACAAAACAATCCTGACCAAAAACAAGTAGACATGTCCACAAAACATCAGAGTACAAGAGGAAACTTAACAACCAAACACCAGAAGCCATTACCCGACCACATCTCCACACCAAGCTCCAAGATCCAAGCTCTACCATGACCTCACAAATCTCCACTAAAGGAGGGAGATAATTTCCCTTTTCCCACGTCACGGTACATGACATATGCAAGGACACCAACGTCCCAATGCAGGGGGTGTGTACTAAAACTCAGTAGGTTTTCCCCCAATGACTTCCCTACACACGACACTAGGATAAAACCGTTAACACATTTATATAAAACAATTTATATAAAATAATCACAATTGCAAACATTACCATACCAACACATCCTTACAAGGTCATCTCGCCGAAACCAAGTAACCAAGGGAAAACCAAACAAACATACCCCAAGCCATTTCATCATTACACACATGCCCAACAATTCCACCTTGTAAAGAAATGCACAACAAACAATAAAAATGGTGGTAATTCTTCCCAACTCGTTCACCCAGTCACCACAAAGAAATCAAAATGGTGGGACTTCCACCGAAATCGTTCACCCAGTCACAACAAAAAAATCAAAATGGTGGGACTTCCGCCAAACTCGTTCACCCACTCACAACAAAGCAATCAAAATGGTGGGAATTCTGCCCAACTTGTTCACCCATTCACAACAAAGAAATCAAAATGGTGGGACTTCCGCCCAACTCGTTCACCCATTCAGAACAAAGCAATAAAAATGGTGGGACTTCAACCCAACTCGTTCACCCATTCACAAGTAGCAGCACTTCCAACCACTACCCACATATTGGTTATTCCGACCACTATTCATCACCCGTTTATAGTGGGACATCCCACTCACTTAAATACAACATTTCAACACAACATTTCAACCAAGCATAAAACCCATCAACGTCACAACAACATGAAATCAACCAATTTCAATTGCATAACAATCCCCTTCACTAAAGTAACCCATTTATTAAAAATCGGTTTCCATGCCAAATCCCCATTTCAATAAAACAATATATTTTCTGAAAACCATTTTCCATCAACCATTTTCCAAATCAATCTCAACCACCCGTTCCAAAATCTCTATTTTAAAATCCACAACAATAACATTTCACCATGGAACACCCTTTTTCCCAAAATCCCCATAATTAATTTTCAACCAAAATCCCACATCATCGCACAATTAATTTCAATCACAAAAAAATTAATTGTAACTTTTGACCACCAGTTAAAACCGAGTGGAGTCAGTAGAGAATCCACCTACCTCTTAGGGTTTGGCAAAATCGACCCTAAGCCCAAACACACCTCAATTTGGTAGAACGCCTCCTCGAAATGTCCTTAGAAACCCCTTCCCAAAATCAACGGGCCCAAACGTTAGTATCTTAGTCCAAAAATACCCTAGATCTACACACAAAAAGTGTAGATCTAGAAAACCAAGAAGGAGGGAAGAGAATATCTAGAGGAAAACACAAAGGAACCATGATAGATGACTTACCAGGGACAAATCCCCTTTAAACCCTCTTGAATCCTCTTCAAAACCCTTCCAAAATGAGTCAGAGAGACCTTCTTTCCCCTGAGAACTGAAAATATCAAGTGATTCTCAAGTGGTTGGAAGAGAGGAGTGAAATGTGGCAATACCGAGTGACCCTGGGTTTTATAACCCTAATTTTATGTGGTCGCACGGTTAGCCCGCAAGGTTTGGCAAACCGTGCGCTAACCGTGTGCATGCCACTACCTCGAGAGCCAGGGTCCACGTGGTTTCCTTTCAAAGTATGGAAAACCATACATTGGCCGTGCAAAGATCATTGCCTCCCTTGCACGGTTCCTGAAACATCTGCACAGTTTACAATAACCGTGATCAAACCGTGCACCCCTTTGAAAGCCTCCAAACTGAACCAAAACCATTCAAAAATCTCCCAACCTCTTCCCATCTCATCCCATGCTCTTTAAACACATAAAAAAGAATAAAAAAAGGCTACATACCTCAAACTGGGGGTGCTGCAATTTTGAAGATTATTAGATGAAATGAATTATATTGTAATATTCGAAAGTGTAAATTTTTACTTTAATCAGTTTCTTTTACTGGTAATATTTCTTCTATTGATAGAATCTTAGTTGATCCTATGAAGACAAAGGTGGTTAAGGAAAGGTAAAAAGCAAAAAATAGAACCATGGTATGTAGTTTCATTGGTTTAGTAGGAAACTATCGGTGTTTCTTTTATAACGTTCCTAGATTACCAATCCCACTAACCATGCATACTTGTAAAAGGGTTAAGGTAGTATGGAAAAAAGAATGTGAATAAATTTTTTAATAATTGAAGAGGATATTGTTGAATTCTTTAATCATGATACTACAATCTAGAAATTGTAGATTTTTTATTTATAGTCAAGAATCGAACAAAAGTCTATGGAATGTCCTTATAAATATTTATAGAGTTATTGATTTGGAATTAATTATATTAAAAATTCAAGAACATAAGTATCAAACTCAATATCTAGAGTTAGAAGCTATAATAATTTCCTTGATGATTTGGAGACACTATCTCTATGGAAAAAGTTATGAGATATATACATATCACAAGAGCTAGAAATATATATTTTCATAGAATGAACTTTATATGAGAAATATGAGATGGCCTGAACTAATCAAGGATTATGTTTGTTCAATGACCTACCACCCTTGGAATATGAATAACGTAGAAAATGCATTGATCAAGAAGGATCATGGAGATTTGAAAAAAATGTGTATTGTCAAGGATATTCTGTAATTGGATCTAGAAGAAGATTGATATATAAATTATCAATGATGGTGAAATGTCATTAAGTTTTCAATTGTTATCCCAACTATCTTCATTGGAAAAGTATAAAAAGTTCAAAATCTGATGATGAGAATCCTCAAATTAAAATAAATGTTGTGAATAATGAGAAGTTGGCTGACATTAGGTATGTGGATGGAATTCAAAATTTGTGGAAGAGGATTTTTGTTACCTCCACACCCAATCTAATATGGGAGTTATTCGATGATGGTCAAAGTTTTAATTACTCTATGTAACCTTTTATAACTAATATGTATTGAGAATTGAATGAAAATTTCTAATGGGATAACATGAAGGAGAAGATTGATGATTATGTTTCAAGATGTTTAGTCTGTCAATAAGTGAAGGCTGAAATACAACATCCAAGTTTATTCATGCAACCACTACCTATTCCTACATAGAAATTGGATGGAATACCCATTTATTTTGACATTAGGTTAGCAAAACCACCAAGAATGAATGACTCGATATGGGTAATTATTGATCGAATTACCAAATCTACATATTTCCCCACTATAATGGAGTATTTTCCCCTAGACCTCCTTACAAAACTCTATATTAATGAATATTTATAAATTTATGGAGAATGTCTCACAATTGTGTTTGATCCTGATCCATGATTTAAAACTAAATTTTTGAGTAGTATCCAAATTTTTTTATACTTTGATTTATTTGAGTTCTGTTTATCACCCTCAGACTTAGGTGTAGTCAGAAAAGATGATCAAAACTTTTTAAGACATGTTGAGATCATTCTCACATGATTATCATTGTATATGACATCAGTATTTACCTTTGTTAGAGTTTTACTAAATAATTGTTTCCATTCATGTATTCAAATGGAACAATATAGAGCATTGTACAAAAAGACATGTCGTACACCAACTTGTTGGGATGGAATTTGTGAAAGGAAGCTTGTGAGCCTTGAGAATGTAAAGGGAAAACTGGAAAAGGTAATGACTATTAAAAATAATATCAAAGAAAATAATTGTATGTTGAATAGGTACGCCAATAATTAAAGGAATGATTTTTAATTTTAGGTGAGAGATCATGTTTTCTTGAAAGTATCTCCATGGAATGGGGTTATAAGATTTGGGATGAAATTGAAACTGAGAAGAAGATATATGGGTCCTTTTGAAATCCCAGAGAGTGTTTGAGTTGTTGCTTATCATTTGGAGATGTCTCATAGCCTTTCAATAGAATATAATGTGTTCCACATATATTTTTATGAATGTACATGATAATACCAACACATGTCCTCACATATTAAGGATAAGATTTGAAACCAGATTTATCTTATTTTGAAGATCCAATTCAGAATTTGAACACTAAAGAGCAGTTTTTCAACAATTAGATGACTCATCTGGTAATGTTACATTGAAAAAATCATAAAATTGAAGTGGTGAAGGGGGAACTATAGGAAATTTTGATTAAGAACAATCCAAATCTTTTGGGAAGTGACAGTCTAAAATTTCAAGGATGAAATTTTTGTAATAGGAAAGAATGTAATGACATAGAAATATATTAATAAAATTTCCCTTTTTAAAATTGGGTCATATAATATAAATCACATAAAATAAATTTGATAACACAAGAAATAATTTATAAATGACCAATTATTAAAATAAGAGGTATTTTTAGATGTTTAGGAACCCTTACTGATTAATTAGTGACTTGACCATACAAATATTAATATGACCCTTATGAATAGTAAATTCGCAAAATGAATAGTAAACTCACCTCTGAATGTATTAATAAAATACATGTATCTCATAAATGATTGTATGATATAATTATATGAGTGTATGTAAATTAATATTTTAAAATTTATTAATTAATAGTTTGTATTTTTTTGAGTCATATATATTTAATTACAATTTTATAATTAATTTAATGATTTAAAAGAAATTTTATTTTCATAAAATCTATTCATAAATCTATTTTTAATTTTCTTATTATTTTAGTATAATTTCATGTGACTGTAGTTAATTTTTAGAGGTGTTAAAAAATTAGTTATAAATTTAAAATATATATTTCTCGAATAAATGATGATATTAATTAAAATATAAATTCATTATATTTATAAATTTTTTTAAATAGTTTATTTTTAATTCTACACATCAAAAAATGGTTAAGAAATTTTTTTGGGGTTTTATAAAATAGTTTATTATTTGTAAATAGTAATATTCGATAATTTACGGTTGTAATAAACTATAAGTTATAATTCAACATTACATAAGTCATGTATTATGTAAGAATAATAATTAAGAACATACATTCATTATTTTAATATATTTGATTATAATGATGACACTATTCTTTTTTTTGTTCTAATATAATAATCCAATGAATAAAATATTCAAAAAACCCTCCCTCCTCCATTATAAAAACCACCCCTATCCACCTCCTCTCTTCACTCCATAAAAGCATTGAGAGTTTAAAAATTCATTCACAATACTCTTATAAAGCCCCACCCCCACATCTGAGATCTCTTGGTCTCAACTATATACCAAAAACCTTTTCTTTAATGAGGTTCTCACGGAGGGAAAAAAACTCGAGCTAAAAACAATTCTTTTTCTTTTAATTTCATTCCAAGTTATTTTATATTCTTATTCTCTCCTAACATACCCGAATCCAAATAGCATGATAAATCCAGTACCTTAAAAAGAATTTAATTTTATTATGATAATTTAATTATCAATCACCAATCCCTTTCTCCTCTCCATTTTATTCAAAAAATGTAATCATCATTTAAAACGTATTGTTTCATCACCATCAAGGATTTCATGTTTTTATTTTCCATTAACGACTTTGAGGATGTTCATGAAACCATTTTATTGATTGAAACATATATTAACATTTATATTAATACAAATTTTTATGTTATGGAAGTAACATATCTAAATACTACTAAATGGTAAAACAAAAAGAGTTCATTTTGATCTAAATCCCCTGAAATTAATGTAATGTATTATCATTAACATGTTATATATTTATTCATCCTCATATACCAAAAAAAATATATATTTCCAATCAAACTTATATATGGTCATTAATAACATATAATTCCAATTCTAGATAATTATACCCGTTTTACGTTAACACCATTACTTATGAACAAGTGAATCGATCATCAAAATCAAGAAAAAAAGATCTCGAACAATGTAATTAAACTATATAACTCATCAACAAGGCCATAAATTGGCATAAGAGAACTATAATGAATAATATAAATGTAGATAATATTATCAATTTAATATTTAATTGATTTAATTTTGTTTTCAGCACATTAAGGTCATGTGTATAACACATTCAAACATAAGCTAAGGGATTGTACCTGAACCGTCATTTTTTCCATCAGGTAATTATTTTAATATATTTAACCCAATGTGATGATTCTCTATTTTACTGTAATTATTCTATATAAAATTAACATGTTCAAAAATAATATGTCGAGATCATTTCATCTTTTATTTATGGGAAATACATGTTTTACATGGTTACCTTATCAATTCTTCATAATAAGAAGAACTGATTAAAGGTAACTTAATGATTTCATACCTATTTTCAAGTACCATAAATAATCCCTTTTTATAATCCATTATTTTTTATAATTTGTGAATTTTTTAAGAAAAAAATATAATTTTTTCATTACTAGATTTAAATAAACTATAATTAAAAATACAATTGATTTTTCTAAAAGAACTATTCCTTGAAAAATAAATGGGGTACTTATCTCAAGAATTACTCAAATATTTTATCAGAATATTTTAATTTATTTGAAAATTTTATTTAATTTTATGATTTATAGACATTTATCTCTTATATTTATCATTAAAATATTTTATTAAATGGTTTTTGAGCAGTTTGATGATGGAAGTGCTATCTTGGTACCATTCACCGTACTAGTCAGAATGATTAGTGATTGTGTTTATATATTGGATAAAGTAGTTAAAATTCCACATATATATATTTCATTTATGTTTAACTACATTTATATATGAAATTAATTGGACTTAGTATGGGATGGGTGGGCATTCTATGGCCCTTTGATGCATCGGTAGGTCTCATGAGAAAAAATAGACTTCGGTTTTACCCATCATGTGTGGTGTATTGACTGAATCCTTTATGATTTTTTTATGATATCCGACATTATGATTTCCCTTATTATGTCATTATTAATTGATAAATAATTATATTATTTTGCCAGTAAATATCCACGGTTATGTTTCATGTGTTTATTTATATAGATTTATTCATTTTTCTTTCATTCCATCCATATTACTCACAAGATTATGTTTTACTAGCATGGGTTATTTTAGTTATTCACCATTAATTCTTATGTATTATTAAATTTTATTTCATTCCCTTATTGATCATATGATCTCACCAATTCATTATGTTTTATTTTTCCCTAGGATGTGATGATGTATATTATAAATGACTAACATGGATAATCAATGATTTTATTAGTGTCTACAAAGGAGTTCCTATATTTTTTCACTTTGATGTTCTAATGTAAATTATATGTATGTATTTTGGTTTCCAAAAAACAAAACTAATCAATCCCTTAGGATTAATTTTTTTTTACCTATGACAATGTAATAAATAAAGGCCTCGCCTCCAGGATTCTAGGGCTAGGGTCATTACATATTCAGTTCATATGTCAAATTAACACTATATTGTTGTCCATCACCCCATCCAAAATCACTTGAAAACTTCTTTTAGAATACAAATTGATACTCATTTAGTTTCCAAACTAAGGAATATCCATGTGTAACCTTTTAGAACCATCCATGCACTATTCTTTATTCAATAAAATTCATTTCATTCCCATGATAATAGGATATAAATTTATTCATACAATCGGATGGTTAGCTGAATATATCAACAAGAGGGTTGGTACCACTCACAATACAAAAATGGAAGAAATACTGAAAAAAAAATATTAGTTAACAATTAAAATTAATGAACATGTATACCTAATGACCTGATCATGTATTAATTTTAATACTCGAATATATTATGAATCAATAACCACATACCATAATATATTGATCAATATTTACTATATCGTGGCAGGTTCATGATTCCCAAAATTATTTAAAGCTAATTATCTAAAAAGGAATTTTCTAGTGGTTTTACCGAAGTCTCTAACTCTTAAAAATATTATGGAAAAAATAATAACTGTTTGAGACTTCCTATATGGATGTCCTTGAAAAGACGAAAAGAATCAAACTTATAAATGCATCGGTTGATTCCTTACCATATCCATATTACTAATGAATAATCTTTCATGTATAACATTCAGGATCTCTTGCATGAAATACACTAACCAGAAGTTGTGATATCAAGTGTGGATCAATTCATCATCAATCTTTAAATACTCTCTCGTCATCTATAGTTCCATTAAATAAATCCTTAGTAGAAAAAGGGGATCCCATCAAGGAGTTTCATGATATCATCATTATCTATAATGTGTATTTCTGTCCATAACATCTTTTTATATCATCATGATAAATTATAACATTTACCTATAACTAGAGTGAAACATTTCCATGAATATAAAAAATTTAATACCCCCTCAAAGGTCTACCGTATTGGTGGTGTTACATAAACACACACCAAAAACCTATTAAAAATCCTATAAATTCCTATCCTATACCACTAGGGTTCGAATATATAACAAAAAAACATATATAGGTAATACATTATGAAGTCCAAGGGTTTTATGAGTTCTAGGATATAGTTTTGTTTCCCTAGGGATGACCCAAAAACAATTTGATAAATCTATTAAAAATCAGAACATAAGCTATGACCAGTGTAGATCCCCCCTTCATGAGTATGAGAAGATTTCATCAACTAATGGATCGTCACACCATATAGACAACTACTCCTAGGAATCCATATATGTTTAGTACAAATGTAAATATAATAGAAATGTAATTTCATGAATCTAGACAATCCACTACCATTCAAGGAATATGATCACCTAATGAATTCTGGAAGCCTCTGTCATTAGAGTGCACATGTCATACTTATTATAAGATACTATCTACCAACTCATAGGGGACTATCATACACTCCATTAAAAAGTTTTCTAATAAAATTAAAGGTAAGAGAAACTCCCTCTAATCATAGGGATAGAATGTATCTCAATCACATCCCAAAAAAATGCACAACAATTCTCTATTTAGTTTCGAGATTAAAATAATAGTTCTAGGATCATCATGGACCTTAATTTGTGCCCAATATGATGTTCACTAAGTAGAATTATTCATTTTGATAGAATATACTAATAATAATTTGAATCTATCTAGATGATATGACATAAAAAGTTAATGAATGGTTATAAATTATTGTTAAATTATATATGTATCACCTTTCTTATACCCTAAAACAATGCCTCAGATAAATGTGTTAATAAAATTGTTATCAGAGTCCAAGTTCAAGGACATCTCATCCAATGCAACAACACTAGTCATACTAGTTTTATAAAAAAACATAATACCCCATTAAAATCATTTCCCTATATTCCAAAACAATTCCTCACATGGCAATGAGATCCAAACCAAGTCCTTTGGGAAAACATGTTCTGAAATCACTATAACATGTCCCCACCCAACGAAGACCTGCCTGAAGGGATAATAACATGTGAATGCCACTCCATTCCTACCTACGTTTGTAAATTTTATAGTGTCTAACATTGAGTATCTACATCACACAATATAGGAGGCCTTATCCTATATAAACCAACAATAAACACATCTCAAACATAATATTACTTGAAACCCCAATAGAATATATAAGTAATTAAATGGAATAAAATTTATTGTAAATTAATGGGACATTAAGAATTTCTATATTATAATAACATGGATTACATAGGAACTATACTTGTGAAACGTTTTTTAATAAAACATTAAAGAGACATTGTAATGCTCACCATCACATTTAATACTCATAGATCAATATTTATCTATAGTGTTCACCAACACCATCATGATTCACCATACACCACTAATAATTACCACATAGAATCACTTATCTAATCTAAAGAACACCCTAACTACATGGGCACTGTGAATTAATCCAACACACGCATCCTTTGCAATGACCCCACACATTTTTTAAAAAAGCAGCTGTAGTGGTGAATATAAACATACCAAGTAATATTCTTAAAAAAACTCATAATGAATCGTTAAATAAATGACCTAAATATTAGTATGTATCCAAGTGGAAGATATGAAATTAAAATATGGATCTTCTAAATAATCAAAATACACAAGGACATATACAGTTCAAGGTCATATAAATTTCAATATATATTGGTTTGTATCTCCCATGTTATTAATAATTTTCATAAGAAAAAAAACCAAATTTGAAAATTTCCATAACACTTATAAATGTTACATGTTTAACTAATCATAAACATTTATAAAAAAAATTCAACTATAAAGTATTATATCCACCCATATATCCTTTCATAATGACACATAAAACCATAAAGAAAAAAACTATACTTACTGATCAATGACTGTCAGTTGAGGGAGTATGACATCATGTTTTCCAAAACTAAAAATACCATAATTTGGTTAAAACCCCTCTAGGGATAACTCTCTAAATATATTTATCATAAAAGTGAAACACTATAAAAAATACACCAATGATATAAGAAAGCATATGTCACATCATAGAAAACAATAGTGGGAAACACATCCCTCACCGAGGGAAATGTATCAATCGAGGGAACAGAGGTTTACTACAATAGAATACCAATACTTAGAGTAGAGAAAAATTAATATTGAAATGATATAGCTTCACTAATATAATAAAAAACACTTATTATTATATAATAGACAACTGTAGTGCACAATTATTGAGAAAAAATGGAATATAATTTTTCAATAATACGGGGACTCGTGTCCTAAATAGAATCCCATATAATATAAAAGAGAAAACATATCCCCATGTTTTATCGAACCATATTTCTTGAAAAACATCAAGGTTACTATCAGTAATAACAAAAAATATACCTATCATATCATTATAAAGGATTTTTACAACTAACAAAAACCAAAATAATGATTTATATGTAACAATACTCAAGATAGCCTATTCATTTGTCCTCAATGGATTCCCAGTGAAGATGATCTGTATAAAATTCCATGAATAATTGGTATACCCACAATGTATCCCTTGTAAAGTCCATGTTTAATTAGAAAAATCAATGAGAACAAGAGAATGGTTCCACATGTGCAACAGGCATTATCACCAAGGTTGAATTAGGAATAACCAATATGGTGTGTCTTCTCAAGCATGCATCATGGGTGGAATAGTGTACTAGGTCTGTGTTCAGCCTCCCACTAGGTTATGCGACACCTATCCTGGTAGGAACAAGTCCCCTTCACCATTCAAATACAAATTTTTTTATTTATGTGTGATTCCATTTGATCAGAGAGGATTAAGTAGCCTGTGGGGGTGTAGTAATTGGGCCTCCCCATCTTCCCCCTTTTCAAATATTCTACAACCAACATGAACCCAATATCACCACTAAAAGGTCCATCATTGCATGCTTTATACCTTACTACTTTACTACCAAATGGTTGGCCTCACCACATACTTGGATTATATTCCATGAATCTCTTTTCTACCATGATTCAATCTAAAATAATCCTTCACTACATCCACTATATCACACTATCAAGCATGAATGTCCCATTTCATGCTTCTCTTCTAGAACTAATACAAATCTTCCTCCACTGTTCAATCTTTATAAGGTCATACCATTCCCTTCACCACTAGAAAACCCCATTCTTTCTAGCCATGGATAAGGTCAGTGACCTATTCATCCACACATGATAGAAAAATGAGGGAGATAGGGGGAAATAAGGAAAGAGATGGATGAGAAGATAAATAAATAATTAAGAATATTTCAAGACTCTTGTCTCAACAATCTGATATCGATCATCTCCAAGAAACAAGGAAAATAGTATTTTTTAACAATTAAACCCTCTAAATTCCATTCCCTGAGATTTATAATTCAGTAATTATTGTATTAATGTTCTTAATAGGGTTTTGAGTGTATAATTTTATGAATGAATATAATTAGAAATCTAATATGAGGAACTTATATTTTTACCTATGTTATAGAAAAAAGTCATGTGGATAAAGTATCATGAAATAAAGATCCTTTCTTTGGGGTTTAACATTTACACTTGCAAAATTTTGTTGAAGGCATGGTTTCATTTGTTATCGTCACTTGGTCAATACAATTATTTGATCAAATTTTATTTCCATCAATGAATAATCTTTAAATCCTCTACCAATCCATAGGGTTTCTGGAAATTGAAAGAATGGATACATCAAAGGATTTTACATAACATGGGATATTTTATGGTCCCCCTTGGGTTTTCATTAATTATATTTATTAATTAAATCATTATAATAATTTAATTTATTAATAAATTAATGAAAATCCATCATAGATACATCAAATGAGAACCTAGATGATAACGCTTCTATGGTAAAACCAATGCTTTAAATGAAAGAATTGTGTTATTTTTACCATTCAAAACTCTATTTAGAGAAAAACAGAATAAATTATATATTTGGATTAAATATATTATTTTTATTATTATAATATTTTTATAATGACACCATTTCACTCACAATTCCATACCATCATATCCTAGAGGTAAACACCACACCTAACAATAAAAAAACCATTAGATATTTTTTGGAGGATGTTTGATAGAGTAAATTTACCATTTATCCCTTATAGAGGTCTCATGGTAAAAATCCAAAAAACAAGGTTAATCCTTGATAGATAAAATTCTAGTTTGTTATATATAGGTGGTAAAGGTTTCAAACAATTCTAACATATATACTATTATTAAAAAAATTCTCCAATTTTTTTGTTAAAACCAATAAAAAATAAACATTAAATATAAAATTTCCATGTCAATGAAATTCGGTAAAAGGATGATAAAACTAATTTAGTTAATGGAAAATTTGTATAATATGTATATATTGAATAAATTTAATGGTTTGTAACAAAAAAATTTGAATACAGGTTGTAAATGTTTTATAGATATATTTGCGGGTTGAAAGAAGAATCTAGATCATATAATCTTTACTTTTATGAATACATAAGAGAATTTGGTATTATTAAAAATGAATCTGATCCATGTTTAAATAAAAGGTTTGGTGGGGACTTATTTATTTCCTTATAACATATAATTTTGATATATTAATGATTGTAAATGAGATATTAGACTTATAATATCTGAAAAAAATATTGAATATACAGTTCTCCATGAAAGGATTCGGTGAACCAGCCTATAATCTAGGGATCAAGATGTGTTTTGTTAGATCTAAGAAGGTAATTTGAATATGTCATAGTATATATGTTGATAACGTGTTTAAAAGATACAAGATAGAACAATAAATTACAATATTTCTTTTCCACTATCACCTATTATACATCCCTCCACAAAAATGTGTCCCTAAGGAACATGAATGAGAGAAATATTGGGAGGAATTACTTACAATTTCGTTATTATATCTATAGTGTATACTATATTATGTAAACTATATGATTTTTTCTATTCCTTGATCGTTTTGGGAATATATTCAGTAGATATAAGAGATCCATGTTGGTTTGATATAAATAATACTCTAAAGTACGTTAGAAATATGAAGTATATATTAATGGTATTAGAGAAGATGATGAACAATTTGTGAGGGGATACATAGATCACTGTTTCGAAACTGATTGAGGTATATGATAATATAATTATGATATTTTAATCTATAAGATAAGATCATTTAACTATATGAGTTTTAATAAATAATTTTATTTGGATTATATACTATAATATTTGTATATTATGATATTTTATGTCACTAAATAAGGTGTTTGGATATGATATTTCATCTACGGTCATGGATTTGTATGTAGAAGTTATGATTCAATAAATTTATATTGTTCTAATACTGCAATAGTGGTTCTATACAGAGATACCATGTGACATAAATAAAATAAACATATACATTAGATATACCACCTTTAAAGGGATTATACTCAAATAAGTTTATTCACATTTATAATAGTAACTATATAATATATGTTAAAACCCCATTGACTATATCCATATCTCAATAGAATCAGGAAAATTATGTGATATATTGTAATTTATAAGATGTTGAACCTTTTTAAATTTAGAATTTATTGGATTTATTTCTTCGAAACAACCCTAATTTGAATATTTGATTGAAAACTATATTTATATATTTCTAATCAAATAATGATTGTTCCTCTACATAACATGAATATAGTAATACCCTTTGAAACCTTTTCTTAACAATAAGTCATAGCTAGTTTCCCACAATAATGATAACACATAGTTTCAATGAAAATAATATTATATTAACATATTTATGGTTTTGATACATTTTTTGGATTGGAAATTGACTATTCTCAACCATCAGGTACCAATGGATCACATGAATTGAGACCTCTTCTTATGAAGTTTCCACTTTATGATCTTTAATAATTGTTGGTTAAGAGTTCAGAACCACTAATGTGAATTCAATATTTTTATGTTTCATTGTATATTTAAATATGTGGATGTGTGTAATGGTCCTTATACATGTTTTTAATATTAATTTGAATCATAAATCATATAATTTTATGTATAAATGAAAATCATGAATACATATACTTATGGGAGTGGTAGTGTATGTTAAAGGAGTCGTAACTAATATGAAAATATTGAATGGTCCATGAAGAGGTTTATATGTTATATTAATGGATGAAGATGCTTCTAGGATATTTATTGAAATGTAACAGTCTCATCAATTACATGAAAATTGTAGTTTAGAGATATGTTTTTCATAAATTCAAAGAAAAATAAATTTATCATATAGCTGAATGACTCAAGTACGTATCATTTTTTATAATATATAGTTTCAAAAGATATTTTATTAAAATTTTTAAATCATATGATGGTTTTTTAGTCGATGCAGTAACTTCTTTCTCTATTGGTTCCTTAACATGTTTCAAGATGTTAATCTGAGAAATTTTTTTAATTTCATTTACTTCCATAGAAAAATGACTTCTAGTGGTCAACATATTAATTTTTGCCAACATCAAATTAAATTATATTGAATTTAAATTTAGGTTTTAATTTATTCAATGGTTTGTGGAATATTATTTATTCTAGTAAAATTTTATCACATCACTTAAATCATGAGATAATAAAATTTAGAATATATTAGATATATTTATTTCATATTTAATTATTAAAAAATTTAATTAATAAATATCTATTTGGTCCTCGGTTTTAGGAATAGATTGAAATAAATTTTTATTCAGGTTTTGTGAATATTAAAATAACTATTTATGAACATGATTCATGAATTAAATATTTAGTACATATATTAAATGAATTAGTAATCATAAAATTTTAAAAATATTTTATATGAGTGTATGAGTTGAGATTGATAATAAAAATAAAATTATATATCCAATATCATTTACATAAATATATATTTATTCATTTATGAAAATATATTATTGTAAACAAATATACTATATTATCATAAAATTAGTATTTTTCTTGTTATTTGAAATTAGGAACATACTTAGTTTAAATAATTTGATAATTTTCTTTGACAAAATATCAATTAATTTATTTATATATTCTAAATTGTATCTTTTTTCACATTTGGAGTTGTTGGCATAATAGAGAAAGTATTTAGAATATTCTCTAAAGCCCTTGAGAGTGAACTATCAATAGTAACTCACTTGAGAACTTAAAGAGAAAATAGGATATTATTATTGTGATCAATATGAAATGATTTGGAAAACTAGATTCATATATTGTTGCACCTAATATTTCAAGAATGATGTTTGAAGATTCATAGAGAACATATTAATATGTCTAGAATAATCCTTTGTGTTTGTCGGAGTGGATAGTCAAGAGTGGGGTGAATTGAGTTCCAATAAAAAAAAATTTTAAAAATATTTCTCTTAAAATCCCCTAATTTAAAAACATAGTTAAACTGTAGTGAATCTATACAGATTGTAAATGTTCAATAAATTTCTCAAAGATTGATTAGGTCTTAGTTGACGTAATCTAAAGATTAAATTATGTTTTGAAACAAACTTACTAGTTTCCAATAAGTATAAACACTTGCTAATTTAACTATCAAAGTATTTATAAAATAGGTTTGTATTTCAATGTAATAGTAGCGGATTATGAAATAAATATATATAGTATGCTTATGACTTAAAATAGAAAGCACAGAAGAGATAACCAAGTGGTTCAGTCTCAGGCCGCGAATTAGTCCTCTCACCAATTTATATAAATTGATCCACACCCTGGATCGAGGGTAAACAACAGTACACTACTGTCTAGGTCCAAAGACCTCTACCATAG
This sequence comes from Viscum album, assembly GCA_963277665.1. NCBI lineage: Eukaryota > Viridiplantae > Streptophyta > Magnoliopsida > Santalales > Viscaceae > Viscum > Viscum album. The sequence continues at coordinate 364,415,890 of OY728162.1, read as the reverse complement.
TTCTACATGGGAAACACAAACAACAGCACATGGGATGTCCAGATCTTACTCGACCTCTACCACTATCCACAGTGGGAAACAAAGGGTTATGAAGTTTGAGTGAGGAATTAAGAATCCTCCAGTTTACCATAAGAGACAATTTGTGTGTAAAATAAATAGGTCACACACAATGCTCTAAATGTAAAGATAGAATCACTAAAGAAAGTGAGAACAAGTTTAGAAAATATTTAGTGATTGGCAGTGCAGCTCTGGACTCGTTTGTTTGGTCAGAAAAACTTCGGAGTCCTTCTCTAGTTTCTGCTCATAAAATAGAGTGTCATTTTCTTCATTGATTCTTGGTTCATCTTGTCAGCTTGAGTGCATGAAGTGTTTTTAGTAGTTCTTCATCAAGGTGCAGCTTGTGTTTTCAATTAAAATGAGTAGATTCATGTATTTCCAGTGTTCTTCATGTATGGATGTAGTATATCACGAATGCACCATGTTTGAATGATGTTGAACCCTTTTCTTTTTCACCTGTGTGCCTTCTTAATTCCTTGATGCTTGTCATATGCACACCCAGTGTTCTCTAATTCACATTATCTTCAGCTAGGTATTTATATTCCATTTTATAGGTTTCAGCTCTGGAAAATGGGAATGATTACCTTTTTCATGGGAACTAGGTACGGTTCCCTGACATGGAAACAAAGATCATTGAATAAGATTAACTACATTAAAAACATTCCATGTAACCATTAGCTTAATAAATAAATAGTATTGAGAGTATAGAGTTTGAATTGTTGGTCAATCATTAGTAGCTCATGTTGCTAAATGTGTACTGTGGTCTTTTGTGTAGCAGAACCTTCCATCAGTATCTCTTTGAACTTGCATCGATAGCTTGTTGGTATCGGTAGCTCTAGGTATCAGTAACTCCTTCTATCGGTAGACTTACTCAATAGGTAGATCAGTAGACTGGTTCTATCATTAGATCTACACTTGTATCGGTAGACTGTGTCAGTCGGTTCATATCAGTCACCAGTCTCTATATCAATAGGCCGATCGGTAGCTCGTATAAGTAGCTCTTAGTGTTCTGTATCGGTAGACTGAATCTGTCGGTCGACTTGCTTATTGGTAGTTCGGTAGCTATAGTCTGTTCTATCGGTAGACTTGGTGTCTGTTGGCAGCTCTATACATATCAGTAGCCTTAGCTTATCGGTGACTCTGTCTATTGGTAGACTAAGTCTATCGGTAGATTGAGTACCATTAGCTCTATATCAGTAGTTATACCCAAATTTGTGACTTAACACTTGTCTGTTTTATGCAAAACATATCCTTATGGGTTAGAAGAACTTAATAACTCATATGAACATAGATAGAAATGTATTAACATACAATATGGATTATTTTAATATTATTATCATCTTAATCGTAGATTGAAAGAATTAATATATAGAAAAACATTAGATTGATATTATCAAAGTATTTGAAAGCATAATTGGGATTATCAGAACAGGGGAGGTCATAAATCTCCCCCTTTTTGATAATCACAACTTATAATATTATCATTTTAAAATAGTGAGTAGTTGTATCAGAGGATATATCATTAAATTAAATTATCTCATAGAAACAGTATATTATAGAACATAATGGGTCAGAGGAGGAAGAAAATGTGATAGTATGAGAGATAAAATTAAATGCAATGATATCAAAAGTAAAATTTAGTGGCATCAGAGATTTAAAGAAAATGGTATCAGAGAATGAAATGTAATAGTATCAGAGGGGAAAAGTAAGATAGCTCTTCCTTAGATAAAAATTTCTCCACCTTTGATACTTTCTCCCCATTATTTATTCTTCCTTTAATACTCCCCCCCCTTTGTAAAATCTTGGTAAAATATTTCTCCCCCTTTGTGGTAATCAAAAAGTGGGAAACCAAAGAGAATAGGGATAAAAATAAAAATGAGAAAAGAGATAAAAATCAGTTTCATATCATGTTATAGATAAGGTACAAATTAATAAACAAAATACAATGGATTCCTATCAAACAGTCTAGCCATTTGGTCAATCCACATCCTCAATGTGAGATTTTCCCTTGGGGGAAAAAGAGGATTCAGGGGAAGTGGTTGCTGGTGAGGGCTTAGGAATTCTAGAAATGATCATTGGAGGCTGAGCCATAGAAACTGTTCCTGGTTTGTACTAAGGAGTCCTTTGTGTGATCATAGGTGTGAGGCTTCGAATTTCTTGGGCAGGATTCATGTGAACTGGAGAAGTAGTAGAGGTAGAGGCCGGTAAGGTAGGAGGGCCAATCACTGGCCTAGTATCAACACACAGAAAAGGCAGCAACAGATTTCTTAAATCCATAATTATTTTTCCTCCTCTCTCCATAGCAGATATGAAGTCATTCTTGTTCTCCATAAACTTGTCCATCACTGGAGTCAACTCCCTTAGCTTGCTAAATTGCTTTCTGAAGGCTTGATTGATAGGAGGTAGCTTCATATTTTCTATCAGAAGCTTGAAGTGACTGGTAATTTGATTCTTTGTGAAAATATTTTGGAAATAGGAGTTCACTTTATCTTTCACTTATTTCTAAGAGGCATAAGCTTCTCTCATTTAGTCTTGTACTATCTTCATTATTTCTCTAGCTGAATCTCGAGTAGCAAGCATAACTTTTCTCAGCTCGGATGAGTCCACAGAGCTACTGGTTGAAGCTTGACCAAGCTCTTCCTTCATCACAGCTCAAATTTTATTCAAATCCACTGAGGGTTTAGATGAAATTGAACCAACATAGAAGGTTATTGTTTCCATGAAGTTCTTGGTCAACACAATGATATGATTTTGAACTTGAGAGTCATGGGTTTTTACATGATCTTTCATGGATGTTTTAAAAAATTCAAACATTGAAACAATCTAGCTTACCACAGTCTGGACATAGGCTATGTTCTCGTCTTCTTGGGATTTTGAGCACATGTAAGAGTCTATAGAAACAATAGATTCCTTTAGAGCTTCCAGATCTGCTTCATTTCCAGAAACTTGAGCCTGTTAGTCTTTAACTTCTTACACTATTTCTGCCATTAAGGTTGAAAAATTACAACCTAGAGGGAGTTCAAAAGATCTTTCCAACATTCTCATCTCTTCAGCAAAACAAAGCTTCATCTCAGCAACTGATGCATTAAAATATTCTTTCAGCTCATCCTTCAAGGATTCCAGATCAGACCTGATGATTATATTAGTAGGTGAAACTACAGTGGGTACTCTTTCAGATGCTAAACTAACCACTAAGTCAATCATGATCGATTGAAATGATTAGACACGAGAAACTTCCATATTCATTACCTCTTCCAGAAAACTGTTCTTAATAATTTTCTTTAAATTATCCAGGTCACGCATTCTGACCACATCTTCAGGTAGTAACTCAGACTCAACATCATAAGTAATCTTTGGTCAATTGAGAGAAGCCTCATTGTTATAATCAGGATAGTCTATACCACAGACTACAAAACGTGGATCTTCTGTCCAATTATCAACATTAACATCCATTATAACACTTCCAAACTTGGTTTGATTATCCCCCTCAACTGGTGCATCTTCAAGTAGAATAACAGCATTCTCAGCATTTTCAGCAGGTCTTCCTTTTTCATGAGAATATTCCACTATCAATTCTTTCTCTGCAATAGCTGGAGTATCTTCCAAACTAAGAAAGGGTATGTCAACTTCATTTTCATCCATGGGAGGCACTAAGGATTGTCCAATTACTAGACTCAGGCTCAAATAAGCTAACAAATATGCTTCACTTTCATGAACATCGTCTTCATTGTCTACAGCAGGAACTACAACATCCTCTAAAGAAGTTTCTTCCTTATTTGATTTATGTTGATCTTGATTTTCAGGATTTGGGTTAGGAGCTAAGTTAGGGTCTCCTCCTTCATCAGTAGAGGACTCTTCCTCTTCCGAATCATCACTGTATTCTAGCTCCTCTTTATCAGGTCCCAGACCTGGATCCCTCACATATTTTGGTCTTAATGGATGATCCACGGGATTTAATTTTTCATATACCTTCTGTTAATCATTAACCCATTCTCCTCTCCAAGGGTTCAAATTTATCCTCATGTATTTGCACATTGTGGATGTCATACAAAAGTTATTATTTACTACTACTGTCTCATCTTGAGACTCAGCTACCCTGTTTACCTTGATCATTATAGAGATCAATTTAGCAAAGAATGTGGAATTTTTCATTGATTTAGGACTTGTCATGTCTTCCATTTGGATCATCAGCAATCTACAAAAATTAACTTTTACACAATTTCTTAAGAGATGCAGAAGATAGATATCCTGATATCTCAAATTGTAAAAGTCTCCTCTCCTCGGTATTAAGACATGTTGAACAAATTTGAATAGAAATATGTTCTCTCCATCCATTTCTGCAGAAACTACTTGTCTTTAACTTCCATCACCAGTCATCTCTTCCAAAGCAGTCTCATAGTCGAAAATATCATTAGTAGGTGGCATGTCTTTTGAGACATATCCAAATACCCATTCATGTGGAACTTTTAATAACTCATCCCATTTAACAGATGAAAACGATATCTCCATTCCATTCACAAACGAAATCACTCTGTTTTCATTCTCAGATTTCTCAAATGTTACAAACTCGTAAAACTGTTTCACTAACATTGGAATGTAGGGACCATTCTTGTTTGAAAAACACTCCGCCCATTTTTTATCTTCAAGCACTTCAAGTACTAAGTACATTCTAGGCAGCATACATTCTACACACAGCTCCTTTTCAATCACAATATCTCGATTTTGCAGATGAGGATTTACTGGTCATCTTCTTGATCTTGTCCTACTAGCACTGCCACTTTCTTCTGGCACAGACTTCTACTTCATTTCTTTCGGCTCATCAGCAACATCTCTAACAGAAGGGAGATTGGTTTTTGACATCTCATATTCGAGGGATTTAGGGTTCTCTACAGATTCTGGAGCTATGGTTTGAGAGTAAATGTTTGAGGCATGATGGATTTAGAAGTTTCCCAGACATTAGTTTTATAATTTAGGAATCATAAAATAAATAAATAAAATGAAATAACACAGAACTGATTCAGATTCTGGCGGCAGACATAAGTTTAAAACAACACACTCATCGGTAGGGTCTATCAGTGAGAATTCCTATCATTGTGGTTACATCGGTGAGGATTCACATTGGTGAGAGTTTCACATCAGTGAGAATTTTACATCGTTGAGATGTTCACATCGGTGAGACTTTCACATCGGTGAGAATTTTAGATCAGTGAGAATTTTACATCGGTGAGAATTTTACATCAGTGAGAATTTTATATAGGTGAGATTAGCTACCGATCAAGGTTAAACATACCTAACCCATGTCTAATGTAACTTAACCTCTCCAAACACAAAGGTTTAGTGAAAATATCAACTAATTGATGTTCAGTACCTATAAACTCAAGAATAATGTCACCCTTTTGATAATGATCTCTCAAGAAATGGTGCCTTACATCAATGTGTTTGATCCTAGAGTGAGACACAGGGTTCTTCGATATTTTTGTTACACTAGTGTTGTTATATTTAATAGAAACATGCTTAAATTCATATCCATAGTCCAAAAGAGTGTGTTTCATCCACAGAATTTGTGCAAAACAACTACTAGCAGCTATGTACTCTACTTCAGCAGTGCACAATGCTATAGAATTCTACTTTTTTACTACACCATGATACTAAATATTTTCCCAATATATGACATGTTCCTGATGTGATTCTTCTATCCAACTTGCAACAAACAATGTCAGCATTTGAATAACTCAATAACTCAAAGGGATTTCCTTTTGGGTAAATCAAACCTAAGTTTACAGTATGTTTAAGATACTTAAAAATTCTTTTAACAAAAAGTAAATGAGATTCTTTTTTATTAGCTTGAAATATTGTACACATACACACACTAAACAAAATATCTGGTCGACTAGCAATAGTTAAAGTAAGATTACAGTCATACCTCTGTAATTGGTTTGATCCACTGGTTTCCCAGTTTCATCTACATCCAATTTAGAAATAGTACTCATAGGATTATCACTTTCCTTAATACTATCCAAACCAAAACGTTTAAAATATCCTTTGTATATTTACTTTGATTCAAAATAATACCATTTTCATTTTGAAATACATGAAATATAAGAAAATATTTGAGTTCTCCCATTAAACTAATTTCAAATTCATTTTGCATACTCTTTGAAAAATCAGTACATATAGACTGTTTGGATGATCCAAAAATAATATCATCAACATATATTTGAACTATTAAAACATCTTTAGAAATTCATTTAATAAAAATATTTGGACCATCAATCACTTTAGTAAAACTTTTTAAAATACAAAATTACTAATTCTATCATACCAAGATCTTAGAGCTTATTTTAAACCATATAAAGCATTAGAATGTTTAAAAATTGATTTGGAAAATGAGGATTAGAAAATCTAGGTGGCTGTTCAACAAAAACAACATCGACAATAAAACTATTTAGAAAAGCACTTTTAACATCGATTTGATATAACTAGAAATTCAGATGAGCAGCATAGGCAAGTAAGATCCTAATAGATTCTAATCTAGCTACAGGTTTAAAGGTTTCCTCAAAATTTATACCATCCTCTTGACTATATCCTTGGGAAACTAGCCTAGCATTGTTTCTAACAATGTTTCCAGATTCATAAACTTTGTTTCTATAAACCCATTTAGTGCCTATTGTTAAAGTATCCTTAGGTCTGTCAACTAATTCCCAGACATTGTTTCTGTCCAATTGATTTAACTCTTCTTGCATATCCATTAACCAAAATTCATCATTGATAGAATCATTGACATTTATAGGTTCTAGCTGTGAAAGAAATGCTTGATGTTCAAACTGGTTTCTTAGAGAAGCTCTAGTATGTGTCCCTATATCAAGATTACTAACAACAACATCTAAAGGTTGATTATTTAGAATCCTTATTGATCGAGTAATGGTAGGACTAGAAACATCAGGTTCATCTCCAAGTTCGGGTTCAACAGAAGCAGATTCTGGAATATGTCTAGAACTGGATATTTTTATAACATGTTATTTAGATGTATCAGTAAGGTCCAAAACACTAAAATCACCTTCAAGATGTTCAAGAGATGTTTTAGGCTCATGTGGATCAGTTTCATCAAACTTGATGTGAACAGATTATTCCACACATTTGTTTCTCTTGTTAAAGACTCTATATGCTTTACTAGTTAAAGAATATCCAAGAAAAATTCCTTCATCATTCTTAGAAGAAAACATGTCCAGATTATCCTTTGTGTTATGAATAAAAACTTTATAGCCAAAGACTTTAAGTAACTAACTATAGGTTTTCTATTGTTCCATAACTCATATGGGGTCTTCTTGAGAACTGGTCGAATTAAGACTCTATTAATAATATAACAGGCTGTATTCACAGCTTCAACCCAAATGTAAATAGGTAGATAATACTCATTAAGCATGGTTCTAGATATTTATTGAAGGGTTATATTCCTTCTTTCTACTACACCATTGTACTGAGGTGTCCTAGGAGTAGAAAAGTTGTGACTATAGCCATTGTGTGAGCAATAAGAATCAAACTCTTGATTTTAAAACTCACGGCCATGATCACTTCTCAGGGTTTTAATCTTAAGTCCACTATTGTTTTCTACAGAATTTGAGTATTTAACAAAGTAAGATAAAGCTTCAATTTTGTGAGCTAAGAAGTATACTCTACTATATATAGAAAAGTCATCTACCAAGACATAGACATAGTGCATCCCATTTAAACTAGAAACTCATTAAGGTCTAAACAAGTCCATGTGAACCAACATGAGAGGTTGAGAAGATTAAACTTATTTCTTTGATTTAAAAGAAACTTTATGTTGCTTTCCCTTTTGTAGGGATTACAATCTTTTTCATTTGGGAATTCAAGTTTAGGTAGGTCTCTAACCATGTTTTTCATATTCATCTTTCTAAGTGAATAGATGTTGCATTGTCCTAATATGCTATGCCACTGCCTAGATTATCTATGAAAAGAATTTAAACAAGTACCCTTTTTTTAGCTAACGATTTTAAATCAATAGCATAAACATTTGCAATTCTCAAAGCAGAAAATACTAAAACATTATTAGAATTAAAAACATTATAGGAATAATTTTCAAATTTCACATTAAATCCATCATCACATAATTGGGAAATACTTATTAGGTCATATTTTAAGTCCATCAACAAAAAAAACATTAGAAATTAAAACTGAATCAATGTTACCAATCTGGCCTAGGCCAATGTTTTTTCCATTAGAATTATCACCAAAGGTGACATGGCCTCCATAAAGCTGTATTAAGCTTTTGAAGCATGAATAATCTCCATAAATGTGTCTTGAACATCCAATATCCATGTACCCTAACTTCTTGTGAGAACTCTTCAAACATGTTTCCTACAAAACAAGTATAGATAGGAAATGATTTTGGTACCCAGATCTTCTTGGGTCCAGATAGGTTAGAAATCAAAGCTTTAAGTAACCATATTTGTCTTATGGGTCTCATATAATTTAAAGAATCAATATATTTTGAAACATAAAAATTATTTTATCTATAACCATATGAATAAATGGTTGAATCATATGAATTTCCAGAACTAGAATAAGCAGAATTTTGTTAGAACATATGAATAAATCGGGTTTTAGTGAACTGTCTTTTTTCAGGTTGGTATCCCAAACCAGTAGTGTATTTTGGTGAAACTTTCTTTTCTATCATTTGTGTAAGTTTATCTTTTCCATTTGTGAACTTTTCAAATTACATTCTAAGTTTCTCATTAGACATTTTCAATTCTGTATTTTCCTTTAATAGTTGAGCATTCTTTTCTTTTTCTATATCAAAGGAATATTTAGCAGTGACAGTGAGAGCATGTTGTTTCTTTAATGACTTATATTTATCTTTATGTTCATTACATGTTTCTTACAACATATTGTATTATTGAAACAATTCACCCTATGACATATTTCCATCATTGTCTGAATCACTGTTATTTCCAGATTAATAATCATTTAGAACAGGGGAAGTAGGTACCTCGGATGTGTTGGTCATGAAGCACATGTTGGCACGATTATTTTTAGAATCAGAAACATCAGATTCACTTATTCTCTCCTCCAAAGCACTCCAAGTTTCCTTCACAGATTTCTTGTAGTTCGTGTCCTTATAATAATATTTCTTTTTGAATTTCAGTTTTGGACAGTCATCCATGATGTGTCCTTTCCTTTTGCACTCATATCAGACTATATCATCCTCCTTTTTAGGATTTTTCCAATCCTTTTTCAAATGTCCCTTGTTATCATACTTTCCTTTGTAGTTAGATTTTCTGAAGAATTTCTTCATCCTATATAACTTCTTGAATCATCTGGCTATTTGATCCATTTCAGCATCACTGTCTGAATCAGAATATTCACTGGTTGAACTTTTAGTTTGTATTTGCATTGTCTCCTTGTCATTTCTATTAGAAGTAGTAGACTTGAAAGCGATGGATTTTCTCTTAGGATCATCATCTTCACCTTTATTTACCTTGAGTTCTTCATCATACATCATTAATATACCAATAATCTCTTTTAAATGTAGTGCTCCAATGTCACATGACTCTCTGATTGAAACAGAAGTGCCCCTCCATCGATCTGGTAGACATCTCAATATTCTCATAATTTGTTCCTTAGTTGGAACAGCTTTTCCAAGTGAACTCATTGTATTGACTATCTCATTAAACTTGAGGTACATATCAGAAATAGGTTCATCAGTATTCATTTTAAAATTGTCATATTTAAAATTATAAGTATTCAAACACATTTCTCTAACATTGGTTGTTCCTTCATGAGAAATAGCCAAAGTATCCCATATTTAATAAGTAGATTTTCATGAAGATATTCTATTAAACTATTCTTATCCTAAAGCACAGTACAGGGAATTCATAGCTTTACAATTATTATTATAAGCATTCTTTGTAGGTTCATCCCAAGTTGTTATTTTATTTTCTGGAATTTTATATTGAGACTCTATAGCAGTCCAGTTATCAAAACCCATACTTTCTAAATTAATTTTAATCTTATGTTTCCACTGGGCATAGTTGGAACCATTAAAGAAAGGTGGCATGTTGGTAGCAGCACCCTCTAGTCTATTGTAAAAAAGTAGATTTTAGAAAAGAAATTTTAAAGAGATAAAATTTAGAACTAACAGAAATTTAAGATCTTTAAAGATGAAACTAAAATCACAGTTGAAAAACAGAGTCTGTCAACACTCCTTTTAACAAAAACAAACCCTCGGATACCAAATGTTGGTTGTAGTGGATACTCAAGAGGGGGGTGAATTGAGTTGCAATAAAAATTTCTATTAAAAATATTTCTCTTAGAATCCCCCAATTTAAAAACAAAGTTAAACTGTATTGAATCTATACAGAGTGTAAATGTTCAATCAGTTTCTCAAAGATTGTTTAGGTCTCAGTTGAATGAATCTTAAGATTAAATTAACTTTTGAAACTAACATACTGGTTTATAATATGTATAAACACTTATTAATTTAGCTATTAATGTATCGTTAAAATAGTTTTTTATTTCAAAGTAATAGCACAGATTATGAAATAAATATATATAGTATGCTAATGACTTAAACTATAAATCACAGTAGAGATAACCAAGAGGATCAGCCTCAATATAAGACTTATACCTCTCAACAATTTATATAAATTGATCCACACCGTGGATCGGGGGTAAACAACAGTACACTACTGTCCACGTCCAAAGACATCTAAAACATTTATACTTAGGAAACACAAACAACAGCACACAGGCTGTCCAAATCTTACTCGACCTCTACCACTATCCACAGTGGGAAACAAAGGGTTATGAAGTTTGAGTGAGGATTTAAGAATATTCCAGTTTAGCTTAGGATACAGTGTGTGGGTAAAATAAATAGGGTATACACACTGCTCAAAATGTAAAAATAGAATCACTAAATAAAGTCAGAAAGAGTTTTGAAAAGTTTTAGTGATTGGAAGTGTAGCTCTGAACTCATTTGGTTGGTCAGAAAAACTTCTGAGTCCTTCTCTAGTTTCTTCTCAGAAAAGAGAGTGTTGTTTTCTTCTTTGATTCTTGGTCCATCTTGTCAGCTTGAGTGCATGAAGTGTTTTTTGTAGTTCTTTACTCAAGGTGCATCTTTTGTTCTCAGTGAAAATGTGTAGCTTTGTGTTTTTCCAGTTTTCTGGAAGTATGGATGTATCCTATCACGAATTCACCATGTTTGAATGATGTTCATCACTTTTCTTTTTCACCCGTGTGCCTTCTTAGTTCCTTTATGCTTGTCGTATGCACACCCGGTGTTATCTACTTCACATTCTCTTCAGCTAGGTCTTTATCATCCCTTTTATAGCTTTCATCTCCGACAAATGGGAATGATTACCTTTTTCATGGGTACTAGGTATGGTTCCCTAACATGGAAACATAGATCATTAAATAACATCAACTGCATTAAAAACATCCCATGTAATCGTTAGCTTAATAAAAAATAGCATTGAGAGTATAGAGTTTTACTGGTTGGTCAATCATTAGTAGCTCATGTTGGTAAATGTGTATGGTGGTCTTTTGTGTAGCAGAACCTTCCATCGGTAGCTCTTTGAACATGCATCGGTAGCTTGTTGGTATCAGTACCTCTAGGTATCATTAACTCCTTCTATCGGTAGACATACTCTATCAATAGCACGATAGACTGGTTCTATCAGTTGCTCTATAATTGTATCGGTAGACTGTGTCAGTCGGTTCATATCAGTCGCCAGTCTGTGTATCAGTGGGTCGGTCGGTAGCTCCTATCAGTAGCTCTTAGTGTTCTGTATCGGTAGACTGAATCTGTCAGTAGACTTGCTTACGGGTTGTTTGGTAGCTCTAGTCTATTATATCGGTAGACTTTGTGTCTGTCGGTAGCTCTGTACATATCAGTAGCCTTAGATTATTGGTGACTCTGTCTATTGGTAGACTAATTCTATCAGTAGACTGAGTACCGGTAGCTCTATATCAGTTGCTATACCCAGATTAGTTACTTAACACTTGTCTGTTTTATGAAAAACATATCCGAATGGGTAAGAAGAAATTCATAACTCATATAAACATAGATAGACATGGATTAACATATCTCATGGATTATTTTAATATTATTATCATCTTCATCACATATTTAAAGAATTAATATATAGAGAAACATTATATTGATATTATCAAAGTATATAAAATCATAATTGGGATTATCAAAATAGGTGTGGTCAGCACTTTGTTTAGTTCTGTACCACTACCAACAACACTTCCAGAGAGGCGATGAAAATTTGACCAGGTAAGAATAATACTAATTAGGTAATACATGTTTGAAATTAAATATAAATAAATTATGTATTATATATGTATAATATTATTAGGATTTATTATCCATTTCCTCAAATTTATCCATTAGTATTGAAAAAACCCCAAAATTGGGCCCTAGTCCAAAACATTTTTTGTGCGCCAAACCGATCACGTGTTATCGGGGAAAGGTTTTATATAAAAACTCATATCCATATTACTATAATATTAAATCATTAATATTCTAAACATACATAATTATAAAGCAATATAAGTTGATTGGTTTAGTGCCCTAGGAAAATTAGGTTCATTCAATACAAATTTTTATGAAAAATTACACATTATTAATGGACATATTCAAATTATAACTATATGATTTCATAATCTTCATAGTACATTTATTTATTTGAAGTAACTTATCAATGAAAGGTTGAGATGAAAAATCCAAATTATAGAGGGATTATAGTGAAATAACATGAGAAATGATTCAATATTGTTCACAAATTATAATATTCATCAACAACATATCATAAGGACATGATCATAATCATAGTCATGAGGAAATCATTTGAAAATTGAATACAATGTATCACATTCATAATAATGAAAAAACATAACACATGGAACAATTAACTTATATATTATGAGAACTAAACTAGAATTATTCTAACATAAAACATATGTGTACAAAACATAATTTTTATACTGTTAACAAATCATACATATTGTTAAAACATAAAATATATATCATCATGAAATATATCAATTTTTAAAATATCATTGGTGTGATATGTAATTCATAACCCACACCTTACATAGAAAGATTCATGTAATTTTTCATTCCATATAAGAAGTAAAACACTGCAACATTCATTATAATGAAATGAACACATGGGAGTCAAATGGATTTTTTAGTGATTGTAGGGTCCCCAAAATTCAAAAAAGAAATGGAAAATACTCCCACAATATGGGAGAAGAAAATAAATACATGATGGATTGAAAACTTGAAAATAAAAATGAACAAATAAAATTAGAAAAATGTATCAGGCTTGGATGGGTACCAATAACTGGGAAAGGATCGTGGAGGGCATCAACTACAAACCACTAGTATACGGATGTCCTACAATGCACTGTCCCATGAGGTCTTGGACAATGAATGAAGCTGTTCACGGTGAATTTACACCTGCTAACCTAAGCCTCTATGAACAGTTTTTGCAGGTGAAAATCCAATGGAGTTATGGCCTTCATACCATCCCTATGAACTGATTATTTCTAAGATGAGGGGTAGTCATTGGTGCGCTGTGATTTCTATATACACAAATCACAGTTGTTCGAGTCATCTGCAGGCTGTATTTCCTTCATGGGGATCCAAAAAAGGTGTCGTGTGAATCATAGATACTATTTCCCCAACACTCAATAAAAGGACCACCAGGGAACTAAAAAAGGATGGTTGAAGTGGTGGGGAATGAGATCTAGAATGGAGAAGTGATCTGGGATAGGCAAAAAGTTGACGAATAACATAGAGGGTGTGGGATAAATTTCTCCAAAACCTAAAAATATATTTGGAACTCCATCCCACACTCTAAGTAGTTCACAGACTCCATAACATGAACCATATGCAAAATGATGTTTTGTGAGGTTCCTCCCCATGAACCATATTCAGAAGAACATCTACATCTAACAAACAAAAAAATAAAAAATAAAATAAATTTTTTCTCAGATACTCATATTTGGGAAAAATACTTTTCAGACACCCTATGCAGAAGATAGTACGTAGACTCCCTTTCAGGAATATAGTACACAGACTCCCCCTCATATAAAAAATGTTTCTTGCCAGCTCCTATAAAAATGCTCCTAAATGAAAAGCTCCAATGTGGATATCACTATACGGAAAACCATTTGAACACACTAGTCCACACCATGGGGGTTACACCCTGTACACCTGTTCGGGATAAATGTCATGACGGTCCCTTCTCTATCATCATTGACCGCCATAAAAATGGAGGATCACACCATGAACATTTCATTCCGGGTCGACGAAATTTCCAATTATTCCCTCATACCACCCAGACATCTATCCATTAAGTACCATTAGAAGACACATTCCCCATGCACCTCCAGAAAACCCTATCAATTACCTCTACACCAGGATGTCCCTAAACTCCATGGAAATCGTAGCTTGAGTGATTCGTAAATGCCAAGAAACATTCTTTCCTTCTATAAAACTCTATGTCTTATGTAATTCTAGATCTTCATAAACATCCATGGACATCAGAAATAGATAGTATTTTTCCATTGAACACCTTTGCTTGACTGTGATAATCATGCCCTTGTTGATCTACATATATTTCCTACAAAGAACGGCTGATCATCCAATGGAAAATTCATCCTTAGGAGAGGCTTTTACTACATTTATATAACCAATGGATTCCATTCCTTGTATCGTCTCTCACGATCTTATAATCCCTAGATTCATGGTTTAAACATTTTTCCACTCTCATAATAAAGGCTTTTCAAAACATCCCAACTAGATTATCCACCAACTATTTATGTATTCAATAATAATAGTTCCAAACTCTATGGCCATAAACTATTACTTATAGTCCTATACACATGTAATTAAACAATGTCGTATTGGTCCCTATAGAATGAAATTAAATTATGATTCCATCATCACAACTATATGAATTTAAAATATTGAATACCCCATAACCAACTCTGAATCACTCTAACTGAGGTAATCCCCTAGCCTTCTGATATCTGAATGACATGACTTTCAAATTCATTCCACATTGAAAGTCCTTTTTTTCATTCCCTCAACCACTGTCAGCCTACTATGAGACCAAGTGAGGGAATAGACACACCCAATGCACTTTCCCTCCCCCATTGATCTCTTATCCATAACATATTCAACATTCATCGTCATCTTTTTCCATCAGAATAGAAGAGAAAGAGTGCCTTTGATGAATCATTCTCATCCTCTAATTTCTCATACTGAGTAGGACTCACATTTTGTTATGGTTTTGTGACAAAACAACATTCTCTAACTCAGAAACTAACTTTGATAAATTTTATTCCCGCTCCAACCAGGATACATAGGATGCCTTATTGAAGGCCTAAGCTCAAAGGGGTCCCCTTCACATAGGATAAACCAATTATTCTTATAACAAAAGGGAATCATATTTATGAGAAAGTACCGATTCAAAACTCAAAAAGGGTCCTCCTCCTAGGTTTATTCCCCAATATAAACTAACAACCAAAACATTAATTCGTACTCCAACCAGGATATGTTGGACATCCTCTTGATGTCCCAAGCTCAAAGAGGTACCCATTTTCAAATGGGTCACCCAAAGAATGTCCCCCAAAAGGGTGTTCTCTTTACGAAAAATGGAATCATATTTATGGATAGTAGGGTTGTTTGGTGTTTCTGGCTCCATGAATAATCCTATTAGAGACTATCTAAGGAAATATTATCCTATGTGTACTTATTTATCTAATGCATAAACCCATGAAATCTCTTGTTGGGATTGTTCAACTATGGATCCTCCATCATAATACAAATAGGGGTAAACATACCAGCACTTGTGGGGTCAATCTAATTCCCCCAAAAAGATAACGACAATGATCGAGCTGAAATAAATGGAAATGTGAAAGGCTCTAAAAAAATAGGTAAATTCATGTCTCCAATCAGACAACTTTGCATTCCCCGAAAAATTTCAACTTAGGAAAAATCAATAATGGTTATCCCAATGTTAATCCTCAAGTAAGGTCGTGGTTTTACTCAAATCAATTCTCTTGGCCTCATACAAAATGAAGGTGACTAAGCGGAATTGTCAATAATTCATGTGATCAAATATGATACTTTGAGGGGGGGTGGGGGTTGTTTTAATTTTTCATATATACATATATATAT
The DNA here is from genome assembly GCA_963277665.1 of Viscum album. NCBI lineage: Eukaryota > Viridiplantae > Streptophyta > Magnoliopsida > Santalales > Viscaceae > Viscum > Viscum album. The sequence continues at coordinate 364,399,614 of OY728162.1, read as the reverse complement.
TGAAAATTTCCAAAGAGACCTTCAATCGTAATGAAATCGCAAAAACCAACTCATACAAGCAGCTCAATAATCCTGCATGTGGTCGAGGCCCAGATGAAGAGATGGACCCCTTTTCCAACCTAGTATCTTTAAAACTTGGTATACATCATTTTAATTAGATTGTACCACAAAACAATACTCTTCCCATAGAGTATGCCATAGTACATGATCTCCAATATGAAAAATCTCTCCTGTTTCCACCCCAGCTGCGGCCAACACCCCATCACCGGTCGGCCCCACTGGCCGTCTCCAACCGCTTTGGGAGCCTATCGCAGGAGCGTGATAACAAGTACATCCCTTATCATAGTGTGAAGATTATGTCGATGCTGATGATTCCATCCCAGCTACACATGTTTATTACTCATGGGCCCTGGTAGAGAGTGTCACCTCCACAATCGGGTGACCATGTATCCTCGCTCTAAAGAGGATATCATGTAGAGGGTTCCCATAGATGCCCCAAAGACATTGCCCCCTTAGTCCTCCTACCTTGGGAGGAAAACCTATAACCCTGAGCACGTAATCACCCCCTTTCATAAGGAGTAAATCCATTATACCAAGGAAATAGGATTCCTCTAGGATACCTACAAATTTTCATCCTCCTCATAAGCACACCACAGAAATAAGGTGGAACAATAAGAGCACATTCACATTCCTACCATCACTAGCCGATATCACCTTGCAGACAATGTGGAGAATTATATGCAGATGAAAATATATGTCGATCCACAAGAATAGCATCCTCCAAATATAATTAAAAGCATCTATAGATAAGAACAAGCCCCTAATGATTCATATCAATCCCTACATCCAAATAGGATGGAAAAAATAATAGAAGAGTCAAATTCATGTAGATTGATAAATAGTATTTGAGAAAAATATAGGTTCAATCAAGCAGAAACAAATACATTTTCATAAATATGAAACCCACTTATCAAATTCTATGGAAACTTGTAAAGGAATAAAACAATGACTTGTCCCTCTATCCATTCATAGGAGAACTTCTAGTATCCACTATCAGAATATGGAGGACAAGAGAAGGCAAAAAATCTTGCTCTGACTTTGGAATGGGCCTTAATACCTACTCTAGCCAAAGATTTGTCTCAACACATCCTTGAAACGATGTAAGATCAGACGTAAATTCCAGAACATATCCTCCAAACATGTCAATAAATCATTGCATCAGCGCAAAGGTGAGGAACTGTGCCAATGACCCGGTTTCCTTGAACACAACGACTGATCCACTAAATTGGTTGGTCACCCTGGAGTAGTTATGCATCCATGCTTTATTCCCATAGGGTTGAAGGAAATATATCACAATACTCGGACAACCGGGTCGGGAACAAATACATAGTCCAATTTGGGGACATAAGTCCAATGTGGTGGCTACTCCATAGAAGGCATATATCCCTGCCAAAACTCATGTTCTCCATCGGTGTATACTGGAGGAATCACGGAGACCAACAAAACTTGAACCTATATATGAAGGCTATTACTAGTAGAAAATGTTATAGGTTTCCTGTAAGAGAGTGTCCAAAGATGAAATGCGCCAAGGAAACTTGAAAATGAAAAGAATATTCATAATTCTACTCTACTGGAAGCTATATTTCATCATGCGATCAATTATATTTAAATATAATCTCAAGATCATGTCGATCCATTATGAATGTATGGAAGTGGAAGTAGTAGTTATGAAGTCCCTCCCCACAATGTTTCTACCAGCAGCTCTAATGGACCTTTGCAGAGCACCCATGGCGGCTTAATACAGGGGCTATGAATGATCATTATGGAGATCTTATCTTTTGATTCATGTCAGGGTATCCCTCCCCTTGACTAGAAGACCAAACAACATGAAGGACGACCACTTTCATTCATTCTCATTAATGGCCCTCCCCATTTTACACACTGTAGATATACTTCTCATTACAGTCATACTTCAAGCCATGACTTTAGTCCTCATTATGATGGAAACCACTGCGAATGCCCTCCCCAAAAAGACAACTATTGTGAAGGCCCTCCCCATAGTTACATCAAGAATCAATAAGGTCCTCCCCTCAATGTAGTAAATCTTGAAGGCCCTACCCAGAATGTACAGTATAAAAATACTCTTTAGATTTTGATATTAAGTTGTTATAGAAGCCCTCTCTTTCATGGAAGTCAGCGGGAAGTTCCTCTCCTCAGTGACATAATACAACAAGAATGTCCTCCTTCAATTGAAGCCCTCCCTGTAGGTCCTCTCTAGGGTATATGCCATAGGGTCATTCCCTATAGTTTGGCCTCAATTTCCAATGGTAGTCCACACCATTTTAGTACTTATTGTAAAGGTCCTCCCCGTAGTCAAAATTCACACTGGAAAGAAGGGAATCCCCTTAATGGAGAAAATGTGTGAAGCCCTCCTTCACTGAGAGGCACATAAGTATGGATTATGACATGCTAGAAACTCTGTTTTTGATGAGTGATATCCATTCTCAACCTGAAGACAGTCTAGGTCCATGATAATCTTCAGAGCCACCCCAATACCAGTAGCATATCAATGAGGCTCTAGCCATCCCCAATGCATAGAACAAAATTAATGAGCATTCATGCAGGATAGACAATACAGAAAAGTATCCAAAATAGAAACAATAGGATATGTTTCTCCTAAGAAAACAACTATCTGGGGATGATTTACTAGTGATGTATTGGCCTAAAACAACTTATCAATTTGATAAACCAAGATTATTTTCAGAAGGATGTTCACATAAAATTCTCTTAAATATATGGACAACTCTCCGCCATTTGAAGGAAAAATTTCAACCCTATGATGGACATATAGACCATGTCAATAGACTAGGTGGGATTCTCCATCTAATTGACTGTGATGCTCTCTCATCTGCATGGTGGTCACAATCCGAGAGGCTGTGAAAATATCTCAAATTTTTCCACCTCCACATGGAGCAAAAGTTATGTGGCTTTATCAATGAAACAACGTACAATGTTCACATTCGGGGATGGGGAGAACATGGATATATACACTTCACCCCACATCATGTCCACCAAAACTCACCAGAAGTGACATATTTAAATATCATTACCCATAGGGAAAAATCAAATGGAATCACTACTAAGGAAAGGTTGAACACTCATCAACAACGGACCTTGATTATGTCTCAAAAGAGTCGGTCCCGGTAAGAGAATACCAATAAGAAGCCCTTGGTCTAGCAAAATGATAACATCTAGAAGTATTCTTGCATATGGGAATCTGACCAATGAGTAATTCTCATGTCCTGGAATGAAAAAAAATCCATTAAAAATCCAACGCCATACTAAACTCACACACATGTTGGAGTGTGAGAAATCAAGAAGGTGGCAATAGCAGCAGCTACCGCCACGATAAAGGAACATACCATTCATGTAGCGAATGGGTATTTTTATCTCAAAATTCTCCATAAGACCAATGAATGTGATCCATAAGATATCAATGGATGATTGGGAGAAACCACAACTCATAGGGTTGGGAGTGATTTTAGTTCAAATTCCCACACAATGGACATTTGTCTTCCACCATCTAGGATGAACAATGAGGTGAGTGGCCACCCATTCAGTCATGTCTCCTGGATTATACCCCCAGGATGATGAAATATTGTGAGGGAAGATCAGGCCTCCCTTTGAGTTTATCCTTGCAAAGAAATCTGAATTATACCATATAATTGAAGGATAAAGTCCATAAAAGGATGCAAAAAATACCCTACCAATCAACATCGGGTACACCGCCCCCAATTTGATATGAATCAGTGAATGTGGTAGACATCATTCCCATAGACCTCATAAAAATGATACAAATGAAAATGTTTCCAAAGAAGACGATTCCCTCTTAGAGGTGGTCCACACTGAGCTAGAGGTTATGGATACCCAAAAGCAGAGTGTTGCCCTAAATCTGGGCACCCCCTTCGTCAATCCACCATTACCATTCGTGTGAATCCTCAATATGGGGAATATTAGATAATGTTCTATGAACCACATAATACTCCTCATAAATATGATTCCCATACACTTGAGAAGAGATTTTCTCAACATGAGGAAGAAATTAATGAGTTGGGGCCACTCAATACTTAGCTATTATGAAAAAACAATCCTACTGGGTATGTTTTTTTGGGGGAGATTCCCCACACACATTTGTCAGATGTGCCTTTTCCTTATGGGATAATCCTAAATAATGAAAAAAGGTTTTAAGGTTCATCGAGGGAAGTTCTAGGACCATTGGTCTACATTATCCTAATCCTAGTAGGATATCAATATTTACCTCAATTAGGGAAGCAACTGGAATAGATTTAGGAAATTCAACAAAGGATTCACCCAGTAGGGTATCTGCCTCAAGGCCTAGAAATTCCATCACATCCAATCTTTCCCCCTAATACACCTATTCATGATAAATTCCAACAATATAATCATCAAGGGATCTTGAATACCGTTGATCAATTAAATTCTCAACTAAAATCCATGGATGGGGGTGCTATCTAGTATAGTCAAAACAATGGTCGTACCCCGACTAAGTGAGAAACGTCCTACCTACACCAAATTTTTGGAATCTAATATTTTTGGTTTTCAATGGATCAGGGGACCTAGAATAATATCTAATGAATTACTCATCCTACATTGATCCCATGATGGGAATTATAGAGCAATAAGAGGCTTTGAAGATCAGATTCATTGTTTGAACTCTACATGGTTAAGCCTTCATGCGGTACACCAATTTGCAGGCTAAATCAATCACAGGCTAGGAGGATCTCTGAAATGATTTTATATTTCTGTTTAGTTTGTCAATGACTAAAACTCCATCCAGTGATCTCATGAACTAGAAGTAGTGAGTTAAGGATATAGTTTCAGAATTCATCTTCAGATGGTAAGTATTAACATACTCAATAAACCAGCCACTCCCACAAGATTAAATGCTCTCTAGGAGCATTGATAATCTCTATGAAGATTTGTGGACACCACTTATCCCATGTATGTATACAAGTGGGTTCCAATATTTCTCTTCAATTCCCCAAATTATAAAATACTCCTTGCATTGGACCAATCCTAATTCCAATGTGATCACATCATCCCTAAGAAAGAAGAATAGGAAATGATGAAGAGGCTTCTGTTAGATTTAAACCACCCACAGTCCCCGCTTTAGTCATTTGGCTTCCTCCAAATAGTGCAGGACCCCCTAGACGCCAACATCCACCCCCAGCTTGGAATTATGTTCCATGGGATTTCAAAAAAATAGTTCGAGAAAAGAATAAATAATTTCTACTCATTATGAGATGACAATGGGTTTGGATACATCTTAGCCACCATGAATTGCCACTTGCTCTATCTACTAGATCCAAATTGAGAGGATGAAGTGAGTTTTGATAAACATCTAATTTATTATCCCAACCACCAGATACTGAGACACACCATCCATCAGTTTGTCTTCTTCATGGATCTCTTACAAAAAATGGTAGATACTGGTAAAGTCAATATTGGACCCCCACCAACATAAGTGCTGTGTGTTTCTACCGAAGTCTCACGTGAGGAAGGGGTGTGGTAAAGAGTCACAGGAAATAAAAATTATAAAGTTGGATGGCTTGAAAAATATACAACCGAGATCACGGTTTCATCTAGGAATTATTGATGCAAAAAAACGTGCACTAAATAGCTCCTGATGCAAAAAGACCATCATCGTCATCCCCAAAATCCTCCTAGTGCCAGTTGTCCAAGAGACAGCCAGATCAGAAAGGTAGAAAGATAGAGCAAGAAGATGGACCTACACTAAGACAAAATTCAACTATGACACTTTCAGACTTCATACCCACATAATTGAAAGAAAAGGTACCACCCCACCAAATGGGAATATGGGCACCGCCCTGTGAAATTGCACCATCAGAAGGAGACTGTCAGAATGAATCATTGATGGATCAAGAACTGATCTTTAGATTCATCAATTTCATTCACTTAAATGACCACTTATCATATGGATACTATTGTTATGAACCTAAATTCCCCATGTCCTACCGGATAGAAATAAAAAGATTCGTAGAGGATGAGGGTTGCTAGGAAGGCATGTTCCCGACATGAGTCAAATTCCCAACCACACCTGAAATCAAACCGTTATTGTTGAGGATACTAATAGAAGGACCCTAGAGCAGACACTAAAGGAACCTGAGTGTTTCTCTTCCCTTTAAAAAATAAATATTATCCCAAAAAAATTTCATCATCCTTTATTGTAAGAACATATGCCTAATAACCCAAATCATGAAAGACGACTAGTTTGGATGAATCAAAAGAGCATGGGAGCTCCGTCAGTGCTCATCCCAGAGGTTTTCCCGTCCACCTACAGGAATCATGTATATACAAAAACTATGAATGAATATCCCCAAGCTGAGATGTGTAGGACCTTAGAATATAAATATGATATTATGGAGTAGATAGACTCAGTACCGGAAAATCAATCGATCTTGGATTTATTTAATCTGTCAATAGACATTATGGAGGAGCTCATAGAAGCTTTACTAAGTCTCCTGGAATTTGATGTCAAAGTAGTAGCTACCGAATAATAATAGACAGGGGAAAACCATATAGAATTCATTGTTGTCATCTCTTTCATAGATCTGGATGAAGATGCCATAATGCAGGGGCACATCAAACCCTTATATATATATATATTTAATCATAAATGGAATTGATGTCCTAAAAATTTTCCTCATCAATGGCACCAGAGTTATCCTCTCACCACGGAAAAAACATCATCAGTTGGGCTATGATGATGACATATTGATACCCAACACCAAAACTCTTATAGGATATGAAAAAATTGATGATAAGTCATTGGTAAGAATCAATAATAGTAATTGTATTGGTGACCTCACGTCTATTTCTTATATTCTTTTAGTGTGAAAAAGTACATCCTTCAATTTCCTATTTGGGAGGCCATGCCGGCATCAGCATACTGAAATCCCCTCATCATACCATCAGTGCAAAAAATTTTATGCTAATGTAAAAATAGGTAAATATTCCACTGATAAATCATCATTCGAATCATCTGAGTCACATTGTGTTGATGTTGGATTCTATGAACCGATAGAGAAGCAGTCTTTGGCTGAAGAAATTGATTGGATCACAACCCCAAATGGATTGGAAATACATTATACCGATCCCCTAAAACATCTTGGGTATGAATATATATTACCCATCAATCAGGTTAGATTTATAAGTTCAATCTCATATATGGAATTTTCTTTCGGAAAGTTGTTTTTTATGTCCATTGGGTCCATGGATACTAAAACGTATGATGGCCCTCATGATGATGGCGACTGCTCAAACAAAAATGCTCTATGACCTTCCAAAGGGTTCAAGAACATTTTTAACATACTCACTATGGAAAAATATGATGTCGTATCACTAAAATAAAGTTATTACACTCTCCCATGCCCCACTATATCCTCTTTATAAAATTCTCTTTAGTCAGTCGGTGCAAGAGGAAATGGTTTAGTATCCAGAAATCAATGTTCTGATTCCTCACCAGATACTGGAGAATTCACCTCAAAAATTTTCTCTCCCTCAGAGGAGGAAAAAGATAATGAAGGGGATCATTAAGTTGATTGAAAAGAAGAAGACGATGAAGATTTCAAGGATTCCCCTCCAACATTCAAAGAAGGCTTCCCCACCACAGTCGATGAACATAGGGAGATAAATCGAGTCATCAAAGAAGACGTAAAACCCAACATGATTAGAATGGATTTTCCTTTCAAGGAGAAAGAGGCATAAATTTTCTTCTAAATGAATTATAAATATTTTTTTCCATGAACAACACATATATTTCACGCATTGATCCATAGGTCACCACTCATCACTTAGGTCTGATGGAAAACCAGTTGGTTACATGTAGGTGATAGAAGGACCCACCTGACACTTGAAGACAAAATAGTGGCATAATATGGCAAGATTATCAAAAATAAATTCACTTAGGAAGTCAAATATATGATCTATAAGGAAAACATAGTCCCTATATAATAGAATAATTGAAAAATAAGATTCAACTTTGACTTCGGAGATCTCAATCGGCACTTCCAGAAAGATGATTTATTGATCCCAGTCATATAATTTCTAATCGATGTGACCATGAGATATGAGGCTCTCACTTACATAGATGGATACTCTAGATATAACCATATTCAAATTCCCTGAGAAGATTAGTAATCCACGAAATTTATGGACTCCATGGAATATTCCGCTATAAGTTGAAGCTCTTAAGACTAAAAAATGTCAATGCCCCATATCAGTGTTCCATACCAAACATTTTGATTCCCTTACTAGGGAAATTCTTCGATCGATACATTAAAAACATGGTTCTTAAATCCTGACAGTTTCTGAACCACCTGACATATCTCAAAAATTGTCTTTAATAAACGATGATAGAAAATCCTAACGATGATTCCCCTGATGATTGATTTCGGTATTAACTTTAGGAAATTCCCCAGAATTATTATATGCCCTAGATTCATTTATTTAAACCTTGAGAATACAATATCCATCATTTTCAAGTCACCACCTCGTAACCTCATTGAGTTGAGGGGTCTCCAGGGGAATCTAGCCTACATTCAGAGCTTCATATCCAACCTTTCATGTATGTGTCTTCCTTTCACTAGGTTGATGAAGAAAAGGATCTAATACCTATGTTATTATGATTGTTGAGAAGAATTTGACAATCATAAAAGGTATCTCCTAATCACACCAGTGTTAATTCCTCCCATCAAGGGTAGACCACTAATTTTTTATGTGACCACTTTGGAATGTTCACTAGTTTCGTTCCATGTACGGAAGAATGATGTCGGCAGTGAAAATAGACTATATTACCTCTGTCGAATAATGGTCAATGTTGATACTCGATATTAAAATATCAAAAACAGCTACTTAGACCTAATATGTTTTGTTTCAGAAGCTTTGGCATTACCAATAGCACCATGAGGACCATATAGTATTCTTACTCAACCTACTCAAGTGTATCCTCCCTCATCCAATGTTAAATTGATGCCAATCAAGGTGGGTAGTCATCCTAAATTAGTATTACATATAGTATATTTCCAATAATTCCATTAAAGTCCTATCATTAGCAGATTTCCTATAAGATATCCCCTTAGTGAAAATGAAAAATTTGGATACAGAACATCCTAATGAAGAAGTATTCTCTATTCACGAAGGCCCCCATGCATGGAAGTTGTAATTCGATGGTGCCTCCAAAAGACTGAATTAGAAAAGGATAGAGGACCCCAAGCTCAAAAAAGTGGGGTAGAGAGTTATACTCATATCTCCAGAAAAGTCTATCTTACATTGCTCTTTCCTATATTGAGAGGGTTTCCCAAAAATTATGTAGAATACCAGACCATCATTATAGACCTAGAGTTATAAATTCAGGGACATGTTGATCACCTAAAGATAAAAGGTTATTTAAAGATAGTCATCAAGTTGTTTAATGGTGACTATGAAATCAAAAATGAGTTAATGGGTCCTTTGATGAATCATATCTAATAACTAATGGAAGAAATTCCGTCTAACCCAATACTGGATTTTGTACCCTTGTCACAAAATTCCTTAGCTGATGCATTAGAAAATGATGCCACATCCATGGATAATTAAGGCTGATATGAAACCATCATCAGCATTTCCAATAGTCCTATGGTCTTACCATTCATTTAAAGAATCACAGAAGCGATCAATGAGATTATCCCTATTCCAGATCCTTACTGTCACTACATCATCTTGATAACTCCCATTGAAAATTACCTCTGGAGGGGGGAACACAAACAATATAGGGATAGAAGAGAACACATTCAGAAATAGGTAGTCAAATTTGTTTTTGTACGATGGCGCAAACCAATAAAAGGTTCTCCACAAGTGAGGTCATGTTGGAGATCTTCTCGGGTGCGTTGATGGAGAATAGACTATGTCTATCATGAAAGAAATTAACTTTGGAACTTGTGGATCACACCAATAATAATCCTTTATCTCCCATAAAATTTGAATTCTAGGATACCATTGGTTCACTATGATATAGGACTATGACAAATTCAACATGATGTTTCAAACCTACCAAGTTCTTTTTAATTTCATCCACCAACCGAAGTTGATGCTTTACATATCTATGTACTCTTATCCATTCTCCGCATGGGGGATGGATGTCTTGGGACCATATACTCCCAAAGAAGTGTGGAAATTAATGTTCATTATCACAGAAATTGGATTCTTATCCAAATGTGATGAATTTTTACACCTTAAAGTGGCCAGGTCAATATGCATTTTTAGCTTTGTGAAACTCAACAACATTACCAGATTTGGTGTCCTTCATAAAATACAAACAAAAATGGGACCAAATTCTGCTATGCTAAGTTGGAAAACCTATAATAGGAATATGGAATCAAATATAGTGTTGGTGCTCATGGGCCCAATGATACTCAGGATGTATCCCCCAAAAATAGGTCCAAAAAGGGAGGAATCATTTTTCATACAAAATGTATACTCTAATGGATCATATGCCATGATTTAAATGAATGGGAATCTCACTATATCCCCTAACAATTAAATGTTCTTAAGAAATATTTTATATAGAATGATGATTCCACCCTAGATGTAAGACATAAAACTACAAAACAACAAAAATCGTGCTGAACACACAACGTGAAAAGGTGTGATCAATAATCCCAACTGCATGACATTAAAATTCAAGTCCAAAATTGTCCTAGATTTATATCACTAAACTCTATAAAATATTCTTCATTACCACAAAGAAGTTAAACTTCATGGTACATATAGTGTTCCAGCTATAAATTCATCGCAAATAATTCAAATTAATGCAAGGAAAAGATAGAGAAACCCACCACCATTCTGTGCATTGGTTAGACCAACATAGAAAGGGAATTTCAGAACTATGTTTGGATTGATTCCCATTCACTAGTGGGAAATGTAAAGACTTATAAACCCTCAATCTTGGACCAACCATCACATGAAATAGAATGCCCCAATAATACCCTTTATCACCACATACAACATGGAAAATCCTTTTTGTTCCTTATTTCACAAATCATTTATAACACATGTGATCTTAGTATTGGTGGATGTGGTCCCCTTGCATAACCAAATCCTAGAAGAATATGATAGACCCAACACCCTTAGAGGATGAAAAAAATTAACCTACCCCTATGACGGAGTAGGATTGGTATAGGGAGAATATCATGTACAAAATTATGTATGGAATGATTTCAAACCTTGAAGGATACCTAGTGAAGCCCAGATTTAACTTCCATGTCCAGCCACCAATAAATTAAAATTCCTTCTCGTTTCACTGCACATGGACTAGATCCCTGTAGAAAACTTACAAAATTATTTACAGCTTGATTATTGCTATCTCAATATACATAGTGCTGCACGGATCATATATCGTGGCCCAGCCATCAACACCAGACAAGAATTTCCCCCTCCCTGGGGCTGGACTAGACCTATATAGGGAGGTCATTTTCAGAACTACGTATAACTACATCACTATCTCAGTGGGATATTTTTTATTCTTGAATCCTTTTTTCCATGCCTAATACTATTATGGTTATAATTCTCATATGTTTACCTTCATCGTAACTGCATGACATTAAACTATATGGATATTCTGAAACTGCATATTGCATGATTCCTATATCAGTGCGATATTTCATGATTCCAGAATCTCATATCCCAGTTCTTCCATTATTTAAAATTCCACCCCACTATGTGTATGGACCCGACCTTTATAGGTAGGATATTTTCAAAACAACGTGTGGCTTGATTCCTACCCAGGAAGGATATGTACTGATACCTGGATCCTCCATCCTAGTCCAGTGCCATTAAAAATCCAAAAACAATATCCTTCCTCTTTATAAAGGTCATAAATTCTTAGGGTAATCCATGAAAGGTCCTAATCAAATTATATTAAGCTATAATGTTCTTCAAGAATCACACATGGCCTAATTTGTGGTATTAAGAGATCCCGAACATGCACCCAATTTCTTGCACAATAAAAATCAAAGAGATTGTTGAAATTCCATTTTAGTATTATGACACCATGAAGGAGTCAAAATATCATGCATCCACCAACATATGAGTCAAATCTATGTGCAAATAACAATCAGTCAAATATAATCATAGTCTGGATATTTCTTACATTCCTAGAAACATATTTCCCATTCATCATACTCCATACTCCATTAAATCTAGGGTCCCCATAAACATTCCTTTCCATTGGAAATGGAGGTCCTGTTTCCATTAGACACCTTTTCTCCACTATGCACATCTTGTCCCAGAGGGTTTTCATACGTTTCCTACAAATATTCATCAATTAAATGAAAATTCCTCCTCATGAGAGGATTTTACAACTTCCGTACAACCAATGGCTTCCAAGACCTAAGTCATTCATCATGATCCAAGGGCCCCTCCGTACAATGGTTTACACCCTCTATCATTGCTCATGTCTAACCAATATCTAAATATACCGACAATGATAAATCCATATTTATTTATAGACATTGTGACATTTTTTCCCCAAAATATGAAGTTTAATAGTGCTTCCAATGTCCTTACTACATGATGTAAAACAACAATGTTGAATGTTTCTAGGATGCATGACAATAAATGGTGCCACACAGTGGAAATGATTATATTCTTATATTGGCTTGGCCTCATCAAACAAAATTCCTTTCCTTCCAGTGTATAGGCTAGAACTCTTTAAGGAATGTACATTGGAAATCCTACGTGACTCAGTTTCTCTATGATAGATGTGTCGTGATACATGAATCCTACGATCTAGACATGGCTGTAGAAATTATAAAAATGTCCCCTTCTCTATTCATAAATTGAGTCAGAGCATAGAATCCAAAAACAAGCCCTATTTACAAGGCCCCTAAAGGGTAATTATATCTCCCTTCATTCACATCAGGATTAATCTACATCCACCTCACTTGGCGATAAACAGTGTGGAATTCATCATTTCTGCATGATGCAAAACCACACAATGTTGGTCTAAGAATAGTATTATCCCTTCCATTGATTATTTTATTATTAAATAGTGAATTGAAATCCATGTCATCCCATGTTTATCACACCGAGCATAGCTCAAGTGGGCTTAAGGACCTCAGCAGTAAATACACCCATGGCATCATAGAAAATCAGTCTCATATTTTGATCATAGTAGCATGACCCGAAAATGAATGTAGTGGTCCCTCCCATAGTAAGTACCCCTAGTTCCTGACCATATTATGTTTAACTGAAGGACACATCAATGATGGAGAAAATTCCTTAGCCTACATATGAGCCAAATCTATGTAGGGGATTATTTGGTCCCATGGTTGAATCATAGCACATATGATTCTAATGTATCTGAATACACTCATTACACACACTAAAATCTATTTTTTAGTAATATTTGATTCCTGTAATCCTTTATGGCCATTAGAAACTATAGAAAAATGGATCTATACCCACGGTTTTCCCAAAATCATGGGTATAGTTATAGTATGGGAGCTTATACCCATGGTTTGGGAAAAACCATCTGTATAGGGTCGACTTTGGAGACCTATAGTAAAGATTTTTATAAATATTTGTGTATATGGTTGTTTTTTGAAGACCTATACCCATTGTTCTCCAAACTGTGGGTATATCTTTCCCATTTTATGGAGGATAAAAAAAAATTGGGCCAAAATTTTTTATCATGTGAAAACAAATTCCCACAGTCATCCCTCTTATACCCACAGTCTGGAATAGTATATTTTTCTATATATATATACATACAATAAGTAGAAAGAGTGGTTGGACATTGGTTGTTAGAGATGGAGGCTGTTGGATTGAAACCTGAGGCCGTTTTGTTTTGAAAACCTATATCCATGGTTTTAAAATCATGTGTATAGGGATATGACAAGGTAAAAAAACATATACCCATGGTTTGGAAAACCATGGGTATAAGCATTGGAGCAATAATGGTGCCACAGTTTCCCATAGTTCCCAAAAACCATGGGTATAGCCTATACCAATGGTTTTGGGGGATATACCCATAGGTTTGGACCTTAGGTATATGCCATTTTATTTGTAGTGTGAGTGGGAAGGCTAGTTTCATGGGGACACATTTCATTAAATGTGAAAATAATGTGTCGTTGGATCTGTATTTCTTTCAAACCAAACAACTAGAAAACAAATGAAATTTTTTCCTCAAGAGCATCATTTCATACCACAGTATGCCTAATGTCTCTCATGCACTATAAAATCCATCCTGATTCAAGAACCCAAAAATTCATGGGTAACATTCCATTTCCTTCACACATACTGGATATGTTAGAACACCCTAGCTGGATTTACCTTGGGTTACTCAAGGATTCTGCAAAATAATGACAACCTGTCCATATGTGTAAACTCAATCCACATACGGACAATGAAAATTCCCTCACTTATTTCAAGTTATCCCGATAGTGTTCATCCAAAGAAGTGTCCCCTTTCTTATTTAAGAACACCCCCATTTGCGAGTCATACTCTGAGACCAAAAAGGTCACAATCCCTATAATCCATCATGGATATAATAGGTGGATGGTTAGTGTCCTATGGACACCATTATTTGACTGTTCACATCATACCCTGAGGGTTTTTTCATATGTTTCCTTCAAAACGGCCATCAACCAAATGAAAATTAATTTGAAAGAGAGTCCCTTCCTATTTCTTTATGACTGTATGAAATTTAAGTCCCATATCACTCCCCGTATTCAGAAACCACTTGGATTATGGTGTATGTATTTCCCCTTTTAAATTATTAAAGATTAAAATAATTTCTTGTTGAACTGATAAATAATTTACTCTCTCTCTGTTAGAGTAAAATGATCTTCCATAAATAGTTTCATGACTCCCTGTTGTATTACATTAAATTATACAATTATCTGACCCTCCTTTACCCATGGAAAATTCCTGTGGGAGTAGTTTACCATTAAAAAAGATAAAATTATTTTGGTCACATTTAGACATCGCTCCCTTAATAGGAAACCATTATGGTCTTCATTCCACAAAACAAATCAAAGAATACCTATAAATCACCCAGGCCATCAGAAATGGATGGCCAGTGTCTTGAAGACACCTTTGATTGACTATTCACATCATGCCTTTGTGGCTATAAATATTTTTCCCACAAAATGACAATCAAAAAAGGAAAACTTGTCCTTAATAGAGCCCATTTCTACCTCTGTATCCCTAAAATGGATCACATTATTCATATGCACCAAGAGATCTCAAGATCAAAGTCAATACAAATACCTCATTCATGTCTAAATGTATTTAGGACATCCTTGGTTAAAGAATTAAATTTTGGGTCCCTCATCCTATCAATTTTTTTAATGCTTTTCAACGAAAAACATCAATACAAATTCGGATTGGAATGTCTTTAAACAACCAATGAAAATGATGAAATACTCACTTGAGTGAAACCCCACAAAGGGTAATCGTGAAAAAATGTCGAGTACTTGCTTGTTAAACCTACACTACATATGGTTTTGGAAAAATATAATATCCAAATAATAACCAAATATTGTTGTTTCGAAAAACCAAGAAGGGAAGCTTAAGAAAAAAGTCCAGTTCTACCCACTTATCCCATACAAAACCAGGAATAGGAAAAAATTATGATGATAACGGAAAAAAATTGTGGGTTTATCCATGTGACCCCAGTAATATTTTAACTATGGTTGATGAGCCCCATGGGTCAAGAAAAAATTAGAGGATTATCTTACCATTCAAGATGGGACCGCTTCTACATCAAAATATCCTTCTCTTCATTCCTATCAGACCCATTCCGAGGGGGAATTTTTAGGATCCTAAAAATTCAACAAAGAGAATAAAAATTCACCCTCAAATTTTGAGAAGAAAATAAATATATAATGGAATGAAAATTTTATATGAAACTTGATTAAATAATTTTTTTCAAAGGAAATCATCCTAAACATGTTCTGATTACCAGAAAAGGATCATAGAGGGAATAAGCCATGATTAACCAGTACATGGATGGCCTATGATGTTTTGTCCTGAGAGGCATTTCACATTGAATGAAGATATTCACGGTGAATTTCAACTTGCGAACCGAAGCATATGCAAACCATTTTATCTTGAAAAAAATCTGATGTATTTATGCCCTCCATTCCATACGTACAAACCAAGTAGTGCATGAATGATGAGTAGTCGGTGGTGCACTATGAATTTAATGTCCAAAAATTAATGTTTAATGAGTCATCTATGGGCCATATTTCCCCCATGTAATTCCACAAATGGTTTTATGTGATTAAAAAATACAGCTTCCCAAACACTCTAAAAAAGGACAACCTAGGGAACTGAAAAAGGACAATTGAATGGGAGGACAAAGATATAACGAATGAATAAGAGATTTGGGATGGGTTGAAATGGGATAAAGTTCGTACTAGGTGCGAGAGAAATTTATCTCCCACCTTAAACTATTCACAGAACTCCATCCCTCACCCAAAAAAGTTCACAAACTCAGTATTGTGAAACATATACAGAAAACAATTTGTGGAATTCTTCCCTGAAAAAAATATTCAAAAGAACATCCACATCCAACATGAAAAAAATTAAAAAAAATTAATAATAATGGATTAAAGATGATCAAATCTAGGAAAGACAATTCACTAACTCCCTATGTGGAAGTCAATGCGCATAATCCCTTTGTGGAATGCAGTTTGCAGAGACCCCTCCGTGGACATATAGTTCACTACCATCTCATATGTGGATGCTTCTATGTAGCTATATCCTATGTGGAAAAACCTATATAGAATACCATTTGAGCCCACTGGTCCATACCATGGGGCTTACACCTCTAATCCCCCACATTGGAATAGTGCTAGGACGGTCCCTTCGCTTGCGTCACAAACCACCTTGAAAAATGGTGGGTTGCACTGCAAACATTTTGAGATGGGTCAACAACAATTTCCATTGTACCCTTATGCCACCCAAACATCCATCCCATGAATAACATGAGTAGAGACATTCCTCATGGACCTCATAAACCCCTATCACCTACCTCCTATTCCAGGTTGACCCAGAACTCGATGAAAAATCGCAGCCTGAATGTTTCTTAAATTCCCACATAAATTCATTCCATATATCAAACATTGTGTACCGGGAGATTCTAGATCTTTATAAATAAACATGGTCATCATAAATGGACAGTTAGTGTCATTCAAACACTTTTTAAATATTGTATATATCATGCCTAGGAGGCTCTCCATATTTTTCATAAAAAAATGCTCGGTCAACCAAAGGAAAATTCATCCTCATGAGATGGTTTTCCTATATTTGTATTCCTAATGGATTGTGTGCCCTATATCATTTCTCCTTATATGTGAATCTATAGAATCATGGTTTACACTGTCTTTCCCTCTCTTGTTCGAGGAATTTGAGAACATCCCTGCCCGATTAGGTGACTAATAATCATGGACTCAATAACAATTAGTTCAAGCTATATGACCATAAACTATGGGTTATAGTCATATCCACATGACACTAAACATTATTGAATTGGTCCCTACAATAAGACATTAAACTGTGATACAATCATCTAATATATATCACTTTAAGCTAAACTATACCCCAGAACCTACTCCATGGAACTCCCACTGAGGTAATTTACTAGCCTTCCAAGATGAAACCCATAGGACATTCAATGTAATTCCAAATTGGAAGGTGAATTGCATTGTACCCTCTTCCATAGTCAACTCAACATGGGACCAAGTTAGAGAATTTGCACAATGAATCCCATTTCCCTCTCATGTTGAGCTCATAGACACGACCTCTTCCTTCAGCATCGTCCTCCTTTTCTTTTAGTGAAGAATAGAATGTGTTCCCTCGTTGAATCCTTCACATGCTCTTATTTCTCACACCGATCATGAATCACATTGTCTTATGGGTTTGTGATGACACAACTTTCCCCAACTCATAAATGAAGTATGATAACTTTGATTCCTACTCCAAACAGGATACATAGGATGAATGCTCGAAGGCTCAAGATCAAAGGTGTGCCCTTACCAAAAGTTTAACGGAATTTGGCCCCCGAAAAAGGGTATCCTATTTAAGAGTAATTCTTGATTCAAAATTTATAAATATTCCTCCACCAAGGTATAATCTCGAATCTATAAAAACTACGATAAATCTGATTCATGCTCTATCCATGATACATAGGACACCAACATTGAGGATTGAGATCAAAGACGAACCATTTTTCAAAAGGGTCACCCCCAATAATGTCCCCCACAAAGGGTGTCATCTTTAGTAGAATGTTCTTATTCGATTCACTCTCATGGGAAGCTCCCATGTATAAGCCCCAATCAAGTCATAATGCATAAACGAACTATGAGAACTCTGATTTCTACTCTTACCAGGATAAGTAAGATTCTTTCTTGAAGGCCCAA
This sequence comes from Viscum album, assembly GCA_963277665.1. Lineage (NCBI taxonomy): Eukaryota > Viridiplantae > Streptophyta > Magnoliopsida > Santalales > Viscaceae > Viscum > Viscum album. The sequence goes on along the minus strand of OY728162.1, from coordinate 364,381,108 downwards.
CCTCAAGGGATGGTCTCCTAAGTCAGTCCCAATGAAATTCAAAAACTATGGAATCCTTTATGATATGATCCCCAATAATTTCCTTCTAAATGGGTAGCACCTATGTGTAAGCCCCTATCAACCATTCCCTCATACAGGTATTCCATAGAGTATATGTTCTCATTCTTCTAGAACTCTGTGGAATTTTATTCCCCATTTGAGTTGCATGCATGGGAAGCCTCATTAAAGTCCAAATCCAACACTTTAATCAACCCTAATGTTCTCTAAGACATATGTTGGGTAGGGTCCTGTCCACCCAAGAGACCACATATCTCCTGGACCCTTTGGGTAGCCTCAGAATGAATCCCACACCAAATCATGGATGAAATCATTTTTCCTAGGTGTCCCCACCAAAGGATATTAAACCGCATGGATGGGTCCATGTCATATAACCCTAAATGGGGGTTTGTCCAGCTGAGTCACAACGAACTATGTGGATTCTGATTCCACTAATAAGGATACATAAGAAACCCATCTCATGTGTTTTATCCCACCATCAATCCGCCTTCTATCTCTCCTAGATGATAATAAACTATTGATCACCTCATCTTATGCCTCACACCAGCGTTGTCTCAGTAATTCGTGACTCATGCACATCCATGATTGATTTTTCTTCCTAGGGGTAAACCATGGATACCGTCTTCAGGTATGAACTGATGATTTCAGAACATATGAACATGGATCAAATCTATAAGAGAGTATTAGAATATGAAATAATTCACCCCTAAAAGGGTGTGATGAGCCCGACCACACATCCTCTTGACCAATGGAGTCCTAATGTTTCATTGAAAAGCTATCATCAACTGAGCACTTGCCTTTAGAAAGAAGGTCCATAAATCGGGGATAGAAGGGTCGTTGGGTGTTTCAGGATCCATAAATAATTTATTTGGATACCATCCAAGGAAATCATATCCTAAGTGAACCAATTTCACAAATACTTATGCCCCTACAACCACCCGCTGGGATGATTCAACTTTGGATCCTCCTTCATAATATAGAAAAGGGGTAAAATGTTTAGTCCCAATGGGGTCTATCCAATTCACCCAAAAAGATAAATATATAGATCAATAAAAAATCAAAAAGGCAATGTGAATGTATCTAGAATAACAGACAAATACTTGTCACTCATTGGACCATTTTTCTTTCCACTAAACGCATCACCTCAGGCCAAACATTTATTTAATAAAGCAGATATAAAATGATAAACCTAGAGGTTAAAAATATAAGTTGGGAAACAATAAATTTTAGTATTCAAGAGTAAATTTTAAAAAAAAATCACAAATTTTATAAAGATGATAAGAATTGACTTATGGATAATCAAGGTGCTACTTTGAAAATAATGTATTTATCAATAATCATTTAATTGCAGATAATATTTTTTCTATAAAATTTAGAATAATTTTTATCAATAGAAGAAAAAAATAATTAAATTCAGATGAAATTTTCAATATATTTTCTATAATTCAAGGGGAAAACATAGGGGTGGTAATGTAAAACCCTAAAAATAATGTTAGGTTCAAGAGTCCCCTTTTCTTAGGAACCATTTTACTTTATCAAATTTACACAGCTTGTACGAAAACATATGTTTATTAAATAGTGAATCTATAAGAAAATTATATATTTTTTATTTTATTCATGATCAATTAGAATCAATAGAATACATTTTAAATTTATTTTTTAAAGATGACATCATATGATGACTTTTTTATTTTAATTATACAATCATGTTTTTATTTCATAGATTCAATTTATTTTAGATATCCATTATTAAAATTAACTCTATAATATTTTAAAAATTGATATTATGTATTTATACACTATAAATATGTTATAATAACAAAAAACTTTGGAAATTATTTTTAAATAATTCACAATGTCCTCAATGGTGGTTAACTAATCACTAATTATGTCTTCCAAAATGGGAATAGATGAGTAATACATAAAAATTATAAATAGTTTATAATAAATATATTGTTATATAATAATAATTATTGATATGTAATCTATACTAACCATCCATATTTTATTATAAATTATCAATGAACAATGTCACCGTAGCCGGTATACTGTCCCTTAAAAAGACATTGTAAGAGTGAAAACGTAATATATTATAAAATAATAATTAAAATTATGAGAATAATAATAATAATAATAATAATAATTGTAAATTATATTAATATCATTACTTTCAAGTTAAATAAATTAATTACTTTTCAACGGTTTTGGTTTGGTAAGAATATAAGGATAGAAGAATAAAAAATTAAAATGAACAGAAAACTGGAAGATCATTACATTGTTTTTTATGTTTCTCCTTCATTGCGACTTTTAATGCTCTAAATGATTGGGTTTTATGATACTATAACATTCGTAGGGTTATAACAAGACTTGGGATGAGGTAAGTGGAAATATATTGAGAAATATGATGTATTTAGTAATTTATTAACCAAGGTTATGGAGATGTGTCTTTATTCATGAAGCGGGGAGTATTTTATGTAAAAATAATGGATAAAATTTTATTTTTAATTTTAATCATTATGTAGTGAAATTATTTGTGTTTAATATTAATATTTGATTAAAATAAAATTTTTAATGAATTCTAAACCATGAAACTATTGAATTTATTAGTTTATATAATGGAAGAAATGAAAATAAGGACAAAAAATTAATGATATACTTTATACTTTTATAAATTTTAATTTCTTTAAGGTTTTTAAAACGATTTAATTATTTTTAAACTAATAATTTAAAACAAAAATATATTATTTGGACTGATATAACTATTTTACAATATAAAATATTAATATTTGAAAATTTTTATTTTTTACCATCCACAAAAAAATCATGTTTTTTAACAAATTATTAAAAAAATAACTCTTAGAAAATTTTGATGCGATAATTACAAATATGAATTCATTTTATCAATATAATATCCTAATTTTGTTAATTTTAATATTTACTATAATATTTAAGGGTTTTGTAAAAACATTTTAATAAAAATATAATCATAATTACTTTGTGTTTTAGTTTGAATGTTAAATTTTTAGTATTTTAACATTTATATTTACATTTATTCATGATAAATATTATTTATACATCATTTTATTATTTTATTGGTTAATTTACAATTTTAATAATAATATTACAATTGTATCGATTAGATAACTAACTCTAATAGTGGGGTTCTATTCATAATAGTCATGTAACTATTACAATGATTATATTATTTTAATACTTCCTATAAAAAATTTATTTAAATCTTTAATAATTAAATTATTATTAAATCAAAGATGAAGATATTATTTAAAAAATAACAATCAAATTTATAATTAGTTTATTATTTTCATAGTGTTGTTAATGATCGTGATAATTATTGGGGATTGTGAAATTCCAAAATTTTGAATTCATTTTAAATTATTTTGATAAATATATTATACTGTTGTACTATTATTAGTTTTATGGAGTAGAATTATAAACCAAATATAAATTTATATAATAAATAAATTAATTATTATTGGCCTTTATTGTTTGGTTTATTTGTTTTCTATTACAATATATTTCTAAATATGATTGAAATGTTTATACAAATGGAAAATTCCATATGTAAGTGTTTGGGTCATTGCTTAATTGTAGAATTATAAATTTCACCAATGAAATTTGAACTCATATCCTTGTTTGGGAACAAAATGGGTCCCTTATATTTTATTACTTCCTTAGGTTCCCATATTTCCTATTGAAACATATGGTTTCACTGAAGTACCTTTAAAAGAAAAATTATCTTATTTTGTTGAACTTTGACTCTATATTCTGTGATATTCTTTAGTTTCCCAACATAAGAGAGGTTATTCTCTATTTATACCGTCAATAGATTCAATACAAGTTTGTGATAAATTATATATTACCACACGATATATAAAAGTAGGACATCATTCACTAGAACTCGGTTAGGTGGAAGTGTGAGTAAATTGGCCAAAACATTTATGCGCGGAAAGATCTCAAAGATTCCAATGTTCCTAGGAATAAACATTTCCTCATTTAAAAACCACATGATTCTTTTCCATAGTGATATTTTATGGAACATGCTATTTCCCACATTATACTCAAATTATCATTGAAAATATTTATCAGTGATTATTAATAGATATTGAATAGCTTAAATATGTTTAGGAATATTCTTGAACATTATCTATAATATCTCACTAAAGTTCAGCTTAAAAAATATTTCATTCACCAACTTTATCTCAATATGTTGGAGTAATACATCTGTTAAAATACATAATATCATAGGGGTCTATATAAATTCTTGATTAGGAGGTTTTTTGGTTAGATAACTATTCCATTAGATGTCATTAATTCCAAATGCCTTTGATGAAAAATTAAAAAGCACTTATCATGCCTTATATTGAATAAATATCATCTTTAGATTAGTCATTAATTGTGGGGTGATAATCCATACTTAATATCAAATTAGAATTTATGGTTTATTGAAGACTCCTTTTCAATATAGAGGTAAACCTTTGGTATTTTTTGTTGGATCGAATATGAAATAATGAGTTGCTCAAATAAAAGAGGGGGTGAATTGTATACATTAAAAATCCCTATGAAATTTTTTTCATAACCAAAATTCACAACACCTCTAAGAATTAATTACATGCTTCATTTCAGAAAAGTGATTCTGGAAATGAAACTTAAAAAAGTATACAACAACTATGATTTTACCATAAAACTTATAGAATCCTATATATTCTGAGTAAAAGTCAATGGAAGTATAAGAAGATTATACTTTCCTCAACTACTAAACGTACAGTGGAAAAGAAAATAGAAATACTACAAGTAACAAGTAGTACCTCTTTTAACCCAAATAGAAGAGTATCCAAAATCCCTGGATAAAAGGTCCCTTGATTTATACTTTCAAGAAAGGATATCTTACCCAAAACCTGGTAAGCCCTCAATCCGAAGATCGGTATATGTCTTGATATCCCTGCAAGCCCTCAATTTTTAAGGAAATCAGCACCTCTGACTTCAAAACCCGAAGTCTCTAACTGAAATCACCAAATCGTTTTATAACAAAACCATTGTATGCATAACTAACATCTGATATTCAAAATGTAAGCAAATGAATGTTCGGAGTCTAATAAAAATTGAATTCATAGTTTTTAATACAAGTTTATTCATATTTTGTTTCCTAGAAATTCGAAACCTGAATTCTATAGAATTTTAGAGTCTATATTTCAAGGAAATTCAAAATCTAGATTCAGAAGAATTCGGAACTAGAACATACAATGTTCGGAGTCATAGTTTATGAAAATTCAAAGTTAGAACTCATGAGAGTTCAGAGTCTGTATTCAGATAACTCAGAGTCAGAACTCAAAAAGTTCGTTACCAGAATTTGTATTCAAAATTCGGAGTCAGAACTCAGAAATGTTCATATCAAGAATTCGTAATCACAATTCAGAGTCAGAACATCAGAAGAGTTCATAACCAGAATTCATAATCAGAATTCGGAGTCAGAACATCAGAAGGGCTCAAAACCAGAATTCGTAATCAGAAATCAGATCATAAAATAGAATGCTTCATATCAAGGTAATTATAGGATACTGAGGTTTTTGTTTCAAACATAATTTTATACATATAAGAAATTATGATTTGAACGATGATCATGACGAGGATAAATTTCCTTGGGGAAGAAAATTTTCCTTAAAGAAGTGAAATAAGTGGTAAAAAGGGATTTGACATGAGATAAGGTGTTTGTGATTTTCAAAAGAAGAGGGAATGGTAATTTTATATGGAAAACTTAATGACTCAACAATATCCTCAAGTATCAAATAATGAAAAATTCATAACTAAAACCTTATTGAATCAACAATCTCCCCCTATTTTGAAAGCACTGACATCCTTATGAAAAATAATAATAGGACATAGAAAATATTTTCTAGACATTGAAAATAAAACTTATCTCCCTTTTTACATTGGCAATGATGAATATGACTGACTCCCCCGTAGTATTTGCAACACTAAGGATTATATTCATGATTTTTGGAATGTGAATTTTCATTATCTTCAAAATGGAAATCATCGTAATGAAAACTCCCATAGATAAACCCACCTTAATTTGGGATGTTTCTTATTTACTTAGAATTATTTTACCTTCTACCCCTTTTTGATTTTCAAAAAGAGTTTGAGGGAATGGAAAAAAAATATAGTACCTGAAATATCAGTACAAACATCCAAACAAAAAACAAGCAACCAAAATTTAATTAAGATTGGAATAATTTATACAAGGAAAATAATATACAACAAAAGATCGGATTGGGGTCTATTTTTCTTCTTTTTTCCTTTGGTATTAGCTTATTCACGATGGTTTTTAGCTTCTTTAGCAATTTGTGATCCTCTTATGCTTTCTTCTCTAAGAATTTGATCCTATCATCTTCAGCCTTCAGAGCTTCTACCTGAGACTTTAGCAAGTCATGTTATTTCAATGGCGTTTCTTGAATCTCAATCCAGAGATCCCTTTCTGTTTTCAAATATTGGACAACATAATTCAACTTCCCATTTAGATCTTTGACATCCTGAATTCAAGTATTCATCTCAATATTTGAATTTTTTCCTCAATTTTATTTGTGAGATCCTCTAATTTTCCATCTTCTGTATCAAATGTTTTCTTAACATCATCATGAATGTCATCAAGCTCTCTCAGATCTTCGACTACATTAATTGAACGACTCATAATTTTCTTGAAAGATTTTCTATGTGATTCATTGTATATAATAATGTTCTTTTTTTCGGGCTCAATCATGACACACCTATCTATCAACATGGGTACGAAGTCTGATTTCTGATTCATACTATGCTAGAGCATCTGGCATCTGAATTCAATTGTTGGAAATATCGGAATGGTATCCACTATCTTCTTTATGGACTGAATGAAAAAATCATGTCCTAGAGCTGATGATTCTGAATCTGAAACGTTACGTGGATATGGTTATTCCTTTAGATAAACTAGCTCCTATTAGAAGATTCACCAGCTTACTTCTTTCTTAGAATTGCTTTGGTTGGGTTATCAACAACAACTTGTTTCCCAATGTTAGTTTTCAGAACAGCTTCTTCATCTGGCGACTCATGCTCGATTTCAGACAACTGAAAAATATTATCTTCATCAATTTTTCCTTTCTCAGATTATGCCTCAACATCTTCAAGAATAATGAAGTCATGATTATGAATCTCTCTCACATATAACTTGTTCACTTCTTCATCATTCTTCTCATCATTTCCAGGGGTAGCATGATTCGGAGATCTGGCTTGAGAAGTCCAGATTGAAATTTTTTTTGAAGCACTTTCCTTTTCATGATAATATTTAACATTCTTAATCAGATCATCAGTATGATTACTAATTTCTTCCTATTATTTCACTTATTCCACAGTTAATATATGTTCATCAATAATTTATTGTTCTTTTTTTGAAGTAATTTACTTCTTCCCCGATGTCTCAGGTGAGGTTTCAACAAAAAATGTTTTCAGAAAAGGAATGTTCTCATATGCTACTTCAGTAGCCTTCAAAATAGATTGCACAATATCGACCTCTGAAATCTTCATATTAATTTTCTTCTCTTTGGCTTGCTTATCAAGCTCTTCAGTAGCTTTATCTTTCAATTCTTTGGCCTCTACAGTCTCTAGGACAAACTGTGGCTCCCCTTCATTCCGGTTCTTCTTATCCTCCCTCCATTTGGATACTATCTCATCTGAATAGGATTTCAATTTCTTGGGATTTTGAGGTGCGGTTTCAGCTTCCTTAGCTTTCGGGGTTTCACCATCATCTTCTACTTCCTTCAATTATCTTTTCCTTCCAGCCTTCTCCGATGGTTCAACATCTTCTTCATTTTTCTAAATGGCTTCTACCCCATTAACCGGATGATCATAAAACACTCATAATTCATTAGAAAAGACAACATTAATTATTTTAATTGTGTTATCACTAACTAACATCACTTTGAAATTTCTTGTCTTAGAACTACAATGAATGTTGAATGATTCAAGACACCAAACTATCAACTTGGAGAGTAGGGTAGGATACAAGATTATCTATGCTCTCAGATTCCCATTACTGATATTCTCTATCGTAATGAGAATATGCTTCATCAGATTGATCATCCTTAGATATACCAAAAAATCTAAGATATACATATCTATTTTCTTAAGAGTATCCTTGTCACCCTTTCTTGGTACGATAAAACCCTGAACCCATAACATTGTGATCCGATTTTTGGTAGAGAAGTGAGCAATTTTTGCGATACTGACATCTGTAAGTCCAATACTTTTCATAACATTCACTTTTACAAAACTCCCTTGAACATCTGGCAGTTTGTGAGACCAAAATTATGCCTCTCCTTCATAGATAACCCTACCAAGCTACCATCCTTGGTGTATGAAAGTACATATGTTTTTCCATAAATCTTGTAGGAAAATTTTTCTCTACCATCTTCCGAAAAAAAACATGATGATTCATAAAACTCAATGAGGATATCCAGATACACAAGATCATGAGCCCCTGGCTTCAAAATGGATACACTCTCCCATCCATTAAGCTTGATATTCTTGGAAATAATAGAGTCATATTTGTTAAAGATGTTCGGATGTACCAACCTCTCCCTGTATATGTGGCACTCCACAATCGGCTTGACAACAGACATCTATTGAGAAGGAACTTCACCAATCATTTGGAATTGAGCACTTATGAAATGTTTAGAATGGTATATTGTAGAGGGGAAGATCTTATACATGAAGAAGAATTGAAAATCGATGTGGGAAACCCATCAAGGGTCCCCATTTATAGGTGTTTTAAGAGACAATTCAACTTCCCATCTCAATCTAATGGGTGATAATTCTTCTAGTCAGATATGACAATTGAAATGAAAGTTGCAAGGAAATTTTTTTAGGATCCGATCTTTTGAGGTTTTTAATGGAAAAAATTAGGATTTAAGGAAACTAGAATACAAGAAATTTAAAAAAAAACTTCCAGTAAATAAAAGATGATTACGAAAACTCACGAAAGAATCATACATTTCAGATTGGCCGGAGAATTATTTGTATTGAGGAAAATTCTTCTTGAAGGACATTAGATTCCAAAAAAAACTTGAGTATAAAAAAAAGAGTACACAGATCTTTACTACAAAAATCTTCATTACGAAAATATTCATTATGAAAATCATCATTACAAATATCTTCAATACAAAAATATTCATTATGAAAATATTCATTACAAAATTTTTCATTACTAAAATATTCATTACGAAAATCTTCATTGCGAAAATCTTCATTACAAAAACTATGAAAAACATATGAACAAATGTACCCCCCCCCCCCTATGAAAATGAGTTTATTAATGTTAGGATATTGATTCTATAAAGAGTTAACAAGGAAGATTACCTTACGGTTATCATGCTTAACTTTTGTTTATTGTATTCAAATCTATCAGAGGGTAAAAATTTTGTGAAAATATCATCATGCTGGTCTTGCATTTTGAAAAAATGAAGAATGATATTTCCTTTTTGTGTGTGATCCTAAGGAAAGTGATTCCTATAATCTATGTGCTTTGCACGAGAGTGGTATGCATGGTTTTTACTAAGGGAAATTGAACAAGTATTATCACACAAATTTTTTTTGGTAAAACTCATACCATAGTATGTGAGTGTGTGTTGCATCCACAACACTTGAGTACAACAACTTCCAGCTACTACAAATTCAGCTTCAACAGTGGAAAGTGCTACTTATTATTGCTTTTTGCATGACAAAGAAAACTAATGAATCTCCTATGAAATGAAAAGTTTTGGATGTACACTTTCTATCCATTCTACATCCCCCAAATTCAGAATCTGAAAAACATTTTAAAAAAATCATTTCCATAATTATAAAATATTTCTTAAATCCATGGTTCCCTTTATTTAGTGAAAAATTCTTTTCACTACCTTTATGTGCGATTCCTTAGAATTGGAATTGTATCTTGCACATAAGCATATTTAAAACATTAAGTCTAAACGACTAGATGTTATGTAAATTAAACTTCCTATCATACCACTAAAGGATGTTTGAACTACTGGTTTTCCAGCTTCAATAAGATCAACTGTGTTTAAGGTACCAATGGGAGTACTAATAATTTTAGTGTTTTCATACCACACTTCTTAAGAAGATATTTAATATACTTATGTTGGGATATATAGATTCCTTATAGTTTTTGAGAAATTTGAAAACCATGGGAAAATGTTAACTCACCAATCACACTCATTTCAAACTCATATTTCGTTAGATCCGAAAAAGAATCATTTAAGGATTGCTCAGTTGAACCAAATATAATGTCATCAACATAAATTTGAACCATCAAATTTTTTTGTATCTTTATTTATAAAAAGGATTGGATCTTAATTTCCTTTAACATAGTTATTTAGAAGAAAATATCTCATATGTCTATCATACCAAGTTCGAGGGGCTGGTTTAAGGCCATAAAATGCTTCCGTATTTCTGAAAACATGATCAGGGTGTTTTGTTTCTTCAAAATCAGGAGGTTGTTAAACAAAAACTTCTTCATGAATATAACCATTAAAGAAAACACATTTCACATCCATTTGAAAAAGTTTGATGTTGAAGAATGCTGCAAAGGAATGTAAAATACGAATAGATTCAAGTCTTGATACCAGAGCATAGGTTTCTTCACAGTCTATTCATTCTTGTAGACTATAGCCTTTATCAAATCATCAAGATTTATTTCTTACAATGAATCCATTTTCATCACACTTTTTTATGAAGAAGCATTTTACTCCAATAACAAAAGTTTCCTTAGGTCATTCAACTAAGGTCTAGAATTTATTTCTTTTGAATTCATTTAGTTCATCTTGCATAGCTTTAATCCAATCATCATCACCTAAAGCTTCATCAGTGACTTTTGGTTCTAATTGGGAAAGGAATGCTAGATGTTATACATCATTCCTTAAGGAACTTCTAGTCCTTATAGGTTGATTCACATCACCGATGATGCTATCAGTAGGATGATTCTTTAGAAACAACTGATCTGTGTTTTTTAAAACCTGTTCATCAACATAGGGTATGAAATAAATGTGGGTAAATGCTTTAGAAACATTTTCATGGGAATTTTCCTTATGAGAAGGATATTATAACAAAGGTTGATAATTATTTTTTTAAAATGAATCTGAGGATGTAGGTTGGGGTTGTTTAAAAACAAAAGGATCAGTTTCATGAAATTTCACATGTACTGTCTCTTCAACAGTACAAGTATTTTTGTTGAAAACTCTATAAGACTTAGAATTTGTGGATAGGATAAGAAAATTCCTTCATCATATTTTGGTGAGAATTTATAAATATTATCTTTATAATTCAGAATGAATACCTTTCCACTTAAAACCATAATGTAGGAAATTCAAGGTTTTCTACCATTCCATAACTTATAAGGAGTTTTATTAAGAAAATTTCTAATCCAACCTCGATTTATAGTATAATATGCAGTACCTAAATTTTTGGCCCAAAAATGTTTGGCTACAGAATATTCACTCAACATGGTTCTTGTTATATCTTGAAGAATTATATTTTTTCTTTCAACAACACCATTCTATTTAGGTGTTTGGGGTGGTGAAAAGTTATGAGTAATGCCTTTTCTACTACAAAAAGTTTTAAAAATAAAAATTTTGAAATTATCCTCCATTATTACTTAGAATAGTTTTCAATGGAAGGATTTTCTTATTTTTAACATGGGCTCTAAAAATTTTTAAATATGAAAAATCATCAGACTTCTTTGCTAGAAAATGGACCCATGTAAATCTAGTGTAATAATCAACTAACACAAATACATTGTAATCGCCTCCAATGCTTCCAGTTTGTGTTGGACCAAATATATCAATATGCACTAACTATAATGCATCAATAGTTGATACTTCACTATCTAGTTTAAAACTTTATTTGTGTTTCTTTCCATGTTGGAAAGTGTTGAAAACTTTTGAAGAATCAAATCTAAGCTCTGGTTGATCTTTAAAAAATCTTTTCGTAGAATGATTGCATAAGTTCATAAGGTTACAGTGTCCTAACCTTATTTTCCACAACCATAAATGATCTTCCATTTCACTAAGGCAAGGTAGATCTTGGCTTCATAGGTGTTCTATGTTCAGTGTGTAAACGTTCTCTTGCCTATGGGTAGAAAGAATGAAATCTTCCTTGGAATTATGGACTCAACACTTGTCATTCCTAAAATTCACAAGGTAAAATTCATCACATAATTGTCTTATGCTAATGAGGTTGTTCTTAGGACCATTAAAAAATAAAACATTTGAAATAAAACTTTTTCCAAGAATAATGATGTTATCTATACCAATAATTTTTCACTGAGCATTATCTCTGAAAATTATTTTTCCTCTTTTCATCAAGATAATATTTTCAAAATAGTTTTTGTAACCATTTATATTTCGAGAACATCCACTATCCATGTACCATATATTTTTGTTGGTACCTTCTATATTTTCCTGAAAATAAAAAAAAGTTAGGTTTTCAGAATCCAAACATGCATGGATCCGGAATTCATAAAAATAAAAATTTTAAGCACCCACATATTTTCAGAAAAATAGGCTTTATGAAATCCTAATGTCTTGGTTTTGTTTAAGGAACAATTTTTTTACAGTGTCCACCACACTGACACATAGTGCAGAATGGTGCACTTTGAGGAAAAAAATAATTGTTACTAAAAATTATTTTAGAACCAGTGTAACCAAAACCGGAACTATTACTTAGAAGTTAGACTTGTAGATAAATTTTATCAAACTTATTCTTACCTAAGGTAATGCTTGACAAACAGTTCCTCAAGGAAAATATTTTGGATTTGTGTTTGATAACTATGTTCTTATCATCAAAAAAAATTATTTTTAACTAGGCCTATGCATGAAATCATTTTTCAAAGAAATTACGTTTTCTAGATCTTTATAAAGTTTATTCTTCTCAGAACATGCTTCCTCAAGATTTTATTAAATACTATCAAAATCAACATTTATCTTATCATGAACTTTAGAATGATCTAATATTTTCTTAGTAATAATAGTGTTCCTTTATTTTTTCTTATCATGTTTTTCCATGAGTTTTGAATTCTTAATCTCACGATGTTTGCCGATCCTAGAAACTTCTTCATAGGAAGGTAATGTATTATCTTCTATCAGAAGAAGATTCTTCATCCGAAGAGTTATAATATTTACTATCATTATAACACAATGATATATTTTTCATAGACTCATCATTGTGTACCTTATCCATTAAGAAATTTTTCTCAATAGGTAGTCTGGTTATTAGACCAAGATTATTTTTTCCAGAAGATTCGTAATATAAAGATTCATCTAAAGAGTCTCCATTATTGGTACTCCATGTGTCATTAGATTTCAAGACATTCTTATCTTTAGCCTTGTAATACTTCTTTATGTTTCTCTTTGAATGACTTTATTTTCATTCTTTTCTATTGATCATAGGAAAATCAGGTCTAATGTGTCCATCTCTCTTGAATTCATATCATGTGACTTCTGAATATTTCTTATCATTCCATTCCTTTTTATTATATTTGTATTTAATGTTCCTCTATCCAGATATCTTGTCCATCCTTTGAGAAATATTTTCAAATTCATTTTCAGAGGATTCACTTCCACCAGATTCAGATTGGATAACAAATTTCTTAGATTTGGATCTTGTAACACTCTTAGGAGTCTTAGGTTTTATATGATTTGAAGTTGCATTAAAAGCAACACTGCCATTTCCATTCTTCTTCTTTACATTATCAATATCTCTCTTCATTCTAGTCTCATGCTGAAGAAGAGTTCCAAACAGTTCATCTAAGGAAATCTGAGTAACCTTTCTATTCTCATCAATAGTAGTCCTCTTGGATTCCCATTCCTTCGGCATGATGTATGTGATCTTATCAATAATAGATTCATCATCTAATCCTTTCTTACCCATGGATTGTAAACTATTCTCAATAGTCATGAATATTTGTTGCACCTTACATATGGGTTCTCCATACGGAAATTAGAAACCATGATATTCATCTCTAATCATGTCTCTTCTAGTTTCAATTACATTAGAAGTTCCAATGTGTGTGACTTCGAGTTTCTTCCAAATACAATTTGATGCTTCAAGAGATGAAATTAGGCTATATATATTTCTAGTCATGGAGAAAAGAAACGTATTGTGTACCTAATAATTCAGTTGATATTCATACTTTTCTTGATTGGTAAAGGTACTAACTTCTTTATCAGGTATTTTATATCCTCCAGTAAGCATAACAAAATTATCAACAATAGTATTGATAATTAATATCTTCATGCGATCTCTCCAATATTCATAATCATTTCCATCAAATATAGGTTTTCTAGTTGGATTGAGATTGTCTATGGAACAAACATTGATTCCTTCCATGTTAAAAAAATTCTTTCCTCAAAAACATATTAATATAAACGGTTTGTAAACAAGGAGAATATTCCTGAGACAAGAAAAAATATAAGAAGAGTTTCCCTTAGAAAAAATGAATCCAAACTATACGAGTCTGAAATACTGATTCAGAAAAAGTTTGAATCCGGAAATTCAATTCCAAAAGTAATAAGAAGAATAATTGTCTTTTGAATATAATTGTGAGATTAATTCCGAGGTCACCTTCTATGATAACTATTTTTGGATCGAATATGTTATAATGAGATGCTCAGACACAAGAGGGGGTGAATTTTACACTTTAAAAATACCTAAGAAAATTCTTGCATAACCAAAATTCACAACACCTCTAAACTGTAAAAACATGCTTGATTCTGGAAAAGTTATTCCGGAAATGAAAATTAACAAAAGATTAAAACAAATAAGATTCAGCTTTAAAGCATATATATTCCTATATTATCAGAGTACATATCTAAGGAAGTAGAAGAAAAATATACTCTACTCAACAACTAAAAGTATAGTGAAAAAAATATAAATATTATAAGTAAAAAGTAGTAACTCTTTTAACACAAATTGAAGGGTATGAAACAACCCTGGATAAAAGGTCCATTGATTTATACATTCAAGAAACTATGTCTTACCCAAACCCAGGTAACCCATCAATTTAAAGATCAGTATCTATATTTTTATCAATGCGAGCCATCGATTTGTAAAGAAATCAGCACCTTTGACTTCAAAACCCGATGTCTCTGATTTCCACAAAATAACACATCTACACTAAGAAAATATGCACGATGCAAAGTATGAACAAGCCGTATAAACTTTTATCATGAAGCCTGAGAGTTTATAAGAGCCTCTATCTCTAGAAATCAATTCAATATCATGTAATAAAATTTGTCAAAATTCAGTATTGAGCTCTTTAAAATGAGCTCTTATTTATAGGCACGGCTTCAACGATCGGGTCCCTCCTCCAACGTTCATATTTTTCCATGAATTTCAGAGGGACATGTACATGTGTCACTCAAACAACGATTAGTGAGTAACTGAAATCATAGCATCGTTTTATAAAAAAACATGTGTAAGCATAACTAAAATATGATATTATAAGTGTAAGAAAATAAATGTTCAGAGTCTAATAAAAATTTAATTCAGAGTCAATAATACAAGGATATTCAAGTTCTATTTTATAAGAATTTGGAACCTGAATTCTACAGTATTCTTGTGTCTGAATTTCAAGGAAACTCAGAATCTAGATTCACAAGAATTCGGAACCAGAACGTAGAACATCTAGAGTAAGATTTCATGAGAATTATGAGTCATAACTCATGAGAGTTCAGAGTCTGTATTCAAGGAACTTAAAGTCAGAACTCAAAAAGTTCGTAACTAGAATTCATATTCCAAATTCCAAGATAGAACTCAAAAAGTTTGTTACCATAATTAATATTCAGAATTTGGAGTTAGAACTCAGAAGATTTTGTATCCAAAATTTGTAATAGGAATTCGGAGTCAGAATTTCAGAAGAGTTCATAACCAGAATTCGTAAACAGAATTCAGAGTCAGAACATCAGAAGAGTTCATAACTAGAATTTGTAATCAAAATTCATATGCTAAAATAGAATTCTTCATATCTTGGTATTTAGAGGATTCTGAGGTTTTGGTTTCAAACCGAATTTTATACTAAGAAAAAATTATGATATGAACAATGATCATGGTAAGGATAAATTTCCTTGGGGAAGAATGTTTTCATTAAATAAGTGAAACAAGGGGTAAAAATGGATTTTCTTTGAGATTATGTGTTTGTGATTTTCAAAACAATAGGGAATGGTAATGTCATAAAGAAACCTTAATGAATCAACAATCTCCCCAAGTATGACGGAATGGAAAAGTCATAAGGAAAACCTTATTAACTCACCATTTTTCAGATATAATTAAATTTTTTTCCCATGAACCCTTTCCAATCATTTTTATTTAACACTGAAAGTAGTTTGAGTGAAAAATATTCCAAAATGGTGTTAATGATAGTAGAATTAATGAATCGATAAAAAAAATTTTGTTTCCTTATGATTTCATCAAAATTCTGGTGATGAAGTCGTCAATAATGTTTTCCCATTCCTATCTTGGAATAGAACATTATTTCACAACCCATAGGAAATTTTTATTCCATAACATTATTTCTATATATACCAATAACTTTAAGGCATAATCCACAATATTATTATTCATTTTTTACCACTAGAAGTGATCTCATAGATATTAGTACATCATGGAACATTTACAGTGGATTGAGAAAGATGATATATGTAGGCTATCCACCAGTTCCTTCTTTATTAGTTATTGATAGAACACATACTATTGTTTTGAACGTAATCAATACAACTTTATCAATATTAAATTTACAATTATTCTTTTACAATATTTCTCTCATAATATTTTTTAGTCTAAAGATCATCCCATTATACCTAATTGATTTTATCTTGTATATATGGTTGTACAATCATTAGGTGTGGTATGATTTCATCCTAACCATTACGATTTCCATATCCTTTATTTAGAAATCAATGATGATAAGGACATTATAAATCCTAGACATATAAATAATGGTATAATCATATCAATTGATACAATCATTTACCATATTATATTTTCCATGATAGTAGTGTGTTGAGAAATTTTAGTCCTTTATTACATCTAATTGTCTTTATTGATGAATGTTAAGACCCATTTGTGTGAATATTAACCTAAAACTCTTGTGATTACAATATATATCACACATCTCTATGTAATGATGATTTATCCACGTCATCAATATTAATATAAAAAATTATAAATCCAGAACATGTGTTGGGTAGTTCAGCTCATGTGTTATCAATTTTTGTAAGACATAGGCTATAAATTTATTATTTTGTATAATTACATTACCCAAAAATTTCGTTTAAAAATAACTATATATATAAACAATTTATCCACATAATTTTACTAGGATTACAATTAAAATTTTTAGCCTCCTATTAATTTACATATGTCTCCCTTGATATTAAAAAACCATTAAATACATTACAAACCATTTATGTAAACTTAGTTTGTGGGTTATACAATCAAGATAAACATCTAACAAAGAATCAATAGTGCACAGATAATCCAAATATACAATAACTCTCTATGAAACATATGGTTCTATTAGATTTTTCAAATCCTATTTGTCCTCAAAAGTTCCATAAAAATCCATTCTCCAGAGAATTCATGGAAAAAAATGCGACTTACTATATCTAAAAGTCACACTTTCGGAATATCGTATAAAACTACAAATTCCTTAATGTGGGATGGATAAGATTTATATGTTTTTCATGTTCTTCCTTCCTCCATGAGTATATGAGAATATATTCAGTAAATACTATAAATATTTTATCAACTTAGTCTCCCAAGATTTTATGCATCAAGTCCATCAACATTGATAGGTTATTTTTAAGTCTAAATGGAATAACTATGAATTCAGAACATTTATGGATTTTATGGAAGGCTATCTTATATATATATATTTCTGTACATTAATTTGATGATATCCAAAATGGAGATTAACTTTTCAAAATTTCTATTCTCTTTGAAGATGGTTATATAATTTCTCAATCTATTTTTGTGAATAGTTGTTCTTTATGGTAATCTTTTAGAGAATATATTAATTAATGAATATCATCATTGATTCATCCTTATTCTTGAAATATAGCACTGTTGTACCATTTAGAGTTGTAGTAGGCTGTATGAACCCATTATGAAAGTACTCATATAGTTTACTATCAAACTCTTATAGGGACTCACTAATATAGGTACAATAGTAGGTATAATTATCATTTTCAAATCCACCTCATTATCTTGGGAATAATGACCAATAATTTATGAAATAAATTAATATATTCTTTTATAAAAGAAAATTCATCATGTATAAAGATTTAAATTATCTTAAAAATTTATGACAAAAATTTATTTCATAGGATTAAAAAAATTCAGAAGAATCTTCCCCCAAATATAGACTAAGGAAATTTAAAACACTTGGAATGCAGTTGTAAAATCTCATATTTTTTATGTTTTATTTTTTTATATTATATGATTTATTTTTGAGAAATGTTTTTGTGATGATGTGTGCTTCTGAGGCATGGTGTTTCTTGATAAATTTATTGGCAAATATTATAATATTAAACAGCACATGCATACAATTTTCCTGAAATAGTGTAATAACTACTAAATGGGTTCTTGTAACCAAAATATGATGGAAATATTTTATTTAGAATAGTGTATTTAAACAATGTGTGACCTAATGTTGTTAGCATGGGTCGATTGTGGAATGTCATCTTTAGAATTTTAAAAGAATAAAATAAATTAAGAAACATTTATTTTATTTTATTTCATCAATGATGTGACATTGTGATGGGTTAAACATTTTTCAATAATAAATTTTTATAAGATACAGTGTTAATCTCATAACCCTGGAATCCTATAGAAACCGTGGAGATAGAGATTTGGAGAATTATCTCGAGTCGATAATGACAGAGCTTTGAATCTGTGATAGGCACATGTTGATCTACATAGTTCTCACCAACAACGATCAAACAAATAAATTATTCATTAACGACTGATCTAAATCAAGGTAGTGATTTTTATTTAATTATATTGTGGTCCCTATGATGAGAATAGATTAATCCATGAAATGATTAGACTGCAGGTCGATTGTATTTGTGGGATGGGATTATTTTGTGGGTTTAACGGGTTTCATTTGACATTTGTTTCTTACCCAAATCCGATGTTCTACATTTTTTTCCAATAATTCTAGGACAACAATGATTAAACTTAATTATTATGATTTTCTCCCTCCATTCCCACATTCTTCATCGGTTAGATCCCTATGATCCCAGGTCGATGTTCCCAGATGGTTCTGAACTCGATCAGACCCCCAAATTTGAGAAAAATTAACAAGTGAGGATGGATTAGACTAGATCATGAACCAATAATATCAAATAGAAGATCGTTTCAATTTCTGGATTTCAAATTAGGCATTCTAGATTGTTGAATGGACCACCAGTGTGCAACTGTAGCACCTGCAGCGGGCAATAGAGACAGGTGCGGCCAAAAATGATGGTGGCATATGTAGGGTGTTGGTGGAGGTGGATGTAGTACTGGGTGAGATAGCATGCCAATGGAAGTAGAAAAGGTATAAAACAAGTATTGGGCAAGAGTTTAGGGTTGGAAAAAGTGATCCTGGTTCTTATCGATGTTGGACCTAGTTCTGATCTGGGGAAACTGGGAAGGACCCCAGTTCTGGTCGATCGCAGTGGTCGACCGCAGCAGTCAGTCTGCATAGTAGGTGGACTGACAATGGTGGTTAGTCAATGGGAGAATGGTCTGTGAAGTAGGATGACCTACCACAGTGGTTGGTGGACTACCCACGGTGGTTGGACTGTGGGACCCTAGGAATTCTGCAGGCACCTTCATTCAAATGGCCATAATGAATAAACGAAGCTTCCAAATGATATGTCATCAGTGGAAGCGTGACACTGACATTATTATGGTCAACCTATGAAATTTTTTGGGTACCTTATTCAGAGTATGGTATATTCATTTTCTTATTTTAGAATAGTATAGTTTTATTGTGTTCCCTTGGTCCATTCTCAAGGGTATTGTGTAGAATTACATCCTCATCAGAGGATTGTAATCCCCGCCAAAGGTCGATTCTCAGATAGAGTTTCAGTGCTACTCTGTGAGACTTGTGTATGATTCAATATTATCCCTAGTTGAGTGTGTCAAATAAAAATGACCTACATGATACAAGAATTGATCCTTCATCTATTGGGACACATCAATAGGGTTTCTGGAATTGTTGGCATACTATCCCCTACATAGTGGATTGATCTAGATTGGGTTCATGTGGTCCCCAAATTGTTCTAGGAATTACGCACTCTCTGTGTATTCTAGTCTTCTCACACTAGTGAATTATATTTGAGAGGTGACCCAATTATTTAGACCTCTTCCATGAGTGTCACTAATGATATAATGACTCAAGGTTAGAGTTTTCTAGGATTGAGCATGCTTCGAGAAGAATCATGTGGAAGAAAGTTGGTTATGACTGCCTGATGGCGTGGTTCCCTTTCTAAGTATATTTAGGTTTTTTAAACTTTTTTATTTGATACATTTTGACTTATTGTATTGATCTATATATACTTGGTGCTTCATCCTTAGTGTTTTCATGGTGTCCTGCTGTGTATTGTTTTACTCACCACTTCATGGGCTTTTCCCACACATTCCATGTCTATTGTAGAAGGATACCCTATTTAATGTTACCAAGGGTTACTAGGAGTGAGTGGTACATCGTTGGAGTCAAGAAGAATCTGGTGTTTACTAAGAGCATACATTTGACATAGTCCTCCACTAGGAGATGTTTGGACTTCTACAGTTTCATTTACACTTGTGTTATAGACTCATTGTGGTGGGCTTGTATTTCTCTCTATTTAATTTTCCTTTACATCCTATTATACTATATATTTCAAATCATAGTGGTATGAATGAATTCATATATTGTTTTTTGTTTCAACATTTTATGGAATGGAGATGTGTGTGTGTATAGGTAATTTTTGTTAATGCCTCTCATTTGTCGTAAATTCCTACTGGTTGCTAGTCACTAGCCCCTAGCCCACAAGAGGTGGGATTGGGGTAGTCAGTAAATGTGATCCTCAAGTATGGGTCATGATAGAGTGGTAATTGATTTAGTCTCCTCCCCAGTTTTTGGGTGAGCTTGACCCAAGATAGATGAGTACTGGGTAGAGATAGTCAACTGTGTTTTCCTCCTTGTGAGGATGTCTATCGACCAAAAAAATTCCTTACCGTGAGTTTTCTTTTCGGATCCTCAGAATGATGGTGGAGTTAGGATAATCAGTCACATGATGAGATATATATTTTATAGATAGACTTTAGCCGTCTCTCATAATAGAGCTCTATCCATCCGCATTGTGATCAGTATGCATACATGAGATTCTACAGCTATAGTATGGCAGTATGACTATGGTGGAGTTTTCAGCAAGGTAAAATATGGTTATTCTCTAATCCATGGATATGGTATTGGACCAGATATTCAGGGCTTATAACTTTGATAATGACTTACATAATTAAATCATGGAATCAGTGGTGTCATTTATTATTTCTACCTATGTTGGGGGAAATTGAGTGACCCCTATTAGTTGAACGTTTTTTTGGGAGAGAAAACACCAGAAGATGGAGTTAGTAGTGGGAACCCAGTAGGTGAGACCTCTATTGAAGGTGTCAGATGGTAGTCACAATAATATAGGTATGTCATGAAGCATATAGAGGTAATCTCAGGACATGTGTTGGGTGGTTCAGCGCTCCCAGAATGGCATAAATCATCCAAGAGACATGTGGTGTTTCTCATATGATGGTCGGGGAAAAATTTCATGAGATTTAACAACCCATCACACAGTTGACTGGGAGATGTTTGAGGGACCTCTTATGTAGAGATAGATATAGGAGAAATATGGTACACAAGGAGGAATACATGGCATTGGGGTCATCCAGGAAGTAGGTGGTGGTCATAGGTTCGACCAATTACCACCACCACTGCCATGTGGTCCATGCTAGGATGTGGGAGCTAGTGGTTTGGGATGATGCTATTTTTAGGCTAAGTAGTCTTATGAACCTGAGGAACTATGGATGATATGAGGTATGATCCTCGTCTTTTCAACCATAGCTACAGTTATTATTGACACTTGTTCTAGTCATTCTTTTATATCCATGAATCTTGTTTGAGACACGATGATTCTGGTTGAACTATTGATTCGATCGTTACACTTACAAACTTATATTGGGGGATTCTAAATGATCAAACTCTATTTAAAAACTATGTGACCTAAATCTTAGAGGTGAGTGTTTTCGTTAGGATCTGTTGGTAGTGGTGTTGAGACCTTACGATGTCAATCATTTTATAGACTGGTTATACACAGTTCATGCTATGGTTTGCTATTTTGTAAGAGTATGGTGTGTCCACAGTGATGGGAAATTTTTTTCCGATATTTCAGGAAATTAAATCTAGGAATAACAAGATGGACTGAAACATTGGAGTGTGTATCTGATTAATCGTTATGTAACTAGCTCGACCCTCGGTGTTGTGGATGTTATTTGTCCTATGTTTCCTACAGTTGTGTTAGAGTATGAGGATGTCTTTCCAAAATATGTTCCTAGTTTACATCCATAGTAGTGAGATAGACTACTATTTTAATATACTCTTCAGGAAAACACCACTATCTTCACCTTCATATCAAATGGATCCTACAATCTTTTTGAGCTGAGGTTAGAATTAGAGGACTTGCAATTTAAGGGATTCATGAAACCAAATGCTTCACACTAGGTATCCCCAATTTTGTTTTCCATGAAGACATTTGGGAGATTGAGGTTATGTGTGGATTAACGATGATTGATCCAAGTGACCAAGAAGAAAAATCACCCAATATTATGGATAGATAACTTCGTTGATTAGTTTAAATGATTGAGATGGTTATCAAATATTGACCTCACATTATTCTATCACAAGATGTGAGTACATGATTAGAATATAATTAAGAGAACCTTCAAATGTAATTATGACCACTATGAGTACTCTGTGATGTCATTTAGAATGAAGAATGCCCCGGTTGTGTTTATAGGAATCAGGACCTAGATCCTTCATCCTTTATTTGGTCTATTCATGGTAATCTTTATTGATGATATCCGAGTGTATTCAGTATCTAAGGAGTAGTATGTGAGACACATGACGATGGTCCTAGACAAACTACAAGAGAATAATCATTATAGGAAGCTCTCGAAGAGCTAGTTCCAGTTTTGAAATGTATTCATTATATGAAATTTCATTTTTGAGTATGGAGTTTCAGTGGATCCAGTGAAGGTTGAAGTAGTTCGTTCTAGGGAGCCAACCAATAGTGTTACCGATTTATAGAGACTGCTAGGATTTTTAGGGTACTATATGAGGTTTTTACTAGACTTCTCTAGAGTGTAAGAACACCTCATATAATTTATATTAAAGGGGAATCATTCAGTAAAGATAGAAAAGTGTCAATAGTGCTTTCATGAGTTGAGGTAGTGGTTTATGGGAACTCCCACCATGAGGTTATCATAGGAAGGTGTCAGTAGATAGTTTTTACGACGGATAAGGAACTAGGATTTTTTTCTCTTGATATATAATAAACATGTAGATTTTATATGGTTAATTGTAGAGGCAACCACATGAGTAGAACTATGTGACCCATGATCTTTAGTTAGTAGTGGTCATCTTCGCATTGACAATGTAGTGACACCTCTTAGTGAGAGAGAGATCCATCTTCTACTCCGACCATAATATTATCAAGTATGTCTTCACTTAGAAGGATATCAACTTCACACTGAGGCGATGGCTAGAGATCCTTCAGGACTATATCTTTGAGATTCTATATACTCCAAGGAAGGGGAATGTGGTGGTAGAAGCTCTCAGTTGGAGATCTTGTTCGTAGTAAATAAACACGACATCAGATCATTTGGAATCCTTGATGTTATCCTTTGTTGATAGAGATGGATAAGCTTACCTCCATTTTATAGGTTTCACCCCTCTACTGTTACAAATAGTCGGGGATTCATTGATTGGGTATATCGACCACGAGTCCCTATGTGCCCAGATATTCGTAAGGTATGCTCCTGATTTATTTTCAAAATATGGGGAGAACATAGTATTATTTTGAGGATGGATGGTGGTACCAGTGACGGTGCAGGAGGAGGTTTTGAGTGATTTCCATAAACCCCCTTTGGAGGTACATCCATGTGTGGATAAGATGTACGAAGACCGCTGACATCATTTATGGTGGCTAGGGATGAAGGAAGGAGTTGGAAGGTTCTTTTCTCGATGGCTTTATTATATCTAGTGAGGGCTGAGCACCAGGTTCCAATAGGTATAGATCAACCCCTTGAGGCACCATAATGTAATTGGGATGGGATATTGATGGACTTCGAGATAGTTTTACCACGTACATCTAGGGGACACAGTGGCATCTGAGTGATCATTGAATGACTAACCATGTCGTCCCACGTCCAAGATACCTGAGAGAAGATTTTAGTTTAGAGATTGGTACGCCTCAATGTATAGGATATAGTTTAACACAATAGAGTCCCATCGATGATTTTTCCGGATGGGATGATTTCTTTACATCCTACTTTTGGAAGGGATTATGTGAGTCTTTTTGGATCCATCTACACTTGATAAATATGTTTCACACAGAAAAAGAGGACTACACTGAGTCGACCATTCAGGTTCTTGTGGACATGTTGTAGGCATTCATGTAAGACTTTGGGCACAATTGGGGGGGTAACATACTACTAGTGGAGTTTTACTAAAACAACAGCTACCACTCCACCATTGGTATGGCACCATTCAAGGAATAGTATGGACGACCCTGTAGGTCTCCACTTTGATGGAATGGACTAGGAAAGTAATCACTCATGGGAAAGAGATGGTGTGACCTACTACAGTGAACATTCATATCAATTAGTAGAGGATTAAGACTACACTAATCCATCAAGAATATTATGTGGACTTTCAATAGAGTCCTATGTATTTCAAGTAAGGATACTATCTATTCTTTTAGGTTTCACCTTGATAGGGATTAAGATGATTTGGTCAGGGAACCAAGAAATCAATGAGGTTCATCAGCCCTTTACAGATACCTTTTAGAGTTGGAGATGTGGAATACCTATTAAATATACATCCATTTTTATACTCGGTACATGAAATCATCCACATGTCACAAATGAGGAGGTACGTTCATGACCCATCGCACGTTATTAATCAGGGTGTGGCGACATCGAGGATGGACCGACCATTAATGAGTACCAAGTGGAGATCAAGGATCGGTAAGAGAGGATTCATCAATAGTGATAAAATTCTTGGGTTCACATTTGGTGGGAGCATTGGAATATCTAAGAGAGAACCTGGGAGTGAGAGGCCCAGATTCATACTATGTACCCTCATCTGTTTGAGTAGCGCTTGTTTTGGATTTTCTAGGACAGAAAGCCTTAATGTAAGAAGAATATAATATCTCATATTTTCCATGTATAATTTTTATATAATATATTGATTATTATCAAGACTAGGTGCTGAGATGGAATGAAATTCTGAGACCCGGTGTGCCTAGAACAAATTATGGAAAAAATTTATAATATTAAATACCACGCACCTAGAGGTTTCCATAAAGAGTGAAATAACTACTAGATAGGAGACCATAACAAAACTATGAGGGCTCTTGATTTATAAATAGCATCTTTACCCTAGGTTCAACATAAAATTGGTCAATGCGGTTCGATTTTCCAATGTTACCTCAAGCGTTTTTAATGAATAATATAAATTTAGAAAATTTTATATTATTGAATCTCATCAACACATATGTATTATTAATTTTTTTTAATAAAATATTTTATGGAGATACAAGGTTAATATCGTAACCCTAGAATCCACTGGAAACCCTATAGAGAAAGATTTACCGAATTCACTCAAGCCGACAATACTAGAGCATCGAATTGGTGATCGATTAATGCAAATCTTGACAGATCTTCCCCACTACGATGGTGCAACTTTAGTCATTATCATCGATTGAGCCAAATTGATTTAGGTATTTTGATTTCATTTTTTATTCCATTTCATTATTAATAAAATGATTTATGACTAATCCACAAACAAATTCACCCACAAATTCAACTTATTGGTGAAACCAGATTATTTTATGGGATTAGTGGGATTTATATGATCTAGTTTTCTAACACAAATATCCTATTTTTGATTGTAGGTCATGAACTCTTGGAAAATTATAATTAACCTTCATTTTTATTCGTTTCTCCATCCTTGATCGCTTTCTTCATCAATTGGATCCTCGTGGTCCCAGCTCGATGTTGATGAGTGATTCTAAACTCAATCAAACCCCAAAATTTGAGACACATCTAAAAATGAGGCTGGATCAGTGTTTATCAGGACCCAAGGAGCATAGATATATGATTGTTATGATTTTATGGAATCATAGGAGGTGTGGTGGTCAAAACAGGTAACAATAGTGTGTAGAAGTAGTGTCAACAGTGGTCGGTGGCGCACGACGGTGGTCCACATGCGGGAAGTGGAGTCATGTTCAATTGGGAATAGCAACGTAAGTCATAGGGAGCTAGTGCGTCTAGTAGACAATGATGTGGTGACAGATATGGGAGTGTTGTGGTGAACATGGGACAGATAGTGGATATAAAGCGGGCTGATGGTCTGGGTCAGACCGATGGTTTGCGCTAGGCTGGTGGGCTGGGTCATATCGGTGGCTTGGGGCTAGATGTTGGGTCGAGTTAGATGCAGTGAACATGATTTGGATTCGCGGCCACTGGGGCTGAGTCCCTTCTGGGCCGACTATGGAGGTCGACTGGCATTCCATCGTATCACAAGTTTCTTTACATGTAATGATCGTAGGGTCGGTCTGCAGGCGCAGCGACTACGTGGTCGGTCCACATGTGAGCGACCACGACAGTCGACCCCAACAGTCATTCTACACTATAGGTGGTCTAAACCAAGCAGTCACTCAATGGGAGGTTGTCCTGCACTATAGGAGGACCAACCACAATATTGTTTCTTTGGGAACCCATCAGTTCTGCAGAAATATTCATTCCAATGGCCATAACTCTTAAATAGAGAGTTCAAACGATGTGGCTTTAGCGACAATGTGACCCTGAAATTATGATTGTTGAACCTAGGAAAATTTTGGGTACCTTTTTCTGAGTGGAGGCTCTTTTTTCCTAGTTTGGACCATTATAGTTTGTGTGTATTCCCTTTTTTGTTTCCTCAAGGGTACTATGTGACATGAAATCTACATCCCTGGTTTGTAATCCCCTTTGAGGTCGATTCTCAGATAGAGTTTTGGTGTCCTGCTACGAGGATAGAGTGTGATCTTCTATAATCCCCTGTGGATTTTTTGGAATAAGTGTGACCTCCTGGTGAAAGGTGATTATCCTCCATATAGAGTGTCATATCCATATGGTTTTTGGAATCATTGGAATACGGTATTATATATAGAAGTTTGATCCAAATTTGATTAATAGTGTCTCCAAAACGTTTCGGGCATGACCCCCTCTTTATGTATCATAATATTCTCAGAATAGTGTTTTCTCTTTAGGTAGGGACCAAATGAACTGTACATATTAATTGAGTGTCTTTGATAATATCATGGATAAAGGAGTGAGTTCTTGTGGAATGATTGAGGTGTGATAAAAATCATGTGGATGGAAGTAGCTTATTACTGCTTGATCGGGTTATGTCTTTCCTGAGTATATGTTAGTTTTGGTGTTGCTTGTATCTGTGATACATTGTTACATCTTGTTTTGTTCTAACTATACTAGGTTCTTTGTGTTTAGTATTTTTGGGGTTTCCTATAGATTATAATTTTATTCACCATTGCATGGGCTTTACCTACAGATGATGTGTCTTTTGCAGCTAGTAGAGGCCCTTTTGACGGTGTCCTTAGAGAACCAAGAGCTGAAGGATCATTGCTATTACTGGGCTGTCTAATTTATTTACCTAGATCATTCATTTGACATAGTCCACTCCCATTGGAATAGGTTGGACTTCAATAGTTTCAGATAGAATTCTGTTACAGAATCTCTATAGTGGGCTAGTATTTTCCCCAATTTACATTTCCTTTATTCCATATTGTACACTAGTTTTAGATCAAAGAGGTATTCATGTATTATTTTATTGGTTTTACATTTAAACATTTCATGTCATGGAGATGTGTGCATCTATACTGGTACTTAAAGCAATTGCCTCCCATTTGTGGGAAATGCCTACACGGTGACAGTCACTATCCCCTGGCCTATTAGATGTGGGATTGGGGTAATAACGACACGAGCCACTCCTGTATGGGTCATGAATGTGATAAATTCTCCTCTATGTTTTTTCATATATATGTTCATAAATTTATCCAAGTGTTGATTATAAAATTCTGGAAATCATAATGTATGTAAACTAATTAAAAAAATTAAATTAAAAGTTCCCTAATCATCAGGGAAAGTAATGTGTTCCTTTCACAATTTAATTAAATTGATTCTGGATACCATCATCTTATAATGAAGAGAATTTTTGACGAAATAATAAGTCAATAAAGTAATGATATAAAACATAGTCACATGTGAAAATGAATTGTAATGTCTTAACATATGAGGTTTCTATGTTTATCCAAAGTTATATTTTACTAACATAAGTTAAAATTAATAAAAATTTACTTCCATAACATTAATTGCAACCCACATATTTTATACATGAATATTATATCAATTCAATGATAAAAATAAAAAACATTATGATGCCAAAAATTGGCATGTTTAGTATCATGAAAAAATTAAGTTCATACAACATGAAGAGATTTTAAAAATTATAATTTATTTAAAACCTTCATTATAGGTTTTTATGTGATTTAATGATACCCATAGTACATATAATCATCTAGGGATATGCATAAAAGAATATATGGGACAAAAAATCCATCATGGAGAGGGATATCACTAATGGGACAAGAGACATCCCTCGATATAGTATATTGGTGAGAAAATTCATTAACATTAAATCATAAGAACAAAATCACCATTATAATCATTAGGAAATCATTTTAGAATGAAAGGGATTTCTTTTAAATGAATAATATTGAAACATCACGAAATTATAAAAAATACAATGTATAAAATGTGAGAAAGTACAACTTTCATATTAATGAATAATATACTTGTGAAAAGGTCATTAGATAGAATGTGAAAAAATTAGCATCATGTTCACAAATAATATATATAATATAATGATATATATTATTGTACCCAATACATTTGAGGACTATATCATCATAGACCACCATCACATATTAATCTTTTCATAGGAATTAATTCCATCTAGAAATGAAAAAATACATCAATTGTAAAAATAAAATGGAGCCATGAAAAAAAAAGTGTTTCTTAAAAAGGTCATAAAAAAATTCAACGAAAAATAATTGAGGTTACCAAATGAATGTAGCGAAAATAATTTTATATTATAAATTTAGTTATTTTTAAAGAAAATATCATAGTTAATAAAGAGGAGAGGAATAAAAATATTTAGAATCTAGGATATTCTTTGAGAATAATGTCTTTATCAGTAATAGTTGAATTGTGTCTTACTGCTCATCCTAGTAAAGTAAAATCATTTATTACTCCATAATAAAAAATATAAAAAAAGAAATTTAGAAAATATTTTTTAATAATCAAGAGGAAAATAGAGAATAATATATGTAAGAAAAAAATATATCATTGGGTTTGATTCCCCCTAACATTTGGTACCATTTTTTTCATAACATTTACACCATCATTATAACAAAATAATATTTATTAAATGACGAATATGTGTTTCATTATTTTCATTTATCTTATTCTTGATTAATTATAATCATTATAATTAGTTTAATAAATCCTTTTAATGATGAAATATTTCAATAACATACTTATTTGAATTTCCCTATTTTGGTTTTGAATGTATAGTTTTAATTAATTGTAACATATCCATTATTAAAATTAAATCCATAAAATATAAAATACATGAACAAAATGTTTTTCCTTACAAATAAGTTAATCTAACTAAACATGATGGAGGTGATATTTAATTAATTAAAATACCTAGTAGGTGGTTGACCTAAAATTTACATGCCATATCAAAATAGGGCAATTGAAGTAATACATATACATTATAAAAAGATTATAATAATTTTATTATTGAATAAAAATAAATATACATATATAATCTACACTAAACATCCATATAGGTGACTATATATTCATAATTCGTATTGTTCACATTTGCGGTAAACTGACTATTTACCAGACATTGTTAAAGAATGGGATAAATATTATATATATATATATATATATATATTAGATAATCCTATCCAAATTATAATTATATAATTAATAAAATGTTAAAATAATATCTAATAAAGCATTATATGACTATATTTATAAGGTAAAAACAATATAATAATAGTAAATGAAGATGATATTGAATAAATTAAATGAATATTAGATTATTTTTAAAGTTTATCCTTCTCTATGACCCCTAATTCCTTGATGGATTAGATTTTTGTGACGCAAAAACAATTCTACAGTCTTAATATGAGTTAATATTATGATATTGTGTAGATTTTAATATATACCATGTTTCTTGGATGTGATTTTCCAAGGGATGTGATAAGGGAATACGTAACAGAGTGAGAGGTCTATTTTATCTCTAAATAATGGATAAATTATTATTTACAAATTAAAATATAAAAAAGTATTATTATTTTAAATAATGATATATATTTTATTAATGTTACATGATTTTATACATTTTAATCAAAGAAACTAGAAAATTTATTACTTAAAAAATAATAGAATAATGAAAGGAATAATTATTTATGATGGTACACTAGAATTTTACATGTTGAATATTAAAATATCATTTATAACTTGATTTTATTTGATTTAAATGAATCATTTATCTTATTAATAATATTTTTGGTGGATATAAAATGTTAAGAATAATTATATCATTATTACATCAATAATACATCAGAAAACATAGGTATTTAAAAATCTGTATTCTTACTATTAACATAAAAATAATTTTTTATAAAAAATATAAAAAAATTACCCATAGAAAATATAATATGATGTTTAAAAAATTGAAATTAAATTTAAATAAATAATTTTCTATTTGATGTTATTTTATTATTTAACATAATTATTTTCAATTTTCAAAATCCATTAAAATAAATATATTTAGAACCTAGTTTTACTATGATTTAAAATGAAATTAGAATATTTATTTTGAAGAATTATAAGATCTATTTTCCTAATTTATTCATGGAGAATATTATTTAAATTTAATTTTTTAGTTTTATTGGTAATGTTATGATTATAATGGTTATATTACTATTCTTAATGGATGGGTAACAATTCTTAATGGTGATATTAATATTCCAATGATCATATTGGTTTTATACTTCCTATATGTACATTATATAATCAAAATTAATTTTTCACATTATTTTTTATAAAATGTATCTATATTAATTATAAAATTAAAATATTATTAAAGAAATTATTTTATGTCTATGGTGTTATTTTTGAATGTGATAATTTTTGTGGAGCGTGATGACGTAGAATTTTTAAATCATGCAATTTTAATTATTTTTTTACTGTTCTATCATACTAATTTTATATTCATAGTTTATATTTATTCTCTATATATAATAATATATATTAGTAAAATAAAGATTTCATGATCTTAATTATGAGGTTCATGAGTTTTATAATATACCATATTCCAAAACATGTCACAAAATTATATGTAGAATGAATATTTTATATATAACAGTCTAGGTAATTACTTTTAATATATTTTCTCTTATAGTGTTATTGTTTCATGATTT
This sequence comes from Viscum album, assembly GCA_963277665.1. Classification (NCBI taxonomy): domain Eukaryota; kingdom Viridiplantae; phylum Streptophyta; class Magnoliopsida; order Santalales; family Viscaceae; genus Viscum; species Viscum album. The sequence continues at coordinate 364,349,096 of OY728162.1, read as the reverse complement.
GAATTACTGTGATAGGATGTTTATTGTTTTTTATTTTTTACAGTTATCTTAAGGTGATAAGATGGCATGTATTCATGCATCATCCTTGAAACATGGGGCTGACATAACAGTCATATGATTTTGTATGACTGATATTCAAGTTATGATATAGGGTTTAGTTATTTAGGGTTACAATTCCAACTAATATATAATTTCTAATATAACTTCATTTTCAAAACATACATGACATACTAATGATTACATATCCATATGACAATATATTAAATCAATTATATGATCTTAAATGAAATTTTACAATATTCTAGTGTGGTTATTTTTCTCTAGTCTTTATATATGATATTTAAAACCCATGAATCCTATCTTGTGAATTTTCATTTTAGTTGTGTATTCTAGTTATTTCATACTCTATACTATGATTTCATAAACTGTGATAGATTTATTATATGAGTCACGAAAATAAAATTGTAGTGATATTACTACATAGACACCGCTTACATTGTTCTATGAGGTTGGGTATCAGCATTTCATACCAGTAGTGGAGTTGGAGATGACTATTTCACCTATCCCTCCTATTGATTAGATGCTCTGAGAGAGTTATCTCCATATTTAATAGTCCATGGTACCTAAGGAATCGAGAACATGACATTCCAGGTCATACATGACTTGAATGTTCCATTTATATAATACATCACACTTTATGGGTGAGGTTGAAGAACAAGACTATAATTTCTAGGTAATGTCTATGTTTACCATCTTTTATCATCTTAATACTCCCAATTAGATGTGGTCAAATTTTTCTTCCTATAAGCATCAATTTCCAATGAAGCACATATGTGGTACTTTTGTTAAGAAAGACTGATATATGGTGATATACTTAAATGAATTATCAATTTTTTTTTAAAAAAAATTCTTCCTATATAATTTGTTTACTAGTCATAATAGAGAAGTTATGAATCATTTTTAGTGGTAATGTATGTGATAGAATGTGATGACAACTTTACTGGTTTATTATGATTTGCAACTCCACTGGAATTTGATGAGAGTAATAGATTCATGTGTTTTGAAGATAGATTTAGGAATTATATATGATCCCATGTTATTATATTATGTATTATATTCATTTCTAATGACTTTAAGAATTCCATTTTTATGGACTAAAAACAGATGGAGGGTCGACTATTTATGTAGTAGGCATCTTCTGTTGGGTTTGGGAGTGGGCCATAATATAGTAGGAAATAGTGGTTTTTTGGGACGTTTTAGGAATCTGAAAGGCTACTAGTATTGGTTAGGCGGTCAACTCTTCCTCTAAGAGGGTAACCCTTAGTCGAATATTATTAGTGTAGTCAATGGGGGCACATTCAAACTGATTGTGATTGATACATAAATGAGTTCCCTTACATTGGGGAGATGGTGAACCTATAGTGATAATGTTTGTTAAGAACATGTTTTAATGCTCAGTGTGGATCTGGTAAGACTCAAGGATTAAGGGAAGGTCTAGAAGTGTATAAGAACATGATAATTGGGGATCTTATGAATATTCTTGCCTTGGAGTATGTTTTGGTTCTAAGGACAAGGAGAAGTAGTGTATAGAATGTGATGTCCCATAAGATAGTCAGAAATTAGGATATCATGTTTTAGTTTTTAGACAACATAATGCAATAGAGACGGATCCTAACATGTTGAATGGGGAGAAATTGATTTTTCAATGTAAAATTGTTGTGGAAAAAATCGTCACATCTATTTTATATGGTATATGTGTTCCATAATAACTCATATTTTCACATCTATTTACTACTTTTATGTTATTGTAGTGTTACGTTATAGAGAGATGACTAGTGATATTCCCTCGGGGGTTTTGCGTGAGGGTATCCGTAGCTTTTGAAAGAGAACTACCATTATTTGTGGGTGTATGGTTATCTTAGAGTTCATTGTGTTGGTGATGTCCAATTTTGATGTGATCCACATGATGGATCTGTTGAATCATTATTGATAATATATTAACTACTATCACTGATTTTTATTGTTCATATCCATTTAGAGTGATTTTAATACCTTTTATAGGGTGTTTAATCTATAGGTAGAAAATTTTGGGCTTATCCTAAGGTATCTATGTGAAATTTCATCTCATTATGCTAGTGTTATTCTATGAGAAAAACATGCATGCCAGGACTACATTACTTTTATCATTGAATGGTTCTAGGATGCATTTAATAAGTATTTAATAGTATTTCCAAATGATAGGTATATCAATTTCATGTTGAATCTTATTACAAATATAGATCTTATATCTTTCACAACATATAGGATGGAACCTAATAATATTATTGAGGTAAAGGTTCAACTACATGATCTATAGGTTCATGTTTTTAATCACTCGAGAAGGTTGATGGTGATTTCAAATAATTTACAGATTATATAAGGCTGAATTACGTAACAGTTATGAACAAAAATTATCTTACTTCAATTGAATACATGTTTGATCGGTTGAGATAATACATGTCGTTTCTAAAGATCAAATTTAGGTCAAGTAGTCATGATCTATGTGTGAGGCATTATAATAATTTTTTTCCATCTTTAATGAAAACATTTGGACATGACTTAGTGTTTTTCACTATTCATCAAAAATTGAAAGTTTTCATAAAAATACGAAAAATTTCACCCGAGGAAAATTTTGATATTCCGAATCCAAAAATGAAGTCCATTTTTAAAGATAAAATGTATAAAATTTCAAAAAGTGGGTATTACTATTCATAAAATCTAGTTTTATTGGTTCTGGTGTGTGTTAGAACTCGAAGGTGCGTACAACACACGCTACTGTATTATTCAAAGTGAAGTGTACCCTGGAATCATGGGGTGTTACATTCTCCCCTGCTTAAAATAATCTCGCCCTAGAAATTTCTAAATACTACTACATTAAAAGACATGGGTGGTTTTTCATCATGAGTTCCTCAGGTTCAAACATTGCCTCTTCCCTCTTATAGTTTCTCCATAGAACATTTACCAGACGAGTCCTCCGGTTTGTCAAAACTTGTTCTCTTGTATCAAGAATCTTGACAGGCTCTTTGCAATAAGACATATCGGGTTCCAATTATAATTCCTCATAGGTGAGTACATGCGTTGGGTCAGGCATGTATTTTCTCAACAGTGATACATGGAACATATCGTGATATTTGGAGAGACTTGCCGGCATTGACAATCAGTAAGCTATAGCCCCAATTCGTTCAATAATTTTTAATGGCCCGATGTACCTGGGACTCAATTTTCCTTTCTTGTAGAATCATATAACTCCCTTCCATGGAGATAACTTCAAGAAAACATGTCTCCTACCTGAAATTCCAAATCCTTCCTTTGGTTATCGGCATATCTCTTCTGCCTACTTTGAGCTGCTTTAATGTGGTTTTGGATTACCTTCACCTTTTCCATCATTTCCTCCACTAGTTCTGGGCCTATAAGTTTTCTCTCACAAACTCCATCCCAACAGGTTAGTGTGCGACATCTCTTTCCGTATAACGCTTTATATGGTGCCATCTGAATACTTGAATGGAAGCTACTGTTATAGGAAAATTCCACCAGAGGTAAATATTGATCTAACATACCCTGAAAGTCAAATTAGAATGATCTCAACATGTCTTATAAGGTTTGAATAGTCCGTTCTGATTGTCCATATATTTGAGGGTGGTAGGCAGTGCTCAAATGAAGTTCAGTATCCATGGCCTTCTGAAGACTTTTCCAGAATCCTGAAGTGAAATGGGAATCAAGATGAGAAACAATTCATAGGGGTACTCCATGAAGTATCACAACTTCATTAATATATAGTCTTACTAGATGTTACAGTGGTAGATCTTCTCTTATAGCAAGAAAATGTGCTGACATGGTAAGACGATGAACAATAAATCATATAACATCGTTCCTTCAAAGAGTCTTTGGTAGCCCCATGATATTGTCCATTTTAATATTGTCCCATTTCCACTCGGGTATGGGAATAGGTTGCATGACTCCTCCAGGCTGTTTCCTTCTAGCTTTCACTTGTAGAAAAACCATACATATTGACACAAAATCAACAATCTTCCTCTTCATGTTGGCCCACCAAAAATGTTCCTTGAAATCTCTATACATTTTGGTGCTCCAAGAGTGTATAAAAAAATTGGATCTATGTGCATCATCGAACAATTCCCTTTTCAGATAAGGATTATCGAGAACACAAATCCTCTTCCCAAATTTTAAAATTCCTTCTTCATACACAAATTCTCTCCATATCCCATCATTCATAGATTTAATCTTCTTATGAAATTCTTCATCATCAGTCTGAGAAATCTTAATGATTTCTAGTAATGAGGGATTGGCAACCATTTGAAAAAGAATTGATGTTCCACCTTCCGTGGTTATTCCCATGTACATCTTCACTTGATCCATGAAAATTGGATCCCTTTCAATTCTCATATTGTTCAAAACTCCATGATATTTTCTACTCAAAGCATCTGCCACCTTATTTTCCATCCCTGGGTGGTAGTGTATCATGTAGTCATAATCCTTGAGTAATTAAAGACATCTCCTTTGCCTCATGTTCAGTTCTTTTTGTGAGAAATTATACTTCAAACTCTTGTGATCAGTATAAATCTCAAATTTTTCACCATAGAAGTAGTGTCTCCATATTTTCGAAGAAAAGATCACAGCTGCTAACTCGAGATCATGGGTAGGAATGTTTTTCTCATGATTTTTCAACTGTCGTGATGCATAGGGAATAACCCTATCATTCTGCATAAGGACACAACCAAGTCTTTTCTTCGATGCGTCACTATAAATAACGAACCCATCATTCCTCGATGGTAGATTCAATATAGGAGAATTGACTAATCTTCTCTTCAGTTCTTCAAAACATTCATCACAGACTTTTTTCCAAAGAAATTTAATCCCTTTACGTGTGATCTTTGTTAATGGGTTAGCCAACTGGGAAACATTCTGGACGATATGTCGATAATAACCTGCATAAAAATAAAATTGTGTACCTCAGTTATACTCATCATTGCATTCCATTCTTGGATTTCCATGGTCATAGAAGGATCAACACAAATTCCATCTTTAGAGACAATATGGACAAGAAAAAAATCATCTGAAACCAGAATTCACACTTGCTAAACATCCCATATAATTCATGTCTTCCCAGAGTCTTCAAGATAATGCACAAGTGATTTTCCTGATCTTCGTTGCTTTTGGAGTATACAAAGATATCATTAATAAATACCACCACAAATTCAACGAGATATTCCTTTAAAACTCTATTCATTAGATCCATGAATACAAAGAGTACATTAATCAATCCAAAAGGCATTACTGTATACTCGTAATGCCCATACCTTGTTTGAAATGTTCTCTTGGGAATTTCTTCCTTCTTCACACACAACTGATGATATCCAGATCGAAGGTTAATCTTTGAAAAGTATTGAGCTCCATGCAGTTTGTCAAATAAATCATTAATGCGAGGTAGGGGAGACTTGTTCTTTATTTTTATAGCATTGATCTCCTTGTAGTCAATACATAACCTCATAGATCCATCTTTATTTTTAACAAAAAGAATAGGGCATCCCCATGGAGAAACAATAGGGAGAATAAATATTTTATTAATCAATTTCTTTAGTTGTTTCTTTAGTACAACTGATTACACAGTGTCCATTCTATAAGGGTTCTTTGATATGGTTCTTGATCTAGGAATTAAATCAATGGAAAACATAACATCTCATTCTAGAGGATGTCTAGGTAAATCTTCTGGAAACACATCTACATATTCATTCAAAATAGATACATCTTATATTTGAAAATTCATTTCCTCACCCACCGTCATTTCATTCTCTTCCTCCCCAATAATTGAATTTAGTTGAGCTACTGGTGGTGGATCTAGATAAGAATTTGGTCGTGATGATTCTTCTCTAAAGATAAGGTGTTCCTTATCATCATCATCAAAAATAGTAACCTAATTCTTCTTACAATAATTTTCTGCATAATTTTCTGAATTCCAATCCATACCAAGGATTATATCAAATTCAATCATAGGTATGATGATGATATCCACAGAAAAAGAAAATTTATGTGCTCTAATGGGGACTAATTCACAAAACATTGTTACAATGATACATCCCTTAAGAGTTTTAACTGACAACTCCCTTGTTAAATCAAATTGGAAATATCTAATTTTCATAGAAAACGAGGAAGATATGAAACAATGCAATGATCTAGAATGAAATAATGAATTTTCTAAACTTGAGGAAACCATTAAATTACCTGCCACCACATCTTTCAATGCTTGTGCCTCAGCAGTAGTGATAGAATATGCTTGGCCTTGATCCCTTGGCCTTTTCTGAGGTAAGTTCCCCTAACTCTTTGGAAATTCATTGGCATAATGTCCCATCTCCTTGCAATTATAACATTGGATATCGGTAGATTCCTTCTTGCACTTTAAATCACAATCTTGGTGGCCTTTTTTACAACACTTGTAATAGAGTCTCATTCCTTTTAAGCAAGTACCAGGGTGTTTCTTCCGATATTTACTGCATGATGGATATTCATCTTTTCAATTATTCCCCTTATTTCCATTCCCAGAGTGATCAGTAGATCTCTTCTTCTCCTGCTTTGATTTAAAGTCATAAGACTTAGAGAATTCCTTTTCTGTCATGATAGCACATGAGACAATATCTTCGTACAACGAGAAGGTTTGTGAGACTAATTCTCGATGGAGAAACAGTTTTAACCCATCAAATAAATGATCAATCTTACTTCTTGGTTTACATATATAATCTGCATTATACCATTCTAACCATGTAAAGTTAGCCTCATACTTTGTGATATTCTCATCCTCCTTTTGTCTCAGACTCAAAAATTTCCTTTCCATATCTGCTCGATGGTAACGAGGAAATTATTTTTCAAAAAACATATCTTTGAACTCCCTTTATTCCATATTTTACACTTATTCATATTCCTTAATGTTTTGAATAAAGGACCACCATTGATCAGCATCACCAGTGAGGCGTTAAACTGCCATGATAACTTTTTCCCTTTCACTACTCCCCAAGGCATGTAATATTTTCTTTAAATAATTTTTTCATTGCTCAGCTACTAAGGGATTTGTATTCCCATTGAATGTTGGTGGTTTTTTCCTCATGAAGTGATCGAATATTGATCCTCCATGCTACAGATCAGTGAGCTCCATATGGGTAAGGTTATTATTCATAACCAGAGTGAGTTGTCCCAGTATAGTGATTAACTAATTAGAACCAGTTGCATCACCAGCACCACTATAATTATCTTGAGTAGGAGGGAAATCCCTACATGGAGTGTGTGCATTGATATAGTATCCATTTCTTCCACTAGGCACCATTTCTAAACAATGGCATAAACTAGATCATTTTATAAATCAAAATACATAATTCCATACTTGTAAAACACTTAACATAAATTGAACAACATATAGATATAATCCATACTCATAAAAATGTTTTCTTTGAGGAAGTATATACTCATAAACAATTCAAAACGGTTTGGAAAGAAAATGATAATTATCCTAAGCATATCCCTCGAGAGTGTCGTAACCAAGAGTGCAGAAAGGCCCGTTGTCGTGCACCAGTTCTCATTCGAGTCTAGCTCAATGCAGTGTTTTCGGGTTTTACCCCTAGGTACATCTGTACTAGTGCCACCACTACCTGCTCGTATCCAGACATGGATTTATTTCTCGGAAAACTCATAAAATTTCTAAAATACCATAATTTTAGGATGTTTTTCTATAATAATCCTCAAAGTCCATCTTAGGTCTATGTGATTTAATTAGAGTTTACCTAAATCTAGGTTCATAGGTTTGTATTAAACTTCCTATGATACCAACTGTAACGCATCGACCCCAGTTACCCAGAGTCGGTGCATTATTATATTACATTGTCATGATCACAAAAGATCAAGTCTCAAAAGACTGATTAGTTTAGTAGCCTAGGAATAACTAGATACATTCATAAAGTTTAAATTACATCAAAAAGTGAAAACTACTACACCAAAATATTTTCTTCATATCACCTCATACTATCCCTACATGTCATTCATAAATTACTTCTTCACATCCTAGGAAAAGTAAAATATTGATAGGGGTGAGCTCAGATGCTCAGTCGGGATAAAAATATAGCAGACACTTTCATAAATAAGCATAATCATTTAAGGCAATGTATAACTAAAACAAAAGCCTTTTAAACTTGAACTTTAGCAAAATATGGTAATTATAAAATGAAATAATTTTATTTACTTATTCACAAGGATATTATACTTGTTGAATAATCACGTGCAATATCAATAACTACTTTCATAATGATGGAATGCATAATGCCAGACTATCATAACCACATAGTCAAGTCCTTGTGTCAACACTACAAATAATATTTTGTCAGGACCTTGTGCCATGACACTAGTTTGTCTCATGAGACCTACCGATGCATCAAGTAGCTATAGCGTGCTCTAACTGTCCCATATTAAGTCTAATTCATTCCCCATATGAACAGGTTTAAACATAACAAAAACATTAGTATTAAAAGAAGCATACGAAATGTCAATACATTCTCTATAAACCATGAATGGTATAAAAATCACACATCCACAGTCAAACATATCACAAAACCTTCAATACAATATGGAAGTTTTGTATCATAATAAAGAAACATCAAATAAGCTTAAAATCTATCAAAGTATGTTGAATAGATGAAATCAAAACTATTTAAGAAAAATATCTCTTTTTTGAAATCATTTAAAAGTCATATAAATATAAAATAAAATATTTATTTTGAAAATATTATTATAATCTTGTAAGGGAAGCTTCAACCATTTATAATGGCCAAAAAATAGCCGCACCCACCGGATAAGTTAAAAAAGACATTTATACCTTAATTCTGTCGAAAAGGTTAAAAAGGACCTTTTTTGGAAAATAACACAAAGATTACTTTATAAAAATCTTATAAAAAGTCAAGAAGGGTATAAATTACTTTAACCCATAGTCTTTATAATATTAATAATGATTTGAAATACATTTTTAAGAAGCATGGATGTGGATGATAAAGAAGTCCTAGTAGATAATTACGTATAAACAACCTCGGATAATGAAGAGATCGTGAAATAAACCCTTACCTTGTACTTTTCCTTTGCTATGGGTAGGTTAACCACCTGTATAATGGTGAAATAATTTTTTTTAAATTATAAAAGAATAATATACATTAATATGATATCATATATGATCTTTTAACATTTCTTTTTTAATAATATCTTAGTATTATCGTCGTTTCGTATGTTAACTTACTCGTTTTCTTTTATATTTTTTGTTACAGAAACCGTGTTTGTTATGGATAGGTTGTATATTATTCATATCCAGAATTATATCAAGTGCTTAAACATTATTTTTAATCATAAAATGAGAATTATACTTGAATGGATACGATGGAGAATGAATCGCATCGCGTTTGTGGAGACGGTAGTCCGTACGTATGCACGAGCGACAATATCATTATTTTGATATTAAAATAATATATAATTGGATGGTATATCATATATAAAGAATCATTATAATGTTATATTTATTATTTACATGAATTACATATCATTATCATACCCATGTAAATAATAATATATTGAATAACAATTACACCACGACGTGGAGACGGTAGGCCGTACATACGCACCTATGGTGACATGTCATTCAAGGGTTGGATAGAATAATGAATTTGGTTGTTCCATATTTATAATAACATCACAGTATATAGAAGATACTGGATTTATTATTTTATAATAGAAATAACATAGAAAGAAGAAGTTGAAGAAGAAAGGAACTTGAAAGAGGGTGGTGAAAACATTACCTCTTCTTCGGGTTCTTCCTTTTGATTTGATCAAAAGGGATCCTTAGGTTGCCTTTATGATCAAACTAAGGCCTCTAGGTTGAATTTAGGGAAGTGGAGAGGATATTTGGGCAGTTTTTGGTCGAACCAAAAGGCTTTTAATGTATGAATTTGAGAGAAGGGGGTTCCCTTTTATAAGAGGGGTGAGGGGAACCTTAGGAAAAGCTAGAAATATTACTTTATAATGAATTTATATTCAGTTTATAATGGCTCCAAAGTGGATTATTTAATTTTTAAGGTGGGGATAGGTCACAAACCATTGAACCAATAGGTTTTAGACAGGTTTGGTTCATTATATTAACCTTATATTTTAGATTTAACTCTTAGTTAATTAGTTTGACATTTACCATGTCACTTTGTATTTTTATATTATATAGTTATTAAACATACTATATACATCCAAGAGACCCCAAATTGGTCCATTAATAATACAACTATCATGATATAAGTCCTTTGGTCGAACCTTATATTTTTAGGAAAATAATATAAATTAATAATATAGTATTTGTTTTAAAACACTTTTATGTCAATTTTGACACTACTGGGTATTTTGTTTTTGATAATTTTATAACAACATTATTACTTTGAAAAGAATTTATATAACCAATCCTAATATGACATTATAACCTAGATATTTATTGGAATTCATAAAATGTCTCAAATTATTATTTTTTTATATTTATAATATCAATTATTTTTATATTTTATTAATTATGTAATTACTGCATCACCATTGTTTCATAATTAAATTAAATTATTTAATGACTAAAAATAATAAATAAAATACTATTATGTAGGAAATTTTTTTGATTTGTAATGAATATTTATAATCGAATTTATTTTATGTATAACCATATATTAAAAATGTTTTAGTTATTAAACTTTGATTTTAACACTTTTAACTCTTCGTTGAATTAAATAATAGTAAATGTCCTAATCTAATCCATGTAGACCTAAATGATAATATTTTATTCATAAGGTTGTTCTTGGTCGAGATACACTTTTCCAATAGAATTAGGGCATGTTTTGGGTAATATTAATATCATTTTTACCCTTAATTACGCTATTTACTTTTAATTATGGTAAATAAAAGTAAAAAAGTTACTATTCACCAAAAATTATTTTTATCTTATTAAACCACATTTTACTCCTTGATGTTAACCGTGTCGCTTGGATTTTCAAAATTCCACTTACAGAAGCGGTAAAATTCTGTTTTATATGAATTTCCAAATTCTCCTAAGAGGTGGGTAAAAGACGGTGAAAAGTTCAATAAAATTTTTATATATCTAAAATGATTCTAAACTAAATCCAATGAATTACATCGAACTTATATAGGTATTATTTATCCATTTTGACCTTAATTAAATTTAAATTATATAAATAAATATTCGGTTTTAAACCTTGACTCAGTGTTTTTCATTATTTATCAAAAATTGAATGTTTTCAGAAAAAAACAAAAATTCCACCCTAGGCTAATTTCGATATTCCGAATCCAAAAATAAAGTCCATTTTAAAAGATAAAATTTATAAAATTTCATAAAGTGGGTATTAATATTCATAATGTCTTGTTTGATTGGTTGTGGTTTGTGTTAGTACTCAATGTTGCGTACAACACATTCTATTGTATTATTCAAAGAGAAGCGTATTGTGGAAGCTTGGGGTGTTACAATTAGGGGGTCGTTGATCTTATTTATTCACTACCCATTATCTAGTGAAAATTTAATTAAATAATAATATCCATTTTTATGGGATGGTCGATGACATCTCATGGATGTGATGTAGTATGGGTTATCATGGACCAATAAAATAAGTTCATGTATTTCTTATGGATTTAAGAGGCTCATTATATGAACGATCTAAGTCAATTTCATGTATAGAAGATAGAGAATATTCATATTGTGACTATTATATTCTTCATTGATCATTTTTTTTACTTAATGTGACGATTATTGTAACAACCCAAGCTTCCACGGTACGTTTCCCTTTGAATAATGCAATGGCGTGCATTGTACGCAACTTCGAGATTCTAACACACCACAACCAATCAAAATAGCAGTTATGAATAGTAATATCTACTTTTCAAAATTTTATAATTTCTATCTCTCAAAATAGACTTCATTTTTGGATTCGGAATATGGAAATTATATTAGGGTAAAATTTTGGTACTTTTCGGATAACTTTCATATTTTGACGAATAGTGAAAATTACTAAATTTTAATTAAAAACAACTTTTTTAATAGAAATAATTATTATTTATAAATTATGTATTTTAGTGGTTTTAAAGTATATTTTGAATATATTTTTACCATTTAATTCGATGTTTGTCATTGGACATAATTTCACAATTAAACCAGACATAAACAAGTGCCAATCTTTTGATAGTTATTATCTCTTAAAACCACGCATTTTGTTTTAACAACGAGAATTAATTTTAAATTAATTTCTGCCACTTATGTGTTTTGAATTTAGAAAAATGGATTCCTTATTTGGAATCAGGATGTCCAAATTGTGTAAATATGTTAATTTTATTTTTGACATTTTGAATAATTACTTCGGAAAATATTTCATTTACCATGGTTAAAGAGTAAATCCGGTAAATAAGGGTTAACAAATAATATTATAATAATAATAAATTACCCTAAAACATGTCCTAACCTTATTATTGAATACATTTTCGACCATGGGCATCTTTGTGTTGATTTTTGGACCCCATGGAGCCACTTGTAAGTGATAATCACACACTATATTAATTAAGTTAAAATAATTAAAACAATGACATAAGCATATATCTTTTAGAAAAACATTTTTTACATAGGGTTATATAAGTTGGATTATTGATTATAAATATTCATTATAAAGATAAAACTATTTCATAAATAATGATATTTTATTTATAATTTTTAGAAAATAAATATTTTAATTTATTTTTGACACAATGATGATGCAGTAATCACCATAATAGTAAAAAATTAAAATAAGTGATATTATAAATAGCCAAATAAATATAATTTGAGACTTTTTATGAATTAAACTAATTTTATAGGTTAATATGACATTTTAGGAATGATTTAATTAACTCTTTTAGAATTAATTATTCGATTATGATTTTTAGAAAAATCAATTATTGAATAGTGTCAAATGTTACATAAAATAGTTTTTAAAACAAATATTATATTATTAATTGATATTAAATTCATAAAAATCTAAGGGTCCGCCAAAAGACTTATATAATGATAGGTGTATCATTAATGGACCACTTGGGGGTCTTTTGGATGTATATAGTATGTTTATTAACCATATACTATAAAAATACAAAGAGACATTGTAAAAGTGAAACTAATTAACTAGGAGTTAATACTTAAAGATAAGTTTAATATTGTAACCCAAACCTGTATAAATCCTATTGGTTGAGAGGATAGCTACCTATCCCCACCTTAACCTTTAAATAATCCACTTTGGAACCATTAGAAAGCGAATATGAATTTATTATAAAATAATATTTCTAGGTTTTCCAAAGGTGCCCCTCACCCTCTTATAAAAGGGCACTCCCCCTTCAGATTAATTCACACATTCAAAGCCTTTTGGTTCGGCCAAACCCAGCCAAAATACTCTCTCAACTTACCTCACTTCATCCTAGATACCTTCCTTTAGTCAGAAAGCCAACCTATGGAGCCCTTTTGATCAAATCAAAAAGGAAGAACCTGAAGAAGAGGTAATAATTTCACCACCCGTTTTCAAGTTCCTTTATTCTTCCACTTCACCTTTATTTTTTATTTCCATTCTAAAATAATAACTCTAGCATCTTCTATATAATTTTATTTTATTATAAATATAGTCCAACCATATTCAGTATTCTATCCATCCTTTGAATGACATGTCACCATACGTGCGTATGTACGGCTTATCGTCTCCACATCGTGGTGTAATTGTTATTCAATAACTTATTATTTGGATGGGTATAATAATGATGTGTAATTCATGTAAATAATTAATATAAAATGATTATTATTCTTTATATATGATATACCATCCAATTATATATTCTTTTAATATCAAAATAGTGATATTGTAGCTCGTGCGTACATACGGATTGCCATCTCCACGAATGCGATGAGAATCATTCTCCATTGTATCCATTCAAGAATAAATTTAATTTGATGATTAAGAATAATGTTTAGAGACCTGATAAAATTATGGACATGAATAATATACACCCCATCCATAAAAAATATTGCTCTCATAACAAAGAATGTAAAGGAAAATGAATCCATTAACACATGAAACGATGATAATACTAAGATATTATAAACAAATCAATGTTAAAAGATCATATATGATATAATATTAATTTATATTATTCTTTAATAATTAAATTAAAATTATTTCACCATTATATAGGAGGTTAACCAACCCTCTACCATGGAAAAAGTACAATGTAAGGGGTTTCTTATGTCACTCTAAATTTCGTTAGAATTCCATTATTCACCACTTATTTATTGCATGTGGTGTATGTGTACTTCCCATGATTGTATTCATTATGTAATATAATTTAATTAATGGGTATTTACATCATCATTTTATGATCCTTATTTCATGGGTGTATGTTTCGTTTGTTACCGAATCATTATGGGAATTTGAAATTTCAATTTCCACTCATTCGGCTTTACACATACTTCATTGATTGTTTTACTCCAAGATTATGTGTGGAATCACTATTCATTTTAATATGTCATAATATTAACTCCCCTTTCTGTGGATATAATTTTGATACACATAATTACTCCATTGATAAATTCTAAAGTCATTGGTATGAACTTGATATGAGTAATTTTTACTCAATCTTGTTTTTTTGAGTTAAACGTCATATCCATTGGTGTTGTTTTTACAAGAATATGTGTGAATGTCCTTTGATTGTTTTAAACTGAATATCAAATCATATTGAGTGTATTTATATTTGTCACACATAATTATGTCCTTGATTTATCCTTAACCTAAGGATACGACCTTTATGAGATATTTCATCTCAATTTACATTCCACTGAGACTCCATTGTTGTTATACACCAAATCACATTTATATGGTGTATATAATGTACTTTGACATAGTATATCATGAATAAATTTATTCTCAAGATATTAAATGGTTTTTATTATCTAAATTATTTGTATTCAAGTGTCTCTCTTTTGGTTATGAACTCTAACTAAAATATCATTTTAATATGTTTTAATGATTTATTACTCTAAATATTTCTCATTAATGTCTATGTTTAAAAAATGGTTTTAAGGATTTATTTATATGGACATTAATGTTTTCAAATAAAAATACATTTTAAAAGTTTCAAAGTGGTATGGGACACTTTGATTCAAAATTCTATTTTTAAATGTCTTCTTGACAAATAGTGTGACTTTTGAATGTTTTCAAGAAAAAGGGGGATATTTCTCTTAACAGTTTGATGATTATTTTAGTCAATGTCAATATAATTCATTATTCTCGATTGGGGTTAATATAACACAATAAAATCTTCCATATTTTATTGAATGAGTTATGTTTGACTGTTGGTGTGATATTTTTATACCATCCATGGTTTGTGGTTAAAGTATTGACATTTCGTATGCTAGTTTTAATACGAATGTTTATGTTATGTTTAAACATGTTCATATGAGGAATGCATTGGACTTATTAAGTGACGGGTGGATCCCACTATAGCTCCTCGATGCATCGGTAGGTCTCGTGAGACATACTAGTGTCTTGGCACAAGGCCTTGACAAAATCTTATTTGTAGTCTTGGCATGAGGCATTGGCTATGTGGTAATGATAGTCTGGAATTATGTGTTCCATCACTATAAAAGTGGTTATTGATATTGCATGTGATTATTCATTTAGTAGAATATCCATGTGAATTGGTAAATGGAATTATTTCATTTTATTTTTTCCATACTATATTGAAGTTCAAGTTTAAAAGGCTTTTGTTTTAGTTATACATTGCCTTAAATGAATATTCTTATTTATGAAAGTTTCTGCTATATTTTTATCCTTACTGGGCATTTGAGTTCACCCCTTTTCTGAGTTTTATTTTTCCCAGGATGTGAAGAATTAATTTATGAATGACTTGTAGGGATAGTATGAGGGGATAAGAGTGTGGGCTATGGAGACTATATTATTGTAGTTTTCATTTTATGATGTAATGAAAACTTTATTAATGTATCTAGTTATCCCAAGGATACTAAACGAATCGGTCTTTCGAGATTTGATCTTTCTTGTGATCATGCCAATTTTATGTAATAATGCACTGACTCTAGGTAACTGGGGTTAGGTCGTTACAGTTGGTATCAGAGGAAGTTTAGTACAAACCATGGAAGCTAGATTTAGATAAACTCTGATTAGATCATGTAGACCTAAGATGAACATTGAGGATTACTATAGAAGAACTTTCTAAATTTTGGTATTGTAGAGATTTTGTGAGTTCTCCGAGCAATACATCCATGTCTAGATACGAGTAGGTAGAGGCGGCTCTGGCATAGATATACCTAGGGGTAAAATAAAATACACAGCTTTGAGCTAGACTCGAACGAGAACTAGTGCACGACAATGGGCCTTGCTGCACTCTTGGTTACGACACTCCCGGGGAATATGCTTAGGATAATTTAAATTTTCTTTACAAACTGATTTGAAGTACTATATATATAAGATGAGAGTAAATGACCATGGTTAATCTTAATGTGTTTCAAATTGAGAATATGGAGACTTGTTAATCTCTAAATGATTTTATGACTACTGTTAATCACATAATTCTTGCTAGTTTTAGTCAATGGATGGATTCCAAGGAAGTCATAGTGACTTTGAGAATGATGTACAATGTGGGAATGGTGGTGGAAATGAGCAAAAAAATGGATTGTTGATAGGCGTAAACGATATCATCTTTATGACAAATCAATTTTACAAATATATGATCAACAATATATATGTTAACCAACTCCCAGACTCAACAAATAAGAGAAAGGTGATGAATAATAAGAGCTCCAGTAGTGGAGACCAAGGAGAAAGAAATCCTCAATTTCCATCATGCATGGAATGTGGAAGGAGACACCCAGGAAAATGTCTCAATGGGACAAATAAATGCTTTACGTGCGGGAAGGAAGGACATTAAGTGAATAATTGCCGAAAAAAATGAAGAGTACTGTGGAAGAAGATAAAAATGGTACCAAGAATCCATTTACTGTCATTTGCTGTAAATGTAGGGGACCTGGCCATTACACGAGTGAATGCCCTATTCTATAGGATATTTTATTTGTCAAAGAAGAATCTATGTGGAAATAAATGGTTGGAGATATGTTTAAAAAGTATCAATTCACTTTATTGATGGATTTACTTTGGAATATTTTTCTATTTTATTTGTAACCCTAACGTCTTCCATGTGAGAATGATATTTGAGGAAGAATTATCTTTTCTCATGTGGATATAGTTATAAATAACCATTTGGTTTTATATGATCATTGGGTTTGAGGCCATTACAAGTTATTATAATTTGGGATGAAAAATCAAGGTATGAGATAATATTTTTTGTTAAATAATGTTATGGTTATTTTGAGGAATTTATCTCATTTTGGAAATGTTATAAAATATAGTTTTTGAAAAAGGAAAACACACAGACCGTGTGACAACCCGCTGCGTCGGACAAAGCTGTGGGAATCGAACCCACAACAAAAGTGCGATTGGGATTTGTCGCCTACCACTGGACTACGTGAAATCCCTGGTTAGTGTGACTATTATATTGGTTAAATGATTTTATTGATCAATAATCAGTTGATTTGGGATCTTATGTCTTATCAAATGAATACACTTAGTATAGGAATATGATTTGGTGATTATGTGATAAATGTTATTTTGAAAGATGATCTCTTTATTGAGAACACTATATGCCCAAGGAAAATAGAATACTATGGGATTTCATTTGAGGAGTAATAGTGGATTTTTATCAATGTTTTTATTGTGGATTTATAGTGACTTGGGTTATTTATGGAAATGATTAAACTATAATAATGAATATGTGATTAGGTTAATTACTTTTAAGTTTGTGACTTTAAGAGTATTTGGTGTCATTTGGAGATAAAATTTAACGTGGAAGACTACCTTCTTAAAATTTTTGGGTTTCAATATTATTTTGGATTATATTGAAGGATTTTAAGGACAATTAATTATTGAATGGTATTTATTTAAAATTGGGGTATTGTTGGTTTAATTTTAGAATTTAAGATTACTGCTTTTTTCTCTAATGGAATATCCATTTGGGGGATCATCAGATCTTATACTAACCGTTTTGGTTTTGATTAATCTCTAAATACAAGGTAAATATATATTTTACCATACGTGACTCATGTTATTATATAGAAGTTTATTCTAGCTCTTCCAGTGTGACCAAGTCTTCTTGAATACTCATTGTTCAAAAAAATGAGTTAGTGGTAGAAATTTATTAAAGGATGAAACTCTACTTAAAAAGTAAGAAAATATCTTTATGTTCTTATTCAATATCATAAATGAATTCCTCATCCTTATATAATGTAACTTAAAACAAAAAATGTTTTCTTTTTACTTTTCCTACTGAGAGACTAATGTCTGTTTGTCCCAACACAAATTTTTTGTTTTCTTATTGTTAACTTTCTCCTAATAATGATTTCTATATCTCCCCATCAGAAAATGAAATTTATTTTATCATCCATATCCATGTTTTCCTACATGGAATCCTAGTATGGGTTATCTTGGGTGACCATTATACTTCCCTTTCATCGTTTTGAAGTGATAGTTTAATTGACTCTTTTTCCGATGTGGGACATTCCATTTTATTCTCATGCCTAATTTTTAAAAAAAAATTGCGAGGACACAATTTATTGATGGAGGGGAGAATGTAACACACCAATCTTCCATGGTATGTTTCCCTTTGAATAATGCAATGGCGTGCATTATACGCAACATCGAGATTCTAACACACCACAACCAATCAAACTAGCCGTTATGAATAGTAATACCTACTTTTTAAAATTTTATAATTTCTATCACTCAAAATGGACATCATTTTTGGATTCGGAATATCGAGAATATCCTTGGGTGAAATTTTGGTACTTTTCCGATAACATTCATATTTTGATGAATAGTGAAAATTACTAAATTTTAATTTAAAAAAACATTTTTAATCGAAATAATTAATATTGATAAATAATGAATTTTAGTGGTTTTAAAGTATATTTATAATATATTTTTACCATTTAATTCAGTTTTTGTCATTGGATATAATTTCACAATTAAACTACACATAAACAAATGACAATCTTTCGATAGTTATTATCTCTTAAAAACACGCTTTTTGTTTTAACAACGGGAATTAATTTTAAATTAATTTCTGCCACTTCTATTTTTTGTATTTGGAAAAATTGATTCCATATTTGGAATAAGGATGTCGGACCTGTGTAAATAGGTAACTTTTATTTTTAGACATTTTGAATAATTACTTCGGTATATATTTTCTATACCATGGTTAATGGGTAAATCCGGTAAATAAGGGTTAAAAAATAATATTATAATAAAACTAAATTACCCTAAAACGTGTCCCAACCTTATTGGTGGATATATTTCTGACCACTGACATCATTGGGTTGATTTTGGGACCCCATGAAGCCACTTGTAAGTGATAATGACACTTTATATTAATTAAGTTAAAATAAATACAAAAATGACATAAGCATATATATATCCTAAAAACATTTTTTAAATTGGGTTATATATGTTTGATATTGGATTATAAATATGAATTAGAAATCTAATAATATTTCATACATAATTATATTTTATTGAAAAAATTTAGACAGTAAATAAGTTAATTTATTAATGACACAATGATGATGCAGTAATCTCCATAATAGTGAAAAATTGAAATAATTGATATTATAAATACCCAAATAAATATAATTTGAGACTTTTTATCAATTAAACCAATTTTTTAGGTTAATATGACATGTTAGGAATGATTTAATTAACTTTTTTGGAAGTAATAATTCTGTTATGATTTTTACAAAAATCAATTATTGAATAGTGTCAAAATTTACATAAAAGAGTTCTTAAAACAAATATTATATTATTAATTGATATTAAATTTCAAAAAATATAAGGTTCATCGAAGAGACTTATATAATGATATTTTTATCATTAATTGAACACATGGGGGTCTCTTACTTGTATATAGTATGTTTATTAACCATATAATATAAAAATACAATGAGACATTGTTAAACTAAAACTATTTAACTAAGAGATAATACTTAATTATAAGGTTAATATAGTAACCCAAACCTGTATAAATCATATTGGTTGAGTGGTTTTCGACCTATCCCAACCTTCACCTTTAACTAATCCACTTTTGAGCCATTATAAACCGAATATGAATTTATTATAAAATAATATTTCTAGCTTCTCCAATGGTGCCCCTCACCCTCTTATAAAAGGGCACTCCCCCTTATCATTAATGCACACCTTCAAAGCCTTTTGGTTCGGCCAAAACCTGCCCAAATACTCTCCCAACATCCCTCACTTCATCCTAGAGGCCTTAATTTAGTAATAAAGCCAACCAAAGGAGCCCTTTTGATCAAATCAAAAGGAAGAACCCGAAGAAGAGGTAACAATTTCACCACCCTTTTTTAAGTTCCTTTCTTCTTCCACTTCTTCTTTCTTTGTTATTTCCATTCTAAAATAATAACTCCAATATCTTCTATATAATATTATGTTATTATAAATATTGTACAACCATATTCAGTATTCTATCCATCTGTTGAATGACATGTCACCATACGTGCATACGTACGGTTTACCGTCTCCACATCGTGGTGTAATTGTTATTGAATAACTTATTATTTGGATGGGTATAATATTGATGTGTAATTAATGTAAATAATAAATATAACATGATTTGTATTCTTTATATAAGATATAACATCCAATTATATTTTATTTTAATATCAAAAGAGTGATATTGTTGCTCGTGCGTACGCACAGATTACCGTCTCCACGAACGTGATGAGAATCATTCCCCATCGTATCCATTCAAGAATAAATTTAATTTGATGATTAAAAATAATGTTTAGAGACCTGATAAAATTCTGGAAATGAATAATATACACCCCATCCATAACAAATATTTATCGCATAAAAATTAATATAAAGGAAAATGAATCTGTTAACACCTGAAACGATGATAATACTAAGATATTATTAACAAATCAATGTTAAAAGGTCATATATGATATAATATTAATGTAAATATTTCTTGAATAATTAAATAAAAATTATTTCACCATTATACAGGAGGTTAACCAACCCTTGACTAAGGAATAAGTACAATGTAAGAGGTTTCATATCTCACGCTTAATTTCGTGAGAATTCCATTGTTCACCACTTATTTATTGCATGTGGTGTATGTGTACTGCCCATGATTGTATTCGTTGTGTTATAAAATTTAATTTATGGGTATTTAAATCATCATTTTATGATCCTTATTTCATGGGTGTATGTTTCTTATGTTACTAAATCGATAAGGGAATTTGAAATTTCAATTTCCACTCATTCGGATTTACACATACTTCATTGATTATTTTACTCCAAGATTATGTGTGGAATCGCTATTCATTTCAATATGTCATAATTTCCACTCCCCTCTCTATGGATATAATTTTGATACACATAATCACTCAATTGATAAATTCTCAAGTCATCGGTATGAACTTGATAAGAGTAATTTTTACTCAATCTTGATTTTTTGAGTTAAACATCCAATCCATTGGTGTTGTTTTTACAAGAATATGTGTGAATGTCCTTTGATTGTTTTAAACTGAATATCCAATCATATTGAGTGTATTTATATTTTTCACACATAATTATTTCGTTGATTTATCCTTAACCTAAGGATATGAGCTTTATGAGATATTTCATCTCAATTTACATTCCATTGAGACTCCTTTGTTGTTATACACCAAATCACATTTATATGGTGTATATAATGTACTTTAACATAGTATATCAAGAATCCCTTTATTCTCATGATATTACAAGGTTTTGATTATCTCAATTATTTTTATTCATGTTTCTCTCTTTTTTTAGGAACTCTAACTAAAATATCATTTTAAAATGTTTTAAAGATTTATTACTCTAAATATTTCTCATTAATGTCCATGTTTTAAAAATGGTTTTAAGGATTTATTTATATGTAAATTAATGTTCTCAAATAAAAATTAATTTTAAAAGTATGAAAGTGGTATGGGGCACTTTGATTCAAAAACCTATTTTTAAATGTCTTCTTGATAAATAGTGTGACTTTTTAATGTTTTCACGAAAAAGGCGGATATTTCTCTCAACAGTTTGATGATTATTTTAATCGATGTAAATATCTTTCATTATTCTTGATTGGTGTTAATCTGACACAATACAATCTTCCATATTGTATTGAATGAGTTATGTTTGACTGTGGATGTTCTATTTTTATACCATTCATGGTTTGTGGTTAAAGTATTGACATTTCGTATGCTAGTTTTAATACGAATGTTTATGTTATGTTTAAACATGTTCATATGAGGAATGCATTGGAATTAGTAAGTGACAGGTGGAGCCCGCTATAGATCCTCGATGCATCAGTAGGTCTCATGAGACAAAATAGTGTCTTGGAACAAGGCCTTGATAAAATCATATTTGTAGTCCTGGGACGAGGCCTTGGCTATGTGGTTATGATAGTCTGACATTATGCATTCCATCCTTATAAAAGTGGTTATTGATATTTCATGTGATTATTCATTTAGTAGAATATCCATGTGAATAATTAAATGGAATTATTTTATTTTATTTTTTCCATACCATGTTGAAGTTATTGTCTAAAAGGCTTTTGTTTTAGTTGTACATTTCCTTAAATGTTTATTCTTATTTATGAATGTTTCTGATATATTGTTATCCTTTCTTGGAATTTGAGCTCACCCATTTTCTATGTTTTATTTTTCCCAGGATGTGAAGAAGTAATTTATGAATGACCTTCAGGGATAGTATGAGGGGAAAAGAGTGTGGGCTATGGAGACTATATTTTTTTAGTTTTCATTTTATGATGTAATGTAAACTTTATTAATGTATCTAGTTATTCTAAGGCTACTAAACGAATAAATATTTCAAGATTTGATATTTCTTGTCATCATGCCAATGTTATGTAATAATGCACCGACTCTGGGTAACTAGGGTCGGGGCGTTGCAATTCTGATATGTTCTAGGGAATGTGATTGACACGTATGTGCATTTGAGCACATCCTACCATCCTTAAATTGATAAGTAGACTAAGGGTATTATCCAACATTTAGAGGAAATGAAACAATATTTATCCCCTAATATAATTTTTTCCGTTTATAACCACCACACAAATGAAACAATCACATTTAATAATGGTAATCAAGAATGAATTTTGATTGTGATTTTGAGATTTTATATAGTTGTAGGCGGTGTTGTTCACATCTATATTGGTAATATATGGGGAGAGCTAATGGTTATGTAGATAATTCACATTCATGAGATATCAGAGTATATCAATTTCATAGTGAATTGGTTTAGGACACCTCAATATAGTTTGATATATTATACCAACCAAGTAAACCATACTTGAGAGTTTGATGTGGGTAATCATGTATTCAAATGTGTGTCATGTGGGTTGTGACACCAATATATTCTTTGGTATGTGAAGACAATTCATAGGTTTGTGGGGAAATTCAAGGTATAATAGAGGACCTATATCATGGTTTATACGTTATATATTGTTGATAGATAGTTTTATACATAATATATTCCATACATATAAACTTTAGAGGAACTATCTTAACCCTTATTATATAATCAAAAGTAATGAGGTGAAGCTAGAACCAGACATGTCATTTAAGGAATGATTAGTTAATGTCACAGATTATATTGATATGATTAATCATAGGTATATAGTTCCTATGATTCAAGTATTATTTAAGTACTGGAAAATATAGAAGGACACATCAAAGCTTGTTTTTAATTATTGGTTGTAATGAACATATATTTTCTCGGATGGGGATTTATAATGTTTATTATTATAGCTCAAGGAAGATATAATATATAGTGGTGATGTTATAAAGAATAATATTTTTTAGGGGTTATATTGAAATAATTTTCACTAAACCTTTTTTATTTTGGTTATTGTTGGGTGTTTGATGTGTTGGGAGGGGCTCTGGGATCTGTTTTGGGAGTACAAAATAAATATTAGTGCAGATTTCATTCTGAAATATTACATTGAGTAAAAAATCGATTGGTGTTGGGTACTCCGTGGAAGTGTATTTTCAGTCGGTATCACCATGTGGGATATAGGCTCATTGATGAACCTATTGCTAGTACCCTAGAGTATCTCGTTAAAAATTGGTGTATTTTTCCACCTAGTGGATACATGATGTGTTTTGTAAAAATAAATTAATTAGTTGTTAAAATTATTAAATCAGAACCACTTACCATCACAATTGTATTATAGTTTCACCTAGTTCACCTCCCACTATATTTTCCTAATGTTGTTGTGGTGAATCAATTTCATTAATTATTGTAATAATGGTTTGATCATATTTTAGAATCACTTTAGGAAAGGATACAATTCCTATTCCATCAATTTCAGTTATCCTCAAAATTTCACTATATATCATTGGACGAGCACCAATTATGGGAGTTCGGTTTGGTTTTTCTATTTTGATAGCTTGAGGCAGAGTCAACTGGTGGTATTTGATAAATGGTAACATACGAGTTACCGGTAGCTACCCATTTCATTCATGTAGTTTTTTATATGTTTAGTATGAATCTTATCGAATTAGTGAAGTGGAAACCTTGTACATGTCTATTGATATTTCATTTAAAATAATTATTGAAATTTATAAGAAATAATTATATTGTATAGGTCTACAAGTGGTATTCAATTAGACTTGTTATAGTATTAAGGTATATTATAACCTATAACAAAAATTATAATAGTAAAGAATTGTGACATAAGACTCGTCAAAGGTGTATAAGTTTATATTATGACATTAGGAAACTCTGGTATAATCATAGAACCACATTAATATTGAAATGGATAGAGAATTTGATAGTCATGGGGTAGGTATACTAATTATGATACCTCAAGAAGGTTAGTGGATTATGAGCATGAACCTTTATGAATTAATTAATAGTAAAATTTTTATATTTTTTAAGAGTTATGAATTGATATTTATGGTGACTATGTGGTGGTAAATCATCTACACATTTCATGTTGATGGTATCTCATCCACCCCAGGTTTTATTGTGGAATATCATCCTTCTAAAAGTAGTCGGTGATCCATCATTCTCCACATTGTCGATGTATTTATGGTACCTCATCCACAGAAATAAGGTTAGTGGTTTTGAGTCATCCACACTTGATATATTGGTGGTGTTTTGTCCACCCCTATATCAATATCAACAGTGAATCATCCAAATTTGGAAGTTGTTTATATAGTGAAATATCAACTTTGATACTTGTATTGATGAAACCTTTTTGACATAGGAGTTGATGAATGTGGTATATCATCCACTTATTAGAGTAGTCTTGGTGGAACCTCATCAATTTGGAATCAGGTTCTGGAGGTATCTCATCCACCAAGAATATGATATAAATTATATATCATCCACATGGATAGTTTTTATGTGGTGAATTATGCATATAGATACCATATTTTGTGGGATATCATCCTCTTAGTGTGGATAATACCTCATTCACATTGTGGTGCAACATTTTCCATAAAGGTTTATATTGGTAATATATCACTCACAAATTGGTAATTGGTGATGATTGATAATTATCCTTTTTTATGTGATATGGAGTGATATACATTCATAATTGTGGTATGTTTAGACCATGGTTATAGCATCCCGCATTTTTATCCCATAAACATTCATTACATTTTACAAAACTGAGGATCTTTAAGGATTATTGTCTTGGAAACCAGGAACTTAAAACATGAAAACATGAAACATTCTTCTTAAACACTTGAAAGGCTTCTCCTCATGTTCATTCTAGGTTCATTACTGTATCTCATACCCTGAGGACATACATCAAAAAAAGGGTGAGCATAAGGCCCAGTAAGGGAAACAAGGGGAAACATTTAACATGTGAACTTGGGATACATCAACAATGTCATGAAAAAGAACTTTAAGTCATGAGAAAGAAATCGTGAGGCATATCATAATTAAAATAACATTTTTAATAACTTGAAGATGTGTCTAAAACATTTAATATTGACAATAATTTCTATTTCACCAAGCTACATCCCCAAGGTGTCATTAAAAATCACCAAGGATATTCACCAAGGCGTCGCTAAAAATAGTCATCTCTAGAGATTAAGTCTTTACCCAGTACATTGGAGCGATATCAGGGCACACTCTTAACATGTATTTATTATCATGTGAGCCACATATATCATCATCAATCATTTCATAAAGAACCCATATAGCATAAAAGAAATGGGTTTGATTTCATAATCATAACGTTTTAAAACTGTTTTAAAGACATGATATTTATGTCACTTTAAACCCACGGAAAGGGAAAGCGGGTCTCATGTATGTAAATCCCAGAATTTAAAATAGAAAAACATGGTATATATGTGAATACACCTATAGAAGATAGATCTTTGAGTATTCACTTAATAAAATAAAAGATTTTTAGAAAAAGAGAGAGACATTTTTGACGAGGAAATTCTGCAGCATAACGGATATGTTTCGGAGTTTTAAAAAACATTGAAAAGAGAAGGGAAATGGGTCACCCACTCATAAATGATACATAAAATAGGAGGGGAATAGAATATTAAGTATTTAAGAACATGATAAAGAAATTTTAATGATATACCATATTAAACGAAGAACTTGAAAGGAAGACAAAAATAAGATTTTTCTTATGAAAATTCGGCAGCCAAACGGCGTCACTTAAAACTACCAAAAATGGATCGACGAGATCAAATAGAGTCTCTCATCATATGAAAATAAATTATCACTATGATAGATATAGATATAATACCCCAAAAAAATAAAAATGAACTTGAAATACTTGACCAGAAAATAGAACTTGAAAATGAGAAGGGTGGACGAATCCCTTAAACATTCGGCACCCTAACGGCGTCACTTAAAACATCAAAAATGGATTTGAAGAGATCAAATAGGGTCTCTCATCATATGACTATGAAATATCAGTATGATAGATATAGAGATCATACCCCAAAAAAAATAAAAAGGAACTAGAAATACTTGACAAGAAAATAGAACTTGAAAACAAGAAGGGTGAAAAAATCCCTTAAAAATTCGGCAGCCTTATGGTGCCACTTTAACATTCATAAAATAAAATGATGAGAGAAAGAGGGGTTATATAATAATATGAAAATGAAAAGGGCAGTAATAGGAATATAAAATATAATCCTCCAACATAAGTGCATGGAGCATAAAAGAAATGACATAAAAGGGATTACTTGAAAAGAAAGAGAGAGGTCAGATCCCTTACCATAAAAAGTAACTCTTAATACTCAAAGGTTGGGTCCTTGAGGGCTTGGGGTCACCTTGGGAGGACACATTCGGAGGTAATGAGACCAGAGCTTCTTTGGGGGAGAGTTGGGAGTCGAATGGATGAGAGGATGGCTTGGTAATTATAGGGAAAGTGAGGGGACAAGGCATTAATGGCCAAGGGACACCTCATTGGTGGTTTTGGAAAAACCATGGTCTTCCCTATGGTATTTTCCCATGGTATTGGCCACTTGGGACACCTCATACCTTATATTACTATTCATAAGTCGACTATATTGAGTACATACTTAATACATCATTTAATTATGTCATTTAACACCGGTAACTTAAAACCCGTATTTTCATTATTCATCGAAAATTCAACTTTCTCAGAAAAGTCCCAAAATTTCACCTTAACCAAATATTGATGCTCTGATTTCAAAAATGATCTCCATTTTATTAAAATAGTTTTCTAAATATTTTTAATTTAATTTTTAAATAAATACACTATTCATAGAAAATTCATTTTTTTCAGAAAATCCCCAAAAATTACCTTAACATAATATCGATGCTTTGAGTTCAAAAATGAAATCCATTTTATAAAAATGATTTTCCATGTATATTTAATTAAATTTTTAATTAAAATCACTATTCACTCAAAAAAACTAATACTTGACTAATAATTTCTGAAATAGTTATTTACCTATTTTATTGAATCACATTACTTAATCAAGGTGCCTAGATTATATTAATACTTTCTTTATGTGATATTACTAATCCATTTGGTCACATTACTAATCCTAAGCATAAAATCACTATTCATAATTTACTATTCATCAAAAATCAAGTTGATCTTATTAGACTCTATATTTTGTACTGAACATAATTGTAGATGACAATTTTTTGAAAATCATTACAAATTTTTAATTATTTAAGGTTTACATAAAACATTTTCAAAATATCCTTTTTCTAAATTTCATCAAAATATGCATACTATATTTATCCGGTCATTTGAAAATTCATAAACTTCATCATAAGAAGAAATCAAAATTATTATTTAAAACAAAGGATTACACAAGGCAGTTGCGGTCTCCTTACATAGCATCTTATAACACAAGAATAGGACCTAAGTGTAAGGTGTTTTAAGGTGAGAGAATCTGAGGGAGGCTCGACCAACATCGCACAAGTAGTAATTTCTATTAGTTTTATCTTCTCGCGAAGGAGATTCCATTCTAACTTCGCACGATGAAGTTCATCTTGGGTTTGGTCAAGAGTAATTCCTAGTGGTGCTACCTCCTTCCCAAGTTCTGTTAGATGGGATTTGATCAGTCCAAGACTACTGGGTGAAGCCATCGAATCTTCTTTCTATATTAATTAACAATGATAACTTGTATTTAGAGAAAATAATCTAAACATTTAGTTCCCAGTAGTCATATTGACCAATGGTCATATAACTGTCCAAACCCAGCGGTCTCATTTTAATTATACTCATGATATCAAATGAAATAGTTTTGTTGAGTATAAAATAAAATAACACACAAAATTAGGAAACAAGATTTATTCAAAATTTTAGGTCATTACAATCTTCCCCCATAAAAAATTGCATCCTTGTAATTTTTAAAATTGTGTTTTAAAATGTCATTGAAAGTCCCACATCGGAAAAGGAGTCAGTAAAACTATTACTTTAAAAGAATGAAATGGAAGTAAAAAAGTTCACCTGAGTTAACCCATACTAGGATTCCATGTAGGAAAACATGGACATACAGGAGAAAACAAAGGGTCACGTTCTGAAGGAGACTGATTGAAAACATGATTAAGAGAAAGTTAACATCAAGAAAATAACAAACTTTTGATGGGTTAAACGGTATTTGATTTCCTAGTAAGAAACGTTAACAGACAACATTTTTTTGTTTTACGTTCCTTTTCATAGTTTTTAGGAATTCATTTACTACTTAGAATAAAACACGGGGAAATATACCTACCATCAAGTAGAGTTTCATCCTCTAATAAGTTTTTACCAAGACTAATATTTTCTCCAAATGATGATCATTCAAAACTACTTGGTCTAATCAAAGCACAAGAATCATCTTCTAGAGAATCACATAATCCACCAAATAGTAACTATCTATTTCTTCTATTATCTCAAAAATAGAAAGGTTATGATTAAATAGCTTTTCAAAAAGAAAGAATCCCATAGGAAGGGAAACTTCTTTAAATCTTCAAAATTCCATGGTACTACCCAAAGTTCATCATAGATCATTCCATAAATAATGGTCCTTAAAATTCCCTATAATAAACCAAACTAAGATTGAAACCCAAATATAATAAGGATTTGATAACATAGTCTTCCAAAATAAACTGCATCGTTCATCTCAAACCAATATCATCCACTCCTCACATCTTTTAAAAAAGTAGCTAACCTAATCATATTTTACCCAAGATATGTTAATCATTTCCATAAGTAACCTAAATTACTATAAGTCCACCTTAACTTCATCGATTCTTCAAAATATAAGTAAACCTTACTCCTCAAGGAAAATATCGTAGTAATCTATTTACCTTGATCATATAGGGTTCCTAAAGTAGTGAACGTCTTCCAAAATAATAATCATATTTTAAGCCCCTTATCATCTCTATCATATTAATATGGCAATCATCCCATTTCCAGTCACATTGGTTGTTGGGACATGCTCTTACATTTCCCGCTATTAACTATGAAAAGAATGTACAATTAGGGGGCTTAAATACTTAGCCAATAATCATTAAAAGGAAACATTATACATAGAAGGATAAACTTGTAGACGGAAAGTATACCCTAACTTGTGATCCCCTAGGTTCCAAACTATGTTATCCATGATCATATATTCTTATGTGAATCTTTATGTTATTTTATCTTTTTTCATTTAATAATGGTTCATACTAAGCTTATGAATTTTCCAAAGCATATCCCCTGGGAGTGTCATAACCAAGAGTGCAGCAAGGCCCGTTGTCGTGTACCAATTCCCGTTCAAGTCTAGCTCAAAGAAGTGTTTTTGGGTTTTACCCCTATGTACATCTATTCAAGATCCACCTCTACCTGCTCGTATCTAGATAGGGGTGTATTTTCATGGCAACCCCTTACTAAATACTCAACAAAATACCAGGAAGATTTCCTATATTTAAACATTTATATAGGGTTCTTCCTAGAGTTTTCATATCCTATTTTCCACAAAAAACTAATCCATCCTTTGATACCAACAATAGAATCCCACCTTTTTATCAAATAAACTTTCATTACATTTGACAAAACCGATGATCTTTAAGGTTTAGTGTCTTGGAAACCAGGAACTTAAAACATGAAAACATAAAACATACTTCTTAAACACGTGAAAGGATTCTCCTCATGTTTATCCTAGGTTCATTACTACATCTCATAACCTGGGGACATACATCAAAAGAAAGGGTGAGCATAAGGCCTAGTAAGGGAAACAAGGGGAAACATTTAACATGTGAACTTGGGATACATCAACAATGTCATGAAAAAGAACTTTAAGGCATGAAAACGAAATTGTGAGGCATATCATAATAAAAATAACATTTTTCATAACATGAAGATTTGGCTACAACGTTTAATATTGATAATCATTTCTGTTTCACCAAGGTCCATCCCCAAGGTGTCATTAAAAATTACCAAGGTTATTCACTAAGCCGTCGTTAAAAATAGTCATCTCTAGAGATTAAGTCTTTACCCAATGCATTAGAGTGCTATTAGGGCTCACCCTTGACATGTCTTTATTATCATGTGATCCACATATATCATCAGCAATCATTTCATGAACAACCCGTATAGCTTAAAAGAAATTGGTTTGATTTCATAATCATAACGTTTTAAAACTACTTTAAAGACATGATCTTTATGTCACTTTAATCCCACAGAAAGGGAAAGTGGGTATCATGTATGTAAATACTAGAATTTAAAATAAAACAACATGATATATATTTGAATACACCTATAGAAGATAGGACATTGAGTATTAACTTAATAAAATAAAAGAGCATTAGAAAAAGAGAGAGACGTTTTTTAGGTCGAAATTCTGCAGCATAACGACTATGTTTAGGGGTTATAGAAAACATAAAAAAGAGAGGGGACTTGGGTCACCCACTCATAAATGATACATAAAACATTAGGGGAACAGAATATGAAGAATTTAAGAACATGTTTAAGAAATATAAATGATATAACATATGAAACGAAGTACTTGAAAGGAAGGAAAAAATAAGATTTCACTTATGAAAATTCGGCAGCCCAACGACGTCACTTAAAACTCCCATAAATGGATTGATGAGATCAAATAGGGTACCTCATAATATGAAAATTAATTATCAGTATGATAGATATAGATATCATACCCTGACATAATAAAAATTAACTTGAATGACTTGACCAGAAAATAGAACTTGAAAATGAGAAGGGTGAACGAATCCATTAAACATTCGGCAGCCTAACGACATCAGTTAAATCATCAAAAAAGAGAATTTAGGAGATAAAATTGGGTCTCTCATAATATGAACATAAAATATTAGTATGATAGATATAGAGATCTTAATCCAACAAAATAAAAAGGAACATGAAATACTTTACATGAAAATAGAACTTGAAAACGAGAAGGGTGAAAGAATCCCTTAAAAATTCGGCAGCCTAACAGCGCCACTTTAACATTCTTAAAATGAAATGATGAGAGCAAGAGGAGGTATCTCATCATATGAACATGAAAAGGGAAGTAAGAGGAATATAAAAGAACATCCTCCAACATAAGATCACGGAGCATAAAAGAAATGGCATAAAAGAGATTACTTGAAAAAGAAAGAGAGGTTGAATCCCTTACCATAAAACATAACTCTTAAAACTCAAAGGTTGGGACCTCAAGGGCTTGGGGGCACCTTGGGATGACTCCTTGGGAGGTAATGAGACTAGAGCTTCGTTGGGGGAGATTTGGGAGTCGAATGGATGAGAGGATGGCTTGGTATTTATAGGGAAAGTGAGGGGACAATGCATTAATGGCCAAGGGACACCTCATTGGTGGTTTTGGAAAAACCATGGGCTTGCCTATGGTATTTGCCCATGGTATTGGCCACTTGGGACACCTCATACCTTATATTACTATTCATAAGTCGACCATATTGATTACATACTTAATACATCATTTTCTGATGTCATTAAACATCCGTAACTTAAAAACTGTATTTTTACTATTCATTGCAAATTCAACTTTCCCAGAAAAGTCCCAAAATTTCACCTTAACCAAATATTGATGCTCTGATTTAAAAAAGGAACTCGATTTTATTAAAATTATTTTCTAAATATTTTTAATTTAATTTTTATATAAATACACTTTTCACCGAAAATTCATTTTTTTCAAAAAAATCCCCAAAAATTACCTTCACATAATATCGATGCTCTGAGTTCAAAAATGATATCCATTTTATAAAAATAATTTTCTAAATATTTTTAATTTATTTTTTAATTAAAAAATACTATTCACCCAAAAAAACTAATACTTGACTAATAATTTCTGAAACAGTTATTTACCTATTTTATTGAATCACATTACATAATCAAGGTGCCTGGATTATATTAATACTTTCTTTATGTGAGATTGATAATTAATTTGGTCACAATACTAATCCTAATCATAAAATCAATATTCATAATGTACTATTCATCAAAAATCAAGTTGATCTTATTAGACTCTAATTTTCGTAATGAACATAATTATAGAAGACCATTTTTTGAAAATCATTACACATTTTTAATTATTTAAGGTTTACATAAAACATTTTTAAAATATCCTTTTTCTAAATTTCATCAAAATATGCATACTATATTTATCTGGTCATTTGAAAATTCATAAACTTCATGATAAGAAGAAATCCAAATTTTTATTTAAAACAAAGGATTACACAAGGTAGTTACAGTCTCCTTACATAGCCCCTTATCACATCAGCATAGGACCTTAGTGTAAGGTGTGCTAATGTGAGGGAATCTGAGGGTGGTTTGGCCAACATCGCACGAGTAGTAATTTTATAAGTTTGAACTTCTCGAGAAGGAGATTTTGTTCTAGTTTCACACGATGAATTTCGGCTTGGGTTTGATCTAGAGCAAAGCCCAGTGGTGCTACCTCCTTCCGAAGTTCTATTGGATGGGCTTTGATCGGTCCAAGACTACTGGGTGAAGACATCGAATCTTCATTCTATATTAATTAACCAAGATCACTTCTATTTATAGATAATAATTGAAATGCTTAGTTTCCAACGTTTATATTGACCAATGTTCATATAACAGTCAAAACCCAACGGTCTCATTTTAATTATACTCATGTTATCAAATGAAATAGTTTTGTTGAGTATAAAATAAAATAACACAAAAAATTAGGAAGAAATATTTATTCAAAATTTCGGGTCGTTACAATGGTGATATTATCCAATTTATAAAGATATTAAGTAGTTATTGGCACACATTTCATGGATTATGAGTACCCTTGTAACACCGATGATGTCTATAAGTAATTTTCATTTAAATAATACTACATTAAAAGGTATATGTTACATGAAAAACTAAACAATAAAATATTCCCAACATATTTCAATAAATTAATAATAAATATGAATATATTAATAATTTATGATAACTTTCTTTTAATTTCTAGACTAATTAAATTTAATGACATGAAAATAATTAATTAATGTGAAATAATTAAAATCCTTCAATGTTAAAAAAATATTTTATTTAAAGAATTTTTATTATTCATTTTTTTATTTTAAAAAATTGAACATTTTTAGAAGTCTCTAATGTATAAATTATTACATTAGGTTCAAATTATTTTTAAATATATGTGGAAGAAGATGAAAAAACTTGAGGTTTTAAAAGGCCATTTTTCTAAAAAACTGTTTTTTATTTATTTTAAATATTTCCATCTAAAAGATAAAATATAAAAAATTTTATTTGATTTAATTATCTATATTATTTAATTTGGTATTTCAAAATTATCTAAGGTTGAATTTTTGGGATTTTTCTGAAAATTTTGTTTTTAATTGAATAGTAAAAAATAGCTTTTCAAAAATATTATAACTTTTTTGACCTCATAATGTTCTAATATTTACATAAATTTCTATGATATTTCATTAAATAAAAAATATTTTTTAATCAATTAAAATAATTTATTTTTAAAAAATTATGTTGAATTTGGATACCAGTGTATGGAATTTTTAATCAAAAGGGATATTTAATTCTAATAAAAAACTATTTTTTGATGTTTTTCAATAGTTATGTAACAAGGATGGAAAATTAATCAATAAAATGGTCTAAATTTAAAATAACCATCATTTTTATATTCATAATCTAATTAATTTCCTGATAATAAATTATATACATGATTTTTGCAAATATTCATTTTTATGATTAAAAAGTCATTTTTCAAAAACCTTTTTCCCTTGCATTTTATGTAATGATATTGAATTTAAATTTTTATAGATATATGAATTTAATAATAATTTATTTATTAATTAATTTTAATTATAATAAAAAAATATAATTTAATAAGTTAAAATTTATATTTGGGCATAAAATTTACATAATAATGAAATAGTTTGTCACCATAATGAGGTTTAAAATGGTTGGGTGGTGGTTAAAAAAAGATAAGTC
This sequence comes from Viscum album, assembly GCA_963277665.1. Lineage (NCBI taxonomy): Eukaryota > Viridiplantae > Streptophyta > Magnoliopsida > Santalales > Viscaceae > Viscum > Viscum album. Next base: position 364,313,930 of record OY728162.1, on the reverse strand, counting down.
TTCTGTTATCTCTAAAACATTTATAAATATGTTTGGTTAAGTGAGTTTAGACCCTTAAATATAAAATATATGAAATTTGACTAAGTTGGTTCCACATTTCCTTGATAATTCCATTTATTATATTTTAATGTTTCTAATATTTTAACGGGGGTCACTCCCATATCTTTTAAAAGGAATACTACTATACTCACTCCTTAAAAAATCCAATGCTCTATTATCCCAACAATGATATACCCAAATACCTTCATAACACCCATAAACCGGATTGAGAGGATTTTTCTTATGAAAAATTCCCATCTAAGCTGCCTTAATGTGTTTTTTCAATGCAGATTAACTCGGGTACCTGAATAAGTTCTTATAGATGATTTTCAAGATTAGTTTTTATGAAACCTCATCCAAATTTTATATAAACATATAAACATAATTAAATTAATAAAATTATTGTAATGATTTTTTTGTTAATTCTACAACCATATTATATTGCATTTAAATATAATGAAAATTGAAAATGTCAGTCATGTGTTTTGCAGGCCACCACCTCCTTAAAGTGACATATGTTGTTTTTAATAAAAACCTATAATTGATTTTTATATAGATATATTATTATATTTTCAACTAAATATTGAATCTATAAATATAAATTATTATTTTATATCAATTCATTACATCTATTTTGCGAGGAGAACATTACACATATATATGTGTGGACTACCACCCCCAGAAGTGATGTAGTTCATTTTTAATCACCATTGTATAGTAATAGTTATAAATAAGTTCTTGATAAATATATTTAATATTATGGAGTAATATATTTCATGAATATTATTTGATAATGATAAAAAAATAATTAATTATCATTCTAAAGTAACCATTAATATCACTAAATTAACCAAAAATAAATTTTCTTAAATTCCATCTAAATGAATCATAACCAAAAATATAATGGAATTAAATTTGAAAATTTTTAGTCACCATTGAACTTATACTATTTTAACTTAAAAAATTTACTCAAAAACATCTCATTAAATAATGGGTTTCGACATCACCATAAAAAATCATCTGCGAAACAACTGAAATTCCATACATTTGTTAATGAATGTAAAAACTAACAACAAACATGGGGAAAAATTATTGTATTGGAAGAAATGATATTTTAATTGATATTATTATGTGTTTTAAATAATTCATTGAGGTAATTATGTTTATCATATATGAGGTTATAGGGTAATCTTGGAAGATAGGATCTAAAGTACGTGTTTCTCATCTCACATTTATTTCATTGAGACACAGTTCATATTCGCCACAAATTATAAATTTATTTGTTCTTATAAAAAGAATTTTGTTATATTATGGTAATTTTTATTAAAATTATATGGATTTAATAATCTATCTTCGGTTTCACTTCCACATGTATTTAATTTAATGGTTATCAAAGAAGTAAATATTCATTATTTTTAATACACTTCATTGATGAATCATTTGAGTTATGAAAATATTTCCATATTATGTTGTATATTATACCACTTTGAAATATTATATCTAATACCAACATTAATAATTATAATTTAATTTACATATCATGTACTCTCTTTCAAGATGTCTTAATTGATGTCTTATAAAACCCATAATGGTTCTTTGTCTCAGTTTCAATTAATTGTGACATGTTTCATATTGTGCACCATTATTTATTTTATTTAATGTACATAATGAAGAATTAATAAATTTTATAATTTTCATTTCTTTAATTAAATTTATTTTCAAACCCATATAATTTTCTAAAATTTATTTTATTTTGATTCGAAACTTGCTAAAGACATGAATGGTTATTTACAATCATACCTTATTATTTTGAATAATTTTGTTTCAATCTACATAACTAGAATTATATTTTATTTTTCCCATTAACACATATATTTTGTTATTATGTAGTTATTTCTATCATTTTCATATATTCATTCCATTTCCCTCTTTTTTATACACAAAATACCGAGATAATTTCTATTACGAAATCCGACCTTATTTTTTTGTCAAGGTCATTTCTCATCCTTATATATATTATTTATTTTGTTTCAAGAATGTTATTTTATATACATTAATGATTCCGTAGGGTCATTTTGTTTTATATTTAAAATTAAATTGAATATATTAAAAGGAAACATTTTTTAATTTTCATAATTGGTAATTTTTTCATTTTTTATAAAAGATTGAATATAGTTTCTTTTATAGTGTTTTAAAAATGAAAGACTTTTACTATAATAATTTTAATTTTTCATGATTTATCTTCTATTTTTTTTATTATTTCCTAATATAATATATATATCTATTATACTTAAAATTTTTCAAAATAAATGTAATTTATTTTATTTCATGTTTTTAAATTGAAATTTCATTCCAATAATTAATATTTTTATCTTTCACTTAGAATTTTCTAATTAAAAATATTTTATTTTCAAGATTTTCATTATTATTAATTTTATAAAGAATAATTTATTAATATATATCTTATCATCTCATGAATATATTATGTAGAGACACTTTTAACAATATTGTTTCAACAATGTTAAAAATGTTTTTAAGTATTTTTTTAAAAGATTCACGTCCATTTGCTTCTCTATTTTCTAAAGTTCTTATATTTAATGTGAATCCATACATTATCATGAAACAATTTTATACCTCACCCCATTCAATTTATTATCCTCTATGTATTCTATATTATTTCTATCATTGAATTATCCAAATAACTATTAAATTATATATTGTAAAGACGATTATTTACATTAATCATATTAGGTATTCTTACCAGAAAGATAGCTCATTTATTGACATCAGAGAAATTGATAATACATATAACTTTTAGTTTTATATATAGGATTTTTGAATTCTATGGGGAAATTATATTTGGTTGATGATATAAAGATTTCATATTTATACATCCCTAAAATTCAAATAAATAGTATAATAGTGAGTGGGGTGTCGATTCCATTAGGAAGGATCAATGTATTTTTGATTGACCAAAACATGAAAAAAAGAAAAAATAATAAAATCATGTAGGTAATGGAATGATGTGTATGAAAATGAAACTATGAAATGGAAGTGGTGGTGGTATGAAAAATAAAAGAGAGTATACACAAATAGTGGATGATATTAAAGACCTCAGAGAGTTAATAATTAACAAAATATTATTCATGAATCTTCTCAAATTAAAACAATAATTTAATTCTTTGAGAAAGTAGAAAGGTTAATTAAACCATAAATTCGTTGAACATATACTACTCGGTGAAACTTTATTATTCTAGATCTCTCAATATTAATGTTATAATTAATCCATACATTATGTAGGAGGGATTGATTTACCTTTATTCTATTTTTTGGTATATCGTCCCATGATCGAGATTTAAATGATTCACATTTATCAACCCTTAATAGTTTCCTGGCATCCTAATTCATCGAGAACCTGTATTGTGAAGAAGTACATTAATTAAATTCAACATATTTCAATATTTTTACCTCTTCTATTTATTCACATTTTGTTATTATACATTTTTACATTTATTATAATATTAATTTATTATAAAATATATATTTATATGTTAATAATTTTATAATAATAATTATTATTATATTTTCATTTTTCCCTTTTCTCCATCGGTTTTCGGTCTTCTCCTCGAGCGCTCAACATTAGCAGCCAATAGGACTGATCGAGTGATCTTCTATTGGGTTACATTATAACTGTCATCTTCATTAGGGGAACTGTGTGGTCCTCCATTTTAGAAAAAATGGATTCATAATTGTGTGGTGGTACTTCATCACTTGGTAGTATATATATGATCAATTTACATCCTCAAATCTAGGTGCAGTTTTGTGCCATATTGTGAAAGATTCAATGGAAAAATATATTGGTTCGATTAAGGGAATTTGAGTATGACAATGTGACATCAAAATTTTTTGGATTAAGTAAGAATATTTTTTATCTAAAATTAGGTCATCGGGAAGTATGGAGGATTATCTGACAACACTTAGTCTTCCTTCCTACAGTAGTGACATAGAAACAAGATCTTGACTTGGAGAACATTGTTGTAGTATTGTGGGATTCAGAGGATTTATATATAGGATTTTTGAATGCTATGGGGAAATTATATTTGGTTGATGATATGAAAATTTCATATTTATACATCCCTAAAATTCAAATAAATAGTATAATAGTGAGTGGGGTGTCGATTCCATTAGGAAGGCTCAATGTATTTTTGATTGACCAAAACATGAAAAAAAGAAAAAATAATAAAATCATTTAGGTAATGGAATGATTTTTATGAAAATAGAACTATGAAATGGAAGTGGTGGTGGTATGAAAAATAAAAGAGAGTATACACAAATAGTGGATGATATTAAAGACCTCAGAGAGTTAATAATTTACAAAATATTATTCATGAATCTTCTCAAATTAAAACAATAATTTAATTCTTTGAGAAAGTATCAAGGTTAATTAAACCATAAATTCATTGAACTTATACTACTCGGTGAAACTTTATTATTCTAGATCTCTCAATATTAATGTTATAATTAATCCATACATTATGTAGGAGGGATTGATTTACCTTTATTCTATTTTTTGGTACAACGTCCCATTATCAAGATTTAAATGATTCACTTTTACCAACTCTTAATAGTTTCCCTGCATCCTAATTCATCGAGAACCTATATTGTGATGAAGTACATTAATTAAATTCAACATATTTTAATATTTTTACCTCTTCTATTTATTCACATTTTGTTATTATACATTTTTACATTTATTATAATATTAATTTATTATAAAATATATATTTATATGTTAATAATTTTATAATAATAATTATTATTATATTTTCATTTTTCCCTTTTCTCCATCGGTTTTTGGCCTTCTCCTCGGGCGCTCAACATTAGCAGCCAATAGGACTGATCGGGTGATCTTCTATTGGGTTACATTATAACTATCATCTTCATTAGGGGAACTGTGTGGTCCTCCATTTTAGAAAACATGGATTCATACTACGGTGGTGGTACATCATCCCTTGGTAGTATAAATAGGATCAATTTACACCCTCAAATCTAGGTGCAGTTATGTGGCATATTGTGTAAGATTCAATGGAAAAATATAATGGTTTGATTAAGAGAATTTGAGTATAACAATGTGACATCATAATTTTTTGGATTAAGTAAGAATATTTTTTATCTAAAATTAAGTCATCGGGATGTATGGAGGATTATCTGACAACACTAAGTATTCCTTCCTACAGTAGTGACAGAGAAACAAGATCTTGACTTGGAGAACATTGTTGTAGTAGTGTGGGATTCAGAGTATTTATCAGAGTTGATCATTGACTCAACCCTGTTTTCATTATCCTCAATGGTGGATGAATTTTGTAATGTATATTTAGTGGTGGTAGTGGATGATGATATGGTGGTAGATTATGACTGAGGGGAGGTAGATATGGAGGCTTATGACTGGTGAAGTTAGTAGGGAAGTATTATTGTTGGCAATAGGAGGCATAAAATAGTAGAATATGGCACAAGTCGTGGATTCAAACCCCATACCAATCCCTTTTGTTCCTCCACCATTACCTCTCAAACATCTTGTTTTTTTCTTTATGTAAGTATATATTTATATATATAGTTTGAAATATTTACTCGAATATTGATATAGATTTTTATTAATATATATAGGTAAATTTTTTATTCATATATTTGTTCGTATATTAATAAATATTTATAGGGTATGTTTTAAATACATTTATGATTTTTTTTAAATTTTTGTTTGCAAATAAATAAATAAATTCATATATTCAACATACCTACATATATATATAATATATTTATGGGTATTTTTAAGTATAATTATCTATATTTATATATATACATATATACATATATTATATATTCTTATGTATATTCATATTTAAGAATATATTGATAATACATATCACTTTGTTAATAAATTCACACACTAATACACACATATGTACACATTAAATAGTTATATAAATATTTATATATCATTATTTTAAAAAAATGGAAGTATGTTTTTTTTAATACACATCTCATATATTCAGAAATTTATTTTATATTTAAATATGTTTAATTATATATATTTAAAGTATATTTTTATGTGTGAATATATAAACAATAAGTATATATTGTTATATATTTGACTATAAAAAAGTACAATATGAATAAAAAATTGAAATACATAATATCAATAACAATGTAATCCCTTGAAATAAATTCAGTCCCAACAAAAAACGATGGAAAATAATTGTACAAACAAGGCTAGAATTCAATCAAATGTTAAAATATTTTGGTATCAAGACTAAAAACATAGTTTTGAAGTCCTTATGGAATTTCTTGACCTATAAATACAAGATTGAGAGTTTCCCCTATCATCAGTGCATAGAGCTCATTGTAGGTTTCAAATTGATATGTGGTAGAGCTCAAAATGACACCCAGATCAAAAGTTATAGCCATTTGAAGTATGAGTTATGTTTTCAAATTATTTTATATTTTGGGTAATTTTTTTAATTTTTTTGTCTTAAAATTGTTGTTAATGTTTATTACATGATATTAATTAGAAAATTATTAATTACTAATATTTCATAAAATATATTATAATCCATTTTCACTGATATTTTATATATAAATTGTAAATTTGAATTTATAATTATCTATAACATATAAAATATATATATATATATATTATATTTCTATCACATTAAATATATTTATATATTTATATATTATTTTTAATAATTTTTTTTGAAATATAAATTTTATCATAGTTAGTAAAAATATATTGATAAGGACCCCACTTTATTAGAGCTGCTAAGAAAACCTCTCATTATAGTGGTACAATTATCATTGCTAAAAATAAGCACTTATAAAGGGGTACATTTAACATCATTTGTTAGAACCATTAAAAGTAACCTTTATCGTTTTTTAGCACTGATAATGATACCCTATTTATCAATGCTTTTTTTAGTGTTGTTTAATGCTAGGGCTGCAAAAACACATTTTTGTGGAATTCATCCTTGGATGGAGTTGTATACACAAATGGTAGATGGTATGTGGTGGTAGAAAATCATTGTGGTGGTAAAATGGGTAGCTATAGCTTATCTTTAGTTGAAAAATAAATAAAATAAATAAATAAATTAAAATTTAAAAAACATAAAAGAAATAAAATTAAAAAAATTTACATAAAAAAAATAAATATAAAAAGAAATAAAAAATTAATTAAATTCAATATTAAACATGAATAATAATGATAATTATATTCTTTAAATTAAGTAAAAATTAAAAGAAATAATGAATATAATAAAATAAAAAAGAATACATGTTTCAAAAATAAAAATTATTTTATTGAAAAACAATTCTATAATGAATTATTAAAATCAAATAATTAGATTCAATATTTTAAATTATTATTTTTAACATAAAATGTATAATGAATTAAAATAATTACATTGTATAATTCAACATGAAATAGGATAAGAATGATTTCTAATACTAATATGACTTCTTAAACTATAAAATGTCAAAAAATTTATAAATAATCAAAAAAATTAATATTTTATCATTTATCAAAAATACAACATTTTTAAATTGTTCAACAAAATTTATTGTTTTATTAATAAAAAATTATTTATAAAAAATAATGAGGATAAAAAATTGAAGGAAATTTCACATTAGAATTTTCCACACATAATCAATTGCACTTCAAGGTGATTTAATTCCTCGTATTTATTCACAACGACTCATAAAATGAAATGTGGAAAATCAAGGCTAATATAAAAATTACACCAAAATAATGGAATTTAAAAATATCATAATTGTTTAAAATAATAATTTGTATTATTTGAAATCCATTAAAAACCACATTTTCATTCGATAATCGAGTTTTCATTTTAGGAGTAAAATATATTAGATAGAAATGTAATTAAACTTTTAAAAAGAGGTACCTTATATTATCTCTCTCTTAAGTTCCAAAATTCAAGGATCAACTTTACAATTAATTGACACAACTAAAATTATTTTTGAATTAGTTTATCTTACACTTTTTTATTTGGGTTCTAAATCCCCTTCACCTTAATGAAGTCATTTTGACATGGAATTTTATTTGAATTTTTCTTAGCAATGAGTTTGTGCATAGTACTCTGCAATATACATATTGAGAATGAAAATAGATTTATTCAAATGAATCACCTCGTTACTTTATCATAAAGCCGTATATTGGTATCCAATATTCCCATTTTACTTTAGATTCAATAAACTTATATTACTCTAATTTGAGTAGGCTCGTGGAGGTGTTTTTTTTTCAAAAAGGCAAGTCTCCTATGTTAGTGTTTTAATTTCTAAATATGTTAAGAGAAAATCATTATTCTATAAAAATATATACTATATCAATCCATTTCACTTTTTCTAAAAAGAATATACATATGAATAATGAAAAAACACACTATGCAATCGCTCTACTCATGATTTTTTTGAATTAATAATAACTGACAATAAAGAATGTAATTATAACATAGGTATGTTGCAATAGTGAAATTTGTTTTTTTACTATTTTTTTATTTATATTAAAATGTACCACAATTATGGAATGAAAAGGGATGAAATTTGATAAAATGTAATGTTTTTATGGATTCATATTGAAAGGAAATTTAGAACAATAAAGTGTCATCCCTCACAATTAAAGGTGAATAATGTCAACATTATTTAATCTCAATGTAGGAGAAAATGTAATAAAATACAAAAAAATTGAAACTCATCATAGAAATGGATTTGTATGGGGTTAAATGGGTGTTCAAAAATATTTTTTCCACAAAATAATCAAGGAACAAAAAACATGTAAAAATGATCTATATAGGACAATACCAAACAATTATGCATAAAAAATGGTTGTTCAATATGTTTTTTTTCTACCAGTGTGTTCTTGAATGATTCTCAATAGAGCATAAAATGACCAATTCATTTAAAATAGTATTTTTTGGATATTTAAAATGAAAATGTTAGAAGTGACCGAAATAAATTTAATATTAAACATAAAGAAATCAGTTATAAATATTCAACAACAACCCCAAAATTGATCAGAATGAATTGAAACAATTACAATATAAGAAAAAAATAGTCTTATATGATTATTCTAATAGGATATTATCCTTCATATAAACAAATAAACATAATATAGTTAAAATACCATGTACTGATATAATGAAGAAATCAGAATTAAATTAAAAAATGTAATGAACAAAAAGAACACAATTATAGAGTGGAGATGTTATCTGGCAATTATAACTCTATCTGTATTGAAATGTAAAATTAATCCCATATTGGTAATAAAATATTTGAATTGACCATTCCCACTTTATATAGTATATTTACCCATTTCATAAACAATTTTCATGGTAATTTAACCTAATATTAACCATGGTTATTTAACACCAACATGCTCAAAAAATTGAAATCATGCAAGTAAAAGAAAATCCAATAGAAATTTCAGAAATTTGTGTAAAAAATGAGGCAGGTTGATAAAAAATAAGCATCATTTTTTTATGAAAAAAAGATAAAATGTACTAATTTTAATATCATGGATTTCCTCCCATGTAGTGGTGGTTTTATTGTGCATATCCAAACATATTCCCCTGTTGTATTTTAGTAATGTTTTTTTAAAAAATAATAATCATAATTAATTAGGGATTAAATATTATATTAGTAAAATTAAATAATTTAATTTAGGAATTCTTGGAACATAGATACTTGATGTATTCTGCTTAAGAAATAGAAATCTGTAGGTTTAATCCCCCTTCAATAAAAATATTCAAAATCCTAATTTCCATTGAAGGAATCAAGAAATTAAGATGTAAGATGAACACTTACATCATAATGAACAAATTTAAATTTACGTACCACATCAGTACAATCCCCTTCACTTAAGACATTTAGAGTTTTAGAAGATGAAACAATATTAGAAAAAGGTACCTCACTGTCATCAGCAGCTTAACATTTACAGACAACTTCATTTGTTATGGTATAAGAAGGTTTCTCAAGATAATTTAAGAATTTATCAATGTCATGTAAAATTGTCTCATCATCCATGTTATATAAATTATAAGTGAAATATATACCTTAAAAATTATGTAAAATTTTATGAAACTAATCTAAGTCAATTTTAATAGATAGAGAAAAAAATTCTACAACCCAAAGTTGAAGTGAATTTATTTTAGATTCATCCTTATCCTTACAACATTCATTTTAAGTAGAAAAAACCCCATTAAGATACTCTCTATATCATTTTTATTAGGAACATGAAGTGGTTTCAGGTAGTGGTCTATAAGGGTTGATTATTTTGAATAGAATTAGAAACACTATCAAGGAGATAACATTTTTGGGATGTACCACATCATTTCCTAGAGAAAATTATCCATTAATTTCGTTCACTACTTTTCCTAGAATATCAAACTATAATGTCGATAAGGTTTCAAAAAATAGTTCCTAAAAATAGTTCATTGACAGATTAAATGACTAAATCATCAATTAGATGATGATTTTCCTTTCTAACCTCATCTTTAAACTCCTCATCCACAATATAAATTAACATAAATCTATCATCAAATGGAAACACTTTATAAACATGAAGTTCCTCTTGATCCTCAGTAGCTTGTAGGGTATGCTAACTTTTTGAGACATTTATGACAACCCTAGTGGTGGAAAATATTTGAATACTCAAAATATTTAGTATAATATTATCACACTCCTTTTGCATAATAATGATTTCTTAAGGAAAATATAGTTTCCCTAAAACAATTAGAATGTCATTTGTTTACCATAAGGATATGTAGATGATCTGTTTGATTGCTAAAGTGGGACTACAATTATTTTTCTCTCCATAAGGGCCAAAATTCATAATATGGAATAAGAAATAAGTTTATTTATAGATGTTATATCACACAAACACCTAATATCCTCACATTAACCAATTTTATAAGAAATGAAAAAAAAATATCGGGTCTTTTAGTTTGAGTGGAATATTATTTTGAAATATTGAACTACACTCCTCAATAAATTTATCACTCACCCAAATCCCAATTTTTAGATAAGTACCTTTTAATATATTTTATATGATATGGGATTTTAATTAAATCATCCAAAAATTTAATGTCCATGTTGAATCTCCTAAACATGTGATGGAATTTAAAGCAACCTGGTTTGTAATTTTTTTCTCCCATTATGGAAGGGGATGACAAAGGATATTTCTTCAAAATAGTTGTATTATTATTTCATCCATAAATATTACTTTCTTATTTTCCTTATTTACTAATTCACAATTTTTTTATTATGTGGTATTTTCATTTGAAGGGTTATCATTTCCCGTCGATTCTTCACAACTGTCCAAATTTCATGATTTTTTGGATTTTCTAGATTTTTATTTCCTGTTTCAACATGAATATAAATCTCTTTATCAATATATTATTCCCTAATTGCTTCATGATATTCAAAAATGGACATGGTTATTACCTCTGTAATATGATCTATTGGTTCTAATTTTACTGCACTGGGAAAATTTTCCATGTCTCTTCCTCGTAAATCTAATTCTCTCAAACCCATTTGATGTTTTAGTATATGTATTATAGTCTTTATTTATATATTCAATAAACCAATCTCACAATAAACCAATGACAACATATTCATAATTCCACATTTGGGAATTTTAATATTAACACCCTTATTGATTTGAATAATTAGTTTTTTTCTATGATTGGAATCTTATGATACCTTGCTATTAAATTATGCCATGTTCTTTCCAAAATAGGAGGGGGTGTTTGTATCAATAATTTTTATAATTTGAGAAAGGAAATAGTAAACCATAATTTTTTGATTTATAATCCTCAAACTCGGAAGTAATCATAAATTAGAAAGGGATATCATTTTTGGAACAAGATTTCTAGGTATGACCATACATTCCACAATGATAATAATGTTACGTCAGTATCTTTTCATTAAAAAATTACATGAGTATTAGTTTCACCCTATGAATATTCATTTTCCATGTTCACTATAGTTGATACGTTTTGGACCGTTTTATCAGTAAAATTCAATTATCATTATAATTTAAAGAAGATAAGTCACTAAGACCTAAATAGTCAACTATGTTATTGTTATAAGGAGTGATGGAATTGTAAAAATTATCCATGAGAAGGTGTGGGGGAAATTTATGGTTGGTACATTTCCTTAGGAAAATTTTAAACCTATCTAATTATGGGAGAAATAACTCTCTCTTATAATCGATAAAACTCATAATCTTATGCCAGAATATGATACGGGTGTTCATATTATAAAATGTGGAGAAAACATAATTGAGAAGAATATCCTAGAGTTCATATAATTAATTATCTGTTTTATAGAACCATGTATTAGACTGACCCTTAAGAAATAATGGATATACTGTCAACATCGTCTCCTCATCACTAAAACTTTAGAAGAGTGTTTTTTTTGGATAGAATAGTAATTATATCTAAACAATCCAATTATTCTTCTACTGTTAGACCATTGACTGATGGAATATGATAGAGATGAGGTATTTTCATTTCATAGTTCTTACACTAGGGAGAAAATATTATAAAATATAGATCTCTTTACATTGTCGGTTCTTGAAAATTCATAACATTTTGTCTCTAAATGGAATGGAAAAATTTTTGTGGAGCATTGATAAATTTATTTTTAGATCTAAGTAGATCTATGTTTTACAAATATTCCATTTATAACATCATTTTTTACAATGTGATTAATCGTGTTTAGTGATTTCTTGAATTGTACAAACAAGTTCTACCTTAGATATTCTTGTTTGTAAATATATTGTAATCATTTTTCAAAAACAAAATAAAAAACATTTTTATGTTTTGATTTTTTCGTTTGATTATGAGGTTTTCTGTTTTCATTTTGTTTTTTGTTTTATGTATTTCTTGTATTTTTTTACTTGGTCACGAATTCCCTCCACAAAAATGATGCAATTGTTTTGAAATTTTATATCATTGAATAAAGGAAAATTTAATATTTATAAAACCATATACTAATATAGGACTACTATAATGGAGTGTAGGGTTTTGATTCCCAAGGAAAGTTGTACGTGTATATGAGTGATAGAAAAAATTGAATAATTTAAGCCAAAACAAGATTATAATGAAATACTATGTCTCAAAACAATGTTGTGAAATGGAGGTAGTGATAAAAAGAATAATAAAAGAGAGTAGAAAAAAAATATTTGATGAAATTCAGGTAAGTGGACGATTTTTAACTGATAAAATAACATTCTATAATGTTATTGAAATAAAAACATTAATTTATTTCTTTCAGGGAAAGTGGATGTTCAGTAACTTGTTTCATCAACGAACATGCATATCTCAGTGAACCCTCATGACTATTGATCTCATGATCTTAACGATGGAATTAATCCATTCATTAGGGATAAGAGAAAAATTTAAAAATTATATTTTTGGTAATTCCTTCCATGATCTAGATTGAAAATAATCATTACCATAACCTATTGATTCTGGAAGAATGACAAAATATTCACATAATTGAATGGAAATGCACATTGAACATAAAATGAAATAAACAATTATATTAATAAAATCATTATGGATAGATTAAATTATGTTCATACCAACAAAATTACTTTATCAAATATAGATTCTCATGATAGAAGAAATATATAACTGAAATTTAGGAAGGAAGAGAAGTAGAAACATATATAGATACATTTACACCATCCTCTAACTCCGACTCCAGATCTAGTTATTCTCCCAACTCGATCAACTACATCTACTCTAATTGGTGTTTGATGGGTGATTAAAAAGGGGTGATGATCCCCTCATAGGGGGAAGTGATTCCCAATATCTTTAATTGTAAATTTTTCGTGAATAACGCATGCAGGATCATAGTCCCCACTTGAAAACCTTTCCCCAAATTCAACATGGCATGTACATCACTGCAATTCTTACTTGTAAGTGATTTCATTAAATCCCAAAACACATTTCTCCCCTTTCACATAGGTATTCCACCAAAACTCCAATAGTTTCCCTGCTTCTTGATACATTGAGGAACTATATAAAAGAAAAATACATCAATTAAATTAAATATATTTTATTGTCTTTATATATATTTTTTATTTCTATTTTTTGTTATTGGTTTTCTTTGATAATATAGAATATATATAATTAAATATTTAATATATATATATATGTGTGTGTGTGGGTGTGTGTGTGTGTGTGTATAAATATCGTTATGTATTTATACTGATTATTATTATTATATTTTTGTTTTTTATGATTCTCTATCAGGTGTAGGTATTATTCATGGGTAGTTGACAACATCATTCGAGTGGCTCAGGTGGGTGATATTCAATAGGGTGGTGTTGTCGACGTAGTATTCAATAGACATGCTTAGTGGTTCAACATTTTTTCGACATGACTCAATTTTTGGGAGGTGGGATGTCATCCCATGGTGGTGCCCAAATGTTTAGTCATCTTACTCAAATAAAGTTAGGGCTTACTAGCATCTAATGAAAGCTTAAAATGAAATATATGAGTGTTAAGTTGAGGGAATTGAGGTCTGATAGTGTGGTAGTGCACAAGACTAGCTTCGAAAATAGAATTATTGACCTCACATAGCTCATTATGATCAATGGTTTTGGATCCAACAACACTTCATCTTCCTTATCATGGTTGGTGTAGATCATCAAAATCTAAATTAGGAAATCATTGGTGTTTGTGGTATGGGTGTTTGAGGGGTTATCATAGTCGACTGCTAGATTGACACTCATTATTTATACATGAAAATGTATAGATTTAGTATTGAATCATCATGGGGGTGGCAGTGGATGTTGATGGAATATAGAAATATGGACGAGGGATGGTAGATTGGTAGGTAGATGGATAGTGATGATAGTATTGCAGTAGGAGGGTTGGAAGTAGGAGGCATGGAACATTAGTATATAGTTAATCTAGTGGCGGTAGACCCATGGGAGGTTGTAGATGAATGTGAGGGTATATGACTTAGGCAATGTAGAGGTAGTAGGATAATATGGCAGAGATAGGTTATTCTTGTAGTGGAACCATGGGTGGAGCGGTAGATGTTTATGGTATATGGGTTGTGGGGGTATAAAATAATTATGGTAGTAATATGTGAAGAAATACCATAACATTACCTGGAAAATAAATAAATAAATTAATTAATTTAAAATATTAAAATGTCAATGAAATAAAATAAAAAGAAAAAATAAATTAATAAATATAAACTAAAAATGAACAATAAATTAATTATTTATTGTATAAATTTAAATAAGAATTATATATAAATTTATTATTTATAAAATAATTAAAATAATGAATGAATCTATGAAAATAAAAAAGTAAATTAAAAAATATAAAAAATATTATTTTAAAAAGTATGTGATTGAGGAATAAATAAAATCAATGACTGGATGTCGATATTTAAAATTATTATTTTTATAAGGAAAAATAAAAGAAGAAATAATTAAAATAAATTTTCTAAATAATTTAAATGATTAAAAAGATTTAAAATGATTTCTAATAAATATATTACTTATTATGCTGAAAATTACTCAAAAAAATTACGTAAAAAATAATCGATATTTTTATATTTATTGAAAAAAACATTATTTAAAATTTATTTAACCAAATATATTATTTTATTAAAAAAACACATTTAAATTTAAAAAATTATGGTGAAAATATATTAAAATAAAGTCCACATCTCTATAGAGGGTTGATTATATACATGGAAATGATTGAAATTTTATTTACTAGTTTTCCAATGTGAATGTTTCTTATAATGAAATTATGTTTATTAATTGTATTGTTATTCATTTCATTCATAAGATTAAAGCCCTAGACATAGTATGTTTAGAATGGGGCACAATAAAATATTTCCCTTCGATGTATCAGTAGGTCTCATGAGAAATACTCTCATGGTTATTTTTCTCTACCATATATATTTATGTATGAAGTCTTGGGATATGGCTTGACCGAAATATTATAATGTCCAAAATTATGAATTATATTTATATGAAATTAGTTATTAATTTACATGTGATTATTTATGTTGTTATTTTATCAATGGAAATTGTTTATGCACATGTTTTGAGATTTATTATTTTTTTATATTACCTTATTGTCCATTTATATTTTATACTATGATAGCTTTTACTATATAGTTTCCCTTATTGAGTGTTTGAACTCACCCTTCAATGTTTCCATTTCACCAGGTTATATAGAATATTATTACATATTATATTTCTATAATGATATTATGTTAGTTGAAATTTTAACTGTTATTGAATACATATTATGGAATAAGGAAATTTTGGTATAATGGGAACAAATTCTATTTCACGATAAATACATGGGTTTTGTTAAGGATTTTTTTTTTGAATATTTAAATATCTAAACCTAAAAAGGGCATGGTTTTGAAAGTAAGTTAATTGTTTCTTATGATTATGGATGGTTAAAATTTAGTCACTTGAGTCGGTATAAAATCTTTCTTGAAAAGAGTATGTTTTTAGAGCCGAGTTCATAGTGCATGTTGTGGTACCTATAGTTGGAATTAGATTAGGGTTTAGATAAAATTTTATGTTAGGAAAATATCACATGAGAACCATTTAAAAAAATATGAAGCCATACTAGATTAATAGTGTTATGGTTGATGTTTAACTCAACGTAATTCACACCACTTATTATGTCGTATGTGGTAAGATTTTAAGGTGATTGATTGGATTACGGTTTATAGGAGAGTTATAGATAACCATTTGGGTATTTATGTGATTTAATGTTGAGTAAATATTAAAAGATAATGGATTTTATTTTATTTTTTGGATGAGTGTGAGAAAATAGCATTAAAATTCCTAAATAAAAATTTATTCAAGGAATAAAATCATAAAATATAGTTTACATGAAGTTTGTGAGGTTTCCTAGCTATAATTTCCATATCTTTATAAAAATTATTGGATTCATGTAATAGAACATTGAATTATAGAAGAAATAACCCAAAAATATTCTGTTGGTTATTGACTATAACATCACTCAGTGAACAATTAGTGGGCCTAATAATACACCATGGTTGACAGTATTGGGAGATATTCTATGGTTAATTCACACACTCTCTGTAAACCACTATAAAGGATTCAAATATGTTCTAATGTATTTGATATTAGAGTAATTATGATTAATGGGGAAATGGATTAATTGATGTTTATAATATATTTTGATATTTAGATACCTTGTATTTTATTGTAGGACTTTGAAATGGCTCTATATTTATTTTTAGAGTTAGGTGATGAGAAGGCATACCATTCTGAGTCCCGGTGTGTCGAGAATTAATTTTATAAAAACATAAAATATATTTTATATGAGCCATCCATATTTTCTTAAATAAAATATTATATCTCTTAAATGGAATTTCAAATTATAAATCAGATGGAATGATTGATTTTAAAATCCAAGGATTACCAATGGATCTATATAAAATGGGAAGACATGAAGATTTTAGATAAAGGTTGTTGAAGGATGGTTTTTTTAGTTTAATAAATATTTTATTTTATTTATTTATTTATTTACGCTAATTATGATATATTATATAAGTAAATCACTACGACAATTATCTATGTTTTTCGCATAAACTATAAGAGTATTTAGATGTTTTCCTTCCAACATTTATTGGAGAAGAAAATTTTGATGATGATAAACCACAAAATCTAGGAAGATCGATGAGTAATGAACACACAAACTCATATTATTCATTGGAAAGTGATTGTTTCATGAAATTGTGATCCAAAACTAGACATGAATCCTAATTTCTGGATTCTTCCTCCATTGACTATTTTTTTTTTCTTGATCAAATTTATTCATGATCTATGTTCGAATTTCAAGCGTTTTAATGACCATGTGTATTGTTTTAATTGTTTATTCTATTTTCTCACCCATGATCATCCATATTTCTATTCATTGGCAAAGAATGATTGGTAATCGGTTATTTTACCATTTCTCTTGTTCATTTATCCCAACCAATCTTCATGTTATTTTCTTATGGGACAATGTGGTCTCAGTTTACTTTGTCATGAGGGATCGAGCCTGATTATACCCTCAGAATCAATATGGATTGTTGTGAAAATATCCCTCTAGGAAACATTGAAGCATTTTTTGTTTGATTTTTTTTACAATGAGGGTTTCCTTGGTCAGTTGTGGTGTCCCATAGACATTTTTGACAACTTATGTTGACAATGAATCAAGAAATAGGAATGGATGATCTAGAGGTTATAGAAAATGACCAGATACATGGTGGTGCCATTTTCCAAATTTTTGGGACACAAAATCTGGGAAATGGAGTAAAATTGTTTTGGTAAAGGATGTTTCACTCAATATTTAAGATGTTATGTAAACATTTTTTCAAGGCATGTGATAGGATCATAACATAGAAATTTGGAAAAGTCAGGAAGTGCGTGAAAAATTGGGAAATGGTTACAAAAGATGATATTTCATGAAAGAAAGTTGAACTCCCAATGTAACATAAAATTCGGGTTTTCACGCACATAGGGGAACTTACACAACGCATCAATTCTTCTGCCTATGGTTTGGAGATTCTTATAAATAAAAGGTGACACCCCTCATTTGAGTATTCTCTAAAATTAGAGAGAATATTAGATCTGTATAATGTATGAATTTCATGAAAATGGAGTTATGTGAGAGAATTGTAGTTGTGTGAATGCTCAAGAAGTTTCATGTATGATTTGAGTTGCATATAAGAATTTTGTTTGGAAGAGGTGGTGTTTTTCCAAAAAGTGTAATCATTCATGCAAGGCATTAAACTTGTGAACAAGATGTAGTAAGGGTAGCGTGAAATATTGGGTCTCTCCCAGTACATCTATGGAGAAGTGTTATCCAATTAGTGGATTAAAGTGGGACATAAATAGAGAATCAACATACAGTACAAGATCCATTCATCATTTATAATTAAGGGACCTAAAATTATATAATCTATGAGTGGATCTTCTGACGAAGTAGTGAACACACTTTAGTTGAGAGAGTTGTGAGCTTTCAAATTGTGATTGGTTGTAAACCAGAAGGGACATTGAGTGAACTCTGAATGACAAACTTTTTTTCCTCTTTTAGTGGATTTGGTATATCACAACATTTCTATTGTATGATCCTCGGACCTAGCCCTGTGAGGGTGAACAAAGTAAAAAAAATTGTCTCATGAATTCTTTTAGTTCTATTCATAGTTTTCTATTGGAAAGACATATAAGAGTGTTTTGTTAAACAATAAAACAAGATAAAAATGGGAAATTGTTTTAATCTGTCATACCCTAATCCCACCCAATAGGGGATTTTACCATGTGGACCTAACAATTTGTGTCATGGAAAATGTTTAGTATCTGTTTTTCTCTCTCAATGGATTTCATAACTCACCAAGGGATTACGATATTCAACGAGAATACTTTTCATTTATAGAAAATTAGATGCAACACTACAAATGATCCCTATGAATGGAGGTATTCATGGTGGTGATTCATGGCATTTTAGATGATATCAATTGTGGTTCTTTATCTGAAGATTAATGAAGGGAATTGGGTGTGAACTCCAAATAATTAAATAGTTTAGGGAGAGCCATATATAATGAAATATATATAAAGGTGATGTCATGTAAAAAATCACATGCCATGTGGGAAAAGTTGTTGAATATATATGAAGGTGATTTAAAGGTCAAAGAGGAAAAGCTGTAGGATCTGTGGATCAAGTGCAATGATCTGAGAATGAACCCTAATGAGTCGTTTGATGTTTTTTTTGATATGGTAGAAGATGTAGTGGAAGAAATATAAGGTCATGGGGAAGTCAATAAAGATATAAATATTGTAAATCATTTCTTGAGGAAACATACACCACCGTTCCATCAGAAAGTTTCATGTATTCCAAGATAACGATTCGAAAGAGCTGACACTGGATAAGATACATAATACCCCTGTGGCATATGAAATTAAAAATGAGGGTGATGATATTTTAGGGAATATAAAATCTATAAATGTGGAATTTAAGGCCATGATGAAGCTCACTATTGATAATTATCAGGAATAAGAAGAAAGAGACAGGGTGATAAGATTCCATTCTTTAAATATACAATGAAGAAAATGAATGTTCCAGGGGAAACATCCACTTTCTTAATTTATAAATGCAATGTTTGGTCATCTTGCATCAAGGTGACCCAAGAAGTTCAAAGAATATGATTAGGATTATGTTGACATCCATATGATGAAGTATTCAGCCTATGTGAAAGGAAACAAAAATTTAAATGGAATTTTTTCATGAAAAGTGATTTTATTTCACAGGAATGTGATAGTTCAGATAAATAATAGGTTGATAAAGTTTATGAGATAGAGGACATCACTAATTAGTGAGAAATTTATATAGTGGAAGTTATTGGTAGTGCTGAGAAAAAGAAACAATTTGGAATTGAGGAGAAATAAATTAATATGTGAATTGATATTGATGTATAATTAGAATTATCTATTGAGGAAATATATGTTTGGATAACTAACACAAAGAAATCCAACAAAATGGTTAGTGACTCCAAACACTATATGAAACATCATGATGAAGAAAATTATGAGTTAGTGGATGAAATTGAGAATCTCAAGTCTTCATTACCAGTGGATTCAGAAATAGTTAGTGAGAAGAAAGTTAATGTTGAAGAACAAATAAGGGATATTGATGGTTTTAATAACAGATTGAATGATCAAATCAAACTCATTGAGGAACATGAAGAATAATTCATTGATATGTGATGAAAATTCAAGGATCAATGAAAACTCTTGACCACAAATGTGACATTTGGAAGGAAGATCATTCAAAAGATGGAAAGTAGAATATAGTGCATAGAGGTCCATCAAAAATAAATCAACATCAAATCTAAGTGATAGTGATGGTATGTGGCATGATAGAAATTGAAATCAGTCATGGTTGAAGTCAGACCATAAAAACCCACTCCGAAATTTAAATTAGATTTGGGTATGAAGAGAAATCGAAAAATTCATTGACCCTAAGTGGTAACTATGAGTACGTAAGTAACACGCATAAATTCACCTTACATTATGTGTTATTGCAATAGAAATATGGAGCATTAACAATTGTGTGTTCCATATCCAAAAGATATCGATGGGAAAATGAACATCAGTGAAAACAAAACAGAACTCAATACACTATAATATTCTTTCAAGGGACGTTGTTATTGGTGTAGTGTATTTGATCCCATGCGCAGATATTGCACATCAACCACGTAGATGAATGTACCATAGCGAAATCAAAGTAGTAGAAAGAATGAAATGAAATAATGAATATGTCTGTTCAATAGAAAATATATATTTAATTATTCTCTAGATTAAGTTAGTTTATCATATTTTGAATAAGGCAGAGGTTGCCAATCTATACTGAGTTTGAATTCCAAAAACATGGATCAAGAAGAAGAGAGATGAGAAATCTGTGGTTGCTCAAATTTCCGATAGAGCATCATATCATTCTAGTGTATGGAACCTTAATAGTGGGTGCACATCCCATATGATAGCGAATTAGGATCTTGTTATGTGCATAATGTATGATAAAGGAGTTGTCAAAATTGGTAACGATGATGTCCTCATGAGAATTGGTTCGGGGAAGGACATGTTTGGGAAAAGAGAAATGAGACGTGATGATATCTTGGTAGTAGAAGGTCTCAGTCAATACGTTCTTTGTGCCAGAAGGTCTCAGTCAATACGTTCTTTGTGCCATTCAACTATGTGAATTATGGAATTCTATCGTATGCACCAAGATGATGTGTATCGTCAATGGAAGATGTGGTGTAGTTTTTATATAGGGTAAGAGACAAAGATAAAACTATACCACGTAAGAGGTGAAGAAGATATACGACTTTTATCAAGAGGGGAAGAAAAAACATTATGTAATAAACAACTTGGTTATTTAAGTAAATCATCCTAGTAAGATCTAGTAATGTCTGATGTAGCTAGTGATATACCAAAGCTATCAGGTGATTATACACATACATTCAATTCATGTTAAAATGGTAAGATAATCTGAAATTTATACAGGGAAATGGAAAAGAAGATAACAAGACTGATTGAATTAGTTCATAATGATGTATGTTGACCTATCTTAACATGTTCCATTTACAGAAAGATATATTATGTTATCATCATTAATTATTATAGAGGAATGACATAGTTTTTTTTCATTTCTCGTAATTCTGATGTATTTAGTTTCATAAAACAACATAGAAGGCAATCTAAATGGATTCTTGGGATGAAAATTATAATGTTTTGTACTTCTAATGGTATGGAATTGACAAACTACAAAGTGGACGACTATATCGAGAAACATGTGATAAGGTATTTAGTTACATTGGTAAGAACTCCTCAATATAATAGAGTATTTTAGAGGAGAAATTTTGTCATCACCATCTTGTATAGAACAATTATTATTGATGTAGACCTACCATATAAATTTTGGAAAGAAGAAATCTTGACATCAGTTTAAATTTCTAACAAGGCTTCATTGTGTCCGAAGTAATGAAAGACTCTGTGGATAAGTGGTAATGAAAGAAGCCAATATTAAAATACTTCTGAATCTTCAGAACTAAGTGATTTATTATAAAAAAAATACATATAATATTCATGTCACATGGAGATCAATGAATATTTCATATATACTCACGAAAAATAAAAGCATATTAATTATTTAATAAGAAGTTGGAAAAAATTGTCAATAGTAATTATATCAATATAGTGGAAAATAAAGAGAATATTTAGAAACACAGAAAAAATTTTCTGGATGAATTTGATGAAGATGTATGAAATTTAGGGGTAACATAAGTGGAAGATGTTGATTTAGAATAAGATAATGATGGTGAGAAAGAAGGATTCAAGTATTTATCTTCAAGGGAGCCATATAATCAGGATAAAATTTATTGGTAAAATATCATTGGTAATTAGAAAATTCTAGTTCAAACAGGAATAATTAAGTCCCTATAACTGGCATCCTTGATATATCAGGTAGCACCTAAATTATTCTCAAATGTAGTTGGAGAGGAAAATTGGGTTCAATCTATGAACGAAGAGCAACACATATATGATAAGAATCCGACATGAGAGATTGTTTCAAAGAAAAAAGATAAGAATGTCATTGGTAATAAAGCTGTATTTCTCAAAAATATGAATGATGAAGGCTTAGTGATTTGAAACAAAGAAGGACTACTGTGAAATGGTTGCTCCCAGATAGAGGGTATCGATGTTGATGAGACATTTTCACCTATTGCAAGGCTGGAGGTAATCAGATTATTTCTGGAAAATGTAGATCAATTGATGTTCACTGTATTCCAAATGGATGTTAGGTAATTTTTGTAATTGGATTCTATAATAAGAAATATATATTGAGGATCTGGATGGGTTTCTCATTCATGAAGAACAGAACAAAGTTCTTTGGCTGAAGAATGCACTATATGGGTTGAAGCAAGCACCAAGAGAATGATATTAGATACATGATCATTATTTCAAAAAGCGTGGATTTCACCATAGTGGATTTGATTAAAATATCTATTTCAATAATTACAATAACCAAAGGATGGTGGTGATGGTTTTTGTAGATGAACTATTTTTTTGATCAGATAAAGAAAAATGTAGTTTTTTTAATTCATGAAAAGTGAGTTCGAAATTTCAATGATTGGTGAGATGACATTTTTCCATGGTTTATAGCTAACACAAGGAAGAAAATGTAAATTTCATTTTTGAATAAATTTTTCCAAGGAGGTTTTGAGTAGATTTTTAATGGATAATTAAAAGAATATGATGATTTCAATTTCTACCTCGATTAAACTATCAAAATATGATGACATCAAGGTAATAAATATCATTGAATATTGGAAAATCATGGGATGTTTATTGTACATGATAGTGAAAAGACATGATATTTTTTTCCACATGATAATTATTCATATAACCAAGTAATCCAAAATAAATCAGCATATTTTTAATGAAAATAATACTTTGTTATATCAAGGGAACTGTGGATTTTAGTATAATGTACAATGAAATATATCATAAAGAGTTCTTGGGGTATACAAATATAGATTCGATTGAATAAGTGGATGATTAAAAATGAACATCTGGTGGATAATTTTATCTATGAAGTTTTTGTATTTCATGGTTGAGTATGAATCAATTTTGTATTTATCATGGCACTAAAAATGTTGAATATTTTGTGGCTACCCAAGCATTTACACAATTATTCTGGATGAAACCACATCTTGATGATATGGGAGTTAACGTGAAATCTATGATCAAAATCCATTCTGAAAATTCAAGTGCTTTAAATCATATAATAAATCTTTTCCATCACTAAAGAAAAAAACACATTGAAATAAAATATCATTATATCAAGGATATGGTGAAGCAAGGGCTTGTGAAGTTGGTTTATGTGCATATAGAACTATAGGCTTCACACATTCTGACAAAGGCCTTACACAAATTAAGAGTTTGAGAGGCATTGACTGGATCTAGTAGTATAATCAAATCACCGCACTTGAAAAAGTGTGGATGTGGTAACCCCCTCTCACAATGGTATAATGTGTCTTTCCCTATTGCACTTATCGGTGTTCTTTATAAGGATTCAAACCACAAAAGAAGTGACCTTAGACTTCATTGAAAAAGGGGGAGAAATTGTGTCTCTTTAATGGGGATAATTAATTTCTAATGAAGAGGGAAAATGTGTTATGTCATAACATAGATAGAAGTTGTTGGGTATAGCAGTGAGATATCAGTAGTTAATCAAGGTAGTTTAAGAAGCTAATTGTTTGAGTAACATAATGAGAATTTTTCAGTGTTATGAGGAAACATTCAAAGCTTATATTGGACAACATTAAGCATTCCAAAACATGATAACCCAAATAGCAAAAAATGGGAGTATTAAAATTAGATGATTCTAGAAAGATCGATTAATGAAGATATTTCATAAAAATTATGTTTCATGATGATATCCTATAATTGATTTCTATTATTGGTTTTATGAATGAAGTGATTCAATGATGATCTTTTCATTATAATATTATTTCTCATGGCGAGCATCACTCATGTTGGATTAGAGTTTTTTTTGAATAAATTTATTATCACTATCTCAAATTCATGAAGAGAATTGTGGTATATGATGGATGAAGAAATAATAGGTATCATTTTATGAATGAGTTTTCATAAAACTCAAATGAAGAGATTTTTGGATAAAAATCACTCAAGGTAACATTGAATAATTTTTGGGTTGATTGTGTTTTTTTGACAAAGATAGTTTCCTTGGATAGTCGTGGCATCCTAGAAATATTGTTGGAAATTATTTTGAAAATTAACCATGAAAAAGGAATAAATGAATTGGCGGTGGTACATAAATAATACATACAATGCAGCACTATTTTATCATGTTTTCCAAATTTTTGTGCATCAAAATCGGAAAAATATATATATATATGTTTTTGGAAAAGGTTGTTGTGAAAAATATTGATGATGGTATGGAATATTATGAGCAAATCATGTTTCAGGATCTGAACATCAAAATTTTGAAATATAATTAAGTGATTAATAGATTAGGAAATGTACATGAAATATGAGGTGTAATGAACAAAACTTGTGTGCCCAATCCATCACCAAATTGGGTTTGGCGTGCATAGACGGGATCTTGTGTGATGCTTTGAATAATATACTCAATGGTTGGTGACTCTTATAAATAAGTGGTCACCCCACCCCCCTCATTTGAGTAAGCTCATCATGTAGAGATAATTCCAGCTCTAAATCGCATAAGAAGTTTGTGCTAA
Organism: Viscum album; assembly: GCA_963277665.1. Lineage (NCBI taxonomy): Eukaryota > Viridiplantae > Streptophyta > Magnoliopsida > Santalales > Viscaceae > Viscum > Viscum album. The sequence goes on along the minus strand of OY728162.1, from coordinate 364,287,995 downwards.
TGGAGCTGTGTAAAATAATTGGAGCTGTGCGCAAGCTAAAGAAGTTGCATGTAAAATTATTATTGTGTGTAAAATTGAAGTGACACACTAGTTGTGTTTCATGGAAATAGTGGAATCTTGGGCACAAGGAACTAATGTTTCATGCAAGATGTAGAAAGGTTTGGATGAAATAGTAGGAGTTTTCCTAGTACATATGTTGTAAATTGGTATCAATCAGAGGATTAAAGTCATACGTCAATAAAAATTCTACATACAGTGGAGGATGCATTATTTTTACATAATGGAGGGACCTACAAGTCTATAAATTATAAGTTGATCTTCTAAAGAAGTAGTCTTCATACTTCTGTAGAGAGATCAGTGAGCATTCAAATTGTGATTGGTTGTAAGACATGGGAGATAGTGAGTGAACTCTGATCACTGTAAACAAAAGTTCTCTTTTAGTGGATTTGGTACATTGGAACATTTTCATTGAATGATCCCTAGTCATATCCCAGTGAGGGTTAAAAAAATAATTTTTTATTGTATCAGGCCTACTTTAAATTCTGTTCATACTTTCCTTTAGGAAAGAGTGAAAATAGAGCTTTGTTTAATAAAAAAAATGATGAAAAGCGTAGTTATTTTAATTTATCAGACCCAGATTCACCCCCTAAGGTATTTTACCTAATACACCTAACAAAGATCCACATGATTGTAAAGGTTTGGAAAATAAGTTATGGAAATAGATAAATTATGGAGTAACATGTGTTACTTTTATGTATCTAGGATCCAAGACAACAATAGCAAGACAAGATACACACATGGGGCATGCAGGAAAAGATAGACCAAACTAAAATTCATTTTAATCTAATGGATGGATGGAAATGATTAATAGATGCATCTTAAAAATATTTCAAGAGGCATAAAAGTGAGATATAAGGTAGATAGGCTGGATCTAGTGCATCAAAGTTAATCTAGAAGCTCTGGAAAAAACCAAACTACATATTGTAGTCCGAAGAACACTTGACATGTAGGCCCTTGGATTTGGTGGCTATGGTTTCATGAGTTTCTTAGAAAAAAAGTCTCTATGGGACCCCCATATTCTACTTTTCCCATGTAATGGTGTCCCAACATGTAATTTAGGAGTACATGGGATCAGTAATGTCCATGACAATGAGGTACAAAAAACACCTAAAGATTTACACGGACACAGCCATGAACATGGGAAAGACACCGAGTGTCCGAAACACTCTATGTAGATCCCTTACACACCATATAGGTCAACATGGAATAAATGCATGTATTTGTAGCTATAAACCCTGAATATGGAGTGGGACAACATGCCATGCGGCCCCCTTACACATTGATTGCCCCTTATTTCTTTATGAGTAAACATCAACCTCTCATATACCTGTCATTTGGACTACGATTTTGGCCGAAAAGTAGCTTATATTGAATTTTTTTATGAATAACATGATTTTAGCCTCTGTAGTGTCTTTTGAGATATTATTTGATAATTTCCATGTGGGACTATTCTTTAGGTGATTCTTGATAAGTAATTGATCAAGAAAGATAACCATGGGATTTAGAGTGGAACCCTCTAGTTATTCTAGGGATGAGTCATCTACCCATCTATAGAGGTGAACACACCTTCAGGAAAGAACAAGGGTTGTCTATCAATTTGTAGATCCTGGCCCTCATTTTGGGATAGGGTATGGTTCATCTAGCTATCCAGTGAGTGGAACTCTCCAGTGGCTACAGGGAATCGTTCCTCAATTCTGACCGTGGCACCCTCTATCTGGGTAAGGAATGGGTCTTCTATCTGATATCTATGTGAAAATATCCCAATATAATAGGTTGTGTTTTCTTTACTACTATAGTAGAACCCTCTATCAAGGCAAGGAATGAGTCCTTTACCAATAAATATAGTGTTACCCTCCAACTAGGTTGTTCATGGGTCATCTAAATTTTACATGAGGGGAACCCTCTTGTTGGGATAAGACATTCGTCCTCTAGCTATCTAATGAGTGGAACACTTCTGTTGTCCCAGGGAATGGGTATTATACTAAGTGATTATTCCCCTCATCAATACAGATTAGTGGCGATGTGTTTATTATCATTGAAGTGCCCAGATCAGTGTGAATCACTGAGAGGGGGAGGGGGTGAATCAGTGATCCTTTAAAACTTTTTACTAATTGATTCTTAATCAATTAAACCTCTATGGCTGGTTAAAGCCTCGATCCACTCTTCTTGTATCTCTCACCTTTCCTCGAATGATGCAGTAAATATAAAGGCACAGGACACAAGGATTTACAAGGTTCGGCACCAAAGGCCTACATCCTTGCCATGCTCTCTCAGCATGGATTCTCCATTATAACCTGTTAAAATTACAATTGTCGATACAGAGCCCCACTGCATCTCTCCTGAGTCCCACATGAGGGTCTTTATACTGCGTCCCACAGTGTTACCAGAGTCCCACTGGCCTGCTCCAGAATCCCACTGAAGACTTCTTCTCCCTGAGTCCCACAGGGTCTTCTCCTGGCTCCTCGAGTCACACGAGTAGCTCTTCTTCTCTTTAAGCTTCTTCAAGTATCTTCAGCAGTCTGGGATAAAGACTGCTAGCCTTGCTCTGTACCTCTGATCACTTGTGATGATCAGGATCTTCTACTGAAAACTTAGACAACCAATCTCTTTAACTTCAGTCTGGCTCAGTCTCAGTTCACTTCAACATCATGCACTGAGTGCATGGAAATTCTTCAAGATCTTCAAGTCTTAGACTCCTCAGATGCACACCACTGATTTAGCACTGTTCACGTGTGCATGTGCATGCATGCATGCATGCACTGTCCTCTTTCTCTTCTTGGTGCAGTAGACCCACAAAGGGTATAGTCAACTATAGCACACACCTCCTTCACAATCTTCACACACTTAATTCTATTTGTTTACACACTTAAAAGTGTGTTATACACTCGTGTGGATATCTTCTCTTCTTCTTAGTGTGTACACACTTTGTTTTGTACACACACTAAGGTTCGGCCACTTCTTTTAATTTGCACACACACACAACATAGGTTGAGTTGTGGTCTTCACTTGTTGCACACACATGAGGCTACGGCCTTCCACTTCTCTTGGCACACAAGGTTTACTCTTTTATTCTTCTTTGCACACACTTGATCTTGGCCTACTCCTCTATTCTTGCACACACTCGAGCCGTAGATGGTTCTTCAAGTTTGCACAAGGCTACGGCCTTTCACTTCCTTTGCACACACAATTTGTTCTTCAATGTGTGCACCCACAACAAGGGCTACGGCCTTCCTTGTTCACATTGCACACAAGGCACTAAAGGCCTCGGGTCTTCCTCTTCTTTGCACACCCACTGCCCGTGGGGTGTTCTTGTCTTCTTGGCACACAAGCAAAAAGGCTCGGCCTCCTTTGGCACACACACAATGTGTGGTCTTCCTCTTGTCTTGCACACGCAACCCGAACCCCTGCCAATCTCTACACAATATCCGCGAAAGCTACACTTGGGTGCCACTGGCCGCGCAAGAGCTTGGGTGCACAAAGGCCGTGCAAGACCTAGTACCCGCGGGGCGCGCAAGTGCAACACCCGCGGGGTCTTCCTCTTGCCGCGCAAGAGTGCGGGCAGAGAGTGTGACAACCTCGGGCGTGCAAGGAAGCGGCCTCGGGTTCTTCCTGTCGCGCAAGGGAGTAGGCGCGCAGGGAACACTTCAAAGCCTCGGGTGGCTTCGGGACAACAGCCGCGCAATGTTTTGCGCGGTGGCTTCTTCTTCGCGAGGCAGAGGCACACGCGGGACTCTCTTCAAACTTTCAGCGCATCAGCAAGCATCTCCAGCGCCTCGAGTCTTCTTTTTATAGGCGAGGAGAGCTTAAAACTTCCGTGTGATCTAACTTCAAAATCCCGAAGTTTTCGGTTCTTTAAAATCATCAAAATATTTATATTTATCCTCTGTTTCACGCGGGATCTTTCTTCTTCGGTTTCCTCCACATGCATGCGATTTATAACGCATGCATGGCCTTCGTTAAACCTTATCCATGCAAAGGCACGAACACCGAATGGCCTCGCACCTCCGGTTGCTTCGGCCTTGCTCTAAATCCTCCTTTCATCGTATGCATGCTTATTTTATTGCATGGTCCTGTTCGTTATGGCCAGACGAGCACGAGGGTGGCTTCTGTTTCTTCAGAGGTGGCCGGAATCTCGAAACACTGTCGTCGGGAGGCACTGGTTCAGCGGCTGCTCGCGGGAGGCTTCGGCTCGAGCTCGAGGAAGGAGACGAGCTCTCGGCCGTCGGATCAGGCGTTTGAGATACATCGGGCGGCCTTGATTAGATCGCGGCGCCGCGGATCAGATGTGCGGCGCAGATCAAGCGCGCGATGAGACGGACGGCGGAGATTTGTTCCCGGGATTTTTTGCGCGTCCCACATCGAAACGCAGCCCGGTTTATCCGCGGCTTATAACCCAACCGCTCCCTTGAACGGCCAGTTGAAACTCCTCCCTCCACGGTGCCGCCCCGCACCGTGTTCTCCCTGCGGGCGCGCTCCTGCGCCCACTATGCTCCCGGCGGGCGCGCTTCTAGCGCCCACCATGCTCCTCCGGTGCGCGGATTTCACCACCGCGTGTCCTCGGGGGCTTATACACGGCCCCCTGCGCTCCTCCGGGTGTGCCCCAGCGCCTCTGTGGTGTCTGCGGGTGCGCCCCTGCCGCCCTGAGCTCGCCCCACGGGTTCCCCCTTGGGCGTGGCGCCTTAGGCCCACATGAGCCTTGGGGTTGAACCCACAAGGTGCTCACGGGCAGGCCAATTTTTTGGCTAAGTCTTGAATAAGACTTTGTAAAAACAAAGTCCTCCATGTAAAATATGCCAAGTGCCACTTGCCCTTCAAGGCATTCTTTTCCTTCATCTTCTTCTTGAGAATTCAAACATTAATCTTCTTTAAAAACAACTCCTCAATTTATAATTCTTCTTCACCATCTCATTTTCAACTTAGGAGAGAATTCTCAAGGATCTTCATCAACCGAGCTACTTGATCAATTATTTCTTCTTCATTAGAATTCCTCCATTCTTCTTCAACGTTTATTCATCACTTTGTAATGGAATTCACGAAGGGTCTTCATCTTCAACTGAGCTCCTAAATCACTTAAATTCTTCAATGTGCTTCATTGATCTAATCAGAGATCAATTGGATCAACTTCAAATTCACATGCACTAAGTGATAGTGCATGGACTTCATTAATGCACATCATCCACTTAGTAGTTGTGGATGGAACTCCTTTCAACTCCTCATGCATTGTCACTACAATGCATGGTCTTCTAATCATGTTGTGACTTTGTATCATCAGGATACAAGTTCTATGAACTTATAGAGCAACTCAACAATCGTCAGATGTTATAGAGAATGTTTCAACCACATCTCCTATGTCACTTAGTGAATCTCCTAAGTGACATTCATCTTAGTACCATGGCCATTCTCCTTCATCACCATCACCATCACATCCTTTGACATTCACATCTTGACTCCTTGACATCCATTCATTCCAAGACAACTTCATGCCTCATTGACAACAAATGCAACACAATGCACTTCAATCTCCCCCTTTGTATTTGTTGTCAATACACCACTTCAGCACATATGAATGGGTCAATATGTGTGCCAATATTTTCTCCCCCTTATTGGCAATCAAATGCAAAGGTGTGGTGTGGTTCACTTTCAAAAATCTCTTCCTCCCTTCGAACAGCATCTTCTTGAAAATCACTAAGAGAGGGATGATGCCACATGTTCTTCTTTAGCAAAGAACCTTTAGTAAATCAACTCTAAGTCTACTTGGGCTAACCTGGTGTAGAAAACAAGAGTGATATAACCAAGGAACTCAACGCTATCCAACATTCACTACACATGTGAGATCATGCTTCAGGGGTTTGAAATTTTCAGATATAACAATGAATTGCTAAATCCTGCACAACTTCACAAAACTCATTAGAATGTTCAGGTGCAAAGATAAAGCTCCCCCTTTCATCCATTTGCCTTCAATCAATACTCCCCCTTAATTGTCATGATGAATACAATTAAGACACAAGGGATGAAAGCATGATTGGAATACCTTCAGCTTTTCTCAAGATAGTATTAAATCTTAGAATACCATCTTCTCTAGATTGGCTCCCCCTCAAGGGGTGCACTCCATTCTGTCAAAACCATCCTCCAGCTGAGAATGATCATCATCTTCAATTCCCTGCAATGTCAGCACATGTAAATACCAATAGTATAAGGGAATAAGATGGAACCTCCTTGGTTCATCAACGTGAACAACAAGGTTGAGAAGATTCTCTCAACCGAGAGGTCCCATTTTCTCCAGTCTTCACACTTGCACATTTGATCTTCAATGATGTTTGTGCTGGTGTGGATCTCAATACATCTTCATGTGAAATCTTCTTCTTCCTTTTTGCCTTAGCAATTGCCAGAACTTCATCTTCAGCTCTCTGGAGATCTTTGGAAAGTTGCAACTGATTTGGCCATATGACTAAAGAGCCATTTGGAAGTGTGGCCTCAGTTCTGGAAGTTTCACATGGTTCCTTTGATGCTGTCAAGCTACCTCTCTTAGGCAACTTGTTTTCAATCAATCCCTTCTGCCTCTTTTGGATTGATTGTCTGTTTGAGTTTAGTCTGCCTCTATTGAATTTCATGGCTTCTTTACAAAGATCCATGATATGCCCTTTCTTTCCACAGTAGAAGCATTTCTTGGTGGTCCTTCTGGATGCATCACCCTTCTTGGACTCAGACTCCAAGGACTTCTCTTCATTTCTAAAACACTTCTTGGGAGCATATTCCACTTTCTTCTACTTGCTTCCCAAGGAATCTCTCTTAGCCAGGTTCAGTGATCTTTTCTTCTTTTGAGCTCTGGATACAGTTGGAGATTGACATGTATCTATTTGACCACTTTTGCAATCATCCCAGATGTTGTCAAGTAATCCAAATATATTTGCAGTAAACAGATGTCTCTGGACCTGTGGATGTTGCTTCCTTCCTTCTGGCTTGCTCCCCCTTGGCATGGGCTTCCTTTGTGCTTTGACATTCAGTGGATTGTGCCAACAATCATTTGCACAGTACCCATACTTATTACAACACCAACATTGACCCACAAATCTTGACCTCTTGTGTACTTCTGATTGCTGGGTACTCTTCTTGATTTTTGTGCTGCTTCAGGAGAGCTCTGCTTCTTTAATGTCTTCATCCATACTTGTTTGGATTCATTCTTCCATCCTGCACTTTTTGTGGAAACACAATTAGAAGCATCAGTACAAGATGGTATGGATGGTACCTTCTTTCTAGAAGATGTTGCACTTTTATTAGAGGATGTCTTTCTCTTAGAATCATCCTGCTCAAAGCACACTTGTGTAGCAACATTTCTGCTTTCAGCTGACTGGGAGGATTCAGCTTTGGGTGATTCCAGATTTTTCAATATCACCTCTAGTTCTAGACATTTCATGTTAAGGGAGTTCTTCTCATCCTCAACAGTTCTTAGCCTTCCTTCCCAATTCTCCACCAGTTGTTTCATCTGGTCTTCATGCACCTTCTTCAATTCTTGCAATGAATTGTCCAGCTCCTTCACCCTTTTGACTTTGTCTTCTAGTTGAGCATCTTTGACAACCATTGACACTTTGTGCCTCTTTTCCAGTGCATGGAAAACTTCTTTGATGATTACTTTAAAGATTTCTTTCTCAGAAAGGCTTCTTTGCAATTCTTCAGTAGTGTCTTCATATGTTTCATTGCAAAGAGATACTGTTTCATCTTTGGCATTTACCAGCTTTCTGAGAGTGTTGGTTATGCCAACCCTTTTAGCCAGCTGATCTTCCATAGCATTGGCTTCTTCTTCTAACTGTGATTTTTCTTCTTGAAGATCATGGATGCCTGTAGCTATACACTTTGCCACTTCCATGGGAACTGTCTTCTGAAGATAGTTGAGTGCACTCTGAAGATCATTCATTATTTCAACTTCATCACAGCTAGGACAGGCTTTCTTCATCTTCTTGGACTGTTTCTTCTTTCTATTTTTCTGAGTCTTGGCAGATATCTCCATTTGAGGCTGGTCTTTTATTTCCTCAAATCTGCACTCCATATAGACTCTCTTGGATCTTTTAGAGGTAACCTCCCTCTGATACCAATTGAAGTGCCCAGATCAGTGTGAATCACTGAGAGGGGGAGGGGGTGAATCAGTGATCCTTTAAAACTTTTTACTAATTGATTCTTAATCAATTAAACCTCTATGGCTGGTTAAAGCCTCGATCCACTCTTCTTGTATCTCTCACCTTTCCTCGAATGATGCAGTAAATATAAAGGCACAGGACACAAGGATTTACAAGGTTCGGCACCAAAGGCCTACATCCTTGCCATGCTCTCTCAGCATGGATTCTCCATTATAACCTGTTAAAATTACAATGGTCGATACAGATCCCCACTGCATCTCTCCTGAGTCCCACAGGAGGGTCTTTATACTGCGTCCCACAGTGTTACCAGAGTCCCACTGGCCTGCTCCAGAATCCCACTGAAGACTTCTTCTCCCTGAGTCCCACAGGGTCTTCTCCTGGCTCCTCGAGTCACACGAGTAGCTCTTCTTCTCTTTAAGCTTCTTCAAGTATCTTCAGCAGTCTGGGATAAAGACTGTTGGCCTTGCTCTGTACCTCTGATCACTTGTGATGATCAGGATCTTCTACTGAAAACTCAGACAACCAATCTCTTTAACTTCAGTCTGGCTCAGTCTCAGTTCACTTCAACATCATGCACTGAGTGCATGGAAATTCTTCAATATCTTCAAGTCTTGGACTCCTCAGATGCACACCACTGATTTAACACTGTTCACGTGTGCATGTGCATGCATGCATGCATGCACTGTCCTCTTTCTCTTCTTGGTGAAGTAGACCCACAAAGGGTATAGTCAACTATAGCACACACCTCCTTCACAATCTTCACACACTTAATTCTATTTGTTTACACACTTAAAAGTGTGTTATACACTCGTGTGGATATCTTCTCTTCTTCTTAGTGTGTACACACTTTGTTTTGTACACACACTAAGGTTCGGCCACTTCTTTTAATTTGCACACACACACAACATAGGTTGAGTTGTGGTCTTCACTTGTTGCACACACATGAGGCTACGGCCTTCCACTTCTCTTGGCACACAAGGTTTACTCTTTTATTCTTCTTTGCACACACTTGATCTTGGCCTACTCCTCTATTCTTGCACACACTCGAGCCGTAGATGGTTCTTCAAGTTTGCACAAGGCTACGGCCTTTCACTTCCTTTGCACACACAATTTGTTCTTCAATGTGTGCACCCACAACAAGGGCTACGGCCTTCCTTGTTCACTTTGCACACAAGGCACTAAAGGCCTCGGGTCTTCCTCTTCTTTGCACACCCACTGCCCGTGGGGTGTTCTTGTCTTCTTGGCACACAAGCACAAAGGCTCGGCCTCCTTTAGCACACACACAATGTGTGGTCTTCCTCTTGTCTTGCACATGCAACCCGAACCCCTGCCAATCTCTACACAATATCCGCGCAAGCTACACTTGGGTGCCACTGGCCGCGCAAGAGCTTGGGTGCACAAAGGCCGTGCAAGACCTAGTACCCGCGGGGCGCGCAAGTGCAACACCCGCGGGGTCTTCCTCTTGCCGCGCAAGAGTGCGGGCAGAGAGGGTGACAACCTCGGGCGCACAAGGAAGCGGCCTCGGGTTCTTCCTGTCGCGCAAGGGAGTAGGCGCGCAGGGAACACTTCAAAGCCTCGGGTGGCTTCGGGACAACAGCCGCGCAATGTTTTGCGCGGTGGCTTCTTCTTCGCGAGGCAGAGGCACACGCGGGACTCTCTTCAAACTTTCAGCGCATCAGAAAGCATCTCCAGCGCCTCGAGTCTTCTTTTTATAGGCGAGGAGAGCTTAAAACTTCCGCGTGATCTAACTTCAAAATCCCGAAGTTTTCGGTTCTTTAAAATCTTCCAAATATTTATATTTATCCTTTGTTTCACGCGGGATCTTTCTTCTTCGGTTTCCTCCACATGCATGCGATTTATAACGCATGCATGGACTTCGTTAAACCTTATCCATGCAAAGGCACGAACACCGAATGGCCTCGCACCTCCGGTTGCTTCGGCCTTGCTCGAAATCCTCCTTTCATCGTATGCATGCTTATTTTATTGCATGGTCCTGTTCGTTATGGCCAGACGAGCACGAGGGTGGCTTCGCTTTCTTCAGAGGTGGCCGGAATCTCGAAACACTGTCGTCGGGAGGCACTGGTTCAGCGGCTGCTCGCGGGAGGCTTCGGCTCGAGCTCGAGGAAGGAGACGAGCTCTCGGCCATCGGATCAGGCGTTTGAGATACATCGGGCGGCCTTGATTAGATCGCGGCGCCGCGGATCAGATGTGCGGCGCAGATCAAGCGCGCGATGAGACGGACGGCGGAGATTTGTTCCTGGGATTTTTTGCGCGTCCCACATCGAAACGCAGCCCGGTTTATCCGCGGCTTATAACCCAGCCGCTCCCTTGAACGGCCAGTTGAAACTCCTCCCTCCACGGTGCCGCCCCGCACCGTGTTCTCCCTGCGGGCGCGCTCCTGCGCCCACTATGCTCCCTGCGGGCGCGCTTCTAGCGCCCACCATGCTCCTCCGGTGCGCGGATTTCACCACCGCGTGTCCTCGGGGGCTTATACACGGCCCCCTGCGCTCCTCCGGGCGTGCCCCAGCGCCTCTGTGGTGTCTGCGAGTGCGCCCCTGCCGCCCTGAGCTCGCCCCACGGGTTCCCCCTTGGGCGTGGCACCTTAGGCCCACATGAGCCTTGGGGTTGAACCCACAAGGTGCTCACGGGCAGGCCAATTTTTTGGCTAAGTCTTGAATAAGACTTTGTAAAAACAAAGTCCTCCATGTAAAATATGCCAAGTGCCACTTGCCCTTCAAGGCATTCTTTTCCTTCATCTTCTTCTTGAGAATTCAAACATTAATCTTCTTTAAAAACAACTCCTCAATTTATAATTCTTCTTCACCATCTCATTTTCAACTTAGGAGAGAATTCTCAAGGATCTTCATCAACCGAGCTACTTGATCAATTATTTCTTCTTCATTAGAATTCCTCCATTCTTCTTCAACGTTTATTCATCACTTTGTAATGGAATTCACGAAGGGTCTTCATCTTCAACTGAGCTCCTAAATCACTTAAATTCTTCAATGTGCTTCATTGATCTAATCAGAGATCAATTGGATCAACTTCAAATTCACATGCACTAAGTGATAGTGCATGGACTTCATTAATGCACATCATCCACTTAGTAGTTGTGGATGGAACTCCTTTCAACTCCTCATGCATTGTCACTACAATGCATGGTCTTCTAATCATGTTGTGACTTTGTATCATCAGGATACAAGTTCTATGAACTTATAGAGCAACTCAACAATCGTCAGATGTTATAGAGAATGTTTCAACCACATCTCCTATGTCACTTAGTGAATCTCCTAAGTGACATTCATCTTAGTACCATGGCCATTCTCCTTCATCACCATCACCATCACATCCTTTGACATTCTCATCTTGACTCCTTGACATCCATTCATTCCAAGACAACTTCATGCCTCATTAACAACAAATGCAACACAATGCACTTCAATCATGGACGTCTCTAAAGATTGATCCATGAGATGTCGGGTGTTGATGATGTACTTATGGATCTGATGTAACTCTTTATTAGGATGGGTTGTGATATGGAGATACTCATCTCTCTCTTTTAGGTTTCTTGGGTTTTAGAATATATGTTTGTGTGTGTGTGTCTATGTATCCATGATAGTTGATTATTTTTACTCATTTACATTGAGTTTAACTATATATTTATTCTTCTAATATATTATACTGCTCCACATTCATCTTTCAAGGAATCTGATAGGGTAAGTATATATTCACCCTCTCTTGGGCTTTTCCTGCATGTGTCATGTTTTATACAGATGACAGATAGGTCAGTGGTGACTATAGAGATGTATTGAAATACCAAGTGAATTATTCCAAGTTTGGTGGTTTATACATGGAGATCAAGAGAAGGTATATATAGGCATCTATAACTAAATTTTTTTATCAGGATGGAACATCTTTCTAGTTGAGTGTGTATTTTATCCATTTACCTTTTAGTTTACATTGGAATATTATTGTACACCCTAGAGTTTTTTCATATATGTTCATTACTCTAGATATTACATCATATTATTATTATTATACTTCAACACAACTAAATTAGGACGGTTAGGAGTGTGCATACATGTATGTTAGGAAATGGACTCCAATTTAGGATATGCTTTTAATTTTATGTTGCCTCTCCCGGACCTTCGAAGGCGGGCATGGGGAAGTTGTGGCTCAATCCCCATTGGGTCTAGAAGTGGCATGAGATGCATGGATAAACATTTAGGATTGAATATTATTTTTATTTCAATGGGATGCATAATATCATTAGGATGGATTTATATAATTTTATGAGAATATATTTCAATATTTTTTAGAATATATTTAATGATTAATGTGATTCATTAATTTATTATATGATGGTTAATTTGGTTTTTGGAAGAATATTTGATTATATATTTTTATTTCTTGTATCATATTAGTTTAAGTATATTTTTAAGAGTTCTATAATTAGTTATTTGTGGAATAATTAATATTAACATTGGATGTTATAATTTAAACTCTATGTATTTATGTTTACCTTATCGTAAAATGTTTTACTCATATTTTATTGGGGATAATGTTTACTTATGATAACCATTTTTGGTTTTAGTACATGACTATAGAGAGAACTAATGTCTATTTATCAATTTTGTGGATCTTATGATATATTAAAAGTTAATTTTAGTGCTTTAGGTATGAATAATTTATTACAATTATTTATTATATTGAATATTAGATGATATAGAGGTGTAAAAATTGTTGAAAAACAAAAAAAATAATTAAATTGTTCTTACAGAATGATAAAAAATAATGTACATACATTTTCTCATATTATACATTCTAATGGTAAATAATATCTTTATATAATGAAATAGTAAAATAAATATATCTATTATTATATAGAAAATAACTCTTATCTATCATGACATACATTTGGAAGCACATTCTAATGCTTGATTCGTAAAATTGATCATGCATGTTTTCAGAAATATTTAATTAATAAATATTAGGTTTCCTACTTACAACCTTTAAATTAATCAGTGGGATAAAATCTGGAACATCTATTTTACTATTCTATTATACACTTATTTCGGTAAGAAAAAATTCAAATTCCATAGTCACAATTTACTTATAAGGGGATAATATAACACCTTTGGATTTTAATATGAAATTATGAGTTAAATAATGCAATATTAAATACATTTTGTGACATGAAACACAGAAAAAAATTGATTCTTGACATATTTCAATACTCCATTATTAAATATAATGATATTTATCAATTATGAAACATAAATTTTACTATTTTGATTTGACTGATGAAATTTGATTATTAATAATATATTTATAATGTGATATTACTAAATCATTAAACATTAGAAGCGTTATTTTTCAGTGATTCGTATAATGTTCTTTGTATTTTAAACACTTCTTTTAAGTTTGGTAGTTTATATATTTCCCATGAATTTATTTATTTATAGTCTCAAATAAAATTATATATATTTTATAATCCATCTAAGGTTATCTCTTTCATTAGGATTTAATTTGAAGGATTCTAATGTTGCAAGGTTTTATCATCTCAAATATCATTCTTTATGACGTATTATTAATTAAGAATATATTTCCATTTATGGTTTATATTTTACTTATATAAAATAACATATAATGATAAACTCTTCAATCATGGTAATTAGACCTAAATTTCAATTTCACTTATCGATATTTTTTTCTACTTATAACAGTTTGGAATATTTGTTAGAATATTATCAGAGTCAAGTGTTGAGATGATGTGTGATTCAAAGGAACTATGATCCCATAGTTCATTTGATAAAAATATTTAAAATATGATATATCAAATGCATTGTGACTCTAAAAAAATAATGCAATATATACTAAATAGATTCTTAGATCAAAAATATGAGGCCACATTTTAAATTGTAGAGCAGTGATTGACTTAGGAATGAACTAAAGTCGCTTGGAACAAGACATTTGGATGAGGAAGCCATTGGAGAGTTCATTTAAATTAAAGTAAATGAATAATTTATTTATTTTAATTTAAAAAACATAATTTAAATTTTTTATAAATACCCTCTTCTGAATTTTTTCAAACATTTTTCTCTATATTCCTTTCATGATATAAGAGGATTAAGAGACTGTCAATCATTGGTGTATCGAGATCAGAGAACAATGAATGATCAGATCGAGGATAATCGTGATATGTATGGGAAGCATAGTAGGGTCATCACCTTGACTGCTAGAAGATGTATTCTTCAAAAATGATCAATCCATAATTGAGGTAGGGATTGTAATTTTTAGTTTTATACCTTTGGATTAAATTATTGAACATGTATTTTATCTGATTTTGATATTAGATAATTATTACTTTCATGAGACCTGCAATTTATTGATTGTATTGATCTAACCTACTTATTCCCTTATTTCCCATGTTATGACCATTTTCAAATAAATTTTGGTGGTGCAAGCTTGGACAATGATGGTTCACTTTTTTTTTTTGATTTTCCCATCATTTTTCATCATGTTCATAATCATTTTAAAATGGTGACATAGTTTGAAATTTTTTGGTTAGGTTTTAATGAAATCAAAACGAAGATTCATCGTGGTAGCATAGATGACACACAATTTGATGGCTTGTTGATAGATTTATGAATATGTATGAGGGTGTTTTGTGGTGGGATTGGGATTGTACTATAAGTGAGGGTTCACGATCAAGGTGAGATGATAATGACATGTGGTTGGAGGTGGTTTAATATATGATTAATGAACCATATTTGTCCCAATTTTTGTGTGGTGATGACTTGTAATGCATCCAGATCTGTTTCCGATGAAATTTCTACACGAGGGCTCTAGGAGGAGGCTACAAGGAATTGAAATGATGGTGACTTGAAGGATTGAGGACTAATTCCCAGTGTGGAGCATTGGAAAAGCTAGATATGGGAGTTATTAATGGGGGTTGTGTTATTTGAATATTTTAAATAATCATAATGTTGTGTTATAATTATTATTTTTAGTAATAAAATGTTTTTAAAAAAAATAAAAAAATATGTTTTGGATTAAAATTACAAAACAAGGACCTTCTCGGTAAAATCTATTATATGTGAGTAATGAATTTTGGTGTAGGCATGGTTATACCCATGGAGAGAGAAATGTTTTATTTTATAAGTTTTTATTAATTATAATAATATTTTAAATAAGTATATAAGAAAAAAACTTGGTTGGTGCATTTATTGTGCTGGTGTAATTGGTGGGGGGGCATGATTATTGCTACCCTCTCTTTGGATATAAGGTTTTAAAAAATATTATTATATTTTTTTAATCCTTAATCCTCCCAAAACATCATCACAACATGTCTAATTGATGAACTTACATGAGTATTATGACCATAACATTGAGATAGTAATTTTATAACTAAGGTAGTATATTTAATTCGGGATTCTAGTGTAGGTCCATGAAGCACAAAATAATAATAATAATAATATTGTTGTTGTTGTTTTTGTTATTGTTGTTATTACTATTATTACCAAATCCAATATAATACATATCTTTTTCTTATGGTGTCATAATGATGAAATGAATGAGGCTTCATAACCCTGATGTTGAGGCAGATGTTTCAAGACCAATATCAAGTATTTAATTTGGACTTGGGGTTTGGGCCCAGAAAATTAGGTTCAAGGGTGAGGTGGTTAAAGCTGTTTTTATCACCAGATTCTTGATTTAGGAATGTTAATATCCTATTCTGATTTTTTCTCCATAATTATAACCAAATTGTGATTCTTTTGGCCATTCATGTTCATTTGTGATGAAATATCACTATTTTGATGATTTATCCCATCAGAACAACAATGGGCCTCGTGTGTTCTTAAGGATTTTGGAAACACACACCGCATACCCTGAGATTACCCTGGCATAACCTGGTACATGGAAACCTCTAGGTACATGGACAAGAATAGAAGTTTGACCACACATATTATAGATACCTACACATGCCATACAAATATTTTTGAAACTTATACCTCTCTTATCTTCTTCTCTTTGACTCAGATTTTGGATTATGAGTAGCCTATCTAGAGTTTTTTTCTTGTAGAACATGATGGTGGACTTTGTAATAGAGTTTTAGATAAGATTAAATATTTTTATAGTCTAAAACATGGTTAGGAGGTTCACAATGATGATTGTTAAATGGTAGGACAATCAGAGAGAGGATGGAGTGGGACCCCATATAATGTAATAGGGTGTGGGTACTCTATCAACATATACTGAGTGGTACTCCACGTATGGAATTACGGTTTGGGTCACCCTTGAGATGAGAGGTACCCCCTGAGAGAATAGGGTGTCGGTCAACTATATGTTGTGTTTACCCCCATGAAACAGTAGGGTGTGGGTCCTCTACCTACTAAGTGCTACCCCATGACACACTAGGGTGCGAGTCCTCTATCTATTGAGTGGTACCCCATGAAACACTAGGGTTTTGGTCCTCTATTTTTTATTGGTACCCCCTTGCTGAACTAGGGTGTGGTCCTCTAATTATGGTGGATACCCCCTGACACACTAGGGTAGAAGTCCTATACCAACTAAGTGGTACCCTCATTGACACAATAGGGGGAATGTCCTTTATCTACTGAGTGGTACCCCGAGATGAACTTGTGCAGGATTCATGTATCTGCTGCGTAGTATTCCATGATGCACTAGGGAAATAGTTAATTACCTATTGAGTGGTACCCCCTACATGCACAAGGGGGCATACCCTTATCTACATAGTGGTACCCCCACATTCAATAGGGAGGTAACCCTATACATATTGATTGGAACCATTCTAATGGGCTAGGTCACAAGTCCTATACTTAGATATCATTCCCCATTGATATTATATAATAGTGGGAAGGTGTGGTTCCTCCACATGATTACTTCTTTAGTAGACACATGAGTTGTTAGGAATCACATATGGTCCCTTTCTAGAGATGTATGCATACTCATTATTCTTACGTGGGTGATGGAGTTGAGGATCCCCATTATCTATCTTGTGAATTTCTTTTTTATTATACCTAGGTTTTATTATTAGGGTTGTTTTCTCATTTTTTGTTGGAAATGCATTTTATATGATGAGTTGACTAATTCTATTGTTTCTTCTACTAACCCCTTTTCAATTTTGAGGGCATCACCCTGGGTATGAATATACTCACACATATATTGGGTTTTCCTACATGTGTCATGTCTTATTCATTTGATATATTTTCTCGAGGTGATTTTAGATGATTATAAAGATATATGGGAATATATGGCTGTGTATAGTGGTCATTCCATTGGAATATGGACCCGATATCTCTCAGCATTATTTCCAGTTTTTTCACATCGGGACATATTTTCTAGTTTGTTGTGTATTTTACCCCATTTACATTTCATATTACATAGCAATACTTTATATTATTACCTATAGGTTAATACATGTCAATATTTTAATCTTAATATTACTATATTTTTTTATTATTCATATCCACTTATACATGAATATGATTCGGTGGGTGAAAATAAGAACTATAGAAAAATGCATCGCATTATAATTAAACTTTTAGACTCATGACACTAGACACTAGCCAATAGAAGAAGGCATGGGGTAGTTATGGCTTGAAATTTTGCTGTATAGGAGGGCCCTTATGGGTTGGGTTGTGACACAATCTTCTAATATGTATAGATTCAAGTGTTATAAATTATATTATTGTTCTGGGTCTTAATTTCAATTCCTTGATACTTTTTCACATTGTGAACCAATATTTATTTTTATATGGTGTACTTACGGATCCATGAATAAGTTATGTGAGTATTATTTAAAATAATTCCTTATATTTACCAAAAAGTAAAATGTTTTAGATTTCTTGAATTTTTATTTGAATGTTAAAAAATTCATTATGGTTAATTTTATAATCAAAATTTTAATCAATTTTTTTATTTTTCAATTTCTATTAGGGGAATTGTTTATTCCTCCTATATGAAACACAATAAATTTTATTCTAATCATGTAATTTTTGTTCATTTCATGTGTTGTTTCCATTTTTTGTCTCTTCAGTTTTAAAAACTAGCCAGATATTATTTATAAGAAAACTATTCACTATTAACGCTTTTTGATCCGGAACCTTTTGATTTCATATAGAAATTATTTATTTTTTGTGAATGGTTTTTTATTTAATTCAATTTCTACTTACGGTCAATTTCCAATAACAATTAATTTATATTGAATTTTTTAAATTGAATGTTTTAGTGTGTTTCTAACTAGTATTTTTTTGACATTCATTACAAAAGATTGAAATTAATATCTTTCCTAAACCTTTTACATAGGAATATATTTTGCCTTTTTATTTTCCATTATTCATGATTTCACATAATTTATAATTTTTTATTTTTTATCATAAGATTTTAATGTCGCATTTATTTTCATTTTTAAAAAAATTTTACGAAATCATTAATGAATATTTTTTAAATGCTCTAGTTCTATTTTCCTCTTGGTTTTACAAATTTGTTATATTTATTCAAAAAAATTATTTACAAGAAATTTATGGTGTTCCTTATTCCCATTTATTTATTATCATGGAGGTACTCTACATCATTTTGGTTATTGAAATTGTTATATACCCATCACTCTTTATGACATAAACAATTTATTTTATATAAATAAAATTAGGGGTGTTTACTAGGTAAGATTGGTCATTTATTGAATAGGTAATCATTGAAAATCCATGTATTTGTTAGTCATATATGGGATACTATTTTCTTTTTTGAAATTTAAATTATGAACTATGAAAATATTAAAATTTCATTTTCTATATATTTCCAAAGGAATTATTACTAAAGAGGATTTTCGATTATGTATTTCATAATTTTTCATTTAATTCATATGATAAATTCATTGGACATAGCATGTGATATGTGGGCCTCAACATTATATATCCACTCAATGAATTAGAATGTATCATGATACAAACTAGCTACGATATTTGAGGTATTCCTTATATTTTTTTTACTATGTCATGGAATAAGTCCTCAATCTTAATATTATGATGTTGGGCCAAATATAGTTCATCATTATGAAATCAATTATTTTTTATATCTGATCATTTTTTAATTTCTAATATCCAATGATATAATTTGAGCTCATGTTGTAAGTTAAATGGAATGATTTTTACAGATTACTATGATATTGTTCATTCCTATTTTACTATATGATGGATTCCACTATATTTTTTCCTTTACGGAGCAATTGGTCAATTCTTATTATGTTTCCATTTACCAAGATTATAAACAATCATAATAGATATGATATTTCTATAAGTTTATAATGATTGAATATTTTTTATATGTTAAATAATTATTATAAAATAATGAAATAATAGTATAATGGAAAAAATGTCCATTGGTTGAGAAAGACAAGAGTAATTAAGATGTAATGTTTTTCATGATTCTCCAAATCAACAAAAAATAGGTCTTATTTTGATTATGGATTTGAAATTTATTTTTCCAATAAATGGTTAAAATATGGTTTCATTAGTTGGTATCGAAGATAGTATGAAATGAGTTTTTTATCACCGAATTCAATGTGTGGGTTCGAGGTCCTATATTTGTTATCGAAGGAGTGTTTAGATAATTTTATATGTTAGGATGTTATTATATGAGGTTTATATATGGTTTTGATGTCATAAATGGTTAACAAGAGTATGGTTGACCATAAGAACAATGTAATTGATACCTTTTGTAAGTATTATATAGAGAGATTTTAAGATGAATTATGATATTACAGGAGATGATTCATGTATAGTTAACCTTTTATGTTTTAATGTGATTTAACATCGAGGTAATTTTATTGGTAATAGATTTTATATTTTATAGCTATTAAGGTGATAAAATATTAAAAAACCCCTTAGGTTAAGCTTAAATATTGGAAAACATCCAGAAATTCTAGTAATGTAGAGATTGTGTGGTTTTATACCCAAAATGACTATATTTGGATATAGACAAATAGAAGTTAAATCCTTCAATGAATCACCAAGTTGTTCTAACCCATGAAATTATTTATTTGGTATTAAATCTATATTCACTCTGGAGAAAATAAGTGGATATAACTATAAAATTTGTTTGAAACTCCCTTTGAATATGATTTTGTAACTAAAATAATCTTTATAAACAATTACAATGGATTGGAATATGTTATAATGGAATCTATATTGGGGTAATTATGATTAATTTGGATAATGGGAGAATTTATGATGAAAATATATTTTGAGTAGTATGGATAGCCTTGAGTATTGAATATTTATTTGATGTTATGGTTATTCAAGTTATTTTGGGAAGGAATTATATATTTTAGAAATATAGATTTTATTAATTCTGAAGAAATTTTTAATAACTATTGTTGTTTATAATTTAATATTATAAAATTTATAGTAATTTTTAGAAGAATTTGTCTTTTAATATTTTGATTTTAAGGTTTTTTGTTCTTTCAAGAATATTTTTAGGGGTTTTAGGATAAATATTTTCAAGAATTATTTATGATTTTAACTAGAAATTATTTTTAAATATTTAGAAATTCATTCATTATTTATTTATATGATGGTTTATACATATTTTATCGAATATTATATTTACATATGATAAATATTTTTTTTGTAAAATTTCTAGATATATGGGGAATAACCAATCTTCCATTTTTGAATCATGTCATCCAGGAAATTTTAGTTCCATTGCTTTAAGTATGAAACATTTGACATGGTTATTTATCATTTAGAATCTGTTTCGAATCAGAGGTGTAAAACTACTCAAAACACAAATAAAGGATAAAATTGTGTGTATTTAATAGAAATAAATCATTTAAAAATATTCTCCTATATTATCTATATTAAATACAAAATAACTGATCTTCTCAAGAAGAAGGAATATAAATCTTCCTAGTCTTATGTGGAAACAATAGCCCAATAATAAATGTATTATTCGAGAAACTCATTCAAATGTATGATTCATATAATGTCACATACATGGTATTAGAAATATTTATTTAAAAATAACAGTTTCCAATTAGTGATATATAAATTTATTATGATGATAAAAATCAATCGAATTTAATTACTATGTCCTGATAATCACATTTTTTAAGAATAACATAAAATTATAGGTATATATTTTTTATGGGGTGAGAGAATGTAACACCTAAAGATTTAGATATGTCAATATTATTGAAATAATAATATATAAGATATATTATGTTAAACAAAACCCTATAATAACAATATCTGTTACATATTGATATAAAACATTAGTAAATAGAAATATATTTATCAATTATGATACATACATTCTATTAATGAGTTTTGAATGATGAAATGTGATGATTATAATATAATTAATTAATTTAATATTATTAAAATCATTAAATATTAAAATGTTTATTTTTCACATTTGGGTTTTTTATGTGATGTGTATTTTAATAAATTGAAAAATTATTAAATAATTCAATTTATGACCTAATAAATTAACTCTTAAAATATTAAAAATTAATATTAAATGATACTAATAACACATGATGTTTAAAAAGGTAATTTTCTTAAAAACACTATTTTCATTATATTTTATTTTTTCATTTTGAAGATAAATTGAAAAAAAATATTATTTATCTGATGTAATGAAAAACATTGTTTAATTAATTATATTATAATTTTTTTAGGTAGAATACTTTGGGATTTTTTTGAAATGTTTTACTTTTATGTAAATTATAAAGAGAGATGTTTTTATAAATAATGCACTATTAGGATATCATCATGATATACGAATGAGTTAAATTATGTGAAACCTATTTATGGATAAAGAAAATGTATATTGAAGGATTAAATAAATAAAATATAAATTATTAATTTGAATTTGTAAACCCATGTATGAAATTTTAAATCATTGTTGTCGTTTTATACAAATAAAAGAACTATTTTTAATCATTTTCTTTAATATAGTATTTACAAGGTAAAATTCGATTTCAGATTAGTTTTAATGTCACGAAACTCTATTTTTTATTCAAAATCCATTTAATTTAATTATAATGTATTCTAAAAAATATTTTTTTAAAAAAATTATTTTCTCTTAAAGAGATATGTTTTAAAAACTATTTTTCATTGCATTGAAATGTCTTGTGTCAAAATTAATTTTTTACACATATAGGAATTTAATCTTATCAAATTGATTCCATATATTTTAATTTTATAGTAAAATTTATTTGATTATTTAAAAATAATATTTTTCATAATAATTATGTGACACCATTAGATTTTATGATATATGTTTTTCTTCAAATAAATTTAATTTCTTAAATATAATGCAATACACACAACCCCTAGTCCAAATGAGGCATAATATGGTATAACAATATAACCTAGGTGTCAAATTAGAGGATTTAATAAGAACAAACACATTTTCAATTTTTCTCAAGGTTTTAGATAAATAAAATACATTGCTAAATAGGTACTCAATGTTCATAAAATTGATTATACGCTTTAATTAATATTTTCCTCAAAAATGTTTTTTTATTTTCGGAGAAAACTATATTTTAATTTATTCCAAAATTATAAAATATTTTTTAATCAGTGGAATTTTTTTTTAATCTGGATATCAAAATTATCTAAGAGTGAGATTTTAAGAATCTTCGGAAAAGATTATTTTTCGATGAATTTTGAAAAATATATATTTTTCTTGAAAAATGTATTTTTTCGTTACTTAATTAAAAAAGATACATTTAATTTGAAAGTTGTTTTAAAATGGATTATTTATACTATAAATAATCCAATTAAGGTCTCTATAATGAATTTTATGTTGGATTTTGGAATAATAATGTTGTATATTTAGGATTTTTTTTCAGGAAAATATCTTTCATAAATATTTTGCAGGTTTAATTTTAAATTATATTTATCCAAATAGATGAATTTAGTTTTTTATATGGATTCCATATTTGTAATAATAATAGTTAATATTTTATCATATGGTCAACTTAATTTTGTGTCTTAATGAATAGAAAAATCATAATAATTTATAACCACTGTTAAGGTGAAAACTAGTGTATTAGGGACATGTTAAAACTAGGGATAAGAGTATGTTTGAATATTTAAATTTTATAATTTTTATTTTATTGAAATTTTTAACCATCATACCACCCCACATATTAATCTCATTCTAAAAGGAATCGTTCTATTGAGAATGGTATTATTATAATTTTTTATTTAAAGAAATTTTGAGTGTGTCCTCTCACCCACTTTTTAATGGACTCCCCATATTTCTGTTATTTACTCCACATTGATCTATCTATATCGATTGAAACATACCCAGTTATCTTCCCAAATTTCATATCCATTAAGTACGGTTCTTTGTCTTCTTAATGGAATATTCAAAGGGTATATAATAAAGGATATATAGAAGGAATACCGAAGGATATGAAACCATATTACCTAATATATACAAATATGTTATGAATATTATTGAACTAGAATTATTCATCCTCATTTACAACATATGGGATCTGAAAGTATCGCATGTGCGTACGTGTATACTACAACCTCCACAAAGTGATACTATTAATTTTCCATCACCATATTTCTTGGATGGGTATTAGTATGGGAAAAATATTTATGCATTAAATTAAACATATAATTATTATTTTGTAATTATAATATCATATCAATCTTCTTACCTTCCCATCAATTATAAAATTAAAATGTTGTTCATAATTATGTGTAGACTACAACATCTACAAAGCAGTGTGATTTGTTTTTCATTTTTTATTTACATGGATGGAAATAATGATAGATTTATTACTATTTTTTATATATATTATATAATAATTATATTTATTTGTTAATAATCATCAAAATTTATTTTGTTTCATTCATCAAAAAGTAAAGAAAAACATTCATGCATATATACAGCTAACTATCTCCATGAATTCCATAATTCATTTTCTATCTCTTTCTTTTATGGATGAATATAAATATATTTATATATAGTGAATATATATGATATTTAGTTCAAAATTAAAATATTTTTAGTGATGGAAACTTAAACAATGTGTGAGTTCTTGAAATACTAAGCTAAAATTTATAGTAAAATGATGTATTTAACACACCAAAAATGATTTTAATAAAGAATTATTAATAAACTGGTGTTAAAATGTTATTAGTGGACCATATATAATATTATAAATATTTAAATGACTTAATTATTGATTTATAATAAAAATAAAATTTATTATATATGATTTTAGGGTTCTTTTGAACCATGTGAAATTTGTAGTAAGGGATTTATGTTGTATTATAATTATTTATAAATACTATTTATTATTAAATTTTTTATTTTGAAATTTTATTACATATCACTTAAGTATACCATATATATAATAATTATATACTTTAAATAGATATTTCAAGCATTCATTTCATTTTAATCTCATTAACAACTTAATAGACCAAATTAAATTATTAAAAGAAATTGAGTTTATTTCTTTATTCAGTCGAATATACTTTTTATTCCATATCCATGTTTTCTAAATATTATTTAATGAAAAAAATTTATATTCTCCTATAATTTTGTAATGTTATTCTTTATGATGATTAAATTGTTAAATAATTTATTAAATTTAATATTATTTTCATTTTCCAAATCATGTACATTGAAATTTTTTCTAAATTGTGAAAAGATACATTTTTTAACGTACAAAAAATAAACAGAATTTCCTACCATCTTGAGAAATCATTTATTTAAAGCTTACATTAAATGATTCCAAGGATAGTTTAAAATAATTTTTTTTCAAATATATTTGCTAATTATTTATATTTTAAATATTTTATATCAATATTTTAATGGTTTTTTCTTTAATAAATTTTTGAGTGATCTTTTAAAAGAATTTTTCAGTTATGATTACACACTATGATATTACTTTTGATTTAATAATGATATGATCAATTTTTACCGCCCCCTTTAATTATTTTTATGACTTATGATTATGATGATTTATATATGATTCTATTAAACCAATATATTTATCATGGGATAAGTTAATTATGAAAAAACCTTGATAGAAGACATTTCTATTCTATATGTTGTGATTTTATTCTTTGGTGAAATATTTATAAAATCCATTTAATTACCATAGGTTATGCTATGATAAATGTTTCTCTTATTTTGAGACACATATGTATTCAATTTATAATGTTACTGATGTTACTGAAATAATATATCCCTCAAATTCATTTGGAAAATATGGATATATAATGAGATAATAATGATTATAATGTGGAGGGAATGTAATTTAGTAAGCAATTCTATCCACTATGATATTTTTTGGAGTGAGCATTGATAAATGATATGATGGAATATGTAGTGAACCCAATACACTGTAATTTTCTTGGTAGTGTACCGTGAATAACGAAATGATTTATTATACTTATATGTATTAAAAAATTATTTCTTATGCCATTAATAGTATCTCATGGGTCATATTTTTTATTTCTTTATGATTCATGTCTTATAAACAGCCAATCCTTCTTCCATGAATCAAGATTATAATTTTTGATACGGTGGGTATGATTTCAAATGATAAAGAGATGTTATTATATACTTGTACTCATGTAATAAAAAATTTATGATTTATATATCACTTTTTCACACTTTTTAAAAATTTGACCTCATCATATATTATATTTCATTTCCCTAGGATATGAACAATAGTTTATTTTATTATATGACTTAGAAGGATTCTAGTTCTGAAAAAATTATTGGATGGTGATTTAGAACTCTTATGAATATGTTTTTTATGTGTCCATGTTTCTATTAATAATAAACTTATATAATTATAGCAAGGATAATAATGTTATGAATTGAATATTCATTTAATATATTTAAATTTAAAAAGTGTGGGTTACATTAGTTGGTATCAGAGACAGTTTTAGTTTACATTGAAAATTAGGATAAGAAAATTTTAGTGAGAAATATTAGTATAATAATATGTATAGGAGAACATTAAATTTTTTTTGAAATGAAATAAGTGTTGTTTTCCTAGTAAAACATATTTTTATAGATAATACATGTCGACAAGGTTTTGGAATAGATGCATCTTGGATAAATAACCCTAAAAGGAGTTAATTGAGTATATATCATCAATCATTATGGTGCATGGTAAATATTTCTTTAATATGAACCTTGTTTATCAATCCTAATTAATATTATTGGGTTAACTAATATTTTCCTTATAAATCATTTTGAATGATTTTAATAGATTATTTCTATAAATTACCTAGTTTAAACTAATGGTTTCAATGATTGAATATAATGTGTCATAATTTAGACATCGTATAAATGTTTATTCATGATTATGTTTTTTCCAAGTATGATTTATTTCTCAAAATGTTTTTTTGTTTTAATCAATAGATCGACCCTTAATGAACAATGTTATTACTGAATATGATAGAAAATAAAATTTTTTCCTATTGTGAAAGTTAAATTTTTACAGTTGGAATACAAAATATAATTTCTATTCTTATAAAAAATTTACAGGACATGAATTATATTAAGCATCAAAATAAGAAATGTAAGGTAAACCATTATGTAGATTCAATTATAAGGAAATAACCATATTCTTTTGGTTACATATTTTATCCAATATTTTCCAAGAAATCGATTTGTGAAAAAAATTTATTTTCTATTATATACTATTTGAAAACTGAAAAAGTTATATTTTCTATTTTTTGTTTAGAAATCAAAGAGGATCAATGGTGGAATATTCTCAAGAACATTAGGTGATAGGAATAAATTGACTTTATAATGTATGATGATTTTATGTCATTATTTTCAATAAGTTCTTTCCTTATAATATTTGAACTAATATAATGAGGAAAATCCATAAGCAAAAATAGAAGGATGATGAATCAATTAGAACCTATGAGTAAAACATTAAAATAAATTTCATATATTCTTTTGGTATAATAATTAAATATAATAGTAAGGATGATATATTATTTAGTAGATTAAAAGAATATCTTTAAAGATAATTATCCACAATAGAGTTCTATAAGAATTTTGAAATCCTTCGATGTGTCATCATGGTGGAAATGGAGATTCTAATTACCCATCAAACCCATAGTTCATATATGAAAATAAATATAGAAATGAAATGATGTTTTAATAAAATATTATAGAGAGATGAAAATGATTTTTTAATACTCAATGTGTGCAAAAAACAAGGGGAAATTTAATTAATTGGACTCAAAAAAAATTTATGTGGTGAAAGGATTTTTTTCAAGTAATAAAATTACAATGTGATGAGACATAGACGTTTTATAATTATATAGAAAAGGGGAAATATAATGAACCACCCACACTCCCATGTTTCAAAATCAAGGAGTATGGGAATTATGAAATCATGTACTCAAATTAAATAGTTAATGAAGATAAAAAATTTCAAAGCACTCTTATGTATAGAGATAAAGGAAAATCTCATGAGATCTCTATTTTGAATGAGGGGATTTATAATGGATTAGTGAATGGTACAATTATCAACCATTCTAGAACCAATATTGATTTTTTTTATTTTATATATATAAACTTCTTTACATATGAAGAATTTTATAAAGGTATCAAAATAAAACCATAAATATTTGTTGATAAATTTGTAGTGAAACCCCATAATGGTATAGTGAGTATATCTATTGTATGATTCAAATTAGTTGTCATTGTAGGGAATTTCCATCCTAGAAATATTGTTATTCTACCTCAAGTTGAATTTGATACAATCTTAGGCATTAATTATATTTCAATACATAAATCCCACATCGATTATTGAGGTGGGGATGTTATGTTTGATATTCTGAAAAAAAAACTGACCATCTATTAGTGTAATCAAAAATATGAAATTGTAATTAAAATTTCATCCATTTATTTGATTTGATTCAGATTCAAGAAGTGGTGTTTATCTCTGATGGTTGGAGATAAAATGGAAATTAATGATATTCCTACTGCATGAGAGCTTATAGATGTATTTTAAATAAAATATTTTATTATTATATGATAACAAATAATAATATGTTATAAATATAAAATATACGTAGTCTTACATATATATCAAGGAATATATATATAATGGCATGTATTGAGTTCTTCAAGTTCAATAAGTAACTATATGAGAATATTAATATATAATTCATTCAGTTTGGGGCATTATTATGGGGTTAAAATGTTTTTTATTATTATTAAAAAATAAGGATTAATGAAAATCTTCAATGATTATCAAGAATATATAAATATCACAATAAATAATATGTATTATCTTCTTTGTATTGTTTATTACTCTATCAATTATGAGGATCACTTTATATTTCAAATATTGATCTTTTATCTAGGTACTATCATTTCTAGTTCAAAAGTTAACACATTAAAATTATTTATATCCATATTATATATGACCACTATGAATTTATTGTAAATACATTTGGACATACTAATTCACATGTTATCTTCAAGGATTTAATGAATATGGACATTAGAGACAACCTTGATTACTTCTTGAGTGTCTTTATTGAGATAATTCTTATATATTCCAAAGGTATATAAGATGACTAAGATTAGAATAGTATTTTACTAAATACTCTATTTATGGAAAACTTTTTTGAAATTTTTTTTAAGTGTTAATTTTAGCTAATAAAATATTCATTTTTTGGTTATTTAATCTCATGATATGGTATATGTGTGGTTCAATCAATGATGAATGTTATTGAACATAGTCATATACCAACCACAATGACTAAGAAACTTTGATTTCATGGGATGTATATATATTAAATATTATATGTAGATTATTTATCATGGTGTTATAATACTCTCACCAAGTTAACTTAGAAGGGAGACTTATTACATAGGAGAGATAAATGTGAAAAAAAATTCATAGAACTAATGTGAAGGCCAGTCAGTTCCCTCTTGCCTACACTATGATGGAATGAAGAAGGTTTTTTCATCTTTAATAATGATTAAAATAAATAATTGGGATGAAAAATCATGTATAAGATATGTTTATAGCTTATGCCTCATGATAATTAACTGCTTAAAAGAAAAATTAAACAACTCATGATTTGGAATTAGGTGAGGTGATTTAAACATTAAATATATTGATACATTATAATTGTTGAGAAATGTGTGACATATATACTAATCATAAAAGTTAAAATTATATATTCCATTAGATATATTTGGAAATTATTTATAGATGATGGACGAAGTTGATTAATGATTATGGTATATCAATACATTATCACCATGGGATGTGAACCAAGTGGAAGATGACTTCATAAGAAAAGATTATCATATCTTATCTATAAAAAAGCAAAAAAATGATCAAATATTTCTTTATTTTCAAAAGGTTGACCTTAAAATCATTAATGGGATAAATCTTATCTTTCTCTAATGAGTTTTTAACCTTCTATTGATGTGAATATTAAAGGGGTGAAAAATAAGGTGTAAAGCTACAAAATAAATTGATAATGTGTCATGAGTCCACCCATAATTATTATGAAATAATAAGTTTTTAGAACCAAGTGTGTCCCATTCATAACAGATTTGAGGAAGGATCTGTTTGATAAAGCATGTATTTCATCACTCTCAATTCATCCTGGATGTATGAAATGTATAAATAAATGAAATATTCATTATTATGGGAAAACATGAAGATATATTTTATATAGTATGTATCTCAGTGATTTGTATAATATAATGTTAATTCCAAGAGATTAAATTCAAAGGATGTGCTACAACCATTACCGACAACAAAATTAAAATGGGAAAACATAAGGAAGAATTATTCATTGGACACCACCAAAATTTATAATGGTGATTATGATATTTGGGTTATAATTGACCCCCTTTTGATATTATCACACTTCATTAATATCATAGAATATTTATATATTATTCACCTTAATTTAATATATATGTTATTAGTGTTAATGTTACATAGATTACCACATTCTATTGTATCTTATTGGGATCTAATGGTGACTTTGATGTTCTAGAAAAGTGTTTTGAAAGCTCTAGATTCAGAGTTGTGATTTAGTAATTCTTTTCATCCTCAAAAAAAATTTATTCTGAGTGGAAGATTTAATCCTGAGATGAAATACGGAGGTACTTTTCAATATATTTAAAATTTTGTTGGGATTAATAGCTTCATCTTATCGGGTTCTCTTAAACCAATATCTTTCACTCTAATGTTCAAATGACACCTTTTAAAGATCGATATGAAAATAAATATAAAACTAAAATTTGATGGTATGAACTAAGAGAAATAATTATTTTGAGACACAAGTGATATGAAGAAATTAAATAGAAATTCATATCCATTCAACAACTCTTTGTGGTAGATCCGTTTTGAAAGAAATGTAATGCTGAAAATTATGAGGGAAATTGAGAATTAAAATTTTGTGAGAAGGTATTCATATGAATTTCCCCATATAATAATGTTTTGATAGTAAATAATATGTTAAATATGATCCCAATATATATTATACCTTTCAAGGTTCTTTATATTAGAGGTGCAATAGTTTATCTCTTACCCCTTACACTAAACATCAATCAACATCTTGATGTGTTCCATTTATCTCTCTAGAGGACGTAATTATCTGATCCATCATATATTTTGAACACTATGGTTTTACTACATGATAATTAAATTTACTATGAATAAAAACTAGTATAAATATTTGATAATAGAGATAAAGTGATACATAAAAATATTACTAACCTAGTTACAGTTCTTAAAGGAATCATAATTTCAATGATGTAATATGGGAAGATGAGTATATGTTGAAAAAATTTATCCCCTCTTTTTATCAGTGTGATTAAATTCTTAGGAAGAAATTCATTTTTAAAGGTGTTATAATGTATCATCCTCAGATTTTGTAATAAAAATATCTTCAAAAAAAAATTAAGTTTTTAATATATTGGGATACTCAAATCCCCAAGTCTAAATGATCCATAATATTGTATACCATAACAAAATATAATTTAAATTATAATACTGAATAAGAATACATTTATTTGAAAAAAAAGTTTTAAATTTATTATCTAAATAAAATATATTGATAAAATAAGTAATCATGTAATTATATGCTTTAAAACTATATTTTTCATTACAAATTATTTCTTTTTATTTTTATGATAATATAATATAATTAATTTCTTCGAAACATAGAATAGGTTTTCTAAAAATGAACTTTTTTTTGAATGAAGCATCCAAAAATTATCCTTGAATGAATTTTTAATAATTTTTTTGAAATGATTTATTTTCCAATGAATATGGACAATATTATTATTTTTTAATCTTTATTTTCTTTTAATTCATTTTAAAAAATCCATTATTTAAGCTCGTTTTAAAATTTACATTCATTTATTAGTATTTGGAATATTCTCATTGTGGTCATTTGGATTATTTTTATATTGTAATTTTATATGAAGGCTTTTTTATTTATTGTAAAATATTGTTTTCCCAGAAAAATATATTTCATCACATTTTTTAGGACTAATTTTAAATTAAATTTGGAAGAATTGTTGAATTTAATTTAATACAATGGATTACATATTTATAATAATAATTTATATTATTTTTTAATAACATTAACATAATTATTGGAATTAAGGAATAATAATTTCAAAAAAAATCGTACTTTAGTTAAGGATAGTAAATGTATACCAGGGGTAAACCAAGATAGAAAGGGATATTATCCAATAAAACATATAAAAATCATTTTTTATGGCCATATTTATTCCTCAACCTATACCATCATTGAATATCTATCCATTTGGAAGAGTTTTTCTTGATATTAAAATTATTATATTTTAATATTTCATGTAATTCTTAGTCAGTCTTCAACACTACTTATAAAAGGACACCTCATCTATCTCTTTTTGACACCACTTTGAGACATAAATATTTACAATACCATACTATATTTACTTATTAACATCCCTAAAAATTAGTTATATGTGTTTTGATTCCCTTTAATTCATAATAATTCATTATTTCATGCTTGAATTAATCTTTCTGTCATTCAACAGGTTTCAAGAAGTTGAGGTTTGAAATTTTTTCGAAAGAATCAAGATAGGTTCTCATTTTGGGTATGTGTTTAGTCTTATGCATGTGGTATGGTACTATGAATATGGAGAATAATTTCTTTCTATTTTTTCATTCCTTTAAATTTGGCAGGCTTTCCATGAAACTGTGTGGGTGTGTGGCTGGTTATTAAAAATTGTCTCAATGATTGATAATGGTTTTCCCAAACTGTATAGCTCTTCCAAAGGTAACCAGGTGCTCTTATATAAATATTTCAAATTTTAGAATTTTCTATTTTTCCCATTTTCATTTTTATATCTAATCACACTAAATGTTATTTTTTAATAAACTAGAACTACTTTAGTGCTCTAGAGGCTTTTCTCTTTTGGTTATTTGTAGTTTTTATTTGTTCATGAAAGATCTCTTCATGGTTTATACCATATGTATATAGTTTTTTGCCTTTTTATTATATCATTTCATGATCTCTTATTTCATTATTTAATTGGAAATATATTATTCATTGGTTGTATTATATATAGTTTATGAGAAATATTTAAAGACTTTTCAATTGGAACTAGTCTCATAAGGACATGATCTACTCGTTTTTAATCTCTTTAAAAAAAGACGATTAGTTTTTCGTCTATTCATCAGTTATATTTTTCTATAAAAAGTTCATAACGCATGATTCCCTTGATTTTCAAATATATTCATATGTTTTCCAAGATAAGAATGTTTTTGAAGGGGTTTTGTTTTTAAAAATATTTTTATACATTCTAGATGTTCGATGAAATTACTTAAATGTGAGTTTGATTCAAAAAAGAATTTTAAATAATTGAATTACTAAATTTTTTATAAGAAATATATTATAAGTTGTGAGAATAGTTTTTAAAATGTTTTTTGTAAGCATATCCCATCGGGGACTTTGGGTGTTTTCGGAAATAGGCATGTCACCTTAGAGAGTGAAACCACTAATTGTAATTTTTTATATATTGGTAGACTATGGATGGACTCTATATTGGATGGATTCATGTTATTCCAAAATTAGTGTTCCAATATTAGTTATATTATATATTTCCATAAAGTATAGTGTCACGACCAGTCCTCAGGGCCCATTCCGTGACTACCCCAAGACCGCCTTCCATACGCCAGGGCCTGGCGACTATCACCAAAGGCGTAAAGCCCGATAAAAGGGGAAGGAATTCCCTTTTATAAAATAAACAAAAACACAATAGAGTACGGGAGTGAAGTAAGCATTATGTAAAATAGAGTACAAGGTAAGTGCTGAAAAGTAAATGGGCTAGTATACAAACCCAACTGAAAGTACAGTACAACTGAAAGGAAAGTACAACAGCAGTAAGTAAAATAGAAACACCGAGTCACCCTCAAGAAATACCACCTGAAGGGTGGGTAAAAATAGTCTCCTCAACTCCTCAGGTCTGGCCGTCTGCTCTGTGTACGTCCCACCAAGTGGTCCACCTCCAAAGGGAATGACCAAGAACTCATATTGGCCATACCGACACCTGAAGGATGTCTTCTACACATCCTTATCCCGAACTCAGAGTTGATGATAGCCTGACCTGTGGTCTATATTTGAGAACCAATGTGCTCCCATTAGCTGATCAAATAGTTTTTCAATCCACAAAAGTGGATACTTGTTCCTCACAGTCACTTGGTTCAGGAGACGGTAGTCAAAACATAGTCACAATCCCCCATCCGCCTTCTTGGCGAATAGAACTGGAGAATCCTAGGGTGAAACACTGGGTCAGATGAAACCTTTTCCCTGTAAGACCTCTAGATGTACCCACATCTCACGAGGCTCGGTGGGAGCCATCCGATATGCTGGAGTGGATATCGGTGATGTCTCATGGTACAGGTCTATATAGAAATCTACCTCCCTACGAGGAGGTAGCCCTAGAACATCATCAGGAAAACAATCTGCATACTGATCCACCACTACTATAAAAATCGGACTCCACACATCAATTGCTCCGAGGATGAGACTAGCCAACTGATGTGTGATCAGATGCCCTCTCCTCTGCGTGAGTCCATCCTGTGCTGCGAAGGTTCCCTTCTTGCTAGTGAAGGTGAACCTAGTCCCATCCATGTGTACACACCACACCTTGTGCCTAACATAGTCGATCTGAGCATAGACTGTAGATAACCAGTCTATACGCAAGATGACGTCGTAAGGCCTCGACGCCACTACCAGAAGAACCCACCAAATATCTCACCTCCTAGAGTAAGCTCACAATACCGGCACCAGTGTGTAATCGACTAGTATTCTTCAATAGGAGTCTCTAGCTGTAAGGATCAAGCCAATGTCTCTGTCAGAATCTCCGAGCTCTGAAAAAGGTCAGTGGAAATAAAATAATGACTCACACTTGTGTCTATAAGAACTGCAGCAAGGGTGGAGTAGACATAGATAGTACCTCAAATCATCTCAGGTGCGCCGTGGTCATAAGCCTCTACTGCCTGGAGTTGAGCCTGCCTTTACCTGCTAGCTCCCTGTGGTCAGGGTGGACCTCCTGGGGGTGGTGGTGGTAGAGCCTCAATGCGTTGTCCACCACCCACTTCTCGGCCAGATCCTATGCATCATCCGCCTACTGCATGCAGACCGCCATGGTCGAACCTGTGCCTCTGCCTGAGAGGTCCCTCCACGGTCTGCTGCTCGTCTGCATGGAGGTTCGGGTATTCACGAGCCATGTGGCCCTACCCGCCGCATGCATAGAATTGTCTTCTCTTCGTAAGGCTGGATCTATGTCGCGTGCCCCACACAGCGAAACCTATATCCTGAGGTCACCCACCTATCAGCCTGGTCTGCTTGGACCCCTGCATCATCTGTCGACTTCCGGCTGCAGAAGACTCCGCTCCGTGCCATCCTGCGGTGGGTCTCGCTGCTGATGGCTACTCGACGAGAAATATCTCCACTAATAGGGCCCACTCCATCACCCCCGCCTACATTAGGATGCTGAGGGGAATCATCGATGCTCTGATCTCATTTCTCAGTCCATACTCAAAGGTCTGGGCCCAGAAGAATGGGTCACGAACCATGTACGTGGAGTAGCACGAGAGGTCGGTAAATCTCACAGAGTACCGGGCTACTAACATGCTGCCCTGTCGCAGCTGTAGTAACTCCTGGATGCGCACCACACGGAGGGTGTTTGGAAAAAACTCTGAGTGGAAGAGGCTCTCAAAGTCCGTCCAAGGTAGAGATGCTTCATCATGAACCTGGTGCATCAGGCTCCACCATTTACCTGCTTCTGCATGAAAGAGACCCATGACAAAAATCACCATAAGATCTGCTAGTGTCCTTACCCGTGTGAAGACTCTGATGATGGCCTCCATCCAATCCTCAGTTGCCTGAGGATCCGTCTCTCTATGGAACCTAGGCAGCCTCTATCTCTGAAACTCATGCGACGCACTCAGGCGGCGTGCACTCTCCGCCGCTGGGGATGGTACTGTTGGTGGGTCAGCGGGTAGTGGTACTACTGGAACCTCTTCTATAATGGGGCCATGCACCGAGGCCTCATCGCTCGGTGGGCTACTATCCCGCACGTAACTAGGAACCCTAGCTGGATGCCTTCGTCGGGCCATCATGAAAAGAAACAAGTGTTCCACGGTCAAACAGTATACGTGGTGGGCTGAAACAAAGTAATCACAAAGAAAACATTTGAAATGAAACACACACGCAATCTGTGTTTTTGTGAACTGAGTCGAAAATCAGAAGTCAGGGTCCCGGTGTATGAATATATCAGCCGCCACACCAACACTGAACTCCCTAGACTGAAAACCACACTAAATACTCTTAAGACTATTGTTTCACAGAAAGGAAAGATCAGAGTCATTCGTTCTGCTGTAGAACCGACTCCTTTGATACCAATTTGTCACAACCCATCCTCGGGGCCCGTGTCGTGACTACCCCAAGCTCACCTTCTATACGCCAGGGCCTAGAGACTAGCACCAAAGGCATAAATCCTGATAAAAGGGGAAGGCATTTCCTTTTATAATGTAAAAAAACACAACATAGTACGTGAGTGAAGTAAGTACTAATTAAATCTGGGTACAAGGTAAGTGCTGAAATGTAAATGGGCTAGTATACAAACCCAACTGAAAGTACAGTACAACTGAAAGGAATGTAAAATAGCAGTAAGATAAACAACAACAATGATTCATCCACCGGAAATCCCACCTTAAGGGTGTGTACAGATAGTCTCCTCAACTCCCCGGGTCCGGCCGTCCACCCCGTGTACGTCCCGCCAAGTGGTCCACCTTCGAGTACCATCCATCTCTACAAGCCTCCACCTCAATCAGTGTTGTTCGTCGTCTGTATCCAATACAACGTAGTGCAGGCATATCTCGTGCAGGGGTGAGTATGCGATACTCAGTAGGGACCCTGAGACCCATGAAGGTCTCTCAGAATCCATGAACAATAAACCAAAATGGAAAGATACAATCAAGAAGTATCAAAAAACTCTACTTGGGTATATGCCCATTCATATACCTAAGTCATCAGTTACAGTTCATCTCCAACTCTCGAGCCCAAGAAAAAACTAGTCCACAACGGAAAACACAACCCAGTACACAGGAAAGCAAGACAATCACATTGATGATGATGATTGATATCAAGACTCAGCTCACATGGGTAAACACTTCGTAAGTCGATAAAGATGATCAGATAAAGTCACAGATTTTTCTAAGCTGTCGGACCCACATAAATTACAAGACCAGCTAAGATGTCAGACCCACAAAGGATACAAGACCAGCAACTCTCCCAGACCCACTTAGGATACAAGTACATAGGTCATACTACCATCCCCACATAAGATACAAGAACAATAGTCATCATCGTCAATCCGACAGAGAATCCCAGTATGATCGTCATCGCTGCCGAACCCATGGAGGATCCATGTACAGTCGTCCTCGCTGCCGAACCCACGGAGGATGCAAGTGTAGTCGTCATCGTCGCAGTCGCAGCTAGCTCTAGGGTTCCCGCACACAACATACTTGATTCCAGGAGGATCCAATACTCGAACAAGAGAGTCGATACATCAATTGTCACAAAGTCCAGAGTTGATGTATCCCAACATTCCGTCTCTCAAAAGAAACCCAATGCGACAGACGGTGCATCAATCAGACACCCGGTCTGAGAGTTATTGACTTTTCCATCCTAGGGGCCCTGTTGGTTTTTAAACTATAACTAACCCAACCGTACTCCAACTACATCCAAACCTCAATTGGAGTAATCCAAAAGGACCTTATCAACAAAATGATTCCAACGCAATTGAAGGCACATCAAAAGGACGTCCGGTCCTTAAGATATAATCATTTCTGCTCCAAGGGCCGATTGGTTTCAGGTTTGAACCAACCCGGCCATACCCAAACATTTCCAAAACATCGATTTTAATATACCAAAACAACCGTGTTGATCCATGGATTACTATTCAACTGAGTGTGCATTGCTCGAAGTTCTGTTGCTCATGTTATGGGAAAAATACTGAAAACGGTCTGATGTGGGGGTCTGGGGCCGGTCCGACCTGGCCAAACTCCCCTAGGTCGGCCTGAATCGGTTCGACCCGACCTGTGTCCAGGTCCGGTCCAGTAAGGCATGGCCCAGTCCGCGTGTCCCGCCCCGGCCTGGCCGGGGGGTGCGCTCGCTCGGCCAGCGAGCCGAGCAGGGAGGACGTGGCCCCCCTCGGTTCCGCGGACGTGACGCCAGGTGCCGCGTCTCACCTGGATTCCACACGGCTACCGTATCCTCCTCTCGCCGCCGCAGCTTTAGCCGTGGTGGGATTCTTTCGTCTACCTCTTCTGGCCACTAGCACTTTCGGGGACTTCCGCGGGCCACCGGAGTCATTCCGGTGGTCCGATTTTGCTCTCGTATGCGCATGCGGTCGCCTCGGTACCCGTACATCACTGCAAAGGCCTCCAATTACCATTTCTATCCCGCTTCGTCATCGCCATGTATTCGGTGCATCAAGAACAAAATGGTGGTGGGTTCGGGCATGTTTGTTAACCTGCACCCACCGCGTGAGGGGTGAAAAAGTTGCCCAATAATTTAATCGAAAAGCACTAGGGTATAATTCTCATAAAATAAAGAATATAAAAAGTTTCCACCTACCTCAACAAACAATGACAAACTCCGGCCTCCGATGAAGAACACATGTTCCTCTAAGATCAACGACACACCACTAATTCTCTTCTCTGCGACCAGAGAGGACACACTGCTTCCTCCTTGGCACACTCCGATATCGCCTATGATCCCTTTCCCCGCAACGTCGTATACTGTGACACCGGCGTTCGACATCATTTCTTGAGGTAGGGGGGAAATTTTTATATTCTTTCTTTTATGAGAATTATAGCCTTGTGGTTTCTGATTAAATTGTTCGGTAGCGTTTGCACCCCTAACGCAGTGGGTGAGGGTTAACAACCAAGCCGAGACCCATTGATATTTTTTTCTTGATGCACAGAATACTTGGTGAAGAAAAAACGGGGCCAAAATGGTAATTGGGGGCCTTCATAGTGATGTATGGGTCCCGAGGCGACCGCATGTGCAGACGGAAGCAAAATCCGACCACCGGAATGACTTCGGGGGCCCGCGGAAGTCCCCAGCGGCATGGGTCGCCGGCGGCAGGCACTGGCCGGCCGCCTGGAGGCAGCGGCACCCCAGCCCGCTGCTGGCAGAAGCCCGCCGCGGCTGAATCAGGGTGGCAAGATTAGGATCTCGTGGCCACGCCGGATCTAGGGGAAACGCGGCGCCAGGCGACTCATCCGCAGAATAGAGGGGGGTCACGTCCCCCCTGCTCTACTCGCTGGCCGAGCTAGCGCACCCCCCGGCCAGGCAGGGGTGGGTTACGCAGACCAGATCGCGCCGCACCCAGCTAGGCCGGACCCAGACTCGGGTCGGGTCAATCTTGTTCGGGCCGACCCAGGGTGGTTTGGGGCAGGTCGGATCGGGCCCAGACCCCTACTTGGGACGATTTTCGATCATTTTCCCATAACATGAGCTATGGACCTCAGATCGATGCAACGTCAGTTGTGTAGGAATCCTTGGATAGAGATGGTCGTTTTGGTATATTATACTCATG
The DNA here is from genome assembly GCA_963277665.1 of Viscum album. Classification (NCBI taxonomy): domain Eukaryota; kingdom Viridiplantae; phylum Streptophyta; class Magnoliopsida; order Santalales; family Viscaceae; genus Viscum; species Viscum album. The sequence goes on along the minus strand of OY728162.1, from coordinate 364,248,615 downwards.
GTTTAGACAATGTTTGTGTATGAACAGGTTGATTCAAACCCGAAATCAACTGGGCCCTTAGAGCAGAAACACTTATATCTTAAGGAACAGACGTCAGTTTGACGTGCCGTCAATTTCGTTGGAATCCTTTTGTTGAGGCGGTACTTTTGGATTACTCCACTTGAGGTTAGAAACCAGTTGTAGTATAGTCAGGTTGGTTTTAGCTTAAAAACCAATCGGGCCCCTAGGACGGAAAAAAATAACTCTTAGACCAGGTGTTCGATTAACGCACCGTCTGTCACGTTGGGTTTCTTTTGATGAGACGGAACCTTGGGATAAATCAACTCTAGACTTCATGACAGTTGATGTATCAACTCTCTTGCTCGAGGATCGGACCCTCCCGGAATTGAGCCTGCTATGTGCGGGAAGCCTAGAGATGGATTCGACTGCAACGATGACGACTGCACTTGGATCCTCCGTGGGTTCGGTAGTGAGGACGATGGTAATTGGATCCTCCATGGGTTCGGCAGCGATGACGACCATACTAGGATCCTTTGTGGGTTTTATAGTGATGAATACAATTATTGTATCTTATATGGGTCGAGAAGTATGACCTTTGTAATTGTATCCTGAGTGGGTCCGGCAGAGTAGCTGGTCTTGTATCCTTTGTGTGTCCGACAGCTTAGCTGGTGTTGTATCCTATGTGGGTCTGACAGCATAGATGAATCAGTGGCTTCATCTGATTATCATTATCACCTTATGAAGTGTATACCTATGTGAGATGAGTCTTGATCTCAATCATCATCATCGATGTGACTATCTTTCATTCTTGTGTGGACTGGGTTGTGTTTTCCGGTGTGGACTGTTTTGTTCTTGGGCTCGAGAGTTGGACACAAACTATAACGGATGAATTAGTTATATGTATGGGAATATACCTAATTAGAGTTGTTTGATACTTCATTATTGTATCTTTCCTTTGTGGTTTATCCTTCATGGATTCTGAGAGACATTCGGGGGTCTCGAGGTCCCTACTGAGTATCATTTACTCTCCCGTGCACGGGCTATTCCCGCACTATGTTGTGTTGGATGCAGACAACGGATAGAACTGATCGAGGTGGAGGCTTGTGGAGCCGGTTGGTACTCAGAGGTGGACCACATGGCTGGATGTACACAGAGTGGACGGCCAGACCCGAGGAGTCGAGGAGACTATCTGTACCCACCTATCATGTGGGATTTCCGGAGGACGACTCGAGGTTGTTCTTTTACTTACTGCTGTTGTACTTTCCCTTCAGTTGTATTGTACTTTCAGTTGGGTTTATATACTATCCCATTTAATTTTTATCACTTACCTTGTACCTATTATTACTTAGTGCTTACCTCACTCACGTACTCTATTGTGTTTTTGTTTACTTTATAAAAGGCAATTCCTTCCTCATTAATCAGGATTTATGCCTTTAGTGATAGTTGCCTGCCCCAGGCCTCTGAAAGGTGGGCTTGGGGTAGTCACGGAATGGGCCCCGAGAACGGGTCATACCATATAGCCCACTATTTTTCATTGTAATTTATGCTTGTATTTATACAAGATGGTGAATTTCATGCGTGGTTACTCAGTTGTAATTATTATTATGTATCTATGAACTATTTTTCATTTATTTTCTTCAATAATTCAGTTACACATCATATTACTAGGTTTGGATAATGTAAAATGTTTTTATAGAGACCAAAAAAAATTTTTAAAAATGTTTTATATTTTGAAAATTCAATATTAACTAGTTTATTATAATGTTATAGATAACATTTTCATTATATTAGGATTTGTTTAGAGTGCTTTCTAAAATACTACTACAGTAGTTCTAACACTATTTTTTAATTTTGTTTTTTGTTGATGTGGTTCTATAAGAATTATTTAAATGGATTGGTGTCATGCCGTTTTTTGGCTTCACTTGGTTGTTGTCGCCTTCTTAGTGAGGTTGATTGGTGGGGATGGTAGGTTACAAAGAGAATCTTGTTTTCCCCATTTTGGTTTACATCCTAGTTATTCCTCATTTTCATGATTTTTTTGTCTCATGGATGTTTAATCTTCTTCCTTACTTTACTCAGTTTTTATATCCCATTTTTATTCTCCTGACACTGCATCAGTTTTCAGGTTTTTTTGTTTATCTCCACCATGTTGTATAAATTCATGAGTGACATGAATTGTTTACCCAGGTTGTTGATTATAGGTGATGTAATTCTCAAAATAAAATTCAAAAGGTCCTTACAGAATGACATATAGGAGGATAACTAAGGGAGAAGTAATCATCTTACTTATCATCTTTTAAATTATTTCACCACTTTCCTACTATAAATACATTGTACTCAATATAAAATAACAACATTATAATAGTAATTATTAATAAATTTTATCCCTATTAAGTAAAAAATAATTGTTCACCCTTTTTTAAACAAATGATAAGTGAAACTATCAATCATGCATATATTTGGACTACCACCTCTAGGTAGGGATACAATTCATTTTCCCTCACCATCCTTCATATATTGGTATTATGTGGGGTTTAATGATTATATTTGATATTTATGAAATAGTAATTATAATTTAATTATAATATCATATCTAACATTTTATCATACCATCTATGGGAAAATGATAATGTCACCCATGTGTAGGTGTGAACTACAACCTCTTCAAAGCTATGTGATTCATTTTTTCATTTTAATTTTAAATGGTTGTTAATAAGGATATAATTAATAAGAATATATTGTATATATGATATGATAATTTTATAGTGTGAATTATTATTTATCATAATTATTTTTCAATCAATCAAGAATTGAAAAAAACCTTCATGCATACGTAAGACCTACAGTATACATGAATAGTTTAATTCATTTAATATATCTTCTTTTTATGGATGAAACATAGTATATATAATGAATATGGATGTTATTTATATATTAATTAACATTATTTATATTGTGTAACCATGATCAATTTATAAGGATCGAAACTACTAAACAAAAATTCTCATGAAAAATGAATCATAGGCCACATGGAAACAATGATTATAATTTTGAATTATGAATAAATGTGTGATGAAATGTTATAAGTGGATAATATATGATATCATATTTAGATTGATGATTATGGTATAAAATTATTATAAATTATAATTAATTATATGGGAGGTTAAAATGATTTTGAAGAAACTTTAACATGAGTTAAATGATTTATGTTAACATTTTTTTATTTATCATTATTATTTAGGATTAAATTTTAGATAATGAATTTCAATGGAATGAATATCAATAATACAATGATATTTTTTTATTAATTTGTTATTTGTATATTTTATAGTTTTTCTTTTTATTTTACTCTCTTTATGATCGTAAGACACACAAATGATGTATACAAGGAAGGAAACATTATCTCTCTATTTGGTTAGAAATATTTTAACTCAATATCCATGATTTATAAAAAAATTGAATCTTATTTTATATTTTCCTACTATTTTTTGAATTCATTTTTTCCAATTATTGAATTTTTAAGAAAAATATTTAAAAAATAATATTCATGTTATTTTTGGAATGAGGTATGGTTGTCTTTTTATAAAAAATAAGAATGAAAGATTTTTTTTAACAGACATAACAGAAAATGGATTTTACCACCATCATGACAACCCAATTTTTTATGCTTACATTAAAATATTACAATTATATATTCTTATAAAATGTTTCCCTTCATATTGGGTATATTAAATTATTTTAAATAAGTGATTTAAATTTGGAAATGGTATTTTTCTTAAAAATGTTATAGTGACCTTTTAATGGAAATTTTCTTTTATGAAAAAATCATTTGATGTCACTTATTCTTTATTGTGGATATGATCCAATTATTTCATCCTCTTTCAATATTGGGATGTCATATGAGGTTTATGATATGGGGATGTTCTTAAAAACCACATTTCATTTATTGAGTTAATTAAGTTATGATTAATTCTTTATGAAATATGTTTATCTTCAATTGGATAGGCTATAATTAAAAGGTGAAATTTTTATCAAACCCATTCCATTACATGGGTTATTCAATGAAAAATGTTTTATGATATTTTAGAAAATATATTTTTCGATTTCATTATGTGATGTGTGGACCAAAAATTATATATCCCTTTAAATAATTGGGTAATAATACACATCTCATGAGATAATAAGGATTAAAATGTGTAGTGAACCCAAAAATTTAAGGTATTATTTAAATAACATTAGTCTTGGGTGTGAACCCTGCCTAATGATATAATCGAATTGAAAGTGAACATAATCCAATATGATACACTCAGATGTGATACATGAATAATGAATTGATTTTATAATCTTATGTGAGTTCCACAAACATTGGTCTTACTCTAAGGTAAGGATCTCATGGTTCTTATTATTTGATTCCTTTATGACTCATATTTAATTAACTGCACAAAATTTTGCTACGACTCTAGATTATTATCTCTATTATGTTTGGTATTGTTTTCTAATGTTAATATCATGTCCTTATTCCATTATTCGCGTGTTCTTCTTATTTAAACATTTATATCTCCAATATTTGCACTTACTAAGAATCTGATAGAACCCTTAATTATGTTTACATACCACAATTTGTATAGAATATATTTAAATATAATATGTATAAAAAGTGTTCTAGTTATGAAGAACTCAGGAGGGGATAATGTAGATATTTTAAAAATAAATTGTTCATATATCCAGGTATCCAATGAAACTAAAACAGTAAGATTCTTGAATTGATTAAAATATTATTTGTTCAGTATTAATCTAATATTATTTAATTTTTTTCAATAGTATGGGTTTCTTTAATAATGTTTCAATGGTAAATGGATAGCAACATGGTAATGGATAAAAGGGTTAAAATGGAGGTGAAACTAATAGATTAGAACTTAAATTCGTCTAAATCATTCTGAAATTTGATATTTGATTGAATGTAGACCTTTACTTATCCTTCATTTTAAATTTGAATTAATTGGAAATATATTCTTTTAGAATATCATTTATTATAATTAAATTTCCATAACATTTATTGGGGTTCAACTCTTACCACTTATAAAAGGGAACCTCTTATCATAACCCATAGACACACCCAATAAACCATTATCACAACAATTATCTTCACAAAATATTTATAAATACCCTTAGTCATGACATATAGGTTTTGGAATTCTTAAAAGTCCTATCTATCAATCCATAATGACTTTTCAGTGGAGATTATCCAAGGGAAAACTAGATGTTCTTAGCGAGGGTTTTTTTATTTATTTCTTGTTAAACCTACTCCAAATATTAAATAACCACAATAATACAATGACATCAGTATCATAACAAAATAAAAAAAAAATTATTTCAATTATATAACCAATTTCTACCTTCTTTATATCTAATGAAAATGTCTCTCATGTGTAAGTTCAGACTACCACCTCCTTGAAGCGGTGTATTTAAACTTTATTCAATGTATCTCATGGATGGTGATATTGATGTATTTAATGAATATATATTATATTATAAAAATATTCATTAATATTTTATTATGATTTATTTATTCTATTACTTTCATTATATCTATTTGAAAAAATGAAATTATCTCTTCTGTGTAAGTGCTGACTACGACCTCCATTATGTGATGTGATTAATTTTCCCACACCGCCTAACATGGATGGTTTTGAACATATGTTAGATTAATATATATTATTTTATGAAATAATATACAATATTAAATTGATTTTTAAGTATACTATTGGAATTAAGAATCATTATAATTTAACCCATTGATATGGGTAAATTTCCCAAAAAAATCATTCATGATCTAATCATCGGGAATGTAACTAAAAATATCAGGGAATAAAATTATTAAATAATAAAAAAATCAAGTAAAATAAATTATACTACATTATATGATCTTGAAATCATAAATTTTTTCATAAAATAATTGGGTTACACATCACTACTGTAAAACATGAATGAAATAATAGAAAATACTAACACCCGATGATTAAAATAAACATTAAAAACTAACTCAAGTGTAGTAAATAATTATAATGGAATAATATAAAAGTTAATGGATATTAATAATATTATTATGTAATTTATTATGAGAAGTATGTTTATTATAAATTATTTTGAATGAATTTTGTGAAATCCGTGTATCAAAATAAGGGTTTCTCATATCACTTTTATTTTATCAAGACATACACCATATTTAACAGTTATTTAATCTTGTGTTTTATACACTACATATGAATCAATTTTTATGAAAATATAATGGAAAATTGTTGGGATTTACTTATTCAAGTTCGTTTCTCTCTTTCATAAGGTTTTAATCTAATAGGATTCCAATGCTGGAGGATTTTATCCCCATAAAATTCCTTCTTTTAGAAATGTTTTGAATTATTCACCCATTTAAATTATATGGGGTATGAGAGGACTAATTGAAATATTATATAATTTTTCAATATTTAATAATATAAATTAAATTTCATTATCAACTTCTATCATTCATGTGTTTTTTATTCATGTTTTTCAAAATCTACAACAGTTTTTTGTATCAATTTTGATTATTTAAGACATGTTTCATGTTGTGTGACATGATTTATTTTATAAAGTTTAGTTAGTAACACATGAATATAGTTATAAATAATATTTCCTTAAATTAATTTGATTTATAAAATAATATAATTTTTTAATTTTTTTTCTAATTTTAATGTTATCATTTCCATCGAGGATTATTTTAAATAATCAGATATTTATTAAAACTATTCTTTTTTTAATTACCATTTCAGTAATTATATATAATTTCTATCAAAAATGGATATATTTTATTTTATTTTGATTATTATTGGTAATTATAAGTAATAGTAACATTTTAATCACATTAGTATGCGTAACTAATTAGATAATGTTTATAATAAAATTCACCCTTATTTCTCATTTTTAGTTTGAAATATTTTTCTTTGAAATCCATATTTTTTAATTTTTTATGGAATGTTTTATTATATACATAAATTATAAATTAAGGTAAATTTATAATAAAATTTATTTTCAATTTTTTTAAATATTACATTTAACATTTTATAAATAATTAAAATTTTAAAATTATTATAGAAGTGTGAAAATAATATATTTTAATTTTTCTGGATGAACAGATTATACCATATTTGGATACATGATTCATAATTTATCTTCATTTTCATTTTTTGATGGTATTAAAAAGTTATATCTCATCATATTATATTGTGATATTTTCAAAATAAAAATATATTATTATATTTAATTTTTTAAAAAAGGTATTGCATTCCACTAATGAATGTTTTTATATTTCATTCCACATTTTCTTTCTTATGTATAGTTTATATTCAATATTCCAATTTGGTAAAATATTTTATATATTGATTTTTAAAAAATATCTAGGAATTTTATGAATTATTTTGTATGAATGTGAATGTTATCTTTACTTTTAAACAATTTTAAAAATGTTTATAGAAAAATCTTTTCAGATATTATCTCATATTTTGATCTCTACTTTCCAAAGGACTTGTTTTTATTACAAAATCCAAATTTATGTTGAATTTATGGTCTCTTTCATGTTAATTTTGTTTATTATTAAGGTTGTATTCTAAATAATTTCTATTATTTAAATATTTATATACCAACTAATATATACTTCTTAGACATGATACATTACACGGATCCGATAAGGATTGTTTACTAAAAAAATATTTATAATTATTTACTAGGGAAATACTGAGAATCCATATCCATGACAGTTTTTTACAGATGTTTATTTACTAATAAGGAAGGATAATTATGTATTTGTAAAACATATAAATTTTATATTCTGGTTTAAAATAGGAATATTTATGTCTTACATATAATGAATATGTATTTTATTATTATTCATTTCCTTCATATTCTAAATTCAATTTACTTAGTATATGATAGGTGGAGACTGACATTAGATATCCCCTCGATGCATTAGTAGGACTCATGAGAAAAAACAAGGACTCGGTATTTGGTATATTATTTATAAATTTTTATATAATTTATTTTCACTTTGTATTGATGATAATATTATTGTAAAATTACATGATTTTATGATATATTTCCCTCCAAATACATATAATTTCATTTATAGAGTTTGATACACACAACCTATAGAGTAAAGGGACCATAATTTAATATAACGTTATAAACCATATGTATAATTGTTAGTATTAATTGGAATAACCAAATTTTGAAAAACATATATTTATAAAGGTTTTAGATAATGAAAATATATAGATAACTAAGTACACAAATTTTATTAATGTCATTATATGCTTCCAAAAAAATATTTTTTCAATAAAATTGTTTTTAATTAATTGTATGGAGAAAAATATAAATAATTTCAACCAAATTTAAATTATATATTTGAAAAATGACCTTTTTTAAAAAAAATCTCATTTCAAAATAATATTAGAGTGAATTTTGTATAATATTCCAAAATCTAAAATTTTTAATGAATAGTAGAAATATATATATATATATAACAATATTTTTGTTTTAAAATTTTATAACAGTACATTTATTAATGTGTTTTTAAAGTAAAATTAGTTAATTTTTATTATTAATGATCTAATTAATGTCATTGTAAGAATTTTTAGGCTTCATTTCGGTTTGAAAACTATTAATATTTAAGGACCCATTATTCTAGAAAAAAAATTTTATCATGTTTTATGGAATTAGTTTTAAATACCATTCTAACACATAAATGACTTTAATTGGGTAAAATATATTAAATATTTTTCATTATAATAATTAATATTAATTAATAAGTTTGGAATTATTTTTTTCATAACGAATATAAAAACAGTAATAATCTATTACCACGGGTAAGGATAAAATATGTATATTGTGTGTTAAACTAAATTGATGAGGGTTTAAATAACAAAAATTTTTGTCTAAATACTATTATATGGACATATTTACACTTTATGTAATTTTATATTTTTTAAATGGTCACTTATTAAGAAATTTCTATTCAGTGTGACTTTTATATATTTTAATCTTTTAAAAAATACAAGGTTTGTCCACTTCCCAACATATAAAATCACACCAACTCTCCTATCATATTCATACATTAATATCCTCTTAGGTTGAAAAATCCCAACAAAAATTCATGACTTAATTACTTATTCATGTTCTATATATTATATTTTTTTAGAATACTATCCTTATAGGGATTAATGATTAATGTCAATGAGCTTTTCTAAAGAAGAGGTTTAGATTTGAACAAAATATTTTTTTCTTATTCTTACACCTCATTTAAATATATTTTATTCATCATAAAATTTTAAATGAATTATCTAAAATGTGTGAATATTTTGTTATTATTATTATGGGATGAATAATATCCACCCTCCATTATATAAAATTCTAGATTAAAATTATTGATTTTGCGTATATATGGACAGCCGCCTCCACATAGCTATATGATTCATTCACCATCCCCATAATTCATGGATGGTTATTATAAATGATATAATTTTTATATATGATATCTATGTCATTATTATAATTTTTTAATATTAATATCTTATATACCTTTTACCTTTCCATCCACTCAAAAATGATAATGTTTCTCATGTGTATGTGTGAGCTTCATCCTCCACAAAGTGATTTGATTCGTCTTTTCATTTTCACATTACATGGATGATAATAAGGGTAAATTTGAAGAATATATATTATAATAATTATAATTATTATTACATAATTTTTTATTATTATTTAACATTATTTCATTCCATCTATTAACAAGTGGAAACATCACTTGTATGTATGTATGAACTAATGTATCTATGAAGTTATTTAATTAATTTTTGATCACCACTTTATATGAAAAATTACAAAAGTTTTATTATGAATAAATATATTACTTATATCATGATTATGATTCTGGATATGATGAAACTACGAACATGATAAATGTACCAGAATCATCTAACTGGAACAGAAATAAAAAAAGTAATATCACCCGGTATAATGGTTATAATAATTATATGTTAATAAAAACGTAGTAAGATGTTATAACAAAATAATATATTGTATGATAAGAATCAATATGTTTTTATAACATATTTATAATAAATATGTATTTATTATATTTGATATTTTAACATGTATTAAGTAATTATAAACTTGATTTAATATATATATGTTTAAATTCCATTTTAATTGGGGATTTATGCCTAAAGTTTCAATGTGGAAATTAAATTAGCGATATTTAATAAACCCCATTATATTTTTTATAAAAATTTAAATTTATAATTTTTTTTGTTTTAGTAACATTTTTTGTATCTTTATTACACAATAATTTTCAAAATTAATTTAAAATGGCCTTCATTATTTCTCCTCTCTTAGTAGAAGAAACATTTACTTCCATATCAATTTCTTCTAAAATGTTTCTATGATTGTTTTTGAATATTTTTATATGATTTTTTAATGTGAATAATTTCCTTGTTTCATTTATTTAAAGTTTTTTTTAAAATATTCTTGTTTTTATTTTCTGAACAAGTTATTTTTTAACTAAGGTTTGATTAGAATCTATGTTTTAACATTAACTATATAGATAAAATTTCACACTATCATGGATGCTCAATTCATTGAGTCTTATATTTCATGTTTTCCTTGTTCTTTTAAATTAAAATTTTCTCTTTAATATTTTTGAAATATTAGGTTTTTAAATAATTAATTTTAATATGAAAAAGGTATTTTCCATAAGAAATATTCCATTGATAATTTTTAGAAATTTTCGATTTATGATTACTTCCATCAATAATAATTATTATTTATATAGGACATGATACACTAATAACATCGATGTTATTTCTCATTATAGCTAATTATTATGATAATGATACTTTTATAAAACCAATTTTTTAGGGGTTTCTGATGTTGATATGATGGTTGTTTTATGATATTGTGGAATTCATATGAATGTATTATGATTATGTGATGGTTTGGTCCATTATATCCCTCCAATGAATTGGATAATGTGATATTGATATATCATGAGATGATGAGGATTATATTTCACATGAATTTCAATGATTTTTTCAAATATTGATACATGAATATGACCTATTTCTAGCTATGCTCATAGGAATATGTGAGGATGTTATTGAAAATAGATTTAGTCACATTTTGATGTGTGGGTATGATCTTTTTCAAGCTATGAAAATAATATTATGAATGAAAATGTTTACAGTTAGTTATGTTCACAATATTATTATTATTTATGATTATAATTCATCATTTGTATGTTATGACTATTGTATGAGGGTTTCTACTATGACACCCATATTGATCATGATTCAATATTTGCAATGATTTCAGGGCTTATAATCTATATTATTTTGGGAATAAATATTTTCTATTGAGAACATGAATTTTTATATGCTATCACACCCTTATGATAATCTTATTCATTAATGATTGATATCACCCATGTTTACACTTACTATGCATATAATATCAACCTTTCTAGTATTTTTATTACCCGTGTTTGGATGGAATGTTCAATGTTTGATGAATATATATGGGTACAATGTGTAAAATGTTGTTCTATATGAGTTATTTTGTACGTAAATAATACATTAATGTATCCATTATCCAGATATAGAAAAACATTATAGTCCTTAGGCATATATTATTGTAAAATTTATTGAATGTTAATCTAAAGTGATATAGTATTTATATATATTCATTGTCAGTCATTTTAGTTGGTATCATTGTAAGGTTTTGTTAATATTTAGGGACTAGGGTTTCAAAAAATTAGTGAAAAATGTATAGATAATCCCAGTTATTAGATAACATACTAAATATTTTGTAAACTATAGATTGTGTGGTTCTACTAGAAAATATATCTATGTATATATACATGAATGTGGATAATAATATAGTTTCAAATATGAATGTGTTGGATTGGGTATTAAATATTCATACCTGGTGGAAGATGAGTTGGCATAATACTGCACTAATTTTGGAACACTCATGGGGGATAATATTTGGTTAATTTATATTGCATTTAAGAATCACGAATATTTATTTGAATAGATTATTACCATGTTTGATCTATTTTAAACCCAAGGTGTCATATGTTTATAATAATTCTTTTTAATTTTTGATATCATAGGTTACTATTTTCAAGAATATAAGATTATTCAGCTAATTTGTTTTTATTCTTACACATTGTTTTTTGTTTTATTAAACATCTTCAACTAAATGGAATACTATGACCAAAAAATTTGACATAAAATTAAATGAACATTCTCAAGAGAATCCAATTAGACTATGATTTTGGATGAAATATTTGGTAACTATGATCACTCAGCTCTCTTAGTATATAAATAGTAACACAAATCAGGTTGAACATCCTAATTCACGAAAGAGGGTGAAACATGATATTTAGTATTTTATAAGAAAATAGCCACCCCCATTTTATAGTTCCTCTAATACACTTGTTTCTGAGAAATAGTTTAATGTGATAGAAAATATACTTTTCATTATTTGGTTCTTGGATGATGAGAAATTTTTATTATTATTATATCAATTGTTTGTTGAATCTTATCAATGGTGGAATCAGAAAAAAAATTATGAAAGGGGAAATAATAAACTCTAGTGAATTAGATGGGTGTAAGACGGTTTTTATCAAATAATAATTTCCTCAAATTCTTTATACATGGAAAGAAAAAGTAGTCATTAGAGATGAAATATAAGGATGATGAATCCATTATTATCTATAAAGAAAACATTACTAGTCCGTCATGGTTTACTATTTTTTTATAACCGACCCCTAAAGAAAAAATGATCAGTTGTTTAGATGCTCAAAACCAATTATTTGATATATTTTATCCATATTAGATATTGTTTATGTCTAATAAATCATTATATGATTCATAAAGGTTGAAATAGGGAGTGGGAACTCCAATTATTCTTCTAGTTTTATTGATAGTAATATAGAAATGGAGCTTTATGAAAACTCAAATGGAAAAACTACAGGGGGAATGAAATTAAAAACACCAAAATGATAAAAATGTGAGGGAAATCACTCAAAAAAATTCCTAAAATGAATGTAGTCATTATTCCATCGTAGAAATTATTTCCATCAAGCTAGTGATTTTCAAGAGGGGATAAAATGTTCATAGCATGAAATATGAGAGAATAAGGATTCAATCAATGATGTTAAAGGATTTATATGTATAGAAATAGGTAATTATGTGATTAAATTCCCTAATCTAAGAGATAATGAAGATGGTGTGCCTGAATAACCCCCTCAAAAAATGATAAAGGAAATGTATTTGTTATTACAACTGAAGAGGGTCAGGAGAATGATGTAGTGAAATGTACACTCACCATCCACCCTATAACTGCAAATGTTATATTTTATTTTGGACGTACCAACCATTTAATATCATATGATGTTCCTATGGGTATCACCTCACCGCATCAATGATTGTATATTGTGTTATTAGTTAAAAATATTTTTTGCATGATGATCCCATATCAAGAGTATAAATCCTCTATGATTGATGTTTTTCAGAATAAACATCCAAGAAATCTTATGAATCTCCCTCTTGTACAATAATATGGGATTTTTGGAATGGATTATGACTCACTATATAGATCCCATATTAATTTCCATGTAAGGGATATCACATTTCATTTTAAGAATTAGCCTATTGTGTCATATCGGTGTGAGGATGGATATTAACTTCCAGTGTCTGTTACTTTATTATATGGGTATTATTACCAAATCATGAGGGATATTTAGGAAAAATGGAAGGGTAATTAAGCAACATATAATATGTTCTTATTGTTACAGAATATGGTGTTGTATTTCAAAAATACATACCTAGTTTTCCCCCAAATCAATAATTTGAATTATCAATGGAACTCATACATGGTTGTACACCTATTTAAAAGACTCTATATAGAATATACCTAATTTACATACATGAATTGAGGAATAAAATCCTTGATAATCTAGAGAAGAGATTTATTAAAAAATTTAATTTATTATTGGGTGCACATTTTTTTAAGAATAAATATGGGTCAATGTGTAGATTCATTGATTATCAAGAAAATAATTGGATAATTATGAAGATCTATTATCCCTTACCATGTATTGGGGAGTTTTTTTGGATAACTATGTATATATCAATGCATTTCTATTATTAATATTTTTTTCTTAATATCTTTAATTAAGTTTCATAAAAGAGATTATATCCTATACATCCATTCAAATGAGTTATGGTCACTAAGAATTAATATTAATGTCATTTGAACTTACCAATGATCTTGATAGCTTGATTGTAAAGACCCGTAAAATTCAAGGAAATTTTTTCTTAATTTTCTTTGGAATTTTATAAGAACGCGGTTTCTGACGGAACTTGATTCCGAGGCCTGGAGTGCCCGGAATTAATTTCCGCAGATTGGCTCGGGTACGTTCAGTGAACGAACGAGCGGGAATTTCTAACTTTTGATCCGGTGCTTGGAATTGAAATCCGAGGGCACCGATGAACTCGCAGCGCCGATATTCGCTTAAGGATACCTTTTCTGAAGTTGCGTTTATTGCGGGACGAAAGTTAAATTTGGGAGAAATTATAAGAAGTTAAATAAAAATGTGGAAACACTTTTTATTTTTATCTTGTTGGTTAACTTCTATCAAAGGAAGTTAGGGGTGGGACCCACACCCACTTAACCTCCCTTGAGAGGATTAAGTGTGGTGGGGCCCACACGAACCCTAACTTTTCATCTTCTCTCAATACTCCCTTTAACCCCTCTTTAAATGACCTGACAACTTGTTAATTAATTTGGAGTTATTTTATTTGAATTTCAATCCTTTGAAATTCAATTTGATTAAATGTGTGAATAAAATAAGTCTCTAACTTATTTTGTTTGATTAGATTTCTCTAGCCTTCTTGAGAGGATTTTGGGTTCTCCTTCTTCTTCTTCAACTTTGACGAAGAACGCGAAGAACCTTCGAGCTCCGACGAAGAACGCCGCTCCTCTCTTCTTCGTAGCTGGTTGCTTCCGAAGATCGACGACGCCTTCTGTGTCAACGAAAGGGAACGCGACTTCCTCCTCGGACTTCCTTCATCGGCTTACGAAGATTCTCCAACGACGTACCTCTTCGGATGTACCTCTTTGTCAACGGATTTGACGAACGTTACCGCGACACCCGACTTCCGCGACGTTGTCTTCCGCGGGTCGTTGACGATCATCGATCTTGAAACCAAGGTAGGGGTTGTTGTTGATTAATTTATTTACTCTCGTTCTTGGTTCCATTATGATAGTCTTGTGGATGATTATTTAAGAGTTATCATCTAACGAGAGGGGGGTCGGACCGCGCAAACACGGCCTAATTCCCCTCCATTGTTCGTGATTATATTTATTTTCTTGTGGATGAACGAGATGGCGGGGTGTCGTCGCACCACGCGGGAATTCGCACGGTTGTATTGCGCGGCGCCGTCGCGCCGCGCCGTGGATGGATTATCAAGAACGCGACGTCGTCGCGCCGCGTTGAAGGAAATCAAAGGCGTGATGGAGGGGCGTGGTGCCGTCGCACCGCGCCGGACGACGAACACCACGGCCGGTTCCGGGCCGCGGCGAAACGGGAAGACCGGCTGCTAGCCGAGCCGCCGGTGTCGGAAACCGGATGGGGACCGGCCTTTCCAGTCCCGTTGAGGAAGGAATGGCCGGCCATGTCGGGCCGGCTGGAAGAGAGGTGTCGGGAGAATTAATTCCCCCGGCTGGCCACAAGAAGCCCCCCCCCCACGTGAGGGGGGACCGGTTACACAAAGGGGGGGCAGCGCCCCCCCCCCCATTTTCCATAAATCAGGCCCCCACGAGGGGGGCCGATTTCTTCAAAAGGCACGGCTTAAGCCACGCCGCCATCAAACAAAAGCGGGGGCCTTGCCCCCCGCGCGCTGCACCCGTGCGGCGCAAGGCCGCACCGCCACCGGCCGGGCGGCGCCGCCGTGCCGGACCGCGACGCCGCGCCGGGCCGCGCCCCCGCGCCGGACCGCCACCGGCCGGGCCGGTTCGGACCAGGGTAAGGTCGACCCGGTTCGGGCTGACCCAGGGGGGGTCGGGCTGGGTCGGCCCGGATCCGGACCCCCCGTTTTCGAGACGATTTCGGTCTTTTGGCCATAACATGACCCACGGACCTCCGATTGACGAACCGTCAGCGGAAATGAGATCCTTGGATCGAGACGGTCGATTCGGTATATCACACTCAAAGTTTCGGAATACTTTAAGTTGGGCCGGGTTGGTTCGTACACGAAACCAACCGGGCCCTCGGAGCGGAAACGCTCATATCTTGAGCTACGGACATCCGATTGACGTGTCGTCAGCTTTGTTGTGTTCCTCTTAATGAGACGGATATTTTGGCATACTCCGCCCGAGGTTTGGACGCAGGTGGAATATGGTCGGGTTGGTTTTTCCTTAAAAACCAACCGGGCCCCTGGGACGAAAAGGCCAATAACTCTCAGACCGGGCGTCCGATCGACGCGCCGTCTGTTGCGTTGAGTTCCTGTTGACGATACAGAACCTTTGGATACATCAACTCTGGAATTTGTGACAGTTGATGTATCAGCCTCTCGACTTGTGGAGCGGAGCCTCCTGAATGAGCTTGCTGTGTGCGAGAATCCTAGTGCTGGTTGCGACTATTACTGCTACTGCTACTGCTACTGTGACTGCGACGACGACAGTACAGAGATCCTGTGTGGATTTGACGACGACTACAACACTCAGTGATCCTACGTGGATCAGTGCTACAGGTCCTGTGTGGGCCCGATCCTATGTGGGTCTTTGTGCTCAACGGTCCTGTGTGAACCAGCGCCTACAGGTCCTGTGTGGGCCCGATCCTGTGTGGGTCTTTTGCGGGGGTTAGTTACATATCGATCCTTCGCGGGTCCGACGACTTAGATGGATCAGAGATCATATTTATAGTCTTTTGAAGAAATATACCTGTGTGAGCAGAATCCAGTTGCTTTCCTGTGTGGATTGTGTTGTGCTATCCTGTGTGGATTTCGTTTTGCTTTCCTGTGTGGAATACGTATGCTTTCCTGTGTGGACTGAGTTGTACTCGGGCTCGGAGGTTGGAGCATATTGGAATGGATGACTTAGGTATATGTATGGTCATATACCTAAGTTGTGTCGGTTGTTACCTCATAATTGTATATTCCTTTGTGGTTTATCCTTTGTGGATTTTGGGAGACCTTCGGGGGTCTCAGGGTCCCTACTGAGTAGCTTATACTCACCCCCGCACGGGCTTTGCCCGCACTACGTTGTGTTGGTTGCAGACAACAGACAGCGTTGATCTTGGCTAAGGCTTGCAGAGCAGGACGGTACCTGGAGGTGGACCATAGGGTGGGACGTGTTTGGAGCGGACGGCGGGACCCGTGGAGCAGTGGAGCTATCTGTACCCATCCTTCAGGTGGGATCTCTAGTGGATAGCTCGGTGTAGTGGATTTTTCTTACAGTTGTTGTTTTCCCTTTAGAGTTGTACTTTACTTTCAGTTTGGGTTTGTATACTGGCCCATTTACTTTTCCGCACTTTCAGTTGTACTCTGTTTTTACTTAGTGTTTATTTTCCGCTTTCTTACTCTGTGGTGTTTGTTTACTTTACAAAGGCAATGCCTTCCCTCTTTACCGGGATTTACGGCTTGGTGCTAGTCGCCAGCCCCTGGCCTATGGAAGGCGGGCTTGGGGTAGTCACGGCACGGACCCCGAGGGCGGGTTGTGACAAATTGGTATCAGAGGAGTTCGGTTCTACCGCGAACTCTGATCTTTTCTATGTGAAGCAATAATGTTTAGTGTATTGACTGTGGTTCTCAGTCCAGGGAGTCCAGTGTTGGTGTGGCGGCCGACGTATCCATACACCAGGAACCAGACTTCTGATTTCTGACTTAATGCACGAAAACATTGATTGCATGTGTGTTTCAAAGGGTTCTTTGTGATTACTTCATATCAGCTCACCAGGTATATTGTTCTGACCGTGGCGCACCTGTTTCCTTTTCAGGATGGCCCCACGACGGCAGCCAGCTAGGGTTCCGAGAGTCGAGTGTGACGACAGCCCACCGAGCGACGATGCCTCGGTGCAGGAACCTTTGTCAACAGTGGCACCGGCGGTAGCTCTACCCGTCGAGCCACTGATGCTTCCAGCACTAGCCGCTGACGATGCACGTCGCCTCAGCGCACTGCATGAGTTTCAGCGCCAGTGACCACCCAGGTTTCGCGGGGAGACGGATCCCTAGGCAGCCGAGGACTGGCTGGAGGCAGTAGTACGTGTGTTTATGCTAGTGAGGACACCAGTAGACCTCATGGTGATCCTCGCTGCGAGCCTACTACACACAGTAGCAGGACGATGGTGGAGCATGATGCTCCAGGTGCACGATGAGGCATATCTTCTATGGACGGACTTTGAGAGCCTCTTCCGCTCGGAGTTCGTCCCAGCCACTCTTCGTGCGGTGCGTATCCAGGAGCTTCTTCAGCTGCGGCAGGGCAGCATGACGGTCGCTCAGTACTCGGCGAGATTTACTGATCTCTCGCGCTACTCGACCGACATTGTACGGGACCCATTCTTCCGGGCCCGGACCTTCGAGCAGGGTTTGAGACACGAGATCAGGGCATCGCTAATCTCCCTCAGCATACCGACTCAGACAGGATTACTGGAGCGGGCCCTTTTGATCGAGAGCTTCCTTGCTGAGTCTACACCAGCACCGAGACCCACCGCAGGGCGGCACGTGGCAGAGTCATCTGCAGCAGGCAGTCGACAGATGACTCAGGGGTTCAGGTAGACCAGACCTTCGGGCAGACGACCTCAGGACACTGGCTCAGCAGTGCGGGGCACACAGCGAGGAGCCAGTCTTTCGAGAGGCAGACAGTGCTACTCGTGCGGCGGGCAGGGCCACATGGCTCGTGACTGCCCGACCCGTCGTGCTGAGGAGCACCAGACAGTTGAGGGACCACCGAGGCAGAGGCAAAGGGTTGACCGTGGCGGTCCGCAGGGAGGAGGCAGACGAGGCAGAGGAGCTGGACGAGCAGCAGGTGGTGGGCAACGCTTTGAGGCTCTGCCACCACCACCACCAGGAGGTCCACCCCGACCACAGGGAGCTGGCGGGCAGAGAGAGGCACAACTCCAGGCAGCAGAGGCCTACGACCACAGCGCACCCGAGATTATTCGAGGTACTATCTGTGTCTATTTCACCTTTGCTGCAGTTCTTATAGACACAGGAGTGAGTCACTCTTTCATAGCCGCTGCCCTTGTTCGGAGCTCGGAGATTCCGACATAACCGTTGGCTCGATCCTTACGGCTAGAGACTCCTACGGGAGCAGACTCGACGATTACGCACTGGTGCCGGCAGTGTGAGCTCACTCTAGGAGACGAGAGCTTCGGCTGGGATCTTCTTGTAGCAGCGTCGAGGCCTTACGACGTCATCTTGGGCATGGATTGGCCATCTACGGTCCATGTACCTATTGACTGTTTTAGGCGCAAGGTGCGATGTGTACGCACCGACGGAAGCAGGTTCACCTTCACCGGCGAGAAGGGAGCCTTTGCAGCACAGGATGGACTTCCACGGAGGATAGGACAGCCCATCACTCATCAGTTGGCTAGCCTCATCCTTGGAGCAGTTGACGTGCGGATTCCTGGTTTTCCTGTAGTGGTGGATCAGTTTGCAGACGTTTTTCCCGACGACGTTCCAGGGCTACCTCCTCGCAGAGAGGTAGACTTTTATATTGACTTGTACCCCGGGACAGCCCCGATATCCACTCCAGCATATCGGATGGCCCCCGCCGAGCTTCGAGAGCTACGAGTACAGTTGGAGACTTCCAGTGCAAGGGGTTCATCCGACCCATTGTTTCACCCTTGGCTTCCCCGATATTGTTCGCCAAGAAGGCGGACGGGAGCCTGCGGCTTTGTGTTGACTATCGTCTCCTGAACCAGTTGACAATGAGGAACAAGTATCCGCTACCGAGGATTGATGACCTCATTGATCAGCTCAAGGGAGCACGGTGGTTTTTGAAGATAGACCTCAGGTCTGGCTATCATCAGCTCAGAGTTAGAGACGAGGATGTGCAGAAGACGGCCTTCAGATGTCGGTATTGCCACTATGAGTTCTTGGTTATGCCTTTCGGCGTAACCAATGCTCCACCAGTTTTCATGGCCCTCATGAACAGGATCTTTCAGCCATACCTTGATCGGTTTGTCGTAGTCTTCATCGACGACATTCTGATTTACTCTACGACCGAGGAGGAGCACGCCTATCACTTGCGAGTTGTACTAGACACACTCCGAGAGCACCAGCTTTTTGGTAAGCTCTCAAAGTTCCAGTTCTGGATACGTGAGGTCCACTTCTTGGGACACGTTATCTCTGAGGTGGGAGTTGTAGTGGATCCTGCCAAAATTGAGGCTGTGTTAGCAAGGGAACCACCCAGGAGCGTGACTGAGGTTCGGAGTTTCTTGGGATTAGCTGGATACTATCGAAGATTCATGTCAGACTTCTCTAGAGTTTCGGCACCACTCACAGCTTTGACGAAGAAGGGGAAACCCTTAGTATGGTCAGAAAGATGTCATCAGAGCTTCCAGGAGCTAAGACAGAGATTGACTAGCGCACCTATCTTGAGGTTGCCTGAGGAGGGAGTAGGGTACGTAGTCTACTGCGATGCATCAGGGACCGGACTCGTAGGTGTTCTGATGCAGGAGCAGGCAGTGATCGCCTATGGATCACGTCAGTTGAGGCCGTATGAGCAGAACTACGCTACCCATGACCTGGAGTTAGCAGTAGTGGTCTTCGCTCACAAGACATGGCGACACAATCTGATGGGCGAGCGCTTTACAGTCTTTTCCGATCATCAGAGTCTCAGGTATATCTTCTCGCAGAAGGACCTGAACCTGAGACAGCGGCGATGGCTCGAGTTCCTCCAGGACTATGAATTTGAGATAGTTTATACTCCTAGGAAGGGGAACGTAGTAGCCGATGCCCTCAGCAGTAGAACTAGCATTCAGCTACTTGAGGAGGTGACGAAGCAGCTAGCCTCTTTGCAGATATCCTTCGTGGATAGAGATGGGGCAGCCTTCCTCCGGTCTCTCACAGTCACCCCTTCTCTACTGCAGCGGGTCAGAGAGGCACAGCGTGAGGACGCTGACTGTGATACACGGCGTGCACAGATATCCTCAGGATAGGCACCTGATGGTTTCTCCCTTGGATCAGAGCACGACATCCTTTTCAGAGGATGTACCATGGTACCAGTCGCTTTGCGAGAGGAAGTGCTGAGAGAGTTTCACACTTCTCCTTTGGAGGTACATCCTGGAGTGTCGAAGATGTACCAGGACCTCAGACGACAGCACTGGTGGCTGGGCATGAAGAAGGCAGTAGCAGAGTTCGTTTCTCGATGCCTCACCTGCCAGCAGGTGAAGGTAGAGCATCAGGTACCAGCAGGCTTGGTACAGCCCTTGGAGGTTCCAGAGTGGAAGTGGGACGACATATCTATGGACTTCGTGACTGGACTTCCACGCACATCCAAAGGTCACGACTCCATCTGGGTGATTGTTGACTGACTCACCAAGTCAGCACACATCATACCCATCAGAGAGAAGGGATCAGTGGAGAGCATGGGACCACTCTACGTTCAGGAGATTGTGCGGCTCCACGGTGTGCCATCATCTATCGTCTCCGATCGAGATGCTCTCTTTACGTCCCGGCTTTGGAAGGGGTTACAGGATGTGTTCGGGACGCAGCTACGTCTAAGCACAGCCTTTCACCCTCAAACATATGGTCAGACAGAGAGGACCATTCTGACTCTCGAGGACATGATCCGTGCATGTGTCCTCAACTTTGGTCGCAGTTGGGAGGACCACCTACCCTTGTTGGAGTTTGCGTACAACAACAGGTACCACTCCACCATCGGGATGGCACCGTACGAGGCGTTGTACGGCTGACCTTGTAGATCTCCTTTGTGCTGGACAGACCCTGGGGAGTCAGTACTTGTAGGACCGGAGATGGTCCAGGCCACGACAGAGAAGGTCCAGGTCATCCAGGAGCGGATGAGGACAGCTCAGATCCGGCAGAAGTCATACGCTGACAGGAGGCGGAGGCCACTGGAGTTCGAGGATGGCGACCACGTCTTCTTGCGGGTCTCACCTCGACGTGGTATTCGGAGATTTGGCCGAGGCGGCAAGTTATCTCCGCGCTTCATCAGACCCTTCCAGGTCCTCAGCAGGATTGGCGAGGTGGCTTATCGCCTGGCTCTACCACCTCAGTTGCACCGGGTGCACGACGTCTTCCACGTATCTCAGCTGAGGAGATACGTGCACAACCTGACGCACATCATTGACCATGGGGAGCTTGATTTTGACGATGGGGCGACTTTTACGGAGGTCCCGGTGGAGATAGAGGATCAACAGGAGCGGGTCCTACGTGGGCGATCGATTCCTCTTGTGCGCATCATATGGCAGCACGGGAACCTCTAGGAGAGCACATGGGAGTGGGAGGCTCAGATGCGTGCTCAGTACCCTCATTTGTTCTCCTAGTTTTTTTATTTTGTATCTTTACGAGGACGTAAAGCCCTGAGGTTGGAGTAATGTAAAGACCTGTAAAATTCAATGAAAATTTTTTCTTAATTTTCTTTGGAATTTTATAAGAACGCGGTTTCTGACGGAACTTGATTCCGAGGCCCGGAGTGCCCGGAATCAATTTCCTAATTTTGGCTCGGGTACGTTCAGTGAACGAACGAGCGGGAATTTCTAACTATTGATCCGGTGCTCGGAATTGAATTCTGAGGGCACCGATGAACTCGCAGCGCCGATATTCGCTTAACGAGACCTTTTCCGAAGTTGCGTTTATTGCGGGACAAAAGTTAGATTTGGGAGAAATTATAAGAAGTTAAATAAAAATGTGGAAACACTTTTTATTTTTATCTTGTTGGTTAACTTCTCTCAAAGGAAGTTAGGGGTGGGACCCACACCCACTTAACCTCCCTTGAGAGGATTAAGTGTGGTGGGGCCCACACGAACCCTATCTTTTCATCTTCTCTCAAAACTCCCTTTAACCCCTCTTTAAATGACATGACAACTTGTTAATTAATTTTGAGTTATTTTCTTTGAATTTCAAACTTTTGAAATTCAATTTGATTATGTGTGTGAATAAAATAAGTCTCTAACTAATTTTATTTGGTTAGATTTCTCTATCCTTCATGAGAGGATTTTGGGTTCCCCTTCTTCTTCTTCAACTTTGACGAAGAACGCGAAGAACCTTCGAGCTCCGACGAAAAACGCCGCTCCTCTCTTCTTCGTAGCCGGTTGCTTCCGAAGATCGACGACGCCTTCCGTGTCAACGAAAGGGAACGCCGCTTCCTCCTCGGACATCCTTCGTCGGCTTACGAAGATTCTCCAACGACATACCTCTTCGGACGTACCTCTTCGTCAACGGATTTGACGAACGTTACCGCGACACCCGACCTCCGTGACGTTGTCTTCCGCGGGTCGTTGACGATCATCGATCATGGAACCAAGGTAGGGGTTGTTGTTGATTAATTTATTTACTCTCGTTCTTAGTTCCATCATGATAGTCTTGTGGATGATTATTTAAGAGTTATCATCTAACAAGAGGGGGGTCGGACCACGCAAACATGGCCGAATTCCCCTCCATTGTTCGTGATTATATTTATTTTCTTGTGGATGAACTTGATGGTGTGGTGTTGTCGCACCACGCAGGAATTCGCACGGTTGTATTACGCGGCTCCGTCGCGCCGCGACGTGGAAGGATTATCAAGAACGCGACGCCATCGCGCCGCGTCGAAGGAAATCAAAGATGTGGTGGAGGGGCGCGGTGACGTCGCACCGCGCCAGACGACGAACACCGCGGCCGGTTCCGGGCCGCAGCGAAACGGGAAGACCGGTGGCTAGCCGGTCTGCCGGTGTCGGAAACCGGAAGGGGACCGGCCTTGCCGGTCCCGTTGAGGAAGGACCGGCCGTCCATGTCGGGCCGGCCGGATGAGATATGCCGGGGGAATTAATTCCCCCGGCTTTCCACAAGAAGGCCCCCCACGTGAGGGGGGGACCGGCTACACAAAGGGGGGGCAGCGCCCCCCCCCCCCCCGTTTTCCACAAAGCAGGCCCCCACGAGGGGGGCCGGTTTCTTCAAATGGTGCGGCTTAAGCCATGCCGCTAGCCAACAAAAGCGGGGGCCTTGCCCCCCGCGCGCTGCACCCGTGCGGCGCCAGGCCGCACCGCCGCTGGCCGGGCCGGTTCGGACCCGGGTCGGGTCGACCCGGTTCGGGCCGACCCAGGGTGGGTCGGGCCGGGTCAGCCCGGACCCGGACCCCCCGTTTTCAAGACGATTTCGGTCTTTTGGTCATAACTTGAGCCACAGACCTCCGATTGACGAACCGTCAGCGGAAATGCGATCCTTGGATCGATACGGTCGATTCGGTATATCGCACTTAATGTTTTGGAATACTTTGAGTTCGGTCCTGTTGGTTCGTACACGAAACCAACCGGGCCCTCAGAGCGGAAACCCTCATATCTTGAGTTACGGACGTCCGATTGACGTGCCGTCAGCTTTGTTGTGTTCCTCATAGTGATACAGATCCTTTGGCATACTCCGCCCGAGGTTTGGACTCAGGTGGAGTACGGTCGAGTTGGTTTTTCCTTAAAAATCAACCGGGCCCCTGGGACGAAAAGGCCAATAACTCTCAGACCGGGCGTCCGATCGACGCGCCGTCTGTTGCGTTGAGTTCCTGTTGACGATACGGAACCTTTGGATACATCAACTCTGGACTTTGTGACAGTTGATGTATCAGCCTCTCGGCTCGTGGAGCAAACCCTCCTGAACGTGCTTGTTGTGTGCGGGAACCCTAGTGCTGGCTGCGACTGTTACTGCTACTGCTACTGCTACTATGACTGCGACGACGATAGTACAGAGATCCTGTGTGGATTTGACGACGACTACAACACTCAGCGATCCTACGTGGATCAGTGCTATAGGTCCTGTGTGGGCCCGATCCTGTGTGGGTCTTTTTCGGGGGTTAGTTACATATCGATCCTTCGTGGGTCCGACGACTTAGATGGATCAGAGATCATCTTTATCGTCTTTCGAAAAAAATATACCTGTGTGAGCAGAATCCAGTTGCTTTCCTGTGTGGATTGTGTTGTGCTATCCTGTGTGGATTTCATTTTTCTTTCCTGCGTGGAATACGTATACTTTCCTGTGTGGACTGAGTTGTACTCGGGCTCGGAGGTTGTAGCGTATTGGAATTGATGACTTAGGTATATGTATGGGCATATACCAAAGCAGTGTCGGTTGTTACCTCGTAATTGTATCTTCCTTTGTGGTTTATCCTTTGTGGATTTTGGGAGACCTTCGTGGGTCTCGGGGTCCCTATTGAGTATCTTATACTCACCCCTGCACGGGCTATGCCGGCACTACGTTGTGTTTGTTGCAGACGACAGACAGCGTTGATCTTGGCTAAGGCTTGCAGAGCAGGACGGTACCTGGAGGTCGACCACAGGGCGGGACGTGTTCGGAGTGGACGGTGGGACCCGTGGAGCAGTGGAGCTATCTGTACCCATCCTTCAGGTGGGATCTCCAGTGGACAGCTCGGTGTAACGGCTTTTTCTTACAGTTGTTGTTTTCCCTTTAGAGTTGTACTTTACTTTCAGTTTGGGTTTGTATACGGGCCCATTTACTTTTCCGCACTTTTAGTTGTACTCTGTTTTTACTTAGTGTTTACTTTCCGCTTGCTTACTCTGTGGTTTTTGTTTATTTTACAAAGGCAATGCCTTTCCTTTTTACCGGGATTTACGCCTTGGTGCTAGTCGTTAGCCCCTGGCCTATGGAAGGCGGGCTTGGGGTAGTCACGGCACGGACCCCGAGGGCGGGTTGTGACATTGATGGATTAAAAAAATACAGTTCCTAGATATTATATTGATAACTTTTTCATAGTAATTATATAAAATATTATAATATATTCTTATTATATGAATAACATGTTGATTTTTTTTGGATTTTGGTGAAGACTCTGAGGAAAGAGAATATATATTCTAATTTTACAATCTATTAATTTACTATGATGAAAACCAAATTTTTTTGACATAATATATGAATTCAAGTTATACCACTTGATCTTTAAATTTCTTTTATTTTTTATGAAATGGATTAACACAACCATGGTAACAAAGTTCAAAATTTTCAATACATTAGATCGACACTATTGAATATTTTGGAGGTTTTTCTCATATATACTTATATCGTAAAAAGATATACATTTGAGGGTATTATATTTATTTGGATAGATTAATGTGTGGAAAACATCATGAAGAAAAAAAAGGTTTGTCAGTGCGTCTATAATTACATTATCCTATAGCAGAGAAGTGTTTGTAATATATACTGGTACATCAAAAGTTGACTTGGATGAGTCTTCTTGGAAAATTAAATGTTGGTAGATTATGCCTCATTCGAGTTGAAAATTCCTGAGAAAAATTACTCGACTCATGATTTTATGTTGGCCAAAGAAATGTTTTGGTTGAAAATATAGTGGCATTATCCTCATAGCGAACATTGTGATATATATACTGATAATAAAATAAAAATACATATCTTCAAGAAAAAATAGCTAAAAATGAAAGAGTGAATATTGTTTGAGTTGATAAAATATAATGACTACTCAATACATTTAAAACCTACAAAGATGAACATGGTGGATGATGCTCTGAGTCGCAAATGAATCACCCATAGATTTTTTAAAATATTTTTTTTGAAATTAATTTAATATTTTTATATTTTTCATTTCATTCAACACTGAATATGGGTTTTTATGTTAAATCGCTAAATTATTCTTCTGTTCAATGCATTGAACACTTAAATTCTCTTACAGTACATGCAACTCTCTGTTTGGGTTTTGTTTTACATAATGTTAACTACCTTTAAAATCTTACAAAACATTCAAGGATTTGATTTTAGGGAACTAGAATATACTATTAAAATATTTATTAAAATATTATTATATATGTCACCTAGATGATTGAATGGATGTTATTAGTATGATTAAATAACTTGTGAAAGTATTATTTGCAAATGTATATAAAATTAATCCCTTGGTTATAAATTAATGAATTTCAATTTCAAATCTATTTTGAAACAAAGAAATTTTTTTTAGAATAAATATATTTTTCTATGTAATATCCTAATTGTATCTCAAAAAATTAAACAAACCACTTTTAATTAAGGTTTTCAATATTAATAATATATAATATATTCAATCATTATTTTTTATACTTGTCAAATATATTTTATATTTATATGATAATAATAAATCAAATTATATTAATAATAAGATATGTTCTTCTTAAAATTTATATTAATTATTTTTAATGGAGAAATATATTTAAATCAAACTTTGGGAAATATAAATTATTTTAATGAAAAAATAATTTTCAGTTATTAAAGTGAAATAAAAAAATTCATGTTATGCTTAATTTATATTATTTTTGTGTGATATTTCATTTTATGATGAATAGTGAAAATACTGAATTTTAATTAGAAATTATTTTTATCTATTTTATTTTTAAGTTTATATTATATTTGTAATTTATTTTATAGTATAATTATAACAATTATACCTTAATTAATCCTATTTACTTCATTTATATCAATTTATCTTTGAAATTTATTATAAAACATAGTAATCATTTGAACATTTTTACTTTAAAACACATAATTATTATCCAACATGTGGGATTAATTTTAAATTAATTTATTCTCCCTATGATATTGGTATTTGGAAATATGGATTCCAAATTTGTAATTACCATAATTTATAATGTATAATAAGGTCAATTATGTTGTATAAAAAAAAACTAGTGAATGTAATTAAAATTAATTACAATGATAAAGAGGGAAATTATCTTAACATGGGGACAAACCATAAACATAAGGAAAAAATGACATAAAAACTTGTAAAAAATCCATTGTATGTTCATATTTAGACCCTATCCTCCCTTTCATAGATTTTGGTCCATTATTTGAGCCACATGACATTAGAGAAATGGGTGTGGAATTCCCTTTTAAAAAATTTACTAGAATACAACTCCTTCTCCATAATCAAAATCTACACACCTATCCCACTTATTCACACCTAACTATCACTTTATCTCTAAGAAAATATACTCCCAAAATCCCCCAAAATCCCTCCCATCCTCTCTAAATACTCACTTTGGGAAGAAATCCAACCAATGAATCGCTTTTGTGCAGAGAAAAAGGATTTACCCAAAGAAAATTTAACATCCTTCCTCAAGATACATTCTTTTGGTTTCATTATCCTCAACTTAAATTATTCAAATTCCATGCTTATATAATTACACCAGTATCATATATAGACATATATGTTGTTTTTCTAATTTTTAAACCTTATCGTACATACACTTTCATCTAATGGGTAATGAACATACCATTCTTGTGTATAGTGAACTACAACCTCAAGAACGATGTTGTTAAATTTTCTTTAACCACCTCTCATGCTTGGTCATTATAGGAGAAAATATATTTCAACATTTTATATAAGATATTTATGATAAATTTTAGTGTCTAGAATTTATATATATCCCATAACTTCATTACTTTCATTCTGTGTAAGTATGAAAATTTCATTTTGGGAAATGTGGACTACCGACTACATAAAGTGATGTGATTCGTAAGGATGAATTCACTGAACTTATATGATATATAAAATAATAATGATTCTAGAATTATTATTATTATTTTATATGTATATATACATATATATATTTCATTTACCTTCTTTATTTGAATATAACAACAAAAAGAAACCATGTTCATGCATATGTGCGACCTACGGTCCCCACAAACGGTGAATTCAATTTCATACTTCTATATTATATATATTATTAGAATTACATTTATAATGAATATATATGATATTTATACCGTTTTATGGTTCTATAAATAAGTAAATCAGGTTCTAATTATGATGATGTAGAATAACAAGCCAAACTTATAAGAAAAATAAAGCTGATATTAACTGAAACGTAACATCAACCTAGAGTTGTAAATAAATGTATAATATAATGTCATAACCAAATCATAAATTGTACTAGATTTATTAATATGGTTCTATAATAGATGTATAATAAACGTACATTCATTATTGTCGAGTTCTGAACAAGTACAAGGATATTAAAAACTTATGGTAAGAGAATTTCACCACACTTTTTATTTCTATGACATACACACCATATTAACCACTCGCTTCTTTTATGTGGTGTATATACTACACTATGAAATGTTATATCATTAAATTAATTTATAAATGATATTAAATTATTTAATTTATTTTATAATTTCATGGGTATCACAATTCTAAAGAAACTCAATTGGTAAGGGTTTTATTGTAACATCCCTGACCTAATGGCCACTATATGAGGTGCCCTAATCCAGGTCATCATATGACCATAGACACGCCTCCCCCTATGCTAGAGGCTTCTAACTATAAAAACATGTCTATGATGTAAAATTAGGGAGACTATACCCACTTATTAGAGTAATTTAAAAACTAAAATAGTATAAATAGATATAATATCGAGAAGGAACAAATAAATTCCCATCACATGGAAAATGTCAACAAGTAGAAAAGTGAAATAAGATATAACAACATGATGACTGTACTAAATTTCAGGAAATCATAAAACATTAAAAAAGAAAAAATACCAAAATACTCAAAATCTTGATAATCCCCTACCATGCTCCAACCCATCATCCCATGCATGAAAAAACACTAGGTCTCGACCCATAACCTGTACTAAAAGACAAGTAGTATATACTTGGGTATCCTATTCCATGGAATCCCAAGCAGGGTATTAGTTTAACATAGTAGGCCACCACCAACGGGTTCTAAGGAAATAACATGTTTATTCCATATTGTATGAAAATAATCAAGTCCTATAAGTAAACAAAGAAAGAAGGAAGTCATTTAAGTAATTATCAAATACCCATTTTATCAATTATGTTCTCCAGAGTTGTCAAATAAAAAAACTAACTCAGGTCACACTATGGGATAATCTATAACGTAAATGGTACACATAGTTTTCATCACAAGGAAATTCAATAATTTCAATTTATCACATACACATTACTTAACACTATTCACATTATCATTCTCATCATTTATCCCATTGGATAAGAATTTACATCATTTACACTACATAATTAGGCTGTCAACTACCAAGCATAAGGAATAATTCAAGTTCAATATCACACAAGGGAAGGACATTTTATAATATTTTACATCACACTTACTTGGAAAATCAATCCAGGTTGTATCATCCAACGACACCTTTAGTTCCTAGAGAATCTGTCAAACAACCTAACCCATGCATTCTTGGAGTGGGTAAGAGCATCAGAACAACCCAACCAGTGGGAGAAGCCTTAATCACTTTTCCCACACTGAAATTTCATTCCAAAAATCTTATTTATCCATTTATCACTTATACTATATCCCTACCAAACCAATACATGTAACATTCACATTTCAATAGTAATTCAACATGAAAATCATCTTTATGAATTTTTTCATTATAAAACTAATAATTGACATTTCCCATCCAATTTAACCGATTTATATTCCCCATGTCATAATATATTTAGCAAGTTAAAAATTCAAATTATTTATACTAAACACTCTGTTATTCCACATTACCAACAATGGACATTCATTATATTATTCCTTTCATAACCATAATAACATGAAAACATCATCATTATGGGTTCTATCTCAATAACCCATATAACAAATAAATGATAATAGACAAAATGGTCCTTTAAAACACATCATTTTATAAAATGGAATTCAAAATACTCATTTTAAATCATCCTTATGCCACATAATAGAAAAGGATTTTACAATTTGAAATATAAAACATGGACAGATGCTATACATTTTTTCAACCACCCCAACCAACAATTAAACCATTTTTAAAAAAATATTATTTTCTATAAATTAAAATATCAATTTAAATATCTTAATAAAACCCCTTTTAATAACTTTGAGGTCAACACCTCCTTTCTAAACATTCATTCCATTAAAATAACATTTGTTTTTAAATAAATCATTTATCTAGTAAAAGACCCCAAATAAAGATTAAAACCATTTCAAAACATCCTAAGAATTTACCAAAATCCAACTTATAATCATTAAAACTAACCCATTTACCATACCCACATATACAATTTCACATTCACCACCCATTCACTCTTATAATTACCCAATCTTAATGTTTACCAGTTTCATTCACCATTTACAAGGGTTCAGCTTACCTCATGGGTAGCCCTAGGTTTAGTATCCCTCACCATCGGACCCAAAGGGGACTATTAAGGGTTTATAACATTGTTATAAGGACCAAAACACTTTCTATAAACAGTGACCAAGAAACACAATATGGAAACACATGGAAATACCACTTACCCATATAAAACATCAAGCATGTGGGAAAAAGATTAAAGGCCACCTACCTCATTCTCAAAGATGATTACTAACCCAAACACATCTCTTGATTTGAACTAAAAATCCCATTAAATCAATAACATAGAAACCATTATAAAAGGGATGTTTATAGGGCTTTAGAATAAGAGTATATATTCTATAATCCATAATTAATAAAATATAGAAAAGAGTAGTGTTACACTCACATGAATATTTGATTCTCACATAAATGCACTCCAAATGTCCATGAATGGAAGGAGAACTAACCACAGAAGAAGGGGGTTTTGGTGGGTTTTCACCTAGGCTATAGGGGGTATAATGGGTTGAAAAATTGGGGGAATAGGGATATAATATTGAAAGGAAAAAAATTGCAATATTCCACTTTTTAAAGGTAATAGAGTTTGGCCACATGGTTTTCCAAACCATGCCCCAACTATGCAGGTCCCTCTATCTATAAGGTGCCAAGACACATAGTTTTGGGGAAGAAGACACATGGTTTTTAAAACTGTACGGTAACTATGCACTAACCTCATCTTGAAAGGGTACCCAAGATGCACATTTTCATGGGAGAACCAGCACAGTTTTCTCTAACAATGTTCAAACTGTGTGCTTCACACTGTGTGGCATATTTTCCAATATTTTAGTGTCCCAAACTACCATGATACCCCGTAATCTCCCCATATGTCTAAAAACCACTTCTGTAGAAAAAAATTGTTTAAAAAAATTCTAAACAAGGACACACCTTTATGAAAGATTAGGATCTCAAAACCTCCCAGCCATATAACAAATCATCCTCAATCCATACATTCAAACCAGTACGAGCCACCAAGATGAAAGGTCAGGCCACATGGACCACCTATTGACACTCAATTTGTAGGCATCCTCCTAGACATGGTAACACAATCCCCATAATTAGACCAATGAAATTGTCTTACTAGAAGAGACATTTTCCACTATAACCAACAAAAATGAACTTGATAATACTGAAGGATCCATCAACTCCTACCCATAACTACTAATATCATTATAAGGGAGAGTTATATGTAACGTCACATAAAAACCATGAAAAGGACACCAAAAAAGTGCTACATTACCCAATGAGAGACCATACAAACATTCTCAGTGCAATCCTCTCCACAAATCAGGGCCCAAAACACTTGGCACCATCACACTTGGTTTCCAAATGTATTATATTAACCCACACTCAACATTAAGGAAGGGATACATATATCTAAAACACACTACCTAACCTACCTTGGTCTGAAATATGAAGACCAACGGACTCACCCCATTCCAAAACATCCTATTTACACAAATCATACCCTTCATTTCATGGACCTCAACCACTCAAACATGAGATGATGATTATCATTAAAATTTAATAACCCAAAAATTATCATTTAAGCCCATATAACTCATAATACCACTAACAATGTCACCTGATCACTTTACCTCTATGGTGATCCACACCATGAACATTAGTTTATTACCAACATTTTTGGGTGTTAAGCACTTCCATATTTGAAAAGGATTGGGTCAGAACCGAAACTCATCCTTAAAAACATTCCTGGCATGTTTTAAAACTCTCCACACCCAAACATCCCTATAAAATCCACCAAACACAGACATACATCCTTTCCACCAATACCATCTGGATTAATTTCCCCTCTGTCATCCCTATCTCAACCAAGCCAATAGAGTTCTTCCTCAAAACCCATTTTCATACAAAATTTCACATAAAAATAAACATTAAAAAGGTGGCCAAAATCAGACCACCTCTAATCCCTATTACCCAACTGAGTAAGGGAAAACAGGAGAATCAGTCTTTTGTTTCCCAACATCATTTAATGGAATGTTTTCCTCTAGTTGGATATGATGCCTTCTCACATTTGTAATTTCTCACCATTTTTACACACCTAATGGACACCATTCTAATACTATGGTGAAACTTCACCACCATAACATCAATTATTTCATGAACCATATATGGATTTATAGCACGCACCAATGTTCCCCCATTTAAAATTCTTGGATCACCTCTAAAACTAGCCCGTGTTCAAATCTGTTTCTTGACATGATATATTGTTACATCTCTGACCCACATAAACTTCCCCAAGTAATCAAAACATGCCCTTAAAAACATGTCATTTTCACCCAAAGACATCACATCCCTTCAATAATCTGTTATTTTCATTCATGATTGACAAACCACACCTCAAATTAGGAGTATTGTTCTCACAATTTTCATCATGCGATTAAAACCTCAACAACTCTTGTTTTGATCACAAATTGAACCTCAAGATTGGATGTGAATTTTCAAACCTATTCATGGAACAACAAAACCAAAGTTACCCATTACCCATTTTCAGTTTCTAAGAATGAAACCTTTTGTATTTTTGAACATCTAGTCTATCCTGAGGGCCTCACCCACAACTGAATAATGATGTAATTCCCAACAAAAGACTCCACATGTGTCAATCAAAGAGAATAACCCCCAAGAAGTCCCATATTCATCAAAAACACACTCTTGTTTCTTAGAGTAAACCTAGATCCATCTCGGCATACCTAGGATGAAGTAAAAATATTGGGCATGATCATCACTAGTGAAAAGTATGCCTAAAATCCATCAATGAATTCCACTAAACACCACCAATTGTCGATGTCACCTCCCTCTATGGGGACAACCTAACCTTACATAAGCCACAAGCTTCCCTACCCTCTAATTATTTTTCCACGCACAATTGTTGTAACCCAAATGGGATTTCAATCCAACACTCTCAACCACTTTAGGACCCACATTCAATTTTCATAACCAAAAACTCTCATTTGAACCATTGTTATTACCCTATTTTCCCATTCCAGTAGATCCATAGTGAATCACGTTGAAAAAAATTGATCAACACACTTATCATAAACCCTAATTTCTCATGAATAAACTGCACTCCCCACTTTAATCACATTGAATCATGAAAGGTGTTTATCCTACAAAACATGTTCATATTTCCCCGATGACATTGTGTATATCAATAGAAATACCACACCTTGGCCACATGAAAGTCCCTGAGGTCTCCAACTTTCATATGATTGCACACAAAACCCGACTCTTGATCACCTGAATCGTACATCACCAAAACTAGTCCTAGCACCCAGTCACTCATCTTACCATGCCTCATGGCCCATTACTCACATTCGAATTTAGGCATTCTAATCATTATCTTCCAAAAAACAAATAACTATACAAGAACACCCAATAACATTACAACCACCTCCCTCATGTGTCACTCTTGAGGCAAAAGCATCCATCCATGCCTCGGTCATGGCTATCCTAATTACACAAAATAAACATCAGTTCCCACATCCACCAAAATCAAGGTCACAAGGTATGGCTCTTAATGACCTTTCCTTTTACCAAAATTGACCTTAAAACAAACCACATTCCTCCTACTGCCTATTGAGAAATAAATAGAGGGAATAAAAATTAACAGTGGCCACATTAGATGACACCACTCATGCATTGATTCTTAGACTAAGGAAAATACTTATGCTTCACATCCTATGTCACCTTCAACATTAGGCCATACTTCCTTGAGGAAACCCTAATTTTCCAAAAACTATCAACTCATACAAACAAATTTAATCATCTCACCTGAAACCATCAACCATCAAACATAACCCTCTAGGACAAAATCGTAATAGAAATCACTCTTTGTGTTCTAATTCTATGAACCAAAACATCCTCCTCTTCCATACTTATCCATAATCACTAGAATCCCATCTGACCTCTCTCATAGGTCATCATTAAAGATCCAATGGTACCAACTTAAAAAAATTCAGTGACTTCAAGCTAGGTCACTCTCAATCTATCTCCCTCTCTCTATAATTAATACACATAAAACGTGAACCATATCTTTTCTCATTGTGGAACTCATACCTACAATCCCAATCATAAGGCGTCTAACAAACCCATTTATATAAGTACTCTTGACCTCACACCAAGAATACCAACACATATATTTTCTCACCAAGAGCCAAACACCCACCCATGGTTCAACACAACATACACAATCAAAATAATAAAGAGTTACCACATCTACATTACTGGTTAATAAATTATAACATATTATCAAATCCTTATTGAGGTCACAATATGAACATATATTTTAACTTAAAATGAAACCCAATAAACATCACAACCCAAAAGTATGGCCTCAAACTAGGGAAATCTTTCAACCCAAACCACCCATACACAGGGTCCAATCATAACAATTGGGAGTCCAAATTTTAGTATCATCACTACTTCTATAACGTATCATATCTCTTCATTTTTAAAATTTAACAAATAAAACCCAAAGTTTCACATCTCAAAATCAACCATTTTTTAAATTTAAGAATTTAAACTTTCCAAAACCATTTTATTAACCCATGATTTCAAAAATATAGCTTTATTCAATTTCACATGCCAAATAATTTCCAATATAGATAATTTCAATGAATGACCAATATGAAAAATCTAAAAGAAGAAAAATTCACTACCAGCATATGAATTCCAAGGTACTATCAATCACATGAAACATACAGTTGACCGACCAATCCTATGTTAGTAATATGATGCATGAACTCACACAACCACTATTTCCATGATAGGATAAGAGATAAACCTCATAAGGAAATAAAATCACATCCATGTGCGGTACCCATGGTGGAAATAATAATGAACTGTAAAAGCACAAACTGAGCATCAATTCCCACCCTAGGAAGATTAGATTTCCCCCCCATACATGGGCCAAAAGGAACCCATGAACAATCTCATTACTAGGCCCAAAAAATATCCTTGTATCCTATCTACCATGCCCCGAATAGTAAGAAAAAAGACACCCTATGAAAATAATTTTTTACACCACTGACCCGGTGTCCACTATATCTGGTTCCCCAATCTGATATTTCACATGACCTTAGGCATGCCTCCCTATATGCTAAAATCCATAGAATAGAAGCACAGGTTTGTGGAAAAACTTATGGGAGGTTTTACCCACATATAAAAGTAATTACATTGTAGAAATAGTAAATAAATTATAATGTACTTTGTGAATAAAATAAATTGGAAGCATGTGAATATTTTAAAAAAGTAGAAAAGTGAAACCAAAAATAACAATATATTGAATATAATACATTTAAAATTATCATAGAACTTAAAAATACCAAATCCACCCAAAGTCTCTAATCCCAGGCCCATGTCCCAACCAAATACTAACCTCCCATGATCCAACTTGTAATCTGATGAATATACAAACACCATGTTCATGTCCTAAACCTGTATTTAATAGAAACTAGTATCTTATCAGGTATCCATGTTCCATGGAGGACCGATAATAGTGTGTGTACAACTCATTAGGCCACCACCAACAATGTTAAAATCATTAACCTTATATAATATAGTGATTGAAAATTATCATGTGCATGTAGAGTCCCAGAAATTACATATATATTTTTTTATATAAAATTATTATGAATATTCGAAAATTGACAGCACGTGATTCTAAGGCATGGAGTTCCCAGAATGATCTATCAAAAATGTTATGCTATAAATAGCGTGCATGAATAATTTTCCTGAAAAAGTGGAATAAATATTAAACGGGTGCCCAAATCAGAAATCCAAGGGTAGCGTTGTGTTCATGATAGCAGGTTTACCCTAGGTGAAACATATGTTTAGTCGGTGTAGGCCTCCAGTGAGAAAACCCAAAAATGGCATAGCCATAAAAAAAATTATTAAATAAAATTATTTTATTTTTCAAATGCTTATAACTCATGAATAGAGACGCGGATTAAAAATCTGATAGCACCGCTGAACTCGTGAGGGTATACCTTCCTTAGGCAGATCATAACAATGGCCATCACAGGACAATAGTGGATGCTAGATATTGGCAGTATATAAAATAATTAAGCAACAATTATTTTAATGTTGAATTGTATAACTCCTAAATAGTAACTAGGAAGGAAAATTTGAACGTTCCATTGAGCTCGTGAGGGTATGTTCTCCTTAGGCCAAGCCTAACCTCGACTGATGCAGGTCGAGGGTGACTATTAATAATTTATAATCTTTTTTAATGTGCATTCAGTAAGTTTGTGAGTGGAGTTTTCTATATTTTTAATTGGTGCCAGGTTTAAAAATCTATGGGAACCATTGAATTTTCAGTTTCAGGATTTTCATTAGCGATGCATAATATCAACCGGTCTAGGTCAGTAGCAAAAGAAAATGTTTGGACTTTTCAAAAAAAACTCAATGGGTTATTTTATATCTTCCTTGTTGCCATGAAGTGCTGTGGCGGGGCCACATAGTTAATAGGTAATTCAATGACTTGACCCTTGGGTTGAGTAACCTCGATATTTGTCGTTTTAGTGGAACACTAAATTTGGTTCATTAATTAACCGTGTTTATGTTATGCAACATGGTGGGTTCTTCATATCTATTTAATGGAAGCTCAGACATGGGTTTTTGGAACTCAAAAGAGGAACCTCTGGAAAAGTGTCACAACTTCTTTCCCAACAACAAACAAAATAGGGTTAAATGATAACGATGGATGAATCAATCCAGATACAACGAATTCCAATGGCTTCAATGACCCTGAATTCTTCTCCAATAATCACAACATCTTATAACATGCTTGAGGTAGAGGGTTTATTCTTGATTAATATCCTATTCCCCATTCCGGAATCTTATGAAGAACACAGATCAATCATCTAATGGGTTGTTAGGTGTTTTGTTCTTCAATGTGGGAGGATATTTCAGGGTTTACGTTATGGGAGTTTTTATAATTAAAATATACTACCAGTGTTTTTATGATAACAAAAAGGTTGTGGGCCAAATGAAGAAGGCCCAAACTCTCTGTCAAACTCAGTTGTGGTGGATTTTTTCATGGACAATGAGAAAATATGGTGATAAAATGAATATGGGATCCACACGGTGTTGGCAGCATCCCGGGAGGCCCATAGATGCAATCAGAAGTGAAAACGGACCACTGAAGCTCACACGATGGCCTGCGGAAGCCCAGCTAGTGGAGGCTACCTCTTTCTGGTCCTGGAGGATGGAGGATCCATAAAGATTAGTCAAGGAGGCTATCCCTTGCCCAGCTACGGTGGCAGCAAGGCGGTGCGCCGTCGTGCGCCGCTGACCGAGTGCGTGGCATTGAGCCGCGGTAGAGAGAACCTGCACCCTACGTGTCCGGAAGATAGGGGAGATGCCACATGGAGCAATTTTTATAATTCTAATTGAGATAATTTTCGTTTGGGAATAGGAGCTAACCCCGTGCAACTCATTGGGTCTCACCAACTTAAGGTGGGCCGCACCCAGCCAAGGAAGGGTGGGCCTGTCCACAGCCCAGCCTGTCGAACCCATGGCCCATCCAGCTCGAGTCGGCCCATCTGGTTTGGTCCTGGCCTAGTCAGAACTATGTTGGACCTAGATCATGTTTGGGATGGCCTAGGTAAAGGCGGGTCGGGTTGGACCGGACCCAGACCCATTTTGGCTCAGATACGCTTTAAAGGTCGTATCTCACGAACTAGACGTCTGTTTGACGAACCGTCTGTGGTGCTGGACTCCTTGGATCAAGACGATCCTTTTTAGATACTCCATTTGTGATTTTTGAGAATTTTGGAGTAAAAATGGGTTGGATCGAACCAAAATCCAAATGGTCCCTCAATACTAAAGCGTTTATAACTCACAGATTGGGTGTCCGATTGAAGCGTCGTTTGTTGTGTTAGATCCCTTGTGACATGGAAGCCCTTTGGATTACTCATTTCTTGAACATTTTGTCTATTTAGGCATGACCGATATCTTGAGGAGTAGTTTTTATAGAAATCCAGCGCACCGAGTGTGGGGAATCATATAGTAGGCTATCATTTGAATAGTGACCTAGTGTGGATCAGCATCATAGTGCCCCTGTGGTGATCATCATTATAGAGAACCTGTGGGGATGATAATCATAGAAACCCTATGAGGATTAGCATCATATAGACCCTCTATGGATTAGATTCATATAGACCCTATGTGGGACACCATTAGAGCGAGCCTGTGTGGATCATCATCATAGAGACCCTGTGTGGATCAGCGTCATAGTAACCTAGTGTGGATTAACATCATATCAACCCTATGTAGATAGGTATCATAGAAACCCTATGGGGATCAGTATCATAGAAACCACGTATTTATCAACATCATAGAGAACCTATGTGGATTAGCATCATAGTGACTCTATGTGGAACAACATCATATCGATCCCCTGTGGATCAAAATTCTAGTGACCTTGTGTGATTCATCAGTGCGCAACCAGACAAGGACCATCCTTAGAGTGGCCCATCATGGATCAGTGACATATGACCCTATGTGGATCGACAATATAAAAACACTTTCTTGGTTCAATTGTGGAAACTTCCTAATGAAATAAAATGATATAGATTAAGACAAATCATCTTTATTCATGACCTCTTAGTTATATACCTAGTGTGAGCTGTTTTTTTCTTTCATGCATTGTAATGGATATCATGGTTTGTGGATTTTCCTTTGTGGAATTATAAGAGACATCCAGGGGTCTTAGGGTCCGTAATGGGTATTGTTATACACATCCTTTCATGGGATTCTCTCAGACATTGTTGTGTCTTGTGAAAATGACGAGAAACTTTGACTGAGTCTCTAGGAGCCCATACTTGATGGTGTATGGTGGTGACCAATTTACGTGGAGAGTTGTAGTGATGAGTTGTACCTACCCTTTAGGTATGATACATGGACGATGACCTCAGCAGCTGTTTTCCCAATTTTATGTATTTACTTTTCAGTTGGGATTGTAATCTGGACCCTTTTCTTCAGTACATACTTTTATAATTTGTAGTGGTTTTTAGTTGTTCTTGCACCTTTCTTCTTACATTATTTTCTAATTGTGCATAGTGTATCTTGTCTCTATGTGTACATGTTTTAAGGAAATTCCTTCCCATTATTGGGAAAGTCTATTCCCGTGCATATCGCCAACCCTTGGCCTATGTAAGGCGGGCTTGGGGTAGTCATGGCACAGGCCCTGGGGGACAGGTCGTGACAATGTGGTAGCAAAGGGGTCCATTCTACCAGAATAACAAAGATTCATTGTTTTTAATAGATAAATTGTGTTAAGGGTCTTTATTTGGGATTTTTGTCTAGGGAGTCCATTGTGGGTGAGGCAACCGACGTATCCAAAAACAATGACGTTGAATTCTATTTTCTGAATCGGTACACAAAAACACTGATTGAATGTTTTTTTGAAATGTTCTTCCATTGATATTATTTGATTTAGCTCACCAGATATAACTTATTATTCATGGTTCATCTTGATTCTCCTTGAAGATGCCTCCATAAAGACAGACAGTGAGGATTCCAATTCATGACCACGAGGATGGTCCACCGTGTGATGAGGTTTCTATAAAAGGACTATTGCCTGAGATGGTACATCCAAGAAGTGTCCCTATGATACTACTACCCATTGGTTAGTAGTTTATACCGACGCTACTAGTCGAGGAAAAATATAAGCAACATGCCTTACACGTGTTTCAGTGAGATATACCCCTTAGGTTTCGAGGTGAGCTAGACTGACAAGCGGCTAAGGACTGGCTTGAGATGGTGATCATGTTTCCATAGAGCTAGGGCACCATTAGATCAGATTGTGGTCCTAGTAGTGAGCCTTAAATGTGGATCACCAGGGTGATGGTAAGTTTCAGACTGCCCATATCTTACAATGATGAGACTTTTCTATGTACATATCTTTAGAACCTTCCATAAAGAAGGGGTATGTTTCCATAAAAAGATGAGGGGTATGTTTTCCAATGAGCTTCTATAGCTTATGTAGGATGACATGTTGGTAGATAAGTATTCGTCAAGGCATACTGACCATTCCATGTACTTGTTGAATATGATACAAACAGTTCTTCAGGGCTCGAAACATCGAGCGAGATGTGTTTAGCGACATCCAAGCCTACACTATTCATCTGTGCATTCCTACTTATTTTAGGGTGATAGAGGGAACCATTATTTTTTAATGTTCTTTAGATAAGAAGATACAACCAGTAAATGTTAGAAATGGGAAAGCATGAAATGGACACCAAACTCCGAAACATGGGTGTATAAAATGTTTCGAGAAGAGTAAGTGATAGGGACAGATAAATCTATAGGGAATCGGATGTGTAAGGGAGCTAAAAGAGTAGTAGGAGGTGGTATGCAATTCGACATGTTATAACAACCACCCCTATGTGGTCCCCACTAGGATAAGGGGGCTGGAGGATATGTTAAGGGAGTAGCTACATGTGGTAAAGGAGTGTGACCCGAAGGCTCCAGGATTGATTCATGATATGGTTTGTGTCTACTATTAGATTATATATTAATAGACATAGGTACTGGCCATTCATTATCACCACAAAACTATTTCAAGACCTAGAGTTTCTAGTTAAATCGTTTAATTGACCTTTATGTATCTAGATACCAATGGATGGAGAATCAATAATCAAACATATGCCGAAGGTGTGATCTGACCCTTGACGTTAGAGTTTCAGTTCGAACCTCTTGGGGGAAGTGTCAAGGACTTACGACATTTGTCTGGGTTTGGAATGGTCATCCACTGTTCATGCTTTGATTGAATGTTTTAGGAAAAACGTTTTTGGTATATCTACAATGTTTGAATGGGGATTTCTCGGGTCAGAGAAACAAAAAATGGAATCCTAGACAGCACGAGATAAACTCAAGCATAGGATGGTGCTTCCGATCAATCTTGAGTCGGCCAACCTTCCCCTCATGGCAGCAGGTGTATAGAGTTTTGAGTTCCCTACAATAGGGGCAGAGTTCATGAACATACTTTCAAAATATGTTTCCAGTATTAAATCCCTACATGAAGAGGGACTTCATCATTTTCTTGTACACATGGATGGTACCAATACCTACAACTGTGTATCAGATGGATTCCACAGAGCTCCAAGAGTCGAGAGCATAGTTGGGAGAACATTATGTTATCTACTCCAATCACAAGAGTCTCAGATATATCTTCTCATGAAAGGAACTGATCCTGAGACCAGGGTGATGGTTAGAGTTCATCCAGGTCATTGACATTGAGATATTCTACACTCTTGGGAAGGGGAACGTGGTGGCAGACGCACTTAGTAAGAGGTCTAGACTACAGTTACTAATTGATGAGACAGAGCAGCTAGCCACATTGTAGATTTCATTCATGGATATTGATGGATCATCTTACCTCAAGTCTAAGACAATCACTCCCCCAATCATTCAGCGTTTTCAGGAGGAAAAACTTGGGGACTTGGACTGTGAGGCATAACGTGCTCAGATATCCTTACGATAGGCTCCTGAAGGATTTTCTGAAGTTGGGGACCATGTCAACCTATTTAGAGGAGGCACCAAGGTTCAAGTGATGCTATGGGAGGAGGTGTTGAGGGGGTTCCATACATCCCCTTCAGAGGTACATCCGAGTGTTGTGAAGATGTACGAGGACCTCATATATCAGTACTGGTGGCCATGGATGAATAAATAAGTGGAAAAGTTTGTCACACGATACCTCACTAGTCAGGAAGTGAAGGACGAGGATCATGTTCCATCAGGATATGTACATCCATTTTATGTTCAAGAATGGAAGTAGGATGTTATCTCCATGGACATCATGATAGGGTTACCATGTACGTCATGGGGCCACGATTCTATCTGGGTGATCATTGACTGACTCACCAAGAACACTCACTTCATACCCATCTGAGGTAAGGGATTGGTAGATGGATTAAAATGAATCTACATATAGTATATTTCACAACATAATAGGGTTCCATAAAAGATTATCTCAGATCATGACACGTGTTTTATCTCTCTGCTTTATAAGGGATTGTAGGAGGCGTTCAGGACTCAACTGCACTTGAGTACCGTCTTTCATCCTCAGAAAGATGGTCAGACA
This sequence comes from Viscum album, assembly GCA_963277665.1. Classification (NCBI taxonomy): domain Eukaryota; kingdom Viridiplantae; phylum Streptophyta; class Magnoliopsida; order Santalales; family Viscaceae; genus Viscum; species Viscum album. The sequence continues at coordinate 364,205,086 of OY728162.1, read as the reverse complement.
GAGTAGACTATACAAACACTCAAGGAAAATCTTGTTGATTGCATCCTAGATGTTGGGTGTAGTTGGGAGAACAACCTTCCATTGGTGGAGTTCACATATAACAATATTTATCACTCCACCATCGGTGTGGATTTGTTTGAGGCCATGTACGGATGACCATGTGGATCACCTCTATGCCGGATAGACCCAGGGGAGTCAGTAATTATTGTTCTAGAGATGTTATGGGATACCACTAAGAATGGGTAGATCATCTAGGAGTAGATGAAGACTACACATAGTTGGCAGAAGTCATATGTCTATAGGAGATGGAGACCCTTGGAGTTTGAGGAGGTAGATCAAGCCTTCCTACGGGTCACACCCCAAACAGGATTGCAGATATTTTTCCAGGGTAGAATGCTATCTTGGAGGATCATCGGTCATTTCTAGAATATCTGCAGAGTTAGTGAGGTGGAGTACCACCTAGCTCTTTCCCCACAGATGCACTAGTTGCATAACATTTTCCATCAGTTGCAGTTGAGGATATTCGTGATGATACATTCCACTTTATCGACTAGGGTGAGTTGGACTTTGATGATGGGGTGACTTTTTGGTAGTTCCCGATAGAGATAGAGGATCTACTAGAGTGAGATCTCCATGGATGGCTGATCCCTCTAGTGTGAGTTCTGTGGCAGAACGGGATCCTCAAGGAGAGCACATGAAAGCAGGATGCTTAGATTCATGCTCCGTACCCTCATTTGATTGATTTTCCTTTGTTTTGGCTTTCGAGGACATAAATCTATAAGGATTGGAGAATTTAATTTCTTAGATATTCAGTATCATTTTTTAATAAGGAATTATTATGAGACATCAAAAATTGACGGCATGTGATTCTGAGCCCTGGAGTGCCCAGAATGATCTATCAAAAAATGTTAATCATTAAATAGCGTGCATTAGTGGTTTTCCTAAAAAAGTGGAATAACCATTAAATAGGTACCTGGATCAGAAATCGGAATGCTCTGTTGCATTTAGGATGGTGGGATTACCGTAGGCAAGACATAAGTTTAGTCGGTGCATGCCCCTAGGGAGAAAACCCGAAAATAGAATAACCATAAATAAAATAATTAATTAAAATTACTTTATTTTTAAAATGATTATAACTCTTGAATGGAGACTCGGATTAAAAATTCAAGACCAACCTTAACTCATGAGAGTATGATTTCCTTAGGAAGATCCTAACATAGGGCAGCACGAGATAATAGTGGAAGTTTGTTTTTGAGCGTAAATAAAACAATTAATTAACAATAATTTTATTGATAAATACTATAACTACTAAATAGTACCTCAGATTGGAAATTTGAGAGTATGATTGGGCTCGTGAGGGCGTGTTCCCTTTTGGCCGAGCCTAACCTCGACAGGCACAAGTTGAGGGTGACTATTAAAAATTTTAAACCTTTTTTATCGTACGTTCAGTAAATGTGAAAGCAAAAATTTCTATCTTTTGAAACGGTTCTTGTATTAATAATCTGATAGAACCACTGAATTGGAAGTGCCAGGATTCTCTTAAGAAAAGAATAACATCGACTAGCAAGTGTCAGATGAAGAAGTTAATTTTTGGACTTTACAAAAATAATAATAAAATAATATCATGATTTATTTTCTCTTTTTTTATAACCGTTGAGTGATGTAGTGGGACCATAGAGTTAATAGGTCATTCAATGGAAAGACCCTTGGGTTGCATAACCATGATGTTTGTCATTTTAATTGAACACTAAATGTGTTTCATTAATGAACCACATTAATGTTAAGTTATATGGTTAGTTCCTCACATCTATTTAAATGATGCTCGGGCCTGGGTTTTTGGCACTCAAGTGAGAATCCTCTGATGATGTTTTATGGAGTCTTTCCCTCCAATGAAGAATAGAGGATTAAATGATAATGATGGTGGAATAAATTTGGAACGGATGAACACTTATGGCTTCAAAGAACATATATTCTTCTCCTACAATCGCGACATCTTGTAACGAGCTTTAGGTAGGAGGTTTATGCAGGATTCCTCCCCTTTACCACATTCTTGAATATTGTGAAGAACACAGATCCACCGTCCAAAGAATTATTCCATGTTTCATTCTTTAATGAGGGAGGATATTGTGGGGTTTCTATTTATGAGAGTTTTTATAATTAAAACATCACTCTCAAGTTGTTATGATAGAGTGGATGGTGTGGGCCAAACGAACAAGGTATAAACCCACATCCAAACTCGGTTGTGGTGGCGTTATTCATGGGAAAACAGAAAATATGGTAGAAAGATGAATCTCAGAGCCTTGCGATGTTGATAACTTCCTGAAAGGCCCATGGGCATAATAAAAAGGGAAAACAGATCACCGGATCTCACCCAATGGCCCGCGCAAGCCCTGTTGGTTGTGGTCGGTGCTTGCTGGTCGTAGAGGCGGGTGGCGCCCGACTCTTGTTATCCATGGATGATTGTAGATATTGTAGGGGCCGTAGAGGGTTTTAGGGATAGCTAGTCCTTTTGTGGCCGTATTGGCAACAAGGTGGCATGCTGTCGCGCGCCATAGAGGGATGTCGCGACCTTGTACCACGACAGAGGGGACCCATGCCATGCGGGTCCGGTTGGAAGAGTGTGGTGAAAAATGGTGCTACCGTTACAATAAGAATGGATAGAATGTTTATTTGTGAAGGTAACTCGACCCCACGTAGCTCGGCGGGTCATTCTTAGCCCAGGCGGCCCACACCTAGCCAAGACTGGTCAGGCTGGTCTGCAGCCTAGCGGGCCGAGTCCGCAACCCAGACCCTTTTCAGCCCAGATACACTTAAAAGATCATATCTTACAAATGTGACATCTATATGACGAACCATCTACGGTGTTTTAATCCTTGGAATAAGAAAATCCTTTTGAGATACTCCACCTAAGTGTTTGGAGAAATTTATAGTACGACCTGGAAGGATTGAACCCAAATCTAACCAGACCATCCATACAAAATCCCTTATAACTCATAGAACGGGCCTCCGATGACCCATATTCTGTCACGTTGGATCCCTTATGACATGTATTTCCTTTCAGTTACTCCTTTGTTGAACTCAGTTGATGTTGAGGAATGACCGATATCTTGAGGAGATGATTCTACAAAACTCAAATGCACCGAGTGAGGGGAATCCTATGGCTATCTATCACTTGAATAGAGACACTCTATGGATTAGAATCATAGTGAATCTATGTGGATCAGCATCATAGAGACCCTATGGGGATCCACATCATATTGACCATATGTGGATCACTATAGTAGAGAGCTTGTTTGCATCAGCTTCATAGATACCCTATACGGATCAACATCATAGTGGCCATGTGTGGATCAGTATCATAGCGACCCTATGTGGATCAGCATCATAGAGATCCCTTGTGGATGGGCCTCATAGCGACCTTGTGTGGATCCCCATCAATGTGGTTCGTTATGGATCCGCATCATAGTGACCATGTGTGGATTAATATTAAAGCAACCCTATGTGAATCAGTATCATAGTGACCCTATTTGTATCAGCATCATAGAGACCCTGTGTGGATCGAAATCATAGATACCATTGAGGATAAGAATCATAGTGACCATGTGGGGTTCAGTAGTGCACGACCAGATGAGGACCAGCTGTAGAGTGTCCCATTTTGGATCAGTGACATACGACCCCATGTGGATCTACAATGAAACAACTCCTTCATGGTTCAGTAGTGGAAACTTCTTAATAGAATAAAATGATATAACTTATGACTAATCATATTTATTCCTAAACTCTGATTTGTATACCTGGGAAGAGTTGGATTTTTCTTTCTTCTTTGTAATTGAGATCATGCTGTTTGGTTTTTCGGTTGTGAAATTCTGAGAGACCTTCGAGGATATCAGGGACCCTACATGGTACTATAATATGCACACCTAAACGGCTTCACCCGCACCATGTTGTGTATTGTGCAGATGATGTGAAGCTTTGAATGTGTCTTGAGGAGCCGAGACTTGACGGTGTACAGAGGTGACCGGTTGATGTGGAGACATGTAGTGATGAGATGTACCTACCCTAAAAATATAATCCTTTGAGGACGACCTCATTAGTTGTTTTTCCTTTTTGCTATATTTTGATTTCACTTGGTCTTGTATTCTGGGCCCTTTACTTATGTACTTATTTTACACTTTGTGGTTATTTTTAGTTTTGGTTTCACCTTTCTAATTTCATTGTGGTTTACTTGTTCGTAGTGTACATTTTCTATGTGTATAATGGTTTTGAGGCAATGCCTTCTCTTTTAGGGAAATGACTTTCTGGTTCTAGTCACCAACCCCTTGCCTATGGATGGTGGGCTTGGTGTTGACACAACACCGGCCCCGGGGGATGGGTCGTGATAGTGTAACAAATAAATATGGATGTATGTAAATAATTTAAGAGACTATCCAATACTAATTTTGTCCATTATGTTATCTAGAGACAACCAATAGACTAAACTAACTCTGGTCACACTGGGGCCTAATACATAACATAAATGGTATACATTCTTTTAATCACATGGTCATTGAAAAATCACAATTTATCAAATACCAATTAGTTAAAAATATTAACTTGATCATTCTCATCATTTTTCCCATGGGGTAGGAATTTATATCATTTATACCATGGTGTAAGATGGACAACTACCATGCGTAAGGAATATGTGAAGTTTCATATCTCTCTTGGGAAATTTGATTCACAATCATTTACATCTCGTTTAACTGGGAGCATCAGTAAATTTAGTTTCCTCCAATACAATAATTAGGGACTAGAACATCAGAATATATCTTTTTTAGACATTTTATGAATGGCCTTTTAGATCATTATTGTGTTGGTTGGATATTTGAGAAGGATCAGTGTTTGTACCAATCATGGTTGAATAGATAACAATAATAATTCAGTTGATTTAAAAGAGAATGTTGATGGAATACACTCTTTATATGTATTAAGAAGATATTCATCATAGATCGTTTGAAAATTTAGTGGGTGACAAGTATTTCTTGAAATTTTCTTGTTGTATGGGTCGTTGACATCTTTGGAGGAAGTGGAAGCTTTATCCTTGTTTTGGGGGACCATTTGAAGTTGTGGATCATCTAAGAAATTTTTCTTATCATTTAGGTCTTCCAACACAATTTACATTGATACATAACATGTTCAATGTATCTCAACAACAAACGTATCTATCTAATCCATCACATGTTCTAAGTTGTAGTGATCTTGAGGTTGATCCTACTTTATCTATGAAAACATAGACAGTTGAGATAAATGATTCTAAATCCAAGGTAATCCATGGGAGGAAGACACATTTGGATTGAGTTCTGTGGTAGCACAATTCTGATAGTCATGAGGCGTGGGAGAGGGACGCACTAATGTGAGAGTAGTACCCACGTCATGCTTTCATGGAAGATTAAATTTTAGATTTATAGGGACCAATAAGTTTCTATGGATGGGTGGTTATAACATCCTATTAAAAATTTTAGATATTAATAAACACCTCATTTTACCATTCATGGTTTGAGTTTCTTTTAAGGGATTTCAAGAGAAAATCATAGAAAGTTTGAATGTCTCTTCGCTAGTGCATGGTCCGCGCACTGTTTAACTAACCCATGCACCCACTCGGTGGAAACAATGTAAACACAGGATACGGGGATTGCATGGCTAGCACACAGTTTGAAAAAACATACACCCACTTAATTGAATCCACACACCTAGAAATAAAGGTCACACAACTAGAGCACATTTTTTGTCTAAACTGTGTGACTCTACCAAGTTAACCATGTGTATAGTATTTTTAATCTGAAAATTATTTTTTAAAACAACTAAATACAACTTTTAAGGTGGTTAACAGACTTGTAAGACCCCAAATGATTTTTTTCATTCATCTGAGCTCCCAATATCCATTTTTGGACCCTCTACACCCTCCTTGAAGCATATCAAAGCTTGGAAAATAGAGTTTGATATTCTCCAGAAAGTATATTTTCCCATTCAATTCCATCCACTATCACTATTTTCCTCACTAGGGTTTTGTTGATATCCATGTTGGTTGGAGGATATATTACCAATATTTTAGGTCTTGAATCTAGGTTGTTTCACAGATATTCATTGTTAGAATTCATAGTAGGATTTTCCTAGCTATAGTATTGTGATTTAATACCCCATGTTTCCATGGTAGTTGGTTTCATTATGATGGAAAGTTTTTAATAATCCTCAATTCCTTGATTTAAATTAACATTTTTAAATTTAATTAAATTAGATTATTTAAAAAAAATTCTACTTAATTGGATGATTTGGAATTGATTTTATTTTAAATGAAATTTTGAACCCCCCCCCCCCAATTCCATTTAATTGGGTTGTATTTTTTAAAATGTAGTAATTATGTGAAATTTAAAATTTTTGTTTTTAAATTGTGAAATTAATTTGGTGGAATTGATTTGAAAATTGTATTTTCTAAATGTTTCATCGATTTATTTTGATGGAAACCCATTGGGTTTGTCTTGAACAAATGAATGATTTTATTAAAAATACATTAAGGTATTTAAATGGAATATTATAATATTTGAAATAAAGAATGGGATGAATTGTATTTTAGGAATTCTTGAAATAAATTACCCTTATTTTTTGGTTATTAGAGCATATGAAATCTTTAGGTAGTTTGTGAGTTACTTAAACAAAACACTAAAATTTACAACACTAATAATACATTTACAGTAGTCACATCCCTAGTTGGATTGTGATGAGTACTTCATGGTATGTTTCAAGGGGAAAATGTGTAAACATAATGTCATGTAAAATATTTGAGTGTGTGGAGTCCTTTTACCTAAAAATATTGTACCTTTAGGAACATGACCATGTTATTCACTTTCATGTATTTTAAATATTTATATCTAAAACTGATATTTGTAAACTATTTAACATACCTTCTGAATTTATATAAACTATTTAATATAAAATGTTTGTAAAGTTATTTTTTATAGTATTTACATCATTTTAAATGTAAATATAATATATTAAAATATTCTTTTGAAATTTCAAATCTATTTATTTGAAATTGAGTTCTCTGTTTTTTTTAATTAAGTGATGGATTCAGTTATGAAATCTTTTCTGAGGACCTACTTGGATTTTTTCTCACACCCTACTTATGCCTTAAGGTTTTTGTAGATTATCTCTTTCCAGGTATAAGCATAGGGAAATCACATCATGGTTGTTTTTTTAGATATTGATCTTTGGGGATTGGGGTTTTCAATCTGTTTTTTGGTACATTGATGTAGTATTTTTTTTACCTATTTGACTTTAGGTATAGTCTCCATGTATATTTTTTCTTATGTGCATATTGAATTTTTTATCTTTATTCTGTGAGGTTGTGGAAAAAAATTTCTCAATTTCTTTTTGAATGATTTTAGGATCTAGTCACCAGACTATGGGGATCAGTAATGCCCTTTGGGCCTTGTCAAGACCCACTTGGTTATCAGGTTTCCAAGGTACTTGGGATTATTAGTGAAATTACATAGAAAATCTTAACACATATGAGGTTCATTATTATCTTGAGATACTTTTATTTCCTTCATAATTATTAATTTGTTTATCAACAAAAAAATTTTGGTTGATGGTCTAAATATTACCAAATAATCAATTGTTGCACACCATTTCATGGCTCAATGGATTGGTATCAGGGATCCAAATACATATTGATGATTTGATCGATCTATGATGATTGGTCAAGATCAAATTGAAGTTTACTATGTGAATATTGATGTGTAGGGATCAAGAGATATGAAATATGGTTTACATGTTCAAATAGAATGGTCTGATTCCAGTAAGTGTCTATTGGTCGGTTTTGATAGACCAGATCCATGCTTTTTGGTGTGATTAACTATAAGATCTGTGTCTAGTGGTGTATCTAATGATGTATAATGTTACCCATAGTTTCTATAAACTCCCAATATATAAGGTGTGTAATCCGAGAATACATGTTGTGTGGGTCCCTAGATGTAGTGATAGTGTTTTTTCAAAGGATTCAATATGACATAATGTGTGACACATACCATAGGGAATGAAAATATACATGGAATCTCATAGTTTTACCTAGAAGTGCATGAACAACCTCATGTCTTGGAATACATACATGATAATAGTACATGTGATTATTTTTTACCTGCACACGGTCATGAGTAGACGATTTTGGATATTCCATGTTCTCATACATAGACATGGATATACACATGGGTACGGAAAAATGTTTAAGGGATAGGTTGTGTACTTCCAATAAATTTCATGTACTTATTTATAGATATATTGGGGACATTTTTCTCCAAATTTTGGACATGTTTATTTAGAGTATATTAGATGGATCCCTTCCCTGAGGGTTTAGTAAAAAGTCACATCCTATTTTTGGGGTGGTGATCCCCTCTGAAGATCTACAGTATATGACACAGTTTCTAGAATCCTTCTATGAGGCTTTGAGTGAGATCATATGTCATCATCATTTCCCTAGGTGGGATTATTAGTATTTTCATAACCAAAGTGACCTCGGAATTGATACCCAACTTAGTAGGTTAATCTGGGTTTGGTTGTTGGTATTACCCATGGACTTGGGTGTAATACCCATCTGTGTAAAATCGCATAAGAGATCTTGTCTTTATTTTTAATGGAAAGACCTGATGATCATAAAATAATGGAAGGGAACCATAGGTTATATCTGTTTCATGGAGTCTATTTTCCCAGACAAGTGTTATATGGAACCATCATTAATGAATTGTAGGTTTTAATCATGGTTGTGATCCGACTAGAGACTTTGTGTTTATTATGAGTATATATTTTTGTTCATCATATAATTTTCCACTGACATATACCTATGTTGAGATCACTATTATTCCTGAATCTGTTTTTCATAGTTATTTTAGGGTTTCATATATAGTATTGTTATACTCACCCCTGCAATGGATTTTCTTACGTATATTGTGTTTTATATAGACAACCAACCCAATGATGGAGTACTAGAGGGACCATGACCGGGGAGAGATTAGTGATCCATAATGATCAAGTTGTGTTCTGGGGGATACATTAATAGTTTTTCACTCCTACTTCAATGGTTGGACTTGTGTTTGGTTTCTTTTAGTTGGATTGTATTAGGACCTTTTGATTTATAGTAATTTTTTTCTTACAATGATTGTGGGAATATTGATTTATGCATGAATGGTTATTTTTTGTTTTAAATTTCATCATCATCTGAGATTATAGATGTGTTCTTCTGAACATGTACATTATGATAAGGTCGATGATATTTGTGATATGACTACTTGACACTAGTTGACAACCCCAGGCCAATTAGATGTCGGATTGGGGTTGTAACAACTCATACGTCATTTGGATGGCTTGTAATAGAGTATAATCATATGAGTAATGTAAAGCTTGGTATTAGATTGTGTGAAAGTGGTTTAAGTATTATGATAACTATGTTTGGTGTTTTAAGTTCGCCTCTTATTCCAAGGAATCCTATGTTGTGGCAATGACCAACTTATCCAAACACCAATACCGTGACAACCTTCTTGTTGACTAGGTACAATCACACATTTGTGGTGGGGAAAAACATTTTTACATCCATCATATAGAAATGGGTTATGGTATTCATGTCCTTCATGAGTCATCTATCTAGATATACTCCTTCATTTTGGTACATCATTTATATTTTATAATGAATCATTAATGTTTTACACCTAGGATTTAGTAGAATGTTTTCAAGGTTGATCCCCTCTATGAAGAGGTTTCAATACATATATATATTCAAGAGGTGTTACATAAAAGTGGTGCATCAGTCATACCATAAATTTTCATGAAACATACGGTACAAGTAGTACTAGTAGACAATGTGCTCATGTATATCACACTTCATGTGTTTCTATAATTATAACCCCTCCCGTTTTAAGGTGATCCCAACCCCCAATAGATTAAGTTCTAGTTTGAGGTGGTGATATAAGTCTTTCATATTGTCCTAAAACATATAGAACAAATGGTCTTGCTGGTATCGAGTCTAAATTATGGATCTTCATGATGATGGTGGAGATTAGTGACCCCACAATAAGATGTGGTGACTCTTGAATCATCATAGTTTTTTTTAGTTTTTATATAGGGTCTTTCTCTAGATACATTCAGAATTGTGAATATCTAGAAGCATTGATAGTTTAGTAGGGTAGTACAAAAATGGATGAATATTTATTGAGGTCCACCAACCACTCTTAGCACATGATTGATATAGTGTGTGATCATTTATTGTGGGATTGGTCCTTCATGAGAAATCTAAAAGAAGAAATCCATGTTATTTTGATTGCATTATGCATTACTACATATTATAGGGTATTGGATCATGAAATAGTGGTCAAGAGTGTCCTTGATGAGAAGAGGAAGAGAGTTGGTACAACTAGTAGGAACATGGGGGAAGCAACTTTGGTGGAAGGTAGGTGATTAAAAAAATAGGGATATAGATGTGTGATACATTTTAGGATGCAATGTCAAGAAATTAGTTATATATTTAAGGGATCATTAAAACTACATATTCAAACTTGGGAGAGGCATTGCTACTCTTGTGAGTGTTGGGAACATCATACATGATATTTTATGATCTTTCATATAGATAATAGATAGATAGTGGATGGTATACCTTGGAAGAGTAAATTGTAAGACTTAGTAGGTTCATAGGAGTATAGGAGTTGGATGAGTAGCTGGAGGTGGAACACATTTCGATTGGTTAGCAACACGACCCCCTACCAGTCTGTTCCAGGCTCATGGATCTAGGGTACAATGGTGAGTTTTGAAGCATGTGGTCTTGATTTATGACCCAGATGCTCTAGAGATGATACAATGTAAAATATAGGTATTATCAACTTTAGTTGTAGTATTGATAGATATAGGTGTTATCCATTCTATTCATTCCTCTTATCTAGTTCGTGAGTCAATGATTTTAGTTGAGCCTTTAGCTCAACCCCTATGCTTAAAGACTCATACAAGAGGTGACCCAACAACCAATTAATTTTTCAGATGGTTTGACTTGACTCATGGATGCGAGAGATTGTTTTGGGATCTATTTATAGCAGTGATGTTGTCTTATGATGTCATCTTATGTACAAACTGGTTATTAATAGTTCAAGACCATATATACCATTTTATGTAGGTGATGTGGTGTGTGTTTAGTGATGGGATGAGGTTGCCCATATATGGGTGTAATGTAAAGCCATGTAGAGATTGAAGGACTCATGCATAGGAGGGTGTAGTTGATTATAATCAAATTGGAACGAATGATCCTTGGTGACGTCGATTCGATGAGAATTAAGTTTCCTAAAGTGGTGTAAGAGTACAAGGATTTGTTTCTTGAAGATGAACTATGTTTTACTCCCTATCAATTGATAGAATTATACATTCTTCTATACCACAGGATAGAGCTAAAATCTTTGTCAGTATATCATATGGCTCATTTAGAGCATCATGAGCTGAGGGTGTAGTTGGAGGACATGCAATGGAATGGATTTGTCAGAATTAGTGTTTTTTTATAGGCATTGCTAGAGTTTTTTTTCAAGAAGGTGGGTGAGAGCTTTAGGTTTCCCAAATGGCCCGAATGAATTATTTTTCTATTTTATTATGGATAATCTCCCTTTTTAATTGTTGAAGTGGAACCCTTACATTACCAGTTGGCCCATGGAACAGTTTCTGACATGACACGAAGGCCAATACATGACCTGAAGGCCCAGAGGTATAATATTCCCAATACATGACCCGTAGGCCCAACCAACTAAAACTGCCCCTACCCAGCTTATGCATCATTGATTGTTTAACTCCATACCATGATTTTCTGATCTACTTGCATTGACCTATACAAAGCTGCACGGTGCCTTGTCTCGATGGCGGTTTCCATACCCTCTCAATCCTCAATACTAGATACCTATGTGTATGGTAAATGCTGCTCTTTACACTAATCCTCTTATGGTGTCTACAGTATTTCAAATGGGATACTCTATGGTCCTTGTGGCCAGAAGGCCCTTTGGCCCAAAGGCCTTTGATGATCTATAGTATTTGAAATGGGATACTCCATTGATCGTTTAACTCCACACCATGCTATATTACCTACTATAGGACTTCTACAGTAACACTATAGTAAGTCTACATTACTCATACAGTACCCTAAACATTTTCCTCCACCTAGTTTCATTCTTGGGTCTCTTGGATGCCAAGAAAGAGCCTATACCACTCTTGTACAGGCTCATTGACAGTGAGAGATTTAGGTTGTTTGTATATTAACGTTTTATACAAAAAGTGACAACAAATAAATATTATCTATTACTGAGGATCAATGACCTATTTCACCTATTGAGTGGGGAATGATGGTTCTCAAATATTTTCTTCAGATAAGGTTATACCTAGCTATGATTACAAAATGAAGAAATATCGAAGAGCACATTCATATGTTGACATGCAGACTATGATAACTTGTTGATTCCATTAAGAATGAAAAATAATCCATCATGTTTCATGGGACTCATGAACCAGAACAGTAAGAAATTTTTTTCTAAGATTTTGTAATCATCATCGATGATATTCTAGTGTACTTGGAGTCCTAGGAGAAGAATAGATGCAACATAATGAATGAGGGGGATATCGGCTTCGGCCGAGTGCTCTCGGGCTCGCTTAGGGGTTTCCCCGTCTTCGTTGGTGTCCCTTCGGCTTCATCAAGAGTGGCCCTTCGGCTTCATCCGAAGCCCTTCGACTTTAACAGTGGTGGTTGGATCCTTCCTCGTATGACGACCATTCGGCTCATCAGTAATGGCTTTCTCCTTATTCAGTGGAAGAGAGTTCTTTTCATCGGAGATCAACTCCGTGAGACGTTGAATTGGGGGTTTTAGATGGGGTGTTTCAGTGTTTGTGGTTCAATCCGTGGCGGTCGGGCTTCGATATTGGAGTCAGTGATGGTTGATGCTTCGTGCGGCTTCCCTTTTTGGGTAAGGTTCTTTAGAGGATGTCTCCATAGGATTCTTCAGTAATTCATTGGTCTTCGATTCGTATGATCCCAATGAATGATGTGCGATCAGTTGTGGGGAGGTGATACTTGGCTGCGGCAGTGGCGAGGCGGCGGTGATGTCTGTCATTGTGAGATGAGATCTGCGGTAGTTTTGCGATTTTCATCAGCGGTCAAGGGTTCCTTTGGGGATTTCATCGGATCTCTTGTTCAAGATGAGGTTTCTTTGTTTTCTTTCTTCGGGTATTCAGGCAATGGATCTCGGCTAGACTTGAGTTTTTCAACGGTGGTGAAGGTTATCGCAGCATTGACAGTTCTGGAAGATGGCTCTTGCTTCCCATCCATCCCTTTGCGGTGATGTCCTGATCTCGGCTCGGATTGGGTCTTCTCGAATCTGGCTCAATATTGGTGGTGGATCTCCTTTCGGTGCATGTTTTGAAAGTAAAATCAAATCATTGGGAAGATTAAAGTGATGGATCTTCTTTATAGTGCGATGACATCATGTCTTGTCTCAGTTTTCTGTGGAGAAAGGCGGCGGGTTCATGGGAGAGGATGGGCTACCATGGCTTCATCACTGTGACGCTTCTTGTAGGGTTTGGTTTTGTTTTATTGTTCCATCATTGAAGGTTTTGGATGTAGTAATTTGCATGATATTATTTGATCTCTGGCCTTTAGGAATTTAATGGGTTATCTCACTCTTGGCGTTCGGGCTTCTTTAGTTTTTATTTTTTGGGCTAATCCCTTGGGCCCCATGGGCATGTAATGGGTTTTCCCTTACCCCTTTAAAATGGGTTACTGTTTCCTTTTTATTCTTTTTTTAATAAAGGGGCTAGACCCCAACCCTTACGGTAAAAAAACTGCAACATAATGATGGTTCTATATGTACTCTGAGATAACCTATGTGATGGGATGATCTCAAAGTTACAGTTCTAATTTTAAGAGGTCCACATTTGGGGATATAGTGTCTCACAAAATTGTTTAGTAGCGGTTCTCGTAATGTTCGAGGAAGTTTTAGCTTGGGATCCACCATAGATTATGAAAATGTTTTTAATATTCCATGGGTTGGTAAGTCATTATTGGATATTTTTAAATGAATTTTCTAGGGTATCATCTCCCTTAACATTTTTAACCCAAAAGGGAAACCATTAATATGGATAGAGAGGCTCCAGATGGATTTCTAGTTGTAGGGGAAGATATTGAAAATAACTCCCATATTTATATTCTACCTGAGGGAGTCAAGTATATAGTGTTCTATGATTCATCACGCACCATTCATGGTTGGGTTTTGATAAAGAGGAAGGTAGTGATTTCTAATGGTTCACTTCTTTTGAGGCCACTTGATCAGAACTACCCAACCCACAATCTTGAGTTAGGGGAGATAGTCTTCATACATAAGATGTGGGGAGAATACATATAGGGAGAGTCTGTTATTTTCTATTATGATAATAAGATTATCATGTTTATGTTCTCAATTAAGGATATTTACATGAGACACAGGTGATGGTCGGAGTTTCTCTTTAATTATTAGATAGAGATTGTTTACACTGCAACAAAGAAGAATGTAATAGTAGATTATCTCATCATAAAACCATGAATGTAGCTACTAAGAGAGGCATTAGAGTAATTGTCCTCTTTACAATTATCCATTTCTGTGTGGGAATGGAGCATGTTACCTCCAGTTTTTAGTTATATCCCCAATTTTTTTCAGCGATCCAAAAGGTACTACTTGGAAATACTGAATGTGAGACCATACATAATCATATAACCACTATAAATTCTCCTAATGTATTTTTTGATGGTAGGGAGAAACTAATTATTTTTAAATTACATATGATGGTATTAGTTCTTCTAATACAGGATATAGTGAGATAATTTAATTCTTTAACCTTAGTCGTATATATAGTTGGGGTGAATATGTTCCAATAACATTAGTGGTATTTCTAGTGGCTAGGGATGAGGAAAGGAGTAACTATGTTTGTATCTAGATGTGTTACTTTTTAGTAAGTGAGGGTTGGGCTTCATGTTTAAATGGGTTTAGCTCAAGACATTTAGGTGACATAATGGAAGTGGGATGAAACATCCATGGAATTAATGATAGTGTCACCATGTTTGTTTAGGGGATATAATTCCATCTAGGTGATTATGGGTTGACTGAACATGTTAGCCTGCATCCAAGATATTAAAGTGAAGATTTATATAGTGATCTTGTAATGCTTGTGTGTGTTGGAGATAATTTGACACTATGGAGTTCCCTTGATGATCATTTTAGAATGTGAATCTTGCTTCACATAGAGGTTATGTAGAGGAATGAAAGAGTACTTTGTGGCTCAGTTTTGTATGAGCACTTGTCTCAACCCCAATATGACTAGTAGACTGATCAGACCATTCATGTCCTAGTAGACACAACACACGAATGCATGTGACACATGGTCCATATTTGGGAGGATCACCTACCATAACTGGAATTTTCATACAACACCATCTACCATTCCACCATTGGTGTGAAACCATTCATGGCCATGTATGGGGGATCCAATAGGTCAAAATTATTCTGGAAAAACTCAGGAGAGTCTTCACATAGTGACTTAGGGTTTTTGTGATCCATAAAAGAGAAGGTGAAGATCATCCAAGAGAAGATGAGGACTACACATTTCTGTTAGAAATACTATATGGACGGATGATAGAGGCATATACAATTCATAGAGGGAGACCATGTGTTTCAGAGGGTCTCACCTCAATGAGAAATTCCATAATTTGGCTTGGGTGGTAAGTTATATATGAGATTCATTGGACATTTTCAAATACGATTTAGATTTGACAAGGTGTCTTACCACATAGCACTAGATTCACAATTAGACCAGGTACATGGCATCTTACATGTTATGTTGCTAAAAAGGTTTGTTCGCAAACCATGACATGTTATTTATTGTTAAAATATGGGCATCAAGGATTGATATACATTTGATGATTACCTGGTAGATATTGAGGATTGGTAGAAGAGGATCTTATTTGAGAGAGAGATTCCATTAGTGCATTTCTGGTAGAGGCATAAGAATTTTCAAGAGAGCACCTGGGAGCAGGATAATGAGATGCATGCTCAATACCCAAATATATTTTTATAAATTTTTTTTTTGTATTTCCAAGATGAAAATTCTAAAGGTTTTTAGTATGTAGCGACTCTGATTTTTAAATATATTACATTAGAATATTATATGTATTATTTTCATAAATATTTACTAAGATGATAAGAAATTCCGAGGCTCAGCGATCCCATAATTATTTTTTGAAATATATTTAATATATTTTATTCATGGACATGCATGATTCTTGATAAAGTGGAATAACTATTAAAAATATGATCAAATTAAAAATATGATGCTACTATTGATTTCAGAGTGTGGGTTTTATAATAGGTTTCACCTAACTATGAAGCACATCATATTTTCAGGTTGTGTGATGTTTTGAATGGATTGTTAAATAAATAAAATAAATTATTTATTTTTACTTATTTATTACCAATGATCTATCATAGGTCTATAAATATTCTTCTATCAAAAAATTTTAGGGTTAGTCACATAACCTTTAAAATTGAGAGAGAAAATAAGAGGGGGATGTTTTTATCTAATGAAAAAGGATCAGATTGGGATCAACGATCGATGTACAATAGGATTCGAGTGTCTCACCAATGATAACATGTAGATTAATTTTTAATCACAACTTTATCCATCTCTAAGTAGAATATTTTATGTGGGATTATCACCATTTTGTAATCCTATGTTGAATGAAAATAATTAGACCAAATTATTGATTCAATAATTAGTCATATTTTGTAAAAATTTTGATAAATTTTAAATTTTTATTTGATCTGAATTCAACGTTCTAATGGAAATGAATCAAGGAGAACCTGAACATTGGTGAGGATCATTATTCTTGTTTTTTTCTTGGATTTATCCAATAATTCATCAATTATTCATCTCTGATGATATTTTTTGGAAGTTATTCAAAAAAGACAAGATAATAAATCATTTCACACTAATTTCATTGTGTTATAGATTGATATCATGGATCAATGTTCAGATTGGTGATGTGATTGAGGTATGATAACATATTAGGATTAGATTCCAGTTTATCAGTTGGATCATTAAATTTGGATACTCTGTAAATGTGATTGATTATTTTAACATGTGAATCGGAAGGTCAAATTCCAGTGAGAGGATGTGATGAGGCTTAGAAAAAACAAATCCATGGTTTTCGATGTGATCCATAGCCAGATTGGAGGTTAGAGGGGTAGAAAAATGATACACAAAGCATCCTTTTTGGTTTTAGAAATTCCCAATATACATGGAGTGTAAAATGATAATAAAAAACCAATATAGAACAAGCTACGACATTACGGTTTCCTCATAGGAGATAAGTATCACAAGGCATGTTACATGTTTCACATGGCATGGGAACAATCCAAGAATCTCTGTGTTTTATATTGTAGTACATGACCAAGAACATGGCCAAAGACCCATCTAGGAATATAACCATTCTAGGAGTTCATGGGTACATCCATGTACATGTAAACACTCAAGATTCTATGGTGTCAGACATGTTGTGTACTATAATATGACACAAACACAGGCAGAAGTTGTGTTACATTGGTAGGATCCGATTTTGAAAGTATATGATCTGTACTTATTGTACATGTTGTGTATCCTTCAAGGAATGATTGGATCCCTTTTCCAATTTAACTTGGAAAATTATCATTAGGAAATCTTCCCTTGATCAATTACCTAAGGGTTTAGTATTGAGCCTCTTTTTATGAATCAGATAGGGATCCCTCTGAGAAACGTTAGTATTGTATTGTATTTTTGGCATCATTCGATGAATAATGCACTGAGATCCTCTATCATAATCATTTCCCAAGGTGGGGTTCTTAATATCATCATGAACAACACTATGCGGTCACTGATCCACAACATAGAGGGGAAAAATAGGTTGGGTTATTGTATTATCCTTGGCCTTGGGTGTGATCCTATTTTGTGTATTAATTTTTTAAGAATCCCACAATGTATAACATAGGGATATACCCAGCGGGCATGACATCTCATATTGATTCCATCAGTACTATTTGAATTGCGAAGTGTGTTCTCATAGATGAGGGTTATATGGAACATCTGAGTCAGGTTCAAAGGTTAGTAGTACATTTGTTATCATACATGAGAATGTGTGTATATTATGAATATATATAGATGTTATTATTAAATAATATATTTATATATACATGGGAAGAGATTAACATTATTCTTGATTCTATATAATTATTTTTTTGGGGTGTCCGACATGGTATTTATATACGAACTTCCACATGAAATTTTCCTACACATTTTTTCTCTTATGTAGAAAACCAACATTTTGACCAATTATTAGAGGGACTAAGACCACTGGGAACTTAGTGTTCTTGATATACCAAGGCGTGTTATAGTTTTTTACTTGACATCATTTCACCCCTACTCCATTAGATGGATTTGTTTTTAAATTCATCTGGTGGGATTGTATTTGGACATTATAATTTTCGGTGCTTGTTTTTGTACTCTGATGGTGGGATTTAGGATATATACATTCATGGTGGTTGGTTAATTTACATTTTAGAATTTTATATTCATGGAGATGTGTGCATTTGTACATTTATACTAGGTTGAAGAATCGAATGTGAGTGATATGCCCACTCAATGTTGGCCTCCTGCCCCTAGCCTATTTGTGGTGGGTTTGGGGTAGTCATGACTCGAGCCCCATTTATAAGGGTCATCACATCATAGCTAAACTATGTATTCTCTTAAACTATAAAATTGTCTTGTTTTTTCCATAACCCTTTTTTGACATCTGATCCCTATAATCTTCCTAGACCTCATAAGGCAAAATAAAAGTCTTATATAACGCATAATTGTGACCCATATGTTGTCATAATTCCGTCTAGAATAATAATTTTCTAACACATGATAGTTCTTAAGATCCTACATCTAAAAAAGAGATGGAAACTATAATATCATCAATGTTTCCTACTCATACAGTTTGTGTCTATCCCATCCGCAATTCCTCAGTACCCAGACCAATGGAATCATTTTACCATGTTGTATCTAATCTGAGTGATTTATAATCTAAACTGGTTTATCAACAATTGTGGTATCAAGCTCAAGATCAACAAAATCCCATTAAATTCCATTGGATGGATCTGGGTGATTACTCAGTATTAGGAAACCTTGAAGCACATAGTGGATCAATGTAAAACATGGATGTAAGTCCAACCAACATTCCACCTTTCCAAGTCTCTCCAAAATCTCAAATGGTCTAACAATCCATAGTCGTCACATTCCATTCTTACACAAATAATGACGTTCTAAGAGATATGAAACATTTATATAAACCTAATTGCTATCTTTAAACTCTAGAATCTATGGATGGAGGTTTTCCTCAGTTTTATTTTGTATCAATTCTATGACCAAACATATATGGATCAATGGTACCCTTTTCATCATCTCCAAAAAGATATGTGGTCCAAAAAAAGACTTCTCTCTCAACTCTTCCGATCCCAATTTATATCTACATGGCTGCCCATATAAGGAAACAATGGTAACCATATTTTTCATATCCTGATAACTATTTTTAAAAGAAAATTTGATTAGATGTCAATTATTTTCCCATGATCCAGCACAATGAAGAATGTAAGACAGAAACCTATCATTACGAACCTATATTTGTCTCCCTGTTTACCGATCCATCTACAGATTAGAAGACATTATCAATATCAACTTGGAACCCATAGATATTTTTAAACATTTCAAAAAACGTAATGTGAACCTTGTGTTCGAATTAAAAAAACCACAAATAAACACCATTATGTCTTAAAATCTATCACACGTACAAGACTTCATGTTGTTCTACCTTTTTCATTATATTAGAAGTTAAGAAATGAGATGATTTCTTATTTTGATCAATGATCAAACAAATCACATATGTATCACTAAGAGTGATTGTATTACTAATGGTGAAGTCTATGGAAATATCATACCATTTTCATACTAGAATGGGTAGTGGTCTCTGCAATCCAGATAGACTCTGGTGTTCTGGATTATGGTTATCATATGAGAGACACCATGAAACAAAATATTCCACTAACCTACTAAATGAAGGTCATCAATTCTGATGTCTAAAATCATGAAGAATCTTGGAAGTAACATGGTGTGTGGACCAACAAGAACTATTTGCACTATTCATCAACTCTTTACTCAAAGAAATCATTAAAAATGGTCATTTATAGAAGAAAAAAATCTCCACTAGGAAACTAACACCTGTCAGTAGAGGTATCCAAAATATAATGGATTTTAGTAAATCTCTTGTAGTTTGGGTCATAAATATTCACGTGCCAAAATAGATCATTAAAAGTTGATACATCCATCATCGAAGCTAGAAATACCCATCGACCAGATTCCACTTTTACCAAGATCATATCAGCAATAAAAAATCATCAAATACCACTATTCCACTAATTCCTTATTTTATTTTGTCAGTAATTTCCATCTTAGTGCAATAGTAACCACATTCCCTTTCCAAAGAGTGTATAAAATATCAAAATAAAAATTCTAAAGATATTCCAACCAATGTATCTATTAAATATTCATATCCATTTATGTAAAAATATATTTTAGCCTACTATGGCCAAAATAAAATATAAATCGCTCCCCAAAGTGCTAGTGACACCATGTTTGGGTGAATGTATAACTACTTCCTACTCAAGATAAAGGGTAGGGTAGTTCATATCATTAGGGATTAATTGCTGAGAGCTATAAACCACCAAACATTTCCCATACATTATGATACATTCTAAACTCACACCAGAAGAATTACAGAAAACATCATAACTGAAACATGATTTTAAAATCATCAAAATTTGTTCTGAATTCAACCTCACCTTCATCTCATCAAAATATCATGGTAATTTTTCATTCAATTCAAACATTGCACCCTTATTTTTTTATTTTTGTCACTGAAGATTTCATCATTGATAAATCATGAACATGATTCATAAAGTAACCATGAAAATCAAAGATACTATAGATCTCAATCCAATTTTGTGCTACTCTCAAGATATAACAATATGTATTTTATTGGGATCCACTAAGACGCAACACAAAAATATCATATTCCTTATAAATATAAATTCTCAAATATGAAACTCACATTTAGAAATATTATCACACATGTGATTTTATTTCACAATCAAATAATGAAATCCAAAATCTCCATATACTCCACCTCTAACTAAGTGTACACCAAAATATCATCCATGAACACAAAAACTAAATAGCCTAATAATTGATGAATATTTTGGCTCATAAAATATTTAAATACAACATTGTCGTTGGTGAGACTGATTGAAAAAACCAAAAACTCTATATTCCAATATCATCTCATAAACACTGACTTAGGTTTATCAAAATATTAGTCTCTCAATTGGTGGTACCTTAAATGATGTTCATTCATTGGAAACCAATATGCCCTTATAAAAAAATAAAAGAAACAATCAATCATAAAAATGTATATTTTTTCTTAATAGTCACCTTATTAAACTTCTTATAATTCCTGAAATCTCCGAGACATCTAATTTCATTCTTTAAGAAGAGGATAGTATAACCCACAATGAAATTATATGATGAATAAATAGCTTAGAATCTAGATCCTAAAGATGTAATTTATGTTCTACCATCTCTGTAGGTTCCACTTGTTAAGATGGAATAGAAATGAGCATCATACCATGGAGTAGACAAATAGTAAACATGACCTCTATATATTGAAGTAAAATAGAATAATTATTTATAAATAACTTGGGGTACGCACACACTACCTCGGGAAGCAGACTTCCTAGATAAGGGTATGTAACATCATGGAACATCTCTGACAATTGGAATGATATTACCTTATAATTAGGAGAAACATGCCCCTCCCTTCCTAATATAGATTCCCAATAACCCATAAAAATATGAGTGACCCCATAGGAAGATAAAAATTGAACCAAATGATAATAAAATTCTATCTGGTACTCAATGTTGATCAGGAAATTCATGTCATGGATGAGGTTAAAATTCCAATATCGAGTCCAAAAACTCTTCAAAGTCATTTATAACCACTCGACACACATGGCACATAAATCCTTGTTCATACATCGTTCCCAATAGAATGGAATGATACAAAAAGTATGACATATGTTCCAAATTTAATACCAATTCATAAAATAACATTGATGATATAAAATAATTTATAGTACCATTATCAAACAAAGTGGGCACCATAGAAGATGAAATAAATTATATAATTCAAATTATAAATGACCATGATCAGATTCCTCCAGAATATTCATTGTAACATAAATCTATCTGGTCATTTCAACCTGAAAAAGTCCCTTATCCTTATGACTAAACCCACAAAAATTAAGAGAATTGGTGTGAATATTCGAACCCCTGGTGAGAGTTGATCCAACCATACTGACATGTGATATCATTTAAAAAAAATATTCATATGGATCGATAATAATAAATGATGAAAAGTATTATGAGCCTCCATATTATTTGGATTGGTATGACCATTCCCTCCAAACTGATAAAAGGCAAACTACTTCTATCTTTATAAAGCCCCTGAGAACGGTCATAAAGAAAACTAACCACCCATGCACTTTGTTTTCTATCTAGAAGACACATCATAGAAAACAATTGCAGCAACTGAAACTTCACCCAAATTTTATTTACTAGATATGTCTTAATAATCCAAAGTATCTTTTTTGAGTACCTCCATGATGGTCAAAAGACCCATAAGATTCAACAAATATGAATATTCATCCCCAAACCCAACACCATCCTTTGACCCATTACATTCCCATTAGTGATAAGCTTTGATGCCAGATTCACCAACTCAAATAAATGTTGAAATACTCTAAAATGGTATGCTTCCATTACTCTATGGTCAAAAACTTTTGGGTCTTCATCACAAGTAAATATTCAAGGTAAAACTGCTAATGGAATATTTTATTGAACTATTTCCTAGTATGATCATCATACATAAGAGCTTTTATAGTAGATTCCCACCTTCTCCATCCTAGCCACATAAGCATGTTCATGTAAAAATGCACCTTAGACTCCTCAGGTGTTTTTATGATGTTGAAGATCCTCTCAATCTTCTCTAGACACTCCTGATATTCATGGGTTCCCTTACCACCATAGAATACATGTGTTTATTACTTATTAAATTTTGATCCATGAACCATAACATGTCCTAGGATCCCAAACCCTACTTAACATAAAGAATAAATTTTATATATTATTACTTCTATCAAAGTAGATTCCACTAGAATAATCCCCTATGGATCTTGTCTCACAGATTCCTCTATTAGAATTGGAAGGAATATTTTTTGAGGAAATATCTATTTGGAACACAAAAATGGACAATTAGCTTTAGATCCTAACCCATAATCTTAGGACCATCATCAAGAGTTAGAATCCATTCTAAAAAAATAAAGGATTTGAATAAATTATTAATAACATGAATGAAAAAACACTTTACAATAGAAAAGTTCCATTTAAAAACTCTCAATAGTGTTCATTCTAATGACCTCAAACTCCATGTCCCAATAATGGAAAACATTTCCCGAACACCCATGGTATGACGAGTTCATACATTTATGTGATATAGCCATAAATGCACCAAAAAATACTACCCAAATTCCAAAGGACCTAACTCTTATATACCCAATACATAGAAGTAATATTAAGCAGTGCTAACACACATTAGGTTAAGATTCCCTCTGATATTATTATATAACATACCAACATGGGTCAATTAGTCAAATCAACAAGGTGGTCTTACACATGGTGAGTGATAATAAAAATAAAGGAAACATGTTTTGAATATATTAAAAAAAAATTCATAAAACCAACGTATAGAGTATAAGAATGAGATACATCCAAATCTATATAGTGCAAGTGAAATTTCTAAACCAAAAATTATGATATGAAAATACCAACCCCTCTCAATGTGACCAACTATCACTTCTAAACCATTATTCTATGAAATTGAAATAAAATATGGTAACATACTATGTAATTCCCTTCCCTTTAACCGAGTTCTTCAAAAATAATTCTATAACAACCCAAATGAAGGAGTACGGAGTGATAAAAAATCCTAGTAGGATACCAAAACATAGTCTATAAAATGTAAAGTATCATTATTACATTAGTTATATATTTCAAAATAGAAATATTTCTAAAAATAATTTTCATATATTAAAATTAATTTGTTACTATTTTTCCATCTACTTTTCAAAAAATAATTTCATAATATAAAATAATGGAATATGAAAAGTATTAGTGACAAAAAATAAATTAATATCCATAAACCATAATTTATTAATTTAATCCCATATCCATGAAATAATTCATTATGAAAAATAATGTGATATAACCTCGTGTGAAAAAACATGTGATCTGAAATACATTATAAATTCCATCGTGTGATAAATAATCCAAAAATAAAAAATCACACTGTATTGAGACATGATTTAGGTGAATATGTATAAGAAATAAAGGTTTCTATGTTCAGAATATGTTGGTACTAGTTGATATTGAGTCCTTTTACATTCCATCAATAACATAAATGTAACCCCTAGCGGTTCCACCCACACCAGGGCTACCTATTCCCCTTTCCCGATGCACCTAAGGTTCCCAATGTTCCCTATTTTTCAAAATCCCCTTCAAAACAGTGATAAAAATTTATAAATCTTTTTCAATGGAAATTAAAGCTTCATAGGTGTTTGGAAACCCACTTCTAATTCAAAACAACCATTCTGTAATTTAATAGAACACATGGAATGAAATTATCAGTTTTTAAAGTAGAATGACTTAAAAATGCATATTT
Source organism: Viscum album (assembly GCA_963277665.1). Taxonomy (NCBI): domain Eukaryota; kingdom Viridiplantae; phylum Streptophyta; class Magnoliopsida; order Santalales; family Viscaceae; genus Viscum; species Viscum album. Next base: position 364,180,119 of record OY728162.1, on the reverse strand, counting down.
TCAAGAAATCCATTGGAACCACAAATCAATTTGATTAAATGAATATAAAAATGTAATTTAACAATAATAATAAACTATTCATATAATTAACCCATCAAATATAAATAAAATCCTCACAACAGAGTGAAAATCAATCCCCCTCAAAAATAGAGACCGAGAATAAGTATGTTGTGTCCTCACAATACTCAATCCATAAGAAACAATATCAGTAATCCATAAACCAATTATATAAATACTAATATCCCAAATTTGTTCCATAAATATGATAGATGAAGATATATAGTGTAGATCTAAAGTGAATAGGGGAAAATGAATTAAAAACCCAAAACACCTTGAGATGTTCTACTCAAAATGAGGGAATTCCACCTTGAATCAGAGGGGAAAAACCTAAAAATATTTTGGAAAGGATTAGGAAAATCCAATTTGATATAAAGAGATTATTATTATATAAAATTAATAATTTAAAAGGGTGAATTTTTTGAAATATTTTTAAGGGGGTTATAGATGATAATGGGGTAGACCACATAGTGAAACTAAATATGTGAATTAGTTGGGTGAACCTACTTTACATTCTATATGGGGGTAAAAAAATTCATTTTGGGACACTCATTTTGGGAAATCAATGATAAAACTACGTGACATCCTTGTAAAATCATCAGACACCTGACACAGTACACTTGACATGTCGTTTGATTTATAAAAATGTGCTCAACCCATGAAAAATGCCATTGTAACCTTATAGAGGCATACCACATTTTTATCGTATAGGTAAAATGACTGTGTTACATAATTTTAATCCTTACATATTTTCTTCAAAAACCCATTTTTTCAACCTATGATCCCTTAAATCTTCCTTGACCTCAAAAGAGAAATACCTATGCTAAAATAAGGTGTACATGTGATCTGAATGGCATCACAACTTCATTCTATCAATTATACATTAAACATAAATTTCATAATGTTTTCAATTCTATTTATACAAACTATTTCAATAAATATTTCATAATTGTGAAATTTAATAATTTTATTAGTATATTGTATTTCATTTTTTTTTGATGCATGTGAAATAAGTTATAGATCATACAAAATAAATTATAAAATTTTTAAATGTACTAAAATCAAAGTTTATTATAAATTTTGTGATGAATATTATAAATATAAATTGTGTTTATAAAAATACTTGTGATTCAAATATTAAGGTAAATATGGTTTCAATTCCATATCAACAAAAGTTGAGAAGGGCATAAAATCTCATTAACCTGGTGAATACAAATTTTTGTGTCCCAATGAATATTCCATGATGATATGGGGAAAGGTAAGGAATTATTTTTATCAATGATTATAGTAGAATTTATTGAATGATGTTTATGTAGACTAAGATGGATGTAATTGAAAACATGAAGTTGAATATGTGAAGAGAGAATAAAAAATGTACCTACACCATTAATATAATTTGATATAATTATAGAATAGGGTATATATCCATTGTGCTATAAAATTTCCTTGATAAATCACTATAAAACATGAATTATTATTGATTATTACTCCATAGTAAAATTTCTTTTTGAATTATGAAATTAGTTGTTGGAGAATATATAAAATAACTTACTTATCGATTATGGCGTATACCAAAAAACATGGTAGTTATTAGCATAGGGTAAGGGAGGATATCATATTAAATGTGGAATAATAGGAAGACCACAAAGAAACACTTTATGGTCTTGAAAATTATATTCTATATTGGAAACATAGATTATAATCAATTATTTTATTGAGGCATGACATATGATGGAGTGTATTTAGGTTACTCAATAAATGTTAAGGATAAAAATTTATTCAATAAGTGGGTAAATAATTTTTTTGGGAGTAATGAAAAAAATTTATCAATGAGAAATATGGGAATAATATTAGGAGTTAAAATTTTTATGAAATTTATTATAGAGTGGCTGAAGTTAACACTGTTTCATTTATTGAAAAAATATCCCCAAAAAATAATGATTCAAACTTTGATTAATAATATGATATGGTTGTTGAGGAAAATTTGTCATCATTTCAATAGAGAAAATGAGAATAAACATTTACACATTAAATATAATCATATATATAATTTATCCTAGATAAATAATTAATCACCTAGTAATTTTAAAAGGATATTCTTCAATTTCGTACAAGATAGGTGACAATACGCTTCAAAAACAACATGAAATTATTATTTAAATTTGAAAGTTACAACATAGCTGTTAAATTAGTGGATGTGAATAGGATCATCCCTTTTATGAGTTATATATAATTTTATTAATCAATAAAATTCTATTTAATAATTTTGAGGAGGGTAACACTCAATTGTTAGTAAAGCTATTTTCTGATTGGAAAATACTGTTTCATCTCAAATTAATCTAAGTTTTTTTGGGAAAATATTATAATTAATAATTTTAATATTTATAAAATATATTTGATCAAATTATCTTTTTTATTTACATTATTCTGAAAAACATTATAGTTTATTTTTGGATTTTTTGGAAGAATAATTATTTTTGGTGAATAGGGAAAATATTGATTTTCATTTATTTCTGTGTTTTTTATTTAAGAATTCACAACGTCCCATTTTTTAAAAAATGATTTCAATGTAATATTTTTTATATATTATTAAAAATGGTAAAATTATTTTAATTAGAATCAATTTAATTTTTAAATTTTTATATAAAAATACTTTTATAATTAAAAAGATTTTTTATCTAAAAACCATTATTTTTCACCCTACATTTTATATGTACCTTAATAAATAAAATAAATCACTTTTTAAATTATTTTAATGAAAATTATATATTATATATTGAAGAAACCTTTTTTAAATTTATATAATATTTTTTTCTAAGAAGTGGATAAAAACAAATCTAGTTTTAGAATTAAAATTATACATATCAAAAAACAATTATCATGTTTTTTGTACCAATATTAAAATTAATTTCATTCAGTTAGGTAAATTGATTTTGACAAAAATGTTTTTCATATTTTTAATCAAGAATTTAATATTCGGTAAATGGGTCCCTATTAGATTTTTCACTATTAATAGTAACCACGGTAATATATATCACTTCAATAGTGTAATTTAGGTTAATCTATGATAAAATGTTGTGATATACAATGTTTTTGAATACTAATTATTATTGGATGAGCCTAATTCAGAACTTATCAGAGAAGGATATTTTTTTGCTTAATGCAGATTCATTGTTAAAAATACCCCATATAATATTTAAAATAATGAAAAATACCAAATGTCACACTATTATGATTAAATATCTATTATGTATCCAAATACATGAAAAACAATTATATTAATTAATATAAATTGAGATTTAGTGAATAATGAAATTATTTTTAGGAAGAAAATTTGTTTATTATTTTTAGTAATTATATATTTCTAATCCCACTATGACCCAATATATTTTATGTTACTAGAAAAATTAAATAAATGATTTTAAAAATAATAAATGAAATATATTTTGAATGAGATATATAGCTACTGAAGATTGTTATATACTAATTATATATATTTTTGGATGAACATTCATTACATTATGAAAACACATTCCCTAGGACAATATTATTTTAGTGTATTTTGAGATATGGTACATAATATCCAAATTTGGTGAAATAATCTTCAATCTCTCACATAAATATATTCTCCTTTAGTAGTCTCCACCAAAATACCCTACTTAAAACTTTTCATCATAACCTATGAATATAAAAATAAGAAAGGGAGATATCATATTATCATTGAGGGTAATAAAAGGAGATACATAATCATTACATGAAAAATAGGGTATGATAACATGAACATAACATATGAAAACCATACCCTATATATCGAAGATAATAATTTTGAGACATTGAATAATGAATCCCAGTTCCTAAGAAATAAATCATAAGTAAATCAAAGATCATGTTTCATGAGAATATGATATCTCCCCTTCCAATGGGGTAAGGTATTTTTATCTAAATTTTAAACTATAAAATTCATGAAAGAGATATATTTAAATATTTATGTAAATAAAAATATTTTTCAGGATAATAATCATAAAATAAATTCATTGAAATAATATACACCTCGTAAGAGAAATAGGATTGAATATTCCTCGTGTCTCATAGAATTAGAGAGTGAGAGAGAAATCACTTACCACTTTATTATTTTTTGTATTGTATGCTCCATCATATAATAAAATCTATTGAAACAATTTATATCATGAATATGTAGATATTTATGATAAAACATGGAAAAAGGGTAGTATATATAACACATAAAATAATCTAGTGGGGAATTTTCATGTCTCTTAGATATAAAAGTGGGACTAGATGTCTCTTACCTTACGTCTCTACTTTATTTGAACATGTTCAAACCTACTATATAATAAATTGATGTTTATTATACATCTATTAACAAAAAACCCACACAAAAAGATATATATATATATATATATATATATTACCATATTTTATTTTCTTATGATCTTTTATTACCTACATATTAACAAATCCATGTTAAAATCACATTTCAGGAAATAATTTCTTTGTATTTCGTATATGTTTTAATTTTCTTTTTCATCTAATTAATTTGATCATGGTTCCATCATATATAGAATAATAATCATGAAATAACTGTAATATATATATATAATATATTTTTATGTTAAATATTGAAATATGGTTTGGAGAAATGATGTACGTTAAAATCATGGAGACAACAAACCGTACATTCAAATGGGTAATGCTTCCATTTTTCAGTGGTCATTATAGAAAGGTGGTATTAATATATTATATTTAAAAAATTATAATAATATCAAAAATATTATTCTACATCATTAATTATATATATACACATTATCAATGTTGTGTAGTGATTAAAATAGAGTCACATCATTTTGTGAAGGTTGTAGTCCACACGTACACGAACGATATTATTATCTTTCAGTGAGTGTAATGATAAAAAATTAAATGACATGTAACTTTTTTTAATGATAAATATTTAATTAATATCATTATTATGATATTTACATGACATATATTTGTCCTTATTTTCATCCATATAATGCTTTAGTGAAAAATAAAACACATTGCTTCATGAGGCGGTAGTCTACCGTACAAATGGAAAATGTTTTCGAATATCTTATAGATTGGAATGTATAAAAAGGTATATATGATATAATGAATAAATAGGTATAATAATGTTATAGATATCATATATATACTGTATATATATATAAATAACCAATAATGAGAGTCGGTATTGAAAACAATTACATTTGTTTGTAAGGTGGTGGTCATATATACATACAAATATTAATTTCGTATCCCATTTGTTGGAAGTAAGGATGTATTTTGGTAATTAAATTGATGTGATGAAATAATATAATGTGGAATATACTTATTCATATATCACAATATTTTAAAATGAATTTATGGTGGTGTATTTAGGAAGAAAATAATAAGGCTCAGTGAAGAAAATTACAAATTCTTCTTGTAACCTCTTTTGTTTTCACCAAATTCCATCTTAAGATAGATTTATGACCAAAATCATGAATATAGGATGGTATTAGGGAAATTTTAAGTTTTTTTTTCTTATAATATATGATAAGTATACTTTTTAATAGGTGAACAAGAGAAAAAGGGGGTGACCTTTTATAAGTGAGGTGAGTTGGACAATTGTAATTTTGGAAAAGAAAAACGAATATCCATATATTTTAATGAAATAAGTTGTCTAAAATGGATTATTATCAATATTTATACAATATATGGCCAAAAAAGTTCAATTAAATACATTTTAGAAAAATATTTATATAGTTCTAAATCTTAGATTTTTATTTTAATCCCCCGATAAAAACTTTTTTACCATAACTACAACAATTAATTTTTACTATTTTCACTATTAATATGAATCAAATATAAATGTTAATTATTTTTATTCCATATAACTAATCCATTTTTCATAATTCAATTCATATAAGTGGAAAATTAAAATTTAAAATTAATCCATTAGATGGCACAAAAAGCAGTTTTTCAAATTGAAAATGATTAAATGTTTAAAATGTTTTTATATCAAAATTCAACATGAAAATAATTACCATTACCTAAATTTATTAATATATATATATTTGAAATTATTTTTATTTAATACCAATTTAATTTATAATTAAATTTGATAAATAATTTTAACAAAAATGTAATTTTAATTCCAATTCAATACTTTACCTTTTATGATGATTTCCAAAAAAACTACACTAATTTTTAAAGATGGATTTCAAAAACTAACATTTATTTTCAAAATTAAGTTACTAATACTTTCAAATTTTAGTTTTAAAACAATTTCAAAAAAATTCAAACATAATAATTTTTATAAAAATGCAGTTGTATGATTAAAATTGGATTTATTCATATCTCTTTTCAAAAAACCATAAGATAAATGTTAAATAGTTTAATGAATAAATAATACATATATTCCATTTAAATAATTCACCAATAGTGTTTTTCTTAGTTTATTGAAGAAAAACGCGTCTTTTTCATAAAAATATTTTTATTTTCATTTATAATTAATTATTCACCAAAGAATTCATTTTATATAAATGTGAAAACCATAAATTTCCACAATTTAAAAAATAATATCCATACCCTCCAATACAGTGGTAAACATATAAAAATAATTTTTTTTAATAATTTTTTAATATTATTTCATGTTTCATATAAACTCATTGTTTCACGTAACACAAGATATCCTTAGTGTTTCATATTATTCAAAATACAAAAATATTAATTTCATTTAAAAAAATCACAAAATATCCATGTGTAATATTCATTATCCATTAAAATTAATTTCACCCTTGAAATTTTCTACTTTGGTACAATCAACGAAGGATAATTCAACGTTATTACGTCCCAAAGTTCTCACATATCTTACTAAAGATGTTGTTGTAACCATTAAACATTTAACATGAGGGTGGTATTATTTCATATAAATTTATCATTATTAATAAAAATATATTCCAATTGTTCATTATCAGAATTACCATGATCTAACATTATGACCTTAGAGCTTATTACATGTGAAGGATTAGGTATGTACTTCTCTAGGAAAGGAACAAGGAAAAAAATCATGAAACATATATAGGTTTGATGTAAGAGTCAAATGAAAGGATACATTCATCATAAGATCAAGTATTTCAATTTTACAGTTATACCTAGGGCTTAGTTTTGCCTTATTTATTCCACAGATAAATTTGTAAAAAGTTCTTCAAAAAAATTATTTATATCACATATTTTGTTATCATAGTAACATTTATTTCAAATTTTCCTAGTTCATAAGTGTTTCGGAGTTATTTTATCCATCTTTTCAATCAAATAAACTTTATCAGGTATGTATTGATTTCATTCTATACTTTATTACAATACATTGGAGTTATTGACCTATTCCCCAAAATGTTTTCATACGGAGAAATCTGAATGATTGATTACAATTTTTTTTAAAGGAAACTCACCATGAGGAAGGTGATGGTTTCGCACCTTTGAAATCTATTAAATATGATCTTAGTGTATCATGTAAGGTTTTAATTGTTCTCTTATAATGACCATATTTAGAACTGAAACTCGTCTCATTAATAATATCATCCTAACAACTTCACTAAAACATTATGGAAAACCGTGGATCCCGATTAAATAAAAATTATTTTTTTACCCCATTAAAATTTACCAAATCCATGATGTATATTACAGAAATAGGATCCAAAGAGTTATTATCTCTTATAGAAATGGATTGTGTTGACTTCCTAAGGTGATAAATTACAACCCAAAATTAAATCAACAATAAATATAAGATAAAACTTAAATATTACTAGTATCATTAATCATATGTCCACAATATGTAATAGAATTCTTCTCCATATAATTTTTTCACAAAATAATATAAAAACCTCAAGGTCGTATTGGAATAAATATATTTTAAAATACCCATACTGTAGAAGAAATTTCATCAGATAAACCTCAAACAATGTTTTAATGAAATTGAACAAATTATCATCCTTAATCACACAAACCCATGATGGTATCTATAACTATTAATTTAATATTAATTGAATACATATATACATACAAAATATAATTCACCCTTTATTCCATTAATATGATCCTATATTATATAAAAATATTTTCATTTGATGTTTGGGTATAACCTTTTACTGATAAAATATTAAATTTGATATTATTATTCTATAATATGTGTATAGGGATACAATCAATTCAAAAAATCACATGAAATTTCATTAAATGATTAAGAATAATATTTTCGTAGAGATTATTCATACAAAATCAAACATGAAAGTAACTACTAGGTTCTAGAGGATATGTGTGACCTAATTATCATGACTCATATATTCCTTAATTATTACAAAATCATTCACTTTTTATGTTATTTCAATGTTATTGTGTCTTATTTTCTTAATTATGCCTTATATAGGTTCATTTATTACCATAATTCCCATAATAATTTAATTTTAAATAATGGAGTGTTGTTGGTGCATTCTTTACAGCCATCCCTCTATTTTTATCATTATCTAACTTCTTCCCATATCTAGTTCATTTGAATACCCCATCACATTCCCTTCCACACATAGAACAATTACTAATCTGCTCAAGATTTTTTCCGCAATGTTTATTCCCACACCTTGAGAATAGATGAACTCTCATCTTATTTTATATAGTATTTTTAAATTTTTCATTGAGTTAAGTTTTTATCTATTTATTAGACCCAAGATATTGATACATAACTCCATTCTACATTTCTACGTTGATATCACTAAAAATAATCTATCGATAGATACTAAAGTCTCTTATAACTAATTCCCTTTTGAGACTAGGTTTTATGAAGATTAATAAATGATCAACCTCATGTTTGAGATGTATGATAATACCATAACACTACAATGGAAAAATTGATAAAATTAATTGGGAAAATTAATTATTATAATATAATATCATGGACTGGACCAAATCTATAGAATATCTTTTTCATGTTCCATTATACTATAGATGATCTTTCACCATTTATATTCTATATATTCCAAATAGAATAAAAAACATTTCTCCTTATTTGAACTCTAGAGGATATAAAATATGTTTTTAGTGGTGTTTATACAATGATAAGAAAACTAATTGATCAAAATACCCACATAATGATAGTTAATATTTTCCCATGAAGGAATTGACAATGTATTTTTCCAACCTTTCCTCATTTTTAGTCTATTATCATTTATTTCTAGATAATGATGTATGATCATAAAAATAATTATTTTTAATCCATATCCCATAACATTAGGATTCATGGGAGTAAAATTTCTTCATTTTCCAATGCATTTAGAATTAATAAAATATAATTATTTTCCGACCATCAACTAAAACCAACATGATAGTGTCAGAAACACTAATTATATCGATGATCCAAGATATCGATAAAAATAACTTATATTATTTTTAAATCATGACACATTATTTTTAATATATGACAACATTGGTTTTTATTAGGTAATTCATAGTTATCATCTATTTAAATTTTTCATGATGGTTCATAATGAGTTTATAAATGTCCAAATAATATCCCATTAGAGTTTCAAACTATGTGTGTAGCGAGACATAATATTGTAAACCAAGGGGTGATCAATTATAACACAATGTGCCATTTCTGGAGTTATTAACCATATTTACCAATTTACTAGTTCCATATCTACATATAGTATCCATATATGGATTTATTTTTTGGAAACTATTCACTCTATACTTGACCAGAAATGTAGGACATTTTCTATACTTTCACTCATCATTCAAAATATCTGTTGATACCTCTTGATACATATCCATAGAAATATAACTAGGGATTCACTATTGTTTTTCTATCGTTGTATACAATGGATTAGAAATCCACTCCTCTTGTATTGTCTATAGCATCCCAAGATTATAATATAATGTTATTATTTACGTTTAGATGAATATTCAATACATTACACAAACATGCACTCTAGGACCGTAATAGATTAATATATTTGTAGACAAATTACAAAATATTTTAATTTGGTGAAATCTATTCAACATCTCTCATAATTATGTTATCCATTATTAATATTAACAAAAATATCTTATTTTAATCCTTTCTTCAAAACACAGGTTAATGAAAGAAAATAATGAGTGATCTCATATTCTAAACAATGGTAAACAAAGGATATATGTATAAGAATAACATGAATATAAAGGTATGATAACATGATCATATCATATGAAGATCATCCCTAAATGTAATCCATCAAAATATTGATTCATGGAATAAATATTTTATGTTCATAAGACATTAATACGAAGAAAATCAAAAAACATGATCCATGAGATCCTAAAATTAGAATAAAACACTGAATTATGAAATCCACATAAGAATATAAAATCATTTCCACAGTTTTCAAGGCTCACTATGAATGAGATCATAGTAGAACATGTTCACTACCCAAACCATAATAGTAGGTAGGTTTCAGACCCAAGAACATTATAGTGGATTTAGTCCCTTATTGAACATGGTTTACTCTCTATTATAGCCTTTTCTATATCGTGATATATGAATCGTTACTTAATGCATTGGAAAGAGATATATGTCCTAAGAGTATTTTGACATAATTTAATCAACACCATTTTTTATAACGTTACCATACTCACATAATGAAAATATGACATATGGGTGAAACAATTTCATAAAAAATTTATCATTTTATAACAAATTAAATGAAATGGGTTTCATAAATATTTCATATTATCAGAACATGTAAAAAATAGATATTTTTCATAATAATTTCATCATAGAATAAACTATGAAATGAATTGTGTCTCAAAAGAGATATATCATTATATTATCCATCTAAGAAAAATTGGTTTTTTAAACATCATTTCTCAATATCATTAACCATTCTAGGAAAGAACAATAATGGTATCCTTATATAATATCCCTAGTATAGAATATGTTGCATCAATGAATTTCAAATTAAATGTAGAATTATTTCTAATGATAACTTGGAATATTTCATGAGGGAAATAAATTTTATTTGAAAAAAAAATTTAAAACAGAAATACTTTTTAAAATTCTTTAATTTAAATATATCATTAGTAACATATAATAGATGCTTCAAATAAACTAATGGTCATGGTGGTGGGAAATTCTGGTCATGTTGTACATGTTAAAAAAAATATTCCATTCAATCAAATTTGTAAAAAGATAAAAATTAGGAAAATTTATTCGATAAATCATTTGGATGAATGTTATAAAAAAATAAACTTTTTTAGAACACATGGTTTTGGAAGACAACAGATTTTTGAACGAAGGGAGAAATGATGTCAGATTTCACTAAAAAAAATTTCATCAATTTTAAGTACCAATGATTAGAATAATGGTACAATTAATTTAAAATATAATTGATATCCAAATAAGTATAAATTCAATAAGAATTTTTGAGATGTAGTTCATAAGATTTTAACATAGGATACTTAAACATAAACAATCCATATAAATGATGATATTGTAACATAATTAATTTATCACATTGGTGACACTAAATAATAAATCCCATAAAATAACTAAATAAAATAAAATATATAATATAATTATAGTCATTAAATTACTGATATTAAATGTTTACAAGTCTATATATACATATCATAAAAAGTGATATGTGAAAAACTAAACATATGTCTCAAGGAGAACAAATTGGGACCAAAATACATTATAACTTTGGTAAATTTTGAACTATATATGAATTGAATGATATTTAATCAAATGGATATTTAAATAAAATTAATATTTAGGATAATAATCATAAAATATATTAATGGTAGGTATGGAAAACACATTATAGGTATAGGTGGTGCATATGACATGTGTCTCAAAAAATAAATATTGACAATGAAATCACTTACTACCTTAGTAATATTTTGAATCATTAGACCCAATAGATGAAAACATCTAATGAAACTTTATATATCTTTAAAATTTGGAGATTATTTATTTATCATATCTAAAGTTCATTATATACACCACACAAAATAATAGAGTGGTGAATTTTCATATGTCTCTCAAAAATAAAAGAGGGACTTGAAATACCATACCTTAAATCTCAACTTCCTTAGAACACATTTGAACCAAAAATATAGAAAATATAATTATATTATACATATATTTTAATATATATATATATATATCAAACCATATATGATGAACTTATGACAATTTAATACCAATTTATTAACAATTCCATGTTAACGTTACATTTCAGGTAATAATTTACATATGATTCCAATATATTAGGATTTTTTTTATGGTCCTCCTAATTTAAACATGATTAAAAATATCCATAATAATAAATAATGGACTAATTATAATATTTATACATTGATTATAATTTTATAACCAATCTTGATGGACAGTTTTGAGAAATAAAGTAAATTACGGTCATGAAGACGGTATGTTGTACGTACACAAGAGTGACATTCCCATTTTTTAATAATCATTATAGGCAAGATGTAATTAATATCATATATTTAATGAATTAAAATAATATAATGAATATAATAAAATTACTTTATTATTCTTATACATATCATCCATGTGGTGTGGTGATGAAAAGCGAGTCACATAACTTTCTAAAGGCGGTAGACCACTAGTACACGACCGATACTACCATCTTTCATTGAGTAAAAAGGTAAGAAAAAATATTTAATATCATCATTTAATAATGATAAATATGTGTTTAATATCATAACAATGTCATGTATATAAATTTTATTTATCATCATTATCTTCCATGTAAATCTTTAGTGATAAACGAATCACATCACACTGCATGGTGGTAGTCCACAATACACATGAGCGAGGTAATCATATCCACTACATAATGGAATAAAATAAAGGTATATATGATATAATTACTCTATAGTTATAATTATTTTATTAGTATAATATAACTACTTTATATACATTACCATAAAAAATATTCATTGGCATTAATGGAAAAATGAATGACATCTGTTCGTGATGCGCTAGTCCTCCGTTCATACAAATGATGGTTTTGTTACAAATTTGATAGGCACATAAATTGTTATAGTTTATTAAAATGAAATGAAATCATCTATTATTATTTTATATACCACCTATATCATATCAGTATAGTTTTTTAAAATTTATGGAGGTTTAGGATGAAATAAAATTAATAAAAATCATTTAATAATACTACTTCTTTTTCTGGTATCCTCGTTATGTTTTCAATAGAATATTTTATAAGATGGATTTTTAATCAAAATAAGAATTATATGATGAGAGGAGGTTATTTTGGAATTGATTTTGTTTGGTGTTATCTAAAACAAAATGGTTGGAATATGTGAAGAGGATATGATGGGGTGACCATTTAAAAGTGAGGTGAGTGGAATTCTAGTAGGTTTTGAAAGTAAAAAAGTTGTATCCCTATTTTTGACCAGAAAAAAAGCCCTAAATGGGGTATTATTTATACTTATAAATTATAGGGTTAAAATATTACCATAAAATATATTTAAAAAAAAACTATTTAATTTTTACACTTCTTTTTTTCGGTTTAACTCTCCATAAACCCAAAATTACAAGAACTAAGACAATTAATTATTTCTTTTTTAACTATTAGTTTTTGAGAAAATATAATTTAACTTACTAAATTACATAAATTATTATGAATTAAAATATGTAATCTAGTCTCTAACGGTCAGTGGTAATTTTTCATTCAAAATTAATCTTGTAGATGCAACGATAAAGAGGGTTTCCTAAGATAAATTATTCAAAGGTTTACAAATTTTTTATATAAATATTATATATGAAAATTACTAAAATTTAAAAAATTAATTTAAATTTTATATAATTGAATAAATAATTTTCTAAATCCAAATATAATATAATTTAAATTTATAATTAATTTAAATTTAAAATTATTTTTTAATTACAAGTTAGCGTTTTTCAGTATTCATAAAAAAATTAATCTCTTTAAAAAATTCCAAAAAAATAACATTTAAAACATTTTAAAAATGTTGATTTATAAAATTACCTATATATTATGAAATAAAATTTGAAAAATTATCATAAAAAATTATAAAATTAGTGCTCAAAAGATGATAAAACTACATTTTTGAAAATTATAGTTGTAAGAATAATATTGGATTTATTCTTCCCTCTTATTGAGAAAACACATAAATTGAATATTACATAGTTGATTGAATAAATAAAATATAAATTTCTAAAAAATAATTCATTTTCATTTTTTTGTTAAATATTTTTAGAAAAAATACATTTTTTTCATAAAATATGTTTTTATTTTCATTAATAATTTATTGGTAACCAAAGAATTAATTTTATATAAATATGTAAATAATATATGATTGGGATATAGTTAATATTATTCATAACCAGCATTAAAATATTTAGAATGTAAAAATAATTTTAAATAATAATACTTTTATAGTATTTCACATATAGTTTAAGATTAGTGTTTTGTGTAATGCTTGTAAAATTCAATGTTGTGTGCAATGGAAAATATCAAAAAGATTAAATTCATTTCAAAAAAAAATATTTAACAATATCCCTGGGTGATACATGTAATAAAATTTTAAGAATTTAATGTATCATTATGACATATTATTGTTGTGTTAAAGGATTATATTTGAATCATTTAATTGTCTTGGTATCTTGTAAGCCAATTTAAATAAATAGTGAACACATTTTAATTAATGATATTTTATAAAAAAAATTATTAAAATATTTAAAAATCATTAAAATATATAACAAGTACAAGGGGATAAGATATGGTTAAAAATGGTACCTTGTTTCATTTTTTGAATGAATTTTCACATTATGAGAAAATTTATAAACCCTTAAGAATGAGATATACGTTCCCATATGTAAGGTTAAAATAGATTAACTATTTGCTTAATCAAAAATATATGGTTATGAATACCACTTAAACCAACACACATTTCTTTAGATAAAGGAATTTAAACCCCATAATATATTAGATTCGAGTCGCCATCAATTTCAAAGCATATTTTTAGAGAATTTTTTTCCTATATTTTAATCTTTTATGAAATTCCAAATGATCCCCTAACCTCATTTATAAATGGGTGTATACTCACCTTTCTTCTTCTTACCATTTGAGACATATATCTATAATATCCTGATGGCCTTGTGTGTATCATTAATTCCTATCAGGTTGTGAAATTTTGAAATTTAAAAACATGAAACAAAAAATCCACTACACTATTGGGTCATATAAGAATTGATAGTCCGAGGTAGAACCCATAGAGATAGCGTTGGAGAAAATATTAATTAAATAAAATAAACCTAAACTATTTTAGGATAAAAAATTTAACTATTTGTTTTGAATGAATAGATGTTGATTGATTTGGATTTAAGGAAAATGAAAAAACATGGTCGACAATTGTAAATTTCGGGTCATGATTGATTTGGGTATAAAATAATTAAATAATAGTCATATGGTGTTAGAACTGAGTTTTTGTGAATCCAATGACCATGATAGAAAATCCCCCAAATCACTAATGTTCTGTTTTCACAATGGTCATGTTACTTTTCATATTCATTGACAAGAAAACTCATAAATATTTTTAAACATAGAGGAATATCCACCCAATGGTAATGGTGTGAATCTTTCTCTATTAGAATGCAATAAAAGAGTCACTCCATCACTGATCACGCAATGGACAAAAATGAAAAATTATGGAAAGGAATTTAAGGTTATATGGTCATTACAAAATACCCAAATGAATTTCAATTACAAAATGTAAAGACCCATAAATTTCAGAGAAATATTTTTTCTTAAATACATTGGAATTTTCCGAGTCTGCGGTTTCTGACGGCACTTGATTCCATGGCCTGTTGTACCCGGAATCAATTTTTGATTTTTTTTGGGTACTTTCAGTAAACGTACAAGTGGGTATTTGTATCTTTTGAACGAGTGCTCAGAATTGAAATTTGAGCACACCGATGAACTCGCAACACCGATATTCTCATAAAGGGACCTACACCGCAGTTATGTTTTATGCGGGTTGAAATTTAATTATTTGGGATTTAGAATAAATTAAATAAAATTGGTGTACACAATTTTATTTATTTATGGTAGTTATAACCTACAAGAGTAAGTTAAGGGTGGCCCCACACCCGACATAACCTCCCCTAAGAGGATTTAGTGTGGTGGGACCTACAGGAACCTGAACCCTTCCACCTCCCCTCAACTCCCCATTAATTCCCTGTTATTTATCTTGAAAACTCCTCATATTTATTGCGGTGGAACCTCTTCACCTCCCACCCATTAAATGTGCCAACCCATCTATTTAATATTAGCATTAATTAATTGATGCCTCTTATGAATTAATATGAATTGCCTGGAAATTCTATTAATTGGAGAGCCTTATTTCTTTTTGTGTTGGAAAATCTCAATTGGGTAATGGCTCTAGAGAATTAAAAGAGAGGTGATCCTTCTTTGACGAAGAACACCATTCTTCAACGAAGAACATTCCCGACGAAGAAAACGAAGGTCTTCTTCCAACGACGATTCTTCCTCATATGAACCTAGCCGTCAAGGAGTCTACGTCACCTACAACAATGAATCTTTTTCCATCGTTGAAGGAATGACACTGTTCAACCGTGACGCTTGTCTTTCGCGGCTTAACAACATACAATGTCTTTTTCAAGGTGGTGGATTTGTATATTCTTTTAGTGAATAAATTGTACCCCATTCCTTGTTAATTTTCTGAATTGATATTGGCCGATTTTTACTGCCTATCATGGAGGGCGTGGGCCGAAAAAACATGGCCCAACAAACCACTATCGTTTCTTGTTTTATTTGACATCAGGAAGTGGAAGCGATCGAAGAAGGCAACTGCGCGCCGGCCGCATGCGGAGGAACCGTGGCCCACATCCACGGGCCGCTCGGTTGAAGGAGAACAGGCCGGCTAAAGCCAGTTTGGCCGAAGGAGGACTTCGGTGCTAGAAGGGGCGCCACACTGCGGAAGACCACAACCTGTGTATCGCGGGCCTCTCATCAGGCGAACCGGTCGGCAGGCCGCCGGCTGGGCTGAAAAGATCTGCGGCCACAGGAGGGCACCGCGCTGGAGGAACCGCAGCCTTCCCGAGTGGGCCGCTTGTGCCGAGAAGGCCGGCCAGGTGGGAGGGCGACGCCGCTTGCCACCGCTGTTTCATGAAAGCCCCCCTGGACCGCTCGGCCAGCCAGCCGAGCCGCTGTCAGGTGGGTTGTGCCCTGCTGGGTCGGGACACGCTGCGTCGTGCTGGTTCAGGCCGCGCCCCTCTGTCCAGGCCACACCCTACTGATCCGGGCTATGTGACTCATCAAGCCAATCCGACCCTCTGCCGAGTCGGACCCACCAAAACTGGGTCGACCTGACCCATCGTCCCTCTTGGCTTGATGGGTCGGGCCCGTTACCACATAAATGATAATATCTTGAAGGTCGCACGTCCGATCGATACGTTGTCTGTGGCACTGGGACCCTTGCAATGAGGCAGTCCTTTTGTGACACATTAAGTGAGTTTTGGACGACTTGGGAAATGGCCGGGTTGGAAATGAGCACAATTCCAATCGGGCCCCTGGAACGGAAAAGCCAAAAACTCTCAGACTGGGCATCTGATTGATGCGTCTTCTATCTCATTGGGTTCCTTTTGACGAGGCGGGACTTCGGGGTACATCAACTCATTACATCATGATAGTTGATGTATCGAACTCTTTACTCGAGGAGCGGACCCTCCCAGAATAGAGCGTGGTGTGTGCGGGAACCCCAGAGCTGTTTGCGACTGCATCAACTACTGTACTGGAATCTTTCGTGGGTTTTATAGAGACGACTACTATACTGTAATCCTACATGGGTTCGAGAGAGAGTACTTCCACACTAGAATCCTCAATGGGTTCGACGGTGATGAATACTATTCTTATATCCTGTGTGGGTCCAACAGTATTGACCTCTGTTCTTTTATCTTGTGTGGGTCCGGGAGAGTAGCTGGTCTTGTATCCTGTGTGAGTCCCACAACTTAGGTGGTCTTATATCATGTGTGGTTCCGACTGCTTAGATGAATCAGTTACTAGATCTGATCATCTCTATCGCAATATGAAAGATGCATACCTGTGTGAGTTGAGTCTTGATTTTCAATCATTATCATCGATGTGATTGACTTATTTCATGTGTAGACTGGGTTATATTTGGCCTCGTGTTTGTATCTCTCTTATGTGGTTTATCCATTTGGGATTTTGGGAGACTTTCAAGGGTCTCGTGGTCCCTACTGAGTATCATATACTCACCCCTGCACAGGCTTTTCCCGCACTACATTGTGTTGGTTGCAGACGATGGACATCACTGATCGAAGTGAAGACTTGTTGAGGTGGGCGTTACCCATAGGAGGACCACTTGGCGAGACATAAACGGAGCAGACGAACGGACTTCAGTTGTTGAGGAGGCCCTATATACCCACCCATTAGGTGGGATTCCGAGAGGACGACTCAGTGGTTGTTTTTTTTTGCTATACTGTAGTTGTTCTAGCTTTCAGTTGTATTGTACTTTCAGTTAGGTTTGTATACAAGCCCATTTACCTTTCAACACTTACTTTTTTACTCAGTTTACTCTGTGCTTACATTAGTTGGGTACTATGTTTTGTTTTTTACTTTTATATAAAGGCAATGACATTCCTTTTTATTGGGATTTACACCTTTGGTGCTAGTCGCCAGCCCCTGGCCAATGGAAGGCGGGCTTGGGGTAGTCTTGGCACGAGCCCTCAGGATGGGTAGTGACCCAAATTTAAATACCTTAACATATTCAATAGCCCATCAATACAAATTTTTCAATGAAGTTCTACCCACTCAGGCTTTCCATGAGAGAGTAGGAAAATATAAATCATTTTCTACTCATCACGGTAGCAGCTGTCCTTGATCTTGGTGGCAGTTTCTCCAAATCAATACCTTGAGTGGAGGATCGGTGGTTTATTTATATTATCAGGATGGACTCTTCCCAACACATTTCACAGCCTATAATGTGTTTACATGTCGTGTAATCCCGATCTGAGGTTGCCTCCATTATTTTTGAATCTATGTGAATCTCCATAATAGATTTTGGAATATTTACTCATTTAACAACTGATAAACTGTACTTGTGGCATGTAATTGGATTTCATGGAGTATAATCTTATCATGACTCGTTTTGTAGGTGAATTTCCCTTGATGAAGTCATTAATTATAATTGTATTATATGACATGTATTCATTCTTCTATTGTTTTCCATCTCCAATTCATCCTAAAAAATTTGATGTCACAGCGCTTCGCTTCACTCACTACTGATGTTTTCTTTAGCTCCATTATTTGACTCTTTTCAATCCTTTTTCAAATATTCATTGTATACTTTCATAAAATTGGAAACATGTTATTACAACCCAAAATTTTCAAGATTCATCATTTAATTACACAAATCAATACATAAAAATACTGTAAAATATATCCATGAAAAACACATATCACACCCCTAAAAAATTCCATATAAAATGTCCATCTATAAATCCATAAAATCGTTATATGGGTTCTATTATTTCTAAATACAAACTATAGGGTCCTTATGATGATATTCAATGGAGTTCATTCAAATAATATGTAATTCCCTTAACCAATCAATTTCTTTATAATTCTTATTTTAATTAATATTAATTTGTGATATGTATCATAAAATAAAAACATTAGTATCCTAAATAAACTATAATTTTTCTATTTTTACAACCACTATTACACACCCTCTTACTATTTAATTGGAAATAGAAATTACCACTCATGCATTTGTACGACATACCTTCTCCATATAGCGATAAAATTCCTTTTCTAGTCACCATATTTTCATGTATGGGTATTATGATGGGTTTACGATGTATATATTAATTTTATTAAATTATTTTGATTATTTATTAATAATATCATATATAAATTATTACCATTTTATCTATTATAAAATGAAAACGTCACTCGCGAGTTTGTGTGGACAACCACATCCAAGAAGGAAAGTGATTGGTTATTCATTTCTATTTTACAAGGATAGTAATAAGGCTACATTTTATGAATATATATTATAAATATGATATTATAATGATTATCTAATTATTAATTACTAAATTGTATTATTTCACTCTATTGATTTATATTTGAAAACAACATTCATGTTTTTATGACCTACCATATCCAAGATCAATTTTATTAATTTTTCTATCAATGCCATTATGGATGAATATATATATATATAATTAATATCTATATATATTAATAATGTACATGATTCTAGTATATATATTAAATAAATTTATATTTGTTATAAAAAAGTTTAATGAATGTTCAAAGTAATCAAACTCAAGGATATAAATTTTCATCTATCTTTTATTTCTATAATATACATACCATATTCACCACTTATTTATTTTATGTGGTTTATATACCTACCATGAATAAATTTTATGATTATTATTATGAAATATATTGATATTTACATATCCATCTATGGTTATTTCTATCATGGGGATTACGATTCAATTATTTCCAATGTTGTCAGGGTTTAATCATATAATTTCCTTGTTTTCCTGGATTGTTTATGATTAAGTTTCCAATTATGAAAAATTTTGATTTACCTCTAATGAAGGTACTGAATTTTATTTTACTCAAGTTATTTCTTTAATATAAAACATTCCATTCATTTTCATCAATTTTTTTCCTTAAGGGACTAAAATTATGTTTTTAGGTAAAATTGAATTTATTTTTCTATTCTGTTGAAACATTTTTATTCTATATCCATGTTTTATAAAAAAAATTCAACATATATTTTACTACTCTACTAATATATTTTAATGTTATTTTGACCATTTCATTTTTTATAAACTAATTTAAAAGGAATATTTTTCCATTTTTCTAATTTTGTAATATTTATCATTTTTCTCAAAAAAATGTGAAAGGAATGTTTTCTTTTATCTAATATTTCATGAATGGAATTTACCACTATCACGAGAGTTAATGGTTTTGAAGAATGTATTACACATGTTTAGTTTTATTTGTAATGAAATTTCTTTCATTGATATTTATATTTTTTAGATTTTAAGTATGTTATTTTAATGATGAAATGGTATTTCCTCATTGAATATTGAAACTAATATTTTTAATACATTTTTTAATAAAGATAAAATCAATTCATGTTACACTTGGTTTACATGGAAAATGATCCAATGAAGGAATAATTATGCTTTCTATTGATGGTTCAATATTATTATCATAAGATGATTATAAAGCCAAATCATTTTCCATGATTTATGCTGTGATGATGGGATGTAATGTTTATGAAACCTATTTATTTTTATGGGTTTTGATATGATGAATATTTTTTGATATTTTGGAACCCATATGTATGATTTTAATTATGTGATGGGTGGGACCTGAATTATATATGACCCTAATGCATTGGGTGAAGTTAGTTAGCACATGAAGAATTTTTTTTTTTGCATGAACCAAATTTGTTTCTTTGAATACAACATGTATGGGCCGAGTTTTCATGTCCACATAGTTATGTGTGGACCCAGAATTCTGGTCCATCAGATTATGAGTTGAACTATATTTAATTTTCATATTCAAGGACATATATTTTATTTCCATAAGATTATGTATGGACAAAAGCTTCTTGTCCAAAAGTTTATGCATAGGCCAAGCTTTCAATTATATATGATTAGACATGGTCCTGGAATTCATGTCCATAAGTTTAGGAGAAGGCCTAATTTCATGTCCATAACATAATAAGTGAACATATTTCTACTTATAAATTTTAAAAATGTGAAAATACAAATTTTCCCCATTCTAGATTCTATTTTATGATCACATTGATCAAATTCCATGATTTTCTTTATGATTAATGGCTTAAAAACTACCATGATTTATTCCATGACTCAGGATTATGATATATGTCATGCATGGTTTGTTATTAAATTATTAAACTCGTGTTCTTATATAATTAAGCTCATGTCATTCCAAAGTGTTCATTTATATCATGCTTGTTTACCCTTACTGAGTATATATGATCACCCCTTAATATGTTTCCATTCCCAGGATATGAAGAATGTTTTATGTAGGGTATGTCTATAAATTGTAATTTGAGGGAATATTATTAATAGATATATTCAATAAAAAATAAGAATATTTTATAGTCTCCAAGAATAGTAAACATTTATTTTCCTCAAGAATATATTTCTTAAATTTAGTTAATATTCATTTCAAAAAATATAGATATCCTCATAAAAATATCCAATGCTTGTTTGCCAACGGTTCTGCTGAACCATTGGCATAGATGTATAAAACATGTATTTCCCAACGGTTTGAAGAAACCGTTGGGAAATATAAAATTTTTTGTCCCTTTACCAACGGTTTTACAAAACTATTGGTAAATCCCATGACATAGGAAGGATTTCCCAATGGTTTATGTAAACCGTTGGTAAATCTCACCTTTCCCCTAAAATCTCAGTGATCTCGAGATCCCATCCACGCGATTGAACTGCGAAAATTGAGACCTAAGATCTCTATCGCGTGGAAAATCATTCAACCAGATCTATACTCAATCACAAGGTTGTTTTGTTCTACACTTCAAATCTATAAGTAGTATGTTACGTTTAATGTTTCGCATCTAATTTTTTTATTTTCTGTTTTGATTTGGCATAAACCTAAGGTTCGTGGAGTACGGTATACCCAACAATTTCAATTCCATTTGTTATTTGTTTTCTGTTTTTGTTCTGGTGTCAAGTGTGAATCAATTTTTTGTTCTATTTTTGTTTTATGTTTTTGTTCTTGTGGGTGGTGTTGGGGGTGCAGTAGGTGGGGGGAGGGGGTGTGCTGGTGGGGTTTTGAGGTGGGGGTTGTACAGGTGGGGGTGGGGGTGGGTTGTGTAGGTGGGGGTGGGGGAGGGGTGGGTTGTGCGGGTGGGGTGAAATTAGAGGGGGATTGTTGTGCAAGTGAGTGGGGGGGGGGGAGGGGAGTGTGTAGGTTGGGGGGTGGGCTAGGCAGGTCAGAGTCTTGGGGGTGAGGTGCGGGTTGTACAGGTGGGGGTGGGGGTGGGTTGTGCAGGTGGGGGTGGGGGAGGGGGGTTGTGCAGGTGGGGGGTTAAAGTGGAGGGGGGTGTTGTCAAAGTAGGTGGGGGGAGGGGAGTGTGCAGGTTGGGGGTGGTCTGGGCAGGTGGGAGTCTGTTGAGGGTGAGGTGGGGGGTGGGGTGTACAGGTGGTGGTGGGGGGAGGGGGCTGTGCAGGTGGGGGTGGGGGGAGGGGGGGTTGTGCATGTGGGGGGTGAAGGTGGGGGTGGCTGTGCAAGTGGGTCGGGGGGGAGTGTGTAGGTTGGGGGTGGGCTGGGTAGCTGGGAGTATGTTGGGGGTGAGGTGGGGGTTGTGTAGTGGGTGGATGGGAGGGGGTTGTGCAGGTGGGGGTGGGGGAGGGGGGGGGGTTGTGCAAGTGGGGGTGCAGGTGGGGGGGGGGGGGGGGTTGTGCAGTCAGTGGATGGGAGGGGGTTGTGTAGGGGGATTCTATTGGGGGTGATGTGTGGAGGTGGGGTTGTGCAGGTGGGAAGTCATCACATCCTTAGTTCACCAAAAATCATGGGGAATTCATCACTTCTAGAGATTTGGATATTTTTGGGGCCTCTTTAGTTTTGGTTCTTGTCTAGTCATCTTGATTAGTAAGTATCACATGATCTAAAAGTGACATCAACTATATATGATGAATTCATTCTCCCACAACACATTTTTCTAGAAATAATATATCCTTAGAAGGTTGTTCGAGCCTTTTAGAATCCAATTCCCCAACATTTTCCAAATTTCAAACATGATACCATCATGTTATCAGGTCACTAATCCTACAAAATTGAATTTTTACTAAAAAATACTATTCTAATCCATAACACCCATATTTTGTGTAATGCCCCGACCCAGTTACCTAGATTCGGTGCATTATTGCGTAACATTGGCATGATCACAAAAGATCAAGTCTCGAAAGACCGATTAGTTTAGTAGCCTTGGAAACACTAGATACATTCATAAATGTTACATTACATCATAAAGTGAAAAACTACAATAACATAGTCTCCATTTTCCACACTCATATCCCCTTCATACTATCCCTGCAGTTAATTCCTAAAATAATTATTCATATCTTGGAAAAATAAAAACATTGAAGGGGGTGAGCTCAGATGCTCAGTAAGGATAACAATATAGAGGAAGCTTTCATAAATAAACATACATATTTAAAGCATGTATAACTAAAAAAGCCTTTTAAACATGAACTTCAACATAATATGGAAAAATTAAAATGAAATAATGTCATTTACTTATTCACATGGATATTCTACTGGTCAAATAATCACATGCAATATCAATAACCAATTTCATAATGATAGAATGCATAATGCCAGACTATCATAACCACATAGCCAAGGCCTCGTGCCAGGACTACATATAATATTTTGTCAAGGCCTCGTGCCAAGACACTAGTTTGTCTCATGAGACCTGCCGATGCATCGAGGAGCTATAGCGGGCTCCACCCATCATTGATTAAGTCAAATGCATTCCTCATATGAACAGGTTTAAACATATCATGAACCATAACATAATCTTATCACATAACACATGCATAAAGAAAACATAACATTTCCACATTTCGATCACAAGATATAGATACAACTCATTGATATAATAAAAAAAAATTCAAAACCATTTTCAATTCCAAAATAAAAGAAAATTAAAACATTGTAATTATTTTTCATTTCAAAAAAAGTTATGGCTTGTAGAGGATGCCAAAACTCGAATAATGGTCACGGTGGTGGAGAAGTCATTGTCGCCGCATACGTACAACAAAAAAACATTCCTTTTTGTTGTTTAGTAAAATGCTTCATATAAAAAAATTCCTTTTGAATAAACATAGAAGTCAAAGGGGATTATACACCGTATAAAAGAAAGTTTTGTATAAAACAAAATATGCCTCAATGAAAAGAGATTGAGACAAAGTCCTTTACAAAGATCATTTTTTAAATAAAATAGATCTATTATGTGTATTCACTATAATTACACATAAATACAGTAAAAATACAAGATATGACATAATAATATTATGACATAATTTTAAAGTACGAGATTAACCCAAAAAATGGAAATTGGGTTAAGAAGTTCACATACCTCGTGTATGACTTGACTCGATCTTTCTTTAACCTACTGAATAATAAACTAGAGTTAATTTATAATTGACTAAGAACATTTTTCAAGTTCATTATTCCTTTTATATCACTTATTACCATGTTATGAACATTATGTAATTATTTAAGTTAATAACGGTCGTTTTGTCGATCGTTGGTACTTGAGTCAAAAATAAACTTCTTATAATTACAAGTTGTTCATATGGTAAAATATCCATTATATCTAGAATTTTATTCATGATTTAGATATCATATATATCATATATATCCAGTATATACATGCATTTATAATATTACATAACATTTAGAGGTAAGAAATGAAATGCACCGTTTATGGAGACGGTAAGTCGTACGTATGCATGAACACTACTTTCATTTCTATTTCATATTTAATGGAATGAAATTATAATTATATAAAGGTATAGTATAATTATATTATAATATAATTTATAATACCATTTACTCCATCCTTTATACATCCAACATATGGCATTAACGATTCAAATCACTTTGCGGGGGAAGTAGTTCGCATTTCCTAAAATGAAACTATCGTGTTTACCCATAATGGAAACCATAAAGGTATTCCATAAATGAAAAATATAGAAGCTTAAGTAAAACATAAACATATTATATATCATATATAAATATAGTTACATCTTAATGGCCACCTTTGAAGGTGTTATATGAGTGTTGAACAATCATCGTTTTGTGAGGCAGACATTCTCCATCCACAGAAACAGTATGTTCTTTAACCATTATATGTAGGTGTGTGTAAGTGTAGCTCTAATCCTTATTATAACAATATCCTAGTATATTGAGGATACTGTTTTTTTACAAAAAAAATGAATAAAAAGATTTTAGGGTGTTGGAGAAGAAAAATAAAACATATGAACACAAGAGAAACACTACCTTTAAAACGGGTAACTCTTTTTGATTTGATCTCAAAGGCTTCCTTGGGAAGACTTATACCCAAATTGAGGCTTCTAGGAGTAAGAGTGGGATGTGGAGAGACAAAATGGGCAGGCTTTAGCTGAGCCAATGGATTGGAATATGTGAATAAGGTGGTAGTGGTGGGGGCCTTTTATAAGAGGAGAGGAGGGGCACTCTTTGAAAGTAATGAAATGGTACTTTATTATATAATTATTTTCGGATTTTAAAGGTTCCACACTTATATATTTCAAGTATAAGTAGATAAGGGTTCTAAATATACTTATCCAAGAGTTTTTTGACAAGATTATGTGTTACAATTTATATTATCTTTTCATTTTATTTAAATCGTTAATTAATGAGGTATTGGCTGCATCATCATGGTGTCATAAAAAAATATATAATGTCTAAAAATTATAAAAAAATATCATGATGTAGGAAATATTTTTATCTTTCCAATGAATATTTATAGTCGAAATGTTAACTTATATAACCCCATGTAATAATTGTTTTAGAAAAACAACACATTTTTGTGACATTTTTATTTTAACATTAAATAAAATGGTTTTAATGTCATTTTACTTCCAAAGTGGCTCCATGGGGTCCCCAAGTTGACCCATGGATTTTCTTGGTCGGTCATGACTCATCCAGTAGGGGTAGGACAAGAGTAAGGTTATTTTCATATTTTTATAATATCATTTTTACCTTAAATTTCACTAATTACCTCTAATCGCGTTTAATTAAACTTAAAAGTTACTATTCACCAAAAAATTATTTTAATCCCATTGAACCACATTTTACTTCCTAATGACAACCATGTATGTCATATTTTTGAAAATCAAATCACAAAAGCGGTAATGTTTCATTTAAATGAAAAATCAGTTTTTTAACTACCACTTAGTGGTTTCACTATTCATCAAAAATTGAAGTTCATCAGAACAATTCCAAAATTTCAACCTAAGATATAATTGATATTCTGAATACAAAAATGATTTCTATTTTACAAAATTTCAAACATATAATTTTCATTAATTAATTTTATAATTAATTCCTGCTGTGACAACAAATAGCGTGTTTTTAAGAAACAATATATATCAAAAGACTGACAATTGTTTATGTCCAATTTCAAAGTGAAATTAATTCTAATGAACACCATTGGATAAAATGGAAAAAATATATTCTAATTATTCTTTAAAACAACTCAATAGTATAATTTATCACTATAAATTATTTTGATTAAAAAAGCTGTTTTTAAGTATTTTTCACTATTCATAAAAAATTGGAAGTTCTCAGAAAAATACCAAAAAATCAACATAAGCTAATTTCGATATTCTGAATCCAAAATTGAAGTCCATTTTGAAATTTAAAATATATATAATTTCAAAAAGTGGATATTACTATTCATAATGGCTATTTTGATTGGTCGTGGTGTGTTAGAATCTCGAACTTGCGTACAATGCAAGCTGTTGCATTATTGAAAGAGAAGCGTATCATGGAAGCTCGGGGTGTTACATTCTCCCCTCCTTTAATAAATTGTTTCCTTGCAATTTGTAATTTTTCTTTGAAAATAAAAGGTTGAAAATAGAAAATACCTTTGTGGAAAACCCACATCAGAAATAAGGTTAATAAATATATAACTTTAAAAGAAATAAAAATAAGTACAAAGGTCACCCGAGATAGCCCATACAAGGATTCTATGAAAATATGGATATGGAGGAAAATAAAACCATCAAGGTCTAATGGAGAGTTGTATAAAACAGGATTAGGAGAAAGTTAACTACAAGAAAATCACAAACATGTGATTGGTTAAACGGTCATTGGTTACCCAATTGGAAAAGTTAACCGACAACATTTTTGTTTTAAGTTACCTTTTATAATGTTGAGGAATTTATATAAGAGATTTACTATGAACATAAGGAAATATACTTACATGTCACATAAACATTCATTTTTTATTAAATTTTTACCACAAACCCATCATACACTTCAAAAGGTAATAGAACTCAAAATATTCAATTTATCATAATTGTATAAGGTTCCAAATATTAACACATACCATTTAGATTCGGAAAACTATTTTGTAATAACCAGGGACTTCCTGTAGGCTAGTGGTAGGTAATAAAGGCCTGTCGCACTATGGTTGTGGGTTCTATTCCCACAGCATTGTCTGACGCGACGGGTTGTCAAATGGTCTGTGTTCTGTCCTTTTTATAAATATCCAAAAATGACCTTAACAATAGTATCCAATGTAAAATATAATCCATTACAACCTTTAAAGTTATCCAAAATACCTCTGTCCAGACATTATTCAAAAGGTCTCTAAATTCCAAAATCAATTGTAACATCAGATTCTCCAAAAAATTAAAGTTTCTGTTATTGTCACATACTAAAAATATGATTACCTTCAGCATATTAAAACCTTAATGAAAACAACAAGTACTGCAGTACAATCCTTACATGTCACATTATTCTTATAACCAGTACATCATTGATACACCACTCAAATGACATGATTCTTTAATAACAACATAAGAACTCTAATCATTCCCCCTCATCTGTGGTATTATCATAACTTGATTATTATCCAATAGAATCATTTTGGGAATACTCCGATGATTTGGACGTTGGTTTGCATAGTGTCCCCACTCCATGCAGATGAAGCATTGTACATTTGAACACTTTTTCTTACCCTTGAAATCACGCACTTGGTGTCCTTTTTCTCCACACTTTTAACAAACTCACATTCCCTTCAGGCAAGTTCCAAGGTGTTTCTTCCCACTGTTATCACATATTGGGAAATTATTATTTTCCCTCTTCCCTTTATCCATATTTCTCTCTTCCATCCTTTTCTTCTCTTGCTTACCATAAAATCCATAGGACCTAGAAAATTCTTTACTTATCTTATTAACACATGATACTATTTCTTCATATGTTGAGAACAAATGGGAGACTATTTCCCTTCTAAATGTCGGCTTAATTCCGTGAGAGAGATAATCCTTCTTACTCTTTGGATCCTACGTATTGCTGGAGTTCACATTCCTTCTACTGGGCTCAATTTCTATACAATGGCATAAACTAGGTCAGTTTATGAATTGCAATGAATAATTCCAAACTTGTAAAATACTTAACAAAAATTGAACAGTTTATGGATACAATCCAGAATAATAAAAGTGTTTTCTTTGAGGATGTATATACTTATAAACCCTTTATAATGGTTTGTAAAAATGAGAATTATCCTATGCATATCCCCTAGGAGTGTCGTGACCAAGAGTGAAGCAAGGCCCTTTGTTGTGCCCCAGTTCCTATTCGAGTCTAGCTCAAAGTGGTGTTTTTGGGTTTTACCCCTAGGTACATCTGTGGCAGAGCCGCCTCTACATGCTCATATCGAGACATGGATGTATTTCTTGGAAAACTCAAAAAATCAATATAATACCAAAATTCTAGGATGTTATTATATAATAATCCTCAAAGTCTATCTTAGGGCTATGTGCTCTAATTAGAGTTTATCTAAATCAAGCTTCCAAGGTTAGTACTAAACTGCCTCTGATACCAACTGTAACGCCCCGACCCCTGTTACCTAGAGTCGGTGCATTATTACGTAACATTGGAATGATCACAAAAGATCATGTCTCGAAAGTCCTATTAGTTTAGTAGCCATAGAAACACTAGATACATTCATAAATGTTACATTACATCATAAAGTGAAAAACTAAAATAACATAGTCTCCATTTTCAAAACTCATATCCCCTTCAGACTATCCCTTCAGGTCATTCCTAAAATACTTCTTCACATCCTAGAAAAATTAAAACATTGAAAGGGGTGAGCTCAAATGCTCAGTAAGGATAACAATATAGAAGAAGCCTTCATAAAAAAACATAAACATTTAAGGCAATGTATAACTAAACAAAAGCCTTTTAAACATGAACATAAACATAATATGGAAAAAGTAAAATGAAATAATTCCATTTACTTATTCACATAGATATTCTACTGGTCGAATAATCTCATGCAATATTAATAACCACTTTCATAATGATGGAATGCATAATGCCAGACTATCATAACCACGTAGCCAAGGCCTCGTTCCAGGACTACAAATAATATTTTGTCAAGGCCTTGTGCCAAGACACTAGTTTGTCTCATGAGACCTCCTGATGCGTCGAGGAGCTATAGCGGGCTCCACCCGTCACTGATTAAGTCCAATGCATTCTTCATATGAACAGGTTTAAACATATCATGAACTATAACATAATTGTATCACAAAACACATGCATAATGGAAACATATCATTTCCACATTTCAATCACAAGATATCAATATAACACATTGATATAATAAAAACATTTTCAAAACCATTTTAAATTCCAAAATAAATGAAAATTACAACTTTGTAATTATTTTTCATTTAAAAAAGTTATGGCTTGCAGAGGAAGCTGAAACTCAAATAATGGTCATGGTGGCGGAGAAGTCATTATCGCCGCATACATACAACAAAAAACATTCATTTTTGTAGTTTAGTAAAATGCTTCATATAAAAAGATTTCTTTTGAATAAACGTATAATTCAAAGGGGTTTATACACCGTATAAAAGAAAGTTGTGTATAAAACAAAATATGCCTCAATGAAAGGAGATTGAGACAAAGTCCTTTACAAATATCATTTTTTAAAATAAAATAGATCTATTATGTGTATTCACTATAAGTACACATAAATACAGTACAAATACATGATAGTACATAAAAATATTATGACATAATTTGAAAGTATGAGATTAACCCAAATAATGGAAATTGGGTTAAGAAGTTCCATTACCTCGTGTCCAAATTGACCTGATCGTTCTTTAACCTCATGAATAATAAACTAGAGTTAATTTCTAATTCATTAAGAACATTTGTAAAGTTCATTATTCCTTTTATATCACTTATTACCATGTTATGAACATTATGTAATTATTTATGTTAATAACGGGCGTTTTGTCGATCTTTGGTACTTGAGTCAAAAATAAACTTCTTATAATTACAAGTTGTTCATGTGGTAAAATATCCCTTATATCCAGAATTCTATTCATGATGTAGATATCATTTATATCATATATATTTAGTATATACATGAATTTAAAATATTACATAACATTTAGAGGTATGAAATGAAATGCACCGTTCATGGAGACGGTAAGCTGTACGTACGCATGAACGCTACTTTCATTTCTATTTCGTATTTAATTGAATGAAATTATAATTATATAAAGGTATAATATAATTATATTATAATATAATGTATAATACCATTTACTCCATCCTTTATACATCCCACATATGGCATTAACGATTCAAATCACTTTGAGGGGGCAGTAGTTCGCACTTCCTAAAATGAAAATATCGTGTTTACCCATAATGGAAACCATAATGGTATGCCATAAATGAAAAAAACATAAGCTTAAGTAAAACATAAACATATTATATATCATATATAAATATAGTGATATCTTAATGGCCACCTTTGATGGTGTTATATGAGTGTTGAATAATCATCGTTTCGTGAGGCAGAAATTCGCCATCCACAGAAACAGTATGTTCTTTAACCATTAGACGTAGGTGTGTGTAAGTGTCGCTCGAATCCTTTTTATAAAAACATACTAGTATATTTAGGATACTTGTTTTGTTACAAAATAAATGAATAAAAAGATTTTATGGGGTTGGAGAAGCAAAATAAAACATAAGAACACAAGAGAAAACACTACCTTTAAAACGGGTAACTCTTTTTGATTTGATCTCAAAGGCTTCCTTGGAAGACTTCTGCCCACAGTGAGGCTTCAAGGAATAAGATTTGGATGTGGAGAGTCAAAATGGGCAGGGGTTGGCCGATCCAAAGGCTTGGAAGGTGTGAATAAGGTGGTAGTGTTGGGGTCCTTTTATAAGAGGAGAGGAGGGGCACTCTTGGAAAGTAATGAAAGTTTACATTATTATATAATGATTTTCAGATTATAAAGCTCCCATACGTATATATTTTGAGGATAAGGTGCTACGTGTTCTAAATATACTCATCCAATTTGTTTTGGACAAGTGTATGTCTTTGAATTTACATTATCTTTTCATTTTATTTAAATCGTTAATTAAAAGGTAATGGCTGCATCATCATGGTGTCATAAAATATTTAATTTATTTAATGTCTAAAATTAAAAAAAAATATCATGATGTAGGAAATATTTTTATATCTCCAATTAATATTTATAGTCTAAAATTTAACTTATATAACCCCATGTAATAATTGTTTTAGTAAAACAACACATGTTTGTGACATTTTTATTTTAACATTAAATAAAAATATTTTAATGTCACTTTCCTTCCAAAGTGGCTCCATGGGGTCCCCAAGTTGACCCATGGATTTTCCTGGTCGGCCATGACTCATAAAATAGGGTTAGGACAAGTTTAAGGTTATTTTCATATTTTTATAATATCATTTTTACCTTAAATTTCACTAATTACCTTTAATCGCGTTTAATTAAACATAAAAGATACTATTCACCCAAAAATTATTTTAATCCCATTGAACAACCTTTTACTTTCCAATGAAAACCATGTATGTCGGATTTTTTAAAATAAAATCACAGAAGCGGTAATGTTTCATTTAAACGAAAAATCAGTTTTTTAACTACCACTTAGTGGTTTCACTATTCATAAAAAATTGATGTTTTTCAGAACAATTCCAAAATTTCACCCTAAGCTATAATTGATATTCTGAATTCAAAAATGATTCCTATTTTACAAATTTTCAAACATATATGTTTCATTAATTAATTTTATAATTAATTCCCGCTGTCACAACAAATAGCGTGTTTTTAAGAAACAATTTATATCAAAAGATTGACAATTGTTTATGTCCAGTTTCAAAGTGAAATTAATTATAATGACCACCATTGGATAAAATGGAAAAAATATATTCTAATTATACTTTAAAACAACTCAATAGTATAATTTATCACTATAAAATATTTTTCATTAAAAAAGTTGTTTTTAAGTATTTTTCACTATTCATAAAAAATTGGAAGTTCTCAGAAAAATACAAAAAATTCAACATAGGCTAATTTCGATATTCAGAATTCAAAAATGAAGTCCATTTTGAAATATAAAATATATATAATTTCTAAATGTGGGTATTACTATTCATAATGGCTATTTTGACTGGTCGTGGTGTGTTAAAATCTCGAACTTGCGTACAATGCAAGCTATTGCATTATTGAAAGAGAAGTGTATCGTGGAAGATCGGGGTGTTACATTTTGTTTTTCATAACATGAATAACAACCCAATTAAATCTCATAGCTCTCATTCATACCCCTGTGGACAGCTCACCCACCCCCTAGACACCCCCTACCGCCTAGACAGCCCTGCCACCCTCGTGGACAGTCCGCCCACCCCCTGGACACCTTGTACCCCATGGACAACCCCGCCACCCCCATGGAAAGCCTGAACACCCCCTGGACACCCCCTACTACCTGGACAGCGCCCCAACCCCGTGGATAGCCCGCCCACCCCCTAGACACTCCCCCCCCCCCCACCCCACCCTCGTGGATAGCCCACCCACCCCCCTAGACACCCCTCCCCCTAGATAGCCCTTCCACCCTCATGGACAGCCCGCTTACCCCTGGACACCCCGTACCCCCTGGACAACCCTGCCACCCCCGTGACACCTTGTACCCCCTGGAAATCCCCCCCCCCCCCCCCACCCCCGTGGATAGCCCGCCCACCCCCTAGACACCCCTCCCCCTAGACATCCCTGCCACCCTCGTGGGCAGCCCGCTTACCCCTGGACACCCCGTACCCCCTGGACAACCCCGCCACCCCCATGGACAGCCCGCCCCCGATTACAAAAAAGCAAATAACTCTGAATTTCCTCCGATTTCCAAAAGCCCCTGACCAGGTGAACCCTAACCTGAGGTCTTCCATCTGATCGGTTGCAACTCCTCCATCCAGGTTAGAATCCTTCAACCTTTTCCCAAATACAGACATAGAATCCCTCATTTAGGTAATTGACGTTGTTAGGGTAGTGGGGTAGGTGGTTTTCCTTTTTTTTAGTGGGGTCATATGGTACTTTCAGTGGACTTTAGTTTGGGTGTTATGAAATGTACTAACTTTTCACAATATTTCCATTTTTTAGAATCAATAACTTATTTAAAAAACTCTATTTACACATTCTTCATCTTTCATGAAACGCATTCACTTTGTAATATCTTGAACAATGTTTTATCAGGTCTACGGTGTCTTCTTGGTATGTGATAAATGAAAAAATTACAAAACACATCTCACCTCAAATCTAGGCACACATAACTGAATTAATCAGTATATCTTTACATTGTTTTAATAGTTCAATAGTTCAACTAGAAACTCCTTCCTTTATCATTTACTTAAATATATTTTCTAATAAATTTCAATACTACTTAATTGTTTATGAAAAATTGACTTATATAAATTCTTTTTACAGAATGTATAGAAGATGGATGTATGAAACCGATCGGATCTCAAGCGATTTTCAAAACAATTTGGAGAGATTTATAGATTTTTCATTTCCTAATAATTGAGATAGTGGTCACATACACTTCCCATGTTCCAATTGTGTTGGTAGACCTTGGTTGAGCCGTGAAGAAGTCAGCTACCACATAACCAAAAATGATTTTCAAGCAAACTACTTTGTGTGGTATCATAATGGGGAGAAAATGAAATCTCAAAATGGTGATGATCAAAATGAAAGGACTGGAATGGAAAATTTGTTAGATGATCAGTTTCTGTTTATTCGTCATCATCAAAAAGAAAGGATTTTGACTCAAGAAGACTTTGATATGAGGACATCTGATGCATCTAGTGAAAATGATGATATTGATAGGGTGAAAAAATTTAATGATCCTGCCCTGACTCCAGTATATCGACAATGCGATAAAATGAAAAAGCTGGAATTTTTAATCTGATTGTTTCATGGGAAAACTATGTATGGGATTTCTAATACAGCAATCAATTAAATTCTTAACCCCTTGAAGTATTTACTTCCAGATGATGCAGATATTCCCTCAAACCACTATATGGCATGGAAGTTATTTGAGAAACCTGTATTTTCAAGAAACAAAATTCATGCTTGCCCGAATGATTGCAGTTTATTCTGGGAGCAAACCGCTGAACGAAATGATTATATAAAATGTGGCACTGTAACATCCCACATAAGTAATAAATAATAGATATTTTTATATATTCCTATTAATGAATTAGATAGTGTTTTAGAGGCTTAAAATGAAAATATATCCAATCTTAAGCATGGAATACACTAATATTTTTAAAAGATTATTTTACTTCCTTTTAATGGAAAACCATTTTTAAATCTATATTTTTACAATTTTACAAGCTATGATTTTCAAAAAAAACTTATTCTTTATGATTGGGACATCAAAATTTACTTTGTCTGATTTTTGGTATTTTTTCGATAAAGTTCATTTTTTAATGAATAGTGAAAAATGTTGTATTTTAATTCAAAACCTTTTTTAATATAATTTATTTATATGATTATATTATCTTTTGAATTTGTTTTAAAGTGAAATTAGAATATATTTTTACCATTTAATCCAATGGTGGTCATTGGAATCAATTTCACTTTGATATTGGGCTTAAACTAGTGTCAATCTTTTGATACTTATTGTTTCATAAAAACACGCTATTTGTCTTGACAACGGGAATTAATTATTAAAATAATGAATGCATATTATATGTTTTGAATTTTGTAAAATAGAGATCATTTTTGAATTCAGAATATCAAATATAGCTTAGGGTGAAGTTTTGGAATTTTTCTGAAAAACATCAATTTTTGATAAATAGTGAAACCACTAAGTGGTAGTTAAAGAAACTGCTTTTTCGTTTTAATGAAACTTTGCCACTTTTGTGATTTGATTTTCAAAAATCTGACATACATGGTTGTCATTAAGAAGTAAAATGTGGTTCAATGAGATTAAAATAATTTTTTTGGTGAATAGTAACTTATAAGTTCTTAATCGCGATTAGAGGTAATTAGTGTAGTTTAATGTAAAAATAATGTTTTAATAATATGAGATGAGCTTGAAACATGTCCTACCCTAATTGGATGTGTCATGGCCGACCAATACAATCCATGGGTCAACTTGAGGACCCCATGGAGCCACTTTTGTTGGGAAATGACATAAATAACTTTTTATTTAATGAAAAAGTAAAAATAACACAAACATGAGATGTTTTACTAAAACAATTTTTACATAAGGTTATACAAGTCTGATTTTTGATTATAAATGTTCATTGGAAAGCGAAAACTATTTCCTACATCATAGTATTTTTTTATAATTTTTAGACTTTAAATAAATTAAATTATTTATGACATCATGATGATGCAGCGATTACCTC
This sequence comes from Viscum album, assembly GCA_963277665.1. Lineage (NCBI taxonomy): Eukaryota > Viridiplantae > Streptophyta > Magnoliopsida > Santalales > Viscaceae > Viscum > Viscum album. Next base: position 364,143,447 of record OY728162.1, on the reverse strand, counting down.
ATTAATAAAGGATTTAAATAAAATGAAATGATAATATAGAATCTATGACCTAAACATGTCCAAAGCCTATTGGATGGGTGGATTTAGAACCCTTATCACCTTACCCTTGAATTATATCAATGTGGGACCTTTTGAATCCGAAACTCATTTTAAAATAAAGTAACATTTCTTTACTTTCCAAGAGTGCCCCTCCTCTCCTCTTATAAAAGACCCCCACCTCTACCTCCATTACCACACTTCCAAAGACTTTGGCTCGGCCAAACCCAATCCATTTTGTCTCTCCACATCCCTCTCTTACTCCTTGAAGCCTCACTTTGGGCAGAAGGCTTCCCAAGGAAGCCTTTAAGCTCAAACCAAAGGGAGTTACCCGATTTTAAGGTAATGTCTTCACTTGAGTCCTTTTGTTTTATTTTGCTTCTCCAACCCCCTAAACTCTTTTTATTCATTTATTTTGTAAAAACTCCAGTATCTTCAATATAATAGTAATTTTTTATAATAATGATTCGAGCTATACCAACACCCACCTAGATCTAATGGTTAATGAACATATTTTTTCCGTGGATGGCGAATTTCTGCCTCCCGAAACGATGATTGTTCAACATTATTTTAACACCATCAAAGGTGGCCATTAAGATGACACTATATTTATATATGATATATAATATGTTTATGTTTTCCTTAAGCTTATTTATTTTTAATTTTGGGAATACCTTTATGGTTTCCATTATGGGTAAACACGATATCTTCATTTAAGAAAGTGCGGACTACCACACCCTCAAAGTGATTTGATTCGTTAATACCACATGCGGGACGTATAAATGATGGAGTTATGATATTATATATGATATTACATTGGAATTATAATATACCTTTATATCATTATGATTCCATTCTATAAAATACGAAAAAGAAATGAAAGTAGCGTTCATGCGTACGTACGGCTTACTGTCTCCATGAACGGTGCATTTCATTTCATACCTCTAAATGATTATGTAATATTATAAATGCATGCATGTACTAGATATATATGACATATATGATATCTAAATCATGAATCCCATTATGGATATAATGGATACATGAAATACTTGTAATTATAAAGGGTTTATTTTTTACTCAAGTACCAATGATCGTTAAAACGACCGTTATTAACTTAAATAATTACATAGTATTCATGACATGGAAATAAGTGATATAAAAGGAATAATGAACATTAAAAAGGTTCTTAAACAAGTAGAAATTAACTCAAGTTTATTATTCAGGAGATTAAATGTAACGCCCCGACCCCAGCTACCCAGAGTCGGTGCATTACTTCGTAACATTGGCATGATCACAAAAGATCAAGTCTCGAAAGACCGATTAGTTTAGTAGCCTTGGAAACACTAGATACATTCGTAAACGTTACATTACAACATAAAGTGAAAAACTAATAACAAAGTCTTCATAGTTCACACTCATATCCTCTTTTGACTATCCCTGCAGGTCATTCATAAAATACTTCTTCACATCCTGGAAAATATTAAAACATTGAAAGGGGTGAGCTCAGATGCTCAGTAAGGATAACAATAATGCGGAAGCTTTCATAAATAATCATTAACAATTAAGGCAATGTATAAATAAAACAAAAGCCTTTTAAACATGAACTTCAACATAATATGGCAAAAGTAAAATGAGATAATGCCATTCACTTCTTCACATGGATATTCTACTAGTCGAATAATCACATGCAATAACAATAACCACTTTCATAATGATGGAATGCATAATGCCAGACTATCTTAACCACGTAGTCAAGGCCTCGTGCCAAGACCACAAATAATATTTTGTCAAGGCCTTGTGCCAAGACACTAGTTTGTCTCATGAGACCTGCCGATGCATCGAGGAGCTATAGCGGGCTCCACCCGTCACTTATTAAGTCCAATGCATTCCTCATATGAATAGGTTTAAACATATCATAAACCATAACATAATCATATCACATAAACAATGCATAAAGGAAACATAACATTTCCACATTTCAATCACAAGATATCAATACAAAACATTGATATAATAAAAACGCTTTCAAAACCATTTTCAATACCAAAATAAAAGAATGTTAAAACATTGTATTTATTTTTCTTTTTAAAAAAAGGTATGGCTTGTAAAGGAAGCCGAAACTCAAATAATGTTCACGGCGGCGGAGAAGTCGTTGTCGCCGCATAAGTACGGAATGAAAAACATTCCCTTTTTGTCGTTTAGTAAAATGCTTCGTATAAAAAGATTCCTTTTGAATAAACTTAAAAGTCAAAGGGGTTTATACACCGTATAAAAGAAAGTTGTGTATAAAACCAAATATGCCTCAATGAAAGGAGATTGAGACGAAGTCCTTAAAAATATCATTTTTAAAATAAAATAGATATATTATGTGTATTCACTATAGGTACACATAAAGAAAGTAAAAATACAAAATAAGACATAATAATATCATGACATAATTTGAAAGTAGGAGATTAACCCAAAGAATGGAAGTTGGGTTAAGAAGTTCCCTTACCTTGTGTCCGACTTGACTCAACCGTTCTTTAACCTCCTGAATAATAAACTAGAGTTAATATCTACCTTATTAAGAACCATTTTCAATTTCATTATCCTTTTTATATCACTTATTACAATGTTATGAACATTATGTAATTATTTAAGTTAATAACGGTCGTTTTGTCGATCTTTGGTACATGAGTCAACAATAAACTTCTTATAATTATAAGTTGTTCATGTGGTGAAATATCCATTATATCCAGAATTATATTAATGATGTAGATATCATATATATAATATATATACAGTATATACATTCATTTATAATATTACGTAACATTTAGAGGTAAGAAATGAAATGCACCGTTCATGGAGACGGTAAGCCGTACGTACGCATGAACGCTACTTTCATTTCAATTTCATATTTAATGGAATGAAATCATAATGATATAAATGTATAATATAATTCCAGTATAATATAGTGTATAATACCATTTACTCCATCCTTTATACATCCCACACATGGCATTAACGATTCAAATCACTTTGAGGGGGCGGTAGTCCGCACTTCCTAAAATGAAATTATCGCGTTTTACCCATAATGGAAATCATAAAGTATGCCATAAATGAGAAATACAGAAGCATAAGTAAAAAAAAACATATTATATATCATATATAAAAATAGTGACATCTTAATGGCCACCTTTGGAGGTGTTATATGAGTGTTGAACAATCATCGTTTCGTGAGGCAGAAATTCGCCATCCACAGAAACCGTATGTTCTTTAACCATTAGATGTAGGTGTGTGTAAGTGTAGCTCGAATACTTCTTATAAAAACATCCTAGTATATTGAGGATACTGGTGTTGTTACAAAAGAAATGAATAAAAAGAGTTTAGGGGGTTGGAGAAGAAAAATAAAACAAAACAACATTAGAAAAGACATTACCTCAAAATCGGGTAACTCTTTTTGATTTGAGCCAAAGGCTTCCTTGGGAAGAGTTCTGCCCAAAGTGAGGCTTCTAGGAGTAAGGGAGGAATGTTGGGAGAGTATTTGGGCAGAGGTTGGCCGAGACAAATGGCTTGATGGTGTGAATAAAGTGGGAGAGGTGGGGGCCTTTTATAAGTGGAGAGGAGGGGCACTTTTGGAAAGATTGAAATGTTACATTATTTCAAAATGCTTTTCGGATTCTAAAGGTCCCACACTTATATAATTCGAGGCTAAGGTGATAAGGTTTCGAAATCTCTTCATCCAATTGGCTTTGGACAAGTGTAAGCCTTGGATTTTACATTATCTATCCATTTTATTAAAATCGTTAAATAATGAGGTCATCGCTGCATCATAATGATGTCATAAATAATTTAATTTATTTAATGTCTAAAAATTATAAAAAAAATACTATGATGTAGGAAATCTTTTTAGCTTTCTAATGAATATTTATAGTCAAAATTTGGACTTGTGTAACCCTACTTAAAAATTGTTTTAGTAAAACAATTTATGTTAGTGTCATTTTCACTTTAACATTAAATAAAAAGTAATTTATGTTATTTCCCTACAAAAGTGGATCCATGGGGTCCCCAAGTTAGGCCATGGCTTGTCTTGGTCGGCCATGACACAACCAATGAGGTTGGGACATGTGTCTAGGTCATTTAATATTATTAAAGTATTATTTATACCTTAAACTACCCTAATTACCACTAATCGCGATTAAGAACTTAATAAGTTACTATTCACCAAAAAATTATTTTTATCCCATTGAACCACATTTTACTTCTTAATGACAACCATGTATTTCGGATTTTTGAAAATCAAATCACAGAAGTGGTAATATTTCATTTAAACGAAAAATCAGTTATTTAACAACCACTTAGTGGTTTCACTATTCATCAAAAATTGAAGTTTTTCAGAATAAGGCCAAAATTTCACCCTAAGCTATAATTGATATTCCGAATTGAAAAATGATTTCTATTTTACAAAATTCCAAACATATTAGTTGCATTAATTAATTTTATAATTAATTCCCGCTGTCACAACAAATAGCGTGTTTTTAAGAAACAATTTATATCAAAAGATTGGCAATTGTTTATGTCCAATTTCAATGTTAAATTAATTCTAATGACCACCATTGGATAAAATGGTAAAAATATATTCTAATTATACTCTAAAACCACTCAATAGTATAATTTATCACTATGAATTATTTTGATTAAAAAAGTTGTTTTAAGTATTTTTCACTATTCATAAAAATATTGAAGTTCTCAGAAAATTACAAAAAATTCAACATAGGCTAATTTCAATATTAGGAATACAAAAATGAAGTCCATTTTGAAATATAAAATTTCTATAATTTTAAAAAGTGGTTATTACTATTCATAACGGCTACTTTGATTTTTCGCGATGTTTTAGAACTCGAAGTTGCGTACAATGCAAGCTATTGTATTATTGAATGAGAAGCGTATCGTGGAAGCTCGGGGTGTTACATTCTCCCCTCCTTCAATAAATTGCGTCCTCGCAATTTGAAATTTTTCTTGGAAAATAAAAGGTTGAAAAGAGAAAATACCTTTGAGGAAAACCCACATCGGAAATAAGGTTAATAATTATATAACATTAAAAGAAAGCAAGATAAGTACAAAGGTCACCCGATATAGCCCATTCTAGGATTATATGAAAATATGGATATGGAAGAAAAACAAACCATCAAGGTCTGATGGAGAGTTATAGAAAACAGGATTAGGAGAAAGTTTAACCACAAGAAAATCACAAACTTGTGATTGGTTAAACGGTCATTGAATCCCCAGTTGGAAAAGTTAACCGAAAACATTTTTGTTTTAAGTTACCTTTTATAATGTTGAGGAATTTATTTAGGAGATTTACTAAGAACTTAAGGGAATATACATACTTGTTATGTATACTTTCATTCGTTAATAAATTTTTTCCACAAACCCATCTTTTACTCCAAATGGTAACGGAACTCAAAAATATTCTTTTTATCCTAATTGTATAAGGTTCCAAATATTAACACATACCATTTAGATTAGTAAAACTATTTTGTAATAACCAGGGACTTCCTGTAGGCTAGTGGTAGGAAATAAAGGCTTGTCGCACTATGGTTGTGGGTTCGATTCCTACAGCTGTGTCCGACGCGACGGGTTATTCCCCACCCTGCAGGTTGTCCTTTTCCTAAAAATATAGTACTATACTATTCCAAAAATAATCTTCATAAATGTTTTAACCTTAAACAATACTATCCAAAGTTCAACTTAATCCACTCCAACCTTTATAGTTATCCAAAATACTTCTGTCCAACTCACAGTCCAAATTTTATAAGGAAGGTAAACATAATGAAGATCCTTTATCCCATGTAACAACATGTGAACACCTTCATCATGTATTCTTTTTAAACATACTGAATTACCATGATCCCTTCTTCCTTATAGAATACTAGATATACTCCTTCTATCCAAAAATGTATACAAAACATCAATCAGTTTCAAGGAAGTTAAGTATATATAATTTATCCAAATCAATCACGTCTTATTCCAAAATCACAATCTCAGTATCAAAACCATATTATGGTTTATCTTTCTCTCAACCATATATTTTCCAAAAATTTAACCTACTGTGGAGTCACTTTTCTTGGTTCCACACAATCTCAAGTCCTTGATGAAATAGTATTGCAGTACAATCCTTATATACTCCATAATTATTATAACCAGTACATCATTGATACAACACTCAAATTAAAAAGAATCTTTAATAACAACATAAGAACTCTAATCATTACTCCTCATCTGTGGTAGTATCATAACTTGATTATTATCCAATAACATCATTTGGGGCATGCTCTGATGATTTGGACATTGGTTTGCGTAGTGTCCCCAATCCTTGCAGAAGAAGCATTGTACATTTGAAACCATTTTCTTACCCTTGCAGTCATGCACTTTGTGTCCTTTTTCTCTACACTTATAACAAACTCCCATTCCCTTTAGGCATGTTCCATGATGTTTCTTCCCACAATTACCACATATTGGAAAATTCTTCTTTCCCCTCATCCCTTTATCCATCATTCTCTCTTCCATCCCTTTCGTCTCTTGCTTCGCTTCAAAGCCATAGGACTCAGAGAATTCTTTACTTATCCTATTAACACATGATACTATTTCTTCATATGTTGAGAACACATGGGAGACTATTTCCCTTCAAAATGTTGGCTTAATATCATGAAAGATACTATCCTTCTTACTCTTTGGATCATACGTACTGCTGGAGTTCACATTCCTTCTACTGGGCGCCATTTCTATACAACGGCATAAACTAGGTTAGTTTATGAATCAAAATACATAATTCCATACTTGTAAAACACTTAACATAAATTGAACTATTTATGGATATAATCCATAATCATAAAAAGGTTTTATTTGAGGAAGTATATACTCATAACCGTTCATAGTGGTTTGTAAGTAAAATGAGAATTATCCTAAGCATATCCCCCGGGAGTGTCGTAACCAAGAGTGCAGCAAGGCCCGTTGTCGTGCACCAGTTCCCGTTCGAGTCTAGCTCAAAGCGGTGTTTTCGGGTTTTACCCCTAGGTACATCTGTGCCAGAGCCGCCTCTACCTGCTCGTATCCAGACAGGGATGCATTGCTCAAAAAACTCATAACATCTCTATAATACCAAAATTCTAGGAAGTTCTTCTATACTAATCCTCAAAGTCTATCTTTGGGCTATGTGCTCTAATCAGAGTTTATCTAAATCTAGCTTCCAAGGTTAGTACTAAACTGCCTCTGATACCAACTGTAACGCCCCGACCCCAGCTACCCAGAGTCGGTGCATTACTTCGTAACATTGGCATGATCACAAAAGATCAAGTCTCGAAAGACCGATTAGTTTAGTAGCCTTGGAAACACTAGATACATTCGTAAACGTTACATTACAACATAAAGTGAAAAACTAATAACAAAGTCTTCATAGTTCACACTCATATCCTCTTCTGACTATCCCTGCAGGTCATTCATAAAATACTTCTTCACATCCTGGAAAATATTAAAACATTGAAAGGGGTGAGCTCAGATGCTCAGTAAGGATAACAATAATGCGGAAGCTTTCATAAATAATCATTAACAATTAAGGCAATGTATAAATAAAACAAAAGCCTTTTAAACATTAACTTCAACATAATATGGCAAAAGTAAAATGAGATAATGCCATTCACTTCTTCACATGGATATTCTACTAGTCGAATAATCACATGCAATAACAATAACCACTTTCATAATGATGGAATGCATAATGCCAGACTATCTTAACCACGTAGTCAAGGCCTCGTGCCAAGACCACAAATAATATTTTGTCAAGGCCTTGTGCCAAGACACTAGTTTGTCTCATGAGACCTGCCGATGCATCGAGGAGCTATAGCGGGCTCCACCCGTCACTTATTAAGTCCAATGCATTCCTCATATGAATAGGTTTAAACATATCATAAACCATAACATAATCATATCACATAAACAATGCATAAAGGAAACATAACATTTCCACATTTCAATCACAAGATATCAATACAAAACATTGATATAATAAAAACGCTTTCAAAACCATTTTCAATACCAAAATAAAAGAATGTTAAAACATTGTATTTATTTTTCTTTTTAAAAAAAGGTATGGCTTGTAAAGGAAGCCGAAACTCAAATAATGTTCACGGCGGCGGAGAAGTCGTTGTCGCCGCATAAGTACGGAATGAAAAACATTCCCTTTTTGTCGTTTAGTAAAATGCTTCGTATAAAAAGATTCCTTTTGAATAAACTTAAAAGTCAAAGGGGTTTATACACCGTATAAAAGAAAGTTGTGTATAAAACCAAATATGCCTCAATGAAAGGAGATTGAGACGAAGTCCTTAAAAATATCATTTTTAAAATAAAATAGATATATTATGTGTATTCACTATAGGTACACATAAAGAAAGTAAAAATACAAAATAAGACATAATAATATCATGACATAATTTGAAAGTAGGAGATTAACCCAAAGAATGGAAGTTGGGTTAAGAAGTTCCCTTACCTTGTGTCCGACTTGACTCAACCGTTCTTTAACCTCCTGAATAATAAACTAGAGTTAATATCTACCTTATTAAGAACCATTTTCAATTTCATTATCCTTTTTATATCACTTATTACAATGTTATGAACATTATGTAATTATTTAAGTTAATAACGGTCGTTTTGTCGATCTTTGGTACATGAGTCAACAATAAACTTCTTATAATTATAAGTTGTTCATGTGGTGAAATATCCATTATATCCAGAATTATATTAATGATGTAGATATCATATATATCATATATATACAGTATATACATTCATTTATAATATTACGTAACATTTAGAGGTAAGAAATGAAATGCACCGTTCATGGAGACGGTAAGCCGTACGTACGCATGAACGCTACTTTCATTTCAATTTCATATTTAATGGAATGAAATCATAATGATATAAATGTATAATATAATTCCAGTATAATATAGTGTATAATACCATTTACTCCATCCTTTATACATCCCACACATGGCATTAACGATTCAAATCACTTTGAGGGGGCGGTAGTCCGCACTTCCTAAAATGAAATTATCGCGTTTTACCCATAATGGAAATCATAAAGTATGCCATAAATGAGAAATACAGAAGAATAAGTAAAAAAAACATATTATATATCATATATAAAAATAGTGACATCTTAATGGCCACCTTTGGAGGTGTTATATGAGTGTTGAACAATCATCGTTTCGTGAGGCAGAAATTCGCCATCCACAGAAACCGTATGTTCTTTAACCATTAGATGTAGGTGTGTGTAAGTGTAGCTCGAATACTTCTTATAACAACATCCTAGTATATTGAGGATACTGGTGTTGTTACAAAAGAAATGAATAAAAAGAGTTTAGGGGGTTGGAGAAGAAAAATAAAACAAAACAACATTAGAAAAGACATTACCTCAAAATCGGGTAACTCTTTTTGATTTGAGCCAAAGGCTTCCTTGGGAAGAGTTCTGCCCAAAGTGAGGCTTCTAGGAGTAAGGGAGGAATGTTGGGAGAGTATTTGGGCAGAGGTTGGCCGAGCCAAATGGCTTGATGGTGTGAATAAAGTGGGAGAGGTGGGGGCCTTTTATAAGTGGAGAGGAGGGGCACTTTTGGAAAGATTGAAATGTTACATTATTTCAAAATGCTTTTCGGATTCTAAAGGTCCCACACTTATATAATTCGAGGCTAAGGTGATAAGGTTTCGAAATCTCTTCATCCAATTGGCTTTGGACAAGTGTAAGCCTTGGATTTTACATTATCTATCCATTTTATTAAAATCGTTAAATAATGAGGTCATCGCTGCATCATAATGATGTCATAAATAATTTAATTTATTTAATGTCTAAAAATTATAAAAAAAATACTATGATGTAGGAAATCTTTTTAGCTTTCTAATGAATATTTATAGTCAAAATTTGGACTTGTGTAACCCTACTTAAAAATTGTTTTAGTAAAACAATATATGTTAGTGTCATTTTCACTTTAACATTAAATAAAAAGTAATTTATGTTATTTCCCTACAAAAGTGGATCCATGGGGTCCCCAAGTTAGGCCATGGCTTGTCTTGGTCGGCCATGACACAACCAATGAGGTTGGGACATGTGTCTAGGTCATTTAATATTATTAAAGTATTATTTATACCTTAAACTACCCTAATTACCACTAATCGCGATTAAGAACTTAATAAGTTACTATTCACCAAAAAATTATTTTTATCCCATTGAACCACATTTTACTTCTTAATGACAACCATGTATGTCGGATTTTTGAAAATCAAATCACAGAAGTGGTAATATTTCATTTAAACGAAAAATCAGTTATTTAACAACCACTTAGTGGTTTCACTATTCATCAAAAATTGAAGTTTTCAGAATAAGGCCAAAATTTCACCCTAAGCTATAATTGATATTCCGAATTGAAAAATGATTTCTATTTTACAAAATTCCAAAAATATTAGTTGCATTAATTAATTTTATAATTAATTCCCGCTGTCACAACAAATAGCGTGTTTTTAAGAAACAATTTATATCAAAAGATTGGCAATTGTTTATGTCCAATTTCAATGTTAAATTAATTCTAATGACCACCATTGGATAAAATGGTAAAAATATATTCTAATTATACTCTAAAACCACTCAATAGTATAATTTATCACTATGAATTATTTTGATTAAAAAAGTTGTTTTAAGTATTTTTCACTATTCATAAAAATATTGAAGTTCTCAGAAAATTACAAAAAATTCAACATAGGCTAATTTCAATATTAGGAATACAAAAATGAAGTCCATTTTGAAATATAAAATTTCTATAATTTTAAAAAGTGGTTATTACTATTCATAACGGCTACTTTGATTTTTCGCGATGTTTTAGAACTCGAAGTTGCGTACAATGCAAGCTATTGTATTATTGAATGAGAAGCGTATCGTGGAAGCTCGGGGTGTTACATTAAAGAACGACCGAGTCAAGTCGGACCCGAGGTATGGGACTTCGCCTCAATCTCCTTTCATTGAGGCATATTTTGTTTTATACAAAACCTTCTTTTATGCGGTGTATAAACCCCTTTGACTTTTACATTTATCCAAAATGAATCTTTTTTATACGAAGTGTTATACAAAACGACAAAAGGGAATGTTTTTGTCGTACGTATGCGGCGAGAACAACTTCTCCGCCGCCATGACCGTTATTTGAGTTTCAGCTTCCTCTACAAGCCATACTTTTTTTAAAAGAAAAAATAAATGCCATGTTTTACTTTTCTTTTATTTTGGTATTGAAAATGGTTTTCATAATGTTTTTATATCAATGTGTTGTATTGATATATTGTGATTGAAAGGTGGAAATGTTATGTTTCCTTTATGCATGTTTTATGTGATACGATTATGTTGAGGTTCTTGGGCATTATTATGAAGACAGGTGGTTCCGTGATAAACTAAGGGAAGGTGACCCTGATATAGCCCTCTAATGAATTGGGTAACACGAAGGATTGAAACATTAAGGTTTCTCCAAATAGATTTAGGGAATATACTGTGATGGGTATTCCAAACATAAACAAGAGGGTTACTCCCTACGTAAGAATGTTATGAATTCCTCAAGTTACCTTTATTTCTTATGATTTCTATGATTTATTCATGATTTGATGAGGTATGTTAAAGTGATTATGTTTTATGGGTAATGTATGATTTCATTCTTATGTATATATGAACTTATGTTTCCTTTCCATATTTTTATAACCCATACTGACCTTTTTATGATCATCCCATGTTTTTTTGAGATGTTTTTCACAGGTCAAGGGAAAGGTACATGATATGATGATAGTGTCAAGGATGTGTCGAGAATGAATCCATGTTTTATTTTAAATATGTTTCCTTTGATGGAAAAAATGAGTACTATCTTTTATGTAGCCACTTTGCTTAAATGTGGAATGTAACGCATGTTTTATGATCTAATTCTCTAAAACTATAAACCTGAAAAGATCCTCAAGGTGTAATCTTGTAATAACTCAATATTAAGTAAGGTTTAAGGCCGGGGCCTTATAGTTGGTATCAGAGGTCGGTTTAGATAACTTTAGGAGTTAGAATTCTATTATATGATTATCCCAAAATATTTTTTTATGGTCAAATTGAAATGATATAGAATTTGAAGATTACCATGTTGCTTCATCTAAGACATGTTTGTTCAGAATGGTTTTCCACAGAGGAAACAGAAAAGAAGTACTAGGAAGGCATACAGAAGGAAATAACCTTCTGAATCATCATCCTGAGATGGTCGGAATTGGAACTGAATAGTTTGTTGCAGTAATTGCGTAGTTGACTCAAGCGATAAATGGTGGTGGTATCCATGCACGATATCAGCCAGATCAACTGTAGAGGAACATGTCACTGGTGGAACATTTCATGAGGCAACATCCCCCATCATTCAGAGGATCATCTAACCCTCTGTTAGCTGAAGGGTGGAATAAAGCACTGGAGAAGATTTTCGATTTCATGGGGTGTTCAGACAATCAAAAGGTTAGTCTTGCTGTTTACCGGTTGGAGGGTTAAGCAGATCAGTGGTGATCGATGGTTAAAAATATCAGGGACACCGATGAGATTGATGCTCTTGACTGGGATGAATTTAAAGCTATGTTTCTTGAAAAGTATTTTCCTAAGGCTGTTCGACTTAGGATGGAAACATAATTCTTGGAATTGAGGCAAGAGGAAGACTCAGTGGCTTCCTATGAAGAAAGGTTCACTCGATTGGCAAGGTATGCTCCAAATTTTATCCGAGACCTTGATATTAAAATCAATCATTTTTACTTCGGATTAAAGCCAAAACATCGAAGGGAATTCGCTTCTCGTGAGTTTAAAAGTTATGAAAAGCGTCTTCGATGTGCTGAGAAGGTGGAAATGGAGTTTTCCGATGACCAAGTGTTCTATAACAACGAGCTGAAGAAGAGACCGAGGTGGCAGGAGAAAGGGAAGAATTCTTCAAAAAAGTCTGATGGTAAGAAATCTAAGATTCGAGTTTGTGATAAATGTGGCAAAAGGCATGCTGGGGAATGTCTTCTGAATTCTGGAAAGTGCTACCTATGTGGTAAGATGGTACATAAGGCTCGTGATTGCACTGAAAAAGATCAAGGTGATGGTAAGTTCAAATTTGATTTATAGTTAGTGAAATGTTTTAAGTGCAATGAGATGGGTCACTATGCAAACGAGTGTCCGACAAAGAGCTCGAGTGATGGGAAGCAGTTAGACTACAAGCAGAAATGGGTGGTGAAATCCTTTACAACTACTTCAGCAGATGTCGGGCCATCAAATGAAGTTGTATCAGGTACTCTATTTGTTTTTTTAGATTATGCCAGTGTGTTGTTTGATTCGGGGTCTACACATTCTTTCATCACTGAAACCTTTTCTAGTAAAATGGGAATACCATCTCAAGAAATGACTCCTCAACTTGTGGTAAAAACACCTAGGGGAAATGTTGAGGCAAAAAGAATTTATATGAATCTTCCTATCCTTATCCGTGGAAAGAACCTACTTGTGAACCTTATTGTTCTATTTCTAGTAGAGTTTGATGTTATCCTGGGTATGGATTGGCTCTCTATTTGCCATGCTAAGATTGACTATAGATATAAAGAAGTTTCCTTTTAGAAAGACTTTCAGTTTGTGTACAAGAATTAACCCTTACTGTTGACAACATATCATGAGGCCGATAAACATGTAAAAGATGGAAATGAAAGTTACCTTTCACACATCGTTGAAAATAAAGGAATTGTTCAGATTAATGATGTGCCAGTGGTAAATGAGTATCCTGATGTTTTTCCTAATGAGTTGCCTGGAATAATACCAGATCTGGAAGTTGAATTTACTGTTGACTTAGTTCCTGATGCTAAGCCAATTTCCAAACCCCCTTATCGAATGGCTCAAATTGAACTTTTAGAGTTGAAGGAGAAATTGCATGATTTTTTAGAGAAAGGTTTCATTCGACCTAGAACGTCACCACGGGGTGCTTATGTTTTATTTGTTAAAAATAAAGATGGTTCTATGAGACTTTGCATTGATTATAGAGCCTTGAATAACATCACTGTTAAGAACAAATATCCTTCACCTCATATCGATGATTTGTTTGATCATCTCTAGGGAGCACAGTTTTTTTCAAAGATTGACTTGAGATCGGGGTACCATCAACTGAAGGTAATGGAATCAGATGTTCCGAAAACTGAATTTCGTACAAGATATGGCCATTACTAATTTGTATTAATGCCTTTTGGGATAACCAATTCACCTACTATATTCATGGACTTAATGAATAGAATTTTCCATGAGTTCTTGGATAAGTTTGTGGTGGTTTTCATTGATGATATTTTGGTGTTTTCTAAAAGTAAATAGGAGCATGAAAGACATTTAAGGGTTATTTTGCAAACCATAAAAGAAAAGAAATTGTATGGGAAATTCAGAAAGTGTGAGTTTTGGTTGCAACAAATTTCTTTCCTTGGTCACATTGTTTCTAAAGATGGGATAACTGTTGATCCTGCAAAAACAAAGGTTGTTGAAGAATGGCCAGGACCCACAATTTTAATAGAGATTCATAGTTTCCTTGGTTTGGTAGGCTATTAGCAAAGGTTTGTTAGAAAATTTTCACGGTTATCTAGTCCAATGACTAAGCTAACTCGGAATGGTGTTATGTTTATCTGGACAAAAGAATGTGATGATTGTTTTCAGGATTTGAAAAGAAGATTGGTGAATGCTCCAGTTTTGGAACTACCTTCCAGGAATGGTGAGTTTGTTATATACAATGATGCTTCATTGAAAGGACATGGTTGTGTCTTAATGGAGAATGATCAGGTAATTTCTTATGCTTCACGACAGTTGAAAACTCATGAGGTAAATTACCATACACATGATTTGTAATTAGCTGCTGTTGTTTTCATTTTAAAAATTTGGAGGCATCATTTGTATGGAGTAAAGTGTGAAATATATACTGATCACAAAATTTTAAAGTATATATTCACTCAGAAAGAGTTAAAAATGAGACAGGGGAGATGGCTAGAATTAATCAAGGATTATGATTGTGCAATTCATTACCATCCGGGAAAAGCAAATAAAGTGTCTAATGCTTTGAGTCGAAAAAGTACTGCTTCATTAGCAATGTTGCATTTGGAACGTGATCCTTTGGTTAAGGATTTGGTGAACTTTGGCATATAAGTTGTTGGTGCAGGATGTTCTTCTGATTTGTTTCAGGTATCAGTGAAATCTTCTCTATTAGACAAAATCATGAAGGCACAGAAGCAAGACAATGAGTTACAAAAAAAGGTAGAGCTGGTTCAGAAGGGTAAGTTGCCCGAATTCAACATTGATATTGATTGTGTTTTGAGATTTGGGAAGAGATTGTGTGTGCCTTGTGATTCACAGTTGAAGAGAGAGTTGTTTTGTGAAGCTCATAGTTCTCCATTTTCAGTTCATCATGGTAGTACTAAGATGTACAGAGATCTGCGGGAGTATTACTGGTGGGATGGAATGAAAATAGATATTGCTGATTTTACAGTAAAGTGTTTGACTTGTCAACAGGTTAAAGCAGAGTGGCAGTTACCGAAAGTGATGCTTTAGCCTTTACCAGTGCCAGAGTGGAAATAGGAGAATATATCTATGGACTTCATTGTGGGATTGCCGAAGACCCCTCGAGGTAATAATGCAATCTGGGTTATTGTTGATCGCTTGACTAAATCTGCTCATTTCCTTGCTATACGGGATACTTTTCCCTAGATCAACTTTCCCGTTTGTATCTTAAAGAGATAGTCAGGTTACATGGAGTTACCCTTTCCATTGTATCTGACCGTGATCCCAGGTTCACTTCTAACTTTTGGAAAGGCCTTCAGAAGTCGTTGGGTACTGAATTAAATTTTAGTACAGCTTTTCATCCTCAATCAGATGGGCAGTCAGAATGAACAATTCAGACCTTGGAGGATATGCTACGAGCTTGTTCGATGGATTATCAGGAAAGTTGGTACCAACACCTTTCTTTGGTTGAATTTTCATATAATAATAGTTTTCATTCCAGTATACAGATTGAACCATTTCAGGCATTCTATGGGAAGCGGTGTCAAACTCCAGCTTTTTGGGATGAAGTGGGTGAAAGGAAGCTGATGGGACCAGATTTGGTAGAAGAGTTGGTAGAAAAAGTTAATCTGATACAGAAACACATGAGAATAGCTCAGAGCAGGAAGAAGAGTTATGCGGACAACAGGAGGAAGGATCTATCTTTTGAGGTAGGTGAACATGTTTTTCTCAAAGTCTCACCATGGAAAAGTGTGATGCGATTTGGTAAGAAAGGAAAGCTGAGGCCAAGGTTAATTAGACCATACGAAATTCTGGAGAGAGTTGGATCAGTTTCATACCGGGTGGCTTTACTTCTGAGTTTATCTCAGGTACACAATGTTTTTCATGTTTCGATGCTGAGAAAGTACATGCCAGATCCATCTCATGTTTTGAGTCTAGAGGTAGCTCAGCTGGAAGAGAAACTATCTTATTAGGAACAACCAGTCCGGATTTTTGACCACAGGGAGCAAGTGTTATGGAATTAGGTGATTAATCAGGTAAAGGTTTTGTGGAAAAACCACATGATGGAAGAGCCAACATGGGAATCTGAAAATGCAATGAGGGATAAGTACCCCCATTTATTCAATAAGTAAATAAATTTTGGGGACGCAATTTTCTAAAGGGGGGAAGGATGTAACATCCCAAGTAATTAATGAATAATACATATTATTATCTATGCCTATTAATTAAATAGATAGTGTTTTTGATTATTAAAATGAAAATAAATCTAATCTTAAGCATGGAATACACTAATATTTTTAAAAGATTGTTTTACTCCCTTTTAATGGAAAACCATTTTTAAATCTATATTTTGAAAATTTTATAAGCTATTATTGTCAAAATAAACATATTCATTATGATAGGAACATCAAAACTTACTTTGTGTGAATTTTTGGTATTTTTTCGATAAAGTTCATTTTTTAATGAATAGTGAAAAAGGATGTATTTTAATTCAAAAACTCTTTTTAATTTTATTTATTTATATGATTAGATTATCTTTTGAATTGGTTTTAAAGTGAAATTAGAATATATTTTTACCATTTAATCCAATGGTGGTCATTGGAATCAATTTCACTTTGAGATTGGGCTTAAACTAGTGTCAATCTTTTGATACTTATTGTTTCATAAAAACATGCTATTTGCCATGACAGTGGGAATTAATTATTAAATTAATTAATGCATCTTATATGTTTTGAATTTTTTTAAATAGACATAATTTTTTAATTCAGAATATCAAATATAGCTTAGGGTGAGGTTTTGGAATTTTTCTGAAAAACATCAATTTTTGATGAATAGTGAAACCACTAAGTGGTAGTTAAAGAAACTGATTTTTCATTTAAATGAAAATTTTCCACTTCTGTGATTTTATTTTCAAAAATCTAACATACATGGTTGTAATTAAGAAGTAAAATGTGGTTCAATGAGATTAAAATATTTGTTTCGGTGAATAGTATCTTTTAAGTTCTTAATCGCGATTAGAGGTAATTAGTGTAGTTTAAGGTAAAAATAATGTTTTAATAATATGAGATGATCTTGACACATGTACTACCCTCATTGGATGTGTCATGGACGATCATGAAAATCCATGGGTCAACTTGGGGACCCCATGGAGCCACTTTGGTTGGGAAATGACATAAATAACTTTTTATTTAATGTAAAAGTAAAAATAACACAAACATGATATGTTTTACTAAAAATATTTTACATGGGGTTATACAAGTCATATTTCTTATTATAAATAGTCATTGGAAATCTAAAAATATTTCCTACCTCCTAGTATTTTTCTTTATAATATTTAGTCTTTAAATAAATTAAATTATTTATGACATCATGATGATGCAGCGATTACCTCATTAATAAAGGATTTAAATAAAATGAAATGATAATGTAAAATCTATGACCTACACATGTCCAAAGCCCATTGTATGGGTTGATTTATAACCCTTATCACATTACCCTCGAATTATATCAATGTGGGACCTTTTGAAACCGAAACTCATTTTAAAATAAAGTAATATTTCTTTACTTTCCAAGAGTGCCCCTCCTCTCCTCTTATAAACGGCCCCCACCTCTACCTCCATACCCACACTTCCAAAGCCTTTGGATCGGCCAACCCCTGCCCATTTTGTCACTCCACATCCCTCTCTTACTCTTTGAAGCCTCACTTTGGGCAGATGCCTTCCCAAGGAAGCCTTTGAGCTCAAACCAAAGGAAGTTACCCGATTTTAAGGTAATGTCTTCACTTGAGTCCTTTGTTTTATTTTGATTCTCCAACCCCCTAAACTCTTTTTATTCATTTATTTTTTAACAACTCCAGTATCATAAATATACTAGGATTTGGTATAATAAGTATTTTATCTACATCTACACACACCTATATCTAATGGTTAAATAACATATTGTTTACGTGGATGGCGAATTTCTGCCTCTCGAAACGATGATTATTCAACATTATTTTAACACCTTAAAAGGTGGCCATTAAGATGACACTATATTTATATATGATATATAATATGTTTATGTTTTCCTTAAGCTTCTTTATTTTTCATTTTGGGCATACCTTTATGGTTTCCATTGTGGGTAAACGCGATATCTTCATTTAAGGAAGTGCGGACTATCGCCCCCTCAAAGTTATTTGATTCGTTAATACCATATGTGGGATGTATAAAGGATGGAGTTATGATATTATATATGATATTACACTGGAATTATAATATACCTTTATATCATTATGATTCCATTCCATAAAATACGAAATAGAAATGAATGTAGCGTTCATGCGTACGTACGGCTTACCGTCTCCATGAACGGTGCATTTCATTTCTTACCTCTAAATGATTATGTAATATTATAAATGCATGAATGTAATGGATATATATGACATATATTATATCTACATAATGAATACCATTCTGGATATAATTGATACATGAACAACTTGTAATTATAAAGGGTTTATTTTTGACTCAAGTACAAATGATCGTTAAAACGACCGTTATTAACTTAAATAATTACATAGTGTTAATGACAAGGAAATAAGTGATATAAAAGGAATAATGAACTTTAAAAAGGTTCTTAAACAAGTAGAAATTAACACAAGTTTATTATTCAGGAGATTAAAGAACGACCGAGTCAAGTCAGACCCGAGGTATGGGACTTCGTCTCAATCTCCTTTCATTGAGGCATATTTTGTTTTATACACAACCTTATTTTATACAGTGTATAAACCCCTTTGACTTTTACGTTTCTCCAAAAGGAATATTTTTTATACGAAGTGTTTTACAAAATGACAAAAGTAAATGTTTTTGTCGTACGTATGCGGCGAAAACAACTTCTCCGCCGCTGTGACCGTTATTTGAGTTTCGGATTCCTCTACAAGCCATACCTTTTTTTTAAAAGAAAAATAAATAACATGTTTTACTTTTCATTTATTTTGGTTTTGAAAATGGTTTTCATAATGTTTTTATATCAATGTGTTGTATTGATATCTTGTGATTGAAAGGTGTAAATATTATGTTTCCTTTATGCATGTTTTATGTGATACGATTATGTTGAGGTTATTGGGAATTATTATGAAGATGGGTGGTTCCATGATTAACTAATGGCGGGTGATCCCGATATAGCTCTCCAATGCATTGGGTAACGTGAAGGAGTGAAACGTTAAGGTTTCTTCGAGGATATTTAAGGAATATAATGTGATTTGCATTCCAAACGTAACCAAGAGGGTTACTCCCTACGTAAGAATGTTATGAATGCCTCAAGTTACCTTTATTTCTTATGATTTCTATTATTTATTCATG
Source organism: Viscum album (assembly GCA_963277665.1). Classification (NCBI taxonomy): domain Eukaryota; kingdom Viridiplantae; phylum Streptophyta; class Magnoliopsida; order Santalales; family Viscaceae; genus Viscum; species Viscum album. Next base: position 364,123,497 of record OY728162.1, on the reverse strand, counting down.
ATTTGACGAGGTATGTTAATGTGATTATGTTTTATGGGTAATGTATGATTTCATTCTTATGTATATATGAACATATGTTTCTTTCCATATTTTTATAACCCATACTGAGCTTTTTATGCTCATCCCACGTTTTTTTGAAATTTTTTTCACAGTTCAAGGGAAAGGTAGATGATATGATGATAGTGTCAAGGAAGTGTCAAGAAAGAATCCAACTTTTATTTTTAATATGTTTCCTTTGATGGGAAAAATGAGTACTATCTTTTATGTAGCCACTTTTCTTAAATGTGGAATGTAATGCATGTTTTATGATCTAATTCTCTAAAACTCTAAACCTGATAAGATCCTCAAGGTGTAATCTTGTAATAAATCAAGATTAAGTAAGGTTTAAGGCCGGGTCCTTATAGGCATATCCCGCTGGAAGTCAAAATCTGATGGAACACCATCTCGCATTCCACAAAAAGTAATGTGGAACTTTACATTGATCCCCAGACACCAGAATCATTTTATGTCTGATGAAATATCAATAAAAATGAGATGGAATGATACCAAGAGAAAGAATACTAATGATGAGTTGGTTCATCCTGCAGATGGATTTGCATGGCAGAGATTTGATGCTCGACATCCTGATTTTGCAGCTGACGTGCGTAATGTGAGGTTGGGGCTTTCATGCGACGGTTTTAATCTGTTTGGGTAGATGCATACTTCGCACAGCACAAGGCCAGTTTTTATACACATTTATAATCTTCCCCCATGGTTGTGTATGAAAAAACCTTTCACTTTCATGAGTATACTCATATTTGGTCCTTCTGATCCTGACAATGATATTGATGTATACATGCAACCTTTAATAAAATAGTTGAAACTTCTTTGGGATGTGGGTGTGCGCTCATACAATGCATGTTTGAAAGACGTATTTCAGATGCGTGCTACAATTATGTGGATGATCAATGATTTTATGGCTTATGCAATGATTTCTGGATGGAGCACGAAGAGAAAACTGTCATGTCCAGTTTGTATGAAGAATTAATGATCCAAAAGACTTAAACGTCATTGTAGTTTCAGTTTTATGGGACATCGACGATTCTTGACAAAGGATCATCCATATAGAATGAATCGTCGAAGATTTGATAATACCATAGAGACCGATGATCCACCCCAGTGTATATCTGGAACTGACGTGCATAATGAATTGAAAGATTTCAGTTTTTCTTTCGGGAAGGTTCAAATGAAATCTGGAAAGAGAAAGAATGTTTCCACTGAAACCTATTACAATTGGAGGAAGAGGAGTATCTTTATTGATTTGCCTTATTGGTCAACCAATTTGTTATGTCATTTCATAGACGTAAATCATATTGAAAAGAATATATGCAAAATGTTGCTTTCGGTTCTTCTAAATGTCAAGGGGAAGACAAAATATGTTTTACAATCTCAGCATGACTTGGTGGATTGGGGCATCAAACCATAATTGCATCCTGTGCGTATCAGTGAAAATAAATGGAAACTTCCATGTTCTTCTAATGTAATGAAACCTATGAAAAAAAACAATTTCTGTAAGTAATAGAGACTATTAGAGTTCCTGATGGCTATTCAAGCAATATATCTAAACGGGTCAACAGAAGAGAGTTGGAGCTAAAATATTTGAAGACTCATGATTATCACGTTCTACTGCATGAGTTTCTTCCAATAGCAATCTGTCATCATTTGTTCAATAATGTAAGGGTGGCTATTATTCGGTTGTTCCATTTTATTAGAGATCATTGTGCTAAGAAGTTGTCCATGTCTTTCTTGCAAATAATGTTGACTGATGCTCCGTTAATTTTGTGTGAGTTAGAGAAAATATTTCCTCCATCATTTTTCACGTGCATACTGCATCTGACTGTCCATATTCCAACTGAAATACTTCTCAGAGTACCTATTTCTTTTCATTGTATATATCCAACTGAAATAAATATGGTCACATTAAATTCTTATGTTCAAAACGGAAATCATCCCGAAGGATCTATCATGAATGGTTACATGGAACAAGAATGTATGGATTTTTGCTAAATGTATTTGTCTGATCGTACTACAAGATTGAACAAACCAATGTGAAATGAAGAAGAACAGTATGAGCAAATTGAACCCAGTTTTCCATCACTTCCTCAAATAGGAGGAATTCCTAGATCATATACATTGAATACATTAAGCCATGAAGAGCGGGAGATGGAACATCGCACAGTTTTGGTCAACTATGATTTGTTCGATGACTATATCAGGTAACTAAATTGATTATGTATATCTTACTTATATATCTATTAAACTATTCATATTTTTTATCTACAGGGAACATAAAACAATGATAATTAGGAAGAATCGTTCTTTATCTTTGAGAAGGAGAGAGACTTTTCATAGCAAAGAGATTTCTACTTGGTGAAAATTGAGGGTATTAAAAAATTAATGTTTAAAATAATTATATCAATATTTAATTAAGTTTAATAGTAATTTATATTGCCGGTATTGAGTTTGTTTTCTGACTCTGTCTCTGAGGAAATAAGACCTTTGGCTTTTGGTCCTAATACCATGGTTCGTGACTGTAAATCAATTGTTATCAATTGGTAAATATTTATTGTCACTGAACGAGCAACGAACATGATAACACAACATGATGGAGTTATGGTTACTCCCACAACAGATTGTTATGCCATTGCATCATATAGTAGACGACGATTTGAAAATGTGGGTTAATATGGAGTTGTTGAGAAAATAATAATATTCGATTATTACTCTCATGGACGAGTCACAGTGATGAAATGCCATTGGTTTGATTCTATGATGAGACATGGAACATTTATTGATGATTGTGGATTTCGAGTAATTAATATGACTCGCACTCTTGCTACTGAAGAACTCTATGTGTTGGCATCAATGGATAAAGAAGTTTTTTATGTCAAAGACCAACTTCGACCAGAATTTTCTGTCATAGTCGATGTAATTCCAAGAAATATTTTTGATTATGGTGGTGAAGTAATTGACACTGTCCTTAGTGCCATTAGAACCAAACCATTTATTTCTTTTTATGACTCAAATAGCTCAATTGTCAGAGTTGATTGTGAACCTGAAGTTATGGTTGAATATATATAGAATCATTCATCCATGTTCTCAATTCTTTTGGTTTACCTCGAGTTGGGTTCTTATGGTTGGTAATATTCAAATTGATTTAGTATTGATCACAAATATGTTTTAGCTTACTTGACCGTTATGTGAATTTTCAATGTTTATTGGTTGCAGTTTTATTTGAATTGCATTTTCTAATTTTGAATTGAACTATATTCAAACATAGTCAAACAATATTTTTAACTTAGTGAACATTACAACTAGTATGATTTATTAAATTCATTCAAGCTCTTCTAAAACAATTGATAGCTGACTTGACCGTTTTGTGAATTTTCAATGTTTATTGGTTGCAGTTTCATTTGAATTGAATTTTCTAATTTGGAATTGAACTGTATTCAAACATAGTCAAACAATATTTCTAACTTGGTGAACATTACAACTTGTATGATTTATTAAATTCATTCAATCTCTTCTAAAACAATTGATAGCTGACTTGACCATTATGTGAATTTTCAATGTTTATTGGATGCAGTTTTATTTGAATTGCCTTTTCTAATTTGGAATTGAACTGTATTCAAACATAGTCAAAAAATATTTCTACCTTGGTGACCATTAAAAATTTAATGATTTATTAAATCCATTCAATCTATTCTAAAGAAATTGTTAGCTGACTTGACCATTATGTGAATTTTCAATGTTTATTGGTTGCAGTTTTACTTGAATTGCATTTTCTAATTTGGAATTGAACTGTATTCAAACATAGTCAAACAATATTTCTAACTTGGCGAATATTAAAACTTTATGATTTATTAAATCCATTCAAGATCTTCTAAAACAATTGATAGCTGACTTGACCATTATGTGAATTTTCAATGTTTATTGGTTGCAGTTTTATTTGAATTGCATTTTCTAATTTGGAATTGAACTGTATTCAAACATACTCAAACTATATTTCTAACTTGGTGAACATTACAACTTGTATGATTTATTAAATCCATTCAAGCTCTTCTAAAACAATTTATAGCGAAATTACCTATGAATCCCCCTATTCCCTCATATATTTAGTTTTTTGGGTTACACATTAGTTTTATTTTTCGAATTAATTACATATTTGTTTTCAAAAGTAGAAAATGAATCCAATTGAAGAGAGATGAAGGAAATAAATTAAGGGGAACAATCGTTGAATGACGGAGATGGGCCTTCCACCATTAGTGCCTACAATGAGTACTTTATTTCAAATATATAAATATTTATAGAATATATAATGTCATGTGATTAATTTTTTTGTAAACATTTTTGTAGGATCCACCTATACGTCGATAGTTATTCGACGAGGAGCCTAGTACTGGTCCTAGTACTCAGGCCGGTGGTACAAGGAGGGTTCGTACCAGAGGTGGACGAGCAGTTATGCGTACCTAACTAGACCATGCCCCTCCAACTAACATGTCATCCTTCCCACATTCTGATCCCGATGTGTCGTTAGAGACACACGAGATATTTAGGCCTCCCATGTTTTCGCTACCTTCTGCCTCTTCTGGCCCATAATTTTCACATCCCATGATGATTCCCACTCCCTAGTCAGCATTCGGTCAGACAATTGTCCCATCTTCTTTTCCTTCTACTTCTGTCTCTCCGAGCTTCTATATTCTATCATCATTGACTCCTGTTCCACCACAGGGTGTTCCATCGGTTTCTATGGATCCAGCGGCGCTCAACGATCAGACCGACACATGTATATTTATAGAACCCTGACAAATTTTTATAGCAATATTTATTTTCATTATAACATGTTTTGATAAAAAAAATTCTTTCATGATAGATACATCTACTGGCTGGAGGCGTGGGTGGGGGCGTACATGCATGCGTTTGGTGTTGAACCACCGCACACAGGTTATAGTGGATTATAATAAAGACAACCAAATGGTTGACAAAACAGGGCAGCAATGTCGGATTTTTTTGGCGACGCTTGCCAAATACTCTGACATCATTCTCGGCAGCCCGCTATCATGGAGTCATTTGCCACATGAGGTCAAGGATAGAGCTCGGGCAGAGATATGGGTAAAAAAATCTGTTCCATTTAATTCCATGAATTATTTTTGTATTTATATGAATTAATATTTTGATGTCAACTTCGATTTAATTTTCCTAATGGTGAGGGTGCACGACCGGAACGTATAAAGGATTTAGGTGAGCCTTGGAGAGCCTACATGCATGAGTTGTATATTGGCTGGGTTGCAAGAGTTGGCACTGATTTAGAGGTGGTACCAGTGGTGGATGATTGTCCTATAGAGCAGTATCGTCAGATGACTACTCATTGGACGAGTACCCAGTTTTAGGTATTAATAAAATTAGAGGAATTTAAATAAAAACTTCCATGTTTTTCATTAATACTATCTATTGCATTTTCAAATTTTATTTAGGAATCATCTGGAAAAAATAAAAAGAACATTGATGCAAAAAAATACCTCCACACACTGGGATGTACTACGATGCCTGATCATGAGAGGAAGCAGGTATGACAATTGTTTATAAGTTTTCTTTACGACTTACACTTTCTTTTGATTCTTCAATTATTTAATAGTTTGCTAAAGTTTTCATATAACTTTAGTTTTCAATGTCATTTTAGAGGAAAATACAAAATATTGATGGACGTGTACCTTGAGAAAAACTGATTTGCTCGAGTAGACAGAAAAAGGGTGGAAGCGCCATCAACGAAGCGACTCAACAGTAGATTGTGAGTATTAATCTATTGAATTTGTATTTTATTATCTATTTTTTAACTTAATGATATATTTATATTTGTAACAGTCTGCTTTAGAGGCCCTCGATTCCCAAGAACCAGACAATTTTGGGCCAACAGATCACTTACATCAGGTGTTGGGAGAGGAGCATTCTGCCAGAGTATGTTTCCGACCTAGGATAGCCCCGAAGAGGTATTGTCCCTCATTAGGTATGAGTTGTAGTGCCACCAAGATACAACAAGTTAGGACATAGGTAGAACATGCTGAGAAAAGGGCCATAGAGATGGCAGAACAGTATGCTAGGGAAAACAGTGCGTTTATGAAATTTATTGAATTTCTACATCCTACACTTCTAGCAGAGGCCATCCCAGCTTTTGATGGGTATATGTCGTCGATACGTTTTATATACGGTGCACCAGGTGGCAGTTCTAGTGGTGGTCAGGAAGATTTCCAGCTTAACGATGATGATGGCGAGGAGTCTGATGCGGAAGAGGAGGGAGATGAGGAGGGCGAGGCGGGTGGTGAGGGCGAGGAGGAGGGAGACGACGAGGAGGAGGGTGAGGGCGAGGACGATGATGGGGACGAGGACGAGGGTGATGATGATGATGGTGATTATGGTGATGGTGATTTGGGAAAAGATGATCCATTACATTTTTGACTGATATTACTGAGATTTGATATTTAATCTATTCTAGTTGTTAATTTTATCTAGTCTCATAGCATAGTATTGGAGTTGAGTTATTTTTATATATTATCTGTTTTTATAGATGTTGTTGTCTTTTTGTGGTTGTGTGTTTCAGAACCCCCCTCCTTCCTGGACCCTGGACAACCCCCCACCCACCTCCTTGGACCCCAGAAAGCCCCGCCGGACTGCCCCCCAGACATCCCCCCAGACAGCCCCCCCACCCTCCTCCCTGAACCCCGGACAACCCCCAGGACAGCCCCCAGACAGCCCCCCGGACAGCCCCCACCCTCTTCCTTGGACCCCGGACAACCCCCCGAACAGCCCCGGACAGTCCCCGGACAGCCCCCCGGACAGCCCCCTAGACAGGCCCCCACCCTCCTCCTTGGACCCCGGACAACCCCCCGAACACCCCCCCCCGGACAGCCCCCAAACAGCCCCCCACCCTCTTCCTTGGACCCCGAACAACCCCCGCATAGAGGATTCTCATAAAATGGACAATATTTTAAGTACATACGGAAAACTGACCAAACACATTAGGATTGTGTCGATACTTTAGCACAACGATACATGGGTCATATGTGATGTATACGAGTCATCCCCGCCTTAATCTTTGGCACGGTGTGGCCGGAATCACTCTAAGTGGCTCCCTTTTTCTTAAAATGGACAACAATTTAAGTACATACGGAAAACAGACCAAACACATTCAGTTTCAATTGAACTATAGGAGAACGATCCATGGGTCATATGTGACGTGTACGAGTCAACTCCGCCTCAATCTGAGGCGTGGTGTGGTTGGCACCACTCAAAGTGTCAGCCTTTTGTTTCAGAAGGACGTCATTTTAATTTAAAAACATCAACTGGCATACGGAAAACTAACCAAATGCTTCCGGATTGTGTTGATACATTAGAAAAATGATCCATGGGTCGTATATGATGTGTACGAGTCAACCCTGCCTCAATCCAAGGCACGGTGTGGCCGCCACCACTCAAAGTGAATGTCTTTTGTTTCAAAAGGACATCATTTGAAGTGAAAAACATCAACTGGCATATGGAAAACTGACCAAACACGTTCTAATTGTGTTGATACTTTATCACAACGATACATGGGTCATATGTGACATGCAAGAGTCAGCCCCGCCTTAATCCGAGGCACGGTGAGGTCAGAATCACTCTAAGTGGCTCTCTTTTGCTTAAAATGAACAACAATTTAAGTACATACAGAAATCCAACCAAACGCATTCGTTTTCCATTGAACATTAGGAGAACGATCCATGGGACATATGGGACGTGTACGAGTCAACCTCGCCTCAATCCGAGAGCGATGTGGCCGGCACCACTCAAAGTGTCTGCCTTTTGTTTCAAAAGGACATCATTTTAATTGAAAAACATCAACTGGAATACGGAAAACTGACCAAACGCATTCAGATTGTGTCAATACATTAGCACAACGATCCATTGGTCATATGTGACGTGTACGAGTCAACCTCGCCTCAATCTGAGGTGCGGTGTGGCCTCCACCACTCAAAGTGTCTGTCTTTTATTTCAAAAGGACATCATTTGAAGTGAAAAACATCAACTGGCATACGTGAAGCTAACCAAACGCATTCGGATTGTGTCAATACTTAAGCACAACGATACATGGGTCATATGTGATGTGTAAGAGTCAACCCCGCCTTAATCTGAGGCACGGTGTGGTCGGAATCACTCTAAGTGGATCTCTTTTTCTTAAAATGGACAACAATTTAAGTACATATGGAAAACCGACGAAACACATTCTGTTTCCATTGAAACTTTTGGAGAACGATCCATGGGTCATATGTTACGTGTATGAGTCATCCCCACCTCAATCTGAGGTGCGGTGTGGCCAGCACCACTCAATGTTTCTGCCTTTTGTTTCAAAAGTACGTCATTTTAATTGAAAAACATCAACTGGCATACGGAAAACAGACCTAATGCATTCGGATTGTGTCGATACATTATCACAACGATCCATGGGTCATATGTGACGTGTACGAGTCAACCCCGCCTCAATCTGAGGCGTGGTGTGGCCGCCACCACTCAAAGTGTCTGTCTTTTGTTTCAAAAGGACAAAATTTGAAGTGAAAAAACATCAACTAGCATACGAAAAATAGACCAAACGCATTCGGATTGTGTCAATACTTTATCACAACGATCCATGGGTCATTTGTGACTTGTACGAATCAACCCCGCCTTAATCTGAGGCACGGTGTGGCCAGAATCACTCTAAGTGTCTCTCTTTTGCTTAAAATGGACAACAATTTAAGTAAATATGGAAAAATGAATGAATGCATTCTGTTTCCATTTCAACTATAGGAGAATGATCCATGGGTCATATGTGACGTGTAAAAGTCAATGCCACCTCAATCTGAGGTGTAGTGTGGCAGACACCACTCAAAGTGTCTGCCTTTTGTTTCAAAAGTACGTCATTTTAATTGAAAAACATAAACTGGCATACGGAAATCCTACCAAACGCATTCGGATTGTGTCGATACATTAGAAAAATGATCCATGGGACATATATGACGTGTACGAGTCAACTCCGGCTCAATCCAAGGCGTTGTGTGTCCTCCTCAACTCAAAGTGTTTGCCTTTTGTTTCAAAAGGACGTCATTTTAGTTGAAAAACATCAACTGGCATACGGAAAACTGACCAAACACATTCGTATTGTGTCGATACATTATCACAACGATCCATGGGTCATATGTGATGTGTACGAGTAAACCCCGCCTTAATCTGAGGCACGGTGTGGCCGAAATCACTCTAAGTGTCTCTCTTTTGCTTAAAATTGACAACAATTTAAGTACATACGGAAAACCGAGCAAACGCATTCAGTTTCCTTTGAAACATTAGTAGAACGATCCATGGGTCATATGTGACGTGTACGAGTCAACTCCACCTCAATCCGAGGTGCGTTGTGGTCGGCACCACTCAATGTTTCTGCCTTTTGTTTCAATTGGACGTCATTTTAATAGAAAATAATCAACTGGCATATGGGAAACCAATCAAATGCATTCGGATTGTGTCGATACATTAGAACAACGATCCATGGGTCTTATGTGACATGTACGAGTCAACCCCGCCACAATCTGAGGCGTAGTGTGGCCGCCACCACTCAAAGTGTCTGTCTTTTATTTCAAAAGGACATCATTTGAAGTGAAAACATCAACTGGCAAATGGAAAACCGACCAAACGCATTCGGATTGTGTCGATAATTTTTCACAATGATATATGGGTCATATGTGATGTGTACGGGTCAACCCCTCCTTAATCTGAGGCACGGTGTGGTCAGAATCACTCTAAGTGGCTCTCTTTTGCTTACAATGGACAAAAATTTATGTACAGATGAAAAACTGACAAAACGCATTCGGTTTCCATTGAAAATTTTGGAGAACGATCCATGGGTCATATGTGACGTGTACGATTAAACTCCGCCTCAGTACAAGGTGCGGTGTGGCCGACACCACTCAAAGTGTCTGCCTTTTGTTACAAAAGTTTGTCATTTTAATTGAAAAACATCAACTGGCATATGGAAAACCGACCAAACGCATTAGGATTGTGTCGATACATTAGAACAACGATCCATGGGTCAAATGTGACGTGTATGAGTCAACCCTGCCTCAATCCGAGGAGCGGTGTGGCCACCACCACTCAAAGTGTCTGTCTTTTGTTTCAAAAGGACATAATCTTAAGTGAAAAACATCAACTGACATACAGAAAACTGACCAAACACATTCAGATTATGTCGATACTTTATCACAATGATCCATGGGTCATATGTGGCGTGTATGAGTCAACCCCGCCTTAATATGAGGCACGATGTGGCCGGAATCACTCTAAGTGGCTCTGTTTTGCTTAAAATGGACAACAATTTAAGTACATATGGAAACCGACCAAACGCATTCGGTTTCCATTGAAACTTTAGGAGAATGATCCATGGGTCATATGTGACGTGTACGAGTCAACGCAACCTCAATCTGAGGCTCGGTGTGGCCGGAACCAGTCAATGTATCTGCATTTTGTTTCAAAAGTATGTCATTTTAATTGAAAAACATCAACTGACATACGGAAAACAGACCAAATGCTTTCGGATTGTGTCGATACATTAGAAAAACGATCCATGGGTCATATGTCACGTGTACGAGTCAACCCTACCTCAATTTGTGGCGCGGTGTGGCCACCACCACTCAAAGTGGTTGTCTTTTGTTTCAAAAGGACGTCATTTGAAGTGAAAAACATCAACCGGCATACGAAAAAACTAACCAAATGCCTTCGGATTGTGTCGATACATTAGCACAATGATCCATCGGTCATATGTGACATGTACGAGTCAACCCCGCCTCAATCTGAGGCACGGTGTGGCCACCACCACTCAAAGTGTCTCTCTTTTGTTTCAAAAGGACGTCATTTGAAATGAAAAACATCAAGTGTAATACAGAAAACCGACCAAATGCATTCGGATTGTGTCGATAATTTAGAAAAATTATCCATGGGTCATATGTGACGTTTATGAGTCAACCCCTCCTTAATTTAAGGCACAGTGTGGCCGAAATCACTCTAAGTGGCTCTCTTTTTCTTAAAATGGACAACAATTTAAGTACATACGGAAAACCGACCAAACGCATTCAGTTTCCATTGAAACTTTAGGAGAATGATCCATGGGTCATATGTGACGTGTACGAGTCAACTCTGCCTCAATCCGAGGTGCGGTGTGTCCGGCACCACTCAAAGTGTTTGCCTTTTGTTTCAAAAGTATGTTATTTTAATTGAAAAACATCAACTGGCATACAGAAAACCAACCAAACGCATTCGGATTGTGTCGATACATTATCACAATGATCCATGGGTCATATGTGACGTGTAAGAGTCAACATAGCCTCAATCCATGGTGTGGTGTGGCCGCCACCACTCAAAGTGTCTTTCTTTTGTTTCAAAACGACATCATTTGAAATAAAAAACATCAACTGGCATACGGAAAAGTGACCAAATGCATTCGGATTGTGTTGATACATTACCAAAACGATCCATGGGTCATATGTGACCTGTACGATTCAACCCCGCCTTAATATGAGGCACGGTGTGTCCAGAATCACTCTAAGTGGCTCTCTTTTTCTTAAAATGGACAACAATTTAAGTACATACGGAAAACCGACCAAACGCATTCGGTTTCCATTGAAACGTTAGGAGAACAATCCATGGGTTATATGTGACGTGTACGAGTCAACTCCGCCTCAATACGAGGCGCAGTGTGGCCGACACCACTCAATGTGTCTACCTTTTGTTTCAAAAGTACATCATTTTAATTGAAAAACATCAACTGGCATACAGAAAATTGAACAAACGCATTCCGATTGTGTCGATACATTAGCACAACGATCCATGGGTCATATGTGATGTGTACGAGTAAACCTCGCCTCAATCTGAGGCGCGATGTGGCCACCACCACTCAAATTGTTTGTCTTTTGTTTCAAAACGACATCATTTGAAGTGAAAAACATCAACTGGCATACAGAAAACCGACCAAACGCATTCGGATTCTGTCGATACATTAGCACAACGATCCATGGGTCATATGTGATGTGTACGAGTCAACACCATCTTAATCTGAGGCACGATGTGGCCGGAATCACTCTAACTGGATCTCTTGTGCTTAAAATGGACAACAATTTAAGTACATATGGAAAACTGACCAAACGCATTCGGTCTCCATTGAAAGATTATGAGAATGATCCCTGGGTCATATGTGACATGTACGAGTCAACGCCACCTCAATCCGAGACGCGGTGTGGCTGGAACCACTCAAAGTGTCTGCCTTTTGTTTCAAAAGTACGTAATTTTAATTGAAAAACATCAACTGGCATACAGAAAACTGACCAAACGCATTTGGATTGTGTTGATACATTATCACAACGATCCATGGTCATATGTGACGTGTACGAGTCAACCCTGCCTCAATCCGAGGTGCGGTGTGGCTAGTAGCACTACAGGTGTATGTATTATGTTTAAAATGGACATTATTTTAGGTAAAAATATATGATAAACAAAAAACCGATCAAATTATGAATTGACTTCTGGATTCCACATATAATGGTCATCTAAATTTTAAATTGAATTCTAAATGAATTATGTATGTTTATAATTACGTTATGAATTCTAATTTAATTATGGATATGTATAGTTCCACTATTATATGTTAAATGTGTATGAATTTGTTCTCTATATGTAAGTGTTGGTTGGTTATTGCAGGTACAATAATTGTAAATGTATGTGTTAGATTATTGCAGGTACAATAATTGGACTGAACTGGTGGGAAAATTGGAGAGCTGGTTGCAAATTGGGGAGCTGCTGGGAAAATTGCAGAGCTACTGTGCAATTTGCCCAGCAGAGGCTCTGCCAATGGTTCAAAACTATCGGCATAGAATGTCTAGGTTTTGATTTACCAACGGTTCATAAAACCGTTGGTAAAACACTTTTCCCAATGGTTCTAAACCATTGGGAAAGTGGAGATTTTGGGTTTTTCCCAACAGTTTTGAAAACTGTTGGAAAAAACATTGTAATTTTCAGAACATTATCCCAACGGTTGTAAACCATTGTGATAAATTTTTACCAATGGTTTTCCAAAACCGTTGGGATAGGGTATTATTTCTCCACCCTATCCCAATGGTTCACTAAAAACCATTGGGAAAAGTTTTTCTTAATGGATAACTTCACTACGGTTTTCAGAACCGTTGGTATAACATATACCAACGGTTCTGCAGGCATTCCCAATGGTTCTAAACCATTGGGAAATCCTATATTTCTAGTAGTGAATGTGTCTGTAGATAGTATCATGGATAGGGTTCAGTCAATAAACATATATTATTATTGGAATTTTATTTTTAAAATCCTCAGGATAAGTTCATTATAGGATAATATCCCAATGTTTTTGGATAGAAATTGGTTATGTAGTTTCCCAATAAATAATTCTCTTTCAGGATGCTATATGTGGAAACAGTAGTGCAATATATTTTATATGGGATAGAACCTCGAAAATAGTTGTTTGAGTATATATTATCCTTCATTATGGTACATGGTAAGTGTTCCCTTACTGAAACCCTGGTTTGACACCCGTAGGGTCAATTCTTGTGTTAATTCACATTTCCTTCACGAATCATTATGAATGATCTAAATAGATGATTATTATTAATGATCTAGGGTCATCCAATGGTTTCAAAAATTTAAAATAAATTTTCATGATTAAGAAATCCCCTGTATTTTTTTCATGATTATGTTGGTATTCACTTTGATTATATCCAAAAATATTATTTTTTGTTATATTTAATGATGTGAGCAAAAAGGAATTGTATTAATGATGAATGTGATGGGTAATGTGTTCCTGAAGAAAATAGGGGGATAACATGAATGAAGGATATTTTGATTATGAATAATCATTTATCAAGATATATTATAAAAATATTTCAGATTAACCCTTTCTATGACTCACTAAAGAAGTGAAGGATAGTGTTACCTGAGAGCTCTGGTGGTGGAGAGCAAGCAGGAGAAACGGCTCGATTTACTATTTTTACAAAATTTGGGAATAAACAACAAAATAAATTTTTCAAAGAATGTGTAGATGTTTTATGTGCAGGGAATATGGGTAGATAAAAATTGATATGCAAGAAAAAAATTAAGTGATTGATTGGGGATATGTTTTTCATCCAAATAAGAAAATTAGTTCAATGTCTTGGCATTATTATTTTCCCAAATCCATGAGCTATGTCCATGAAAAATGAAAGACCTATATTATGCAAATAATTAAAGTATAATTATTTATCTATTTATATATTGGAATTTAATAATTGTTTTAGAATTTACTTTAAAATATTAGGGTTATAAGTTCCATGAGACATTATAGGATTGTTATGAAGAGTTTTTTAAAAGAATTTCTAGAATTGGTTGAATGTAAGTGATGATTAGGATTAAGGTAATTAAAACCCTTAATATGTTCATGATGTTGAGATAATAATAGGTAAAGTGGGGTTTGATTGTAATGATGTTAATTATATTGTATTGAGGTCTTTGTGCCTAATGACTATTTTGATGGAAAACTTATATATGTTATCATTGAATGAGTTTACAAGTTATTTTTATTTATTGAATAAAACATTATTCATTTTACATAAAAGTGAGACTGTTAACTTTTAAAATCATGTATGTTTTCATTATGGTTTTATGTTAATCTAGGTTATCACATTGTTTTATGATAATATATGATCTAGGTATTCACATTTTTTCATTCTGATGCTAAAAACTGCATTATGTTATTTTTGGGATCAATGTTAAGTTGATTTTGAAAATTTTGTAACATAATTTATAAATTTTTGGATTTTTATATTAACAATTCATATTTTTGAAGGGTTAAAGGTTAACTATTTAATTAATTGTTCAATATTTACATTGGATTATTTTTTTATATTAATGTATAATTTTTCAATATTAAATTTCCTATGTTTTTCATATTGGTTTAGCTAAAAAACTAGAGTCATTAGGAATAAATCTTCCTTCTCATATGAATCATATGAATTTTTAAAGGTAATTTATAATGATTTAGGAATGAAAAATGAATCTTTATTTTCTTTCTTAGGGTAAGAGATAAAGTGGAAATTGATTAGTGCATAAACAATAGATGAAACTCTGGTTAGGTTCTAGAAAGAAATCATATAAAATTATTTTAATAGGTCCCCTATTTTGATATTAAATTGGTTCCACTTCTTTATAGAAATAATATTCAAATAGAAATTTTACAATTTTACCTTCATTTCTAATGTGGAAATGGTAATTTCAATTATCATAGAATTATGGTTTTTTGGATGTTAACAATTTGTTGACTATGTTATCTATTACTACAAAATACTCCTCTAGAGATATTTCCCTCTTCAATGTCCATATTTTATATTCCTACTAATGTTCTCCTTATATGGGAGAAATATTTTATGTTATTTTAGGAAACCTTAATGTTTCCCACTATGTTTCTTAATGTAAGTTTTATAATTATTATCTAAAATGTGGGTTTCAACAATAGAATTTTAAATTTTCGTATCTTTTTTGTCCAAGAAAATTTTAGGGGGCGGAATATATTTTTTGGGGTTAGGAAATAATGTAAATCCACCAATGTTTTTTAAAAAAGGTGATATTATATATCATATAATACAGGTGACACTAAGATTTAATAAAAAAATTAATAATTAAATATGAACACAATAATATAGTAATTAAATTACAGGGTATGAATAGGATCAATCATTTTATGAAATATATTTATATAAAGGACATATAAAATAATTTTTTTACTGGTAATTATAGGTAAAATTTCACTTAATATTAGCATTTATATTTTATGATTCAAAAATAGGTTTTGTTCAAAAATGTTTTTTATTTATTTTTGGTGACTATATATATAATTAATTTTCTATAAATTTTTGAAAATTTTTAGGATGGAATGAAATTCTATTTTAAAATCAATATGTAAAAATTAATCTGGATTGATGTATTTGGATTTTTTTTGAAAGGGATGATTTTTTGTATGAATAGAGAAAATATATATTTTCATTGAAAACTAAATATTTTTTAATCAATCAAAAAGATCCTTTTTATATTAAAATTACTTATAAGTAAAATTAGTTTTATTATATTATGATTAATTCATTTAATTTCATCAGAAATAATTTTATTGTTAAATTTTTTATAACAATATTTTTATACATAAAATGAATTTTTATGAAACAAATTATTTATGAGAACAATGTATTTTCATCCTGATGAGTTAAATAAATCACTATTGATGAATTATATATAAAACAAATATATTATATATTCAATAAAATTGTGTAAAATTAATCTAATATTTTTTATGGAAATGGGGTAAGAATAAATCAAGTTGTCTATTTAAAAATGTACATTTCCATAATGTGGTTTTCATCTCATTTTTCACACTAATATTAATATCAATTTATACCACATTTAGAAAATGAATTTTATAAAATGGATTCAATATTTTGAATAATGATGTTTTAATTTTATAAATTGGCATATATTATTATGGACAATAATAGTTTTAACTATGGTATCATTTATTACCTCAATAAAGTTTAAATCAGGATAATATTGGATAAAACAAAGTGATAAGAGAATAATGATTTTTCCCAAATCATACTATATGAAGATAATATGACCCTTATAACCTTATTCAAAAATTTAATTATTTTATTTATATATGTCCATGAAATTAACCATATAATATTTAGAGAAAAGAAAAATAAAAAATGCCACTCTATAACTTTTAAATATCAATTATTTATCAACACAGGGACATAAAAAGTAATAAATGAATATAAATCCATTTTAAATCTTTGAAATTATTTTGATGGTGTAAATTTTCATCTATTTTTAATAATTATATAATTCTTATTCAATATAGACACAATATTTCATCAATTAATTAGAAAATAAAATAATTTTTTAATATTAAAAGTAATATAATATGAATTATTTAAAGTGTACCAAGAATTATATAAATGAGTACGACAAAATACTATTATTTTTAATGATTATATTAAACTTCAAAATTTTCTTTTATTTATTTTAATTCAAATTAAATAAATAGATTCAAGATTGATAGAAATGATATTTAATCAAAATAATATTATATTAAATTTTATAAAAATCATTAAAATCCAAAAATAGTAAAATGGTGATATTATGTTGTTGAAAATTTCATCCCTCTTCATTTATTAAAACTTTCACCTTGTAAGAAAATGTATGGTCCATTAAGAGTGAAAAAGACATTACATCAAGTAAGGTTAAAATTAGTTAAATAAGGGGTTAAAACAAAAGATAATGTTCAAAATACCACCTAAACCTACCAATATATTATAGGATTTTGGGATTTAAATAAATTTAAATCAAAAAAATTGAATCATGTCCCATTTTTTAAATTTTTCTAGATAAATATTTTATTATATTTTAATATTTTCTGAAATTTCAAAAGTTCCTCGCACCACAATTATAAAAGGAAACCCCCTACATTTAATCAAACATTTATATCCTTATAGCTCAATAATACCCTACCAAAATACAATATAAACATAATTTTACACATTATAGAGGATATGATATTCTCTAAATGCAAGTTCTATGGTAGTTGTGAGGAGATCCAAAAGAGTTGTTTCAGAGAATAGAAAATTGTCTTAATTGATTACTTTCGTTTTACTTCTTTTTTATGGCCTATAAAGATGAGGTTTATATCATAAAATATTAACATAATTATACTAAATATACTGAATTTTTATTCTGATCAGGAAACCACCATTATGTTCCCCCTTTCCCATGAAATGGAAACTGAATGTATCTATCATGCATACCTATGGTTTTCCGTTTTGACGAATCAATAGAATTCATTCCCCTTCAATATATTTTATGTGTAAGTATTAATATGGTTTTAGTTATTATATATTATGTTTACGAATTAATCGATATTATTTAATTATAATATAATATCTAACTTATTACCTTCCAATTTTTCAAATAATTATAATGTTTCTCTTATGTCAATATGGATTATCACCTCCAGGAAGTGATGTGGTTAATTTTACACTTTCAATTTATATAGATGATAATAACGATTAATTTTATTTCTATATATGATTTATATGATATAATAATTATTATATAAATGTTAATTAATATATAAATTTCTTTAATTATTCCCATTGAAAAATGAAAATATGGTTCATGGTTACGAATGACCTAACTTCTCCATGAACCGTGTAATTCAATTTATATCTCTACCTTTATTGATGAATATATATATATATATAATCAATGTAAATGATATATTAATAATTTAAATGATTCTAGTATGTAATTATAATAAATTTAAAATTATCACATATGAATTTAAAGAACATTTAACACAAGTCGAACTTTTGGTATGGGATTTTCAGCTCACTGTTATTTCTATGAGACCAATTCTATATTTTACACATGTTTTTTATGTGAAAAATATACATCCCATGAGTTTACTTTATAATTATTATTTTTAATTTAATTGGTATTTACATATATATTGTATTTTCTTTCTTTCATGTGTCTTACTATTCAATTGTAACCGAAGTAGAATGTGTTTTATGTTACAATCTCACTAATTATTAATATGGTTTATGAATATAATTATTATTATCACATATTATGATATAAATCTCTAGAAACTCGTGAATTTTATTATCCTTTATATATTTCATGAAAATACATGTTTTCATTTAATTTTTCTTATATTCACTATTGAAAAGATTGAAGTTATATTTTTTAAGGAAAATCAACATTATTTTTCTCTTTGGTTGAATGGTTTTTTTTCCATTTCCACGATTTATAAAAATAATTTCAATACAGTTTTAAATATTATATAATGATTGAATAAATAAATACTTAAAATGACTTCATTTTCCTATAATGGTTTAAATTTAACATTCTTGACATATTACAAAGGTGGTAACTTTTTTACTTGTTCTGCCAAATGTGATGGTATTTTTTTGACTTATATGGCGAAAAAATAATTTCCCACTATCATAACCACAAAATGTTTGGAAGAATTATAATTTTTTTTCAATTTTCATTACAATGAAAATATATTCCTTAATAGTTTTATAAATTATTTGATTTTAAATAATATAATTAAAAAATGGTATAATCCTCATAAAATTTTCCTTCTGATCTTTTTGAAATATTTTTCATCAAATATGACATCTTGTGACTTTACTCATGTTTTATAAGGGATATGATGAAATTATAAAACCCATATTCTTTATTTATATTATTTAGGATTATGATAAAAATATGTTTATGAAACCTATTCCTTTTCGATGGTTTATTCTATGATAAAGTGATCAAATATTTGTGAATCAGGTTTATTTTCTACCAGTGTGATATAATTAATTATTTATGAAATCCATTGATATTCATGGATTTTGATAATATGAATGTTTTATGATATTTTGGATCATATATATATGGATTTAATTATGTTATGTGTGGGATTTGAATAATATAGACCTCTAAATAAATTGGTAAATATGAATAACTCGTGAGGTAAATATTTTAGGATTGTACTTATTTTCTGTATTATAATTTCATTCATGGAACTAGTTTTCATTTATATTTTTATGTGTGTACATGTCCTTCATGTCAATAATTTATTGCATGGACCTATCATTCATGTCCTAAAATTTATGCTGGGAAATAAAATTCATGTTTGTGAGTTTATTTGGGTACCTAGACTTTATGTTGATATGTTTATGCATGGTTCTATCTTTCATGTCAATAATATTATGTGCGGATATATTTTTCATGTACTTATGATTATTGGAGGTCATTAATTTATGTCATTAAATTAATGAGTGAACCTAATTCTATTTACACATGTTCAAAATAATATAAGATAATTTTTTCCAAATTATTATGTCTATGCCATTCCCTTTTGCATCAAGTTCATTGATTTTATTTTTGATATATTTCATTAGAAATCATATGCATTATTACATGACTCCAGATTATGATATACGGTATAAATGTTATGGTTTTCAAATGTTATTCCCATATTCTCATTCCCTTATGAGCATGTTATGCCTAAGTGATCATTTTTATCACCCTTGTATACCCTTATCGAGCATATGAACACACCCTTTCTTATGTTTCACTTCCAATGCTGTGAGGATGATTCTATGAAGGGTATGTATAATAATTAAACTATATGGGATTATTTTTATGGGATATGTTGATGATCAATCCAGAAATAAGAATATTTATTATCTAGTATCCTTTGGCACATAATCATTATGATAATCAGGCTTTTATTTGTGAAATTTATTGAATATTAATTCTAAAAGATGTGATATCTATATATGAAGTTACTATGACACTATACCAAAAATATTATAAATTAATAACATATTTCATTATTATTTATATTTTTCCCCGTCACGTAAAGTAGAAGAAAAATCCAAATCATGGGTAAGATTAATGGATGATGAATTGGATCATATTGATATAAATCAATCTTGATAAGTATTCAAGATTCCTAATCAAAACAATGTGATTAGAAAAAAGTGGATCTTCCATTAAAAATTAAATACTCATTGGAACATGATCTAAAATAAGGAATGTCTGATTTTCAATGTGTATGGTTAGATATAGAGTGCTGATGTTAAAGAGTCATTTTCTCTAGTGGATCGACCTAAGTTAATTCTACTTTTCTATATAATTGTGATCAAAAGATGATTCATGTTAAAATTAACTACTTGAATTGTTTACATAAATAATATTTTTCATTGAAATGCTAATTGATTTTTTATCAGTATTGGGGATGTTAAGGTTTTATGATTATAAAAGGGATTATATTGGTTGAAATAAGTATCATGGGATGGTTATGCAAGCTGAAACTCATATATGATTAATAATGAATTGAAAAGATGCATTGTTGGTCCATAACTCTTTGTAATGACAACTAGAGAAGAATAATTCATAGTACATGTCTATGATGATGAAATAATTTTAGGAATAAGAAGAATGGAATCAGTATATGAAATTTCTATCATAATGATTTTGGGATTTTATATAACCATTATTGGTGAAATTATATATTTTCTACGGTGGAATGAGATTTAAAATCATAAAACAGTATCTGTATCCCGCGTTAAGTATATGAGATAGAAATTGATGAATTATAATATGCATTATTACAATTAAAATGTAATAATTATTGTGACTAGAATCCATCTTTTTATGTATAAGGATGATAAATATGAGGAACTATAATTTCATATAAGGATAATCAAGAGTATATTATATTTGACTAAAAAATTCCAATTATCATTTTCTTAACTTTTTGGTGGTTCATTTAAGGAGTCATATGAACGAATATAATCTCTATATTATTAAATAAATCATGATATAAATCAATTGACCTCTTTATTTCTTCCTCTTATTTAATGCTAAGATGAATATTGATTTTTTTGGTATTTTTCAAAGAAAACAAGATTGTGAATTTTTAGACCCAATATCCAAAAGTGGTGGAGGTATTTTCATTATAAATAAATGTGTTGGATGGTAAATGTTTTTGCAATGTACATCCCAAATCATATAATATGCATAGTACAATTTATTAACATATATATGAATTGAATTTCAATTGATGAATAAATATTTAGAAGACGTTGGTGGAGATTTAATAAAAATTGTGATATTATGAGATAATAAGTGTTTTATTGATTTCATGAAAAATATTTTTTTAGTCTCAATATTACTATATGGATTTTGAAAATAACATTACTAAGGATAAGTTAGAGAAATGTCTTGTCACAGGGCATCAAGTTGGAAATAATTTCCAAGTGTCTAACATCATGAAATAGATGTTTCTCTGTACAAATATTGTGAAATATTGGTATAACATTGATGTTAATTCACATACCATGTCTTTTTAAGACTTATCAAAATCACGTCAACCTATTTAAATATAATTATGTCATATAGTTAATTATTTACAGTAGGGACTTTCTAATTATGATTATTGTCAATGGTGTATAATGATGTGGAATTCGACAATATTTTTCATTATTTCACTCTAACATTCTGTGTT
Organism: Viscum album; assembly: GCA_963277665.1. Classification (NCBI taxonomy): domain Eukaryota; kingdom Viridiplantae; phylum Streptophyta; class Magnoliopsida; order Santalales; family Viscaceae; genus Viscum; species Viscum album. The sequence continues at coordinate 364,101,293 of OY728162.1, read as the reverse complement.
AGAATTTTGTGTCAATGTTAGCATAGATATGATACATGGGGAATAGATTTTGTGAAAAGGATGAAAGGTGAATGGGTATGAAGAAAGGGGATTTTTTGAATGAGTAATAACATGTGGAATGGAATATTCTATTGAAATATAATTTTATTCGATAATAAATTTTCATGTATAATTAATGTGAAGGATTATATATTCTATTTCCATCAAAAGAATGTGTAATGTGTGTAAGGAGAAAAATTCCACTTTTTTATTTTCTAAAAACCCAATGAGATAAAATTTTAGAAAAATGGATATCAAAGTTGGAAATTGGACTTCTGTTGTGATTTTATTCAACCCATTTATATGTTGATAAATTATTTTGATGTATATGGTATATTGTTTATAGGAATTTGGTTGATTGAAGATGAATTGATGGTTTTTGAGTTTGATGGATAATATTGGCATAATAAAATAAACTCGATCCTGAATTCAATTCTATTATGTCAATGGAAAATGTTTCATAGTGTATTTTAATTTTTTATGTTTGAAATTTTAAATGAATATTAATCTATAGGTTTTAAACAATTTAGCAAATTTTGGGAGTTTTATGTAACACTTATACAGAAATGAATAATGTTTGCAAAATTTCATTCATAAAGGTGGTATGTGTGAGGTATCTAGAGTAGGAAGTAAAAAATGGGAGTTCACATATGGTATTTTCAGGATTTTATCATCTCTGACCATAAAGTATCCAAAAAAAATATCAAAATACTAGTGAATTAATTTTTGATAGTGATGTGTATTTTTATTATTGATCGAGTAAGTGGAACACAATTGATGGTTCATAAATGTGGTTCGCAAGAAACAGTCTATGATGGTGCATCGTGAATGCATATATTGAAATTGAAATTTATATTGATGTTTTTAAAAGGAATTACCTTATAAATATCCATCATCTATATCGATTAATCAGTAAATAAAAAATAAATTAGAAATAATAGTGAGATATTGTAAGATCGTTTATTGTAGTTCACAAATTTGTTTCCTTAAAGAATGACTGTGAAGGTGTTTCTAAGAATTCAGTTCATGAGATATAATATGTTTTGAGATTTCATGATGGGTTTTCTGTGAATATTTATATGAAGTAATATACCCTGAAGCATAGTGTATCTCATTATGTATGGTAACATGTTCAGTGATATATTTTATGAAGGGAACAAGGTGGTTCATATTGTACATGTTGAAATGTGATCTGTATAATATATAAACACATAGTAGTTTTAAGATGGAATTATATTACACAAATTTCAAGTGGTTATTCTAGAGACCTATTATTTTAGTGGAGCATCATATTTTAATGTTCATGATAAAAATCAAACAATTTTTTATTGATATTTTAGAAGCATCCTACATGTCGATAAATTGAGGGAGACTGCCATATGAAGTAGTGAAAATGGAGGAGTTCACTAATGTGATATCATGGAGTCATCATACATTTCCTACAATTATTTTAAAAATATAGTGTTACCGACAAAGAGTGACAACATCCCAAAAATTCAAATTCACCAGAATCAGTAAAACATAGTGGATTCTAGAAAGACTAATTCATTTTGGAATATTATCCTTATACTATAAAATAATGGTGAAACATATAAAAAATTTTGTCTCAATATAATGATTTCCATTATTTATAGTGTTTAATTTTACAAAAAATATGATAGGTTTAACATGTTCTTATAAACTTCTTGAAAAATATCCTTAAAAATGAAATAAAATAATTACTCTTGGATTTAACCCTCTCATCTCCCAATTACCTGATTTTAAATAGATAAGTCTTAAAAATTTATTTATTATATTGATATTTAAATTAATATAATATTTTCATTTTTTTATTTAATTAAAAATTCATTATTATGAAAAATGGAATTATAATGTGGAATTAAATGTATATAGACATAGATGGTTAATGTAAATGTTAATCAATTATTGATGAAGGGATACAGTTAAATGGTAGTAATTTAACAATAATAAGTGATTAATTTTAGTAATAAACCATAAATTTTTTTTCTTATAAAATAAGTGGTTTCTTAGTGCTTTGTGACGTCATTTGGGTTTTTATGTGGGTTGTTGTTTATAGATTGAGTTTTCGATTGGATAGTTTCAATTAAAATTGTTGTATTCTATAATATTAATTGCAACACCCTAAGATTTTGTGAATCTTTTCCTTTTATGATTAAATTAAATTTCATTAATTTATTGCATTATACACTACACCATGTTTTTCTTGTGATACACATAACACTAACATAGCTTGATTTACATACAACACTTGGTTTCTAAGAAGCATCATTTTATTACTCTTTTTACGTAAAAGAGAAAATTATAATCTCACAATTAGAATGAGAGGTATGTAAATGATTAAATAAATTATGAAATAACTGTTTATAAATAATTCTATTACCAATTAATTATAAATTATGGTCAAAATAATTTTTAAATAAATGGAAATGTTTTTCTATAAAAAGTTAAATGTTCACAAGTCTATTATATTATAATAACTAAAAAATAAATCATGTTGGATTATATTAATGATATATATATATATATTATATTATATTTTTCATAAAATTAATCTAATTTTTATCTAGACATGTTATAAAAACAAATATACTTTTATGCATAAAAGAATTATTTTTCTAAAAAGGCGGTTTTGCCGCATTTTTATGGTGCAATAGTTTAAAATATAGTTTTTAAACCCTTTATAAACTCTATTTGAAAAAATAATATTATTATTTGAAAATGTGATATCAAAATTTTCTTTGGATGAACTTTAATCTTTTTTTCTATGAAGATTAATGTTTTTATGAATAGTGGAAAATACATAATTTTAATTAAAAACTAATTTTTCAGCTAACTTATTTATATAGTTAAATTATGTTATAAATTTATTTCAAAATATAATTAAATAAATTGTTTTTATCATTTAATATAATTTAGATCATTGGAAAAAATTTCACATTGAATTGGGATATATAAACATCTTAATCTTTTGAATTATTTTGCAATAAAAAAATGTTTTCTTATTCCGTTCACGGAACTAATTTTAAATTAATTTTCTGAAAATTATATGTTCACAATTATGAAAAATGGATTCCATATTTGGAATAATATTCTCCAAATTTATTATTATGTACCTTTTATTTTTTTATAATATGTGTAATACCCTTTAATAATTTTTATTACCACAGTTAAGGGTAAATCAAGAAATTAATAGTAAAAATAATATAATAAATATTTAAAAACCCCATAAACATTCCCAAATGATGTTAGATGAAGGTAGTTAAACCTGAAACACCTAAGTATCTAAATATAATTTCTTAATGGGAAATGTTTCATGAAAATGAGTTAGATATTATTAAAAATACAATAGAGTTACAAAATGTCACACTCTTATTATTAATAAGTATATTATTTTTAATATAGATTAAATAGAATATATGATAGACTATATATATTATTTTGAAATATTTTTTTATACATCAAGGAAATTCATTTTTAATTTTCATTGGAGAAATAATTTTCATGAATAATTACACAATGATGATCTAGTAATTATTCAATTAATGAGAGAATCAATTAAATGATATTATAAATTTTAAAATAAATGTATTTGTTGCTTAATTAATGTGATATGTGAATTTTATTATATAATATTACATTATATGGGTATATTAAATGAATTTTTGTGAACTTATCTTTCTGTATGGATTTTCTTAAACTCAATGTTATGAATAGTGTCAAAATTGACACTTGTGATAATTTATGAAAATAATATTTTATTAAATTATTTAAAAATAATAAAAATATTAAATATGGGCTTTAATATAAGATATGGTCAAAAAGGATCTCAAATTATCCATTTAATGTCAAATTGACACTTTATATGTAAATATAACATCCTCATAATCTTAAAAACGTTGTTACCATAGTTAAAATTAAAATCTTATAACGAAGTGTTAATCAATATGATAATGTCTAAAAGTAGACCATAACATGTATAAAATAAAATATTTTCTTATATTAAATCCTTATAATATGTTATATTCAAATAAATTCGGTTTTGGATGAAATTGGATTGATATTTTAATTATTATAAAGTAATATTATGAGAAATTCTAAAAGTGACCCTCCTCTTTCTTATAAATGGACACCACTCATCTTCACTTCACACATCAGAACCTATTTTTCTAGGAAAATGTATCTAAATTCCCTCCCAAAATACCTAAATTATTCCTAAAATCCTTAAATTTGGATGTTATCCAACCATTAGAGTCCTTTTGTAAAAATTAAAAGAAGATAACCAAAGAAGAGGTAATATTAATCAATGAAAGTTGTTGTATTATTTTTTCAAAAAAAACTCATTAAATTATTATTATTTAATATTTATATAACATAAATATTATATTAAATATACTTATATGTTTTTATTATGTTTTACACCTAAACACACACTATTACATCAAATGTGTACCGAATTTACAATTCTTGTGTACGGTGAACTACCACCCCCTAAAATGATATAGTTGGTTTTTTATTTACCACTTCTCAGGGTTAAGAATTTTGATGGAAACTATATTTTTATATGATATATATGGTTTTTAAAATTTCTTCATACTATATAAAATATTATATAAAACATACCTTCATTATTTCAATTTTTTGGAAATACGATAACATCATTTGTGGAAGTGTGGAATACCGCCTCCTCAAAGTGATGTGACTCATTCACACATTACATAGAATATAATGAAGATGGTTTTAGGGAAATTATATGATATATTGGAGATTATAATCTAACTATAATGATATTATATATATATATATACACATGTTTAATTTACCTACTTTCTTTTATCAAGACATGAAATTGACCCAGCATTCATGTGTACATATAGCCTACTGTCCTCATGAACGATGTATTTCATTTTATATACATATTTTTTATATAAAGCCATAAATATACAAATAATGAATATATATATTATATTTATATCATTTTTACCATTCTGAAAACAATTATACCATAATATAATTTTTAGGACCACAAATAACATGTCAAATCATGTACGAGAAAGAAGGTGGTTATTACTGGAAACATATCTGAAACATTGAATTTTTAAAAATCGGGTAATATAAGTTCATAAATAGCTCATATATTGTATTATATATATATAAATATGGTTATTTTATAGAATCTTTTCTTTTAATATTCCATGTTATTTTATTAAAATAAAATGTTTTCAAAATATAAAGGATATTTTCCTCAATAATTCTTTTCAAGTGATCTCTAAAAATTATTTTCCATCTAAGATAAAGTTATTTTATGTTACATATGTTTTACTAAATATATTATTAAATTCTACCATTCGTGTTCTATCTATGAATGGTTATGTTTATGATAGAATAATATTTAGGAAACTTATTTATTTTCCATTGGTTATGTTATGATTGAATAATGTTTATAAATCCCATTTAATTACATGGGTTCTAATATGATGAAAAATTTATGTTTTTGTTGTACACATATCTATAGATTTAAATAATTAAATGGTGGGACCTATATTTCCTTCAATGCATTGGGTAAATATAGATAACTCATGAAGTGTATATGTTATTCATTGACCTCAATTTCATGTTCACAATTCTATGTGTGTTCCTGTTTTTAATATCTATAATCTTATGTGTGGACTAGGTTTTTAGTTTTCCTATGTATATGTTAGAGACTGATTACTTGTGTTTAATTTAATGAGTTAACACATTTCTACTTATACAAGTTCACAAAGTTATATATTTATATATATGAACCAATTTTTTATCTTATTCCTATAATATGTTTTCATGGATTAAATTCTTAATTCCATTATGATTCATGACTTACGAACTACCATTATTTATACCAAGACACATTTATATGATATTTAATATACAGGGTATCGTCATAAAATATTTTGATTTTGTTCCCAAACCCTTATTTATATGTTATTATTACATATCTTTATTGTTTACCCTTATAGTGTATCAGATCTCACCCTTTCTTATGTTTCTATTCCTCAAGTTATAAATAATTTTTTTAAATAGGTGTACTAAAGGGGAATATCATTATAGTTTATGTTGAAGATCATTTTCCAGTTTAGAATAATGTGATCTATGTTTCCAAATGCACTAAACTATTATTGTCCACAGGAATTTGTTTTTGTAATGTAATGAATATTGATCTAAAAATATATAATATCTATGTTTGAAAATCTTGGGTAGTTATAGTTGGTATTAGATAAAAATTTTAATCTTCCATTGGATACTAGGATGAGAAAAAGGTAGTGACATCAATATATTTATTTATACGGATATTTCTAGGTATATTTCTAAGGATATTCCTAATATGTCAGATATTTAAAAGTAGGTGTCTTGATTCAAGAATCCTATAAGTAATTGTTCATGATTATGTGTTTTTCTACAATGATAAGGATTTCTCACACTATAATTTCTAGTCTTATTGAAGAGTGGGAACTAGAAGGAACATTGTAAACATTGAATTCTTAAGATTTCATAGGTACAGAATTTTAGAAAATCGATATCCTATTTGTAAATATCATGATGATAAATAGAAAAATGGTATGAGTATTGTTTATACTATAAATGATAAAAGAGAACATAAATGACATGGGATATGTATGGAATGTTCTAGCAGTATTATTTATTATAAAAAATTAATCCTAATAAGATTGAGGTTAAAGAACCTTAATAAAATATTCATATTTTATATTATAGGAAATTATAACATGATAATGCATGAGTAATGGTTGAAGAATAAATTTTGATGATTTATGTGTATATGTTTGGAATTAAAATATTATGTTATATGAATTATGAAATAAATAAGTATTTTTAGTCTAACTTTGTAATTATTTATTGAAAATTAAATGTTGAAAGGGGATAAAGACCTTGAAAATTGATTTAATGGAAATTTTATTCATTTTAAACAATAGAATAAGGGAGATATAACCCTTAATATGTTTTTAATGATATCATAATGATGTTCTGATAAAGATATTTTGATGGTACTAATTCCCCAGAAACTGATTAAGGATTTTTTGACAAAGTGGTTTATGCAATCATGGATTGGGTTTATGATAGTATTTGATTTAAGGAATATATCTAATGAAAATTTGAATAATAAATAATTTATATTTTTATTATGGATTTCTTGTATTTACCATGTTTATAGAGAATATATGATGAAGGTATTCAAATGTCTGGTATGGGACAAAAAGGAGATACATTATGACATATGAGGGATCAATGAGAAGCTACTTTTTAGAAATATAGTGATCTATTTTTAATTATTTTTTTATTTCATCTATTAGAATGGATAAAAGGTCAAACATTTAGGGGACAAATTATATTTAACGTTGGACAAGGTTGTAGATATTAGAGTATTGTCTCACCATATAATGATTTATGCATATCGAATAATTTTTTCTCACATTTTTGTTGTAATAATGAGAAATGGAATGTCATATCATTATATTTATGGATCTCATGATTTAATTATATTTTAGGAATGAAAAATTCACACTCATTTCTTAGATTAATATGTGAAGAAGTAATTAATCAAGGAATAACCAATGGATGTGATCATTCATACTAAATGAAATAAAACCATGTAAGTATATGTTCTTGAAAAAATTCTTCACCTTTTGGAAATGTATCTCGATAAAAAATTTATCCTGGTACCTTAATTTTCTAGGAATCAAATAATACCACAGATCATCACATATTTATCATTTGTGATTATTAACATTATAATGACCATGTTATCTATCAATATCAATAAAAACATAATAGATATAATTATATTACATGTCCATGTTTTCACTTTATTCTAATACTAGTTATGTGGAAATGTTATCCTTTTACTTTCCATATGTTTAAGAGTATGTCAAATTTACCTTTTTTATGATGTGGATTTCCCACAATGATATTCTCAAACATACACCTTTGATTTTGTAAGTGATATTTTAGATCAAAAGGATGAGGTAACCTTTTTAAGTTCATGATTTAATGGGAATGGTATACTATCCATTGGATCTAGAAACAAATCTGTGTTTTGTTCATGATGTGGTCTATATATCACTACTAAGTAAGTACAATCCCAATCCTTTACATGTACTAAACATAGAGGTCGCACTACTAGAGAAATATCCTTATCATTAAGAGAAAAATGTAGAAATTTTTAATCATAGAAAAAAAGGTTATAGAAAAAAGAACACTCATCTGGTTATAGTATGGTGGTAAAAACATCCTGTTTTTAGAAGTTGCGTGGTAACTTAAAGATTCCATGAGGTATGAGTATCATATTTTTTTATTTGAATGATGGATTTTGAGGTAGAAATTTGTTTTATGTGGGGTAGATTGTAATACCTTGAGATTTTATGAACCTTTTATATTTCCAATTAAATTAAATTTCATAGATATCTTGAATTATATGCTTCACTAAGTTAAGCTTGTTCTACACAACACATGCATAGTTTTATTTACACACAACACTAAGTTTCTATAGAATATCATTTTATTATTATATGAACATAAAATATATAATTATAACCTAACCATTATAATTTAAGGTATTAATAGATTTTATTGAATTATTAATTTATTGTTTACACTTAATTCATTTATCAATTATTTATAAATTAATGTAAATCCTATTTTAAAATTATAGGATTTTTTTATCTAAGAAATTATTTAAATGTGAAAAATATGTTTTATATTAATAAATACACATATAAATCTTGTAAAATTTTATTAATAACATATAATATATATATATATATAATTTTTAACATATTTGTTATGTGTTTTGTTTTTGACATGATATAGGTAGAAATCCAATTCTTCATATAAAAGAAATATTTTTCAAAAAAGGTAGTTATACTGATTTTTATAGAAATTTCTGTAGCTTATAGTTCTTTAATCATTAATATATTCCATTAAAAAATATATTTCTTCATTGAATTTGGGATATCAAAATTTACTTTGGGTAAACATTTGGTAGTTTTCTGAGAAGATTCGTGTTTTTATAGATATTGACAAATACTTAATTTTAATTAGAGAATACATTTTAGTTTAACATATTTAGGTAGTTAAATAATGTTTTCAAATGTGCTTATTGTATTATCAATTAAATTATTTAGAATTTAATCTAATTTTGGTCATCAGAATATATTTTACACATACTTTTGATATAAAAGCATTTCAATATTTTGAACACTTTCACATTAAAAACATGGTTTCTCATTCCATCAACATGATTAATTTTATATTAAAATATTCCAATTATTTGATATGAATAGTGAAAATGGATTATTTCCTTCAAATAAAAAGGTTTAAATTCATTAATTTGGATACCTTTATTTTTATAATAGAGGAATAGAATCTTTAGTATTTTTTATTACCATAATTATGGGTAAATGAGGCAATTAAAGGAAACAATAAAATAATAAATATTATAAAATGACCGTAAAACATTATTAAAGGATATTCTATGAATTTATGTATATGGTTAATACTAAATTATATTAATTTAATTTTTTTATGGTAACTTCTTCATTAAAATGAATTTAATATTAGTAAAATGAAAGAGAGTGGTTAACTATAACACTGTTACTTTCGATAAGTATAATATTATTGATTTGTGATTAAATAGAATATATGATCGACTATATATATTATTCTGAAATATAAACAGGTATTAAATTTCATTAAATTTTATTTTCAATTTTTAGTTGATATATAATAATCAAGATTATTTAAAAAATAATTATGCAATAATTATTCAATTAATGATACAATCAATTAAATGGTGTTATAAAAATAAAAATAAATATAATTTTACTTAAAAAAGGTCATAAACGAATTTTATTGGTAAATATGAAATTGAAGGGATGTATTAAATGAATTTTTTTTAAAAAAAATTACACAATGGAGTTTCTTAATGTGAATGTTACAAATAGTATCTAAAAATTCACTTATGATATTTTATGAAAATAATAATTTATTAAAATATTTAAAAATAATTAAATTTTTAAATAACGAAAATGTGATTATATATGGTATAAAATATCTTAAAATATATATTTATGTAAAAATTAATAGTTTGTATGTAAATATTACAACTTATTAATATTAAACACTTGATAACCATTTTTTTAATTAAAATGGTGTAACTAACAGGTATTCAAAATAATAAGCCTTAAAATTGCACCGAAACTTGTATTCCATATATTTAATGATGATATGACAACCTCATAATATCATATATTCTAATTAATAGTCTTTTGGAGGCATTTTTCCTAAAAATAAATGTAAGATAAATTAATCTTTTGAATAATTCTAAAAGTGACCCTCCACTCACATATAAAAGGACACATATCCTTATCTTCTTTTAACAAAAAATAACCTTTTATGATCACCCAAATTCTGTCTAAATTTCCTCCTAAAATACCTAAACTCATCTTTTTAGGCTTTAATTGGGAATAAATCCAACCATATGAGTTATTTTTTGCAAATACAAAGAATATTTTAAAAGAACATATAACGTTCATCAATGACCATTGTTTTATTTCTTCTTTAAACCCCATAAATTATTTTTATTTGATGATTATTTAGTAACAATAATATCATTAATAAACTAATATATTTTTAAATTAATTTTTTTATCTACACACACAATCACTTCTATCAAATGGGTAACTAACTTATCGTTCTTGTGTATGGGGAACAACAACCTCACGAGATGTTGTTGTTCATTTTTTCTTTAACACCTATCATGGATGGGAATTGTGTTGTAAAATATATTTTTGTATGATATATTTCGTATTTATGATGTTTTTATACTTATCTAAATATTATATAAAACATACCTTCAACTTTCTATTTTGTGGAAATATGATAACTTCATTTGTGGATGTGTGGACTATCTCTTCTTCAAAGGGATGTGTCTCATTCACACATTACCAGGATTGTATTAATGATGGGTTTAGTGAAATGATAAGATATATGTGAAATAATAATTATATTTGAATAATATTATATACATATATATATAATCATTTACATAATTTTATTCAATGCGACATGAAATGGATGCAGCGTTTATGCATATGTATGGCATACCATATCAATGAATGGTGTATTTTTTTTATATTTTATAGATAACCATAAATATATATATATTGAATATATATGATTTTTATAAAATTTTTATTATTCTATATATTATAACATCATTATATAAGTATGAGGACCATTAATAACAAGTCAAAAAATGTACGGGAAACAAAGTTGTTATTACCCAAAATATAACCTAAATATTAAATTGTTAATAATAAGGAAATATATATTTATTAGTAACTAATATATGAAAAAATATATATATTAGTGTGGTTATTTAATATATTTATAATAAACTTGCATTTATTCTATAAGTGTTTTTGAAGAGTATGATGAGATTCAATACATAAGGTAAGGGATTTTATGTCTCACTTTTATTTCTTTGGGAAACATGCCTTATATAGTACATGATTATTCTACATGGTTTATATGCATCCCAAGGATGTATTTTAAGAAAATTACCCTAAAATTTGTCGTATTTTTTATCCATATAATTTATTTTGTTTATGGGGCATACGATTCTATTGATTGTAAATTAATGATTACTTCTTTCATAATCTCATCAATATTTGGGATTATTACATTTTAATTATCCATTGGGAAATATTTATCTTCCAATTATATGTTTAAAAAAATTAATATTTTATTACTATAATCATATGGATTTTTTTGTTAGTTTTACCTATTTATTACCTTTGAACTTCAGGGTTTGAAATAAATATTTATTTTTTGTTTTCCAAATGATTTACTTTGGGATGTTTCCAATAAAAGTATAAAAAAAATGTGTATTTTAATTACATTGTATGTGTGTATTTTTCACCATCATAAAATAATAATAAATTAAATCTTAATTTTAAAGACAATTTTTTTTAAATACAAATATTTCTTTTAATATTGCAACGGATTTTATGAAAATAGAACTTTTTCAAAGTAGGAAAATTATTTTCCTCAAGAATTATTTTTAGGTGATCAATAAAAATTATTTTTAATGAATGATAAAGTAATTTAACATTAATAATGTTTTAGTGGTGATGTGATTAATTTCTATCATTCTTTTTTTTCTTTAAAATAATTGTTTGTGTTTTTTATAGAATGTTATTTATGAGACTTATTTTCTTTCCATGGGATATATAATGAGTGAATGATTTTTATGAAAACTGTATCAATCCATGGGTTTTGATATGATGAATGGTTTATGTTCTTATGGTAGACATATTAATGGTTTTCATTATTTGATGGGTGGGAACTACGTCTCCCTCAAAAGCCTTGGGTAAGGATGGAAAACTTATGAGGTATAAATGTTATGCATGAAATAGATTTAATGTTAAAAATTAAATTCATAAAAATGGTTTTCATGTCTATAATATTTTTCAGGGATCTGGTTTTTCATGTCCATTTTCTTATGCAATGGACTAATTTCATGTCCTTAATTTAATGAATGAATGTGTTACTACATATCCATGTTGAAAATGTTTAATTTTTTTATTCAATAATTTCAAGTCCTTAATTTAATGAGTGGACATGTTTCTACATATACATGTTCAAAAAGTTCAATTTTTTTATTCCATAAATTCATTCCTTATTCCTATGTTATGTTTTGCGATATTTTGTTCCAAATTCACTAATGATTCATGTCTTATGTACTGCCAATATTTATGCCATGTCACATGTATATGGTCTTTAATATGATGTGTATGATCTTCAAATGTTATGCTTTTGTTATCAAAACATTATGTTTATGTTTTTTATTATATATATATCCCACATTGACCCTTACAGAGAATCTGATCTCACCCTTTATAATGATTCCATTACTTATGATAGAAATAATGGGTTTATATAGGAGTACTAAAATGTAAGATCTTTATTAGAGATGATGAATATTTTTCAATAGTTTATTAGAATGTGTTTCATGTTTCAAAGGGAATAAATTATTACACCCCTTATCATGTGTTTTTGTATTGTAATTAATATTCATCTAAAAAGATACAATATCCATGTTAAAAATACGTGAATTTTATATTTATTATGTTATTTATTTTATACGCTCTACCTCCAATGTTGTATAATCAGATAGATGAAAGTATTTTCCCAGGGGTTCTTGGTGGTCTCCTAAAATCTATCTCTTAAATGATACAGATGGATAACTAATAAAACTAAAAAAATATCTTATATATGTATTATATATGTGGAAATATCTAGAAAATGGAGGATTATAATTATAAGATATAAACTCATACAGGTTTTATAAGCTCACAATTATGTCATACTAGTATATAAATTTTATGGAAGATTGAGGTTATAGTGAATACTTTTATCGAGACTAAAATGGATTATAATTATTATACATGTACTTATGTAGGGGGTGTAATATATTAAGATATAGTGTGTAATTACATTGGTAGTAATGGATCTCGATATTACCATGGGATTTTGGGGATGATATAGAGATATGGTTTTGATGTGTTTTTATGGTAATTAATATTTCATTGTGGCTACAGTGTGTTTACATGGATGTGTAGTATGGCTTATACAGGGGAAGATTAAAACATGTTGTAATATGTTAGGGTTTAGGAAAACTAGTTTAGTGGGAATGTCGAAGAAAGATATGATTCTTATATATATTCATTTGATATTATGTTACCTACCCATATGAATTACATGGTCAGTAAGACATCGTATGTATATGACTATATTTGACGTATTTTACGTGGGGGGTTGTTTTCATTATTTATTCACTTGGAATTTTGTGTTCTCATTCATCATTTACATTAGTTGTTTTTCATAAAATCAAAATTGAGTAAACTTTTATAAATATCCACACATATATGATTCTGTTTCTCTAGACTATATACACTGTTTTGTTTGTGACTAACTATATATTGGAGGACGTTCAAGGTATTCTCATGATTGTGGTCACTATTGTAGGTGTTTCTGTGTTATATATATCTTTTAGTATTGAATTATATGATATTACAGATATTAGTATTGATATTTTTTTATTATGGAGATCATTGGTATATTTCGTATCATTTACATGGATAATTAAATGTAATGCCTCCCATATTTGTGTTTTTATCCCATTGGTTCTAGTCACTAACCTATATACTATTAGAGGCCAGATTCCAGGTTACTGTTTTCATAAATATTTTTCAATGAGGGGTAATAGAAAATGAAGGTTATCAGAAATGTTTTTAGATATTTTTGGTTGATAGATATGATTTATAATGGGAGTATAAAGTAGTAATGATTTCGTTGGTTGATAGGGAATCAATATCAGTTAAACGTGGTACATAATATAATGATGATATTTTGGCTGGGGAATTGATGTTTATCCCCATATGATTTGATATTGAGATGTTTAGATTACTGAATATACTAGGATATGTGATGATTCTAGAATAGTAGATACCTATATAAGGATCATGCGTGATGATATTCTAAGATAGTGGTTTAAAGAGGTAGATAATGGGAATTTGAATGAATATTTATTAATATTTTTTTTATTTTATATATTCATATATGGTTTCCTGGAAATTTTTTAATTTTGATGGTATGTCTATTTTTATATGTCCATATTTTGATATTATCATAATTGTTCAATAAAAAACCCTTAGAGTTCACCAAATAATCAATGTAAATCGAAACAATTCGTTTAGGATGACACATCACGAGTTCTCGCATCCGGGCTTACAAAATCAAGAGGGATCAGTTTTTTATTTAGATATAAAGTGATGGTTAAAGGTAGAGGGTATTTTGTTTTTGATTTATCCTTGTTATTTGAGGGAACTAAATTTAATTATCATTCGATATATTTTAAGGATAAATTCATTAATGGTAGATTTTATTCTTTTGAGATTAAGAGGATTCATAATTTTCATTGGATAAGTTTCATTCTATGTTCAATAACATGTTAATTTATTCCATTAGGATGGTATAACATTTTTAGTCGATTCCCACATATTTTTAGGGGAGTACTGGCCTACATGGGGTTTTTATTTTTAATAAAAACTTCTTAAGTTATTATTAATATCTCATACATGATTAAGATACTACCATTATTAATTTAAAAAATTATTTCCATATATAGATCTAACTCCAGGTCACCCAATGCACGTTATTAACATTCCATGAGTAGAAGAGATTATATAGAGGTTTCTAGATAAGATTATATTATCATGGGAGAGATTTTTTTTTGGAATCCATAAGGTTAAATGTTGTATTTGATGGTAATTAAATATATTTTTAGATAACATGTCAAATAATAGGGGGTTAGTTTGTTGCTTCATTTCACTCGTTTCCCTAGAGTTGGATACTCTTTGACCACATCAGGTAGAAATTATTTTTTCACCAAGAGGCCATGGTCACTAGATTATTAATTACACAATGTTTCTTTAAGAAAATCCAAGAACATAATACATGCATATTAAAAAAATTACATGATTATTCAGTTTATCTCAGAATTATATTTCCCTAAAACCATACTCAGTTTTTTTAATGAATAAATTAATGTAACATAATAATTAAACAATCATTAATAATCAATTAATGGTGATATTTTTATCACAAGTAAAATAGTGACATCACCATTATGAAACATGTATTAAATAATCATTATTATTTTAATCTGATGATGAATATAAACTAAAAATAACTAATATACGTTTATTGAGTGATTATAATATAGGAAAATAAAGGTTAATTTATATGAATAATTATATGAAATAAAATTTTAAGGTCATTAATTATATTATACCAGATTTCAAATATCTTTTGGTGAAGTCAATAGTTAA
This sequence comes from Viscum album, assembly GCA_963277665.1. NCBI lineage: Eukaryota > Viridiplantae > Streptophyta > Magnoliopsida > Santalales > Viscaceae > Viscum > Viscum album. The sequence continues at coordinate 364,085,289 of OY728162.1, read as the reverse complement.
TGTAATGGTTTCCCATCACAATTTTCATTCCTTGAGATATGTTTTATATTCATCTCCAATATTGTTATTTTCGTGTATATAATACCCAATAAATGTACTTATTCATTTATTTATGGAAAATAAGGGTATTTATAAATTTTATTATGTTTTATATTTATAGGTTTTTTATTAAAGGTATACCAAAGCATAAATGTTTATTCACCAATATCATTTTGAAATCGAGTTTCGGTTTGTTTTAAATTACAGTTGGATAAATTAAATATTTTCCCACTATATCCTATACACATTCTTATCCAGTAGATATTCATGTGTTTTATCTATATTCATATAAGTTTCTTTATATTGGATCATAATTCAACTGAAATATAGATTATATGTGGATATATTCATATCTATTATTTTTAAAGGAAAATATTTCCCATAAATTTCCTTAAATGTATGTTTTAAGGATATTATTATCTCTAATTATTTTCATTACTAATTAAAATTTATATCAAGAAGAAATAATTTATAAAATATTAAATGTAATCATTTTTAATATTTTCCACAAGGTTTATTTTATATTGACATTGAGACTCTCTATAAAAGTAGAAAAATAAAATTCATTTTTATAATTATCTTCCTGAATACACTTCCCTCTTTATTATTAATTTTCAATTAGGAATATTAATCTTTATATTTTCACATTTTTCTTGATTAAATTCTATTATCCTTATTTGGTTTACTCTTTTCTATGATGTAAAAGTTATTGAAAACTCAAAATGTTATTTCATCTCATTTTCAAATAAATTTATTAATTCTCTAATGAATATATTTTAAAATATATCAACATATTTTATTTTTTATTATATTTCACTATGTATATTATCTAAGGATACCATAATATTGTCCAATGTATGGATTATATTCTTGTTTTTTGGAAATCATTTTGGAACTTATTTCTTTCTCACATATCGACTAATTGTGATGTGATTTTGAATTTTTCCAACTTCTGGGGGAACAAATATGTATGTTCTATCGTTATGTGATAAGGGGTTTGTTATATACATATAATGAATTTGGTAATGTTTTATATCTCCTGATATATATTTGTATATGAGATTAAGGTGCCTATCTAAATTCTATTATGTTTTTGGTTGGTGGATAACCTTGCCTATTATTATATGAATGTATTGGTTGTTTATCCATAAAATATGATATGATTTACATCTTTATTTTTTAGCCACATTAATATACTATTATATGTGTCAATGTTATGTCCCCATGGAACATGGCTATTAAGTCATGTTTCCACACTCAATGTAATTATGTTTTATGTTATAATAACATTCTTATTCCCTAGGTAATATAATTTTTTTATTTTTTCTTGGGTATTATTCTCTTAGGTTAATTCCATAAACTGTTATTATGTTATAATACACCTATGATTAAAAAAATATTACTTATGAAATATGAATGTTATCTATTATTTTTATTCTATAATATCAATCTGATCTCACCCTTTATTATGTTTCCAATCTATGGGTTATTAACAAGATTATCTTGTATGAAATTTCTATAATTGAATCATGTTTTATGGTTATATTTTCGAGATGGTGAAGAATAATTTTAACTTTTTTTGATAATTTATCATCACTATAATATCACTAAAATAGTTGGTTATGGGGGTCTATATAATTCTGAGATGATCTGAATAATCATGACTTTATATCAGAATTGATAACTGATCACTCAAACTTTTGTAGGCCCGGATGCGAGAACTCGTGTTTTGTCATCCTAAAAGAATTGTTTCGATTAACATAGACAATGGGGTGAACTGTGAGGGTTTTTTATTGAACATTAATGACATTATCAAAATATGGACATATAAAAATAGACATACCTTCAAAAATGAAAATTTTCAGGGAAACCAAATCTCAATATATAAAATACAAACAAAATATTAATAAATATTCATTCAAATTCCCATTATCTACCTCTTTATACCACTATCTTAGAAAATCATCATGCATGATCCTTAAATAGATATCTAATATTATATAATTATCACATCTACAAGTATATTTAGTAAACTAAACATCCCAATATCAAATCATAGGGGGATAAACACTAATTACCCAGCCAAAATCTCTTCAATGTATTATGTACCAAGTTTAACTTATATTGTTTCCCTATCAACCAATAAAATCATTATTACATTGTACTCACATTCTAAATCCTATCTATCATCCCAAAATATATAAAACCATTGCTCATAACCTTTATTTTGTATTACCCCTCATTGAAAAATATTTAAGAGAACAATAACCTTGAATCTAGCCTCTAACAGATTATTTAGTTCATCTCAGAATTATGAATAATAACATGTTTTACTAGAAAATTAGTATGATTTTAGAGATATATAACATAAATATTTTTTATATGAATAATAATTATTTTAATAAAATATTCTTATTTTAGATAATAAAATTTATAAATAGGGGATATGATAAGGTAATTCAAACCGTTATAAAATAATTCATATACAAGATGTATTCTGTCATTATCAGTATGAGTCCCTTTGGAACAAAGGATTTAATATTACTTATTAAAACTAGAATATACCAAGAATCTAACAATTTAGAAGGAAATTGATAGATATTCAAAAAAAAGAAAAGAGTGGTTTGGGTGGGGTAAAGGAGGGGTCCTTTCAAATGATTGTTTTGAGTGGTATTAATGCAAATACCAATATATTAATGTTTATGATTTTCCTATTAAATGGAATGTGGATACAATGCATAAACTAAAGGTTATGGGTTATTAATCCCACTATGAAAACAATTTATAGATAATTTTTCATGCAATTTTAATCATTTAAAACATATTTTAACCCTTTTTAATGATTTTACCATTACTAAGAAAACACAATTTTTTACATAGTAAATTTTATTTATCCTGATAAAATAATTTGAATTATTTATATAATTTAAATTTAATGATTTAAAAAAATGATTATTTTTAATAGAATTCATCTTCTAAATATATAAATTTTAACATTTCAATGACAATGCAAAAATATAAGAGATTGTTTTAATCAAAAAGGTAATTTGATGCACTAAATACTCTTAATCATACTACATATAAATAAAATATTAAAAATGTGTTCGTATAATTGTAATAATTTGAAGAATTATATTATATTAATCAATTAAAATTAATTAACTTTATTATTAACTAAGTAATAAATAAAAATAAAAAAATGGATCGTTGAAAAATATCAATTTTTCGACATTGAATATTTTTAATAACATCTTATAAAAACTAATTATTCAACTTATATCCATATTTTTTATTAATAAATTAGTATTAATATAATTATATTAATATTTTAAATAAATAAAATCATTATTTAATAATATTATTATTATATAACAGCTATTATAATAATATATTTAATTTAATATTATCTTTTTTGTCTCATTATTTGATATTTTTGAGTTATATTATATTTGATTTTTTACTATCTATTTCACAACATTCCGATTAGATATACATAAAAAAACAATATCCTACAGACATTTTTGGAATGAACATATATATAAAGATCATATTTCTATCCAATATAGAGTTTTACATATATTCATAGAGTCATTCAACCTAGTCATTAACCTCTCTCTTAATATCAATGTTATAATTGAAATTCATTGAATTTTTTATATTGTTCCAATTTGGGAGTTGATATTCATGGAACTCCCAAAGGATAATGTTTATATATTTATTTTATTTCAATTTACTTTTGAATTTATTCCACTGGTACTTTTATTAATTTTGTTTTTTATTGTTTCATATAATATAATAATTTTTTTCTTATATTGAAATATTTTATATCAATTAAATTTCACATAGTTTATATGAGTTTGGTATTAAATTTGAAAAAATATATTCATGATTGTTTTTATTTATAAGAAACATATATATTTAACATGTGGGGTGTTATATCACTGGAAAAATTCGTGGAGCTAAAATCCTACTATGGGTTCAGCCATTATAACAATGTCTTTTAAATTCAAACGAAAAAAAATAGTTTTAGATGTTCTAGTTATTATATAGGTGTGATAGGGCTTGGATTAAAACCCTCTCATTCCTATCATCCTCTAGAATATAGGGAATAGGGAAATCATGGAGGAGTAAAACATTAAAATCAGATTTTTCATGGAGTATAATATAGACATATGTATTCTTTGGGGTTTCAAATTGTCAGATTGGATTATATAAAATATTCACAAGAGGGGGGTGAATTGTGTCTTTTCAGAATTATTTGTGAGATTGTGTTTTGCCTTTTAACTAAAATCAGATGAATTGACGTAGTGGAAATTTAAATAGCAGAGACAAAAGATATATAGTGGTTCGGGGAACAGAAGGCCCCCCATCCACTCTACCAACTCTCTACTCCACAAGCTTAGTGATTTTCACTATCTAGTCCTCGTTTCAATAGACCTTACAATAACTGAGTACAGGCAGTTGACACCTTTACAATCTACGAAAAAACAAAGCCTTTTGGTTAACTCATTGAACCTACAAATCTTAGTACAAGAAGCTGGTCACTCATGAATAAAAATGAATGATTTTTTTATTCTAAAAATAATTTCCAGGTGTTCTTCACAATTTCAATAGCATGCAATTCATAGTAGATGGATCATCGACTTCAGAAATAATTATCTTCACAAAAGAGTCATTATGAGACGATCCCATTGCAGTAGATATAGAAATATATCTCACAACTTCAGTAGTAGCAGATTCACAAATGATCTTCGATGTTGAACAGATGAATCCTCTATTGTGATTTTTCTTCTTTAGAAAATAGAGATTTGTCATTATTATGAATCAGCGGATCTGAATTCTTGATGGTCTCTATTTTTTCTTCCCTTTTCATAGAATGATCAAGATATCATATCAGATAATTAGTTGATGTTAGAAAAAGAACATATAAATAAAATAATGATAAGTACATCTCCTGCAAATTCAGATCCATGAGTTGCCTTTTAACTCATGATATTAAAACATTTCAATTTATAGAGTAGGTGTAACTTCCCTAAAGACTCAGCATAAAACTATCCTTTTAATTCAATCTTTAAACCATTGATAAAATGGCATTGACTCAGTCAAAGTCGTATTTTAAAATCAGATATAATTATGGCTTGAAATCCGCATAATAATCAACTAGATAACAGTTGAATAAAAATATTGACTTTAAATTTTTCGACGCTAAACGTAGTATTGAGTTGTACTGTATACATCCTCTGAATGTAAGGTTGATGACGTATTATTTAAACGAAGGGTTGACAACATAGGTTTGATCACAAACGTAAGGTTCTTGTCACATTATTCAGACGTAAGGCTGATCATAAACATAGGTTTGGTCATCTATACTTTTCTCTTCAACTTTCAAACGTATGATAAATGATTCATACATTTAATTGATCTATACTTTTCCAAGAACTTATGGTTTTTTACCATAGTAATGTTGATGAATTGTACTTTTGAGAAGCAAACATAACGTTTGATACTTACGTATGGTTCTCTTTCCATACTTTTCTATTATCCAAATCATAGGGTTCCTTCCTGAAGTAGGTTTCTTTTTCATATTTAGGTGATAATGTATGGTTCCTCTTAGATACATTTCTCTTATCTCAAAAAGTATATTCTACATTCTATCCATATGCTATGTTCCTCTATGTAGGGTATGAATAGTGTTTCCAGAACATGCTAAAGCAGATCCCAAATAATTCGGGTATGAATAGTGTTTACAGAACATCCTAAATGTGAATACTTTAAAAATAAAACCTCGTTGTTCAAGAACATAAATATTTCATCCAAAAATAAAAATATAATGAATAATAAATTCCTGAAAAATACTAAACAAATAAAATCATTAGCAAATAATTAATGGTATTTGTGAGGCATCAAAATTGTCATAAAGAGATAGAGTATTGTTCTCAACATACTCCCCCTTTAAATGAAACATTATGTATTTCTAAAAACAACACATACAACAATCTCCCCCTTTTATTATGATCACAAAACCCATAAAATAATTAATGAAATTAACTTAAACAAAAATTAATTAATTACATCTAGTTTTTAATTTTTTAAAAATACAATATTAGATTTAACTTAATTTCTCCCTTTAAATTATCCATTTTAATTAATCCCCCAATAAAATGAAACAAACAAAATAATTGTTGTGTTTATCCAAATTTCTCCCCCTTTTTTGATATCAAAAATAATGATAAAAGATGGAATATAACACATTTAATGTAGCATTGAACTTAAGTAAATTCTAAGTAACGATTTTTTAGTAATGAAATCTGGATTACTAGAATATCTAAACAATGATAGCGAAACAAAATAATTTTAAAGAAATATAATTTCATTAAAAGAAAAAAAAAATTGATAAATATATAAATCAAAAAGTTTCATTGAAATTATGGAATAGATAAAATTGTGATGAACATGGTAATCAAGGTTTGATCAGGGTATGAAATATGTTCTATCTCCTCTGAACTATAGACTTGATTTCTGTCAACTATTCTCTGAGTCTTCGCATCATTCCATCCCAAAGATCCGTAATAATATCTCTAGCCTCTTGAGTCATATGGATGTCTTTAATGAGATTGAATCTAAAAAACTCATGATGTCTTTCTTCCGTCTCCATAAATAAAGACAACTTATCTATGAATATATTTAAGATAGATCTGATTCCTGGTTCACTGGATGTCAACTGGTCAACCAAACATTTATGATTGTCTAACAAGACCGATAAAGAAGCAATGTTTCTTTGAAGATCATGCAATTTTTCACTCATATTTCTCATTTCACCTGTGATATCCTGAAACATTCCGAGTAAATCAGGTGAAGTACCTGACCCACCAGCAGCACTAGTTCTAAAAGATGAAAATTTTGTCTCTAGATATCCTATTATTTCTAATAGATAAGACTTCGTTACCATTTCTGATTTCATATTTGAAATCTCTGTCAACAGATTTTGCTTAAAAGATTCTACTTCTTGTTGTGGAACAGTACTATTCTTAATTCTCTAAAATTTGAACTACTCTGTTTCTAAGGCCCACCTTAGAGTATCATTTTCTAATTCCAATTGAGACAGCTTCCTGAACAGCTCTCTAATTTCCTTATTCCCTAAATCAGACGCACCCTATGCTTGATTCAAATTCTTAGGTTCAGTGTGATGCGGCAATACTAAAGGTAGTGAATCTGCATCAGACTTGTCTTTTTCCTTTTCCTGAGCAGGTTGGTCCACAAATTTTTCCTCATAGTCTTTTCCCAACTCCTTCACAAGAAAAATCCTCTTGAAGTACTTCTGTTTGAGCATCCGAAACATGCTCATCATGAACATAAGAAACTTTTTCTTACAATGGATTTTATATGATAATATCTTCTGGATTGTCTGGAGGTCTGGTTACTTCCTCACCATGCTCTACCTCCTTTTCTTGTTGAAGTGTAACTTCAACATCAACTACAACTTGTGGTTCTGATCTTTCAACTTCAATTCCTTCAGGGTCATGTTCTGTAATAGCTACATCATGTTCCTGATATTGTTCAACATCCTTTTCTATAACAAAGCTGTAAGAGAGTAAATCTCTTGTCATCATTACACGGGAAATAAGTTCCTCATTAACATGTATTTTCCTCTGAGTGTGAAGTCCCTCCTCACTTCTTTCATCCTTAGTTTCCTCAATGTCAAATCTTATTCTCTTTGCAACAGTGATTATTCTTGATTCAGCTTGTCTCTCCTTGGACATAGCAGACTGAGCATGAGCACTCTCTATTTCATCCTCAACTCCTACTAGAAAAAGTTGTCCTTTTATAGTGCTCCAGAAATATCCAATATTTTTAAAAGTTACAGCATAAAATATATTACGGTGATGACAACACACTCATGAATCCACCAGTCTCACCATATCCTTCTTAAACAATAGTTTGGAAATGAATCGTCCAACAGGGTAGAAGTTAATTCTGGATTCACTGTGGCAACTGTAATTCAGATACCTCACCATGTACCTAGGAAAATTGAATTTTATATCACTGAGAAAAAGATACATTATAAACATGTCGAGATATAATATCTTCTACATCTCAGACATCCTCGTTGAAATCCCTATTTGCACAAACATTACTAAAATTTTCTTATCAGACTCCAAGTCCATTATGAACATCTTTTTTATAGATGTACTACCAAAAATAAAAGACATAATGTCATATGATTTATGCATAGAATCTCCTTTATATTTTAAATAAAAATGAAATACTCCCTCATGAGGGTAGTTCAAAATCTGACCAATTTCAAGAGAAGAGATCAAAAAATCCCCGTCCTTTATCTTATCCCGCATAGTGTCCTCATTATCTCTCAGAATAAATGTATAGATTTGAAGAAATATCGATGTTCTACCTCATACAAAAATTCTGTATTCTCACGGTTGAAAGTCTGTTCGAGATTCGGAAATTATAATGCTTGTTTCAACAGATGATTCGACTAAAATAGCCATTTGAGATCAATTAACATGCCCTATTAGATTTTCCTTTCTTCTTAATGTTATCTCTTATTATTTCTGGTCTAGGCTTCATCAGCTCACTTAATCTTTTCCGTCTCTGTGAGAATCACTAAATGTTTGATGGTTAGTGTTTCATAGGTTCAAAAATTATGATTGATAAGAAGTAATGCGGTTTTGCGGGATCAAAAAGGTTTTGGAAGAAATGAAACGTTTTAGAATTCGAAAGGGTTTCTGACAGCCTTGATTCTCGTGTTTTGAGTAATAATTAAATAGATTTAAAAATAAATAAAATAAATTATGTAGGAAAGAGAAAATTATTCTGTTTGAAAAACAAATAACCAAATTCTTTTAAACAGAATTAAAATAAAGAAACAGCATATTAAAATAAAGCTGTATTTAAAATTAAATAAATCTAGTTCCCCCTTAATAAAATCAAACCTTGTAGTGGGAAGTGGCTTAGTAAAAATATCATCTAATTGAATTTTAGTACTTACTAATTCCAAATATATATCCTTTTTAAGAACATTATCTCTTTGAAAATGATGTCTGATATCAATATTCTTAGTTATAGAATGATTAATAGTATTTTTTGAAATATTTATAGCACTAGTATTATCAAATAAAATAGTTGTATTATTAAAATTTAGTCCAAATTCCATAAATGTGTTTTTCATCCATAAAAATTGTGCACAAAAACTGCCAGAAGAAAAATATTCTGCCTCGGCTGAAGACAGGGAAACTGAATGTTGTTTCTTACCTGACCATGAAACTAATGATTTCCCTAATAAGTGAAATGTTCCTAAAGTGCTGCTCCTATCTAATCTACAACTCCCAAATTCTGCATTTGAATATGAAATCAAATTAAAATCAGAAGTTTTGGGATAAATAAGAGATTTAAAAATAGTTCCTTTTAAATATCTAAAAATTCTTTTAACAGAAGTTAAATGAGATTCTTTAGGATTGGATTGAAGTCTTGCACAAAGACATACTGAATACATTATATCTAGATTGCTAGCAGTAAGATATAACAAACTACCAATCATACCTCTATATAACTTGTTATCAACTGATTTTCTAGTTTCACCCAATTCAAGTTTTATATTAGTACACATAGGGGTTGTATATGTCTTGTTGTTTTCAAGACCAAACTTCTCTAATAAATCTGTAATATATTTTCATTGATTCAAAAAATTTCCAAAATCATTTTGATAAATTTGAAGTCCTAAAAATAAATTTAGTTATCCCATCATACTCATTTCAAATTCTTTTTTCATTAACATTGAAAACTTATGAAAAAGAGTTTTATTAGTTGATCCAAAAATGATATCATCAACATAAATTTGAACTAATAAAATATTAGAATTTTTAGTTTTCATAAAAAGTGTTGGATCTTCCATTCCAATCATAAAATCATTTTTCAAAAGAAAAGAGCTTAATCTTTCATACCAAGATCTAAGGGCTTGTTTAAGGACATAAATAGCTTTAGTAATTTTAAAAATAGAATCTGGTTTTTGAGAATTTTCAAAACCAAGAGGTAGCTCAAAATAAACTTCCTCCATTAAATAGCCATTTAAAAAGGAATTCTTAACATCAATCTGAATTAACTTAATGTTCATATGAGATGCACAGTCTAAAACAATTATAATGGATTCTAATCTAGCTATATGTTCAGAGTTCTCATCATAATCTATACCTTCCTCCTAATTATATCCTTTAGGTACAAGTCTATCTTTAATTATAGTTATTATTCCTTGATCATATAGCTTATTCCTAAAGACCAATTTGGTTCCTATCACTGGATAGTTCTGTGGTCTTTTAACTAATTCCCAGACATCATTTCATTTGAACTGGTTTATTTCTTCTTGCATTTCTATCATCCAGATTTCATTATCTAAAGAATCTTCTGTAGACATGGGTTCTAATAGGGATAGAAAGGAAGAGAATTCTACAAGATTCCAAATATTTATTCTCTTTTTTATTCTTATGTCTAAGTCACCTATTATAGTCTCTAAAGGATGATTCCTTAGGGTTATAATCTATCTAGGTAAAATAGTCATAGGTTCTTCTGTGTCTTGTTCTTCTGAACTGGAATGAATTTCATTTATATCTTTTTCAAAATCAGTTTTCAAGTTCTCAAGTATCATGTTACCATTAGAGTCTGATTTATCTATTTGATCTGTCCTTTTCTCAAAGGGATCAGATTCATCAAATTTCACATGAACCGATTCTTAAAAAATCCTTAACTTCTTATTATAGACTCTATAAGATTTGGTGGTAGCTGAATATCCTAAGAAAATTCCTTCATCAGATTTGGTATCAAACATAACAATATTTTCCTTGGTGTTCAAGATGTAAAACTTACATCCAAAAACATTAATGTAATTTACATTGGGTTTTCTGTTATTCCAAAGTTCATAGGGTGTCTTCTTAAAAATCGGTCTAATTAAAACACTATTAATTATATAAAAGGTTGTGCTTACATCTTTTGCCCAAAAATATGTAGGAAGAATGTATTCATTTAGCATAGTCCTAGCCATTTCCTGAAATGTCCTATTTCTTCTTTCAACAATTCCATTTTGTTGAGGTGTTCTTGGTGAAGAGAAGGTGTGTTTAATACCCATATTTGAGCAGAAGGAATTAAATTATTGATTATCATATTCTCCACCATGATCACTTCTTAAGGAAAAGTTTTTAATACCTTTCTCATTTTCAACTTCTTTTCAAAAACTTTCAAATAAATTAAAATCATCATTTTTAAATTTTAAAAAGAAAATCCATTTAAATATAGAGTTGTCATCAACTAAAACATATACATATAATTTAACATCCAAACATGCTACACTTGAAGGGCCAGAAAAATCCTAATGAATATGTTCTGTAGGTTCATATGTCGCAATTTTTTTAACAGGTTTGAAGGATGATTTGTGTTGCTTGCCAAGTTGACATGCATCATAAAATCTGTCACTTTAAAATTTGAGACTAGGAAAATTTGAAAATAAATGTTTCTTGGATAACTTATGTAAAACATATACACTACCATGTCTAAGTGTCCTATGCCAGATCCAAGATTCATTAACTTTAGCTGTTTAGCAATTTACTTGTTGTCTACACAAGGTATTTAAATCCAAGGTATACACATTGTCATTTCTAGGTGCCCTAAATTTACGAAATTTATTTTTGAAAACAGAAAAACAATTTTTAGAAAAATAAACAACATAACCATCATCACATAGTTTATAGAAACTTATCATATTGTGTTTCAATCCTTGTACATAATGTACTTTGTTGATTGAGACAACTTCTGGATCTCCAACTATTCTTATACCAATGATTTTCCCTATGGCATTGTCACCAAAAGTTACAAGTCCACCATCTATTTGAGTGAGTGTTGAGAAATTCGATGAGTTTCCACACATATGCCTTGAGAAGCCACCATCCATATACCATATGTCCTTTTTTATTTTTCGCCCTTCTCCCTACAAAGGAATTTACACAATTTTCTTTGGTACCCATATTTTGTTGGGTCTAGGGGTGTTAGCCAGCAAGGATCTTGGTATCCAAACTTTCTTTGATTTTATAATTTCACAAGGGTCAAAAAAATCATTTGATACAAAATCTTTCTTAATACCACTTATTTAGGGTTGTCTTAAGAAACCGTTTTTAGAAATATGTCCTGTTATTCCACAGTAATTACAATTTAGTCTTTTTTCACTTGGAATAAAATAATTTTTGTACCGCTTGGGTTTTTCACCTTTACTGCCAATTCCAAATCATTCCTTTTTAATGATATTTTTCACAAGAATTTAATTTAAGGAATTTTCTTCTTTAGTAATAACTAGGGGTGCAATTTTATAAGTTTCTACTTCAGTTTTTAGTGATTTTATCTTTGATTCATAATCTGTATTGTTAGTGATAATTGAGTCAAACTTTTCAGTTAACTCCTTATATTGTTTCATCATTGTATCTATTTCATAAAAAATATCCTAATTAATGTTCTTTAAAGACATATTCTTCTTATATAGAGAATCATATTTTTCATCATGCATATTGTAGTAGGCTGCAAGTTTTTCATTGGAGTAAAGAGATTCCGAACTAGAGTCAGAAGAATAATAAGATTATACCTCATCTGTTTCTACCATAAAACACATGTTACCTTTTAGATTTTCTTCTTCCTTCTCTGAGTCTAATTTAGATGTGCTACTGGAGTCTTCAGATACACTCAATGTAGCTTTCATATCCTTCTTGTCTTTATGCTCAAAATCATTTCATTTGAATAATTTCTTTCTCTTCTATTCTTTTATCTGAGGACAGTCAGGTCTGATATGCCCCATTTTCTTGCATACATAACATCTGACTTCCTTGTCATCCCTTTTGAAGGATTTTTTGAATCCCTTATTCTTTCTATATAATTTACTGAATCTTTGGGCTATCTGAACCAATTCCATATTAGAATTAGATAAATCAGAACATTCTGATTTCTCTTTTACACTTTTCATCATCACTATGTTTTTTCATTGTGATGATACTTTCAAGGGAGTTTCATCTCATTTGATAATCACATTATGCTCATTATCTTCATCTTACATCTCAAATTCATTCATCATTGATGTTCCCATCAGTTCTCTCATGGTTAAATCTTTGACAGGTGTCGACTGTCTGATTGCTGCAGAGATTCCATTCCATTTTGTAGGTAGTACTCTCAATAATTTTAATGCTTGATCAGCTTGTTTAATTGTATCTCCCACATCATTTATGTTATTGAAAGTATTTTTCAATATTCCATTCATTTTAGTAATACTCACACCTTCAACCATTCCGAATTTATCGAATTTAAGCTTAACATTTTCATATCTCATTTCCCTGATATTGTTAGTTCCTTTATAAGCAACAAAAATAGTTTTCCACATTTGATATACTATTGGGAATTGAGATACTATGTAAAATTCCTTATGTCCTAGACCACATATAATTGCATTCATTGCCTTTGAGTTCATATAATAATCTACTTCAGTAGCTGCACTCCATTTTTCAGGTTTTTCTGCTATTTCATATAGAGTCGGGATCATAGAATAAACTCTATATCAACGATTTTTAAGATAGAAAATCATTCTTGATTTATATCATCCATAGTTTTCTACATTAATGTATGGTTCTCTGACCATATAAATTCCCTCTCTTGTATCAGTCATCTTGCTCTATATATAATCACTTTATCCTTGTTAAGGATTTATCAGAAATCTCAACACCTGATACCAATTGATGGATTGGATTATATCAAATATACACAAGAGGGGGTGAATTGTGACTTTTCATAAATCTTTTCGAGATTGTGTTCTTCCTTTTAACATAAATCAGACGAATGGATGTAGTGGAAATTTAAATAGTAGAGACACAAGATATATTGTGTTTTGGGGAAAAAATTCCCCTAGTCTACTCTACCAGTGCTCTACTCCATGAGCTTGGTGATTTTCACTATCTGGTTCTTCTTTCAATAGACCTTACAACAACTGAGTACTGGCAATTGACACCTTTACAATCTAAGGAAAGACAAAGCTTTCTGGTTCACTCATAGAACCTACACAGCTTAGTACAAGAATCCAGTCACTCAAGAATAGAAGATAATGATTTTTTTATTATGAAAATACTTTCCAGATGTTTTTCACAATTGAAACAACATGCAATTGACAATAGATGGATCGTCACCTTCAGAAATAATGATATTCACCAAAGTGTCATTCTGATTCGATCTCGTTGCATAATATATAGAAGTATAACTCACAACTTTAGCAGTAGAAGATTCACAAATGATATTCGATGTAGAACATATGAATCTTCTATTGTGATTTTTCTTCATCCGAAAACAGAGCATTGTTGTTCTCTTGAATCATCATATCTGAATTCATGATGGCCTCTATTTTTTCTTCCCATTTCGTAGAATGATCAACGGATCACATAAAATAATTAGTTGATCTTCGAAAAAGAACATATATATAAAATAATGATAAGTATTTCTCCTGCAAATTTAGATCCACAAGAGTTGCCTTTTAACTCGGGATATTCAAACATTTGAATTTACAAAGTAGTCGTAACTTCTTTGAAGACAGGGCATAAAAATATTCTTTTAATTCAATATTTAAACCATTGATAAAATGCCTTTGAATCAGTCAAAGTCATATTTTAAAATCAAATTTAAATCCAGCATGAAATCCGCATAATTATCAGCTTGCTAACCATTGCATAAAAATATCGACTTTAAATTCTCAGACGCCAAATGTAAGGTTGAGTTGTACTGTATGAATCATCTGAACATAACATTTTTGACGTAGTAATCAAACTTATGGTTGAAAATGCAGTGTTGATCACAAACACAAGGTTCATGTCACATTCTTCAAACGTAAGATTCATCATAAACATAGGGTTGTCATCCATAGTTTTCTCTTCAACTTTCAAACGTATGATAAAAGATCCATACTTTTACTTGATCCATACTATTCCAAGACGTATTGGTTTTAAAAAAATTAAGTTTGATGAACCATACATTTGAGAAACAAATGAAACATTTGATACATACGTACGGTTCTCTTTCCATACTTTTTTGATATCCCAATTGTAGGGTTCCTTCCTGACATAGGGTTCTTTTTCATATTTCGCCGATAACGTATGGTTCCTCTTCTATACTTTTCCCTTATCTCATAAATTATGTGTTTCATTTTATCCTTACACTATGTTCCTCCATGTAGTTTATGAAGAGTGATTCTAGAACCTTCTAATGAAGATCCTGAATAAGTAGGGTATGAATAGTGTTTACAGAACACGCTAAATGAGAATACTTTAGAAATAAAACCTCGCTGTTCAAGAACTTAAATATTTTGTCCAGAAATAAAAATATAATGAATAATAAATTCCTGAAAAATACTTATCAAATAAAATCATTATAATATAATTAAGGTTATTTTTGAGGCATCAAAATTGTCCTAAAGAGATAGAGTATTGTTCTCAAAATACACCACCTTTAAATATAACATTATGTATTGTATAAAACCACACTTTCAACAAAAATGATTGGAAATATGTACATCGTGTGGGTGGAATCTTTCTAGACGAATAGAAATATTACCTATACAAATTTAATAGTGTCAATATTTAAAAAAAATAATGATATAGGTACACAAAATAAAAATATTTAGAAATTTATTGGTAAACATTTGAATTCTAGCCATCTGTACCAAGGGATTCATCAAAATGTTGCTATAGGTAGGGTTTGTGAACACATATTCCAAAAATATTACCAAACCATTGTTATATATTATACCCTAAACAATGGATTGGTCAAATAATTAGAATAAATTTATCCTAATTCCATATATACCAATAATCATTTCAAACTATTGGTATAGGGTACATACACATATAGTCTTACCAAACCATTTTTAAATTTGACATAATTATTTATGTTAAAAAATAATAATAAATACTTCAAAATTAATATATTTTTCTGTCATTTATATATTTATTTCTGTATTAACGTAAAACATTCTCTATTAGAGTGGTAAATTACTTATAATATAATCTCTAGTTCCTTAGAAAAATTCAAAATATTTGAATGTTTTTAAATAAAATACATAAAAAATGATTTTAACAAACCATTAGTATAAAAATTTTCTATTAAATTACCTATATAAATATCCTGAGAACCATTGGAATGGGTTATATTTATGTAAAATAATAATAATAATAATAAATTAATAACAAATAAATAATTTATGTAAATATACCTATAATTACATTAATATATTGATGTGAAAGTTTTTATATCAGAGTGGTAAATTATTATTAATATATCTCTGAGTTCTCAAGAATAATAATCAATGATATATTTTTTAATATAATTCATATTCTAATGGTTTTTCTAAACAACTGGTATAGTTTCTTTATATTAAATTTCAAAAAATAATGGTTTAAATAAAATATTCGCAAAAGTGTAATTTATCACACATAACAATAATAAAAAATACAAAAAATAATAATTTTATTAATTTAAATATATATATATATATGTCTGTGTGTGTGAATATAATAATTATTCTTGAATATGGTAAATAATTTATATTATAATAATCAAGTCCTAGGAATAATATTTCATTGTGTAATTTTTTTAATATAATTCATAAAATAATGGTTAACCAAACAACTTATCTAGTTATTTCCTATATAATTACATTTACCAGTAGTTTGTCAAAATCATTGTTTCTGGACTTTACTGATTGTATTATAACCAACATATACTCAAATCATTTATATATTCTATACAAATAGTTGGATGGTATATTAAAATAATTACAAACTATTCTTATAACCTTATATTCCAGTATATCTATATTCTACTTGGGTGCATATATTTTTGGATTAATGAGATACAAACTCCTTCATTGCACCAACTCCCATCAAGTCACTATGATTTTAGGTTAATAGGTTTTTAGTTCCATTAATAATAACATAATTTATCTAAGGAAGAGTAATATTACATGATTTATATGGGGATTAAGAGTTATTTTCTGGGTATAATCTATATTTAAGAGGCTTCTTATGTTTCTAGATACATCCATGTTATGGATCTCTAGAAATTACTAACTTAATTTTGATCATGATATCATTAAATGATACATGTAGAGAGTTTAATAATTTAATTTTGATAGATATAATGTCTTTTCCTTGGAATGGGGTACTATTTGATGTTTCAAGGTCATGATAAGTCTGTATCATCTATAATTATCAAGAAATTTTTGAGTTTGAAAAAGGTTTTATAGTGGTTTATCCAAGGGTTCTGGGAGATTAACAATATGTTTTCCTTGAATAGGTTTTATGGAATGCCCCTTAATGGGAGATTTATTTTTGGATAGAGTTATAATTTTTTTTATTCTTAATTTAATTATATTTATATTGTATTGGACTTTGTATGCTCTAAGATATGCATACTTAAATGGATGATATTTAGAAGAGGGGTTTTAGCTTAACTGGTGTGTTTTCTTATGGTAGTTCGGTCATGTTATCATAGAAAATGGATGGTAGTTTTTTAATATGTATAGGTTTTTACTTATTTAATTATGAAATACTAAAGAATAATTATCCCATACCATGTATTGATGACCTACTTGATTATCTAATATGATAAAGATATTTTTATATGATCATTTTTTAGTTGAGGTCTCATCATATATGGGTGATGGATGAATACTTTCTATAAAATTCCATTAAGTTCCATCATGGGCATTATGAGTTCATTAAAATATTATTTAATAAAAATCAATCAACATCCTTATTTATAATAGAAACAACTTCTATGTTCCATGAGTTTATTAATCAATTAATTGTGGTTTTCATTAATATTATCTATCAATATATTGTGTTTGAGGAAGATAACATAGTGCATATGAAATCAACATGGGAGGTTCATCAGTGTCACAAAAAATTTTGGTAAGCTATCCATGTTAATTTTTTGGGACCTTCTGATAAATTTAATTGTACCCAATGTGGCTTAGTATGATGTAGTTGTGGATCGTTTGATTTTCATGGTGGTTTTATATTTTTTCCTTGAGAATGTGTAATATTTGTTGATTTTACTTTGTATTTCAAGATATTATAGGGTGGTTAGGATAAAATTATCCCATATAGTGACTCATATAATTTCATTGAATTGATAGGATTATTATTTTTTTGGACTGAGTGGAGTCATGATGATTTTGAGTATATGAAGGGTAATATAGTCAGTGGTCTTTTTCATTGTTTTCTACAAGATTGAATTATGATTATGGATTTTCAAGAATATTTATGCAATTTTCTATATTGCGTTCAGTTGTATTAGAGAGTATTAATCCTTTATAGTTCAAGTAATGTTTAATCTCATGGGTGTAACCATACTACTAATGATCTTGAGCTTGTGAGAATTTTCATTTCATTTATTTTTTGGCATAACTATATCATCAATTAGTGATTTGAGAAATTTTTGGATCACATAACATTCATATATATTGTCTCTTAGTTAGATATTAACTTTTGAGAGAAATTGTAGATAAATGAATTATAGTTTGGTAAATTCTATATTTTCTATATTATGGGTTACGAGATTGTTTTTTCTAATGTGTTGAGATCAATGTTTAATGGTAGAATATTTTTTAGTATTGGGATACATGGAGGGTCATGGATGATATCATGATGATATTACTTGATATAAATGATAATTTTGTTAGAGAGTGTATCTAATTAATGATGGTTTCATAATCCAGGGTGTATCAAGTAGTAGAATATCATTTTTAGGTTTCTAATTTTGAAGTTTAGTGTGATATTTTTATTTGTTGGGATTCCCTCATTAGATGATCTAACATTGATCAATATTCTATTGTTATTCATGGGAAGTATTTATCTTGATTTGATGACATGAGATATGGTACCTTTTAGGTTTCATAGCTTACTATTTCACTATATCTTTGTGTAGATAAGATATATCATTTTAGGATGGTCAATGCTAGCTTTATTACATTGATTCCAAAGAAGGAGAATGCTCTTGACATTCAGGATTTTAGGCCCGTTGTAATAAAGAACAATATTACAAAAGTTATCAACAAAATCCTAGAAAATTGATTGGGAAGTATTGCTAAGGGATTTATTTCTACAAATCAATTTGGGTTTGTTCCTGGAAGGAACATTCAAAACTGTTTGTATACGGCATCTGAATGTGTTAATGTTGTGAAGAAGAAGGTGAAGTATGGGTATATGTCTCTGAAATTTTTCATCTCCAAGGATTTTGATATGATGAAATAGAGTTTCATTTTTGTGGTGTTAAAAATGCATGGATTTTCCACTAGCTTCATTAATTTGATTAGCTACATTATTCAAAGTTCAATGTTATCTGTTCTTATTAATGGTTCTCCCAGAGTATTTTTTAAATGTTCCAGGGGAGTGCGGAAAGGTGATCCCTTATCTGACCTCCTTTTTTCTAATGCAAAGGATTATTTGAGTGCATGTCTTTTGGATCTTGTTCATGCTGGTATGTACCAGCAAATGAATGTTGGCAGAGATCTTTTTGCTCCCTCACATCATTTTTATGTTGATGATATTATGCTCTTTGGTAAGGCTGATGGATGTACTATTCGATATATTAAGGTTGCTTTTGGGCATTATGAAGTTGTTTTTGGCCAGGTTATTAGTTGGGATAAATACTCATTGTTTTTTGGGGAAGGGGTTATCTTAGCAAAGCAAAATAGAGTTGCTCGGATGTTGGTGGTTAAAAGAGGGTCTATAACATTAAAATATTTTGGGGTTCCATTATTCTAGGGTGATATTAAAAGGTGTAATTTGGAAAATATCTTTCTCAAAATTCTTAATCAAATGGCTACATGGAATGGTAAATCTATGTCTCAAGCAGGGTGGGTCTGCCTAGTTAAATCTGTTATAACCTCTATGTGTGTCTATGTTTTTTCCTTATATAGATGTCCTAGAACTCTTTTTAAGGATTTACAAAGATTTATTTGGAATTTTATTTGGACTGGTTCAATTCAATAGTGGAATCTTGTTACAGTTTCTTGAAGTGATTGTATTCAGCATGTTGACCTGGGTGGTAAGGGGATTAAGGACCTTAAACGTTTTAATGAATCTCTCATTAAAAAGTTTACTTGGTCACTCTTGACTTCCATTGATTTCTCTTTGGAGTTTCTATGAAACAGATTTGGATCCAGGTTGCTCAATGGCTACTCTCTTTATGTCCCTTCCTCGATATGGTTATCAATTAAGTATGCTTATCGCATCCTTGCACAATCCTCTAAATGGGTTGTTTGTGAGAACTCTTATTTGAACTGCTAGAAGACAGTTTGGTTGTCGTGTACCATTGCTGAGCATACATAAATTCCATATTCTTTGAAGGATCATTAAATTGATTAATTTCATAATAATTTCATGGTTTAGGGTTTTCTTTTTTATTATTTGAAAATGGAGTTGGGACGTTATCAGTATTCTATAGTGGATACATTAATCTAGTTTCCCAGTCTGATTGGAACTTTCGGCACTACGGAGGATTATAGATTCATGTGTACTGAGCCTCTGATGGTCCCTTATTGTCTTCTCATGATTCATGTTGCTTATATCACCACGACTCAGTATTTGATTATGTGGAGGATTTGGAAGTGTCGATTACCTCTTCCACGGATGATACAACATGATGGATTTTCTCTTGCACCTATTTGTTTTTGTTGTATTGCTGCTGATGAGACTATTGATAATTTATTTATTTATTATTGCTCTGCCTCAGGTTTATGGGATTATTTACATGTTGTGTTTGGATGTCATTTGAACATGGAAGGTTTTGGATAGCTTATGGATTCTATTTATCGAGCTGATTACAGTTCTCAGCTGAAACCACTTCTCCTCTGTTGTCTCAACTGTTGTTTCTTCTATCTGGAGAGCCTGAAGTTGTCTTGTCGTTGACAACAAAATTCTTCCGATTTCCATTGGAATTCAGGATATTCATACTTGTGTTATTTCTTCTGCACGAGATCAAAAGGGAGTCATGCGAAATTGTTTTTCTGATCTAGTTATTTTTCGAACATTGGGGGTTTCTGGAAGGTGTTATAAGCCAATTGTGATGAAATATATCTGGCAGATTCCCCCGATCATTCAGTTTCGGAAGGTTAATGTGGATGGAGTGGCTTCAGGTTCACTGGGGACTTCGAGATGTGGTGGGGTGTTCCGCACTTATCGGGGTTTTGTTAAAGGATGTTTTTACCACTTCATAGGAAATGGTCTGGCTATTGAGGCAGAGTTATAAGATATGATCAAGGTTGTTCGATATGCTTCTTTTTATTGTTGGAAAACCTTATGGATGGAGTCTGATTCAACTCTGGTAGTCGATATTTTTCGAACACATTCAAGGAATGTCCCCTAGAAGAATATTTCTTCTTGGGATGACTGTCTCAGGCTTGTTGATCCGATTTGATTGGTTGTCACTCATGTTTTCAAGGAGGCAAATCAGGTTGTTGATGCTCTGTCTAAGCGTTCAATTGAGGAGGTTTTCTCTTTATTGTCATTTGTTACACCAACCGTCTGCTATGGTTTGGTTGATGCTGATGTGCATGGTGATGTGTACACAAGTCTTTGTTGAACCAATGTGTCTCCTCTTTTTCTATTTTTACTTTTTTATATATAAGCTTTTCTCGGAGTCGACTTGCCTACTCCTGAGACTTCTGACTTATATAATTTTGGAATTGGTTACTTATTGTGGTGCAGGATAAAAAGATCAATTATAATGTTTTTATCCAGGTTTGGGATTTCCCGAAGGTTAAGTCCAGACATCATGATCCTGGTGGGTAGCTTCAACTATTTTATCTTCCCTAGTGGAAGGGTGAGGAAATATTTATTGCATTTATGATTGGATTCCTAGTGTTTACATGATGATATCTAGGTTATTTTGAACTATTTTATGATGTTGGATATCTTCTATGTGATTAAAAAGTGTACTGAAATGTATATCTTATTTTGGAATTTATTTGAGAAGATTATGAGTCTCTATGGGTTTCTAAATTTTATCATCTCTTATCATGATCCCTGTTTCATATTTGGTTAATAGAAAATTATCAAACATGATTCTGGATATTATTTATTCTTTATAATATCATTTAATATATATATATATGGTTAGACTATATTATATATCCATAATTTTCTAGGCATGATTCACTTTTTTTTTAGATCGTATAGGTTCATTGGTGAAATACCAACATTTGGTTGAGTTTTCCTACAATAATATCTATCTTTATTGATTGAAGTGGTATTGTCATAATCATTTTAATACTAACATTATTCATTCTAGTTACTTTGAAATGAAGATAGAGATTCATTACTTCTTGTAATGAAATTTATTAAAGACATGATAGATAATGTGTATGTGATTCAATAGTAGATGACAGAAGACGAGGATCATCATAAGTCCAATGATGATCATATAAAGAACCACCTAGAGCTTACATTAGAGATGATATATTCTTGAATGTATCTTCTCATAATGGGATGTAATGATTCGGTCAAGGGAGTAATATTCCACCATGATTTAAGGGAACTATTGATGTATTGGGATACATTAATTAATTTTTGTATCAATTGGTGATTCCCCATAGAATTATTACAATGTTGTAATTTTAAAATATCACATCGTTGCTAGTGTATTTATGATTATTTCATTATAATTGAATAAGTATATGTTGATGTTGAATATTATTTGATGTTCAGGGAATAACCTATTGTGATTTAGGACCATAATGAGATTGTATTATATAATAATGACATGATTTCATAGATGAGAATACCTATGAATGTAATTATTATATAAATGATAAATAATTGAATGTTTTTTTGTTTCTTTATTTATAATATTATATTTATGATCATTTTATAGATTTATGAGAGGTTTATAATGTTTTTTAATTCCATTTGTTTCTTATATAATGTTGGGATATACTCTAAATAGAGTGAGATGCCTAGATGGAAGGTGTATCATGGGTTGTTTGTTTTATGACCACTTTTTATTTTCTATCATGGGTTATATTTTTCTAGACGATGAGAATTAGATGAGTTGTGTTTTATTTATGTTAATTTATTTACATAAACACTTCTTTATCCATTCTCAAGTGATTATGAAATATAATGACATTTTAAGTAGTTATATTGCAATGAGAAGGACTATGAATAGTTTTACCGGTATGAAAGTTATGATGGATGTATTTTTGTGTTGTGGTATGTGTTGTAGTGTGATTAGGTTTCATGAAATTGTTTCATTTTCAATAAATGATCAAATAAATTTTTTTTGCATGAATCTAGGTGCTAACATGACCAAAATTGGTCATTTTATGATGTTTTTTAGATAATTTTGGAGAAGTGTGAAACCCTAATATATCTTCTTCTAGGGATTAACCATTATAAAATTAACCCTTAAATATCAAAACCTTTTCTTGAATATGATTCTTATACCTATATTAACTCATATATATTGTATTTACCCCTACTTAGGTCATAACACGAGGTGAGAACATTTTAGGGGTCTGAACATTTTATCCTGAAACTCTATGAAACATTGATAACATAATTTTTTCCATAAATAAATATTACCAAAAGGGAAGGGGATTTACATGAGGAGATCACATGATGATAATTGTATATAAGACTATCATATTGTGGAGAATATTTTTCATTCTATAAAGAAATGTTTTCCATATTCGTCTATAAATTTGTGGTGCCTCCCAAATTAATCCATTTTTTTTTATTTTCACCAAAAAAATATATTTTATGGATGGTTTTAAATGAGAATTATCGTTTTTAAATGATCCTTATGAATTATCATTGTCAATTAATACCCTCATAACATGGTATTATTTTGTACCTCTTCTTTTCTTATTTTATTCTATTTATATCCCATTGATTATTTCCATACAATGGTTACTTATCATACTCTAATTTCACTGACATTTTTTATTAGTAATTGATATAGTATTATTGATGGGATTATATCTTTGGAATCATGGGTTCCTCATGGTGAATTATATTTCTAATATTAAACCTCTTTCTATTATAGTTTCTTATTTATTTAAGCATCGTATCAAGGTACGGTATTTGACACCTCTACATCATTTAATTTATAAAAGTGGGATTAACATGATTTAGTTTCTAATGTTTAAATATTTACAATTGTACAAAAAAATATAATAAAATGTAATTTAATGAATTTATAGGATGATAGTTTTTCTTAACATGTGAGTATGAATATGATTCACATTATAGGATCATGTAATTTTTTAGGTTTCATGAAATCACATTGCTATAATTATATATTCTTCTTTACATATTTCCCCATGTGTGAAACTTAATTAAAAATATTATGTTATTGTGATAATGAATGTAATTAAGATGTAATTAATTTATTTTCATTATTCCATTTGAAATTGTTAAAATATAAAAAATTCTTTGATCTTATTATTTATATTTTTATAATGGATATCAGTGGTTAATTTATTAGGTCATGATTATTTCTGAATCCTGCTAATAAATAATTAGTTAAATAAGATGGTAGTGGTAAATAATTATTACATGAATTATTACTAGTGTATGACTTTATTTTTTCCTTTACTGATACAATGGTTTGATATATTGATTGAATATATTTTTATTTCTCATTTATATGTTCTTATATGGGAAAAATGATTTATATAAATTTAATCTTATTAGAATATTGATCACTTTTTATGAATTTTATCAAAATCCTAAAATGGTTGGATATAATGGTAATGGTTGATCTATGATGATATTATATTTGTATTTTATTTTTTGGGTTTTCTGGTGGGATGGAGTAGATATATGTTTGGGATAATGTAGAGGGGGGTTAAGTGGGATTGAGATGGTGGCTAATAGGAGGTTGTTTTTTAGAAGCAGTTTATTTTTTTTTTCTGGATGATATTTTCTTTCATTCTAGTTGTGCTTAAATTTTATATATTTATTTCTAGCAAGTAATTGCTTATTATATTTCTAGTATATCCATCCTTGAAAATGTATAGTTGTTTCATAGTTCTCAATATCATGGATGGTAAAAATTATTGAGTTAATGTTTTGATGGAAATATAATAAAGGCTAAATGATAATATTTATATTTAATTAATATAATCAATGAAATTAGATAAATAGTTAGATAATAATTTTTATGAAATATGGAATTATAATTTTGAATTGAAATAAATATGGCTTGAATGGATAATTTGAATATTAATCATTATTTTATGAATATTTATTATAAAATGCTGGTAATTGATTATTAAGAAGTTATTATACAATATAAAAACCACAAAAGCATGCGTGACTAGATTTTTTTTATTTATAGTCCTTAGTAATGAAATCTAGATTATCATATAAGATTTTGGTAATATATTGAGTATTGGAGAAGATAGTTTCCCATATAGTGGTTGTGTTCAACAAAAATAATTTTGGTTTTAATTTCATATACTCCACCACTTGATTCATATAACATGACGGAAGCCCATATTTGGCTTTATGTTATATGTGTTCTCCAAATATATTAGATTCCTGGGTTATATACCGATGAATACTGCACCTTCCCCACAGTCTATTCTAGACGTTATATGCTTGTGGGAATATCTTGGTTATTAAATCTTGTAGTTATAGTATATGTATCATATGGGAAATATTGGAAATCTATTATGAAAGATAGATGTATGTAGGTTGTGGTGTATTGATGTTATAGAGTAAAAGTAAATATTGGTTGTAATGGTTAATGTTAATTGTAAGTTCACTTATAAAAGTCATTTAATTGATTAAAGTATAGTGTTTCATTACAAAAGCTATAATTTCTATCAGTTTTACCATGTATTAATGTGTTTGTGATAGTTTTTTGGTTAGGATATGGGTTTGTGGTTTTGGATATGTGGATGTGGATATTCTGTGTCTGAAATGATGTGGGTTAAGGCTTCTGGTGGGAATAGAATAACTATATTCTGTAAAGTTATGATATATGATGTTTGGACTAGTGGGAAATAGGTATTGAGGAAATTCTATTCTATATATTCATATGATATAATGTTACAAACTTATATTTATTACTAGATAAGTGATCCATGGTGTATATGAGAATATAAATGACATTGTTTAGGTGATGAGTTAGTTTCATTATATATTAACGAGGGATTCAATATACTTATTAATCATTTTTAGAAGATGATTATTAGAGGATCTTACTTAGTATTATTGTATTCTAACCCCTAAATATATATATACACTTATTTTTTAGGAACATTTGATTTAATTAGTGATTTATGTGGGGATAAATTGTTATGGTATGTTGTTGAAGGGTTTTGAGTGAGTGTGATCACTACCACTGGTGTTTTTGTTGTACTTTTTAAAATTGGTCTTGCTTTATCTAAAGATAAAAGTATTTTCATTTGTTTCTTTACTAATATGTTTTTTAGGTGATGATTTTTCTTCATTTATTTTTAGTATTTATAGAAATACCTCTAATATGTTTGTATCATATAACCTCATTTCTATTCTAGAACTAGTAGATTGTTGGAGGATGGCCTCATGGGACACTTCTATCTTAAATGGTGTCCTAAGAGGGGTTCCATTTAGGGAACTTTGTGACAATTTTTTTAAACACATTATATTACAATGATGGGACCATAGTGTAATGATATAGTGATAAAGGAAGTTGCATGCATTCTTGGCTATGTTACATGTGATGTTTGAAATAATTTCTATATTCATTTTTTTATTGTAACTCATGTTAATGTATACAGTATTACATTATAAAATTTATATTTTTATGTTTGTTCATTAGTTACTT
Source organism: Viscum album (assembly GCA_963277665.1). Taxonomy (NCBI): domain Eukaryota; kingdom Viridiplantae; phylum Streptophyta; class Magnoliopsida; order Santalales; family Viscaceae; genus Viscum; species Viscum album. Next base: position 364,058,355 of record OY728162.1, on the reverse strand, counting down.
ATGAATTTATATTCAATAATTATATATTATATATTTTAGTGAAAAATTTTCCCAATCCAAATGTGATTCCCTTGGGACATGTTGTTGGCTTATGGTGATTGTGGATACACCTAAGGATTTGATACATTTAGTTTATGTATAATGGACATGTATCTGTTGGAATACTATTGTAATAATCATGTTTTAATGATCAAAAATCCTATTCATTATCTCAAAATCATTTGTACTATTGTATAGTAACCTAATTTTTTAATTAATGTCATTCACGATCTTAATTTCTATACATTCAGTTTAATTACTGTACATTACCTTTGATTTAATTTTATAATAATTACTTTCAAAAATGATTAATTATAATACATTCTATGATCATCATTGAATAATTATGCATATAGTTATTTGGAAATGTCGAAGACATCGTGGACAAGAAGACACCATAAACAAGAAGACACCGTGAACAAGAAGACACCATGAACAAGTAGACACTGTGAACAAGTAGACACGGTGAACAATACACCATCAACAAGACACCGTGAACAAGTAGACACTGTGACATTGAGACACCCTGACATTAATACACCGTGAATAAGACACCATGAACAAGACACCGTGACAAAAATGATACACCATGATCATGAGACACCATGACCATGAGACCCTGTGATGAATCGTACATCGTTACAATGAGACACTGGTTCAAGGAGACATAGTTTCCACGACATACTGTGACACTATTTCATAACATGATATTCATTTTTGATATAATCTCTAATGGTCATATTTGATGATTTTAATTCACTAACATAATTAATATTTCTTTTGTATACAAGTACATGGTATGAGGTGTATAATCTGTGCCACCTATTATATCCAACACATGCACTCCGAGATAAAAGAGTATTGCGGCCCAAAAACAATATAAATGAAAGGAAAAACAAGTGGGCATGAGCACAACAATGAAGAACGCACTTAGATAAATTTGTGATGAAAGGATTATCACATACAACTCGATACTTCGGAGGAACACCTGAAGTATACTTGAATCTGAGATTCGAGGACACCTTCGCACTTTCAATCACCACAAAGAATACACACCAATATTGCTGACCTACGATATTCTGCTTTCTATACAAGGACTATATTTCTGCATCTGCTTCATTCCAGAAGTCCAGAGCTGCAAATACCAACACTCAGAGCACTTCTAATCCCATCTCTATATTTATGCTCTGTTGTCTTTGTTTTTATTAACTTTTGAGAATTGTCTGTATATGTATAACAACATACTCTGTCACCTGCATTAAACTAAAGGATACAAGATATCCTTTCTCAAACATCCTTTTACTCTTGTGTGTACCCACAGATAAGTGTGGAAGAGGTCCATGTGTGGCTTGGTTGTTTGTTCCCATGATGAAATGTGGAAGAAGTTCTTCTCTGACCTGGATAGTCATGTGAAATGTTGTTTAACCATGATCCAGGGTGTGGATCAAGTATATTTATATAAACTACTTTGTGGTAGGTGATCACCAAGTGGAGTGGATTACGTATTAGCTTGAGATTGAACCACTTGTTTCATATCTGTGATGCTTCTTAATTTAGTCTTCTCTATTTTAATACTTTACTGTATAATTCATAAATCACTAAATTCAGCTTGATAGTTAATCTTGGAAAGAAGTTATAATCGTTTTGTCTTAGTAGAATAGCTTCAAATGTAATATTAATAACTAAAATTACGATTACTGAGAACTAATCAATATTCTAAGAAGTTATTTAAACAGTCAAAATCACATAACAATATAACCTTGATTAACTGGGCGATACTTAACCTTTTGGGGAAACTTTTTAGAAATACATTTTGACTAGAACATCTTATAGATATTGAATTCACCCCCACCCCACCCCCCTCTTGAGTAATATACTCCATGCAACATTTGGTATCATAGGTGTTTTATTAAGACTTTGTTTACCCTTATTCAACTGTGATTGTTGTTGTAAATTGATGATTTGTAAATTTCTATTAATTATATATTTCTAGATCTTTCAAAGTATTTATGTATGATGTATAATAGATTGGAAGGTGTTGCAACCAACAGACCACCATTCTTTAATGGAACTAACTATGCTCAATGGAAAATTAAAATGAAAATTCATTTTGAGATAATGGGTTTTGAAATTTGGTCTTCCATTATAGATGAATATAAGATTCCTTCTACTGGTAGAATCACATGGGATGAACCTGTCAAAACATCCTATAATTACAATGGAAAAGCTATTAATTCTTTATACTACTCCTTAATAGATGAATAATTCAATAGAATTTCTCCTTGTAAAACTACCCACGAAAATTGGGATACCATGTCTTTCTCACATGAAGGAACATCTAGTGAAAAAGAAATAAGGGTTAATATTTATAATATTAAATATGATAACATTAAAATGAAACTATATGATCCTATCTATAACATGTATCTTATGATCAATGATATTTTATACACAATGATTTCTCTTGGAAGAGAAGTCACTGCCAAGGAATAGATCCTGAGAATTCATAGATGTCTTCCAAATAAATGGAGAGTAACCTCTGTCCCAATTAGAGAATCGTGTGACATCAGAAAGCTACCTGTATAATAACTCATTGGGAAATTGATAATGTATGAAGAAGAGCTGAAATTCAACAAGGAAGAGGAGGATGAACCAAAAATGGAATTTGTTGCATTCAAAACCACCACAACTAAACACAAAGACAAAGTGAAATTGGAAAATTCGGTAGAATGTTCTTATAGTAAACAATCATTAACTAACAGTGGTGAGGAGATTGCTCAATTAGCTGTAATATTTATGAAATTTTACAGGAAGAAGAACTTTTTCTGAAATCCTAACTTCAATGGAAAATATGATTAAAAAGGAATTTAGAAGAAGGATTGGAAAAGAAGTGACAAGATTGATGAGATTGTCTGCTATGAATGTAAGTGCAAAGGCCATATCAAGGCTGACTGTTCACAGCTCAACTACAAAAAGAGATTTGATTACAAGGAAAGAAAGTATAAAAAGGAAATTAAAGATACCTGGAGTGCTTCTGAGGACTGTTCAAGCGTCTTAGAAACTTCACATGATGAATAAGCAAACAAATCCAACATGTGTTTTCTGAAAAACAAATTTGAGGTAACCCTGGACACTCTTATACATAATTAGTACTATTCTAAAGACATGAGTGACTCTAAAAATTTGTCTACGGAAGAAATGTTTAAATATTATAAAATTTTTAAGGAATCATTCAATGAACTAAAAAACAAATATAAATCATTGGAGAAACTGTATGCTCATTCTGTGACTATTAAATCATAAATCACAACTAAAAAAGAGAAAAATTCTCAACTAATCAAAGAGAACAAGGAATTGAAAATGTCTAATGAGCAATTAAAGAATGACCTAGAAAAGTATACCAATTGGAAAAATACACCTACTCAAAATCTAGGTAGGAAATTTTCCCTAAATATAACACTGGAATTGGTTATCAAACTGGAAAAACAAATAATGGTTGAACAAATTTTGTTTCTAAATCTTGGATATTTAGTTTTAGATTCAGTTCTGGACAAAAATCAACTAATTCAATTTATGATACACTTTCTACTATTTCATGTTTTTCTGGACCAAATAGTGTTTACTTTTCAAATACTTTACTTAATGCTTATAGTAAACGTATGAGGTAGATATGGGTTTCTAAAGAACTTAATACTAATATTACTGGACCAGAACAAGTATGGGTACCAAAATCTATTTTTTGTTAATGATTTTATAGGAAAGATGCATAAAGTGTTCCTATAAAAGTTTATGGTACTTGGAGAGTGGATGTTCAAGACACGTGATAGGAGACTACTCATTCATCATAAATCTAATAAAAATCGATGGAGGATATGTCATATTTGGTGACAATTCCAACAGAATGGTTATTGGCCTCATCCAAATCATTAACTCTAACTCAGTTTTAATGTCAAAAGTACTATTTATTGATGGATTAAAATATAATCTTCTTAGTATCTCGCAATTCTTTGATGATGGATTTCATATAATATTTGAAAATGATTCTTCCAATTTCATTAATTCAAAAAATGAATTTGTATTTTTTTCATTAAGAAATGAAAATGTTTACTCTATTAAATTAGACTCCTTATCTTCTCAAAATTCATCTTTCTTAAGTGTATTTTATAAAGAGTCTTTCCTCTAGAAAAGGAGACTAGAACGCTATAATATTCACTCCCTTAGAAAGATAACTAGAAAAAGCGTAGTTAAAGACATAACCAAACCACTTTTTCCAAATAAAAAAGTGTGTAATCTCTACCAAAAGGTAAAACAACACAAAATTTCACTTATACTGAAGAATGAAGTGCCAACTTCTCAACCTATCGAACTGGTTCACATTGATTTTTTTGGACCATCTAGAGTTTCTAGATTAAATGGGAAACACTATGTTTATATACTTGTATATGACTATTCTAAATATACTTGGACCTTCTTTATTTCTCAAAAAAGTGATTCCTGATCCAATTTTACTAAATATTCCAAGTCGGTAGATAATATTAGTTGACATAGAATTAAATCCTTATGAATTAGTCATGGTTGTGGGTTTTAAAATAAAGAGTTTGAATAATTTTTCTCACATAATGGTTATAGTTCCAATTTCTCTGCCGCTAGAACACCTCAACAAAATGGAGTTGTAGAAAGAATAAATATAACCCTTCAAGATATTTCTAGAACAATGATTATTGAATATGACCTTCATATTTTTTTTGTACTAAAGCTGTTAATGGTTCATGCTACATAATTAATATACTATTGATCAGACCTATTCTTTAAAGGAATCCTTATGAGTTATGGAACAATCGAAATCCCAATGTTAACTACTACAATGTTTCTATTTTCAATGTCTATATTGATAATACTAAATATAATCATGACATATTTGCATCCAAGAGTGATGAAGGTTTCTTTTTAGGATATTTTACGTCCAGTAAAGCCTATAGAGTGTTCAATGAAAGTACTGAATATATGGAAGAATCCGTCCAAGTAAAATTTGATGATGCAGATCCAAAGGAGCCTAAAACCATTCTAGAGAACCTGGAGGATGATGTATTAAATATGAACATTAATTCAAAATCCTCAAACCATTTTGTGAAAATATCTAAAAAAAACTTCTAATTTTGTAAATTCCTTAGACTGAAGTCACAATGAACCTAAACCTATTGAAGAACCTGAAATCACTAGTCCCTCCATTTCTATAGTTGTTAGAACTCATAAGAACCATCCTTTAGATGTTGTTGTAAGATTCCTATAAAAAAGGAACTCAAACTAGAGCTTCTCTTAAAAATTAGGTTGGACATCATGTCTTATTGTCACAACGTGAACCTAAAAACATTAATAATTCTATCAATGATGAATATTGGGTGATGGCTATGCTAGAAGAACTTAATCAGTATGAAAGAAACAATGTTTGGAAACTTGTTGAAAGACCTAAGGACAAATTCACCATATGCACTAAATGGGTTTTTATAAATAAGGTATATGAATATGGTAATGTTGTTAGAAACAAGTCTATATTGGTTTCAGAGGGCTATATTCAAGAAGAAGGAATTGACTATGAGGATATCTTTGCACTATTGGAAAGACTTGAAGCCATTAGAGTCCTTCTTGCTTTTGCGGCACATCTGAATTTCAAACTATATCAAATGGATGTTAGGAGTGCATTCATAAATGGGTATATAACTAAGGATGTCTTTGTTGAACAACTCCTGGTTTTACAAACCCCCATTTTACAAATCATATTTTTAAATTATCACAATATTTATATGGTTTAAATCAACCTCCAATATCTTGGTATGATTGGTTGAGTACTTTTCTTTTTTCCAAAGGTTTTACAAAAGAAATAGTTGATCCTACCCTGTTTATAAAACAAATTTCTAATGATGTTTTAGTTGTTCAAATCTTTGTAGAAAAATTTATCTTTGGATCTTCAAGAAATTATATATGTATTGATTTTTTCTAAAATGATGCAAAATGAATTTGAAATGAGTTTAATGGGTGAACAAAAATTCTTTCTCGGATTTCAAATCGTTCAAAATAATGATGGTATTATTTTAACTCAATGTAAATATATTGGGGATCTTATAAAATGTTTTGTATTGGATAAAACTAAAAGTTGTAACACTCTCTTGAGTACCACTTGTAAGTTGGATCTTTTTGAAGATGGAAAATCTATTAATCACACTACTTATAGAAGAATGAGTGGAAGTTTACTCTACATAACTGGTAGTCGACCTGAAATTATGTTTAGTGTGTGTATGTGTTCTCATTTTCAAGAAAATCCTACAAAATCTCATTTAAATGCTATGAAAATAATTTTCAAAAACCTCAACCATACACCCAATCTAGGACTATGCTATCCTAGAGGACAATCATTTGAATTAGTTAGTTATTTTGATGCTGAATTCGAGGTCTGTAAGTTAGATAGAAAAAAGCACCTCAAAAACATGTCACTTTTTAAGCAATTCACTAGTATAATGGTGTAATAAGAAATAAAATTCGGTTTAATTATTTACTGTAGTATATAAATACATACCTTCTGGTTGTTGTTGTGCACAAATCTTGTAGATGAAACAAAGATTACATGATTACGGAAATCAATTAGGCATGTACCTATAAATTGTGACAACACAAGGGATATTAACATCTCCAAAAATCATGTTTTACATTCTAGGAGAAAGCATATTGATGTAAAACATCACCGTTTGAGAGATCATTATCAAAAGGGTGATATCGCTATGGAATTCATTGGTGCTGAGTACCAAATTTCTAATATATTTACGAAACCATTACATTATGAAGGAATAGACTACATTATACATGAATTAGGCATGATAAATCATAAGTAATTGTCTTAATATTATATATATTACTCTTTCATGTTTACTGTCTCACTATAAATTTCATGTTTATTATCTCATCGTAAAGTTCATGTTTACTATCTCACCATAGTATTCTTTCACTATCTCACCACATAGACCCAATATATTCTCACTATAGTGATTCTTTATGATTGTTGTTTTCGCATTTAAAAAATGTATCATGGTAATTATTCATTTCAACTTTTTATTTTCCTACATTTTTACTTTTTCAATGTTTGGTATTCTTAAATGATAATGTAAAGGATGTGTCACATGTCCTTTACTCGATATTTATTCTATTCACTCAATTTGTAACCCTTATTCAACCCTTTAGTCCGTCTCTCTCAAGAACCTTTGGTTAATTCCCAGGATGAAACTCCCTTCATTGTTGACCTCTAAGAAATGTAGCTCAAATAAAACGAAGATCACACCTAAGATGTCACTTAAAGGTCCTCTAAATCCAAATCTATTGAATGAAGTAGTAGTACCTAAGAAAGAGGTATGACCTATGTACATTATGTCAATTAAGACTCTGGTTTTGAAAGTTTTAAAAGAGATAGGCTAGTTATAATGGTTTTCGAAGAAAGATAGACCTATCCACCCTAAGTTTGTGCCTTCATTTTATCAGTATGCTTAGTTTTCCTTTGATTTTGAAGATGGTTATGCTGTGAGAAGATGGATAAATGGCCAGAAATTCTCATTCTCATTGAGGTTATGGGATGTATGCCATAGGATACATCATGAAGGCTTCTATGAGGACTATCACAGAGGACCTCCACCTTCTAGTGAATTCATTGTTTTGGAAGATGCTTTGAAAAGCTTAATCGGAAATGGAACCGAGAGGAGATCCATCACGGCTGAACTAGATGGAGAATCTAGACATCTGTTTAAGTATGTATAGAAATTTATTAGCCCTAGAAAAGTTTATTTTGACCTACTGAAATATCATGATGTGTTTCTGATTCATCTTATGAAAAATGGGCATAAGATCATTATTCGTAAGTGTATCATACAACATATGTGTGAGCTAATCAAAAACACTTCCAAGTTAACCTACCTAATTTATTCTTGGTTTATCGAAGTCATAATTCATGCCAAAGGTATGGTTAGAACTAATGAAGAATTTATCATGGACTATATGTTTTTCCTTACGAATTTCATTTTTAAAAGGATGAAAATCAACAAGAATCCTTGAAAAAGGGAATGGGTGGAAGAAAATGATAGGTCTTATAAAAACATCAATCCAGTGGAACATCCCTCCAGAACAAAAGATATTTCTTATCTAGGTTTAGAAGTAGATGAGGTAGTTGAGTATTCTGATGAAGAAGAAAAAGAGGTTGATGTGCCTCCTAGGGAAACTATTTCTGATAAAAAAGACATTACTCATGTCCCTCATGTAGTGAGTGAAAAATAATTCATTGCTTCTAAAGATGTTGTTAATATGAAAGATCAAACTCATATTGAAACAGAATCTATTGTCAAAGAAACCAAAAAGAATTCTATCAAAGATCTTATAGAATATGAATTACCTGTTAAGAAAGAAGTTGACCTTGGGGAACCCCCAGTGGAACAATCTATTCCTGAAGTCATTCCTTTGGATAAGGAAAGGTTGTAGCTAGATTTTTAGCTGGCTAGAAAAGAAATGAGAGAGTATCTATGAGATGAATTCGTGGAAGTAGATCAATCCCTTAAGCCTCTCAGTCCTGAGAAGGATGCAACTGTTGAGGGGGAGGAAACACCCAAACAAGAATCTTTTCATGTACTAAACCTGAATGATCCAAGCCCTGTAGACACTCTATATAAGTTCCACATATATTAGGATGTGAATGATCCCTGGAAGTCTCATTAAAAGGCCTTGAACATTACACTATGTTCCAATTGAAATATATCTCTAATCTCTCCCATGAAAAGGATCCTAAGCCCATATCAGTCCCTATCTCTGATCCTTCTCCATAAAAACCATCCTTGGTGAGTAAACATGATCTAAAAGAAGTTATAACTACCCTATTGGCTAGAGACGAAAAACTAATGAATACCCAACCAGCCCCTGTAACAAATCTAAGTGAGAGGGATGCCTCACTGTTGTTGGAAAAAGTTATTTGTAAAACTCAACAAAAAATGCTTCATGAGATTCAGAAAGTCAGATTTGAGAAAAGAATTCTTAGTGATAAAATGAATACATTAAGAGGAATGATTGAAGACATGCAGAAAGTGTTGAATTCATGATCAGAGCTTTCTTCTCTTCCTATGGAACATGTTGTTACTAAAACCCCATAGAATGTTTTCTCTATGATAAAACCTCATTTAGCTTCCACAATAGAAAATGTCATAGAAAAAAAAAAGATTGTGAAAGAAATGCGAGAGCTTGTGGTTAATCTTAACAAGCTCATTGATTCGTATACAGGGTCCCTTCAAAAAGTGCTAAATCAACTGAAATCTCTTACATCTACTGTCAATGCTTCTTAGGGATCTGGAAAATCATCTCAACCTTCCGTAAACAGTGACCTGATTAGAAAAGTCGTCAAAGAAGAACATCATACTATGCTTAGTGGTTTCAATAATGATTCTATATATCATGTTATCAAGAACAGCGACAAAATTCTTGATCTCGTCCAGATCCATTCCAAAATTTATAATGATTCTCAGCAAGAAATTTCCAAGAAAGTGGATTTCTACTTCATCTGAATGTTTTCTAAGACTGACATGACTATTCATTTCAAATTTCTTGTAGAAAATTTGAGGATTCCTCCTGTTACTCAAGCATTTAGGACTCAAGTCCAATAGCTCTCAGAGTTCACTCATCTGTTCAACAAGTTTATGGAAAACAAGGATGACTTCGAGAAAGCAATGCAATACGATGGAGAGATAATTGAGGATTTTATTATGCTTCTGAAGCACTATATTGATGTACATGTTATAGCCATTGTTTCTCTAGTGGCTTCCCCTCTGTGTCCTACTTTTCCCACATCCACCTTTGCCCTAGCCTTCACTTCTATGTCTATAGGTCAGGCACTGAGTCAGATCTGGCTTGTGATCCTTGATCAACAACTACCTAGGTCTTCTACCGGAACTACTTTGGATCCCTGATACATTGAAGGCCATCCTTTACCTTCTCTATCAACCAGCTCACTCCCTTCATCTACTTCAACTTCATCTCTTATGGCTTCCTCTTCTGATGCTGCTACTAGAGGAAATGAGAAGACCAGTCAGTGAAGAAGGAGAGTGATTACTCTCTTTTTTATTAGGATATTGTTAATTTTTTTTTACTTTTTGTAATGCCCCTATTTTTATCTAATACATTATAACCTTTTCTTGTCTCTTTTGTCTCCCTTTTTCTTACTACTTTTTGATAATCCCTAATGGGGGGGAATATATTCAAACCATATTGTTAGAAAAAATATACCCATTAAATATACATGATTTGTGATCATCAAAAAGGGAAATATTGTTTGACTCGTCATATATTAATAAAGTTTTAATGATCACAAGTCCTATTCATTATCTCAAATTCATGTGTACTATCGTTTAGTATTCATATGCTTTAAGTAAAGCCATTCATGATCTTAATTTCTATACATTCATTTTAATTACTGTATACTATCTTTGATTTAATTTTATATTAATTTATTTGAAAAATGATTAAGTCTAATCCATTCTATGATCTTCATTTATTATATCTGAATACAGTTATTTGTAAAATTCTAAGACACCGTGAACAAGGAGACACCGTGACCAAGACAACATGAACAAGACACTATGAACAAGAAGACAATGTGATATTGAGACACTGTGACATTAGGACACCATGATCAAGACACCCTAACAACCATGAGACACAATGATCATGAGACACCGTGACCATGAGACACCATGAAGAATCAGACACCATGAAGAATCAGACGTTTTTGCCATGAGACACTAGTTCAAGGAGACATTGTTTGAATGACATACTGTGACACCATTTCTTAATCTATTTTTTCATTTCAATTTAATCTATAATACTCATATTTGAATATTTTAATGCACTAACATAATTTATAATTCTTATTTAGACAAGTACGAGGTACAATATGTATAAAGCATGCAATCTGTAGGCTCTAACACATGCACTCTGAGATAAAAGAGTAGTGTGGACTTGAAACAATATACATGAAAAGAAAAACAAGCGGGCATGAGCACGACAATGAAGAAAACACTTTGAGAAATTTTTTAATAATGGATTATCACAATAAACTCGACACTACTTAGGAACACATGAAGCATACTTGAATCTTAGAATCGAGGTCACCTTCACACTATCAAACACCACGAAGAAAACATGGAAATATTGCTGACATGTGATACTCTATTTTTCATATGAGGACGAGATTTCTGAATCTTCATTATTCCAAAAGTCCAGAGCTACAAAAACCAATACTCGGACCACTTCTAAACCCATCCCTATGTTTCTACTCTGTTGTGAAAATTTTTATTAACTTTCATGCAGTGTGTGCATATGTATAACAACACACTATGTCTCCAATTTAAAACTAAAGGTTACAATATTTCCTTTCTCAAACATCCTTTTACACTTTTGTATACCAACAGAAATGTGTGGAAGAGGTCTATGTGTGGCCTGGTCATTTTTTTCAAAGAAGAACTATGAAAGACGTTCATGTATGACCTAGAAAGTCATGTTGACTATTGTTTAACCCTGATCTAGGGTGTGGGTCAAGTTTATTTATATAAACTACTTGGTGGAAGGTGATCACGAAGTGGAGTGGATTAGGTCCAGGCTTGAGACTAAACCACTTGTTTCATATCTGCTTTTCTGTTTAATTTAGTCTTCTATGTTTTACTTTTTTACTGTATTATTTAGAAATCACTAAATTGGCTTTGATAGTTAATCTTGGAAAGAAGTTATAATTGTTTTTTCTTAGAATAATATCTTCAAAAGTAATATAAATAACTGACCTTATGATTACTGAGAACTAATCTATCTTCTAAAAAGTTATTTAAACAGTCAAACTCTCATAACAGTATAACCTTGATTAACAGGGATGTATTTAACCATTTTGGGAAACCTTTTAGAAATATTTTTTAACCACAAATTTTTATAGATACTCAATTCAACCCCCCCCCCCCCCCTCTTTAGTAATCTACTCCAACCATAAATTACTTTTTATGTATGTCATAAAATCGTATTGAAACCTCCGATAGAATTTACGGTCTTGTGAAGGTAGTTTTTCTAAAACATTTTAAGTAATCAATAGATGGAATTGATAAATTGTGTTATGGTTGTAATGTATGTTTCCAATGGAACATGAGGATTGAGTGATATATACAAACCCTTAATTGGTTTATCACATATTTTTACTTAATTTAATTTTTAATGTGTTGTGTACTAAATATAAATGTTCAAGATAGATGATATAAAATTAAATATAATGATTTTTTATTGTCTTAAAATATTTGATTCATTTTAAAAACTACTTGTTATTGAAGAATGGTTATTAGGGATGACCAAATTGATAAAAAATATCTTTCCTACAATATAATTTTTTTATCTCATTGATAAGTGTTTTATTGTTTTACTTATATAGTGATGTATGCAAAAATGTTTAAAGATGAATTAATGTTTCGAAAACATATAATTTCAACTAATAAATGTGAATTTTTTTTGATAAATCATCGAAAATGTTTGGGACTATTTCAAAGGCTAATGTTACTGATGAATAATGTATTTTAAATTTCCTTATAAAATATTTTTATAATATAATATAATGGTTTGTTAATGATTATATTTTTTTAAATTTTAATTGATTAATGGTCCATGATACTATGTTTTAAAAAATAATTATATTAATTAAATTGAATTTTTATTTGTAATGTGATTTTGAAAGATATAGAATTGTTGAAATTGAGCCTATGAAAAACACGTTGAATATATGAAGGCTAAAAATGTATGCTTGTATATTGTGGAGACTTGATCTGATTTAGTTATCAAATTCTTATCAGTTCAGTATCTTATTAATTAGTCCTTAACTTATTTCCTCAAGGACTAAAAAATCTTAATTGAAGAGGATTTTTTGAACGATCACACTGGGAGTGAATATAACATAGAGGTTAATATATGCATCTCTAATTATTATTGTAAACCAATAGAGTTATTTTGAGGTATAGATCCATTTATTTGTATTCCAAAACAGTTTTTCATTTGATAATTATTTATTGTGTTGGTTATAGGGTGTTAGAGTAGTTCCGTAGGCGTCTCAAGAGATAGAGGGGGCTTGGTAGTGGTTTGAGAGGTTCATGGGGAGCCTCAAGGCTCACCATAGATACACCTATTCTAGTGTGATCCTAATTTGGATATTGTATCAACTACAATGATCTCTACATCATAGTCCATGCCATAAGGATCAGGGAGAGAAAAAATTGTGAAATTTTAAGGAAGTCCCTCACCGCTATTCCCCTATAAACTTTGGTCATTGCGGTGGTTCATTTATCAAGGGATAAAATAGGGTTAAAATGTTTACCCCCTAAATTTTGGACCCCATACACTAATTATTTTGGATGGAAGATGACATGGTAAGGAATGGGGATGTGTAAATTGTTGAACCCACGTGTGTTTCACCATATGTTTCATATAGAGTGGCGATGAACATACCGAGGCTAGTGTTCCATGGGAATTTAAATTCACACCATGGTGTTATACACACCATGGTGTTCTTCATGGTGAGGCCTAATGATATTTTTTAGTATAAAATCCATTTTTTTCTATTTTCAAATTAAGATAAATTAGTCTGATTTTCTAATTATTACTCAATATACTACCCCTTCATGCATGATCAAATCCTTCTTTAACATGATTGGTTTATTTTTATCTTGATTTAGGGAGTAATTGAACATAAACCACATTGATTCTAATCTTTGGGTGTGTCTATCAACACACATTTATTATTTATTGGATTCTTTCATTTATAAGCTTAATATTTCAATTATTCAGTGTAATATTCATTATTTCAAGGGGTGTCTTCTTATTTTATTATATCCATTACTTGGGGTTGAATAAAAGGAAAATATATGATTGGAGATATATGTGATTATATGGTAGGGGGTTCTAATGAAGTTCCAAAAAAAATCGCACAATTTATTATTGGTGTTTGTTCCTTCTGATCACACCAACATATTGAGAGATCAAATTAAATTATAACTATATATTTTTTATACCTATATCATGAAATAGAAGTACTCCATGGTATAGGTTCTCCACAATATCTTTTAAACTAATAATGGTTCCACCATTTGAGGATTGTCTAACCTTATAAGTGAATCTTTACGTTAAAGGGTTTACTAGTGAAGTGTCTTGGATGTGAAGTGAAGCTTTGTATGTATGATCGGGGAATATTGGGATGTAAAGTAGGATCCCACACCCATTATTAAATTAATTTATATAAATAATCAATTAATAAAAATAAAACTGATAAATACTATGACATAAATAAATCCACCTTAGACATAATTTGATGACACGTGATTGATTTCTATAGGATAATCCCAATTGGTTTCAATTTCCTAAATCATTTTTATTACATCCAGAAAATACAACATGGATTTTATTTAGTGAATCATTCTGGAATTCATTTGTAGAATCCCATAATGATTAGATTTGTTGAAAGCTTTTTGGAATGCCCCTAGGAAATCTACCATGGATTCTATGTAATGAAACTTATTGGAATTCCTTTATTAAATCTACATTATATTCAATTTGATGAAACATATTTAAAAGCATAGGGGTATCCCAAATGGATTAAAAGTGTTTGTAAAAACATGATATTTTATGAAATTTTTATTATTGAATAAATTTAATTTATTCGATTACTTTTTGTTACATAGAATACTAAGTTATAACGATCAATGATAAACTACAAATATTATTATTTAAACATGATTTTTATAACCCTTCCATTTTAAAATGATTTATAAAATATAATAATATTATTATTTATAAACTTAATTATTTAAGTTTTATATAATTAAAATATATTTATAATCTTGGATATAATTTTTTATAGTCATTATATTCTACGAAAATCCTTTTTTCTAGAAAATTAATTTTTTCAGGATAAAATAAAATTAATTATTGAAAATTTCCTAATTTTTTCAATGAAATTAATTAATTTTTTGAATCACCATGTCAAAATTATCTTACAGTGAATTATTTATAATTTTTGGAAAAGATTAATTTTTTGATGAATAATGGAAATGATGATTTTTGTTACAAAAATCATTCCCATTAAAGCATTTAGAAAGTTTAATATGGATTTAAAATATTTTATAAGAGAAATTAGATAATTTATGTTATTAATAATACAATATATGTATTCTCAATATAATTATTACGGAATTTTTATATTAAAAAATTTTTATAGTTATGTAACATTTCTCAATATAAAACTATTTTTCCTCACATTTGCGGGATTAATTTTAAATTAATTTTTTCAAATTATAATAATATAATTTGGTATAATGGATGAAAAAATTGTAAGCATAAAATATATATTTAACTTAATTTATTTCAAAATGAATGGAGAAAAAATAACTAATGTAGTTATTGTTAAAAAAAGTTTACTGGGGGTTAAACTACATGGATTAGGGTTTAAATTGCCAAAAAAACATTTCGAGTTATTTTTTTCTGGAAATTTAATTTCATTATCTCTTCAAAGGATCAATAATTAGTCGTTTGGTATCATTTTGGTGTCTTCAAAATGTGGACATAACTTCTTTTTTAAATCATACATATGTGTCCTCTCCCCCACTCATAAAAGGGCACACCCTCTCCTCTCCTATTCTCACCTCAAAAGCCTTCTGGATCAAAAAATACCAACCCAATATCTTACATATTTCACTAACCACTTTATAGTAGACTTATTTTTATTAGGTAACCATATTAAGAGGTATTTATATATAAAACTAAAGAGGTTCTCTAAAGAAGATGAATAATTTATAACTATGATTTTTTGTTTTATTTCTTCATCGACCTCACTGAAATATTTATCCACTAACAAAAAAAAATTAAATTATTTTATCAAGTAATCTTATATTTCTATTTTTTAATTAAAAAAATCTATATTTTATTCCATAAAATGTGAAATGGAACCATTGATCGGGTGTAGGGTGGAGCACCGCCTCACAAACCGATATAATACATTTTCAATCATCGCCTCTCACAGATGGAAAATTAATGTATTTAATGTTTATATATGATATTTTTGAAATATTTAAAAACAATTATTATAATATCACATAAACCATCTTACCATTCAATCTATGGGAAAAATAACATTTCTCACTCGTACGTGTAGACTACAGTCTCCACGATGGCATCTCATATGTTTGTCCATTTTATATTGAAATGGATGGTAATAAGGTTATATTTCATGAATATATTTTATATATATGATATAAATATAATTTTATAAATGTGATTTAATATTTTCCTTTGTATTTTTTCATCCTTTTGATAATGGAAATAATTTTCATGCATGTGTATGACCTACCATCTCCATGACCTATGAAATTCATTTTTAGTCTATAAAATTAAGGAATTATTATAAGTACATGTATAATTAATATATATGAGGTTTATATAATTTTTAGAATTGATGATATTATGTAACCATGATCAATTTAAAATTACTAAAAATATGAAATCATAACATAAAAGAAAAATGAACCAGCAATTACATGAAACGTGATATTAATAATGAATTATTAACAGACTGGTAATAAAAGGTCCTAGATAAATCTTATATAGTATGGTATATAAAATTCTTGGTTTAGAATATTTTTATAATATAAATATATTTATTATATAAGTTTTTTTTTCACTTTAATGAATGTTGTAGAGTTGTATGGTAAGTGACTTCTAGTCTCTCATTTATTTCTGGTAGAGATATTCCATATTCACCCCTCCAATATTTTGTGTGGTGTATATATAGACAAAGAATGTATTTTATGATATTTTTTAGTACAAATTATGGGATATACATAACTGTATAATATTATTTTATTCATGTTGATTTTCTAATGAGGTAAGGGTTTTATATTACTTTCTTATTTTCTATTAATATTGTTTACGATTAAGTTTCCAATATTGAAATATTTAGATCCATATCTCATTAACTAATGAATTTTATTAATGTATATTTATTTTATGAATATAAAATTTTTACTTTATTTTTCTCTATTTATTAATTCATGATTCAAAAAAATGTTTTTATGGAGAACCAAATACACTTCTCCCTTTGTTAAAATCATATATTCTTTCATTTCCATGTTTTACAAAAAAATATTTGAAGAAAAGTTTCACTATACATATGTGATTCTCTGTACACATTTTGGTCCATATATAAATTTTAAAAAATTAAATGGAATTTTTTTTCAATTTATGAAGGAGTTACTTGTAAATAATTTCAAAAAATGATAAAGGAATATTTTTTTAATATGTACGACAAGAACAAAAATTCCCACTATCAAGAAAACTCAGTGATTGAGAGATTCCATTTTATATATTCATTGTTATTTTAATATAATTTTTTTATTTTGTATTAGAGAAATTTTTTATTTTAAATATTTTATTTCTAATTAAAATTTATATTTTCATCAAGAACCATTTCATGTGACATTTAAAAATCATTTTCCATATAATATGACATCATTTTATGTATCTTAAGATTTACTGAAAATATGATCGAATGAAACAAGACTTATTATTTATCTATATATTTTATGTTTATTATGAAAATATGTTTATGAAATAAACTACTTTTCCCTGGGTTATTCAATTATGAAATGACTAAATGGTTATGAAACTCGTTTCTTCGTTATTTGTTATGCTTTGATGAATTCTTTATGAAACCAATTTATTTTCATATGCTCTAATGTGATTAATGTTTCTTGAACATGTGGGAGATATATATATTATTTTCATTATGAAATATCTAGAACCTATATCTCTTCCTAATTATTTGAGTAAACATTGATATATCATGAGATGAAAAGGGATTTAATAGGGATTGAATGCATTTCAGTATTGGACATTATCCACTATGATTGTCATGAGAGTGAACCATGACTTCTAAAATGGATCACAGAGTCAACTCAGTCCATATAGGTAGTCTTGGGAGAAAACATTGACTACTAAAATGGATAGGTTATTGAACCCAATCCCCCTAGTAATATGATCAATGAGTCTTGAGACTAGGTAAATGATTTTATAGGCTTCTGTGTATGCCACAATTCCATGTATTATACCCATATTATGATTTAATGTTTTATATTATCTGACCCATTTATGATCTATTTCTTATGAAAATCAAATAATTATTCCATGACTCTTGTTTATTATCAATGATATGTGGGGTATCATTTTGAAATGTTACACTCATGTTCATACAAGATTATGATCATGTTATATTGATATCTCCTATTTTTACCCTCATTGTTAATCTGAGAATAACGTTTCTTAAGATTCCTTTCCCTAGGTAGTGAAAAAATTTATTATATATGATATATATAATGAGGATTCTAGTTAGGATGAACATTGTGGTAGATGATGTAGTTTACATAAGAAAAAGTTGTTTTTGTATCAATGTTTCCAAGGAAAATAAACCATTATGGTCTACAAAAACGCTTATGTCAAGTGAAATGAATATTCATATATTAATATGTAATATCAATGTATGAAAATAATGTGTCACCATAGTTTGAATTATAGGATAGTTTTATCTAACCATTATAAAATATGATGACAAAATTTTTTGAGATCTATTAGGATATATCTTAGGATATGTATGAGGATAATTCTAATGATACCAATGTATATGAAAGTTTCATCGAATTTTAGTGAAGTATAGATGAAGTGGTTTCTATGAAAATAGATCCTTGTTTGGGTGCTACAAGTAGATTTGGGACTGGAATAATTGTTCCTAGAGGTAATAACTATGAAGAGGTAATAATTTTCTTGACATTATCATCACCTAATGCATGAAAATGGGCCTTTTTACTCACTAAGTTTGACACTCTGGTGGATATGCATTTGAAATTAAAATATTTTTAATGAATTATCATGAAGTATTTGAATTGATTATTACCATGAATAATAGAGGTTAATCATTAGGTAAAAAATATTGACAAGAAGGTTTCATGAATTAAACATACTATAAGTGATTTATTAGGATTATGTGATTCCCTAATATGATTAATATTTCTGAAACTATGATTTTTATTTTTATTCAATATATTGAAGAAAAAATGTATTTTTTTTAAATTTTGAATGTGACTGAAAATTATACCTATGTAACAAAATTTTATCACAGTAAAAATAAAAAATCTAATTTGCATTCTTACACAAATTTCTCAAGCTATGAGTTATGTGAACATACAGATTTGAAAAGGTGGGAACAATGATCTTTTTAGTCCTTCACATAGTAAAATACACCTTATTTTTTAGGTACCACTAATCTACAAGATAATTATAAATATATTATTACCATTGAAAAGTATTTTTCTATTATCTAAGTCATAGAGTATAAAAAATTCATTATTTTCTATCATTTGGAAGGTGATTCAGATCAAAGGTGGACTCTTCTAAAGAATATGATTCATAAAGATGAAATTTACAACATGGATTGGGAAGAGTTTAGGAACAAATTTTTTAATAAGAACATTACTTTTAATATATATATAATCATAGAGAAAAAAATTCTTCTATTACAGAATAATGTTGATGTATATTTTGGTGCCTTTATGGTGAATTTTACAAGACATGAAAGGTAAAAAAAAAAATTTATCCTCCAACTAGATTTTTTGGTTGATCAATTTTTCAATTGATTGAAAATTTTTTCCTAAATGGTGTTGGTCAAAAGGATCTTTAGAAACCACAAAGAAATTTATTGATGTTCTATCATGGTGGAAATTAATTGTGGAGTTAGCCCTAAATCTCAAGGTTTTTATAATAAAATAATTTTGGAATTCAAATGAAATTCTAATGATGTTTTTACATAAGAGAATGATATTTCCATCATACTAAATGTGTGGAATGAAACATGGAGATTTTTTCCAAATGGTACTAGTAAATGATTTATGTATAGAAATTAATTCCAATGGGGGGCTCTATTTATAAAGTTATATGAATGTGTTTGAGAATTATGTGAATATAGAGAAAAATACATATAATGCACCACCCACCCATTGTTGTTTCCAATTCCTAGAAATTGGTAATTATGCTAAGAAGTACCCAAATATTAATGTTAATGATGATCACAAATGTTATAAACCTCATAATAGAATATATAAAGGGAAATCTATTTTTATACCTATTTTTGGGGAGAGGTGTAATAATGAAGCTGTTAATGGTGTAGTTACTATCCACTATAGAACTAATTCTAAATTATTTGATTATGGATATACCCAATTGTTTATATATGAAGAATTTTACAAGGGTATCAAAATTCAACCCAAATGAATAGATGTTGAATTATTAGTGAAAACCCATAATGGAATGATGACCAAATTTCATGTATCTGATTCCTCTCGGTTTGATGTTTATGTTAATTTTATTCCAACAAATATTTTCATTATTATTCTATTTGAATTTGGTGTTATATTAAGCATGGATTGGAATTCCCTATGTAAATACCATATCAATTTCCATGTAAGGGAAGTCACATTTTTTATTTTAAACTAATCTATGAAATTATACAATTGTAAACATAAAGTATAATTTCTGATGGAAATAACATTCATTGTATGTGTCTTGATTCATATTAAAAATGCATATTTATCTCATATGGTTAGGGAGAAACTCAACATTGATGAAATGAATATTTTATATATGTTTAATGATGTATTTGTAGAATATTTTCTTATTATTACACTGAATCTTGATGTTGTGTTCCCAAAATAACTTATACTTCATGAGACATCCATTCCAAAGACTCCCTATAAAATGTCCCTGATTGAGTTATGGAATTAAATAATAAAATATAATAGAATGTAGATATGGTGTTTATTAAGAAATGTGTTTCATCATGGGATGAACATTTAATTAATGTTCAAAATAAACACTAATCAATGTGAATTTGTAATGATTATCCGGAATTGAATAATATTACAATCCAGAATGAGTTCATCTACACCAACTTGATGATTTGTTTGACCAACATCACAAAGCATAATAATCTTCCAGGATTGACCTTCATTCTGATTATAATAAATTAATGGTTAATAAGGAGGATATATATAATATATAATTTCACATGTGGTATGAATTCTACGAAAGTATTTTAATTGATTTTGATCTAAATAATTCTCCCACTGCATTCATTGAATTAATGAATAGAGTCATTTGAGATTACATTGATCAGTTTGTGGTTGTCCTTATATAAGGTATTATTATCTATCAATTGATAAAGTATAAGCCTTAATATAACATGAACATTTTCTAAAGAACCTGGGGAAAGATAAACTTTATGAAAACTTTACAAAGTATGAAAATTCACCTCGTAAATTTTAATTTTTGGGTCACATAATGTCAAGATAGGGTATAATGGTTGATTAATCAAAGATGGTTCCTTTCAACATTGGCCCAAACTACCCAATGTGACTTATATTGGAATGTTTCCATATTTTTATGGGCATTTTCAATTATTTTTGGAAATTGTATCTTGGTTATCTAACCCTCTCATCATGTTAACTCAGAATGGTGTGAAGTTCCATGGAAAAATGAATGGGAAATTATGATCAAGTAACTGAAGAGATGGTAATTAATGTACCTAAGCATACATTACCCTACTATGGATAATGGTTTTTAATCAATAGTGATGCATTAATAAAGTTTATAGAATGCATCATCATGAATAATGATATGGTGATAGATTATGCATCATTTAAAATTAATGTTCATGAGAAAAATTACCCAACACTATATTTGGAGAGTGGTAAGGTAATATTTCCATTAATAATTTGGATACAATATCATTGTGGTGATTCTTGTGGTATATATACTTATCATGATATTTTAAATTATATATTCACATAGAAAGAGTTAAACCTATTTTTGAAAATAATTTTATAGATGATTAGATATTCTGAATTTTAAATGCATTACCACCATGGGAAAGAGAACAAGGTGGGTGTTGGTTTGAGTCAAAAGGATCATGATAGATTATCTATTATGAGGATAATAAAGATCCAATATTTATATATTTTTAATGGATAGATATTCAAATCATGAAGGATGTAGGAAAAAATTATAATTCTTAAAATGGTGGTCATCCATCTATCAAGGTGAATATTAAAGATGAATAGAAGGATGATGTAGAGCTACAAAATAATGTCAGAAATGTTCCTATGTTAAACATTAATGATCATGGAATTCTAAATTTGAGGAACCATGTATCTGTTTCACCAATACCCAATATGAAAGACCTATTATAGGAAGTTGTAGTTAATAATTCACTAATCATACAAGATGTACATAGATGTATAGATATCTGAAAGAGTGTCTATGGTGGGTTGGTATGAATAGAGATAGTACATAGTTTTTTTCCATGTGTGTGGTCTGTTATCATGTTAAGGATGAGAGACAATATTATAAGGAAATATTACAACCATTACTTATACCAAAATGGAAAGGGGAAACATCATATTGAATTTTTTCATTCGACACCCCCAAAATTCTAAAAGGAACAATGATATATGAGTTGTGGATGATCACCATATAAATATATCACAATTCATCACTATAAAATAATATTTCTATTTAGAATAGAATTATAAGATATAAATTTAGGATGTGGTAAGGTAACATGGAGTACAACATTCTATTGTATTTTATTAACATCTATGGTTTACCTCGATGTTCTGGTGATGTCTCCAGAAACCTCTAAATATGAATTTGAGTTTCATCAATATGTATAATACATATAAAAATTTTTATTCTGAGAGAATAATTCAAATCATAGTTGATATATTGAGATCATATCTAATGTATCTCAAAGTATTAAATGATAAATAACTTCCTCCAATATTGTTTTTATAAACTATATGTTCTATTTAGGCATTATGATTTCTCCTTATGAATCCCTCTTTTCAATTAACTGTACAACTTAAATTTTTTAGAATTATGTTAGATAATGAATGCTATGGTGACATTAGATAGTTGAGGAAATTATATAGAAAGTAATATCTATTCAATAGAACATCATGTTAGTATAATATTGATACAAATGATATGAAGATAATCCTCAAAAATTATTGGAAAATGATGTTGATGATAATATGTTTCTATGAATTTTTATGTGGATGAAATTTAAGAGATATTTAAAGATATGAAATTTGATCCCTATTTATATTCTCCCTTGTGATAATATTGATTAGGCGGGGTAGCTGATTATCACTTATCACTTCAATTAAACCTATCATGATTTTCAGTTTTGTTTTATATAACTCTCTTAAAGAACTACATTCATGACCATTAAAATTTTCCCAAGGTATTGGTCATACAAATATATCATAATAATTTGTATGAATAACAACATATGGAGATTCTGGATCATTGATTGAAGGTTCTAGAAATCAAAACCACTCACATGGTTATTGCTTTGTGGTGAAGCCACTAGAATGAGGAAGCCACATGGGATCCTGAGTATATAATGAGGCAGAAGAATCCATGGTTGTTTGTATCAAGATAATTTCTTTTAGTGAAAAACTAATATTAATGTTGATATAATGTAACAACAAAAAATTTTATGGAAATTTTGTTAATGAAGTAATATTTTTTTGAAATCATTTGTTTGACATAACAACGAGTTTTAATGAACCGCAATATACTACTAATATTATTATTGAAACATGATCATTATAAGATAACTAAAATAAATTATGGTAACAATAGGGAAACCCATAATTTTAAAATTAATTATAAAAATTTTCATTGTGAAAAGAATTTTAAATTATTAAAATTATTTTATAATTAAGTACTATCATTTTATATTTTTCTGTAATGACCCAAACTCTTATTAATTAAAATTACACTTGATCTAATTAAAAGCCTTATTTTGTAAAATGGTAATATAATTTTTTTAACTTCCTTGGTTTTATGTTTACGGATTTTAAAATTCAGTTAATAATTGTTACCATCGCTAATATAGCTGTTGAAAAGTGATCACATGATTAGTATAAATGTAGGGTTTTTACAAATCCAATTTAATCATAAAAAGGAAGTGATGACTTGATCCAGTATAATTTCTCTATATGAATCACATTTTTTAGATCTCAAAAATATGGTTGAGTCACTAGGCTTCACTCTTGACCAAGACAATCTATGTTTCAATAGGTTAAGCTTGAGCGGAACCGACTACAGGAGAAGTAGAAGTTAATAAAGATTACCACTTGAGCGATGTTATTTGAGCTTCCCCAAGAGTCTTTCAACATCACAAACCTTACCCTAAGGTAATATGTGGGTGTTATAAGGGGTTATGTAACAATACCCTAGCTCTATGATATTGTACATTATTTTTGGATTCAATAATGAATATACATTATTGTTAATTTGTAAATAGTTTTTAAAAAACAAATAGAATTTTTAGATCATATTAAATTAAGAAATATATTTTCGGGAATTAATGTATTGTTTTAAATTATATTATATTTTAATAAAATAATATTACTAAATTCATTTTAATTAAATATAAATGATTTTATAATTTTTATGAATAAATTTTTTATTTTTATTAAGGTTTGAAAGTGGTTTTTTCCAAACCCATGAATTTTTTATAAATGCCAGTTTTTTTTTAAAATTAAAAACTAAAATATTTGTAAAATTATTTATATAAAATACATATTATTTTTGGAATTAGGATGTTGAAATTATCCAACAGTGAATATTTCATAATTTTCTGAGATATTCAAATTTTTCTATTCAAATTTAATACTGTTTAAATATATAATAGGTTTTTAACATCATATTGACCCAATAGTGATATAATAAAATATTATTAATTGTTTTTTCAGCCTATATATGTTTTAAATTTAAAATAATGTGATTTTAGGTTTGTTTTATTTATTTTAGAAAGCCTTAGTGAACCGTTCATGACTTATAGAACCTTTAAACATTTTAAAATGATTTCCTTGAGGGTGTGACTCACCTCCACATAAGAAATCATGTTTTTTTATGTTATTCAAATTTTATTATAAAAAATTCATTCCACTCCACTTTGGATAAAAACATGGGACAAAACACATGGGATGTTTTGTGTTTTTGATTAGATCAATGTGTAGTGTCCAAAACAAAAATGATAATGAATTCATTCTCTTTTCCTATATAGACCCTCTCAATATCCCATTACGCTTCACTAAAAATCATTGGATCTTGACCAAACTCTTCCAATATATCTCTTTAATCCTCCAAAGTAGCCCCAAGCTCTTAATAAGCATCTCTCAAGAGTCTCCCAATCCATTGAGAACACACTTCCAAGTAAGGTATCCTCACATTACTTCCATATTTATTTATGTCCATGTTTCCTTATATTGTTATTCCCTTTCATTTTAAAATGTTGGGGTATGATTTTTCACCTCCCCCATCCTTCCATACTAATGTTTTAATAATGAGAGACTTATTTATATCTCATTAATGAACCCCATGTACACCCGGTACCATACCGAAATTCAATAAAAGATTTCTTTGTTTCTCATTTTTGTCAAGATTATTTATATTGTTATCCCCTTTTATTTTCAAATATAAATGTTGGGGTATGGTTAAACACCTCACACATACTACACTCATTATGTTTTAATGATGATATACTTCTTTCTCTCTCATTAATTCCTCCCATGTAAAGTCATTACTATGTAGAAATTCTGTATGGAATTTTTCTGTCATGGTTTTCATTGAAGAAATTATTTTATATTATCCTCCTAAATTCCATTAAATATGTTGGTATATTATATTCCATGACCCCCTTACGTTCCATTCATGTATAAATGATGAGATAACAATTTATCTCTCATAAACTCATCTAACGATTTCTATTTTACATCGTTATGCTGATGATGTTACACCAAAATTTCCATGCCAAAATGATTGTATAAGTGAATAAAATACACATATCTCTCTCAAGGGTATTCACCTTTAAGAACATGTACTTTTTTATTGTTGTAATAAATTTTGGTACTCCAAATCTCTTATTCATGGAATAAATTAATATGTTTAATGAATCCATGAGGTATGAACTATGTGGAACACTTATGCATGAAATGGAATGCTTATAAAGGGTGGTCCTTGATTGTGTTGCAATGCATTGGGTAAAGAATTTGTGCATGATAATCCATGTTAAATTAGAGTTTACTCATGATAATTCATGTGCAAAGAGGGTTTACTCAGGATAATTCAAGTGAAATTAGGGTTTACTCATGCTGCAAGTGAAATTATCCTTAGTTCATGCTAATATCATGTTAAATGGTGTCACCATATTTCCATGTTATGATAATCATGATATATCATGCCTTTATGTTCATGTTTCTCTTGTGCTCCATTGATATTCCTATTTCTTTACATGTACTATATTCTCCATTTTTTCCTTGTTTACTCTCTTAATGAGCTTTATTGATCACCCTTTTATTCATGTCCTCATTTTGTCACATGCAATGCTTTGTATGATGGAATTTTGTGGTTATGTTGAAGATGTTTTCAATATATATGTTGGGTTTCTGTTATAAGATATTATGAAATGTTATTTATTTCCCACGACACTAGTCCTCCTAATCCATGGTGTTTTCTTAATTGAAATTTTATTTAATAAATTATGTTTATGTGTTTAATAAAGAGCATGGTTGTTATAGTTGGTATCAGGTGATAGGTTTAGTTATTTTTGGCATTATGATTAGAAAAACCTATTGAAAGCCTTAGGCATAATACTATGTATAATAAGAGAATCCCTAAATTTTGGTAAGTATTGAGTAAGTGTTTTATCAAAAAAAATACATCCCTATTTTGATACGATCAGTTAGAGGTGGCTCTGTCACAAATTTATCTAGGGGTAAAACCTGAAAACACTGCTTTGAGATGGACTTGAACAGGAACTGGTGGCCAACAATAGGAATTTCTATACTATTGGTTACAACCATTCCAGGGGATATGATTGGTTTAATTCATAATATTAGTATGAACTGTTATAAAGAGAATTTAAAAAAATGGCCCTAAGATTATATGTTGGGAAGTAGATCATGGATAACATAGTTATGTTAAACAAACAATTGTAATTTATAAGTTATCCAT
Organism: Viscum album; assembly: GCA_963277665.1. Classification (NCBI taxonomy): domain Eukaryota; kingdom Viridiplantae; phylum Streptophyta; class Magnoliopsida; order Santalales; family Viscaceae; genus Viscum; species Viscum album. Next base: position 364,031,100 of record OY728162.1, on the reverse strand, counting down.
TTTTGTCACTAGATTCCCCATTATGTGTTACCCCTAATATTCCTTTTATTCTAGCCAATGTCCAGTAATATGAGGACTCGAGCAAACAACCGATGTGATGATCAATGTGATGGTTGTTCTGATGAGATTCCCAATCCGATGGGAGTAGTAATTACAAACTTTGTCATGATACACACTTAGTTAACTCATTTTTTGAATAAAAACATGGGTCAATAGGAATTTCCAACCCCCATAAGAAATAAAAATAAGAAATTGATAGATTCATGAGACAAGTTCCTCCAATATTTAATGGGTAATCTGATCCCTCAATCGTCAAATAATTGATCAACTCCATTGAGAGGGTCTTCTCCGTCCATCAATTTTTTGAACAAGAGAAGGTTCTTCTGGCTGCTTATCATATGTAGGGTGAAGCAAATCAATGATGGAAATTGATAAAAAATAAGAAGCTTGAGGTGGAGATCGGGGTTTTGGAATAGAAGTATTTCTAGAAAATATTGTTCGATAAATATTTTCCTCACACCTTCTAACATAAAATGGAAAGGGACTTCTTTTCCCTCAAAAAAAAGATGAAGAATCCATCAAAACGTATGAGACAAACTTCACAAGGCTTGAATGATATGTCTTCGGCTTTGTCGTTACCCCCGAATGCAAGGTTAACCTCTTCTTCGGTGGGTTAAAACCTCACCTACGGAAACCCCTAGAGATCTGTGACTTCAAGAGCGATGATGAAGTTGACTGATGTGCGCTAAAAATTGAAATGGAGATCATCGACACTCAAGGGTATCTTGGGGATAATAAGCATAAGGGGGAATTTAATTCTAGATGTCATATCGATAAATCTAACGGTACTAAGAAATTCCAACATCCCACCTTCTAAATGTGTGGAAAAAAGCACCCCAAAAATTTCTTGAAGGAGACAAAGAAATTCTTTAGGTGTGGAAGAGAAAGGCACCTGGCTATTAACTGTTGGCAAAAAAACTGGCTATTGTGATAGAGGACAAGAATGCTATGTTCGAACCTCAATGCATTGTTCATTTCTTCAGTTACAAAGAACCATGTAAATTTGCAAACCGGTGCCCTATGCCAAGGGTTTTCGGAGGCAACCATCAACCTCCAAGGTAGCAAGGGAGATATTTTCCCCTCACTAATGTCGTAGAAAACACTGAAAATGAAGTGGTGATAGGAACGCTAGTTATTCATTCAATAATTGAGAACATAATTTTTTATTCTGGTTCTATGCATTCTTTTATATCCCGAATGTTTATTAGTACAATTCCAACACCACCAAAAATCATGGATGTAAAGATTTTAGTGAGAACAGAAAATGGGGTAATAGTTGCATCCCGTGAATATAACTCCTCACCTATCATTATTTTTTTGTTTGAACTACTCATAGAACCTCTTCAATCTGCCTCTGGAAAAATTTGATGTAATTCCTAGAATGGACTGTCTTTCCCAATATAGAGCCTACATAAATTATCATGAGAGGTAAATCACTATCCGTATTGTTAATCGACCCCTGATTCTGTAAAAGTGCAAGGACGTGGATGAATTTTCCTTAGCACCATCATCTCAAATGTGGTTATTAATTACCTATGATCACACATATCTTGCTAAAATGATTGAGTCTAAGAAAGAAACATTCCTTGAAGACATGCCTATTATGAGGGAATTCGCTGAAGCGTTTCTCGGGGAATTTCATAGTCTTCCTCCAAAAAGAGATGTTGAATTATCAATGGATATTATACCCAAGTAATTTCAAATATCCAAGAATTAGTATTGAATGGTTTTTGTGGAGCATAAGGAGTTGAAGAAACAACTATAGGGGAATCTATATTAAGGGTTTATTGGCCCAATTACATCACCAGGGGGTGCACTAGTACTCTTCGTTAAGATGCAGGATGGGTCAATGTGACTTTACGTTGATTATCATGAGCTCCGAAAAATCACGATAAAGAACTAGTATCATCCTACCCGAATAGATGACTTGTTTGATTAGCTATGTGGAGCACAATACTTCTCCAAGGTGGATATGTAGTCAAAATATTTCCATGTAGGGGTGAAGAAAGAGGATATCCACTAGACTGCTTTTCGTATATGCTACTGGAAATATGAATTCATAGTGATGTCTTTAGAACTCAATAATTATAGCCAAATATTCATGGACATGATTAATATAGTCTTTATTTATATCCTCAACGAATTTTTGGTAGTATTTATAGATGATATTTTAATATAATCCAAAACCAATGAGGGGCAGGAGGGGAACCTAAGCACTATACTATAGACCTTTCAAAATGAGGAACTCTATGAAATGTACCAAAAGTGTGAGTTCTGGTTAAAGAAAGTCTCATTCTTGGATTATATCATCACATGTAATGGGATATATTTGGATCCATCTAAGACAAAAACAATATAGGGATGGTCGATGCCAACACCAGTGTTGGATATCCATAGCTTCATGGGCATAGGTGGATATTATCATCGATCTGTATGAAATTTTTCACTATTTTCAAATCATCTTATGAAGAAAACACATAAGGGAGTCAAGTTTTCTATAAGTGATGAATTTAAAGAGAGATTCAATGAGTTGAAAAGGAGTCTTATTATTGATCTCAATCTCACACTTCCCAAAAATGGAGAACATTTTGTGGTGTTTAAAGGTGCTTCAAAGAAGGGTGTCAATTGTGTGTTGATACAAAATGAAAATTCATTTCTTATGCTTCAAGTGAATTGATATTTGATGAGAAAAAATATCCAACACATGATCTAGAGTTTGCTGTATTAATCTTCTCTTCAAAAATTTGGAGACATTATCTCTTTGGGGAGAAGTGTGAGATATAAATAGATCACAAAAGCCTCAAGTATATACTCACATAGAAAGAGTTGAACATGTGCCAATGAAGATGGATAGATATGGTCAAAGAATATGAATTTCAAAAACATTACTACCCTACAAATGTAAACAAGGTGGTCAATTCTCTATGTAGAAAGGACCTAGTGATTCTATCAGTGATGAAAATTTAAAAGGATCCAATCATCTTATATTTGATGAATATGGACATTAAAATCATAATTAATGGAACATCATCAATCCTTTCACAAATTATTGTTCAATCATCTCTTTCAAAAATTTTAAATTAAGATCAAAAGGATGATGTGGGAATTCAAAAGAAAGTGGAAACTATCAAAAGATAGAAATCCTTGGAGTCCAATATTAATGAAGAAAGAAATGTATGATTGGGGACAAGAGAATGTGTTCCATCAAATCAAGAGTTAATTAATGATCTTTTGGATAATGCACATTGATTGAATTTATACATTCACTCGGGAAACACATAGATGTATCGAGTTTTCCAAGATAATTATTGGTGGGATAACATGAAAAAAGAGATCGCTGAGTATACATCAAAGTTCTTGGTATGTCAGTAAGTGAGGTATGAATGGCAGAAGTCCATGGGGATGAGGAAACCATTATCCATACAAGCATGGAAGTGGGATAACATCACTATGTACTTTTATCACTGAACATCTGAAGACATCCAAATGATATAATGATATATGGGTTGTTTTGGATTATCTTATAAAGACTACACAATTCATTGAAAATCAGGAGGATTTATAATTTGATCAACTTGCACAGATATACATCAGAGAAGTGGTTAGGCTGCATGGAGTACCACTATCTATTTTATCTGATTGAGATGCAACATTCATCTCTATGTTATGGATGAATCTCCATCATTCTATGAATACTGAGCTAAATATCAGTACTAATTATCATCCTCAAACTGATGGACAGTCTAATCAGACTATCCAAACACATTAGAACATGATGGTATCATGCTTAATGGACTTAAAAGGATGATGGAATCAACATCTTCCTCTTGTTTAGTTCTCTTAAAATAGCAGTTTCAACTCAATCTTACAAATGGATTTTTATGAATCAATTTATGGGAAGAGGTGTAGAACACCAGCATGTTGGAATGATATTGTGGAGTGAAAACTTAAAGGCCCAGAAATGGTTGAAGAAATGATGGAGAAGGTTAAAACCATTCCCCAGTACATTAAATCTCCTTAGAGTTGAAAAAAGAGCTATGTCGATAATCATCGACGAGACCTGGATATTGATGTTGGATACCTGGAATTACTCTACATATCTCTATGGAAGAGAGTTATGAGATTTGGGAATAAGGAAAAGCTTAGTCCAAAGTACATCGTCCCTTTTGAGATCTTTGATCACATTAGAGCAGTGGCCTATTGACTAGCACTCCCATTGAACCTATCTCATGTACATGATATATTACATGTATCACTCTTGAGGAATTATGTACTTGACCCATCGCATGTACTCAATCCATAGGTGGAACCAATGGAGAATGACCTCCATTTTTAAGAGACTCCAGTTAAGATCTTAGATCATAGATAAAAAGTTCTACAAAATAAAACAATGCCCCTTGTCATGGTGTTGTGGAGAAACCAATGTTTGAAGAAGCAACGTAGGAATAAGAGGGAGTGATGAAGCAGAGTTACCCTCATATGTTTTTGTGTGGGAAATGGAAAATTTTAGGGTGAATTTTTTAAGGGGGAAGATTGTAATGAACCAAACTTTTATTAATAAAAATTCCTCTTGATCTAATTAAATTCCATATTATGTATAATGGTTATATAAAACATATTCACTTCCTTGGTTTTATATTTTTTTGATTTCCAAATATCGTTATGAATTATTACCATTACTAATATAGTTTTGGAACATTAATCACATGATTAGTATAAATAAAGGGCTCTAACAAATCTAATTTACTCTGACAAAGGAAGCGATGACCTCATCAAGTAGAATTTCTCCATACAAATCCTATTTGTTGGAGCTAGGAAAGGTGGTAACATCACTTGGATTTTATCTTGACCAAGCCCAATTTTATCTTCAACATGTAAATCTTGAATGGAATCACCTATGGGAGAATTGGTAGTTGATAGAGATTACCACCCGAGTGATGTAATCTGAGCCACCCTAAGAGTATGTTGCCATCATACACCTTACCCATAGGTCATATGAGGGTGTTATAATGGGTTATGCAACAAAACTATAGCAATATGATTATGTGCCTCATTTTTTGATATAATAAATAATATACATTCATTTTATTATTGTTACTTAGTAAATCATTTTTAAAGTAAAAACTGTATTTTTAGTTAATTTTCAATTAAAAAATTTATTTTGAAAAATTAATGGATTTTTTAAATTAAAAATTATTTTAAGAAAATATTATTAATAAGTTATTTTTTATTAAATATAAATGATCATATAATTTTTATGAATGCAATTGTATTTTTTATTATGGTTAGAAAGACGTTTTTGCCAAAACCAATGAATTTTTGATAAATGTCAGTTTTTATTTTAAAAGTAAAAATTCAGATAATTAGAACATTCTTTAGATAAAGTGGATATTATTTTTAGAATCAGGACATCAAAAATATCCAATGGTGGTTTTCTCTGAATTTTTTAAGATAGTCTATTTTTTGGGTAAAAATTATACACCTTTTAAATATATAATGTGTTCTATGACATCATAATTACCCAATAGTGATGTAAAAAATGTAAATGGAATTTTCTTCTAATATATGTTTTAACATTAAAAAATTTTATTTTAGGTTAGTTTTATTTATTTTAAAAAGAAATAATAAACCCTCAAAAACTTATAAAACATTTTAAAATTTTAAAATGATTTCTGTGAGAGTTTGACTCACCTCCACTTAAGAAGGCCTAATATTTTTTTATGTTCGGCCCTTGGCCTTATAAAATATTTATTCCCAGTCCACATTGGACAAACTAGGGGAAAAACATGTGATGGTGTGTTGTTCTGATTAGTTTAATGTATTGTGTCCAAAACCTAAATGATAACAAATTCCATCTCCGTTCCAAAATAAACCCACTAAATCTCTCATTACTCTTAACTCAAAACCATTTGATCATGGTAAAAATCCTCCCTAATATCTATATAATCCTCCAAAGGTACCCAAATATCCTAAGAATCGTCTCTCAAGCCTCTCCCAATCCTTTGGTATCACACTTCCATGTAAGGGATCCTCACATTCCTTTCTTCTTTATTTATGTTTATGTTTCCTTATATTGTTATGCCCTTTTATTTCCAAATGTTGGGGGTATAATTTCTCACATCCCACATACTTCCATACTTATTTCTTAATTATTAGAGACTTGTTTCTCCCTCTTTAATTCCTCCCATGTACACCAGTTATCATGCCGAAATTCTGTAATGGATTTCTTCCTTTCTCATTTTTTTCCAAGTTTCATTATATTGGTATCCCCTTATATTTTAAATTATAAATGTTGGGGTACTATTCATAACCTCCCCTATACTTCCCTACTTATTTTTTTAAGGATGAGATACATTTTTCACTCTCATTAATTCCTCTCATGTACACCCATTATCATGTTGAAATTCAATATGGAATTTCTCTCTTCTCATTTACATTCATGCAATTATTTTATATTATGCATATAAATTCCATTACATATGTTGGGATATTATGTTCCATGACCAACATAAAGTAAATTTCATGTATATATTATGAGAGACAGATTTCTCTCTCTTTAAGAAAATTTACTATTTCTATTTGACATCGTAACACTGCTGAAGTTACACCAACATTTCCATGCCAAAATCATCGTATAAGTGAATACCATACCCATATCTCTATCAAGGGTATTCACCTATATTCACATGTACTATTTTATTGAGGACATAAATTTATTTATTAAAAATATCTTATTCATGAAATAAATTATGATTTTTATGGAATCCATGTTGTATGATCTATGTGGTACACTTACGCATGAAATTAAATATTTATAAAGGTTGTGCCCTGATAGCGGTCCATTGCATTGGGTAAAGAATAGTATCATGATACACCATGTGGAATTTGGGTTTAATCGTGATAATCAATGTTTAATGAGGGTTTTCCCATTATCCATGTTCAAATAGCCTTGGCTCATGCTAATATCATGTTAAATGTTGTTCCCTATTTCCATGTTTTGATAATCATGCTATAACATGACTTTATGTTAATGTCCCTCTTATTCTACATTGATATTCATATTAACAAACATGTACTATATTATTCATGTTATTATTTTTTAATTATTTTAATGGGATTTATATCTCACCCTTATCGTATGCATGTATTCAGGTTATCCCATGCAATTTCAAGTACGGAGAAATGTTGTGATCATGTAAAAGTAGTTTTCAATAATGTTGTTGGGTTTTATCTTATAAATTGTAAGGTAATGTTCTTAATTTCCCAATAATAAATGCCTATAAATACTAAGAGTGGTATTAAGTGAAACGTTATGTAATAAATCATGTTTAAGTGTGTAATAAAGAGTATGGTTGTTATATTTTATATATGCATCAAAAATACATTTCTACCAAAAAATGGTTTTTATTTATTTTTTATGATCAAATTATAAAAATATAAGGACAAAAAATATTGTAATGAATTTTAAAAAATTAATATAATTTATGAAATAAAAATTTCAAAATAATAATTGTTTTAATTTTTAAGATTTAATTGAAATGGTGAATTTTTTAGAGAATAGAGAAATTATGGATTTTTAATAAAAATTTGTTTTTCGATTAAAATATTTTTAAACTTGTTTATTGTATAAAACGATTTTTAATGGAAAATTAATTAAATATTTTTATTATTAATCCAATTTAGGTCATTGGAATAATATTAATTTTTAATTTTTAATTTTTAATGTTCTATACTCATGAAAAAAATTCATTAAATCCCCTTTTTTCATCCCATATATGGGTTTAATTTTAAATTAAAATTTACCAATTTTATGAAATGAATATGTAAAAAAGGATTACATATTTTTTAGAATAATAATTAATATAATATAATAATTAATAAAAGAATTTTTTTCCCAATTTCAATATTAAAAACAATAAAAATTAATTACTCAAATTATGGTTAAAACAGGTTTACTGGGAGATTAAACAAAAACCATAAGTGTTAAAAGGAGATACGAAACTCCCAAAATCCAATTTTGTGGAAATATTTTGTCCTTATATCATCTAAGGTTATATAATTATCTTTTTTGTGGGCCCTTTTCAGGTATTAATTCTTTTTAAACCTTTCTCTCTTCAAAAATTCCAAGTGTGTCATCTCTCGCACTTATTAAAGAGCTCACCCTCTTCTATCCAATGCACAACACGATATAAATTTTTCTTGGACAAGACCTACCAAAGTAATATAATTAAATCCCTAAACTTTTTTGATAGTCCTTTTTCATTATGAAACCCTCTTATTATGATTTATTTAAAACATAAAGTGGTTCTCTATAGAAGTGGTATAATTCATAACTATGAATTTTTTTAAATTTTTATGACACCACCTTAAAATATTATTCAACTGTGATGATATAAGAAAATAAGTACCTCAAATATTATAATATTTTTTTATATTAATGAAATAACTTATATCTATTTCCTCTTCCATTAAATGTAAAACAAAACTATTGGTCATGTGTATGGCGCACTACCGCCTCACGAACCTATGTGATTCGTTTTCTATACTCACCTATCAAGGATGGATAAACTGATATATTTAATGATAATATATGATATTAATTATGTATATATAAAAATATTTAGTTATTATATCACATTAATGTTTTACCCTTCCAATTCATTGGAATACGATAATATCACTCATGCATATGTGTGGAATGTCACCTCCCTGAAGAGTCCTAATACGTTTTACATTTTATATTGAAATGGATTGTAATAAGAATATATTAAATGAATGTAGTTGGGGTTTGGATTAGTGGTAAGCACTCCTTAAATCTACATGAAAAATGGGGGTTCAAAACCCATTGGGCGCAGGTACTGTAGCGTACTGTAGCAGCGGCGGTACTATAGCAACGGCGAGCACTGTAGCAACGACGGGCACTGTAGCGGCGGCAGAGCACTGTAGCGGCGGCGGGTACTGTGCAGTACTGTAGCAACGTGGGTACTGTAGCAGTACTATTCACAGAATGAGCTTTGGGCAAAAAAAATGGGCCTACGGGTCATGTAATGGGCTAAATGCCCACTGGGCCTTCGGGCTATGTAATGGGTCTCCCTCGACCCAGTTAAAGATGTCTTTGCTTTGCTTTAATAATAAAAATGAGGCTTCGGCCCCAACTTTAAAAAAAAAATATATTAAATGAATATATATGATATAAAAATAAATATTTAATATTTAATTGATGATTATTATTCCATTTTTCCTTTGTTTTAGAAAACAATGACAACATTTGTGTGTACATAAAACATATGGTCTCTGTGAATAATGTAATTTACATTATATATATTAATTTAATGGATTTTAGTAAGTACATATATAATATAGGTATAATATTTATATCATTTTTACAGTTTTTTATATCATTTGAGAATTACAAATGTAAAATTATCAACAATTCCAAACTAAAACATACATGAAAAGTGAATTATTTTCTACCCAAACTGTTATTTTAAAAAGAAATTGTTAGTAAATGGGTAATAAAATGTCATAAGTAAATCATATAATGTATGATATATTTAATTATTATTATGTAATAAATTTAAAATAAGAATATATTTATTTTATAGTATTTTTTAATTTTAACGAATTATGTTAGACTTAATGTAAGGGAATTGAAGCCTCTCTTTTATTTTTGGGAGACATATTCTAAATTCATTACTTATTTCTTTTATAGTGTGTATATAATTTAAATTAAAAGATTTTAATACTCTTATCAGGTAAATAATGGGATATTAATATCTAAAAATATTTTATAATTTATGTGGCTAACTATTCAAATGTTACCAATTATGTAAGTATTTTATGATACAATCTTATTATTAAGCAAGATTATTTATTATAGAGTTTCAAAAGGTGAAATATTATTCTCAATATCTCAATAAATATATGAATTAATTTAAACAAAATTATTTAATTAAAATTGAATTTTTTTTTCATGTTTCTCTCTTGGTGTACTTATGATTCTAGAGGAACATTTTTATGGAAAACCAACTTTATTTCTCTCTTTATTCAAAAAGACATTTTGTTACGCATCCATCCTTTTATAAGACAATTATAAATAATGTTTTTATATTTTAAAATGAATTTTAAAAACATTTTTACTCATTTTTTATTTTTATAAAATGGGTGAGAGAAAATAATATTTTTTTATTCTTAATTAGTTACACATGACCTTTTATTAAAAATATGAAAGGAATATTTGTTTTAATGTCTACGGAATGAATGGTAATAGCCGCTATCATGAAAAATAAATGACTTGAAGGTTACTTTACATGTTTTAATTATTATTTTAGAATAAAATATTTTCATTTATATTTGGTCAATTTTACACTTTTAAACATGTGATTTAAATTTGAGAAGTATATTTTATTGAAGAAAAGTATTCAGTTATAATTCAAAATAATTTTCCATCAAATATGAATTTGTTTAATGTAACATTAGATTTACTAGGGATATTATCAAATTATTCCACCCTTATTAATTATATTGATGGTTTATGTTTATGTTGAAAATATAATTATAAAACCCATTATTTTTCCATGGGTTGTACTATGATGAAATGTTTATAAAAACTATTTATTTTTCTTCGGTTATTCTATAATGGGATGTTTATGAAACCCATTTATTTTCATGGGTTCTAATATAATAAATATTTTTTGATATTTCAGAATACATGTGTATTATTTTCATTATATGAACGATTAGACCTATAACTACATCCAATTCATTGGGTAATGATTGTTATCCCACTATTAGAATAGGACTTGAATAGGGAGTAAACGTAGTTCAGTAAGGGATTTTTTCCACAATGATAGTAATGGAAGTAATCTAAGGCTACAACAATGGTTCCAGGATTAAACCTAATCATAAATGATATTCTTATGAGTATAGCTTTACTTATAAAATGTTTTGTGGAGTGAACCCAATATACATTGATATTCTAAAAAAATATTATTGAAGTTTAAGGAAATGATTTTCTACTCAAATATATATGTATACAAAATGCTTATTTTATATGGACATGATATTATTCCATGGATTATTTTCTTGTATTACACTATCATTCATGTCTTATGAAATACTATGTTATATTCCATGACACATGTTTGTGATATATGGTATGAAGTGTTTGGTTTTCAAATTTTTTCCCCTTGTTATCATACCATTATTCTCATGTTATATTAATCTATCCCTTGTTTACCCTTACTGATCATCTAAGGTTATCCTTTTTTATTATTACTTTACCAAAGCTATGAATAAATGTATTAGGTATGATATGTATAAGAGGGGTTTTATTTATGAAGAACATCTATGTAGATAATGTATGTCACTTATGAATTAGTTCTTTATGTATAGTGGTTTCTATAGACATTAATACTATACAATATATAGACATGTTCATGTAAAATGAAATTAATATCCATATATTATGATGTAATATCTATGTATAAAAATCTTCGTTCTCTATAGTGATGACCATTATGGGAATTCCTTATGTCATTCAACATTTGATTCAATTTGATGACACTTTTTGGAATGTTGTGGGGGAAATATCATTTTGATTTGATGTGATGAACCATATTTGAATGGTTTAGGGATATCATCCTTTGCTTTTATTTTATTATTCATGTTAGAGTTCCTTGAGGAAATCCCCTTTGGAATCATTTAGTTGAATCTTTCTCATAATTCATCAGAGAAACCCCCTTGGATTCATGTTTTTATTTTTATTTTTTATACCAATGATGTTATCATTATATCCATTTTGGACCACTTGAGTTACTATGGATAAATAAATAAAACACAAGAAGATGTAGGTGTGGTCTACCTCTAGTTTCTTCATATAAACCAAGGTTAAGTGGTTGTTAATTTATCCCTTTTTTATTCAATTATGAATCACAATATAAATTGGTTACTATGAATTTATATTTATTAGATGCCTTTTGTGGTGGCCTATTGAGTCATACTCACACCCTACTCAAGTTTTCTATTGGTACCTAGGAACGATTCATGATTATAATAAATTAAAAGTGAATTTTACATATGATTGATGCATGATATAGACATCTAGGAAAATGTATGGGATTTTGGGAAATGGTTAGGGATCATGACCATTTTGCGAGGATTTAACCCGTTTTTTATTTTTTTCATTTTGGAATTTTATTATATATGATTATCTTTGGGATTTATGATTTTTTGGAAACTATATAGAGTTTATTTTTTATATTATAGGTTGTGATTACATATTGTAACCATCTAGTATTCTGATTTACTACTTTGCCTTGATTGTTTATGTGATTGTCTTTATTTACACAACTTTTATTATTTGATATTATGGTATAGTCTCCCCACTATAATACCATATAACTATGCCTATAATCAGATAACATTAGTGCATGGGGATGAATATATCAGGTCATGTAGAGATATCTGGTCCAAAACACATTTATGTACATAGAATGGGGTAACATTATTAAGCAGTATCAAAGACCGATTTTCTCACATAATTGAGGAAAGGATTAAAAGATATAGGGTAATGATGGGACGTTGTTCAAATATCATTATAAGTAGTTACAGATCTATATAGGATAGAAAAACTATGTTACCAAGGAAGATATCAATGTTATTTTTTTTACTAATTTCCAATTTATATTTTGGGTGATGAACATGATTACGATGTAACAATTTTATGGAATTTTGTCTCTTAGTTAAAATAATAAGAGGGAGTGTGTAAATACAACATTTCAGGGATTCTAGGATTATTTTTCTTTCATAGGATTTCCTATGATTTTATAAATGAATGAAAAAGTGTTACACGATCACTTACATTAATTATTATGAAGAAGCAACTAAAAAAATTCCAATATGAAGTTAAAAAACGTTTAAATCTATAACTTGTAATTTCAATTTTATTTAACTGATCATAAACTATGTAATTTTATGATTAAATATGAATAATTATAAATGGGTTACATGATCAATTATTTTTTTATTATATGATACCACCTAAATTAAATTCCAATACCAACTTATAAATCATTTTGATATATAATTTGTGATTGGTCCTTTATTTAACAAATACTTCGTTATGAGTATTCTAGATAAATTAAATTTATATTTAATATTATATGGATGATATGGGTAAAATATGGACATTATGTGTATATTAGGTTGACACTATGAAAAGGTAGTTTGGGTATGTGAGAGAACCAGAATTTCGAGTTTCCTATGATGTGAGATATGGGAAGTATTTGGGTGGTATACTTTTTATCGCATTCCCTAAATTGTGATATCATGAATCATAATTATTTTTTGTGTTTTGGTCATATGTTTATAATTATAAACAAATTTCTCCATGATTTAATCCGTTTGAGTAACATTAGGGCAGTGAAGATTATACCCCAGAGGTTGTTAGGATGATCCTCCAACTTTACCATTGAATACGATGGATGTGAACATCTAAGTGATCATAATGTGGGTAGTATAGGAATATATAGAGAGCCTCTGTGTATTCCACTGATGATAACAGATTTTACTTGGTTGTTTCAGCTATAACATTGACCAATTTTTTATGGGATGGGTGGTGCCATGGCATATGAGTTTGGGATTGAGTTTATCTAGATGGTATTTGATCATCATTTGTCACCTAATTATAGGAAGGTGATGTTTGATATTTGAATATTTTAGAGATAGGTTAAGTGGTAGAGGTATGTGTTAGCCCATATAGATCAACATGTATGGTTATCCTAGAAGTACTTCAAGACCCATTTCATTAAACAAATTTTCTAGAGACCCTGAGAGATAACAAGGCTATGGTGACTATTTTTCATACATATATTTATATATTAGTTATTTACCATGATGATTTTTGATATTCTAGTTGTATTTTTTTTAATATAATATAATATGGGGTACCTTGAGTGTGGAATTTAAGGGATGGGATATAATAAGGTTTATAAGTTCATGTGAATGTTTTTTTGAACACATCCTTGTCTAGGTTGGTAAAATAACATATAATTCATAGTGGAACCTCAGTAAAGGTAGGGGATATGGGTAGATATCTTTTCATTGGGGATTAGTGGTGTCTCGTTGGGCAGCATTAATTGATCATGTGTAGGTCCACGCCAGATCATTGGTGGACTGTGTACCAGGTTGGCTTGTTTTCCCTTCCCCCCATAGTAGATACTGTTGTGTATTGCCAGCATACGAAATGATGAGACACTCGATTATCATTTTGATTTTACACCTATGGAATGTAAATAATATAGATTAATGGGTCATGATCAATGGTTTCATATGAGTACACAGCATATTCCTAGTGGTAGAGGATCTAGGTAGGATTAAGTTTCAAGAGGTGGACTAACTACATCAAGATAGGTGGGTAAGATGAGTTCTATTTCTATTATAGATAAGGTAGAATGTGTGAGGTTTGGGATCATTATTCGTAGTTATAGTAGTAAAATATATCCCATAGAGTTTATGTTATTTTATGAAAATATGGTTTGGTGTAGTTAAACTCTATACAAACTACTCCTACCTACTAGGATGTCAAAAAAATTACTATCGGAGGTATGATCTTAGTAGATTCAACTTTGAGACACACTCTATTTCATATAGGGGGTTCACTTTATTTTATATCGATACTCTTCATGGTGAGCCTAAGGATTTCTTCAGATTAACTATACTTGGTGAATCTTATTGACAACCCATTATGAGGGTAATAAGAGTGTATTCTATAATGTAGCATGTGTTCCTTAGAGGTTGGATGTTATATATTCCTATGGGATCTTTTTATGATAGATATTATTGGGTAATATTTAATCTTCCGGAGGGGCTAGTTATTATATAATGAATCCCATGTAGACTGTTATTTTTTATTTATGTGTTTTGTGTCTCCATACGGTGGATATTATACTCATACTATATAATGGGGTATAAAAATATATTTTTATGGATTGACCACAATGTTTTGGGTGGTATTATTAACTATGTATCTAGTTTGTTGATGGATATTGAGGATGTGAAAATATATATTTCTCCATTGGTTATTGATCAATTTTAGTGTTTATTTCAATGAGATTTTTAAGGGTTATCACATGTATGTGATCTGGAGTTTATCATTATTCTTTGAATTGTGATAGATACCATTTCCATTCAATTATATTGAATGGTTCCCATAGAGATAAAATATATTTAGGCTCAGCTAGTGGACCTAGAGACCAAGACGTTCATTCACATGGGTATATCTCCCTAGGTTTATATGTTCCTTTTAAAAAAGAATGTGGATGGTTCCTTATGAATGTGTCATTAATACTGCATTTTGAATTTTATAATGGTTAAAATTAGTATTTATTTCCATGTATCTCTGAATTATTAATCATTTTAGAGGATCCTATGTATTTTAAAATATTCATTTGATATTGGGATATCATTACTTGAGGGTAATCCATTCTAAAATACCTCAAACTATTGTATGAAGAATGTGTAGTTTATATGATAATTTGGTTGTTTTATTCTGGTTGGTGAATATTATAGATGTTTTTATGGATTTAACAATTAGTTTTTCATCCATCTATTTACACATTCATGGTTCTCTTTATATATGAAATTTGTGTCTACTCAACGTTAAGGGAGTATAATTTTTTACAACTTGATATGATCTTGAGAACACATTGGCAGATGAATATTTAACTCAATATCTCCTAGTATAACTTTTCGATTTACAAGGAACAAATTTTGGGACATGTTATCTCAAAGAATAGGGTATCTTTTGACCAAAAATAGGGCATAATTGTTTTTTATGAGGGTCAGAATATTCTTTTCACATGTATAGTTTTATATGAAAAAATAGTTATTACTACAAGATTATTCATGATTTTTCTAAATTGAAACCACTTATGATAGGATTCAAAAAATTCCTTGAGGACAGTATCTTCAGACACATGTGAGAAAACATAAAAGATTTTATGTTACGAATGACTATAATACATATCTTGAGAATAATCATTCTAGTTAAGGATTTCTATGTGTGTTGTGATGTATCAGGGGTAAGGCTAGGGGTAATATTAATGAGTGAAAATCAGTTGGTTGCATACGGTCCACGCAGTTGAGGTCGCATGAGAGGAACTACATTAACTATGACTTCAAGTTTCCATGATTATTTCAGTCTTCGAGATATTAGAGGTATCAATTATTTGGTGATAATTTTATGGTGTATACTAACTATAAATTCAGGAAGTGCATCTTATTATAGTGGGATATGGACAACCAAGATGGTGGGTTTGAACCATCAATCATTTCATTTAAGAAATAAAAAATCATGGAATTGGAATCACTATCTTATATGATGTATCCTAGTATAAATAGCCTCTGATGGTTTGGGAGTTTAGTAGTGAGTAGTTTTTTTGTCCATTTTGATGAGATTAATATGGTAATTTAAGAGTACGATGGTCAAGTGACCCTTTCATCACATTCAATTACACCCTTACATATCATTATGATCAGAAGGAGTATTTTATTAGTACTAGAGTTAATATCCCTATGGAATCATATATATGGTAGGGATCCACTAATAAAATGAATTATAGACTAAGATTAGATCTGCATCATTCATGGTTGTGTCTTTGTCCAAATAGATATGTGGTAGGATGTTTAGAGAGAGTATTAAATTTCAATGTGGCTTATGAACCCTGGAATGAACAAGATGCACTGTTTAATGAACTAATAATATTATTTTATAGTTATAAAGGACGTGGTGGTCTTTTTTGTGAGGTGATCCACCAATTAACATATGAATGTAAAACATCAATGTCTCATTGGACTTCTATAGTTATTTACCATTCTGGAGATGAAGTGGAATGGTGTTACTACTAATTTTTGTGATGGGTTTTGATTCCAAACTATCTATGAAATTGGGAAAAAGATTAAAATTCCTATTTTCCTACAATCTAATGTCTAGTGGCATGTATGGTCAAACCCACAGGGAATGTTGGTGACCACTTTTCTTTAAGAAACATCAAACCCCACACTGTTGTAAGCAGTGGAGGTAAACATTCATTCTTATTATTTTTTACTTTTTATATTTATTTTTTTGGTGTTTTTATATAGCAGTAAAGAGTCACCACAAACTTTTTTTATTTTTTTCTAAACTATGATGAAATAGGTTATAAATTGAAAGTAGTAACTAACAGAAATATAAAATGATTATAGATGAAAATTTTAATGAAATTCCCTGGAAAAAAACATTATTATACTAGTTTAAAATATTATATTCTCACTAGAAATAGATCAAACTATGACTAAATTAAAAGACTAACTTATTATCTAACTAAGAGATAATTCACATAGATTGAACATTCTTGGGGTTCTCCACTCCACGAAATGATCAATCTTGAAAATTTATCATTGAAAAATTCAACAGAGAAATTCTTTCCAAATATTCTAAAATTTTCATTATAGATATTAAATTTTATAAATTTCAACCACGATCAGACTAACCAAATAAATATGTAATTGAAATTTTAAAGAAATTATCATGATGCAAATGACTAGATTCAGAGTTGATCTCACCGGTTGAATCTAAATTCATTAAAGAAAATATGTGAAAATGATGAAAAAAGATGACCAGAAGAACTATAAATTCCCCAAAAAACAAAGATTTATCCTAACATCATATTTAAATAGAAATTTAAAAAAAATAGATTATAATATCATTAATTTAAAGAGAGAAAGTATTTAAAAACTCCCCTATGAATAAAAGAAATGATGTCCTTCTCTACAACTTGGATCTCCCATAATAGATTCTGTAGTTCTTCAAGGTTTGCTATAAAGTTCACGCTCTACTCTTTATGGAAGTGTTTTCAAATGATATTATCCCTTGTACTCCACTTATCATCGGTTTCTCTACTTTTTTATCCTGTTATCAAAAGCTGTATGTCACCGTCAACATCCACCAACATAATCTAGTTCATCAATTTCACAACACACATGTGATCTTTTTCAATAATCATGAGTCACTTTATCAAACCCTGCGTAACTAACTTAGGGAAAGGTAATTGATTGATTCTCAAGGCTTCTTAATCACCTGCATGTATTTACACATAGTAAAATAGAGGGATAATTAAAAACCATTATAAAATTAATGTATTAATATTTATTTATATAAGAAATTATATTAATTTATTACTTTAATATAAATTATTATTAAATAATAGATAATGTAATAGTTTATTTTATTTACATTATTAATGTTATAGAATATGTTATTATTTATATTTACATTACTATTTAATTTATCAATTTATTTATTAAAATTATTAAATTTATAGTTTTATATTTATATGATAATTCTATTAAATAAATATAATTAATAATTAAATTTTATTATATTTCTAAGTTAGAATAATATTTATTTAGTTGAATTAATTATTTTATTAACTAAAATTATTTTATTTATAAAGAATTTAAATTATAATTTATGTCTTTAGTTAAATTTATTTATTAGTTTATTTTAATTCATTAATTAAAAATAATATTTTTTTAGTATTTTATTATTTAATTAGTATATTTTATATTTTATTTAATTATTATTATTATTATTATTTATTTTTTAGGATTTATGTTTCTATTATTATTAATATTTATTTTATTTTTATTTATTTATTTTTATTTAGTTAAATCCTTCTCCTCCCCCAATTTCAGCGCAACACTAGGGGGTTTGTCTTCTTCGAAGTAGGAGACCCATAATGGGTAGGTTGACATCGACTCCTCTGGCTACTCCACTACCGTTGACTCATTCTCCCGGCTTGGGCACTGGCCTCAACTCCTCCTTCCACCATCCAACTTACCCTCATCTTCAGTGAAGGGTGGTAAAAATCTAGGCGAAAGCCACTTTAAAACCTTCTACATGATGGATCTTGCTGCATGAATTTCTATTCATCATCCCAATGGAACACAACTCTTGATTTTGGTTCTCCGGGTGGTGTCACATCTATCAATTGATGATGGAAAAGGTGATTCAGGTGAAGGTTTTGGTGGCACAAAAATAGCAAATCAACAGCGAAATCCTCTTGCATCATTTCTCAATAATCTACTGATTTAGGTTAATAGTGGTTGGCGATAGTGATTCCTCACGCAGTGCACGGTCAATTGGAAGAGATTACCAATAAATAAATATGTGAAATTTAATGGTAGAGGATGTATGGAGAGAGATAAATGATATTGATGCTGGTATGATATGGTGTGATGGGTTGTTATGGCACTGTGTTAAAAAAACACGAGCACCGATTGGGGGTGAGACAATAAAAGGGAAGAAATCATAGCATGGAGAAGGATTTGGACAATAAATAATATAAATAATCTAATGGTTAAACACCAAATCACGCCATTCAGATGAAGCTGGTTATTTTTTGAATTCCAACTGAAATAGTTCCACTGTATGAAAAAATGATTGCATAATATGGTAGAAGAGTAATGTAGTAATGAATTGAAATGGTGCCATCGTAATGACTAGAAATGGTGGCTCATTACAATGACTAAATCATTTTACAGTAACTCCACAATAAAATTAATAAAAATTAAATAAAAACCAAAATAAAATAATTAATTAAAGACAAGAATTCAATAAAACAATTGAGACTTACTGAAAAATATAAATAGATTTATGAAACAAATAGAACCTAAATTAAATTATCATTAACTTCAAATTATAAAACCTAAATTATAACTAAACTAAAATTCATATTGAAAATCAATTACATCAATAAATTTTAATAGATAAGAACCATAAACTAGTTAATAAATTTTTAAGACTAAAAAAAGTAAGACTTAAATTATTAATTTTAAAGAATAAATATACATATTTAATTATAAAAATTGATTAATTATTAAATTTATTTATAACATTTCTAATGTAAACATATTTTTTTAAAGGTACACAAATAATTAATTAAATCATTAAAAATTATTTAAATATATGTGGAAAACTATGTAAAATAAATGGCACATCAAGGTTAATAAGGAAACCTTGTTGGAATGATGTACTTTGTGTCATATAGGATTTTAAAAATAAGTTATCTCTCTTTATTTTGATTTGGGATACTTTTTATAGGATTATCTGGGCAAGCCCTATGTGTGAGAGATTATAAACATACATGGAGTACCTTTGTTTATTTTTTCTAATAGAGATTCAAATTTTATGTAATTATATTGTAAAGGTATTTAAAAGGAACATGGTATATTTATCCACCTATGAACTTCTTATAACCCACATACTCAAGGAGGGTGCATGAAAAATAGACATATTTTAGAGGACAAGCTGATAGAATGTGTCATGGAATTTAGTTTTTCTTGGGAGAACCACTTTTCCTAAGTGTTATTTTCTTATAATAAATTTTATCATGTAATAAAATAAATGCAACCCTATGGGGAATTATATGGTATAATATTACATTCTCTTATATGTTTTTTAGGCTAGATAGGAAGTGATGATGGGAAAAAGTCTCTTATAGTAGTTTCAAAGAATATCCAGTTGATCTCGAAGTGGTTAATGGTCACCCGGTGTAGGAAGTGGTTTTATACTGGGAAAAGGAACCAAAAAGTTGAGTTCAATATTGGAGAAACAATGTTTTTATGGGTTTCTATTACATTGGGACATCACCATGTAATGATAAAATAAAAATTTTCACCTAGGATTAGTAGTCATTTGATATAGTAGAGGTGGTCAATGTTTTGGTATAATAATTTTTCCTTTGAAAATATATAAAAACTATTCATGATGTCACTCACACAAGGAATATTTATTGATTTTATCTTGATCTATCTCACATGATCTACATTGATAATGTTTACCTCTTGTCTAATGCATCAATTAAGGAAAATCTAGTTTGTATAGTGAATCATTGTGAGAATACACTCTATGTGGAGATAATTCCACTAGTTTGAGTGTATTGAGAAGATTATAACAATCGGGTGTATATATTGAAGTAATATTTAGATATGTGGGATCATGTTCAATAGTTTTTTACCAATGATTTCAGATGATTACTTTGAATCTTCTTTAGGAAGAATTTTTTTTTATTAGGGAGGTTCTAAAACCCTATATTCAATTTGAGGTACAAACCCATTTCTAATTATTCCAAGAACTATTTCCATTTTTTATTTGGCATAGTGATAGTTATAGGGCTTTTGATTAATTATATATTTTTTCCAGGTTTTGGTATGGAATTTGGAGCTAGTTTATAAGTATTTAGTGGAACATGGTGTTCTAATAAACATATTGTGGCTTCTCGTAAATTATAGGGATCATAATCTAGTCATTTTTTCTAAAGAATTGTGAGCTCTAGACTATGGTCTTGGTCGTGCTGATCATGGAGGTCCACCTATAACAACATTAATTTTATGAATTATTATTTTTTGAATAATTAAATTTTCATTGACAGCTTGTGTTACACACAACACCGTGTATATCATGCATTACAAGCAACAATGCGTTTTAACAAAACCCAAAATATTATTACAAGTATTATTTAAACATTGATGATATTAAATATCCATTAAGATTATTGATATGAATACTAATAAAAACTATTTCAATATTAATTATCATTTGTTTTAAAAAAATATATCAATTTCATAGAAAATTAGTTAATTTGTTTAAAAGTCTTTTTCTCTTTTGAATATACTATTTCTAAATAAACATTGTTTTTATTTTTTATTGTGAAGAATATTAAAATTAAAATTAGAAAATTTTAGAAATTAAATTTAATAAAAAACCTTATTTTACGAAATAATCATGTCAGGATTTTTTTTGGCTGAATTTTTTGGGTTTTTCTGAAAAGGTTAGTTTTTTAGTGAATTGCGAAAAATACTTGTTGTTTTTTAAAAATTGACTATTTGTTGAAAGAATTTACAGTGTTCCTAATTGTTTTAAAATTAGATTAAATATAAAATAACTTCAATAATATATCAATAAATTTAATTTAGGTCATCGGAATCATTTTTATGTTGAATTTTCAAATAAAACCCTTTTAATTATTGAAACATTTTTCTCTTTGGAAAACTGCTTTCCCATCACATTTGTGGGTTTAGTTTTAAATTTAAAAATTTCTATCTAGTGATTTAAATTTAGGAAATGGATTCCAAATTTTGATGTATAATTATAAATATTATATAATATATCCCTCCTAATTTTTGACAATAATTAATAGTAAAAATACAAAAAACAAATATTTATTTGTATTTGTGTAAGAATGGTTTACTAGGGGTTTAAATAAAGATATAAGGTTTAAATAAGACCCAAAACATTAGAACACACTTTTTTAACACCATATTTCTACATTAGACATTGTTTACTCTCTATGTGTTCATTTGTGAGGGTTTTTAGGAGACAAATGTTTGTGAAAATTTTTCTTTTTGGAAGACTACAAGTGTAACACTCACCTCAAATATGAATGGCCTCTCCTTCTCCATTACACTTCACACATAAAAAACCCATAGTATCAGCCATAAACTACAAAAATAGCTTCATTAATTCTCTCCTCCCATATTATGAGTTTTATTTGGGTTATAATTTCTTCTTATGAATCCTTTGTTGCAAACCAAAATGTATTGTCCGAAGAATTGGAAACACCCACTATCGAGAGTCTTAATTTATTTCTTCCAAAACCTCTATAAATTACAATAAAATAATTCAAAAATAATATCTGAATTATCTTTTTTATAAGGTTGTTTTTTTATTTTATGTTAATGACTTACAACCATTTACCTTTCTATCAAATGGGATACAAAATCATCATTCGTAAATATGGTGGACTACCACCTCGAGAAATGATGTTATTCATTTTCCATCACCACCTCTAATGGATGGATATAATGATGGTTTATATGTATTTAAATTATATTTATGATTTTATTATATTTATCGAATTATAATATCACTTATAATATCATACTTTCCATTCTATGGGAATATTATAACTTCCCTCATGAGTATGGGGAACTACTGCCCCATGAAGGGATGTGATTTATTCACACATTACATTAAAGGTAATATGGATGGTATTAAAGAAAAAATTAGATATATATGAAATAAAAAATATCATTTAATGGTGATATATTATTTACACTTCTTTATTTAATTTCATTAGGAAAATAGAAGTAGATTTCATGTGTTTATTTGACTTACAATCACCATGAACGACATATTTCATTTTCTATATTAAATAACATGCATTTCCATGAAAAAATATATAATGAATATATATGATATATATATATTAGATAAAAGTTTGGAGATTATATAACATTGATCAATGTTTTGGGGATAAAAATAAAAAATCAAAACATACACAAAAAAGTAGTTATTTCAAGAGGGGAATCTTTAGAATGGAATTGTTAATAAACTTGAAATAAAATCGCATAAGAAAATAATATAGGGTATTATATGTCTAATTATTTTTTATATTATATTTATAATAATTTTTTATTTATTATATAATAGGTTTTTACATGTACGAAGAATGTCTATACTTAAGGGAAGAATCTTTTTCTAAATTTTCGTTCCTTGAGACATATGTTATGTTATGAAACTATATTCCGTTATAATTTTTATATACAACAAATTTGATATGTAATTACATGAATTTATTTATTCCCTTGATATTTTAGGTTTCATTTCATTTTATTCCTTCATGGGGCTAAAAAATTAAATGTAACTAATGTGGTAAATATTTTATGATATAATTACATCATTTGTGTGAAATATTTATGATTATTATTATGATGATGAAATAAAATGATAAATCTGTCAAGAAACTCATGAAATTTATTCTCCTCTAGTTATTTCAGTATAATACATGATTTCCCTTCATTTTGTTCTCCTTGTGTATTTAATAGTTCAAAATATTGTTTTTAACAAAAATTGTATTTTTCTCTCTTTCGTGGGAAACTCATTTTTATTCCAAAAACATGTTTTCAAAAAGGGTTTTAAAATTTGTTTATAACATTATAAAAATTGTTTATTAACAAAATTCCCATTTTTGACATTACAAATGGTTTTAAAGGACTCTTAATGTTGTCTTCCAAACAATGCAAGTTTGTCTTTTACTAAAAATGGTAAAGGAAGCCTTGTTTTAATGTGTAAGACATGAAAGAAATTATCCCCCATATGGAATAATAATTTCTCATATTACACCATTATAATATTAAAGGGATATTTTTAAATAAATATAATTTGAAAAAAAAACTATTCTCTAAATTGTTTTTTACAGTGTTCAAAGGATATTTTCCTTAAGAAATATGTTAAATGGTCATTTAAAAATACTTTTTCACTGAGATGACATCCATTGATATTACCTATGTATTACTAAAGATATGTTCCAAGTATAACATTTGTATTCCTTCTCTAAATTTTTTATGTTAATTATTGAATAATTTTTTTAAACTAATTTTTATTATATGGGTTATATAAAGAAGAAATGAAAATAAAACCCACTTGTTTTCATGGGTTTTAATATGATGAAATTATTATGAAACATGATCTTTTCAATATGTAATGATTTGATGAAATATTTGTGAAATACATTTTATTTCATGAGTAATCAGATGATTAATTTTTTATGACAATGTAGAACACATACATATTTTTTTCAATATGTTATGGGTGGAACTGAGATCTCCCTCTAATTCATTTGGTAATGATTTAAATATAATGAGATATATAAGACTGTAACATGGATTGAACCTAGTTGAGTAAGGTAATTTCTCTTATATGATGGTCTTGTGAGTGAACCGTAACTACTATGATGGATTGCGAGTGAAAATATTTCACAATGATAATCATGGTAGTGAGACTCAACCATTATGGAAATGATTTTCTACACTTTTATGTATGTTAAAAATATATGTCATGTGAAAATTTAAATCTTCAATGGATCATTTACTTTTATTTACATATGATTCATTTCATAGGAACCTCTAATATTTATTCCATGACACAATATTGTGATATTTTATATGAAATGTATAACACCCCATACACACACATCTAGATTCTGTGTAAAAAACATGATGTGTTTTTTTAAGACAACAAACAGATACACAATGATTTTTAAAAAATATAACCTTTTCCGGTATAGGTTTTGTAAAATTAGAAAACAACTTACTATTTATCAGATTTTAAAAGAACAAATCAATATGTATACTACACTTCTATGTTTGCGAACTATAAATGCGTCGATGCCTGAATTAGAGCCTACATGATTCCAATGAAAAACATTTAAAATATGGGATGAAAATTTAATTAATCAGTAAGTGGATTAAAATCAGTGATAACATTTTATGAAATATTCTGTTGAATTTTTTTTTCCATAAATTATTATGACATTATTTTGGTAATAGTATAAAACTACTTTGGAAAACCTTTTGAAAGACTTGATGAAATTAATTACAATTTAAAATAATATACCACTTCTATAATTACTTAGGTTAAAAAATTTCATTAAATACCATCCAGTGATTTTTAGAAATCATTATGAATGCTTCTAAAAACAAAAACACTCTGCCACTTAAAACATTGAATGTTGTCTTGGGCCTATCAACTTGCTGAGGGATTGGTTCAATCTATAATTACACGCCACATTTACAATGTTCAAGTGGTTGATTATATGAAAACATTTTAACCATACTTTACATATATGTATATTTTTTATTAGAGATTTTATTTTAAAATATATTTATTCACATATTTTTATATATATCTAATATATAAATATACACTACTATAAGAACACTTTTGTTTAATTGGAGAAACTAAACTTCCATAATGATAATCTTTTCATAAACACATGAAACATTAACATTCATGTATAAATACATCCTTCATTATTATCTCAAAATCCATTTTAAGTGGAATTTCATATAAAATAATGATTTCAATAAAATCCATACATGTACACGAATAGTTAAAAAATTTCATGTTTGATATGTTATAAGTTAAGACGATGTATATATCTAGTAATTGATATTCATGAATGAAAATGTAACATGATGTTTTTTATTGTTTTAAACATTCTATAAATCATGATACATAAAATGATTTCATAACTTCAAAACCATATAAATGAAATAATAGAAATTGTGAAAATATAATTTCCAAATTTGAATCATGAAAAAAATATGTATTTAATTTTAAAATCAATACATTAATATAGTAATTCAATTTTTAAATAAAATTTCAAATTAAATTTTTGAAAATAAAATTATTATTCAATGACAAACATAAATTCTAATTCTAATGATGTAATAAAGGTAAACAATTTACACCATTATGATTCCTTTAAAAGTGAAAAATAAAACATATATATATAAACAATATTAAATTGCAATAACCTATTAAATATAAAGCTTAAATGATAGAAAACCATAAATATTTAGAAACTTATCAATGTAAAATTTTAAAAAATTATTTTGAATATATGAAATAAATGAATCATACATATTCCCCTAATAAAATAATAATCCAAATAATTAATAAGATTTCAATAGAAATTCAAGAAAATGTAAACTCTTTCAATTAATGTTAAAATTAACAAGATCAGGATTTAGAACCAAAAAACATGACTAATTTTGAGTATTAATTATTTTAAAGATGACATGTTGAAAATATCCGTTATAAATTATAATTATATTAAATTCGGTTTTTTTGAAAAAATCCATGAATTAAAATTTATGTTCCCCTAAAGAATACTAACATAATCCATGGTAATACCGAAAAATAATCCCTTTATAAGTATGAACATGAATAAAATTATAATTCTAATGGATCAAAATGTCAATGTAAAATAAAATAAATCCCCTTACAATATAATTAATAGAAACCTATTCCCCGATTTACAACATTTAGCTCTATCATTCAGGCTGAATGAAACTAAGTTCATGGAGTCATATATGGCCTTCCCAAAAGATACTCACCAAACACACAAACATGTAGCAAAAATCATATAAGAAATGTAGACATTAGATAGCCTCATGATGGACATCTAAATACATTTGTGAATATTAATAATTTATAAATATACTATTTCAACTTATGAATAAATTTTAGTTAATGTAGAGATTGTTTGGAATTGAAAATGACATAAACATATATCTATAAATGTCTTATCTGATGAAATGAAATGACCAATCAAAAATCAAGTGTGTGTCCACAATAACTTGATAATATCATTTTACAAGAAGAAATAATTGATAATTGATGAGGACATCAATCTTATATCTTAATAATACCATTTATAATTACCACACAAACGAGGAACAAGGAAAATGAAGACAAACGAAAGTGGAAAATCCACAAACAATAAAAATCAGTATCTAAAAATTAATCAAGAGTGATATTCGAATTAAAAAAATTAAATGTGACATACTTATAGATATGAAAAAATTCTAGATAAGAGGACATTGTTGTTGAAGATGAGCTCGCTTCACCTTCATGTCACATATCTGGATTTGCTGCACACAATTGAAAAAATTTTACTCAAACAGCACTCGTAACCCATAGATATATATCTAGACTCCTACCAAGGCATTGGCCTCTTAAAACATAGTCTAATTCCTCGATCTAATAGAGATCTATATTTATTCGACCTCACTTGAAGAGAAAATAGCGGTCGACTCTCCTCTATGTCACTCAGCTTGATCTGATTCATCTCATGCAATCAAGCTTAAATTATACTAAAAAATCATCTGAAGGTTGAAGACTCACCGCATGCTTTCCCTTAATAGACCTCTCCTGGAGTTCTCGAGTCTTACTTGAATGAGTCAACCCCCAATAGAAACCTGATTCTTCATTTTATTTAATCAATTATTATCATTTATTTACATATTTAATTACATAAATAAAATTAATATATAAATATTAAGAGAGTTAGTATATAATGATAAAATATTTATATTATTATAATTTTATAAAACTAAATCATAATTGAAAATAAGAACTCAATTCGTTCATAAAATTTATAAAAATAATTAGTTTTTTTTAAATATGATATTATTTATATAATATTCGTAATTCAGAGATCCTGATAGAATTATCATAATATATTTAGATATTTTTTAGGATATGAAAAAAATATATAATTAAAAATAAAAATCATGTACATATATTTGTACAGCTACCTTTCAAACAAATTAATATGAATTATAAATTATATCTTAAAAATATTATTATAATTTGATAAAAAAACTTTCTTAATTTTAAAACTAATAAATTAATTTTTTTAATATTAGAGTAGATATTAATTTATTAATATATAAAAACACCATTTCTTGAAATATAATGTAATATATGTTTTATATTTTGATTCAAAAAATATTTTGATTATAAAAAATATTTAAAAATATTTTTATTAAATCATTTCATAGTAAGTTTAAATTTATAAACTAATTATGAAGTAAATAATTAATTTCTATTTCAATTTTCTCATGATGTTACCTTCTTCCCCCCATTAAATGAATTTTTTCCTCGCAATTTGTTCATCGAACTGGAGATAATTCATAATTTTAGATTTTAGATTGAATAAAAACTATAACTTATAAGGGAACATAATTACCAAAAATTTATAAATTATATATATATATTTTTCCTCAAAAGTCAATGCCTAATATCCAAAGTAATCCACACTATTCCTATGATACTAATTATAATGCCTCGAACCCATGCTTCCGGATTTGGTGAAAAAAAATACTATGTTTTTTTTATAAAAGATAACTGAAAAATATAAACTGCTTTATACAAATGAGAACCTTTTTCCAATCTATATTTTGGAAAATTAGACAAAAACATAAATTTTGTCAGAGTTGAAAAAAAAACAATAACCATATTATGATTTCAAATCTGCTAACTCTAAAAGCTTCAATATTTGACTTAGAGCTTCTACAATTCCTACGAAGAACACTTAAATTATTGGATGATCATTTAATTTCCTAGTAAGGTGTTTAAAATTACTCAAATACATTTTATGGAATCATCTTTTGAAAATAAATTTTTATGAAATGATTTTATAATTATTTTTTAATAGAATAAAAATATGTTGGGAAATACCTTTTGAAAACATTATTGATATTACTTTTGTTTAAAAATATTATACGACTTTGGAAATTATGTACATTAAAAAATTTATTTAAATATAATCTGATGACTTTTTAAAAACATTGCCCAAGATTTAAAAAAACACGATCTCCAATTAAACCTTGAATGTTTTCTTAGGCCTACCCACTTTCTAAGGGATATGTTCACTCACCAGTTTACTACCATATTTATAGTGTTCATGTTCCAA
This sequence comes from Viscum album, assembly GCA_963277665.1. NCBI lineage: Eukaryota > Viridiplantae > Streptophyta > Magnoliopsida > Santalales > Viscaceae > Viscum > Viscum album. Next base: position 364,001,674 of record OY728162.1, on the reverse strand, counting down.
TTATTATGATAAATGTTTAATCTTTCTTTATATATATATATATATTTCAAACGAGATTTTATCTAAAAAATATATAAATTCAAATATTTATATATATATCTTATTTATAAATATAAAATTCCATAATAACACTTTTATTACATTAGAGAAACAAAATTTCTCCACTTTTCCACAATCCATTTATTTATTTTATTGAAATTCCACTTTGAGGATAAGTGGGAACCAACAAAATCCGTCAATATCCAGTTACACAATCACAAAACACACATTATATAATTCAAATATCAAAAAAATAAAATATAACTAAAACATCGTGCCATGAAAATCAACACAACTGTTTCATAACTCAATCCATCATCACCGCAAATCATGCAAATCCCGTAAGCCGACCGAGAAACTGCATCGACTACTTTGAGGAAAGTCGGGTCTTGTCTACATTTTGTTTCCATCATCGCATCACTCTGCCATCTTCACTGGCATCCTCCACCACAAGCAGCAACAAATAACACCAAACCATCATTGATGTCTATCAACGTCATTATCTTCGCTGATTAAACCAGGTTCGGAGATACATGATCACCAAAAGCAATTGTCAAACCCAAAACAGAACACCATGGAAACAGGGAAATAAAACCATACCCAACAAATCTAATTCACTCCAACTCCAGCTGCTTGAAGCTCTTAGAACGTTGAACCATATATCCCAAAACCATGTAGTTACCTCTATGCTTGATCCAACTAGGAGAGGCGCATAAGAACTTGGGGTGAGAGCAGGTTGAGTGGACAAGGAGATCTTTAGCATAGAACTATTGTTAGGCCCATGAAACATAATTCAAAACAATATTTGTTGTCACCAAACAGAACCAAAGCTCCATAAAAGCCAAGCGGGCAGAGTAGTACAAAAAGGAGACCAAAACTGAGAAAAAGGAAAATGCCAAACCGACACCCAGGCAGCTGAAGATCCATACCAGCGCCCCACCATCACTATCCCAATCCGTCTAGGGCACCAAAATATTGGACCAAGATGGGGTCTTAATACGATGGTAAAGGCAGAAAGGGCAGAGGAGGAGGAAGCAAGAAACTTGGGCCACACAAGGTAAGAAATAAAGAATGATCTATGAGAAATACATTTCCATAAAAGAAGAACCCCAAAAACTAGGGTGAGGGAATCAAAAGAGAGCCGGAAGAAATTATAAGAAGGAACAGGATTCATATCACCAGAGAAGGCGGTAGAAGAGGATATCACAGGGGAAGGAGAGCGGCACTCGTGTTGACAAGGAAGAGAGAGCCGGGAGAAAAAGGGTCTCACTGAAATATTCCGAGAAAGGGGTCAAGGGTAGAGGGAGGGGTGGAAGAGAAGGGACTCACACTATGATAAGATGACAAAAGGGAGGGATTGGAAGTGCTGGGAAACCCTTGTGCAAGGGAAGGAAACCTGGAGACTTGGGAGCCATCGTCTCCCACATCAATATGACCTTTTTTCAAAATTTAATTATTTCACAAACACATCAAACATTTCCATTCATGTATTAACACTTATGTCATTATTATCTTAAAATCCATTTTAAGAGTAATTTATTATTAAATAATCATATATTTAAAATCCATACATGTACATTAATATTAAAATGAGTTCATGTTTGATATTTCAAAAGTTAAGATTATGGTCATATCTTGTATTTGACATTCATGAATGAAAATGTAAAATAGTGATTTTTATTGCTTAAAAAATACTTAAATCATGAAACATAATATGATTTCATAACTTTAAAGTCATTTAAATGATAATAACATAAATTTTAAAAAAAATTAAAAAATTGGAATATTGAAATACACATATATTTATTTTAAAAATTAATACTTTAATGTATAAATATACTTTATAAATAAACTTTGAATTGAAATATTTGAATAAAAATTAATACTCAATTACATTCATAAATTATAATTATAATGATGTAATAAAGATAAAAATTAAAATCCATTCAGTACCCGTTAAAAATAAACATAGAACATATATATATAAACAATATTACATTGTAATGGCCTATAAAATATAATTTTTCAAATGATAGAATCCCTTAATTATATAGAACATTGACCTGATAAAATTAAAAATATATATATGATTTTGAAATAAACAAATAAGAGAGTCATACATATTCCCCATTAAAAATAATAGTCCAAATAAGTTATACCATTTCAATGAAAATTCAAAAAATAATAAACTCTCATAGATAAATTTAAAATTGACATGATCAAAATTTATAACTAAAAACATGACAGATTTTTAAGATTAATGATTTGAAGGATGAAGTTTTGAAAATATCTTTACAAAAATTAGAATTCAATTAAAAACGTATTTTCAAAAAGAAATCCATCAAATGAAATTTAATTTACCTTAAATAACAATAACATAATCTTATTAAAGGGCAATAAATAATCTCTTCCTCAATCTTAAATTGAATAAAATTATAATTCAAATGAATCAAAATTTCAAATTAAAATAAAATACATCATTTTATAGATTTATTAGAAGTAACCTCTTCTTGGATTTATACGATTTCTCCCTATCTCTCAGGGAGACTGAGAAATTGTGTAGGGAGCCATCTATGGCCTTTTTAGAAGAAACAAAGTGCACACACAATCACTCAGAAAAATACCCCAAGAAGAATGTTTAATTTCATATAACCTCATGAATCACATATAAATGCGCTCAAAAAAATTATGGGCATATTATTACAATTTGTGAATTAATTTTAGTTCATACTGATATCTTTTGGTATTGAAAATGAAAAAAAACATATATCTATAATTGGGTTATCCAATGAATTGGATCAACCAATAAAAAATCAATTAAATGTCTATCTAAATTTTAGAATCTAATATTATAATTATAAAAATTGAAAATTAATGCAGATATCATTTTGGATAATAATAATACCATTTTAAATTTCCAAAAAAAACAAAGGACGTTACAAAGGATGAGAAACGAAGGAGGAAAATTCAAAAAACAAGAAAAATTAGTGTGTAAAAATGAATCTAGTTAGATATTCAAATATAAAAAAAAAGAAATGAAACTTACTTGTAGATATGAAAAAATCATAGATAGGAGGAAATCGATGATGAAGATAAGCAAGAATCTCCTTCATGACTCGGTTTTGGCTTCGCTGCACACTATCGACCGAAACCGACTCAAACCGCACATAGAACCCATATATCTTGATCTCTACTCCTCACCAAGCCTTGAACTCTCTTCACAAATTCATAACACTCTGTTGATCTCAGATCCATAGTCGTTGGACCTCACTTGAAAACAAAACATCAATTGACTCTCCTCTATCTCACTCAGATCAGTCCACTTAATATAATACATTTGAGCTTCACTCATGCTACAAATTCATCTGACGGTCGAATACTCACCACACACATGCCCTTTAATGACCAGTTTAGGATATATAGAGTTTTCTTGAATTAGACGGACCACAATTGAGTCCTGATTCTTTATTATTTTTATTTATTTTTGTTTTAATTTTAATGGATAATGATTAATTAGTTAATTTAATAAAATTCTTATATAAATACTAATATAGTTAGTACTAAGTGATAACATATTTATATTGTTATAATTTTGTAATATCAGATCATAATTGAAAATAAATAACTCAATTCGTTCATAAAATTTATAAAAATAATTTATTTTTTTAAAAAAATATTATTATTTTTATAATATTTGTAATTTCGAAATAATACTCATATAAATATATTTTTACAATTACATTTAAAACAAATTTGTTGGAATTATATATAATTTCATTCAAATATTATACTTTATTTAGAAAAATAATAATTTTAAAGCTAATAAAATATGTATTTTTAAATTAAAGAATAAATTTTTTGTTAGAATATAAAAATACGATTTTAATAAATATAATATATTATTTTTATTTTGATACAACGAATATTTTAATTATACAAAATATTTATAAAAAATTTTATTAAATCATTTCATGGTTAGTTTATATTTATAAACAAATTATGATGTAAATAGATAATTAATATTTTAATTTTCTCAAGATTTTACATTCTCTTCCCCTTAAAATTAATTGTGCCCTCTAAATTCTTTCGTTGGACTATAGAAAATTTTCTAATTTCCATATTCAGAATTATGAAAAACTATAACTTCTTAAGTGAATTAATTACTAGAGGAAAATTCTAACTCGTAGATTCTTTTTTCCTCAAAAGACAACAACTAATCCTTAAAGTTGTCTAGACTCCTTCGCTCATATAAATTATAATGCCATGAACCCATGAATCTGGATTCGGTGAATAAAACATGTTGTTCATTTTTCGTAAAAGATAACTAAAAAATACACATTTCTTTATAAAAATAAGGGTCTTTTTCTAGTATAAGTTGTGGAAAATTAGACAAAACATACAATTTTTAAGAGTTGAAAAAATAAAACAATATGCATACCACGCATTCACACATACTTACTCCAAAAGCATCGATGTTTGACTTATACCTTCTATGATTCCAGTTAAAACCTTTAAAAACATGGGATGAGCTTTTAATATCTAAGTAAGGGTTTTAAATTTGTTGCAGTACCTTTTACAAAATCTTCCTTTGAAGATAACTTTTTAAGAAATTATTTTAAAACATTTTTATAATAGAATAAAAATAATTTTGGATATATGTTTTGAAAACATTAATGAAATTTATTATTCTTTAAAATACTATACCACTTCTGAAATTACATACATTAAAATTTTCTTTAAATATAATCTAATGATATTTAGAGAACATTTACGCATGATTTAAAAAATATCACACAATGACATAATGAAATGGAGGACGATGTCTTAAGCCTTCCCACTTGCTGAGAGATAGGTTCAATCCATAATTACCTACCAAATTTATAACATTCATGTACCAAATTTTTTACAAACACTTTATGATTTCTTTAAATATGTAAATCTTCTTCACTTGAATTTTTAATTTAAAAAATATATATTCACATATTTTTATATAAATCTATTATATAAATATACACTTCCTTAAGTACACTTTTGTTAAATTGGAGAAACTAAATTTCCCCACATTTAATCAATTCATAAACACACGAAACATTAAAATTCCTGTATTAATACTTCAATCATTATTATCTTAAAATCCATTTTGAGAGTAATTTCAAATTAAATAAATATTTTCATAAAACTCAAACATTTACCGGGAATGTAAAACTAGTTCATTTATGATATTTCATAAGTTGTAATGATGTTTATATCCTATAATTTACACTCATGAATGAAAATATAACATGATTTTTTTTATTATTTAACACAAACAATAAATCATAAATCAAAAAATTATTTCATAACATTAAAGCCATATAAATGATCATAACATGAATTTTGAAAATATAATTTCAAAATTAGGATATTGAAATAAACATATATTTATTTGTAAAATTAATACTGAAAATAGGAATTGACTGTATAAATAAAATATCAAAGAAAATATTTGAAAATTAAATAAATACTCAATTCCTTACATAAATTATAATTTTAATAATGTAATAAAAATAAAAAATTTACTCAAATACGAGACCTAGAAAAGGGAATATAGAACACACACATTGATATATATATAATCTATATAATATCACAACATCCTATAAAATATAATACTTTAAATGAAAAAAATACCTTAAATAATTAGAATACTATCATGGTAAAATTAAAAAACATGTTGTATTTTGAATTAAAAAAATTAATGAATCATACATATTCCCATTACAAAATAAAAATAAACATTAAATATAATCCTTAAATAAATTTCAAGAAAATATATACTCATAGTAATTAATTTATAATTTTTAAGATCATAATTTAAAATAAAAAACAAGAATAATTTTGAAAACCAATTCTTTAGAATATGAAATTTTTACAATATCCCTTAAAAATTATTATTCCATTAAAATTGTGTTTTCCAAAAAAATGTAATAAAATTAATTTTACTTACAGAATAATAACATATTTCTAGTTAATGATTGTAAATAATCACTTTATAGATATTAAATTGAATAAAGTTATAGTCCTACTAAATCAAACTTAAAAAAAATCCCATTATAGATTTATTAGCAAAAAATTATTCATGGATTTATAAAATATCCCTATCTCTCAAATAGAATAAAACAATGTGAAATGAATAATTTATTTCCTTTCCCAAATAAATGATTCACACAAACAAACACTCAGTAAATAACTAGCTGAGATGCAGTTCTCATGAAGCCTTACAAAAAAAAATATAAATACACTATGAAAAATTAATATTTTTTATATTTTTTATTTCAACGTACGAATATATTTTAGTAAAATATGAAATAATATGGTATTAAAAATGAGAAAGATATCTATCTATAATTGTCTTAAATAATGAAATTAAATTTCCAATAAAATATGTTTGGGCCCACATTAATTTGAGTATGTCATTTTACAAGAAGAAAACATTGATAATTGAAATATATATCATTTTTGGATTTAATAATTCCATTTTAAATTAACTAAAAAACAAATAAAATGATAAAGGATGAAAGATGAAGATGGAAAAATCCACAAACAAGAAAAATTAGTATCTAAAACTAAATCTAGGGAGAGATTAGAATTTAAAAAAATACAACCTACTTCAAGATATGAAGAATTATGAGATAAGAGGATTTCAATGTTGAAGATAAGTTATCATTTCCTTCATGAATGAAATCCATCTTCAATGCACACTATCAATAGAAACCGAATAAAACCACACTCCAAACCCTTAGATCTATATTTAGACTCCACACTAGGCCTCAACCTCTCCTAACATAGTTTATATCCTTGGTGAAACTCATGTCAACAGTCGTTCTGCCTCTCCAAGAGACAAACCATCATTTGATGCACCACTATATCACATGGCATGGTTCTATTCATCTCCTATGGGTGAGATTCACTCATGATAGAACTTCATCTATCATTCAGACAATTACCATTCGATTTCACTTGATCAACCTTTCCTAGAACTCTAGAGTATGCCCTAAATGAGCCAAACCACAATAGAAACCTGATTCTTTATTTTTTTTAATTATTTTCATTTTTATTTTCATTGATTATCATTATTTTATTAAATTATTTTCTTTAATAAAATTATTATATAAATATAATCACAGTCAGTAAATAGTGATAACATATTTATATTGTTATAACTTTCTTAAACCGAATCATAATTAGAGATTAAAAACATAATTCGTTCATATAATTTATAATAATAATTAATTGTTTAAATACTATTGATAATATCTATATAATTTTTGAAATTCCAAAATTATAATAGGATTATCATAATATATTTTTTTATTTTAAAATATATTAATTAAATTTTATAATTAAAATTAATTATCATATACATATATTTTTCCAATTACCTTCAAAACCAATTTATATGAATTATAAAATATTTCTTCCAAATATTATTATTTTTGGATTAAAAAATCATAATTTTAAAACTTATAAAATAATAATTTATATATTAATGTATGAATTTATTTATTAAGATATAAAAATACCATTTCTTGAAATGTAATGTGATGTATTTTTTATATTTTGATTCAAAAGATATTTAGATTATAAAAAATAATTAAACATTTTTTAAATCATTTCATAGTTAGTGTAAATTTATATATGAATTATGAAATAAATACTTAATTACTATTTATATTTTATTAGGATGATACAAATGATATTGTTTTGATATTTTTTTCTTGTGTTCTTATAACCATATGTTCATGCAATTATTATGTATCTCCCCAGTTTACCCTTACTATGCATATGATATCAACCTTTCATCTGTTTCCTTTCCCACGTTTTGAAGAAAGGTTTTATGTTGTGTCTGTATAATAATATTTCTATAATGAATAAATTTATGGGATTTTTTATAGATATTTCAAGAAATAAAATGATTTTATGTGTATTCTCTGAAGGCACTATACCATTACTATTCTCAGTCATGTGTTTTTGTAATATAATGAACATTCATCTAAAAAGATATTATATCTATGTATGAAAATCATGGTATATTATAGTTGGTATCATTGGATAGGTTTAGTTAATATTTAGAAAATAGGATTATAAAACATGAGTGAGATACCTAAGGAAATGTCTAGGTTTTATTTTAAGGATAAGTCAACGTGTAGGAAAATTTCCAGGAATATTTTAAAGGATTGACAAGGTGGTTTCCATGAAATTACATATATGTCTTGATACTAAAAGTGGATTTGGATCTTGAATAGGGGTAACAAGGGGTAATAACTATTAAAATGGAACATTGAGCTAGACATTAATTGTTAGATGATGCATGAAATCAAGCCATGATGAGGAGATGGTTTGTCACTCTTGGTGGATATGCTTTACAAACTCACAAACAAATTGATGAAACATCAAGAATAATTTAAATAGATAATGATTTTTAATGACCTATGATAATCTTATGTTATCATAGATTAAAAATAAATTTTCATGATTTAAACGTCCTATAAGTGATTGTGTATGATTATGTGGTTCCCCAATATGATTATTGTTTCTTACAAAATGCTTTTTAGTATTAGATAATTTAAGGAAACTAAATGAACCATGTTAATAGTGTGTGAAATAGACAATGAAATGATTTTACTTCAGAGCATTGAAGCATTAAGGGATTTAAAATGAAAAATTGCATGGCTATGATTATAAAAATTTCTCAATTCATGAAAAATGATGAACATCAAAATGAGAAATATTGGGAATGAAATTCAATTAATTACTTCATTATAAAACTCCCACCATCATTTAGTGGAATGAATGGTTTTTTAGTTGATTGAAAAAGGATCGGTACCAATGAAAATATATTTTTTCTCCAATTTTTTAAACATTTAAAAGACATTTTGATTGTCTACCATTTTTAAGGTAAAGTATATCAATTGTGGAATCTCATCTAGAATACAAGGAATCACAATGAAATTGAATCAATTGATTGGAAATAGTTTATAAGATAATTTTTAAATAAGTATATTCCTCATATTATTTTTATGAAGATGGATAAAGTGTTTCATAATCTAAAGAAAAAGGATGATGAATCCATTGGTACTTATGAAGAAAATATTATAGGAGATGTGACGAATGATTATTATATTATCATCCAACCATAAAGTGAGGTTGATCAATTATTTACTCGATTAAAACTAAATATCCAAAGTAATTTTTCAATAAGAGACCTTGTTATCTACGAAGATATCTTTTGATGTTATATTAAGGTGGAAATAGAGGTTGGAGTGATGTATCAGTATCAAGGCTTTTAAAAGAATAATAAAAATGGAATTCAAAGGAAAATCTTAAAATATGGAGATAAGAAGATGAAATTTCTCTTATCCTATGATTGTGTGAAGAAGCATGGAGAAACTTTCCCTAAGTAAACTATAAAAATATATTTATGTATATTGTTTGTTCATTTGGAAATTTAATACTAAAGGGATGGTGAGAAGATAAATAATGATGAAAATATGGAGAGATCTTCACAAAATTTACCACTGATAATCAAGTGTTCCAAATGCAAGAAGTATGGTAATTATAGAAACCACATCCCAAATTTAATGGTTAATTACAATGATCAATTCCAATGACCACATAATCCAATAGTAATGGGAATTATAATGTCATCACTATTTCTAACAAGGGGTGAGATAATGAAGTGGTTAAAGGTAAACATAACATCAACTCTAGAACTACTAATGTATTATTTGGCGCTTTATCTACACATTATTTAATATATAAATAACTTTCAATAGGAATTATTATTCCACCAAAACTACATGATACATAATTATCTATAATACCCCCCTAATGGTACCATGATCACATTTCAAATCTATGACTCTTCTCCTAAGAATGTTTTTGAGAATTTGAATCTTGATAAATATTTCATTCTTACATAGGATGAATTTGATGTTATCATAGGCATGGATTGGATTTCTATAGATAAATCCCACATCAATTTTTGATGAATTGAAGTCACATTTGATATTAAAAACAATCATATAATATTCTATATGAGTGACATTAAATATGAATTTATGATGGAAATTACATCCATTATATGGGATTCGATTCTTGTTGAAGAGGGAATTTTATCTCATATGGTTGGGGAGAAAATAAAAATAAATTATATGACTATTATGTTGGGGGTTTTAATGTTTATCTAGAAGACTTTCCAAGCGTTCCACCAAAATGTGAATGTTATTTTTCAATAGAAATTATATCTAGTGCCAAAAAAAATTTATGTACTCATTATATAATATCCCTAATTGAGATTAAAGAATTAAAAAAGAAACTCCAGAGAAACCATGAAAAATAATTCAATCAGCTATTTCTGTCACCTTGGGGTGAACCTATTCTTTTAAAAATTAATTATTGGTTAATGTGACTCTTCAAATATTATCAGGAGCCAAATAAGATCATGATCAAGAACAAATATCCTCTACTATTTATTCATAACCAATTAGATCAACTGTGCATAGCTCAATACATTTCCAAGATTTATAATCCTTGTATATATCATTAATTAAGGATCAATAAGGAGGATATAACCAAGATAACATTCTATATATGATATGAAGACTATGAAAATTTAGTGATGTCATTAATTTTTAACAATTCCACCACTATCTTAGTAGATTTAAGGAATAGTGTCTTTATAAATTACCTTGATCGATTTTTGTTAGTCTTCATAGATAATATTCATATCAATTTAATGAGAAAGGAAAAGAATTATTATCAGGTGCAGATTGTATAGAAGACCAAAAGGAATGATAAATTATATTTCAAAGTTAAAATATGTGAATTTTGGTTACACAGAATTTCATCAATGGTTCATATAATCTCGAGAGAGGGTATATCGGTATACCCATCAAAGATAGCGAATATTTATTGTTCACCAAGACCAACCACAAGGACTGATATGTATAGTTTTAATGGTTTAGATGGATATTATCAACAGTTAGTGGAGAATTTATCAAAACACTCTAATCTATCCACCAAGTTAACTTAGATGGTATCTACATTCTTCTAGAAAATTTAATATGTAGAAAATTTCAAGGAACTATAGAGAATATTAGTCATCTCACATATTCATACATTACCCTACAGTGAATAAAAGGTTGTAATCTGTTGTGATGCATATAAGAATGGATTGGGTTGTTTTATTATTCATAATGACATGGTTTTATATTATGGATAATAAAAATTGAAGGTTCCTGTGAAAAATTACCCAACATAAAATTTAGATTTTTCTGTGGTATTTTTTCATTTAATATATTGTTATTTTTTCATCATAGATAAAAGTGTGATATATAAAAACAACACAAAATCTTAAATTATATTTTCACAATTTAGAGATTAATATGTTCTAGAGAATATGATTAGAGTTACTTAATGATTATGACTTATCAATAAAATACCACCCTGGGAAACCATACTAGGTGGATAATTATTTCAGTCAATAGGATCATGCTTGCTTATATATGATGAGTATTATAGATGCACAAATATATCTAGATTTGAAAAGGATGCATCTAGACATTCACAAAAAAAGGAAGAAGTCTTATCCTTATCAATTAAATATAAAACCATCAATCCTTGTAATAATTAACAAGGAAAAAAATAAAGATGTAGAGTAATAACAGATGTTTATATATTTCTCTATATTTAACATTGATATTTATGTAATGATATGGTTTTGGAACCATGTTTCTGTTCCATCCATACCATATTTTAATAACAATTTCTTAGATAAATCTCATAGATATTTATTCTATTTTCATCCAAAAAATATAAAGATATATAGATGTTTCATAGTGTATTTATGGTGGGATGTAATGATGATATATATCCTATAATTTGTTTCTAAGGTCTTGGTATTTTAGTATGTTAAGGACAATAGAGAAATGTCTACGAGGATTTCTCATCAATTACAGATACTGTACTAGAAAAAGGAAAACATCGCCATAGATTTTTGCAGGCAAATCCTCAAAACATCTAAAGGGAATAATGTTATATGGGTTATAGTTGATCGCCTAAAAAATTCATCACACTTCATCACTATAAGAGAATATTCTCTTATTAAATGATTTATATAATATATATTATTATGGTGGTATAGATTCATGGAGTAACACATTACCTTATATCTAATGGGGATCTTTGATTTACCTCAATGTTTTTGTGAAGTCTTTAGTATTCTCTTGATATAGAGTCATGTTTCAGCACTTTAAATCATTCATAGATATTTGGTTAGTCTTAGATAAAAAATTAAAACATTGAGGAAATACTGAGATTTTTTTCTATAGATTTCAAATGTAATTGGGATCAACACCTCCATATAGTTGAGTTTTCATAGATCAACAGTTTTCACTCAATCATTCATATGTAACCTTATGAATCCATGTATGGAAAGATGTGTAGTCCTCTTATTTGATGTAATGATGTTGTAGAAATAAATATATTGGTTCTAAAGATAGTTTATGAAATGGAAGATAATGTTAGATCTATTCAGCAACACATCAACACAACATAGAGTATGTATAAAATTTAGGCTCTCAATCACCAGTGTGGTCTCTAATTTGATGTTGGTGAAAAATGTGTTTTTATGAATTTTTCATTAGAATAAGGTAATTATAATTCCCAACTAGAAAACATCACATAATCTTGAGGTAAGTAAATAATTTTTCTTTCTTTCAAATTGTTGATCTTTTGGGTGTATAGTTTTAGTGAATTTTTCCATAATTCATTTAAACTACTCAAATATTATATTGTTGACACTTCTATTCAATGTCAATTTTCTCAAAAAACTAAAAATTTTAAAATGGAACTCTTTTTTTGAGACGTTGAGTAATGTATATTATAAAAGAAAATTGTTAGAAGAGTATAGTTGATGGAATCTTGTTTAAATCCTTATCATGAATAGGGATAATATCATAGGGTTGATCATCAAGACATGTAATGTCTTGATTTACTACCTTATTATAAATTCCATATCCAACTATATTTTCTTCATGACAAACATTAGTGATAATTTAATTGATTTCGTGAAGCTAGTGGATGAAACCCATCTAATGGGTAGTAATGGGCCACACAAGATGTATCACACCGCTACAAATCACTTTCATAGTAGTAGTCAAATAATTTTCAATCTTGAGATTGTTCCAACAATAGAGCTTGTCAGAAGTATTATCATGTATAATACTCATCATCTCAGCCTCTAGAGAAGAGGAAATTCTACAACTACGAAGAAAGGATCCAAGTATCTGACCAAAATGATTTATAAAGATAGTTCCACAACTTGTAGGAATCGAATTTCCTTTGCAGGAACCAACCAAATTTACATTAATCCAGCTATGAAAATGAGCTCTCTATAAAACATCAAAAAATTGGGATGAGAATAAAAATTTCATTAAGGTGCACATAAAGAATGAAAAATGTTTGGGCTATCATAATTTGATAACCAAAGAATACATTATCATAATGCTAAAATTTTCTCCCCTAATCATGAGTAAATACATTCTTTTGAAATTAATCTTATTTAATTCACTTTTTTAATAAAAAAGTACCAAAACCCCAATATCCATCACATATAACTTATAAAGTTAACTAATTATATAATTATACTAAAAGGGAATAACTATGTAGTTGACTTCCAAACATGTCACTCTTAACAAATTGAATAATCATATAGTCAACTTCTATACCCACTGAATTAGGGGTTACAACATAACAAATCATCCTGGGATTATCATGGAACCACCCATCACTGGTTTTTCACATAACCACACATTATGTGTTCAAGTACCATTATATAATCATAACACCTAAAAGAAAATAATTTTCAGCATTTCACTCTTAAAATTTCAGTTGTAATCACAAGAAATCATTTCAAGAAATTGAAATAATAAACCCAATTTCAAAACCAATTTCAATATGAAAATATCTTGAAAAGGGAAAATGGTTGTATCTTTTCCCTTTAAAAACATGAAGGTTTATCGAGTAATCTAAATAGTAAATAATTTTCAGGGTGGAATAGAAGTCGTAGTCACCATATACATTAATAGAAGAACATTCCATTTTTTGTTTGTAAAGAATGTAAAATTCTACATATAGAAAACATAAAATAAATTAATTTTTCAAAACGTTTGAAAGATACTAAATTTAATTGGGGCTATTTGCACACCTTATAAATGACAGTGGTTTATAACATGATAATATGACTCAATGAAAGGATACTGAGATGATGTCCCTTGCCTTGAGTCTAATTCATCATGTATGTTCTTTATTTTTTTGGATAATATACATAGGATAATTAATTAAATTAATTATAATCATTTTAATTTTATTATTAGTTTAATATCACTTATTACCATGTTATAACAATTAATTAATTATTTAAGTTCACATTGGACAATTTGATGATATTTGGTGCATGAGTAGAAAATCAATTTGGAAGGATGTGTCAGGTCAAACGTGTTCATTAGTCCATCATATCCCGAATAATAATCCTGAAATAATAATCACATTTATACATTAATTATAATTTTAAATCCATCAATTACTGATGCATATGAAATATTATAAACGTTACAATCATGGAGATGGTAAGTCATACATATGAATGGACAACATTTCCATTTTTCAATGATAATTATGGAAACAAGGAATATATTATTTTATATTATCTTAATTATAAAAATATAATTAATATCATATTACTAATTTATAATACATATATATATTATCCATGGGATGTGGTGATTCAAAAATAATCACATCATTTCATAGAGGTGATAGTTCACACATACAACATTATCATTTTTATGTGCACTAAAAGGAAGAACTTAATGGATATTTTGTTATATTATACTTATAAATATGTCTTGAATTTAATATATAAACATTAATTACACCATTATAAAAATTATTGAGAGACGGTGATGGAAAATGAATTATATTAGCTTGCAGAGGTGGTATTTCACGTGCATGCACAAATGATTAATTGTTTTTCAATTTGATGGAATTGGAGATGAATTTAAGATATGATATTAGAATAAGAGAATCTACGTATTTTTAGGATACAATATTAATTATTTTATAATTTTTTAATATGATTTTACATAATTGGAATAAAAAATAAAATATAAGAACTTAATTAAAAATGTTACCTCTTCTTCGGGCGATTTCCAATGATTATCTCATTAACACCTATATTGAGAGTGTTTTTCCTAAAATAAGGACAATAGAGTGTGTGTAGATAATATAGGAATGTATTGAGGTTTTAGGTGACAGGAAAAAAATTGGTTTTCAAGTGTAAAGAAATGATAATATGCAGTTCCCTTTTATTAGAGAGGGGAGAGGCACTCTTAGAATTATATAAAGTATTAAATTAATATAAATTAATTTTATACTCAAAGGAGATCGTAATAAACTTATTCTAAAATATTAAGTTGAGGATTCGAAATACATTCATCCAATTAAAATTATACAGGTTTTGATTATTTTTTAATCATTGTATTTATTTAAGCCTTATATTACCCTTTTAACTATTATCGTCTTGTCAAGTAATTTAAAAATTGGGGGTTAATATAATTAACATAACATGTCAAATGACTAATAAAAGAGTTATTTAGGAAATTTTTTGACTTATTTCAATTACTTTTCAAAGTAATATATTTATAAAAAAATATTTCATTTAATAAAATATGTTAAACTTTAAAATAGCATTAGTGTCTATTTTGACACAATTCATTTCGTGAATTTTTAAAAATATTATAATAACATTATATATTTAAAAAAACTTTTTTAACAAATCAGTAAAAAGATAATGTAATCCCAAAAAATATTGGATTAAATTAATTATATTAGACATTATTTATTTTAATATTTTTAATATAATTTATATGATATTTCTTTTAATTAATCAAATTCTACATCATAGTTGTGCAAGCCTTTAATTTAGTTATATATTCATTAAAATTTATAAATAAAAATTCATGATAAATATAAATATTTTACATTAAAATTTAGTATTCATAATCAGACTTATCTTATTTATAACCTCATATTAGAAATATTTCACTTGATTTAAACAAAATTAAGAAAAATTGACTTTTATTTGAATAAAATACTATACATTTTTTAATGCCATCCAAGTCTCTCCAAAAGCTCAAAAATTATTTTATATTATGATGTTGGTCAAAAAAGTTAATCTGATGAAATTTTAACATGTGTAAGGTAATTTCTAATATTTTATAATATTATTTTTACCCTCAATTACCCAATTTACCCTTAATTGTTGTAATAAAAATAATTGCTAATTTTACTATTTATATTGCCCAAAAATTAATGAGACCTATTTAATAATTCGTTATCTTATGATTAAAAATAAGAATAAATTTTTATAAATTTAAAACACACTACTGGATAAAATAAATATAAAATTTTCCTTGTTGATGGATTGAGAAAAGAATTTTTTAATTTAAAAACATTCTAAAGTTCAGATATGTTTTATATTTAATTTCAATGTGAAATTGATTCTAATGTTCTAAATTGGATTAAATGATAAAAAAATTATTTAACTATACTTAAAACATATGAAAAACGTAATTTAACTATATACATAAATTGGATAAAAAAGTAGTTTTGAACTGATATTTTTTATTATTCATCATTCATTAAAATATAAAAGTTCTCAACAAAATACCAAAAAATTAATCCAATGTAAATTTAGATATTTACATTTTAAAAATGAATTTTAATTTTTCATATAAAAATTATAAAATTTTAAAAAATTATATTTATAATGGGTTCTCTATCGAATGGCAGTAAAACTACCATTTATAAAAATTAGATCTTTTTATGCTTAAAATTGGAATTATTCTTATTTTAAGCCTCTAAAATTTATTTGATGAATTTAGAAACATTTAATAAACATGTTTAAACATAATATAATATGTTCTTTTAATTCTCACTAATACAAAATCTAAATGACTAAAAACACATAAAATAATAATATTTATGTTATTTTAATTTTCAATATAACTCATCCTTGCATGAAATGTACGATTTAAGGGACACTCATTATTGTATGTAAGGTAAGATATTTGGAATAACATAACCTTTAAGTTAAAATTACATTAAAATTTATAAATTTTAATAAATAGGATAAATATTTATTCTATAATTTCCTTGGATGTTACATCTTACCCCCCTTTTAGAAATTGTGTCCCCATAATTTTATTCACTTACTAAATAATTGGGGGTATTTTTCTATCATAGTATTTTCAGATTACCATGATTCCTCTTCACCCATATGGTTTCGATATATAATATAACATGATGAATTACCTTACTTTACAACACTTTTTCACTATGGTAAGAACCCACACAGGTTTTTATTTATACGAATGATTCTCTTAAAATTGAACTAATTCAGGGCTTAAAACAAGAGATGGACTCAGCATATAGTTTTATAACATTGAAAGATAAAAAACTTGAGTATATTTGATATACATTGAGGTAAATTCAATTCAAAGAAAATTTATCCAACATTCTATAATATTTCATTGGGTCCAATGAACTGTGGACTTAGTATCCCCTTCCAACAAAAAAGCATGACACTTTTCTATAGAGGATCATTGAAAAACATATGACCACATTTTTAAAAATAATGATCCTTCCTCCAGTTATCCATATAACTTTTCTTATTACTTTTAGATGTCCTCATTTGTCTCTGAATCAACTAAACTTCCTCTACCATTTCCTATACTGTCTCCTCTACCAACACTAATCCAATAAATATCCTTTCCCCAACACCATCCCAAAAAGTTGGTGTCTGACTTCACTTTTCATATAATTTCTCGAATGTGGACATCTGTATACTATAATAATCACCATTGTTATATGGAAAACTAAACTAATGAAATATTCAGATCCCAAATTCCTTAGAAATACATTGAATAAGTATTTATCATATCCCCCAAGGTATGAATGGTTCATTGTGATTTCCATATGGTTGAGGATGAAAAGATGTATTGAAATTGAATTCAGTTCCTAATAAATTCTAATGGACTTTCCAAATGTTATAATTGAACCCAGAATCTTGGATAGATACAATGGAGATATGAAATCCACGTAACATGACTATATCTTTATGATACAACCAATAATGTTCATATAGAAACAGAGTATATCTAATAAGAAGAAAATGATTAGATTAAGTTAGTCAGTCGACAATAAAATAGAGTGCATTGTTACCTTGATATGTATAGGGTAATACCACAACAAAATCCATGGATGTATTTTCCTATTTCCACTATGGGACTCGAAAAGGATGAAGCATTAATATTGTAAACTATAATTCGTATTTTACCTACAAAAAATTCAAACACTTCATGGTAAACTTTTCGATAGATATTTTCATTATATCCCACTAATAATACTCTCAAAGGACTTTATACATATCAGTACTGACTATATGGACTAAAAATAGAGAACTATGAGTTTCACATGCCAAGTATTTCATAAATTGTGGCTCATAAAGAACATATAATCTCTCTCTAAACATCAAAACATAATATTAATCAATTTGAAATTTTGAAAACATACCCCTTTTAACCAATTTTACCTTTTTCTATAACTTATGATATTTCTTCTATGCATGATAAATTTTGTCTAATAGAGATGATTACAAAGACACCTGAAACAAAATAGGGGATTTTCCTACACCAACAACATCTAAGTATATATTAATCAAATAAATAACCAAATGGTAATCTTACAAATATTACATGGTTAATTTAGTGTTATTTTTACAACTAAAATCATCATCCTTTTTATTTAAATTTACATGATGGTAATGAATTGAGCAATCATAATCATTCATTAGTTCTAGCCATATCCTCTGTCTCATGATCAATTA
Source organism: Viscum album (assembly GCA_963277665.1). NCBI lineage: Eukaryota > Viridiplantae > Streptophyta > Magnoliopsida > Santalales > Viscaceae > Viscum > Viscum album. Next base: position 363,982,647 of record OY728162.1, on the reverse strand, counting down.
TTTTCTGGGTGAATATATAGATCAAACTTTTGGGATCAATATATAATATTCACTTTATGTAATCAAATGATGCCTCCAATTTTATAATTAAAAAAAACTAATTATTTCCAAATATTTTGTAGGGTATTTTAATTAATGGGGTTTCAACTGACAAGAAGAATAACTGATTACCTGATCCTTCATCATTAGGACACAACCAAGCCTATTCAATGAATATTTCATGTAGATTGAGAATTCACTATATCTAGAAGTTAGGGATAAAATGAGTGTATTTACCAATCTTATTTTCAGTTCATGAAAAAAATAATCACATTATTATGTCCATATGAACATAACTCTCTTATGTGTTAACTTATTTAGTAGCCTAGATAACTTAGGAAAGGCTTAAACAAATCTTTAATGATAAATTGTCAATCCAAGGAAACAGGGAATCTCTATGGAATTGGTAGTTCTTTGACATAATTAAAATACTTTTGGTTTTAGTACGGCCAATAGTTATACCATATTTTGAAACAATATTACCACAGAATGAAATTTCTGGCACCAAACATTAATTATTACAATAATGTACATATAGGTTATTTTATTATATGGTTTTCCAAACAAACTATAATATCTGTTCATATTACTCTTGGATTTTTGAAGATTCCAAAATATCATTTATACACATTACCGCAAAATAATCCAAAAACTAAGGAAATAATCTATTCATAAGATTCATAAATACAATAGGAGAATTAGATATCCCAAAGTTTCTAACCAGAATCACATAATGACTATTTCTCAAAAAAACACTATATTTGGAATGTCATCTTCCTTAACCTTAAACTGATGGTACATGGACCTCAAATAAATCATCATAAAATATTGACCTCCCTAGAGTTAATCAAATAAATCATCAATCTTAGGAAAAGGATACATGTTCTTAATAGTGATTCTATTCAAGGCTCTATAATCAATGAAAAGTATCATGGGACCATCCTACGTTTTCACAAATAATATAATAAGACCCGATGGTGATGTCCTTGGTCAAATGAATACATTAACAATAAATTATTTCAACTAGTTTTTAAATGACACCTATTTTAATTTATCCATTAGATAAGGAGGTTTATAAATAGTTTTACCATCAGAAATTAAATCAATATAAAATTCAACTTACTGATAAGGACCAACACTAGGAAATTCATTATAAAAACATATATAAATTGATTCACTATAGTATATCACTAATTAGAAAAATTTATTTCATTTCAAAAATATGAGCTAAATAAAATTTACTTCCATGTTTAAATAGTATCCCAGCTTCTTGTTATGTTATCAAATGTGGGAAATTATTGAATAAAAATTATTTTCTTTTCAAACAATTTTATCATGATAAACTGAAATCCAATACATACCCAAAATGATATCGAACTCCCCTATGTGAAGTTTAAAAATATTTTCAATAAATTCCGTCCTCGTAATGAAAATAGAAATATACCTATAAATAATTTTTTCTTTAATATTTAACTCAAATTTTTAACCTAAAATTATAAAAAACATTCAAATGATCTCAGAAAAGAAATAAATGGGAAGATCTAGAGTAAAATATAGTATTTTTATAGTTCAAAATAACCTGTAGCATACAGTTCACCATATTATTTGATGTCCCAACATCCAAAATAGTAGTATAAAAAAATTTTGCACACCCTTTTTCTTCTCTTCTTGCTGGTTATCACCCTAGATAATAATCATTGGAGAAAAATTTTCAAAATTCGTTAAATAATTACAACTAAAAAATATTACCACTAGCTTTTCATTGCTTTCCTAATCAACTCCCATGAATTCACGAGAAATATAACCAATGCGATAATATTATAATAACATTAAATCCATTGAAATATATTCTTTGGGATAATTTTTACACTACTTATCACAAGATGGAAATATATTTTTATTACCTTCAAACATTATTAATGAATGTATTCCCTCTTCCGGCTAACTATACCACTTCTTTTTCATGATCTCATGGAAGACATGATCATAAAAAACATCATTCCTAAATTCTCATAATATTTAACATGCTTATAATATATTTTTAAATAATGATAATCCAATGTAAAATTAATTTATCTTACTATCAAGATCCCAGATAAAATTTGGGTTGTAACTTTCCATATGGGAGATATTTTATTCATATATATCCACAAAATAATAATCGTTTTGTCTCAATTCAATGAATTTCAATTTCATACTATGTCAAATAGGCTTAGGAAAATATTTCTCAAGGATGATATTCTTAAATTCGTCCCATTCTATTACATCAATATCTTCGCATCTTAGGATATTTTTAACCATTAACCACCAATGATCAATTTCACCCTCAAAATGATAAATTTTAAGAGTTAACTTTTGGGTTTCTAAACAACCCAAATTGTTGAATATCCATTCTATGGAATTAATAAATCTTTCTGTTAGTATGGTGTTAGATGATCCATTAAAATATGGGGATGATGTCACATAAAATTCTCGAATACCATCATGTTCCCCTATGGTTGATTAGGTTTCTCTCATTCTTGGACTCCACCACCATTTATAACATGAGTAAACTGGTCCCTCACTATAAAAAACTCTTCACTTCCAATTCCAACTATATTAGTACATTTATTTGGAAGGTTGGATTACTCTCGGTTCCTTCCCACTACTACTACCATGTTTCATATGTGGAAAACCATTCTAAACTGACATAGTTTATAAAAAGTGACATGGTAATCATAAAATTATATAACTTTTTGAATTTAACATAAGGTAATATAATTAAATGGTAAGTTTATAATATTATAATAACTTCTAATGATATCTTAATTTACCTCTTATAGAAACTATAATGCCTAATCTGTAAAAAATACCATATTTGTGAATTATGTCAATAATCATAATTTCTTTCAGATTGATCATATTTGTAGGATTATAGTTTAATATAATTAGTCCATAATTCATACATAACATCTCAAATATTTCAACAAGAAACTTATACTCAATATCTATTTTCACACAAAATAAAAACATCTAAAATGAAATGTGGTTTCTTTTCATGTTCAATTATCATAATTTTTCCCTTGATCCCATGTTTTTCTGTATTCTCCCTCAAGTAATATGAAGAATAATTTAAGACATGGTATGAGAATAATAATATCATTATTGGATAACAAATATGTAAAACAATTATTATTGTGAAAACATGAAAACCCATGAATACTTTATTTAAAGTAAAACTTTTTACCCTTATGATTTAGTAAGTACTTTTTTATTGTACGCTCATTGTATACAATTTTTTCAAAAAATAATATTACAATAAACCCAATTTTAATAATAAATAACACCTAAACGTGTCTTGGGAAATAAATTTACTTAAATATAATAACCATGCGGTCGACTTCTATACATATCACTCTAATAAAATTAAATAACCATACGCTTGACTTCCATACCCAATGCATTGTAGGTAATAACGTAAGGACCCATCATTGGATTATCAAGGAATCACCCATCCTTGGTTTATCATGTAACCACCCTTAAAATTTTGAAGTACCAATATATAATCAAAAACCATAAATGATCTATATTCTTGGTATTTTAATCATAAACATTCATTTGCAATCACAAGAAATCATTTCAGGGTATTAGAATAATAAATCCATTTTGAAAACCATTTTCAACACCAAAATACGGAGAAAAAAAAGGGGTTTGCTTTTCATTTAAAAAACATGAAGGTCTGTAGAGTAATCCAAATAGAAAATAATTTTCATAGTGGCATAGATGTAGGTGTCACCGTATAAATTAAAAAATCATTCCTTTGGTCATTCAAACATAAAGTAAAATTATCCATATAGAAAACATAAAAAGTTTCCCTTTTGAAACACTTTGAATGAAATTAAATCCAAATGGGATATTTATACACCATATAAAATAATTTTTTGTAAAACTTCCAAATGTTCCTTAATGAATGGAGATTAAGATGATGTCCTTTACCTCGGGTATGATTCGTCACATATATTCTTCATCTTTGTAAATAATAAATATTTAATAAATATTTAATTTCTTTAGAACATTTTTAATGTTTATTATTCCCTTTTAAATCATTTATTACCATGTTATTATAATTATTTAAATATTAATGTTCCCATCAGATATTTTAAAAATAGTCCCTACACGATTCCCAAATGAATTTGGTAGGATGTGTACAGTAAAAAGTGGTTAATGTTACGTTGTCTACAGTATATTATTCAAGAAATAATAATAAAATTTATATAATAATTATAAATTTAAATCCATCTATTACATATGGATTTTAAAAAAACAATGTTACAGTCAGGGATACAGTAATCCAAACATACGCATGGGGAACGTTTCCATTTTTCAATGACCATTTTGGAAAGAAGATAAATTTTAATTTATCTTCCTGAAATGATAATAATATCATTAATATAATATTAATAATATAAATATACTTATATATATATATTATCCATGTCATATGTTTATTAAAAAATAGTCACATCACATCATGGTGTTGATAGTTCACACGTACACACGAACACTGTTACAATTTTTATGTGAATGGAAAGATAGAACATAATTGACATATTTTTCTATTATAATGTTAAAAATTTCATTAATATCATATATAAATATTTAATCTATATTTAAAATAGTTTTTGAGATGCAGTGAAGGAAAATGAATTATATGGGTTCATGGATGTGATTGTTCACATGTACGCACAAAAGATTAATTATTTTCCTATTTGATAGAAGTAGATATTGGTTTAGTTGATGATATTAAAATAATAACATCTAATTATATCAAGGAATTATTAGTTTTTATTTCATTTTGGAAGAATTATAATATAAGGATATAGACGATGAAATTAAATTGAAGCACTTAATTAATAACGATACCACTTATTTTAGAGATTTCCATTTATTATCAACTTAACACCTCTAAGGATGGTTTTATTCCAAAAATAAGGCCTCTATAATTTTTTTAGGTATTATATGATGTGTTTTAGGAATATATTGGTTGAAAAAATGGGTTTTATATGTGAATAGTTGATAATAAGTAGTTTCCTTTTATTAGAGTGGGAACATGTACTCTTAGAATTCATCAAAGTATTAAAATAATATTAAATAATTTTATATTACAAGTAACTCAAAATTGTGTTAATTAGAGCATTGGTTGAGTATATGTCTAAATCCATTAATCTAATAAAAATTATATAGGTTTTCTATATCTTTTTAATCCTTATCTATTTCTTTTAACCCTTATTTAAATATTAAAGTGTTATCATGTAATTTACACTTAGAGGGTTAATATAAATATTATTACAAGACATAGGACCATTACATGAGATATTTAGTACATTTCAGTTCTTATCAAAATTATTTTAATGAAAATTATATTTTTATAATTTTTATATCATTTAATAAAATATTTAATATTTTAAAATACCATTTGGGTAATTTTTACACTATTCATTTCATTACTTTTTAAAAATATCATAACAATATGATATATTTGAAAAACCTATTTGAAAAAATCATTAACATGACAAATTAATATATAAAATTCTTGAATGAAATTAATTACCTCAAATTGTATTTATTTTGTTATTTATAATATCATTTATATGATATTTTGTTTAATTAAACTATTACTCCACCACTATTGTGAAACAAAGTATTTTTATTATTTATATCATAAGAATTAAGAATACAATATTATGATTAAGATAAATATTTAATCATTAAAATTAATATTTATAGTCTAATTTATCATTTGCATTACCTCATATTAGTAATATTTCACTTGTTTCAAAACAAAAGTATGAAAAAATTGGATTTTGTTTGAATAAAATACAATAAAAGTATTAAATTCATCCAAGTAGAACCCATTACTCAAAAAATCATACCAATGATGATTTAGGTTTAGAATAACTCATCTAATAAAATTTATAAATTTTTTATGGTAATTATCATGTATTTTTTATTATTATTTTTACCCTTAATTACCAATTTTACTCATAAATGTTGTAGTAAAAATATTTATTAAAGTTACTATTCATATTTTCCAAAAATGAAACGGGAATATTTAAAAAATTTCAACCTTATGATTGAAAATGTGGAAACCACTTTTCAATTTGTAAAACACATAACAGGATAATAATATTTTAAAATTAATCCTATTGACGGATTGAGAAAACATGATTTTAAAGTGAAACCTTTCAAAAGTTCACAAAGTTTGTTATTAAATTTTAATGTGGAATTAATTCCAATGGCCTAAAATGGATTAAGTAATTAAAAATAATTTATTTATACTTTAAACAAATTAGCAATAAAATTTAACAATATAAATAAATTGGACAAAAAATATGATTTGAACTAATATTATAAATTATTAACCATTCATAAAAATATAAATGTTCTCAGAAAAACAATAAGAATTAATCCAAAGTAAATTTTGATATTTTTCTTTCAATTTTTTTATGTGTCAAATAAAAATTAGAAATGTTTCACGAATTATATTTAAAACATGTTCACCATCAAAATGAGGTAAAATTAACATTTTAAAATATTATATCTTTTTATGATTAGAATTGTATTTATTTATATTTTAAAAATATAGAAATTATTATATGGATTTAAAAACATTTAATAATCATGTGTAAAAATAATATAGTTAGTTATATCCATTATTTTTAATAAAATTTTTAGATGATAACTTCCACTTAAAATAATTATATTAAAAATATAATAATTTTTTGTTTAACTCAGTCTTGCATGAAACATAAGATATTAGAGAAACTCGTTATTTTTTGTAATGTACATTGTTGGAAATAGTGTCACATTTAAGTTAAAATTACTATCAAATTCATAAATAGTAATAAATATTAAAAACACTTATTTTATAATTTCTTGGGATTCTATAGTAACGATATTTGGAAAAAAGATAAACTATGCCCTTAGAATGTATTTCCCATTGAAATTATTTATCGTGTTTAGATGGTAGCCTATTGGTTGGAACTTACACCAATCCTCTCTCAAGTCCACAGTGTCTTACATGTATCTCTTTTGAGTAAGTACATACTTGAGCCCTCACATATATTAAACACATATTTCTTACCTCTAGAGCATGATATTTTTTTGTGAGGAATATTACGTAAAGTTACTATATCGTATAGACAAATATCTAAGAAATAATACTACTCACTTGGTTAATGTATAGTGGTGAAACCACATGTTTGAAGAAGATATATGGGAACCTATGAAAATTATTATTTATAATAATCCTCATTTATTTATATCAAAATTATGAATTTCTAGGGAGGAATTAATTTTAGGGGTGTAGAATATAACACCCTAGGTATTTATGAATTATTATTTTTCATATAAATTTAAACAAATTATGGTTTTTATTGCATGAAACATTGAGTTTTAACAAACCATGATATATTATTAATATTATTACCTAAATACCACATTTGTAACCTTAATGTTCCACATAGTTAATGAATATTAATAAATAATTTTAAAATATTAATTATAATTGGTTTATCAATAAACAACATATCGATACAAAAATTCTTAATTTTTGTAAAAGGCTTTATTTTTTTCAGAAATATTTTTTATTATAAAATGAATATTTTATTATTCTTCTCAACAATAAAAAATTTACAATTAAAAATTATTCAAAAATAACCTAATAAAAAAAATTAAATTTTTAAATAATCATATAAAAATTATCCAAAAAATATTAATTGGGGATTATCTGAAAAGTTTAATTTCTCACTATATAATGAAAAATATTTCTTCTTATTAAAATATCATTTTCATTTGAATAATTTTTATGGTTACATTTTTTAATAAATTGATTTAATAGTAAAAATTCATTAATTATATTTCAATAAATAAAAATTATTTTATTTCTATATTTTTAATATTCAATATTGATATAATGATATTTTAACCCTTCTAACATTTTCTCTATAGAAAAACAATTTCTCATTCTTAATGTGGGTTTAATATTAAATAAAAATTATCCACTTAAGTGAATGGAATTTCAAAAAAATGGATTATATAATTTTAATTAGATTTCTTGATATTATCTAATAAGTTCAATTTAATTTTTGAATAAAATGAATTGTAAAAATAGTAAGAATATTATACCGTGATTACGGTAAAACTTGGTTTAAAAAAGGTTAAAATATAAAGATAAGTGTTAAAAATATCCCAAAAATTACCCAATACCCATTTTATAGCCATATTTTTACTTTATTCTATTTTGGTTTAGTAATGATCCTTTTTGGAGGCTTTTGGAATTTGAAAAATGTGTGTACGCCCTTAATTTTCAAATAATTACAAGTGTGCCGGTCACCTCGCATATAAAAGGCCACCCCTTCTCCCCTCCTATTAAGACATATAAAATATTTTGGAAAATAATACCTAACCAAATCATTTATTTACTTCCCTACTCCCATCGCATAAGATTTATTTTCTTCAAAAATCTAAACCCATAATCCTTTGGGTGAAAATGAAAAGTTGTTGTCTGAAGAAGAGGTAACACGCCTAAATAATAGTTTTTTTATTTCCTCCTACACATTCATAAATTATTAATAAACCATGATGATATAATATCCATATTATATTACATATAATTAGATGTTTTTCTATTAAGTGAATGACCCACAACCCTCTCTTCATCAATCAAATGAGACAGGAAATCATGTGTACGGAAGACTACCATCTCATGAATAAATGTTATTCATATTCCATCACCATCACCCACATCCAGATATAATTATAGATATAATGTTTATATATATATGTTATTTATGAAATTATTATTTTTACTTAATTATGATATGAAATATACCTCTATACATTTCATTCTATGGGAATATAATAACATCGATCATGTGTTTGTTGGGCTATCAACACGTGAAAAAATGTAATTCATTCATGGTTTACATAAAATTTAATAATGATGGGTTTAATGAAAATATATTATATATAGTAAATAAAAAGGATTCTATATTTGTAATATATTGTAATCATTTATTTTTATCAACCCGTTGAGAAAATGGAAACAACATTCATGAATTTGGAAAAACCCACCATCTCCATAAGTGGTGTATTTCATTGTCTATCTATAAATATTACGGATCAAAAAAAGTATATATAAATTGAATATATATTTTATTTATATAATATTTAACATTATAATTATTATGGAATCTATTAAGAAATTTGGAAGAAAAAAATAATAAATCAAAACATACAAGAAAAAAAGTTCTTACCGAAACATGACTTTAACATGGAATTGTTAATAGAATTGTAATAAAATGTCAATACCAAATCATATATGGTCTGATATATATATATAATAAATTTATAATAATTTTATAACATAAGGTTTGAACGTGTATACAGGATGTTGAGACGTTAGATAATTTGTTTTTGACTCAATTTTCTATCGATAAGACATATGTTATGTGATGCGCCTATATTTTTTTTAGATATATATAATTATAAATTGACATATAATATAATTGATTTATTTATTCTTATGATATTTTATGCTTTATTTTATTTTTATCCCTCATGTGGCATATAATTCAACGTTACCAAAGTGGTAGATATTTTATCTTATAATGTTTTTAGTTATGATTATGATGACAAAATATTATAATCCATCTCTCATGAAACTCATATATTTTGTTAACCTATTTTTATTTCATCCAAATAATATTTCTCCCTTCATTTTCCTCTATTTATTTACTATTTATTTTAACATAATTTTTTTAATAAAATTTTTATTTATTTCTCTCTTTGGTTGAAAACCCCATTTTATTCCAAAACTATTTCTTCTTAAGGTTTTTTCAAAAAAGAATTTTTCATGTCCACGAAATGATTTATTAAATAAATATTTATACATGTTTGGTTTTTTACAAAATGTTTTGAACTGAATCTTCATGTCATTTTCAAAATAATTAATTTATTTTCGAAAACCATGAAAGAAAACTATATTCAAACATGTGGGACATGAATATAATTATCTGTCCTCATTGGAAATAATTTCATTGACAGTTCCATTGTAATACTTAAAATGAATTTCGAAGAAAATTATTTTTAAATTTTATCATTTTTTAAAATGATTCTATTCAATTGAAAAGTATATTTTCCATACGAAATATTTTAAATGGCCATTCGAAATAACATTCCTTGTAAGACAATAGTTTTTTATGTTACCTCTTCCTTATTGAAGATATAATCCAAGGATACCATTATTAATATTTTTCTGATAGTTTCATAATTTTTATGGAATGATGAATATGAAACCAGTTTCTATTCTTTAAGTTATACTGTGATGATTTTTAGTAAATATGTTCCCTTTTGACTTTTCCATTCCATTATGTTTTGAAAATCACCAACTCATTTTCTTGAGGAAAATTATCTTTATCTGAGAAATATTTTCATAAAGAAAATATACTTTCTCTAAAAACATTTTTGACTTTACCTATTTTTTTCATTTTCTGGTCTAGTTTCTTTCAAAACTAAGAATATCCATAGTTTTCTTAATTCAAAAATCGGATCCCTATCTAACTGAGAACCTTACAGTTCCTTCGAATCTTATTTACCCAGAATTTTGAATCTTAATTCTCTAGAAATTTTTCTATGATTTCTTCTGAAATCTAATTCCTAATTCTCAGATATAAGGCTCTAATTTATTTAGAAATCTGACTCTAATTTCTTCATTAATCATAATCTAATTTCTCCTAAAATCATACACGAATTTCTCCTGAAATCATACTCTGATATCTCTTGAAATTATACATTGATTTCTTCTCAATTTAGACTTTTACTTCACTTGATATTTGAATCTAGTTTCCCTTAAAGTGAGACTCTAGTTTCTTCAAAAATCGGACTCTGATCTCTCTTGAAATTGGACTCTAATTTCTCCAAAAAACAGACTCTGATTTCTCCAGAATTTAGACTCTGATATCCTTATAAATCTGATTCCATTTTCCTCAAAATTTAGAATTATAAGTCCCAATAAATCCTATTCTAAATTCATTCTAATTCAAACTCTGAATATTTATTACTTCAGATTACGATTTTTCATGATTTTAGAAACTGTTTCTCACTTCCTTATGAATTTGAATAAATTATTTTCATACAATTACCACATTTTCTTAAAGTAAAATTTCAATTTTGAGATCCTAAACATGTAAATGTTTCATAATCATAACAATGTTTTCCTTGAATATTTTTATTTCTTAAGCATGTAAACTTTTCTCAAGTTTTCTGAGAAGAAAAATTGTATTATGATCTATTTTTAAGATAACCATTGGCTAAGAGACATATTTAACGGTCACTCTGAGATTTATGGAAACATATTTCTATTGGAGGAGGGAGATGATCATTATACCCTTTTCCAACAAATACCTCGTCCATTTGAATATTTGAATAGTGAATTTACACATCTAGAGAATACATGTTTTGATATTGTGAAGTGATTTCTAGATAGAGAGAGACTCTCACGCATTGTGTGATCGGAGAACATCATGTTCATCCTTGAACATCTTTTTTACCTCAGTTCGACTCTGATTGTTGTTGTATATAATTGATGGCTTCTGAGGATAGGAATACAGAGGTACCATCTATCTTAAAGTTCGAGGGGTTCCGAGGATAAGAACATAGAGGTACCAACTACTTTAAAGATAGAGGGATTTCATGGAGAGCTTGATATATTCTAATATTCTTATTGAGGGATTACTATGGTGTGGGTAATATAGAAATTATTGAAAATATAAATCAAGTGACCTTTATCCAAAGATTTTGGATACATTTCTCTTTGTGTTAAAATACTTCTTATACCAATTTACTTCTTGTTGTTCTAAGATTTAATTCTATTGTTTTTTATTAAAGAAAGAAATTATAACATTTTAGTAAATTCTTATACTTGTATACATTGATAAATAAGATTCTATATGATTTAAGTTATAATATTTTCTGAAGAAAACTTTTATTAAGTTTCTTTGTCGGATTAATTATTTGAAACCTAAGCAAGTTAGTATATTAGTTACGAACTAATGAGGGTTTTGGAATCCATCTTTTTTAACTGTGTTATAAATAGACTGTCTTAAGTATAAAAACATTGGTTTTTAAACCTCCAATTCACCCCTAGTAATTGAGCATTAAATCTATATTTCGATACTACAGGTGGTATTAGAGGAGGTCTCTGAAATACATATACTTGCATATAAGTTTTCTTTCTCAACATTCTTTGTTTAACCATTCATGTTCATGTTTTTCGGTTGATTTTATAAATCCGTTTTTTATAATCTCATGTTACTAATCCTTTTTTGTAAAACATATTTTTTATTTTTCTTATAAAATTCAAGGAATTAATGTTGGTTCTATAGATAGTCTAAATCCTACCAGGCCACAAATTAGTGATAGAAATGATTATAAGTACTGGAGTGATAGGATGAAGACTTTAATTATTAACACAGCAGTATATAATATTTTCATTCTCACCGGTGAATACAAGATTCCTGACAAATAAATCAAAACATTCACAAATCCATAAAAACAAGAATATAAACTGAACTAAAAGGTACGAAATACTCTTTTACATTCCATGAACAAGAAAATATACATCCAAATAACCTCTTATGGAGTAGATAAAAGTATCTATAAGAAACCTAAAGTTACACACTTTGAAACAAGGAAAGTGATCGAAACAAGAACACCTATGTTAAGAGCTGAATAACATGGATTTTTATTCTCTTATGGAGAATGTGTTTGTAAATTAAAATAATGATTTATTAGTATCATCAACAGTCTTCAATATATTGGAGAAAATGACTTGATCAGGAAATTATTATAGATAATATAATTGATATCATTCCCAAGGAGTGGGAATCTAAAACAACAGTTATTGATGAAAATAATAATGTATATAACATTAATCTCGATGAGTTATTTGTAACTCTTCTTCATCATGAATCATGAATGAAGTGAGATGCAGACATTAATAATAAGAAGAATGTTAATGGAAGAGTTTCTTTCACTTCTCAATCTAAATCTAAGACTCCAAAAAGGGTAACCAGATCTAAATATAAGAAAGATGTTGTAATATATGAATCGAGTGACAATGATTAGTCAAATAATGAACTGGACAATCATTATCGAAGTATGAATAAGATTGTAAGAAAGAAATATACTCATTATAGATACAATAAGATCAACAGAAATGACAAGAATGATTCTGAAGTAACTTATTATAAATAAAAAAAGGTATGGATATATCAGACCTGATTGTCTTGTGCTCAAGAGAAAAGACATAATAGATGAGAATTTAGAAAGGAAATGAAATATGTACTACAAATATAATGTATTAATTTCCATAAATCTAATGACACCAAGAGTGCTATTGGTGTTGACTCTTCTGATGAATCCTCAGAATACGAATCTTCTAGTCAGAAGAATATTGGTCTTATAACTAGATTACATATTGAAAATTAGTGTCTTATGGGTAAGGTACACAATGCTGAAACTATAAAAAATATTTATTTAGATGATAATTTTCCTAGTGAATAATATTATGAATCTTTGGATGAAGAATCTTCCTCATCAAAAGATAATACTTTACCTACATTTGAAGAATCCTCTAGATTTGGTAAATTATATGAGAATAATAACATTAAGATAAAAAATGATTTAGTGAAATCAAATTCTAGAATCTCTGTTTTAACAAAATAAGTATTAGATCTTTCAAAATTTCATTATTAAGAAACCCTTGATTTCAAAAATATTTTTTAATACGTTAAGAATGTTAATTATTATAAGGATGACCTTTCCAAGGAACCTGAACATGTTATTTATAAGTATAATGTTCTATACAATAATCCAAACCCTAAAACTAATAACTATGTAGATAAGAATTTAGTCATCATACTAAAATCTGAAATATTTTCCTAAAAAAAATTTATCAAATTTCACTTCTGGAAGGAAAGAAATTGATAAAAGGTATTCATATCTTCATCCTCTTAGGAATAGTTCTTGATTTGGTTATACTAATTAAAAACTTCTTTTTATTCATAATCATTTTGGTACCCAAAGTGCTCCATTTTTACTACATGTCAATGTGGTGGAAATTGGGAGAAACATTTTTCATTAAATAAAATCCAATTCTTAGGATTTGATAAAGCATAAATTTCTATGAAAATGTGGATACACAATATTTTACTTTCTAACAAATATTGATCCAAGAATGTTTGGATTCAGAAAGTCTAACTATTTTATTTTCGTGAAAAAAAGGAAAGGTAAACAATAATAAATAGTACATGGATAGTGGATGTTCTCAACACATGAGTGGTAACACAAACATCTTTGAAAATATTATCAAGATGAAAGGGGGAAAATTAACTTTTCGAGATAATGTTTCGGGATAAATTGTTGGTATATATAACTATATTCTTCTTGGAAAGGCTTTAATTTCAAATATTTAATTTTCTAAAGGTATTAAGAAAACATTATAATAATAATCCAATTATGTGATAAAGGTTACCTTGTGAATTTTAGGAATGATAAATGCCTAGTAAAAATTTCAATGAAATAGTTTATTCTCATTACCCATTGGCATGAGAATGTTTATACACTAAAATTATAATCCATTAGGATCTAATACCTACTATTCCATATTTAAATATAAGATCAATCTAGGTTATGTCATAGAAGGCTTGGACACTGTAACCTTAGGTAACTATGAAAAATATCAAATAACAGACAATTTAAGGATCTATGAGAGCTTATATTTGATTTTTCAAAAGTCTGTTATCCTTATCAATAGGTAATTCATCATAAGTAAAGATTTAATTCAATTAATAAAATATTAACCTTTGATGTATTATTTATAGTGCATATGAATATTTTCTATCCAACATATACTAGACATATTGGAGGCAAATACTATGTATTTTTTTACTTAATGATTACATGAGATTTACATGGGTTTATTTTCAGGTAATGAAATTTGAATTCATTACTTATTTTAATTATTTTTCATATAAAGTTAAAAATGAGAAATACTATCCATTGATAAATATTTATAGTGATCATAGGAGAGAATTTTAAAATTCATATTTTGAAACAATTTTAATTAAGAAAGGAATTACTCATATCTTCTCGGCTCCAATAACTCCTCAACAAAATGGTGTTGCAGATAGAAGAAACTGAATTCTTCAAGAGATAACTAGAACCATGTTAATTGAATATTATATTTCTAAACATATTTGGGTTGAAGCTATAATTACTTCTTGTTATACTATAAATAGAGATTTAGTCAGACGTTTTCTTAATAAAACACAATATAAATTATGGACCGATCGAAAACCAAAAGTTTCTTACTTCAAGGTACTTGGATGAAAGTATTCATATGGAATGCTAATGACAAATTACATAAATTCCCACCCAAATACGATGATGGAATTTTCATAGGCTATTCCGCTACTTCTAAGGATTATAGAGTTTTAGAAAAAATTATTGTACAGTTGATGAAATAGTATATGTTAAATTTGAAAAAAGTGATCCTTTTGATTCTAAAGAACCCCAACCTAAATATTCAGATGTTTCTTCCAAAATTTATTATAAAACATTGATGGAAAATTATTCAAAAAAGGAAAACACTAAAGAAATTTTTTTGATGTTTTTACCATATATGTTTTTTTCCTTTGATGAACATGTTTTACAAAACCTAAATCAGTTGTTTTATAAGACTCAGCCTAGTGATGGTATCATTGGGGATGTGAATCAACCCATAATTATTAGAAGTTATTTGAGAAATAAAGTAGAACATCTAGAATTTCGTTCCCAATTAGAACTTAAAAGCAAAGATAAATATTTTGGTAATGATTATTGGATTAATGCAATGCAAGATGAACTAAATTAATTCAAAAAGAAAAAATTCTGGACATTAGTTGAAGCACTTAAAGAAAATTCTATAATTAGAGTAAATTTGGTCTTCAAAAATAAATGTAATGAAAATGGAATCATTGTATGAAATAAAGAAATATTAATTGTTAAAGGTTATAATCAACAAGAAGGAATTGACTATGAAGAAACCTACACTTCAGTAGCTAAACTTGAATCTATTCGTATTATACTAACCTATATAGCATTATTTAATTTCAAACTTTTTCATTTGGATGTGAATTGGTTTTTACTTAATGGATATGTTCAAGTGGAAGTGTATGTTGAACAACCTCATGGTTTTTAGGACACAAAACATCCTGAACAAGTTATTGAACATAAAAAATATTTATATGGACTCGAACAAGCACATAGTGCGTGGTATAATAGAATTATAATATTTTTGTTACAAAATAATCATGTTAAGGGGACTAATAATCCAAACCTTTTTATAAGGAAAGATAAGAAAAAAAATTAATTATTCAAATTCATGTTGATGATATCTTATTCGAATCAACTCAACAATCCTTAACTAATTATTTTGTGAATCTCATGAAATCTATGTTTCAAATGATTATGACGGGTGAGTTACAATTCTTTCATGGTTTTAAAATCTCTCAAAAACCAAAAGTAACTTATATATCTCAACATATTTATATAAAATATCTTATTAAGAAGTATGGATATGAAAACACTAAAAGTATGAGTACTCCAATCAGTACCTCAAAATCTCTTGACTTTGATGAAGCTATAAAACCAATAGATCAAACATCATTTATAGGAATGATATGAAGTTTATTATACATAACAGCTAGTCTCCCAAACAGAATCATTTTCGTATGTTTATTTTTAAGATATCAAACCATTCAAAAGAAATCTAATTTAAAATAAGGGAAAATAATTTTTCATTATTTAATGGGAACCATGGATTTAGGACTTTTCAGTTATTCTGGAAATGAATTTGTTCTGAAAATATTTTCATATGATAAATTTGGTGTATGAAAAAAGGATAGGAAATTTACATTCAAAATATGTCATTTCTTAGCAGATTCATTAGTCAATTTCTCATGAAAGAATAAACACTCAGTATCCCATTCCACTACTGAAGCTGAATATGTGGCAGTTGGAAGTTGTTATGCTCAAGTGTTATAGACACACACTCATATACAATAGAATGAGTTTTTCTAAAACACAGATACATTTTTTATAATACTAGTGGTATTTCCCTAAACAAAAACCATGCACACCACTCCTATAAAAATCACATAGATATTAAGAATAACTTTTCTAGGGACCACACACTTAAAAGAGATATTATTCATCGATTTATTAGAATGAAATTCAAACATACTAGAAAATTTAAAAAATAATTTACGTCCGTTAAATTTTAATACATTAAACAAAATATAAGAATGATAATCATAAGGTAATAATCCATATTTAATTTTTTTAAACATATCAGCTTATATTAAGATACTCCTTTTCATAGGAGGAGTACATATGTTCACTGTTTTATATTTTCAAAAAAAATTCCCCTTAAAAATATTTTAAAACCTAAAATTTTTCTTTATTTTTTTTTTTGGAACCCAATGTTTTTCATTCTATAGGAAAATTTCTGGAACCTATGTTCATGAAGAATAACATTAGATAAATTGAAAATTCATTCTAAAAAATATGGAAGGTATGTTTCCTTATATAAATATTCCTAATTATATATTTATTTTTGTGTTCGTATTTCTATCTTGTTTTAAGAAAACATTATCAGATTCAATTTCCTTAAATTCTCTTTTTTCATTAAAACCTCAAAATATTGAAACCATAAAATTTTTTATTTGGTATTGATATAAACTGTGAGAACAGATCAAGCTAATCTATACCATTATATTTATTTGGAAATACAAACCATCTCTCTAAAGCCTATATAAAAGACCCCCCTATTCATGTCCCACATCGTTTGTCTCAGTGTTTTCTTGTTAAAGCTATACCTCCATTAAAATTAGTTGTCTAGATTTCTCTATTTTCTTAATCTCCAAATGTATCTTGATATTTCATCGTAAAATCTGACAGCCTCCAACAACAAACTTAAGGATTGGTTAATCTACTAAGAATGGTTTTTAGAGAAGAATTTCATTTTTAAGTATGATTATATGATTTTAAAAATCGTTATGAATAATTCATGGGAAAGCCTTTGTATTTCCAACCCAAATAATCAGGATCTGGTTATCCTGATCTACTAATATAATTCTATGATATAGTTAGTTTTTATGAACAAGGAGGTAGATGAATTTTTTATTTTATGATATATGGTAATATATATTCCATATATTTCGACTAAGAAGCTAGTAATTTGGATATTCTTTATGAAGGAGAGGCTATCTTTTTTATCATAAGTTTCCTGATAATGAAGGTACATTGGAAAAGGTAAATGAAATTGAGTTCCTTCATATTAAAGGAGTTATGTCACTAGAGATCAAACTTCTTTCAACTTCTTATGGATTTCTATCCTTGTGGATGCAAGTTTTTCACATTCTAAGAAAGGGAGACAAGGATTCCCTTAAGAAGTGAGATATATTCATGATGGTTTTATTGGTAAATCTAAAAAAGATAAACCTCATAATGTAAATTCACTTGACCATCAGTAATATCAATATTGGAACCCTCAAGTCTCATATAATAATTTATCCAAAAATCATTTCAATGATTATGGTCCTTTCCCTAGAATCCATCAAAATTCATTAATGCTAAAAACCCATATTTTTCATGATAATTTTGTGGAGTGATGACACTCTAAGAATTATTTAGATCAGTTTTAGTATTAAAAAAAGTATAGTTCTTTGAACTTCCAAATATTGAGGTTCATACTACTAGTAAGAATGAAAAATTAAGAGAAAATTCTATTCAAACCCCAATGAAATGAAAAGATAATAAACTAGAACTGAAATAGATATCAGGGGTACTAGAATTAGTATCTGCTCCACCCATGCCAAAAAAGAAAAAGACATTTTCTAATGAAGTGATATCCATGTTTGGAGAGAAAAAGATGGAAAATAATGAAGGAGATATACTTTTTATCTTATAACCTACAAAGGATAATGAAAATTTCAAGAAACTAAAGATCTTGAAAAGAAATAAGAAGAGAAAAAGTTAAAGAAGAAGATTTCAGAAGCTGTGATTTTCCAAACATTTCATATAGATACATATAACACATCTGATAAAGTTTAGGTACCATAATACTTATTTAAATAATTGGTTCATATTGAAACTATTGGTATAGATAATAGAAATATATTTTCAATTCCAAAACCCACGTTTGATGAAGAAAATGTATAGTAAGTAGAAGAAAAATAATAATTATAATAGGAATACGAAAGTTAATATGTAATCAAAATGGTGGAATAATATTCGGAGAATGAAAGTCCTTCGGACAAGTTGTATATCAGTAATTTATAAGTTGAATAAAACAAGATAATATCATAAGGGAAATAAGATAATGCATATAATGAGGTTGATAAACCTTAAGATGATGAAAGTAGTAATCATTATTTTATTCATCCTAATGATGTTTGGGAGGGTGATGATAAAGTTTTTGATGGTGATGCAAGAATGATTCGTGTTTCTGATAGTGGGCATGGGACACTGAAAGTTGAGAAGGCAATCTATAAAGTGAGATAGGAAAGTCTGTGGATGTTGATTCATGTAGGAATGATGTGGTTGAAAACTCCACGAAATATGTTTTTGGAACATCTAAGAGGGAAGTATAAAAGAAACATAAATTTTCCTCCCTAGAAAAGAAATCTTCTTTAAAATATTCATCTTCTTTGGGGAAAGATTTTGTTGTTTAATCCTTGAATACGATAGTGAATTCCATTCTTTTATTTCCATGAATTAACTCTAGATTCCATGTGATTCAGCAAAAAATAAATTAGAAGTCATATTAAAAAATCATTCTCATGGAAAATTTTTCCAAACATGAAGCTGATTTTAAGAGTTTTTACATTGGTTATGATGCTTATAAGATATCATGCCAAGAAACAACAAACTAGTCTAAGCCAGTGATTTATGATCAAAAAATCATGGATGATTACCAGGATTTAGTAAAGGATGCCTTGGATAAGTCATTTGACATGATCCATAACTTTTTAATAAGTCTTTAAGAAAAACTGAATCTCAGGAAAGTTACCTGGATGCAGAAAGATAAATACCTAAATGGAAAGTTTAATTATGTTTCATTAAATTAGAAAATTGAATGAGAACTTAGGGAAGAGTTGGAAGAAAAAATCAAAGAGAAAGAAGAGGTGATAAGGTCTCAATGTGAAATTCATGCATCTCAGAAATAAAGGACGAATGATATCGAAAAGAATATTTATGTTAAGGAAGGGATGCTCAAATATTTTAATGATGATCATAAAGAGTTGAATAACTTGAAGGAAACCATGAGTAAACAAATTCCAATGGAAATGATTAATGATGAATGATTTTCTAAAATTATAACTTTTATTGTATTTTCTATGTAACAAAATATTCTCATCTTAATGAAATTTTGTTATCATTCCATTTTTTTCCTTCTATATTCCTAACATTTGAGGTACATTTTTTTCCCTCCATTACTATTGGAAAATGACAATGGGGGAGAAAATAATGATAAAAATAATATTAATAAATAATATGTCTATGTAAGGGGAAGATTACATAAAGAATATATTATTAAGAAAGAATAAATCACTTCTCTAAGAAAAAAAGAATACGATCCCAAGGGATTTCAAAACCTAAGGGAGTTTTATTCATATTCATTTGAGGTCATAATGAAAGAAAAGGGAGAAAAATATTTCATTTAATGTTCAAAACATGAAAACATTATTCCATATAATCTTTTATATAAAGTTGTTTGTTCTTCCCAGAAAGAGGGGTATTGTTGATTCAATAAGTTCCCTCATGAAATTTCCATTCCTTTATGTTTTAAAAGTCCCAAACACATTTTCTCGAGGAAAGTTATATTTTTCAAAGGCAATTTTTCACAAGGAAATTATACATTCTTTAAAAATATTTTGGTCTTTACCTATGGATTTCATTATCTTATCTAGTGTTTTCCAAATCCAATACTAACCATGATTTTCTTTACTCAAAATTTACATCCTTTTCTCACTCAGAACCTTACAGTTCCTTCAAATATGATTTCCTCCGAATTGTGAATCTGATTTATCTAGAAATAATACTCTGACATCTCCAAAAAATAGTGATTGAATTATATGATATCGGACTTCAGTTTCATCAGAAATTACTCTGATATCGTTATAAATAAATCAATGATTTTTCCAGAAAACATACTCTTGTTTCTTCAAAAAATAGACTATGATTTCTTTTCAAATCATACTCCACATTATTTTCAAATTAATCTCTGATTTCTCCTAAAATCATACTCTTATTTCAACTGAAATCAAACTCTAATTTCTCCAAAAATTAGACTTTGATTTCTCTTGAATTTAGAATCTGAAATACTTATTAATAATATTCTGAATTCCATAGAATTCAGTCTCCAAAAATATATTATTTCATAATTCGATTGTTAATATTTTTATACTCCATTTCACACTTTCATAAAAATACAAATAAATGATTTTCTTACATTTACCTCATTTCTATAAAGTAACATTTCATTTTATCAGATCCTAAACATGTTCATGTTTCTTAATCATAAATTTTTTTTCCTTAAATATTATTAGTTCATAATTAGGTTAATGTTTCTCAAATTTTCTTAAATAAAAAGATGTCATACAATATATTTTTAAACTAAATGTTGGCTGAGTGACACATGTATAGGTCCCTCTGAAATTTAAGGAGAAATATGATAGTTGGAGGAGGCAGCCGACTATTGGAATCTTTGCCTATAAATACCCAATCCAATTGAAGATTTAAATAGTGTATTGACACATCTAGATATTACATGTTTTGATGTTGTGAAGTTATTTATATATATATATATAGATAAAGAGAGAGACTCTCATGCTTTGTGTAATTTTTAAACATCATGTTCAGCTATGAACAAGTTTTTCAGCTTAGTGCGACTCTGATTAATGTTGGGTACAATCGAGGGCTTTCAGATATAGGAAGACATAGGTTCTAACTACCATAATGTTCAATAGCTTCTAGGGATAGGAAGACAGAGGTGTCGACTAACTTAAAGTTTGCGGTCCTTCAATGATTGAAATCTATATTTTTATATTCTTATTGAGGTATTACCTTTGAGTGGGTAAGATATAATTTCATTAAATTACAAATCAAGGGATATTTATCAACGGTTGTTGGATACCCTTCACTTTGGGTTAAAATATCTTTTATATATATTTACTTCTTGTTGTTATGAGATTTAATTTAGTTGTTTTTTATTAAATAAATAATGTATAACATTATTATACTTTCTTATACATGTATACTTTGATAAATGAGATTCTATACGATTTAAGGTAGAATCCTTTAATAAGTAAATATTTATTAGGTTTTTTATTGGATTCATTATCCAGATCTAATGAAAGTATGTTGTTAGTTAAGAAATAAATAGGGTTTGTAAATCCATCTTGTTTAACCTTGTTAGACATATATTCTCTTAAGGATAAAAAACATGTTTTACCCCTATAAATCACCCCCTGTTTTAATTGAGCATCTAAATCTATATTTCTATCCTAATGATGAAAATTATATAAAACCTACTTATTTTCTTAGGGTATACTTTGATGAAATGATTAAATTATTATGAAAAATCCCCTTTTTCCATTTGTGATGATATGATTAAATTTTTATAAAACCCATTTTATCTCATGTGTTATGGTATTATAGATTTTTTATGATTTTGTGTAACACATACAAATTATTTTCATTTAGTGAAATTTTGGGCTGATATCTACTTCTAATGCATTGGAAAATGATTTATATCTATTTAGATAGAATGGAATGGAGTGTTGAGTATACTAAGTTTGGTAAGATAATTTTTCTATAATAATATTTTTAGGAGTGAACAATGACTACTAGGATAGTTTGGGGGTTATCCCAGTCCACAATTATATCGTTAGTAGTGATCCGTGACAAATATGGAATTAATTTTATATTCTTATGTGTATACCAAAAATCTATGTCTTTTACCAATGTTATTCTCTCATGGATCATGTTATTTGATTCCCTTATTATTCATGACTTGTAAAATGAAAATATTTATTCTATGAATCATTATTATGATATTTGATATACAGGATATGGTTTTGAAATTTCATGATCATGTTATTGTACTCCAATGTTCATGTTATGTTTACGTATCTCACCTATTTACCCTTACTAAGAGTTTAAACTCACCCTTTTTATTTTACTTTTCATTAGGATAAGAATAATGGTTTTATGTATGGTATGTCTAGTAAGAGTAATACAGGGGAAGATATTTATGAAATATGTTGAAGAGAATTTATTAAATAAAATTTATTTTAGTTTTGTCTCTAAAATTATTATACTATTATGATCAGCAGTCATGTTTTTATTTAATGTAATGTATATTCATCTAAATAGATATATTATATATGTATACAATGTTTGGAAATTATAACACATATGATAAATTATAGGGAATTACATAACCATGGTTCCCCTTTGTCATTTTTGGTTATTGTGGTGTTATCCAAATAGAGGTAGGTGTTATGGGTCAAACTAAGACTGGATACATCTTGGTCCCCATCAAATACCAATTTTGGCATGGTGATTCCATGGTATCTAGTGGGGAGGGGAAAATGCCCAGCCCTAGGATTTTTTTTAGATCAGGGAAGAACAGACCATGGATGATCTTTTTTGATTGTTTCATTATAGAGCATGGTGAGATTGACTCCATTGAGCTAGCTGTATAAAGCCATATGATCCTTTTCAAGGTTAAATCCCCTTTTCCAACACATAAATTAATTGTATTTGGAAATATTTTCTTCTATTTTATTGATTCACAAACCCATCACACATACTAATCTACTTAATGAAAAGTCCTGGTTTATTTATCTCATGTTTCTTTGTAGAAGTAATGATAATCCATTGTAATTTTGATCTTGTGGTATGTTTATCAATTTATCTTTATACATAATTTTTTTTACTTTAAAGAAATGTCTATTTTTTAGATATACCACATTTATAGAGTTTTTTTCAAAATTTCAAATTTCCATAGTTTGGGTAATAATAAAAGCATCTATTAAATGAGTGTATGTCTATGATAAAAAGATATGTGGCTCTATCATTTTTTCCAAAAAAACCACCCTATTTAATTTATGTGTATGTGATGTGTGGTCACACCAAAACAACATTCATTAATGATAAAATATAAATTAATATTTTTATCCTAAATAAATAAATAACACTCATCTATTGTCAATGAGTGGAAAGTTAGCATATATATGGGGAATTATTCCACCATTCATATTGTGAGTGACCTTACAAGATAAATTGTAAGGTAAATAAGATTCCATTATAGTGCCATAGATGTGAAGTGTTTCGTTGTCTCTATGATTTAGGAATCCTACTATGTTAACATGGATCCCATTACTATGATTAAATGATTAAGTATACATGTAAAATTGAATGATATAATATTAATAAATTGAATGAATATGTTAAATCCCACATGGATTTATATTAATGATACTTTTTGGAATTCCATGGTTTAATATCCATTGGATTTGATTTGATGACACTTTTTTGGAATTCCTCAAGGAATTACTTCTTGAATTCAATTTTAAGAATGTATTTAAAATACATTGGGTAAATCAACCTTATATTCAATGAGATCAATATTTTTTGAAATAATTAGGGAAACCCCCCTTGGATTTGTTTTGATGCCCCGTGATGGAATGTCTCAGGGAAATATGTAGTGAACTCAATGTGATGAAACCTATTTGAAATGCATGGGGGAAATTCTTATTAGATTAAAATAAAGAATTATGTTAAAATGACATACGTAAATACCTTACTAATTCAATTTCATTACACTTGTTCAATTTACATGGGGAAATCCCCATTATAATAAATATGACACACTTTTTTTAATACCTTAAGGAAATACCCATTGGATTCGTTTTGTTAAAACATACTATAATACCTTTTGGGAAACTATGAATGGATTTGGTTGTATTAGCCATTCTTGGAATGCCTCAGTGTAACCTAATTAGTCTTATTTTTTTTTAATTCTTTGAAAATATAAGATGTTCTCATCAGATAATTTTTGGTCTAGATGAGTTACTATGGAAGGAGACATCCTGATTAGGATGAATTTGGTATGTTAGACCATAGGTGTAACCTTAGAAGATAGGTTTACATAGTTATTTATTTATTTATTTATGGCTCTGACATTTTAATATGGACCACATCATGCACTAATTAATATTCCTAGATATAATTAAGATGAAATTAGTGATTTCCTATAATTTCATACTCAGAACATTCTAAGGCTACTAGTTAATAGATGAAAATATTTTTTTTGTACAAATGATGAGGTAAAACACCATACATATGATGCTAAATATTGATGGCTAGGATAGAGTATGAGAGTTTGGTATTAGGCTTGGACCGAGAACATTTTTGGTTGTAAGTCCCCAATTTTTACACTTTTCCTTTTTGGGATATTTATGTATATGAAATTCATTTGGATTCATGACTATTTGAAATTTGTATATCGTTGTTTTTTCTATAAAATGGGATGTGATTACTTAGTTTCACTTTTCTAGTTATCCCATTAATTTTTTATCATGATGGTGTATGTGATTTTTATTATTTCCAAAAAAAATAACTCTGATATGCATGTATAGTATCCTTACCTATCCCTATAGACTCGAGATTCTATTCACCAGCCAATAGAGTATATAGAGTGAAACCTAATGTCCAACATAAGTCTCCTTTTTATCATTGATTATTTGGTGCCGACAGAGGGAGCACTAAAATAATTTATGATAGAGTTCTTAATATTTATTATAGCATTGGCTATCCTCTAGATAATTTATAGACATTATATGTTCCAATTTTCAAGGGCTCCATCACCTCAGACCTCCTTAAGGATTTATTTTAGTTCCTTTCACGACCTCTTTAACAAAATAATAATAATAATGCATTATTATATGTTTGGAAATTATTTTAAAACTCTAGTAAATTATTTAATTCTTGGCCAACTGTTTTTTTTTATCAATATTGATTTGAAAATAAATCATATATTATACATGATTAATTTATTTTATTGGATTCTTGACTTAATATACTATAACATGAAATAAAAATTCTATCAATTTTAAAATAAAAAAAAGTTTAATAAATATTTCTAAATGAAATACTTTAGTTGTGAAATATTTTTAAAAAGGGTATTAAACATTTTAGATAATTAATTTGTTATAATATTTTAATTCATATAGACTATATTAGTCTTTTTGTATTTTTAAGTCTTATTTGGTTGAATGAAAATATTTTTATTTTATTTTAACGAAAAACCTATGATGGGGTAATTTTACATCAAGATTATTTTATATAATTGTTTGATATATATAGATGGATAATTCATTTAAATTAAATTATTGGTGTTTAAATTTATCCATTTCATAGAAAAACTTATTTTTTTCAAATAATAATATTTTTTGGAATAATTTTATTATGCATGATTTCAAAATTCATTAATTTTTAAGAAATAATCATTGAAGAATATTTAGTTTTGTTACATATGTAAAATTAAAAACATACATTTTTAGGATGTTTTTTGAACTAGTTTGAATTTATTGTTTTTAGATTCCACTATAAAATAATGTTTTTAAAATTTTAAAAATTAATTAATGTATAATTAATTTCTATTAGTTTATTGAAAATGAAATATATATGTATTCCTCCATGTATATTTATGTATTAATTTTTTCACACATTATATTTTTTACAAAATGATACTTATTCATCTAATGTATTTTCAAACATGTTCAATTAATAGGTTTATATGATAAATATAATGTTTACAAAGAACAATAATATTGTTCTTCTAGTTCAGATTACATATAATTGTGGGTTTTTTATAATGGGAAGAAATAATACATGTTTATAAGTTTGAATATAAACATTATAATGTTTATTTTATTTCATATGAAATATAGGTACTTGTGTTCTTAAATATATTATAAATATTTGAAATTTTATCCTTTCTTTTGGTTTTATGATAGAGTGGAATTTGTTAATTTATGATAATAAGGGATTTTTTTATTAGTTTTTGGACAAAAATTTTAATATAATTGTTTGGATGTTGAAATTAAATGAGATGTTAATTCTAATGATTAATAGTATTCATCTATATTTTTAAATAAATTAAATAGTAATGGAGGATTTATTACTCATGAACCACATGAGGACTAAATCGTTGTTTGGATGAATCATTATTTTCAAAAGGTTGTTATTATGGTTTAGTGTGTTAAGTAATCTCATTACATAATATTTGTTTTTTCATTTGTAAAAAAAAGGGTTTTATGAAAATTATTTTAATGATGCCTTCATTTTTTATGAAATTACATATATTTTAATAAGTGTATTCCTTTGGTTACAGTGATATATATATCATAAGGTGTGTTTGAGAGTATTAAATTTATCTCAAAACAACTAATTTAGAATGGGTTTTATGATATTGATGGGTATAAATTATTTTGACACTCTCCTATATTCAAATTTAATAATTTAGTCTTCATCCTCTGGTAACATGTCGGAATATACATGTTGGGCTATAATTTGATTAATTTTTTGATGATAACTGAAAATCTGGAATTTTGAGTTTTTAAATGTGTTTATATTTTTAGAATATTTATGAGATATTCTAATGAAACAATTTATTAAATGAGTAAAACTAATTTAATCATGTTTATAAAATATAAACCAATACATAAATAGATAAGTTTTAGTGTGTTTTAAGTCTTGAAAAAATTCATGTCCATAATTACAATGAATCCGATTAAGTCATATGTTCTCTCCAAATCATTGGTTTTGTTAGAAGTATTAAAATGTTTAAGAATGGTGTCCTGAAAAACATGCAAGTCATTCTAATGGAACAT
The DNA here is from genome assembly GCA_963277665.1 of Viscum album. Taxonomy (NCBI): domain Eukaryota; kingdom Viridiplantae; phylum Streptophyta; class Magnoliopsida; order Santalales; family Viscaceae; genus Viscum; species Viscum album. The sequence goes on along the minus strand of OY728162.1, from coordinate 363,954,559 downwards.
GCATAATTACTGCATGGTTTACCAAACTATGAATATTCAAAATTATTTCCCAACTATACCCATATAGTTGGCCAATATTTATGTAAATTTTTCAAGTAAACAATGCCTGTTTAGATCACCTCTAGTACCATATACACATTTATAGAAAAAATGAGGTATTTCATTAAGGCTATATATTTTCTATGATATGTATATATGGGATATACTATACAATATCTTATAATAAATCAGAGAATAAAACATTTATAAAAAGATTTTATATGGGGTATATCATATAATATTATTCATACGTAATCCAAATACATGTAATATGATTTCACACAACATCTTTGATCAATCATATTATTCGAATGAAGTTTAATCACAAGGATTTGCGTGGGAAAGTCAAAAGGCATGATAACCATATCATATGATAGTCTCCATGTAATTTTATTCCATCGATAGTGATACCAAATGATAACTATTACTGCTTCAATAAATACTATAGATATTTTATTTATTAACGGAATATCAAATTTGTTTTTATACAAGGGAGATAAATTAATGCACAAATATGATGTGTGTGTTGGCTGAAGCATTTAATCAGGAATTATCAAGCATGGGTGAATCCATTCATTTTCTATGACAGTCCTTAAGGAAATATGAACCCTAAAAACATGTGATGTTGGTGGTGTGTATGCTAGATTAATTAAAGGATGATATTTACTATTTTTCACTTCACTCTTTCCTCTTCCACCATTGCACTATGGGGTGTTAACACACAATTGAGTGAAGTGGAGTTCCATATGAATGTTGAATGGTTCAGCAGAACATGTATTTGTTATGGGTAATGGAATATTATGAATTACTTTTATTTGGTTTCATAATTCAATTAAGATCGTATTTATTGTGGCACTTCTATATAAGGTTCATGAAATGATTATACTTAATTATATATTTCAAATTTTTCTCATCACCATTTATATATGAATGTGTTGGTTCCCATTTTCGATTCAATCCAATTTTGTTACATCCAAAAAAATTTATTAGACCCCATAGAATCATAGAAATGGTATTATATCTTCACATGAATTCAAATCTAGGAAGTCATGTGATAATTGAAAAATTAATGAATTGTATTCTTAGCCAATAGGTAGTCTAAATATAGAAAACAATATTTCATTATGAATCTTTTATATCATGATATATGATATCATAATTCATGAGAGAATTGGAATTCACATATATATATATATATATCTGTGTGTGTGTGTGTCATATAATATTAAACCCTCCTATTATATGTTATTATTTCGATAATGTGTTTTTGAAAAATTGAGCATCAAAACGCTTTGAGGATATCAATGACTATCATAAAATATGATTGGTTTTAAAAGGACATAAAAATGATAACAATCATAAAATATGATTACCTATCTTATTAAATAAGTAGGTTATCAGTTGAAAATATGAATGATATTGGTTCAAGGCATAGCCAATCTATCATTTCCAATAACTCAACAAGAATCTTAATATAGGACTAATATAACATAATATAATTATGGTTATAACAAAAAATATTATATAGTAGAAATATTTAACTTTTTTTATATATGAATATTATGAATTGAATATTATTATTGGAAGCCTATTTTTGAAAATTATCACAAAAATATATTTGTGGGATATTTACTAATTTATAATGATTCAATTAATTATTTCAATATAATGAGTTTATAATTAATGAAAAACTGATTAAGAAAAACTAATAATTAAATTTTCCTTTTGAGAAATTGTTAATAATAAAAATTATCTTTTATAAAATCATATGAAATTAATTTTGGTCCTGAATAAATGTATTGATTTAGTAATCATAAGTAATAATTTATAATGTGTTTATAAATTATACAAATAAGGCCAAATATAATGTGTTCATATTTAAATTATGAATTCATAAAAAAATAATTAATTAGTATTTATTTTTCAATTTAAATTATTATTTAATGAAATTATTTGAACTTAATAAAATTAATTTTGATGACTGATTAGATCAATGGTTTAACAAATGTTAAATATATGATATTTAGATTATGTATGTATTTTACATAACGAATCATTGAATATAAAGAGTTTATTATTTATAAAAATACTATATATTTTATGGAAGCTTCATATAATGAATAATATGAAATTTTCCTATTATAAATTGAATAAAAAGATAATATATTTCAAATTGTGGAATATTTATAATGAATAAAGATAATATTCTAAAGTGTTCATAATTTTTCATTTTTATAAATTTCTGATAAATGATAAAATCATGTTCTAATTAACAAGTTTTTGATTTATTTAAATTTAACTCCATTATTTATTATTTATGGATATAAAATATTTATATTTTACAAAAAAAAATTATTCTTTAGTAAATGTTGATAAACCTATAATTATAAATTTTGAATAATTATGGTACATGTTAGGTATGATTGTATCGTATTTTTTTCGTCAACCTTGACATCGATTTTTAGTCAATATTATTAGAATATTTATATTGAATATAATTTATAAAATATAGGTGTTTTAGTTATGATTCATTATATTCTATCAATATTAATATATACTCAGGTATAGGGACTCCCGTCCAAAATTCCCACTAGTGCATAGGCTTATGCTCTGTTCTAGAAAGGTGGGGTTTTCTATCTATGGATCCAGGCTCACCTATGAATATATGGTCAATATCATATTATTTTAAAACAATAAATGAAGTTTTTATATAGATTTTTAATTTCCTTAAATTTGATATATGAAAGTATATTTAGATTATATTTTTTGGAAATAACACAGAATGTGGGAATTGTAAAGAGGTATGCATTAATATGGGATCGACATATTAATATAGTGGATATAATAGGATTCAAAAAAAATGTTTTGAATAATTCATTCATAAAGAAAATAAATGAGATAAGATGTTGATATTAAATCCCCTTCAAAATAATAAGTGCTAAATTCTTTCCAATATAGCACTTTTCATGACCTCACACATTTAGTATGTCTAACTCGATCAATTAGTTTCCAAGGAATTATTTTGTGTAAGGTAGGAATTTATTCCTGTAACAATAATGGTTATGTTATTTATTCCTTCCATTTCTTAGGGGTTACACATATCTGGTAATCACTAGTTATTTGGATATATGATGAATAAATTTGAGTTTTTAACATTATGTTGAATTGGATAAGGAGTTTTACACTCATCTATTCCAGAGAAATATACAATAAGATTGAAAAATATTTCTTCCATATAGTGTTAAGAATTATTTCTGTGCACAAACTTGTGAAACTCATGATGAAATATGGGTCATTGATCACTAATGTACATGATGCATTTAAAAGGAATAATCATTTTAGTGGTAGCTTATTTTATAAATATACATATTTAATGGTAATAAAACGTGAAATAAAATTGGTAAAAGATTTTATTAATGATAATAATATTATTATCATAACTATGATTAAAAAATAATCCTATGGTATGTTAAATTTAATATAAGAAACTACTATACCTTCTTACATAATAATTTTTTATATAAAATAAAATATTATATAATAGAGAAACACCTACCACAGAAACAAAGTATTTAAGTTTTACAATAGGTCAATATAATGGATTTTTCTAGTAGAATGAAAATTTTATTATCAAATAATATGATATTTTTTTTGGGGTTACGGTTAGGAAATTAAAAGTTACATCTAGTAACCTCAAAAATGTGAATGTCGCATTATTTTTAATAATTCAGGAAATATTAATGAGTAATTGTGTAAATAGTTATATAATTAAATTAATATTATTGTGTAAAATATTCATGGAATCATTTCCAAATAAGTTGGTATTTTATGATCTATGGTGTAACTAAATGTTGACTTTATGACATTAAATACTGTAGAGTTAAGGGTTTTGAATATGATTAAGGAGTCTAAAATTAGGAATATAATTCCTAAATCACACAATTCATCAAAATTTCATTCTTTATAGTTGATACTCAATAAATAGTTTGGTGGGAGTGGTTTTACCATATGGTCACAAAGTGTTGTAATAGAAATTACTTATATATTTAGTGAGTTAAAAAAACCTCAGAATGTGTATAAATCATATGGTTGATCTAGATTTCTAGCAAATATGACATGATTGATTGGATCTTCTATTGTGCTATGTTATGAATTATAAATGTAGATCAGGAATATTAAATGTCACATACATGACTTATTTTAATGTTAAATTCATTTTAGTTTCCATTCATGCTTTGTTTTGAGGGTTTCCCAAGCATTTATGGAGGAATGGGTGAGTTTTTATGAATTGGGCCAAACCGTGAGCCCAATTCTAGATTTAAAAATAAATTTTGATTCCTTTATAACATCTTCATTTATCAACATTTTTCATCCATTCCAACTCCTAATTGTCATACCCTGACATATTAACAGCTCCGTAATTATTTGGACCATTTATAAATCCATAATCATGGTGGATATGTGTTTTTATGTAAGGGATTGGGCCTGCCTGAAAGCCCATTTTCTTCATTAAAAATAAATTTTAATTATTTAATATCTCTTTCACTATTTGAGTTTTGTAGGTTATTCAAACTCTCACCTGAGCCCACTTACCTAAGGCGAGCCCCCATTCCATCCTCTCACAATTTTGAGCTCGATAGAATCGCGAAAATGGTCGACAATTCTCTGGATTTCAGAAATCGTCCAGATTTGGAGAGGTAAATTGACCCTTTCATAAATCCTTCTATTCTTCCTCTATTTCCCCCATTCCAATTCCTAAATGACCTTATCATTCTTATTCTAATATCCATTAAATTTATATCTGTTTTAAAATTAATATTCTGTTCGATTTTGGGTCGTTTTCTTCAGGATTGTTTTGGGTAACTGATTCCTACATGGTTTCTTCATTTTCCCTTAGGGTTTCCTCTCTCTTTCATTATGTTGTCAAATTTACAGAATTAAGGGTTCGAATATAGGGTTTTATTTGGTGACTTTATTTGTAGAATATTGTGGTCTAGGTCTGGATTTAGCTTCCTTGTGGTGCGGTGGTGGTGCGGTTGATGTTTCGCACCAAGTTTTGAGGGATTTGACACTTCCGGAAGGTGATTCCATGTTTAATCATTTCTAGATGAGTTAGTTTTCTTGAATTACTTATTATGCATGTTTCTAATATTATTTTTGTGGTGCAAAAAAATTTTACATTGAATTTGGTTAAGCATTTATTTTTATAGTACCATTTTAGCTTAGAATTGGGTGTTTTTCATGTGAAACTCTTTGGGTGTTGTTTCAGTGTGTATTATAACATATGAAATTGGTTTAATAAATCTTATTTGGGATGGAAAATTATGATTTGGAAGTTTATTGGTGTTCCATTATGTTTTAAAGATGGTTTTGTTATTTGTTTAAGGTGTAAAACCATATTGTACTTTTTGAATGTGATTTTGAAAAATGTGCTTTTCATGTGGATATTTTGTGGTATTGTTTGAGGTTTTTGTATAACACTTGGGGGTAGTTTAATAAATGTTTTTGGTGCTGAAAATTCTGTTTTGAATTTGTATTGGTGTGATTTTTTCCTTGAAATATGGTTTTAAAATGGGTTTTATGTGAAAAACTTTGGTACAATCTTTAGAATTGTTTTATGAAAGTTTTCAATGGTTTAAGGATTTATGTAAGAGTTGAAACTATATTGGAAAACTATTTTGGATTGTATATACATTTATATAGACCATTTCAAATGTGAATAGGCCTTTCATGTAATGTGTATCCTCTTGGAAATTATTTATAAAAATGTTTATGGGATTCAGTGAAATGTGAAAGAGGTGTGAACATGATGTGGGATTTTTGTGTGAGTACGATGTGAAAAATAGACATTGTTTATAAAAAGGGTTTTTATGAAATATGTGAGTGAGATGTTATGTGATGTTTATAATATTTTTAGGGTCTTTATAAAATTTTTATAGGATGTGTTGAATTGTGAAAGTTATGAAAAAAGTATGTGGGCTATTTTGGTGTTAGTTTGATTTCAAAATGCATTTCAATGAAAAGTGGAATTTGTGACTTGTGTGATGTACATGGGGATGTTTGGTTAATGTGTGAGGTGGAAGTGATATTTTTATGTGAAAACTATATTTCTTGGCTTGTTGAACTTGTTTGAGCACAATGGGAAACCACAGGTATCTTGGTTGGTGGACGTGAACTAGTATGCTAGTGAATCCGTGGGGTTTGGCCTCAGTTTCACTTAGAAAGATTGATGCTTACAACACTAACTAAACAATGATGATGATTATTGGGGGCCACTAGGTTAGGGGTATGTTCCCTACTAGTGGCTCGTGCACGAGAACGGATATTGTGATGGTTACTCTCACAGAGATACGAGGTACCTGGGACCGAGAACGAGCTAGTGCCTAGGGGTCATTTCCTATTTCTTGTGCTCATTATTTACTTTGTACTTACCGTTGGCATGCGGTATAGTTGTTTGGAAAATTCAGTAGTGTTGACATTATTTTTAAAAGTGTTTATTATTAATGATATCCCACTTGAAAACTGTTTTTTTAGTTTCATCTTTTAGAAATTGTAACTAGCATTTTCTGTTTATGAAAACTTGCAAGATTTTTGTCTTTGAATTTTTATCACATTGAATCTCTTAGTGGTGGTATCCTACTAGGAATTGTCTCACACCCTACTTACACCCTTGGGTGTAAGTATATTTCTTTATTTTGTTGTTTCAGGTTTGGATACAGTTTTTAGTTCTAGTGGTTCGGGTTTCTAGCATGTCCTTGGTGGTGATGTTTTATGGAGATGGCTTGAGCGCAGTTCCCCTTTTCATGAGGGTTCTTGGGATGTTTAATTGTGATTTTTTACCTTTTTTATAGTCTTGTTGAGTTGTTTTAAAAGATTTAATTCTGTTCTGAATTTTGTAAAAGATGGTTTTAGTTGAAAAATACAGATTCGTTTTATTCAGTTTGTTTGTTGTTTATGTTTATAAACTTGGGTAAATCATTCCCAAACATTATTTTATGATACCCAGGGACTTTTTCTAGACCATGGGGATCGGGAACGCTCTTCGGGTCTTGGAATGGGCTGGGTTTGGTGCCGGTTTGATGGTGACTAGATCCGGTTCATGACAAAATGGTATCAAAGGAGGTTCAGTTAACTCTTTGAGTCATGTTATATGGGGAAGAGTCAGGATAGTATGGAGTTAGGTTTGTTGGGACATGGAATTCCTGTTATTGGTAGTGTTCCTAATCACCACACCTCATAATGGGGTTCAAGTTTCAAGGAGAAGTCAGGATTTATCTAAGTCCTTTTGTTTTCTTGGTTCGATGATGATTAGGGGAAATGAAAAGAGAGTTGGGTTAATGGTCCTAATGGGCTCGCTGGTCCTGGCAAGCCATGTGGAGCCAAGGATATTCCCTAGAACACTCTCTGTGATAGTGAAGTTATTGGAGTATGGATGCCTACCATATTCCCAAATCATCCACTGAAACTAGTTTCCTCTCACATGGTTTTGTTCTTAGGTTTTAAAATCTTGGCACATTGGTTTAAAGAAGTGTAATGGTTTTGTGAAATGATTTACAAATAAAGAGGGAATACTGTGATTTATGAAATGGTGGAACTGAATTTTTAGAATTGTTTTGAAATGGAAAATAGTGTGCTAACACCTCTTTTGAAAGAAGGAACTGTATTGAAGTTGGTTTTGAAAAGTTTTTCTGATAGAGTTTTATAAACAATCAGAGGGGGTTTTAATGGGATGAGATGTTTTGAAATTGATTTGAATATCATGAAAGTGAGTTATTTTCTAAATGGTTGTTTCTTTCGGAAAAGTTTTGTGTGATGTGAGTTGGGATTTTGATCTCTTGGTTAGCGGTTTTGAGAAAAAGGATGTGTTGGTTGACCATTTTGGTTTTGAAAAGTAGAAAGAATTTTTGTTTTAACCCTTGGTATTTTCATGAGCAAACATATGCATGGGGTTATATGGGAAGATGGATGGTTGATGACATGACTGGATGAGTTTCGGGATGGATATGAGGAGGGTGCCCAGTGTGGCACAGAAACATGCTTGTGTAAGGCCCATGTGGTTCCATTGGTGGATGCGCTAACCGGTGAACCATTTTTTTCCGACAATTATTTTTAAAGAGAAACATGATGTCTCGATGAATTTTTTGAGATGGTTTATATTATGTGATTTTGGAAAATGTTGATGTTGTGGGATGTTTTGAGTCCAATAACCCCTCCTGTTCGAACTGTGATTTGAGTTTGTGTTTGGTCGGTAAGCTTGGTAGAAGGATCGGTTAGTAGTCTCCTATGAGATATGTTTCCGAACACCATTATGGTGGATCCATTCATGTGTTAGGATCTATTTTGTGGCACTTTTTGACCAGTGGACTAGCTTGGTTGGGTCTTTAGGTTCTCTTGCTGGATAAGGTAAGCCCCCATTAAGGGTTAATGCATAACTAAAGTGAAAACCAGATTTTTTTTCCATTTGAAAATCCTCCAGTTCATCAATATAACGAATATTTTTTTCTCGAGATCTGTATATTGAGTCTACACCCATTCCTTTCTTTGATTTTTGGATCCACATGTAACTGGAGAGTTCTCGTGGAAGTTTGAAAGATACCTTAGTTTCTTAAGTTTCCTAATTCGTTGAAGGTGGATGTGGTCTAGGGTGGTTAGTGTGGATGAGTGCCTCGATGGTGTCTAAGAGGGCCTTTGGGTTCTTCAAAGTTTCTATGAAGAATGAGTTCATGTTAAACCAATGGTGTGGGAAATATTGTCACGATAGGATATTGTAGCCACTTTCTAGAATTGTGTGTTGTTTGGGGATGTCGTATAAGGTCCCTCTCCATGCATTGTTTATATCAGTCGCAATGGTCATATTCGGTGATTCCTTATGATGTCATGTGCTCGATTGACCGTATAGGTGAAAGTTGTGAAATCCTGTGAGAGTCCATGTTCTGTTGGTTGAATGTGTCCCTTGAAAAAACTTCAAAATGTTCCATTTTAGAGGAAGGTGAGTTTATGTGTTTTTTACTTCTATTGTTTCTCACCCGAACAAACAAAGATTGTTGTGTGTGCATTTTCTAAGCCCTTGTTTAATTGAAACATCAGGTTAGGGTAATGTGAGATTGGAATGTGTTATGTCATGGAAAATATATCAGGGATTGCGGTGTAGTTGTTGGTTGCATTGAAAGAATAATTAGCATCCAAGTGGTTTCCAAAGCCCAACTGCGAGGCCGATGATGCTTCAATCATTTGAGCTCCAGCTATAGGTCTCGGAGAGAAGTTGGCTCGTAGTCACAGGAAATCCAAGGGTCGTTTAAACCCTTGAACAATGTTCTATCCTCATCATTTAATATAGTAATATTTTAAACCTCTTGTGTCATCATCTTTTCTCTTTTGTTCATGTTCGGTGGAAATAGGTGGAGGGCCTTATACCCATGACATCTCCCAATGTCATTACCTCCCCCTTTGGTATCCATTGAGTTTTTAGAGAATGGTTGGAAATTTATCAAGACAATATGATCACATGGTTTGTGAACGATTAAGAGAGATTTTGTGCCTAGAAGCCATGCAGTAATATTGATCAACACAGTTAGTTCACGGTTTCACAAACTGTGCGGACTAACCGTGCGACCTTCCCAAATCGTGAAATTTTTGGGTTTTTTTTGTGCCGGCACATGCTAGTCGGTTAAGATGGTTGGTTCTTATGGTGGGGAGAACCGCTATGATTCTCATGTATGTTCCATCTGAAGCATTGAATGGAATTTTACCCTTTTTACTAAGGAGTCTGTTCGGGCCTCCCCTATTAGTGTCCTGATTCTGTCTCAGAAATATATAGGTTGTCTCTTTTGGTGGGAGCCTATTTGTGTCCACCCCGTACCAATAACTCAGACATATCCATGGTCTTGTCTTGGCAGTAGGTAGTATTATTCGGAGAAATCTATCTACCAACATATTCTTTGAGTAAACGTTGGGATCGGAGAGTGCCCACTGGTTTAGTTAAAGATAAGTTTAACCTTGTTCGATGTTGTTGTTCGTTTGGGTGAATTGCTTGAGTCTTGTTCGGATACTGTTTGAGGATTTTTATTTTGGGATAATGTATGAATGTGATTGATCATTTCATGATAGTGGTGTATGTTTTGGTTGTGAGATTAATCCTTAATTGATCACTCGAGGTGTTTTGGCCTTTGGGGGTGAAACCTGGCAAAGGAGTACCTCTTGATTTATTAGTTGGGTTTGGTTGTTGCATTGTCCTTGATGTGACTTTACGGGGCGGAATGTTTTCATGGTGGGGAGAATTGTCACATACCTAACTTATTGTAAAGTTAAATTAAATTTAATTTCTATTCATGCTTTGTTTTGAGGGTTTCCCAAGCATTTATGGAGCAATGGGTGAGTTTTTATGAATTGGGCCAAACCGTGACCACAATTCCAGATTTCAAAATAAATAATGATTCCTTTATAACATCTTCATTTTTCAACATTTTTCATCCATTCTAATTCATAATTGTCATCCCTTGACATATTAACACCACAAAATGTATTTAGACCCTTTATAAATCCATAACCATGGTGGATATGGGTTTTTATATAAGGGATTGGGCCTGCCCGAAAGCCCATTTTCTGCATTAAAAAAAAAATTTAATTCTTTAATATCTCCTTCACTCTTTGTGTTATTTCGGTAATTCCAACTCTCACCCGAGCCCACTTACCTAAGGCGTTCCCCCATTCCCTCCTCTCACAATTTGGAGCTCGATAGAATCGAGAAAATGGTCAATATTGCTCTAGATTTCAGAAATCGTCAATATTTGGAGAGGTAAATTGATCCTTTCATAACTCCTTCTATTTCACTCTTTTTCCCCCATTCCAATTCCTAAATTACCTTCTCGTTATTTTTCTAATATCCATTAAATTTTTATCAGTTTTAAAATTCATATTATGGTCTATTTTGGGTCATTTGCTTCAGGATTGTTTTGGGTAAGTGATTCCTACTTGGTTTCTTCCTTCTCCCTTAGGATTTCCTCTCGGTTTCATTATGTTCTAAAATTTACAGAAGTTAGGGTTTGAATATAGGGTTTTATTTGGTGAATTTATTAGTAAAATATTGTGGTCTAGGTCTGGATTTAGCTTCCTTGTGGTGCGGTGGTGGTGTGGTTGATTTTTCGCACCAAGTTTTGAGGGATTTGACACTTCCGGTAGATGATTCCATGTGTAATCATTTCTAGATGAGATAGTTTGCTTGAATTACATATTATGAATGTTACTAATATTCTTTGTGTGGTTTGAAAATTGTTTACATTGAATTTGGTTAAGCATTTATTTTTATAGTTCATTTTAGCTTAAAATTGGGTGTTTTTCATGTGCAACCCTTTGGGTTTTGTTTTGGTGTGTATTAAAACATCTAAAATTAGTTTAATAAATCTTTTTTGGGCTGAACATTATGATTTGGCTGGGTATTTGTGTTCCATTATGTTTTAAAGAGGGTTTTGTTATTGGTTTAAGGTGTAAAACCATATTGTACTTCTTGAAATTGATTTTGGAAAATGTGCTTTTCATGTGGATCATTTGTGGAATTGTTTGAGTTGTTTTTATAACAATTGGGGGTAGTTTAATAAATGTTTTGGGGCTGAAAATTGTGTTTTGAATTTGTATTGGTTTGATTTTGTCCTTGAAATACGGTTTTAAAATGGATTTTATGTGAAAAGCTTCGGTACACTCTTTAGAATTGTTTTATGAAAGTTTATAATGGTTTAAGGATTTATGTAATAGGTGAAACCATATTGGAAAACTATTTTTGATTGATTATACTTTCAAATGGACCATTTAAAATGTGAATAGGTCTGTCATGTTATGTGTATCCTCTTGGAAATTATTTATAAAAATGTTTAAGAGATTTAGTGAAATGTGAAAGAGGTGTGAACGTGATGTGGGATTTTTCTGTGTGTACGATGTGAAAAATGGATTTTGTTAAAAAAAAGAGTTTTTATGAAACATGTGAGTGGGATATTATGTGATGTTTAGAATATTTTTTGGGACTTTATAAAATTTTTATAGGATTTGTTGAATTGTGAAAGTTATTCAAAAAGTATGTGGGCTATTTTGGAGTGAGTTTGATTTCAAAATGCATTTCAATGAAAAGTAGAACCTGTGGCTTGTGTGATGTACATGGGGCTGTTTGGTTAATTTGTGAGGTGGAAGTGATATTTTTATGTGAAAACTATATTTCTTGACTTTTTTAACTTGTTTGAGCACAATGGGAAAACCCGGGTATCTAGGTGGGTGGATGTGTACTGATATGCTAGTGAATCCGTGGGGTTTGGCCTCAGTTTCACTTAAAAAGATTGACTCTTACAACACTAACTAAACTATGTTGAAGATGATTGGGTACTACTAGGTTATGGGTATGTTCCCTACTAGTGGCTCGTGCATGAGAACGAATATTGTGATGGTTACCCTCACCGAGATACGAGGTACCTAGGACCCAGAATGAGCTAGTGCCTAGGGGTTATTTCCTATTTCTTGTGCTCATTATTTAATTTGTACTTACCATCGGCATATGGTATAGTTGGCTGGAAAATTCAGTAGTGTTGATATTATTTTTAAAAGTGTTGATTCTTAATGATATCCCACTTGAAAACTATTTTTTTAGTTTCATCTTTTAGAAATTGTAACTAGCATTTTCTGTTTATTAAAGCTTGCAAGCTTTTTGTCATTGAATGTTTATCACATGGAATCTCTTAGTGGTGGTATACTACTGGGAATTGTCTCACACCCTACTTACACCCTTGGGTGTAAGTAGATTTTGGTATTTTGTTGTTTCAGGTTTGGGTACAGTTTTTAGTTCTAGTGGTTCGGGTTTCTAGCATGTCCTTGGTGGTGAAGTTTTGTGGAGATGGCTTGAGGGCGGTGCCCCGTTCCATGAGGGTTCTTGGGATGATTAATTGGGATTTTGTACCTTGTTTATAGTCTTGTTGAGTTTTTTTAAAAGATGTAATTCAGTTCTGAATTTTGTAAAAGATGGTTTTAGTTGAAAAATTCAGATTCGTTTTATTGAGTTTTTTTGTTGTTTAATGTTTATAAACTTCGGTAAATTGTTCCCAAACATCATTTTATGATACTAGGGAACTTGTGCCAGCCCGTGGGGATTGGGAACGCCCTTCGAGCCTTGGCACGGGCTGGGTTTGGTGCCAGTTTGATGGTGACTAGATCCAGTTCGTAACATTAAATATATCATATGAATGGAAATATCCCCATTATCATTCATTCAAATTGGCTACATATATGCATATATTAATATATATTTCATGAAATGTAATGATAATTAACATCAAAACATATAACATTGAGATATACATAACTAATGTTTATCATAGTGTCTTTGAGTTATGACAAAAGTTTAAGGTTAGTAATATTATGACTATATTATGAGATATAAAAAATTCTTATGATATAGAAAACGTTTTTTTTTTGTGAACTTGTTTATCCAATATGTATATCACATCGAATTTCATTTACTATGTCATTGGAAAACATGGGCTTCATGGATAACATTTATAGTTCCCATCACTAGAATTTTTTATATATACCTAGAATGCGTACCTTAAAACATGGATACCTTTTATGAGAAATACATTTAGTCATATCTAATGAAGGGGTGGTTAGGTATGTTACCAATAATTTCATCGCTATATCTCATCCAAAATGGGATTCTTCCTCTTTTATCACATGTATGGTTGTTGGGTCATATATTGAGAAAGTATAAGGAATGTGTAGCCACACCTATAGAGTATATATGATGTAAATATCTATTCTAATAAGGGTATGTGATGTTCTCATCCATAAAGATGGATGAAATTTGATGTATTGATCTTCTGGGATTGCCTACAATCTGGTAATTGAGAAAGTTTGAGTTCTTTATATATTATTTATTTATCATTTGTCGCATGGATACTTGATGTTTTTACCAATGTGAATGTGTGGTAATGAGAACTAGAATACAATGAGGCAAGTGGATATAATTGTACAGATACATGTGTTTGATGGAGATCACTGTAGAACACATTGTAGCATGATTAACATTAATTTTTTCATATAGTTCACTATTTTTTATATTTACGGATCTGTTGATTCATATTTTTCATCAACAATATCAAATATTATGGGGTGGTTATTTTTTTTTTGAATGAATGGGGATTCTGTGGGACAAAGTGAGATAGTTAAAATGTGTTTTACATTTAATTCAAAAGGTTTTTGGATGGTTATTCACAATGTAAAAAATATGATGTGATACAATGTGAAATGGTTGATAGATTTAAAATATTTTTGTGGAATTTATTGAAAATTGATTTGGTTATTTCATTCACAGGCTATCATATATGATATTTTAGAAGGTCTAATGGAATATAGTGAGGTGACCAAATAATAAAATACTTTAATATTTAGACATTTTACTTTAAAACTGAATATATTATACAAAAATTCAAACCACAAAACCATTAATGTTTAGTGTATTTAGAGTCAAGATACATAATAACATTATTTAAATAAATATATCAAAAATATTCTAAAATTATTTTCACATATAATACCCTTCCTTGAAATACTGTAACACCCTTATATTTCAGAATATGTTTTTTTTTAAATAATTTGATGTCATGCGCTACACTCAACATCGAGTTGGATTGAACCATGAAATATTATTATTTAAATATGAATACGACAACATTGATCTTGAAATGGAGTGTATGAATAGGACTAACCACATTACAATATATATATAATGTCATTTATCTATAAAGATTTATTTTCATAGTGCATAATGAATAATTAATCAATTATTAATAATTTTACATTTTCTGGGAAAATATGTTTTCTTCAGAATTTATTTTTATTTATTTTGGATAGAAAATATTTTATTTAAATTTTTCAATTAAATAAAATTTATTTGATAAAATAAACTTAATTTTTTAAAATCATTATATATAAATTTACTAGTCGTGAGTTTTTTATATTTTTTTGAAAAGGATTATTTTTTCGATGATTACTGAAAATGGCGATTTTTGTTGAAAATTGTATATATTTAAACAATAATTTCCCAAGGGTTGTTTTAATAAAATAATTTTATCATTAAATAATTTATATTTTATTTTATTTAATCTAATTAAGTCCCATGTAATTAATTTTATGTTTGATTTTGGTATAAAAACATTTTTATTCTTTAAATTTTATATTCAGAAAACCTATTTTTATGCACATAATGTGTTTTTTGAAAATAAGATAAATTTATCGCTATTATTTAATTATTTAAATAAAAATTAAAATATTAGATATCCACGAAAAGTATATAACATTCATATATTGTTTTTTGAATGCATGGGATATGAAAAAAATACTCTTTTATGATAAAAACTGCATTTTTTTAAAAATTTGATCGTCATCATGTTTTGAACTCTTTTTTTAAAATAATTTTCTTAAAATTATTGTAATTTAATTTCATAAAATTGATTACATATAATTAATTAGGATGCTAAATTTTATTAAATATGTCCCTTGTATTTTTTGGGATTATAAATGGCATCTCTGGTAAATTTTATCACCTTAGTAATGGGTAAATCAGGATAATCAATGTTAAAATGAAATGATGTATCCATAATTTTTCATCATTTTTTATTGGATAATGTTAATTTTTACCTTATCACCTTAGAGAATAAATATATCTATTTAATTGGTATTTTTCATTGATAATTACATATATAATATTTAAAGGAATGAAATATACGGAATGCCAGTCTCTTAGTTTTAAATATATATTATGTGTCCAGATAGGGAAAAAAATTATAAACAAATATAACTCTAAATTTATATTAATGAAGTTATATTAAGGATTTTATTTTTTCAAATTTTTATATATAATATAATTACCTTTAATTATTATGTAATGATGACACAATATTCATTCAATTATTAGATTTCTAAAATAAATTATTTTGAAAATATTAAAATAAATATAAATTTAGCGATTTATATTATTAGAAAAATGTTATATATTAATATGGAATATTTTTATTGGGTTAAATATTTATATTCTAATTAATTTTTTTTTATGAATTTGATGTCAAATTATATGAAGTGTTAAAATTCACACTAATTATATTTTGTCATTATAATATTCTATTTAATTGTAAATAAATTATAAAAAACATTAATGGTGAAAAAAGTGATGACAAACATATTTATCTATTGAAAAAAAATTAAAACGAAATCACAACTTGGGTCTTACAAAGTTGATTAATTATGGTTCTTTTCCATTATTTTCCATACTTATGTTCTAATTCGGCATCTTTTCCTTCATTCATTACTTAAGATATCATGAAAAATTATAATTATGTTGAAGTGGTCGGTTAAATTAAATGTTATAATTAATATAATTTCATTATCCAACAAACAATTATTATGAATTTTAGAATAATTCAACAATTAATTTAGTATATTGTGCTCTTTTAATTATTTCCCTTGTTTCTCTCAACACAGTTATAAAAAGAAACCATGCCTTTCTCTTCCCCACACCACATTGAAACTTCTAGATCGGCCGTCAAATATAATATACCTCATATAATTACTTATTCACCATATTATGGTTCGTCTCATTTGAAAAGACTAACCCTAAATCCCTTAAGAGGATAACTAAAGGAGTTTTCCTAGTGATGTAGTATTCTATTTAACTGATCACAGTATTTTTAATTCTTCTTTTACATCCTCTAAATATATTATATTTTCCATAAAAAATAATTAACTATTCTAAATATTCTATAATTTTATAATGTTTTTTAATCTAATATTATTCACATTTTTTTCAATAAAATGGGATGTTAGAATATTTGACGTTTATATGTATGGATTACCGTCTCCATGTAGCGATACAATTCATTTTTTACTTACATATTTTATCGATGAGTATTATAATTGGTTTAAAGTTTATATATGATATTTATGACCAAATTACAATTAATGAATGATAATACCATATCCAACATCATACCTTTCAAAAATTTAGAATACGATAACATCACTCATGTGTGCGTGTGGACAACCACTTCAAGGAAGCGACATGATTAATTTTTCATATCCATTTTAAGGGGATGATAATATGGATATATTTTATGAATATAAAATATTTAAGGCACATAATAATTAATCTTTAATGTTAAATTATTATCTGAAATTTTTTTCATCTGTAAAGAAATGAAAATGTAGTTCATGTTCACATACAACCTACAGTGTCTAAGAATGTTGTAATTCAATTTTATATCTCTACATTTAAAGATGAAAATAAAAATAAAAATATATATATATAATGAAAATATATGATATAGTAATAATTTATATGATTCTGGTATAGAAATATAATAAATTTAATTTTTTTTATACAAAGGGTAAACAACATTCGAAAAAAGTCAATATTAATGTAATGGATTTTCATCCAGAATTTATTTATCTAAGAAACATGCCATGTTGCCTAATTTTTCTTTTTTTTGTGGTATATAGTTCTCATTGATGTGGTTTTGGATTTTTATTCATAAAAATTATGTGCTATATAAGCTTCATTTTTGTATATGTATTATTATTCAAATGACACTGAAACTGTAAGAGATTTATGTAAAATGTCACTATTTTCCAAGATTGATTACGATTATTTTTATGATTGTGAAATAGTATGATTTGTATATCAATAAATTCCTAATTTTTCCTTATTTATTTATTTAAATTAAATTATTTTCATTCATTTGGAACTCTTATGTAATTATTAGATCAATATAATGTATTTAAGGAATATATATTTCATTTCTCTCTTTGGTCAAAAAACATGTTTCTTCAAAATCCATGTTTTCCAAAAATTGTTTAAAGAAGTTTATTGTTAGTTTAATATGTTTTTTATTGTAAATTTTAAGGATGATATATTTTTTATATAAGTATATAAATATAATATTCTTGTGGTTTTCTAAATGAGGTACTCATGACTATTTATAGAAGATATCAAATGAATATTTGTTTTAATTTATTTCAAAAATATAGAATTACATTACTTTATAATGTATCAATTCGCTAAATTATCATTCGTAATTTTCAAAAGTTCTTTTAAAAGTAAATTTGTCTCTTAATATTTGGTATTTTATATATTTGGAATAATAAATTTCAAAACTAAAAGTGGGTTTTCCTCCAAAATATTATAGTGATTTTTTAAAAATGAATTTTCATCGATGATAACATCATTGGATTTTAATTATGTTTTACAAGGATATGATTCATTGATTACATCCTTATTATTTCCCTATATTCTTTATAGTTTTGATTATGATATATTTATTAATCCCTTTAATTTTAAATGGTTTATGCTATGTAAAGATTATACAAGGATTGTGAAACCCACTTTTTTTATGGGTTATAAAATAATGAGATAATTGATATTATTATTATATTATGGCACACTTATATATGGATTTTATTAAATTTTTTTCGATGAAAAAATATTTAGACCTCAAATTAATTAGGGGAAGTTTTATATATAATGGGATAACTATGGGATACAAGTTTATGTCTTCTATCCATTAATGGAATCTATGAAATTTGTTTTGTCAATTATGGGAATCATGTTAATATACTTGACACATTATAGAAAATAAGTCAATGTGATTGTTCTATTGTGGAAAATAGTTTTTTAGGCTTGATTCATTGTGATTTTATGGTCATGGTAATTAACCTTGTTGCATAAAATAGATCCTATACATAAGAAGTTTCCAAATTTCTATGACATGAACTTATTTTTCATGATTTATTTATAATGTCTTTTACTCTTATTTATCATATACATGGAAAATATAGGGTTTTATGCAATGAAACATGTTTATGATGTTTGAAATATTTGGAATAAACATTTTAAGTATGATCATGATCTCATACCCTTAAGATTGTCATATGATTCTATATTGTCATCGATTTATATCTCCCATTTTTACCCATATTGAGCATCTAAGCTCACCCTTTATTAGGCTTCATTTTCATCAGTTTGGATGAATTTCTATAGGTAGGTATTTTCTATGAATAATACAAAATGGGAAGGTATTTTAGGGATATGTTGAAGATATTTCATGAGATAAAAAGACTTTGTTTCTAGTCACAAATGACAATACAATTTCATGGGCCTCAATCATGGGTTTGTGAAATGTATAGAATATTAATCTATATGACATAATATTTTTGTTTGAATGTATTGGGAATATTAATGATGGTATCAGAGCATGTTTTAGTAAATATTTAAGTAATATTATTATATAAATTTTGTTAAAACATTAGGTAAAATTCTATATAAATAATAAGATCCTATTTTTTGTTAAGAAATATATGTTGTTATTATCCTATGAATACATTCGTATGGACAGAGTTTTATCAAAAAAATCATTTAAGGGAAATAACCCCGAAAGAGTTAGTTGAATATATATCATCTATAATTATAAATTTTGGGATTATATCGTTACTATGTAATTATTTTTAAACACCTGGGGTTTATACTTGGGTTGATTCACATTTCCATTATGATCTATTATAAAGGATTTAAATAAATGATAATTATTGATGACCAAGGTTAAACCAAATGTATTATATATTGAATATAGGTTCGATGATTTATACATCATGCTAATTTTTATATAGTCTTCCACGATGATAATTTTTATGAACCCAATGCCATTTTATTTTAGTCAATAGAAGGAACTCAAATTAACTAGGTTAACATTCAATGTTATAGAAAAAGTATTAAAGAGAAACAAAATTTGATAATGGCTATATGAACTGATATTGTGATAATTAATAACCATTTATCATGATATATGAATAGTAAATTTCATGTTATCCAACTCTCAGACTCCAAAATAATAGTAGGATAGTGCTTGTTTAGGGAATTGGTGGTGTATTACATGGATGAATGAATGTTTAGTTTCATTTATGTTGAGAGTGTGGGAAGAATTAGTCAAGGTAATATATCAACTGAATTAGAATATGTTTAATGTTTGGATCAAAATGGAATAAAGAAAGTAACTTAAATGGATAGATGAATATTTACATGGGGGTATAAATATCATCCTAATGTACCATTTATAGTATAATGTCTTAGGTGTGTAGATTATGGGAATCATCCGGTCAGTTACCTAATACAATTGCTAAATGCTTGGACAAGGAAGGTATTATGTTATGTTGAATGTTAATTTGGGATTATTAAGTTATATATGAATAATAATTAAATAATTATATTAATGAAGCTTATTTATAATGATATTTTGGGTATAAGTCCTATGAAACCTCATAGAATTGTTATATAGAGGTATTCTATAATACTTTTACAAAAATATGTTTAATGGTATAGATGAATGAGACAAGTGATGTAGTGGTGGAGAGCTATTTTTTGTGAATACATGATTATGGAAAAGAAAACCATCAATATGTGAAATATTTTGATATAATAACAATATAAAGTGATTTTTTATATAGTATATCTGATAGTATTGATGGATTTGCAATTGTTTAATGATTTTATCAGAAATTTGTTTATATAATCTTTGATGGAGTTTACAATATTTTTCTAATATAAGGAATATATCAATGATCTATGATATTTTTTAATTAATTAAGGGAGAGTTAACTTTTTAACAAATCCATGTTTAAATAATTATTTATGGCAATTCAAATTATTACAATATTCTTATCTGAATATGTGGATAATGTATTCACATATTGGGTATGTGATAGTAAAAACCGTTTTATTTTGTTTGGGGAATAATGTTAAGTCTATTTTTGGAAATTTAGTAACCTTATTAGTAATTTTTCTGATTTTATAGACATATTTTTTTGGGTTTTAGAGTTAAATATATTTGGAGCAGTTTATGTTTGAATTTAGGGAGTTTTTTAGACTAAGTTATGATTTTATTCATATTGGAGAACCTATTTTAATAATTTTTGTTTCATTAAAAATTAATAGAAGGTAGGAATGACATGAAATTATATAATGGATTATATTATATTTCAAAAAAACCATTTTAGTACATCAAGCATGAAAATTTAATGTTAATAATTTATTTCTTATGGTAAGAGAATATATAAAAATTGATCGAAAAATAACCAAAGGATGAACACGTTCTTATTAAATGGGAAGAAATAAAATAAGTTTATTTTATCATGTTATATATCTTGATCATAAAATAATTCCTCAACAACAATAAAAGGATCTTGAAATAAAAATGTGATTCTTTTACCTTCATTTCTAACTAATTGAATGTCTATTCACTTTTCATAGACTTTTTTATGTCCTCATATTTCTATTGACCATGTCCTATATCACTCATTCTTAGTCATTAAGAGTTAGTATTCTATTCCTTATTGATATTTTAAGATCCATCTAATGTTTTCTAATTTGGAAACCTAGTAATGTTTTATTTCATATGGCCATTATATTTTACATTATCTCTTTTTGAGAATATGTTTTATTAACCCTTTTTATGATGAGGGTTTTCAAAATAAAGGAATTTAAAATTTTAAAACACCTTATTACTGAGCATGAGCTAAAATTACATTGAAAAAAATTATTAATGGGGGATAATAAAAAACCCAGATATATTAGAATTTATTTCTATTTAAATAATTATATGAATTGCGTTATATGAAATACAAAGTTTAAATATTCCATGAATTCTTATTAATTAAATGTGTTGATTACCAATTATCCATTTAATTTGGTATTAAATAAATTAGTATATATATATGATACACTAAATCAATATAAATTAATTTCTTAATACTATTGAAATAAAATCTCAATTTATACTAAAGTCAGTCTATGCTTTAAAAATAAGATTCAATCTTAAATGATTTTTATTCCTTTTGGGAGAAAAATATGTATTTAATTGTTTTGAAGATTATAAAACATGTCTTTTAAAATTATTTAATTATATATATCATGATATCATTATTAACATGGTTTGAAATTTTTATAATTTTCTCTTTAGATTTATTTTTTTGATGAATAGTGAAATATACTTATTTTCATTGAAAAATATATCATTTTTTAAAATTAGTTACAATGATTAATATTGTTTTTAAACAAATTCAACATAAAATTTATCCTATTATATTTTGAATAATTAAATTAGGATTATTTTAATCAATTCTATGTTTGAAATTGGTATAAAAACATGTTTATATACAAAAACACATTTTTTATGAAAACAGTTTTATGAGAAAAATGTTTTTTTATATTTATAAATAAAATTTATCTCTATTGATGAATTGTTTTAATTGAATTTAAAAAATTTATATTCAATAAAAAATTAATCATTCATCTAATATATTTTATATGCATGAGATAAGAAAAAATCATGTTTTGTGCTTAAAATTATATTTTTCAAAAAATTGGATTTCATTGCATATTCCAGAATTTATTAGAATTAATTTCATAAAATTAAAGGTATCAAATATTATAAAATGGAATCCATATTTGAAATTAGATGGTTAAAATTTAGTAAATCTGCCTTTTTTATTTTTAGGAATTATGAATAGTGACCATTGAAAAATTTATTTCATTAATGGGTATGTTTCTAGGAAAATGACCAATATAAAATTTAAAAAATGAATGTTGAAAAACCACACACTCTTAGTTTTAAATATCTCTTCTCTGTCCACTTAACGAAAAAATATGTTATTAGCGAATATAAATTTCTATTTTGAGGTTAATTATATTATTTTTAATGGAATTTTATTTATAATTTTTTAAAATTATATAATTAACTAAAATTCTTATGAAATATTAACAAATAATTATTATTAATTATTATAATAAAAAAATAAATTATTTAATAAATAATTAAAGTAATATGATTTGAGTGAGTTATAATTTTCCATGAATTTTATTGATTAATGTGACATATTTTGGTTATGTTAAAGGATTATATTTAAATTCAATCATTGCATTTTTGTCTTTTAAATCAAATTAAATGAATAGTGTTATAAATGACATTAATGACGTGTTATGAAAATAAAATATTATTCAATTACATAAAAATTATACAAAAATCATGTAAAAGGATAATGAAGATAATATTTTGTCAAAAATGTCATCCCCTGTCCATTTATTAGTAAACTATCACTTTAAAATTAAAACTATAACACTTTTAGAGTGATAAAGACATTTATGTGGTTTGGGTTAAAACATGATTACTAAGGAGTTAAACATAATGATAATGTTTACAAATCCCAAAAAAAATATACCAATTTAAAAGGTTTTTGGTATTTAAATCATATACCATCTTATATTTGAATATATTTCCATTTCAAGGACATTTATTTATAATAATTTTATTATAATGTATTCTATTAGGAAATTAAAAAAGTTCCCCTCACACCAATTGTAAAAGGGAACCTCTAATTTCACATGTTTATACCACATAGTGACTTATAGAAGGAAAATACCCAGCCAGAATACCTTTTGAAATTCCTTATCCAAATTTTATAGGTTCTAGTCATCACAAAAGTCAAACCCTAAGTCCCTTAATTAGAGGTGTAAAGGTATTGTTTCAAAGAAGAGGTTATTGATTGAACCGATAACCTCTTTTTTAATTATTTTTTATATTATCTAAATTTAAAATATGAATAACTAAATAATAAAATAATTATTTTCAATATACTATAATATTATTATGGTTACAAAACTACCATTACTCACACTCTTTTCCATCAAATGGTATGTAAAAGTATTTCCCCAACGTGTGTACAACATACTGTCTCCACATAGAAATAAAATTAATTATTCAATAGCATTTTTTATGGATAATTATGATGATGGGTTTAAATTTTATATATGATATTTATAGCCTATATATTATAAAATAATGATAATACCAAATATAACTATTTACATTCCAAACCATTGGAATATTATAACGTCACTCGTGTGTACGTGTGGAAAAGTACATCAACAATGTGACGTGATTAACTTTTTATATCCAATTTAAATGGATGTTAATAATCATGTATTTTATGAATATATATGATTTATATGATATAATAATGATTCTAAAATGTGAGTAATTATTTTCATTTTTAGTTCCACCTATAGAACAATGAAAATATCATTCATGAATATATATAGCCTACTATCTACATGAACAGTATAATTCATTTTTAATATATATACATTTATGTTTTACTATAAACATATATATATATAATGAATATATATTAAATAAATAATATTTTTTTATATTTTTTCATACAAGTATAATAATTTTAATTTTTTAATATATAAGGTTAAATAATGATAAAATCATGTCAATCTTGATGTAAGTTATTTTCATCTCACTTTTTTTGTGATACACATGCCATCTTTAGAACCATTATCTTTTGTGTGGGGTATATAATAACCATGAATGTATTTCTCAATTATTATCAAGAAAACATTGGTAAAATAATGCCTATCTATGTTTCATTCTTCTATAAGTTTTATGATTCAAATTTTACCAAAGAAGTAAGGGTTTATATACAATTTCATTTTTATTAGGAATGATTGGGATTATGTTTACAATAATGAAATAATATTATGTATATATAAATAAACTCATTGATTTGGTTTTATGTATTTTTATCCTTTGGATCACGGTTTAATGTTCTATGTCTTTGAAGTCATGTTGGGTTCCCCTTCAGCCCTTAAAAGGGGTTTTCGATATAATAAAATAATAATAATATTCAGTTAGTATCTATAAAGAAACTCATGAATTTTATCTTTATCAATTTATTTAATTAAAGTACATGGTTTCCTTTATTTCACCTCTCTTTTTGTTCTCAATATGTCAAAATATTGTTTTTATGGAAAATTTAATTTATTTCACTCTTCGGTCAAAAAACCTTTTTCTTACATGTCTATGTTTTCTAAAAATTATTTAAAGAAGTTTTTTACTATTATAATATTATTTATAATTTCTTTTTACTAATTTTATACGTTTTTCAAATTTTTTTAAATGGAATATTATTTTCATTTTCCGAATGAGCCAGTTTTGGCTATTTAAAGATGATGTGAAAGGAAACATTGTTTTAATTTATAAAACATCATCAAACATTTACAAATTCAAGACTGATTCATGTATTTTAGCTTCCTTTATATTTTCCAATATTCCTTTTCAAAAACATTTGCCCTTAATATTGTGGAACATTTTGTATTTTGAATAAGAAATTTTAAAATGAAATGTATATTTTATCATGAATATTATACTAATTCATTTAAATGAAATTTATATATATATATATAAACATTCATTTATGCTAATTAGGTTTTAATGGGATGTGGTTCAATGATATTGTGATTATTAATTCTCATGACTATTTAGGATTTTTATAATGATATTTTTTTACAGCATTTTAATTTCCATTGTTTATGCTTCGATGAGATTATGAAATGTTTATGAAACCTTGTTCATTGAATGGGTTATGATATGATGAGATGATGAAGATTATTATGATATTTTTCCACACATATGTATGGTTTTAATTATTTGATGATTTATCCTATAATTATATATCTCTATAATTAGTTGGGTAATGTTTTATACATTATGAGATTACTAGGGTAATGAAATTGATGTGTTATATCCATTATTGGAAGCAAGTCATTGTGCTTGATATATTACAGAAAACAAGTAAATATACATGATATATCGTCAGAAACAAGTCAATGTGATTGATCAACAATGTGAAATAGGCATTGCATACTTATCCATTTTGATATGATTTTTTTATTAGTTAGCATTTACATATGAAATGTTTTCTAAACCTATAATTGTGACACAATTGTATGAAATGAAATTATGATTCATGGTAGATTAATATTGTTTTATTACCCTTATGAATCATGTATTTTGAAATGATAATGTTTTCTTTTATGTATACGATTTATGATCCTTGATATTTTTGATAAGATATTTTTTTGTTATGGTAATGATATCATACCATTATTCTTCTCTTATTCTTCTATACGATCACAGATTGATACCTCCCATGATTACCATTATTAAGCATATGATCTTACATTTTCTTATATTTCATTTCCCAAATTTTTGATGAAAGGATTTATGTATGGTTTGTCTATGAAGTATACATAATATGAATGTCATTGTGGGATATGTTAAAGATCAATCATGGAATAAGTAGATTTCTTATCCGATCTCAATATACACAAAACATGTGCGGTACTCTAGCATGAATTTGTGAAATATATTGAATATTAATATAAAAAGATATAATTACGATATATGAAATTCCTAAGTCTTTACACACAACCTGATTAATACCTTTCTTTATAACCAAGGTAAATCAAAACATACGAAAGGGTGAGCTCATATTCTCTGAAAGGGTTAATTGTGATGATATAAATAGATGATCATATGTAAACATCATAAAATAATATGGGATTGAGATATTGATCCAAACATATAAAATTTATACCTAATAAGTCATAGATCATAAATAATGATTCATGGAATAAATCAATGTTCTTATAAAATGCATGATTCATAAGAGTGTATAATAATAAATAATAAATCATGGTCCATGTGAGTAATTTAATGAATAAGAATATTTCATAGGAATTTGGAATAAAAAAGTTTGTATGAAATCATTACCTTATTCAAGTATGACTACAAAGACAATCGTAATACAATGGACACAGTCCCATAGTAGATTAGGTAGTCTCCCCATTACCTTTTAATTTATGGTGGGTAGAGTCCCATATTGGATTAGGTTCACTCCCAATTTTGATTCATATTATATCAGTACATATCACTATTTAGACAATGCATTAGAGAGAAACATGGCTGTGGGACAACATGTTACATAATAAAATCCATAAAATTGTTTATTATAAGATCACAAAAAATCATTATTTCACCACTATTAATTAACCCATGGAAAAAAATTTGTTTTCCTGAAAAAATACTTAAAACATTATCATTATAGTCCATCATCATAATGAAAGTGGATTGAATCATAAGATCATATCCTAAGTGACATATAATAATCCTTATTATATTTCTAAATAGATAAAAAATACATTTATAAGATAATTAAAAATATGCACTGAAAAAAAATAGAAAACATAATAGTCCTTAGATTACTTTTAATAAAATTAATAGGAAAAATGTAATGTGATTTTCATTGTAAATCCATGGAAAATTTAAATGTATGTTGAATCATATATAGAGTATATGATGGTGGGAAAATATTTTTATGCCCTGTACATTTTGAAAACATTCTTTATATAGTTTTTAAAGATAATAGAATGTGATTCATACATAAAACATTTTAAAATATTCCATTTAATAATTTATAATGAATGTAAAAGGGTTTATAAGATAAATTTATAAAATATTTAGTTGGATATAAAAATATCCATAAATGTTTTCTGATTAACATTGATAAGGAATAGATATTTTCTTGAAAAAAATTTGAAATAATTTTTTCATTTCATAAAAATATTATGTCGTTATTTTTATGTACCAAATGATGGAAAACTGAAATGAATACATTAAAACGCATGAAATAAATAGAGGAGAAGAAAACATATGGGTTTAAGAGAGAGATATATATATCATACTATTTCCCAATTGAGATTTAAACCTGAAGAATCCATATTAAAAATTAGATTTCAATATAAACACCCCACATCATGTACCAAATTACATCATTCACCCTTTAATATAATTTATAATAATCATAGTTTCATTATACATTTATATTAGAACTATATTCACAATATACATACCTAATGTGATACCTTATACTCATTCTATCATTTCTAGTTCCATAAACACGCACTTCACATATATTCAATGATAACAGTTGTGTATTCTTTGATATAACCATCCTTAATTAAAATATCAAAAAAATATTTTTTCATCTCTTATATCTAAAGGATATTTTCATGTTTAGAATACTATATAACCGAGAAAAAACACAAAATGATAAATCCCATTTTCTTTGTGTCAAATGGAAAATTTTTATAATATATATGACACAAATTAATTAATAAAAATCTAGTAATATCTCTAAAAAATTATTTTACATGTCTAATCCCTGTAAACATGTCAAATGTACTACTTTTCTCTATAACTCTGTTAAATAGAAACATATAACGGGAGACTAAAATGACCAGTAATAGAAATATATAACTAAAGTAATCATGGAATATACATGACATAAATATTATGCTGGGAATAGGTAAAATATATAAATAATTTGTAAACATGAAAATGAGATCATGTTATATAAATGAAAAGAATCAAATCCTAGATATCAATAATACTAATATCATACCGACGGAATATATAAGTAGGGACACAAAACGTGCATCATAACCTTATACTAGGACACTTTATTTTTCATTGTTCCCATACTCAATACATCATATTGTCGAGGTCTTTTTCCAAGAGATTAGCAAGTTATGGGAAGATCTATAGACCAAAACATAGCTTATTTTGTATCATGAGTCCAATAAATACATCGAGAGGATATATAATTATAAGACCCACAACTCACCTAATTGTCTCCAATTAATCCCCCATAAGAGTAAAAATAAATAAATTTCATACCACTCCATATGGAAAATTCAGATGAATAAATACATGACCAACCATATAATGTATAATGGAAAATACAAATACATGATCAATATGTATTAGTAGTCAATAAACATTCATAATGTCAAAAACATTCATTATAAAACAAGATAACATAATTAATTTATGAAAATATCCCAATAAGAATTATTTAAGATTAGATATTCACACTGTATAGAAATGTGTATACATCTTTGTATTTACTAGAATAACATGATCTCATGAAATTCGAAAAAATAAAGTTGATGTTTTCTTAAAAAAATATTCCAAGACGTGAGGTATTTTATTCCAAGGGTTTGTCTAGTTGAAATTTTCAACATAAAATAATTAAATAATTAGAAATTCTATAATAAAAATAAATATTTTTTTTGAAATTATATTAAATAATTTCAATGAACGATCACAACTCAATGAATGAAAATTAGGTTACAAAAAATCCTTACTATGTGGTAAGAAACTAAATCAAAAACCACTTGATTAAGGTAAGTCTATTTGGAAATAAAATCTATTGAAATAAAATTATTATAATTAAAATATATCCGTGGGAATTGAATACACAATTAAAAGAATATATGGCTAAAAATGTATTATCTCTAAATGAAGTAGAATTAAGACTGTGAAAACCCATGAAATATCAGTACTATTGTAATTAAAATCCCTTATAAGATAGGGATATTCATTTAAAATAAAATACAATGATTATAATATAATTCATGACATTATATATCATATAGTAAGTTTATAAAACACAAATAAAATGAATTTGGCGCCTAATAGAAAATATGACTTAATAAGAAGAGTTTGGGATGAAAACCCTAACCTCTTATTACTAAAATCCTAAGATATATTATATCCTCTTATAATAAAAAAGTAGATATCAAAATAACTTAATTCCTAAAATTAAAGTTTTCTATTTTTATACTTATCTTTTAAATTAATTTATTCTCTATATGAATCCATCTAATTTTCCACATCATGTGTTGGAATATTTTATTGTTTGTATTAGTTTCATAATATTGGTGCACATGTTCATTATTCATTAAAATTTTAAATTTATAGATAATTAAAATTAACATTATATATGATTTCAAATTATATATAATATTTTAAATTCCACATTTGAGTTTTTTTATCTATATCCATCAATTTTAAATTGATAACATGCATGTTTCTGTGATTTTTGACGATCCATGTATATTTTATCAATTAATGAATTAAATAATTATATATCATCTCTAAAAACAAATTAAATAATTATTTTCAAATTTATATCATATTATGTAGCTAATTTCATTCCAATTTTAATTCATGATATAAATTCATTGAATTTTCCAACATGTTGTTTAACTAACTCAACTATAAAGATACCCTAATTTAATAAATGATTATAAGGAAGTTTTATTGTAATTTCATTTTACCCAATTAACAATGTTATTATATAGTGTTTATTGCGGTTTTATTATAGAATTATGAGAAATTAGGAGATGAAATAATGGATATCAAAATAATATATAATTTTAATAAAATATAATTTTCTTAGTACATTTATTATAAATGAGAATTTAGAAAATGATCTTTTGCTCACCATATCTATAACATGTAATCACATTTTTCAAAAATGATGGCTAATTATATCATAAAAATAATATTTATACTTTAATACTATCCTTATAACTATCATTGTACGGTTGTGAAGGAAAAAAACACTTTATGTCATGGAGGTGTTAGTCTTCGCAACACACGAACAAGGATTTTTTTCCTAATTGATGGGGTCTATGAATTAATATGATAATACCCATAATATAGAAAAATTATATTATATAAATGATAATAATATCATTATATTAATATTAATATAACAAATCTAAATGTAGATAATTATGAATAAAACATAGAAGTTGATAATAATCGTCTTGAGGAAGTAAATTTCCCATTAAAGAACCATTGAAATTGAATGGATTGAGATAACTATGAGTGAATAATGGATTGTTTAATGTGATAGGAATCTTGGGTGGTTAAAATTTTAGTTTTTCAAGGTTCAATTTAAAGTTATTATTTTTCTTGAATTGGAGAAGATGTTACCATTTAAAAGTGAAGGGAGGGGAATTTTTGAGAGTAATACTTACATTTCCAATAATTAAATGAAACTATTCTTGGATCAATGGATAAAAATATTTAAAAAAAATCAGGGAAAATATATGTTGGTCATGAAAATTATCAACTATTTAATTCAAGGAATTTTTTAAAATGTATTTGGACTTTTATAGTATGTTAAACTCAATTTAACTCCTTTACTTTTACCGGAGTAATTAATTTGTAACCATAGAAAATATTTTAAATGAATATATTAAGAGGGAAAATTTTAACTAATTTTAAGGTAATAATTTTAAAGTTTAAATTTAATTCATTAAATTATGTTTCTAATGGCGTGAAATGATAATTTTAATCTAAATAAATTTAATCACATAACAACAATTTTCTGAAAAATAATAATTTTATTATCTAAAATTATATATAAGATAAAAATATCATGGAAACTAATTTAATTTACATATATGTATTTATTATAAAAAGGCCAAATTTTATTTTTCATTCAATAAAATCTAAAACTAAATATCTATTGTGAAATACTTAACTCAATGAATGTAATGAAAAAATATCTTACTGTAAAATTTTAATTAAATTTTAAAATGATTTTCAATGATATAATAACTTTAATGAATGAATACTAGTATTCTTAAAGGTCATAAGTCATTACATAAATGGGTTTAAAATTGATTCTTTTATTCTTACATAAAGATAAAATATTGGAAATGATAATTTTCATATATCACATAATATTTTTAGATAATTCTTAAAAATTAATAATAGTTAGTTTTTAAATAATGAATTGTAAAATTAATAGAAGTTTTCTAATTTCAAATTATGAAATTTAAAATTTTATTTTTTCTATAAAATCATTAAATATATTGAAATACTCTTTTATTGGAAAAGTATTGTTAAAAATATTAATTTATATTATTTTTTTTTCTTATCATTTACCTTATAAATTTTTGTTAAAAATACTTTTAATATCAACATAATATATCATTAATCATCTTATTTAAAAAATTGAATGATATATTGTATAAAAGGAATTGTCTTATAGATATTAATTTTGTAAACAATATATGATATTATTAGAAATTAAGCTAATTAATGTTCATTTATATTAAAATTAATATATAATTCATAAATTGGTTAATCCTCTTCATTAATTAAAATTAAAAATATATTTTTTAACAAGCATACATAAACATTTATATTTTATCTAATTATATCACCCTCTGATTTATGTTCAGTGTTGTGTGTGGAGCATGATATCAAACACAATGAATAATATAAGGGTAATAGTACATTAAAATATTAGGGTGTTACACTATATATTACTCATCAATAATTTTCATTCACCGATTTATTAATAATTCTATATTAAAATAAATATTCTCAGTACTACCTATGAAACAACAATATTTTTTAATATATGTTTATCTTTATTAAATTTTATGTGTTTGAAAAAATTATTTACATGGAACACTGATCCTATATGAACCAAATGTTAATATTGAATCATATTTAAATATATACTTTTAAAGTTAATAATCATTTATAAATTTATTATCATCAGTTGAGATGTTAAAAAATATATATTAATGTAATAAGAGATATTTTTCAGAAAATTTCTTTTTTGTTTGAAATGTAATTTTATCTTAATATATAATTGTAAAAATTATTCATAAATTATTATAATAGAAATAATATATTATATACATTAAAATTATTTATCCTTTATTTAATTGTGACTATTAATCAGTGGATGGGAATAAAGTCAATATATGTTTCAAAAATGTATTTATTTGAATAATGATTTTTATCGGATTTTGTGTGCAGATATTATAATTAATTTATACCACATTTTGATATTTTATTTTTAAAAATGGATATAAATTTGGAATTCATTATATTAAAAATATCTTAAAGTGATTTTTTGGTATTTTTGGAAGAATATTGATCATTTGATTGAATATTGAATAACCCTCTTTTTGGAAGACCTGACATTTCTATTATTTAAATCAAGTAATTTAAAATCCACATTATATTTTAGTTTTTTTTTCATGTAAAATAAGATACATTTTATTGAATATAATATAATTAATTTCATTATATTAAATATTTCATTTGATTTTGGTATATGATAATTATTTCCCTAAAAAATATTTCTTCTCAAAACCAATTTCCATTGCCTTTTGGGTATTTATTTTAAAATTAATCTTTAAATTTTATACAAATTTATTATTGAATAATGGTTTTCATATTTGGGTAAGGGATGATAAAATTTATCAATGAGGTAAATTCATTTATGATCCTTGAGAATATTGACATTGGTAAAAATGTTATCATTGTTGGATAGATTATATGATAGGTATGATAATAATTGTAGTATCAAACTATTGTGTAGATTCTCAATATACAAGAGGGGGTTGAATTTTATACATTAAAAAATTCCTTATGGAAACATTCTATAATCAAAATTCACAACACCTCTATGTTCTGTTGGATCGGGATAAGCCAAATATACACAAGAGTGGATTAATTGTGTCTTTTACAATATCAAAATGAAATCATGTTCTGCCCATTGATTTTAATTAGATTGATTAATGTAGCGGAAATTTAAATAGTAGGAACACGTGATGTATAGTGGTTCGAGGAACAGAAGGCCCCTAGTCCACTCCACCAACACTCCACTCCACGAGCTTGGTGATTTTCACTATCTGGTCCTCTTGTCAACAGACCATTCAACAACTGGGTACAGATAGTTGACACTATTACAATCTAAGTCAGAACAAGCCTTCTGGTTCAATCACTGAACCTACAAAGATTAGTATGAGAATCCAATCACTAAGTAATAGAAAACAAATATAGTTGTACTTGGAGAATACTTTCCCTTTGTTCATCACAACTACACCAGAATGAAATTGATAGAATATGGATCGTCGCCTTAAAAAAATGATCTCCCAAGAAGAATCATTCTGCGTTGATCTGGTTTCAATATATATGAAAATATAATTCACACTTTCCTCAGTAGTAGATTCATAGTAGATATTATATTAATAATTAGTGAATATTCATTCATGACTCTTCTTCAATAAACATAGCTTTTCCGCACTTTCAAATTAACAGATCTGTGTTCTTGATAGTCTCTGTTTTTCTTCTTTTTATAAAAAAAAATTTGTTGCTGCTTGAAAAAACTCGCATATCTTCTCTGTTTAAATATCAAATCTATATAAAAATTATGAGCACTTCTCTTAAAAATTTGGATCCACAAAAAATCACCTTCTGACTCGTGATAATCAAAAATTCAAAATAACAGAGCAGTCGTAACATCCCTGATGATTTGGCATAAAAATATCCTTTTAAATTGATCGTTAAATCATAGAAAAACATTCTTTAACTTAGTCAAAAACGTGCTTTAAAAATCAACTTTTAATCTATCTTTAAATCAGCCTTATAATCCGCTAACAGATCGTTCCATAATAATATCGTCTTAAATTCTCTGACGCCAAACATAAGGTTAAACTGTATAGAATACATCTTTCAAACGTAAGGTTGAACTGAAATGTAGGGTTGATGTCGCATCCTTCAAATGTATGGTAGATTATAAACATAGGGGTGATGAACCATACTTTTTTTCAATAATCAAATTTATGATAAATGATCCATAATTTTTAATTCTTCTAAACATAGATACATGATCCATACATTTGATGAAACATAAGTTTTATTACAAAATTAAAGTCGATGAACCATACTTTTCAATGTCCTAAAAATAGGGTTCCTTCCTAATGTAGGTTTCATCTTCTATACTTTTCGGATATCATATGGTTAATTAACCATGATTTTATGATAACTCAAAAAGTATACACTATAATTAATTATTATGCTACATTTCTCTACGTAGGGTATGAACCGTTGTTCCAGAACACGCTTAAGCAATTCCCAAACATGTAACGCATGAATAGTGTTTCCAGAACATGCTAATGCGAATTAAATCTCATTGTTCAAGAACGTAAATATTTCTTCTAGAAATATAAATATAATGAATAATAAATTTTTTTAAAATACATAAAATAAAATCATTATAAAACAGTTAAGGGTATTTGTGAGCATCAAAATCATCATAGAGATAGAGTATTGTTCTCAAGAATCACCCCCTCTTCAAATAAAAAATTATTATGTATCATTGAAAAATGACACTTGCTCAACAATCTCCCCCTTTTTTATGATCACAAAATGAATAAAATAACCCATTAAATTAATATACAAAATTAATTACATATAGTTTTGAATTTTTCAAAGATAAATACAATATTTGATTTAACTTAATTTCTCCCCGTTAAAGGACTAAGATAAAGCTTAATATTTGAAATAGTTAAAATAAAATGTAGTGTGTATCCAAATTTCTCCCCCTTTTGTGATATCAAAAAGAAAGATAGAATATATAATAGAACACAATTTAATATAGCAGTGAACCTATGTAAATGCTGTTAATAACTATTTGTTAATAATTGGACATGGATTACTGGCATAGTTGAACAGATGAAATAAAACAAATAGAAAAAAAAATA
Organism: Viscum album; assembly: GCA_963277665.1. Classification (NCBI taxonomy): domain Eukaryota; kingdom Viridiplantae; phylum Streptophyta; class Magnoliopsida; order Santalales; family Viscaceae; genus Viscum; species Viscum album. Next base: position 363,919,173 of record OY728162.1, on the reverse strand, counting down.
TAGAATTTGGAATAACAACTCATTAAAATAAAATGTAACATGTAAAATTATGAGAAACTCATGAATCAAGGTGTGATAAGGGTATGATATAGGGTCTATCTCATCTGAACAATGTCCTTGATTGTTGTCAACTGCTCCCTCAGTCTTCTCATATTTCAATCTCCTAGCTTGATAATAATATCTATATTCTTCTGAGTCATATGAATATCTTCTATCATATTTACTCTGAAAAAATCATGACGTATCTCTTCCTTCTCCATAAATAGTGTCAACTTCTCTGTGAACTGAGTCAGTACAGTTCTAATACTTGGTTCACTCGAGGTCAACTGGTCAACCAAAAATATCTGATTATCTAATAAAACTGAAAGTGGATCATTATTTCATTTCAAATCATGAAATCCATCATTCATATTGCTCATTGCTGCTATGATTTCCTGAAATCTTCTAGTTAAATCAGGTGAAGTACCTGATCCACCAGCTTCACCAGTCCTGATAGATTCAAACTGTTTCTTCATATAGTCTTTAAACTCTGACAGATCTCACTTTATCAACATTTCTGATTTCAACATGAACCCTTTTTTCAAAATCGTTGTCTAAGAAGTTTCAACTTCCTGCCTTGAAACTGTACTGTCTTTATGTCTCTGAAATTTCAAATGTTCTTTCTCAAGGGATCTCCTCAGAACTAAATTTTCAGATTCCAAATTAGATAACTTCGGTACAACTCTTCCACTTCCTTATTTACTGAATCAGAGGCACACTATTCTTGATTCACATTTTCATCTAGTACTTGATGCAACGGTACTAATGGAAAGGAGTCTGCATCAGATTTTTCTTTTTCTTCCTCATGAGCTGGCTGGTCCACACACTTTTTCATAGAGTCTTTTCAATACTCTTTCATAGAAAAATCATCATTAATTACCTCTGTATCAACTTCAGAAACATTCTCATTACGAACATCAGTAATCATTTCTTCCATTGGATTTTCTAAAATGATATCTTCTTGATTTTTCTAAGGACTGCCCACTTCTTCATCAGGGAGTGCATCCTTTTCCTTTTCAATTGTAACTTCAGCACCAACAACAATTTGAGGTTCAATTTCAATTACAACCATTGCATGATCCTGAGTTTCAGTTTCATCTTCTTCTTCAATTTCTGTTTTTACATGGTGAGTCACTTTAATTTGGGTAGTATCCTCTTCTTGTGGCCTCTCAACAGCTGCTTCTCTGAAAAAAATAATTAAGTGAGTTAATCTCTAGATGATAAAACATGTGAACCATGTTCCTTATTAGCATTAGAAGGTCTTTTCCATTGAATCAGAATTCCTTCTTGACTACTTTATTCTTGATCTTCTTTTATTTCAAATCATATTCTTCTTATAGCAATTCTCAATCTTGATTCAGCCTATCCCTTAGATTTAGCCGAATGAGCCAGAGCACTCTATTCCTCTTCTTCAGCTCCTACTGGTAAATTTTTACCATTCAATGTTCTCCAGAAGTAACCAATCTTTCTCAGGGTTCCAGCACCGTGAGTGTTACTATGATGGCATCTAAATCTGGCTTCCACCAGCCTTACCTTATCCTTTTTAACAAAATTTTTTGTATGAATATACCAAACGGATAAAAATTCAAGCGCTCTTATGTTTTAAAACAATAATGAAGGTACCTTACCATGTACCTAGGAAAATTATGTCTTATATCACTCATCAACAGATACATTATATACATGTCTGGATACATGATTTTCTCCATCTCAGACATCCTCGGTGAAATCCCAGATTGCACAAACATCACTAGGATTTTCTGATCCAGCTCCAAGTCCTTTATGAACATCTTCATTATATAATTAGAACTAAAAATAAAAGACATAATACTTTCAGACTTATGTACTGAATTTACTATATTATTCAATTCAAAATGAAAGACTCCCTCATGAGGGCAGTTCATAATCCAACCAATCTCCGGAGAGGATATCGAAAGATCTAGATCTTCAATCTTAGCTACTATAGTATCCTAATCTTCCCCCAGACTAAACTAAATATATTTAAAGAAATAACTATGTTCTACTTCATATATAAACTCTGTAAAATCTTCACTAAATGTATGTTAATGGTTTTGAAAAGAAATAGCTTGCTTCAGCAATAGGTTCGTCTAATATAACCATTCTAGATCTATGACCTTTCCTTGAAAAATCTTCCTTCCTTCAGAGAACTGTATCTTGGAAGTACTGGTCTCAGCCTCATCATTTCTCTTGGTGCTGTACATTTCTATTGAAAAAAAATCTTTAAAGGTTCGAAATATGATTAGGGTTTTGAAGGTTCATGTTTGAATAGACAAAGAGCGGTAAAGCACCGAGGGTTCGAAAGTGTTTTCTTTAAAAATGAAACAATTTAAAATTTTTAAGTTTTCTGACCGCCTTGATTCCCATGTCATCAATAATTATTACATAGTTTTTCAAAAAATGAATAAAATTGATCGCACGAATAGAAGAGAGAAAGAGAAAAAAAAGTTATTCTTTTTGAAAAAAATAACTAATTTATTTTAAACAGTATTAAAATAAAGAAACTAAATAATAAAATAAAACTTTATTTAAAATTAAATATACCTACCACACCCTTAATAAAATCAAACCTTGTAGTGGGAAGAGTTTTGGTAAAAATATCAGCTAATTGAATTTTAGTACTTATAAATTATAAGAATATATCCCTTTTAAGAACATGTTCTCTTAGAAAATGATGTCTGATATCAATATGCTTAGTCCTATAATGATTAATATGATTTTATGAAATATTTATAGAACTTGTATTATCAAATAAAATAGGCGTACTGTGAAAACATAGTCCAAAATCCATAATAGCTTTTTTCATCCACAATTATTGTGCCCATAAACTGCCAGCAGATACATATTATGCCTCTATTGTTGACATGGAAACTAGGTGTTGTTTCTTACTTGACCATGACACTAAGGATTTTCCTATAAAGTGACTAGTACCTGATGTTCTTTTCTTATCTAATCTACAACATCCAAATTCTTCATCTGAATGTGAAATTAAATTAAAATCAGAGGTTTTAGGATAAATAAGAGATTTAAAAATAGTTCCCTTTAAATATGTAAAAATTATTTTAATAGTAGTTAAATGATATGTTTTAGGATTTGATTGGAATCTTGCACAAAGACATACTGAATTCATTATATCTTTCCTACTATGAGTAAGATATAATAAAATACCAATCATACCTCTATATAACTTTTTTTCAACTGATTTTCCAGTTTCATCAAATCAAGTTTTATATTAGTACACATAGGAGTATTATATGTCTTATTATTTTCAAGTCCACATTTATTTAGTAAATCAGTAATATATTTTCTTTGAGTTAAAATGTTACTAAAATCTATTTGATAAATTTGAAGATCTAAAAAGGAATTTAATTATACCATCATACTCATTTCAAATTATATTTTCATTGGATTTGAAAACTCATGACAAAGAGATTTATTAGTTGATCTAAAAATTGCATAATCAAAATAAATGTGAACCAATAAAATGATAGAATTTACAGTTTTATTAAATAGTGTTGGATCTTCCATTCTAATAGTAAAATCATTTTTTAAAAGAAAAGAGCTTAATCTTTCATACCATGCTCCAGGTACTTGTTTAAGGACATAAAGAGCTTCAGTAGTTTTAAAAACAGAATCCGGTTTTTGAGAATTTTCAAAACCAGGAGGTTTCCCATCATAAACTTCCGCCATTAAATAACAATTTCAAAAGGAATACTTAACATCCATATGAAATAATTTAAAATTCAATTGAGATTCATATGATAAGAGTATTCTAATGGCTCCTAATCTAGCTAAAGGTGAAAAGGTATAATCATAATGAATACCTAATTATTGATTATATCCTTTAGCTACTAGTCTTGCTTTATTTCTAGTTATTATTCCTTGATCAACTTGTTTATTTCTAAAAAACCATTTGGTTCCAATAACTGGATAATTCTGTTGTCTTTCAACTAATTTCCAAACATCATTTCTGTTGAACTGGTTTAATCTTTCTTATATTGCTAACAACCAACTTTCATCATCTAATTCTTCTTCTATACACTTGGGTTCTAATTGGGATAGAAAGGAAGAAAACTGAACAAGATTTCCTATGTTTCGTCTAGTTTTTATTCATGTTTCTAAGTCTCATACCATAGTTTCTAAAGGGGGATTCTTTAAATTCCTTCTCTATCTAGGTAGTACACTTATAGGTCCTTCAGTGTCATGTCCTTTTGGACTGGACTGAATTTCATTTATTTCTTTTTCAAAATATTCATTCAGGTTCTCAAGTCTCATGTTATCATTTGAATCATACTCATCTATTTGATCTGTCCTTTTCTCAAATGGATTAGTTTCATCAAATTTCACATGAACTAATTCTTCAACAATTCTTGAATTTTTATTACAAACTCAATAAGCCTAGGAAGTCGCAAAATATACTAAGAAAATGCATTCATCAGATTTTGGATCAAACTTATCATGATTGACTTTGGTTTTTAAGGTATAAACCTTGCATCCAAAAACTTTAAAGTAATTTACTTTATGTATACTATTATTCCAGAGTTCATAGGGCATCCTTTCTAAAATTTGTCTAATTAAATATATATTCATTATATAGCAGGCTGTGCATACAGCTTCTACCCAAAAATAGCTAGAAATATTGTATCTATTTAGCATAGTCCTATCCATTTCCTAAAGAGTCCTATTTCTTCTTTCAACTATTCCATTTTGGTGAGGTGTTCTTGGTGTAGAGAAGGTCTGTTTAATACCCATATTTGAGAAAAAGGAATTGAATTCAAGATTCTCAAATTATCCACCATGATTACTTTTTAATGAAATTATTTTAAACCCTTTTTAATTTTTAATAGCTTTGCAAAAAAATTCAAATAATGAAAAAGCTTCATTTTTAAATTTTAAGAAGAAAATATATGTAAATATAGAATAGTCATCAACTAAAACATATAAATATAGTTTTCCATCCAAGCTTGCTACTCTTAAAGGTCAAAAAAATACATATGGATGAGTTCTAGGGGTTTAGATGTAGCAATTTTGTTAACAGATTTGAAGGATGATTTGTGATGTTTCCCTAGTTGACATGCATCACAAAATATTTCACTCTCAAACATGAGACTTGTTAAATTAGAAACTAGATGCTTCTTGGATAATTTATGTGAATCATATATATTGCAATGTCCATTTCTTATATGCTAGATCCAAGATTCATTTATCTTTGTAGTTAAGCAGTTTACTTTTTTTTACACAATGAATTTAAATCTAGGGTATAAAAATTGGCAGTTCTAGGTGCTCTAAATTTAAGAAGTTTATTTTTGAAAACAGAACAAATTTTTTTAGAAAAATATACAATATAAACATCGTGTCATAGTTGAGATATACTTATCAAATTATGTTTCAATCCTTTTATATAAAGTACTTTATTGATTGATATAACTTCTGGATCTCCAAATATTCCAATACCAATAATTTTCTCTATGGCGGTGTCACCAAAAGTGGCAAGTCCACCATCTTTTTGAGTATGTGTAGAGAAATTCCATGTGCTTCAACTCATATGCCTTCACCAGCCACTGTCAATATACCACATGGTCTTTTTGCTTCTGTGACCTGCTTCCACATCTATTTCTGCAATAAAGCACATATTGGATTTTAGATTTTCTTTTTCATTCTCTGAGTCTGATTCTAAAGGACTGCTAGAGTCTTCAAACACACTCCATGTTGCTTTAATTGCATTCTTATCTTTTTTCTCATAATCATTTATTTTGAAGAAATTATTTTTCTTGTATTCTTTCAACTGAGGATAGCTAGATCTGATATGACCCATCTTCTTGCAGTCATAACATCTGACTTACATTTAATCCTTTTTGATGTTTTTTCTGATGATTTTCATCTTTCTGTAGAATTTTATAAACTTTCTGGCTTGTTGAGCCAATTCCATATCAGAAATTGATAAATCATAAATTTCTGACTTCACCTTTACATATTTTTTCTTTAGATTTTTTCCTTTTCCCTTGAGATGACAATTTTAAGGCAGTGTCTTCTCTCTTGATATGAACCTTATTCTCATTTTCTTCATCTTGCAACTCAGCTTCATACATCATAAATGTTTCAATCAACTCTCTCATGGTTAATTCTTTGACAGTTGTTGATTGTTTGATTGTAGCAGTGAATCCATTCCATTTAGTAGGAAGTACTCTTATTACTTTTAAATCTTGATCATCTTGTTTGATTGGGTCTCCCAAAGCTGTTATATTATTGACAATCTCTATCAATATTCCATTCCTTTGAGTAATGCTTTCACCATCAAACATTCTGAATATATCAAATTTAAGCTTAGCAGTAGCATATCTCATTTTCCTGATATTTTCAGTTCCTTCATAAGAAATAGCATTAGTTTTCCATATCTCATATGATATTGGGAATTGACAAACTCTGTTGAATTAATCAGGTCCTAGACCACATATAAATTCATTCATTGTATTTGATTTCATATCATATTCTGCTTCAGTAGCTTCATTCCATGTCTCGGGTTTTTCAGGTATTTCATAAGGAGTTAGAATCTTAAAATATAATATTTATCCAAGGTTTTTTATATATATTATCATTATTGATTTCCAGCTTCAATAATTTTCTCCATTGAAGTATGAGGATCTGACCATAGACATTAGTTCTCTTGTATCATTAATCTTGCTCTGTGTATAATCCTTAATCCCTTTCATCTTGTTAAGGATTTATCAGAAATCTCAACCTCTAATACCAATTGTTGGATCAGGATATACCAAATATACACAAGAGAGGGGTGAATTGTGTCTTTTACAAAATCTTTGCAAAATCCGGTTCTGCCCTATGATTTTAATCAGATAGATTAATGTAGCAGAAATTTAAATAGCAGGGACACATGATGTATAGTTTTTTGGTGAACAGAAGGACCCTAGTCCACTCCACCAACACTCTACTCCACAGGCTTGCTGATTTTCACTATCTGGTCCTCTTGTCAACAGACCATTCCACAACTGAGTACAGGAAGTTGACACCTTTACAATATAAGGCAGAAAAAATACTTCTGGTTCAATCAAAAAACCTACACAACGTAGTACGAGAAGCCTATCACTAAAGAATAGAAAATAAAGGTATTTGTTATTTAAAAATACTTTCCCATTATTCTTCACAATTTCAACAGAATGAAATTGACAGTAGATGGATCTTTGCCTTCAGAAATAATGATCCCCCAAGAAGAATCATTATATGTCGATCTAGTTGTAGTAGATATAAAAAATATAATTCACAACTTCAGTAGTAGTATATTCGTAGTAGATATTCGATGATGAATTAGTGAATCTTATTTTGTGATTCTTCTTCAAAAAATAATGCTTTTTCACACATTCAAATCTGCAGATCTGTGTTCTCGATAGTCTCTATTTTTCTTCATTTTATAAAAAAAATTTGTTTCTATTTAGAAAAACATGTATATATTCTCTTAGTAAATATCACATTTATATAAAAACGATGAGCACTTCTCTTGCCAATTTAGATCCACAAAAATCGTCTTCTAACTCGTGATAATCAAAAATTAAAAACAATAGAGTAGTCGTATCTTCCCTAAAGATTCGGTATAAAAATCTCCGTTTAAATTGATCCTTTAAATCATAGATAAAACAGCTTTGACCTAGTCAAAAACATGCTTAAAAACCCAAATTTTAATCCGGATTGAAATCAGCCTAATAATATACTTACATACAGTTTCATAATAGTATCGTCTTAAATTCTCTGATGCCAAACGTAAGGTTGAACTGTATCGTATACATCTTTCAAACATAAGGTTAAACACAAACGTAGGGTTGATATCGCATCCTTCAAATGTATGGTTGATTACAAACATAGGGTTGATGAACCGTACTATTCTTTTCAATAATCAAACATATGATAAATGATCCATACTTTTAAAATCATCTAAACATAAGGTACATGATTCATTATTTTGATGAAACATAAGGTTGGTCACAAAAGGAAGGTTGTTGAACCATACATTTCAATATCCCAAACATAGGGTTCCTTCTTTAATGTAGGGTTTTTCATCCATACTTTTTCGATAATGTATGGTTGATTAACCAAACTTTTCTGATAACTCCAAAAGTGTACACCGTAATTAATCCTAATGCTATGTTTCCCCACATATGGTATGAACAGTGATTCATGAACACGCTAATGCAATTCCCAAACATGTAACGCATGAACAGTGTTTCCAGAACACGCTAATACGAATTAAATCTCATTGTTCAAGAACTTTTATATTTCTTCCAGAAATAAAAATATATTGAATAATAAATTCCAGAAATATACATAAAATAAAATCATTAGAAAACAATTAAGGGTATTTCTGAGCATCAAAATCATTACAGAGATAGAGTATTGTTCTCAACAATCACCCCTATTTAAGAAAATATTATGTATCATTGAAAAATCACACTTGCTCATCAAGTTCTACAAATTTTCTTAATTCTGGAAGTATAATTCGAAAAATGAGATTTTGAAAATGAAACTTTACAAGAATTTACAACAAAAAATATTCTACCTTAATGTGTATAGAATCTTATTTAATCATAGTACAAGTATTAGAAATTATAAGATAGTTATACTTTCCTCAAAAACAAAAATTACAGAAGGAAAAAAATTTAAACACTACAAGTAACAAGTAGTAAATATTTTAACACAAAGTGAATGGTATCTAACAACCTTGGATAAAGGTCCCATGGTTTATACTTTTAAGAATGTATGTCTTACCCAAACCTAGGTAAGACCTCAATCTAAAGATCGGTATCTGTTTTATTATCCCCGGAAGCTCACGATTTGTAAGGAAATCAACACCTCTGACTTCACAACCTAAAGTCTCTGATTTTAAGGAAATCGCGCCTCTACACAAAGCAATTATGCATGAAGTAATGTTTGAACAAGACTTTCAAACTTTCTGCACAAATCATAAGAGTTTATAAGAGCCTATCTCTCTATAAATCAATTCAATGGCATGTAATCAGTAGATTGATCAACTTTCTACAAGTGCTTTCAAATTAGCTCCTATTTATACGCACTGCTCCAACGGCCAGCTCCCTCCTCCAACGGTAATATTTTTTCATGAATTTTAGAGGGACCTGTAAACGTGTCACTCAAAAAATGGTTAGTTAGTAACTCAATGCACAACATCATTTTATAACCAAAACATGAGTTAGAAAAAATATGGTTACTTAAGAAAATTCGTTTTTCAGAAAGTAAGGAAAAAAGAAAGTTCGGAGTCTACCTAAAAAATATTCGGAGACTATAAGACAAGGATATTCGGATTCTGTTTTCCAAGGAATTCGAGACTTTAATTCTATAGAATTTCAGATTTTGGTTTTCAAGAAAATTCGGAATCTAGATTCACAAGAATTCAGAATCTGAACATAGAATGTTTGGAATCTGAATTCATTTCCTGAAAATACAATCCTTTATATCTATGTATATATGATTACGAGTTTCTGGATACGAAACCCAATTTTACACTTAGACAAAATGAACAATGAATAACATGTTAATGATAAATTACCTTGGGGAAGGAAAATTCTCCTAATGAATGTAAGACAGAGGGTAGAATGAAATTTTTCTTAAGATAAGGTGTTTGAAATTTTTGAAACAATAAGAATTGGAAAGTTCATAATGAAACCTTATTGACACAATAATCTCCCCAAACATGAAGGAATAGAAAAAGTCATAAGGAAACCTTATTATCTCATTAATCTCAACCTTTTTTGGAAACCACAAACATCCTTGCGAAAAAGAACGTAAGGACTTAGAAAATATTTTTCTAGACTTTGAAAATAAAACTAATCTCCCTTGTCACATGGGTAATGATGAATATCACTAACTCCCTTTAGGATTTGGAACACTAAGGATCGTATTCAAGATTTCTAGAATGACATTTTTCATTATTTTGAATACAGAAATTATAACAACCCATACATTACATACATTGTTAATACTTCAAAATTGAAGCACACTTATTACAACATATGACAAAACCACAAAGGACCGTATAGGTATAGTGTTTTTAGAAACTGGGAAACATAAACAACTGGTTCATAAATCATCTACAGTGTCTCCCATTTATTTCATCATATCTAGGGTCCCTTTTAGCATATTGTACTTAATATCCATCTTCCTAACCAGGGGAAAAGAAAACATACAAAAAAGGCTCATCTCAAATGCTCAGCATGGGCAAATAAAGGAAATAAAAATCATATCATATCTTTTTGAAAATCATAACCTGCAAAAGAGATCATAATATCTTAACATGGAATAAATCATAGAAGTGAAAATGAGATCCCCATAATCATAACATAAAACATTAAACTTTGTGTCATGCACACATAATCATGGAAAATCATTTCTTGTTAGTCATGACTCATTGCCATGACTATCTTAGTGGACAAAGTCCATTTCTGAACCGAGTTCACTCCTCATTTCAGTCCTGTATCACTGAACCGAAATAACCTTCCGTTCTAGCCATGTCTATCTCATGAGATATAAATCTTTACCCAATGTATTGGAGGTAGATATAGGTGCCACCCATCTTATAATGAATCCTTTCTTATGTGTGCCACATAATCATAAATCATACATCATCGCATAACACATGTAACAAAAATGGGATTCTTGAAACATCATGACATCATAAAACAAATCATATAAGGTAAATGAATTCATAAAAATAATTCCCTCAAAACATAATCAAATCAATGTAATAATAGGGATAAAAACATAACCCTATATTATCTTAGATGGAAAATAATTTTGATAATACATTTGAACTCCATTCTTGAGGAAAATATCCTTTCTAATTCAAAAACACTTTTCTTTTCTTAACATGTCATACAATTATAAACTAAAAGAAGTTGATTAAAAATAAACTTGAAAACTTATAAAGGAAGATTCTTGGAAATAATGTTTTAAAAATCCATTCTTTCCATATAAGTTAAAAAAACATTCTTCTCGTACTTTTGTCGGAAAAGTCAAAAAAGTACCTCGTACAAAAATCGACAAAAGATTTCTTTCATATCTTTTACTAAATACACACTGAAGGGTAAAATTGGATTTAAACCATTGTAGGTGGACGTAAATAATATGTCATATTGTGGAAACATGAATGTGGATGATAAAATTCACCCCATTAAATGCCAATGTATAAACAATCTCGGATAAAAATGAGATTGTGATATTTCCCTTACCTTAGGTCCGATTTGCTTTGTACATGTCCGAAGCTCCTGTATAATGGTTTAAATAATGTTATTGACTTATTCCAGAATTATACATATTGACATGATATCATATATAGTCACATTCTTATCTTCTTATTAGTAATATTTCATTGTTACTTGTTACTCGGGTCTTTATTGACTTTTGTTCTTATGCGTGTTTTGCTGAATAAATTCTTATTCTTCTTTTTATGGTTATAGATACATTATATCCAGAATGGTATTATTGTAACATATATCATATTTATTGATTCAATTCATTTATATAATTACTATGTAATGATGATCATGTATAACGAGTCGCATCACATCGTGGAGACGGTATTCCGTACGTACGCACGAGCGATGATATTGTTCCCATGATCGTGGAATTGTATTTAAGTGTATTTATACTATTTCAGTATCAATATCACTTTATTATAACCATATATAGTTACTCATTACACCATTATACCCATCCTTGTAAGGTTATGGTGTAAAATAGATTACACCATGGCGTGGAGACGGTATTCCGTACGTACGCACGCGCAGTGATTTCATTTTTCCGATGGATGGATAGAAGGTGAATTAGGGTTGTTTCATATTTATAATAACATATAAGTATGTAAGTAATACTGATGTTATTACTTTATCATGAAACAACTAAATACGAAGAAGTTTAAGAAGAAAGAAATTGAAAAGATCGGTAATGGATATTACCTCTTCTTTGAAACGCCTCTTTGAATCCTCCACTTAGGGAACTAAGATTGGTCTTTGAAGAATAACAGGACCTCTAGGATTATTCTAGGGAAGTGGAGAAGGGATTTTGGCAGGGGTTGGCAGAGTTTGAGTGCTCAAATTGGTGTTAGGAGGAGGAGGAGGAGGTGCCCTTTTATAAAGGAGGAGAGGGGCACCTTAGGAATATCTCAAAATATTATTTTATATTAATGTCAAAATTGGTTTATAATGGTTCCAAAGGGTCTTATTTCGATGGTAAAGTGGGGATGGGTCGCAATCCTATCAACCAATAGGATTTAGACAAGTTTAGGTTATTATGATAACCTTATCAATTAGATTTAACTCTAAGTTAAATAATTTAACTTTTACCGTGACTTTTTGTTTTCTTACACTATATGGTTAATAAACTTACTATAACATGTCAAAAGAACCCCAAGTTGTTTATTATTAATATATATATCCTTATCTAAGTCATTTGGTCTATCCTTAGATTTTTAGGAATAAAATAACAATTAATAATATAATATTTGATTTAAAAACAATTTTGTGCCAATTTTGACACTATTTGATATATGATTTTTGTGAAAGTCATAACAGTATTATATGTTCGAACCAAGTTTATTAAATAAACACTAATATATCATAGTAACCTAGAAAATTAGTGTAATTCATAAAAAGACTCAAATTACATTTATTTGAGCATTTATAACATCAATTATGTTAAAATTTCCTTAAAAGGGTAATTACTGCATCATCAGTGTGTCATAAATAAATTAATTTGTTTAATGTCTAAAAATTATAAATTAAATATAATTATGTTGAAAATATTTTTATCTTTATAATGAATATTTATAGTCGAATTTATCTTATGTATAACCCTATATTAAAAATGTTTTAGTTATTAAACATTGATTTTAACTATTTTAACTATTCATTAAATAAAATAATATTAAATGTCATAATCTTATCCAAGTAGACCTAAATGGTCATATTATATTCATAAGGTTGTTTTTGGTCGAATTAAACTTATCCAATAGAATTAGGACATGTGTTAAGGTAATAGTAATATCATATTTACCCTTAGTTACCCTCTTTACTATTAACCGCGGTAAAAAAAGTAAAAAGTTACAATTCACCAATAAATTATTTTTATCTCATTGAACCACATTTTACTTACTGATATCAACCGTGTCTATCGGATTTTCTAAATTCCATTCACAGAAGCAGTAAAATTAAGTTTTCTGCAAAATTCAGTTTTTAACCTACCACTTAGTGGTTTCACTATTCATCAAAAATTGAAAGTTTTCAGAAAAATACCAAAATTTCACCCTAGCCTAATTTAGGTATTCCGAATCCAAAAATGAGGTCCATTTTGAAAGATAAAATTTCAAAAAGTGGTTATTACTATTCATAACAGCTATTTAAAATAATATTTTAATAGCATATCGTCGTTTCGTGAAACTCGGTATTGCGTACAACGCAAGCTATCGAGGAAGGTCACGATTGCGTGTAAAGTAAGTCAAGCTAGTGTGTAGTGAAAGATTCCTTTGATGATATATATATAACATAAAAACAAAATATTACTCATAAAAATCTCGGGTGTTACATTCTACCCCCCTTAAAATAAATTTTACCCTCAAAATTCGTCACTTTGTAACAAACAGATGAGGATACTTCTCCCTCATCATATCCTCAAGCTCCCATGTAGCTTCTTCAAGTTGGTGGTTCCTCCATAAAACTTTCACCAATCGAGTGGTCTTGTTTCGTAGGACTTTTTCGCTACGATCCAGAATCTCTATCGGTTGTTCTTCATAAGAAAGATCTTGCTCCAGTGGTACAACTTCTGAGCTGAGTACATGTGAAGGATCAGGTATGTACTTTCTCAGGAGAGATACATGGAACACATCGTGAACTTTAGAGAGATTCAGTGGAAGCGTCAATCGGTAAGCTACCTTACCAACACGATCCAGTATTTCGAAAGGACTGATATATCTAGGGCTCAACTTCCCCTTCTTTAAAAATCTCATAACCCTCTTCCAGGGAGATATTCGTAAGAACACTTTATCACCCACTCCAAACTCTAGGTCTTTTCTTCGGTTGTCGGCATAACTTTTCTGTCGACTCTGAGCTGCTCTTATGTGTTGTTGAATAGATCTGACCTTTTCTGCCATTTCATCGACGAGATCAGGTCCTAATAGCTTTCTTTCCCCAACTTCATCCCAGCAAGTTGGAGTCCTGCATTTCTTTCCATAGAGAGCTTCATAAGGACCCATCTGAATACTGGAGTGAAAGCTATTATTATAAGAAAATTCCACCAAAGGTAGGTGTTGATACCAACCTCCTTTGAAATCCATAGAGCAAGCTCTCAACATATCTTCTAGGGTTTGAATTGTTCTCTTGGACTGACCGTCTATTTGAGGATGATAAGCAGTGATGAAACTCAACTCTATATCCAGAGTATGCTGAAGACTTCGCCAGAACTTCGAGGTAAATCTCGGATCCCGATCAGATATAATAGAAAGTGGTACTCCATGAAATCTTACCACTTCCTTTACATATATCCTGGCAAGCTGATCTTGAGATAAATCCTCTCTAATTGCAATGAAGTGTGCAGAATTTGTAAGACGATCAACTATGACCCAGATATCATTATTGCCTTTGGATGTTTTAGGAAGTCCTGTGACAAAGTCCATAGTGTTGTTTTCCCAATTCCATTCAGGTATTGGTAATGGTTGTAACATCCCCTTAGACTTCTGTCTCTCAGCTTTAACTTGTTGACAAACCAAGCACCGAGAGACATATTCAGCAACATCTCTTTTCATGCCATCCCACCAGAAGTACTCTTTCTGGTCCCTATACATCTTCGTGCTTCCAGGATGAATAGAGAATGAAGAACTATGAGCCTCATCCAGCAGCTCCTTCTTTAATTCGGGGATGAGAGGAACACAAACCTGATTCCTAAACTTTATTATCCCATCACAATCAAGGTTGAATTCAGGAACATTTCTCACCTTCTTTTTTAACTCGACATCTTCTTTCTGTGCCTCTTTAATCTTCACATGTATAGATGGTTGAACATTAATTTGAGAAAGATAAGATTTTCCCCCTTCCATTATAATTCCAAGATCCATCCTTTGTATATCCATAAATATTGGATCTTTTGTGATCCTCATCATGGATAAACTAGCATGGTCTTGTCGACTTAATGCATCTGCCACCTTGTTTGCTTTCCCAGGGTGGTAATGGATTGAGCAGTCATAATCCTTAATCAGCTCCAACCATATTCTTTGACGCATATTCAGCTCCTTTTGTGTGAAAATATACTTTAAGCTTTTATGATCAGTATGAATATCACACCTTTCACCATAAAGGTAATGCCTCCAAATCTTTAAAGCAAAGATTACCGCAGATAACTCCAAATCATGTGTTGGGTAATTTTGCTCATGGATTTTCAACTATCGTGAGGCATAAGCTATCACCATATCATTTTGCATAAGAACACACCCCAATCCCATCTTGGATGCATCACTGTAGATCACAAACCTTTCTCCACTACAAGGCAGTGTGAGCACAGGTGCACTGGATAACCTTCTTTTCAACTCCTTGAAATTATCTTCACATTCCTTTGTCCAAACAAACTTAACTCCATTGCGAGTCAACTTGGAGAGAGGGTTAGATAATCGTGAAAAATCTTTTACAAAACAGCGATAATATCCTGCCAAACCAAGAAAACTTCGGATCTCAGTTACTGTTGTTGGTCTCGACCATCTTTCGATAACCTCTGTTTTTGCTGGATCCACAGATATTCCCTCTTTTGAGATTATGTGACCCAAAAAATGCAACTTTTTGAAGCCAAAAATCACACTTGGTAAATTTGGCATAAAGATTCTCCTTTCTCAGGGTCTTCAATATAATTCTCAAGTGATCTTCATGCTCTTACTTTCTCTTTGAATAGATAAGAATATAGTCTATAAAGACTACCAAAAATTGATCAAGATAGTCTCTAAAGACTCTACTCATTAGATCCATGAAGATAGAAGGGGCATTAGTAAGACCAAATGGCATCACTATAAATTCATAGTGTCCATACCTTGTACGGAAAGCCGTCTTTGGTATATCCTCCCTTTTGACCCTTAATTGATGATACCCTGATCGAAGATCAATCTTCGAAAAGTATTGAGCTTCGCGTAGTTGGTCAAACAATTCATCAATCCGTGGGAGAGGATATTTGTTCTTGATAGTGATCTTGTTAAGTTCTCAGTAATCAATGCAGAGTATCACTGATCCATATTTCTTCTTAACAAATAGAACAAGTGCTCCCCAAGGTGACGCACTAGGGCGTATGAATCCCTTATCAAGATTCTCTTGGAGTTGCTTCTTCAATTCCTGCAACTCATTTGGGGCCATTCTATAAGGTGTCTTTCAAATAGGCAAAGCACCCAGTACGAGTTCTATTGAAAACTCAACTTCACGATTTGGTGGAAGACCTGGTAATTCCTCCGGAAAGACATCATCAAACTCCCGTACGATGGGCATATTATTAATCGCGAGTTTCTCACCAACTATTTGAGATAAATAACCTTCATTTAGTGGAATAAATACCCATAAAAGGGAATAAATTTCCACTGGAAGTTTATGTTCATCCTTACATTGATAGACGATCATAGATTGATCTGGAATATGAAATGTGACTTCCCTTATTTGGCAATTGATATGAGCTCCGTATAAAGAAATCCAAGCCAAGCCAAGAATCACATCGAATTCCACTAAAGGAAGGATCACAAGATTTGTAGGAAGCACTTTCACAAAAACATCAATTGGAGAAGAATTATAAACTTTTGATGCGATTGATGTGCCATTAGGTGTTGTCACAGCTAACTCAACATCTAATTGTTGAGGTAATACGGTGATACCCTTAGAAAATTCTTCAGAAATAAAAGAGTGGATGGATCCAGAATCAAATAAAACATTTTATACTTTAGAGTGCATGGTAAGTGTACCTTTCACCACTTCGTTATCGTACTCCACATCGCTGATAGAAATTGCATGTGACTTTCCTTTGCCTTTAGCATTAAGAGTTTGTTGACGTGAACCATCATCATCAACCCTTGGATTTGGGCATTGATTGGCATAATGCCCCATCTCCTTGCACTTGAAACATTGAAGTGTAGTAGGTTCATTTTGTGTATCCCTTCCTTTGTTTGCATCATTAGACATCTTCTTCCCATTATCACGGCATTCAAATGCCCGATGACCTTCCTTTCCACATTTGAAACATTTACTTGTCCCTTTAAGACAACTCCCTCCATGTTTCTTTCCACCCTATGAGCATAAGGGAAAGCTCATCTTCTTTTCAGTGTGCTCTTTAGATTTTCCTTTGAATTCCATTTTCCTCTTCTTATCAAACCCATATGACTGATGGGTTACTCCAATCTCTATCTCGACTTTGAGAGGATATCGAACGATTTCCTCGTAGCTATTGAAGTCCCTTATGGCTAACTCCCTTCGAAGACTTGATTTTAAGCCACTAAAGAATCGATCGATCTTACTCTCAGGTTGGATAATAATACCAGAAGCGTACCTTGCAAGTCTTGTAAAATTTGCTTCATATGTAATAACAGATTCATCATCCCTTTGCTTCAGTTCAAGAAACTCTTTCTCCATCTTTGTTAGGAGAATACGAGGGAAGTACTTATTGAAAATAAGTTCTTGAACTCTTCCCATTCCATGGACTCAATTTCATCCCTTTTCCTCGTATTCTTAATAAGATTCCACCATTGATCAGCATCTCCTTCCAAACGATACACTGCTAGGATGACTTTATCATGTTCAGAACATTGAAGAACTGAAAATATCTTTTCAGTAGTACTAATCCATTGTTCAACATCTAATGGATCAGTAGACCTGCTGAAAGAAGGTGGACGCTGCCTCATGAAGGATTCAACAAAATGTTTCTCCTTCCTTTGCTCGTTCGGAAGTCCTGCATGATTCATAGATTGAGAAATTTTTGTGAGCATGGCTACAAGATTTTTCATTCCAGATCCAATATCGTTTGGTTGCTCAGGGGGACAATCATTGCATTGCCCATCGCATTTCGCATTAACACGGTTCCTTCGGGTTCCAGCCATTGACTAAAACCAAGAAGAATAGTGTGAGCAAGACTAATTATAATAGGAAAACCACATAATTCAAGAATAAAATTTTCACGCTTAAGGTCTTATCCTATGTTATTCATGGCCATTTCTAAAACACTAAGATTGTGTACTATGCTTAGACTTATCCTTAGGGTTCTTACTAAGGCTTTCACATCCTAGTTTCCAAAGGTTGACTATACCTTTCCTCTGATACCAACTATAACAACCCATACTTTACATACATTGTTAATACCTAAAAATTGAAGCACACTTATTACAACATATGACCAAACCACAAAGGACCGTATAGGTATAGTGTCTTTAGAAACTGGGAAACATAAACAACTGGTTCATAAATCTTCTACAGTGTCTCCCATTTATTTCATCATATCTAGGGTCCCATTTAGCATATTATACTTAATATCCATCTTCCTGACCTGGGGAAAAGAAAACATATAAAAAAGGGTGAGCTCAAATGCTCAGCAAGGGCAAATAAAGGAAATAAAAATCATATCATATCTTTTTGTAAATCCTAACCTGCAAAAGAGATCATAATATCTTAACATGGAATAAATCATAGAAGTGAAAATGAGATCCCCATAATCATAACATAAAACTTGAAACTTTGTGGCATGCACACATAATCATGGAAAATCATTTCTTGTTAGTCATGACTCGTTGCCAAGACTATCTTAGCGGACAAAGTCCATTTCTGAACCGAGTTCACTCCTCATTTCAGTCCTGTATCACTGAACCGAAATAACCTTCGGTTCCAGCCATGTCTATCTCATGAGATATAAATCTTTACCCAATGCATTGGAGGGAGATATAGGTCCCACCCATCTTATAATGAATCCTTTCTTATGTGTGCCACATAATCATAAATCATACATCATCGCATAACACATGTAACAGAAATGGGATTCTTGAAACATCATGACATCATAAAACAAATCATATAAGGTAAATGACTTCATAAAAATAATTCCCTCAAAACATAATCAAATCAATTTAATAGTAGGGATAAAAACAGAACCCTATATTATCTTATATGGAAAATAATGTTGATAAAACATTTGAACTCTATTCTTGAGGAAAATATCCTTTCTACTTAAAAAACACTTTTCTTTTCTTAACATGTCATAAAATTATAAAATAAAGAAGTTTATTAAAAATAAACTTGAAAACTTATAAAGGAAGATTCTTGGAAATAATGTTTTAAAAATCCATTCTTTTCGTATAAGTTAAAAAAACATTCTTCTCGTACTTTTGTCGGAAAAGTCAAAAAAGTACCTCGTACGAAAAACGGAAAAAGATTCCTTTCATATCTTTTACTAAAAACACACCGAAGGGTAAAATTGGATTTAAACCATTGTAGTTGGATGTAAATAATATGTCATATCGAGGAAACATGAATGTGGATGATAAAACACACCCCAGTAAATGCCAATGTATAAACAATCTCGGATAAAAATGAGATTGTGATATTTCCCTTACCTTAGGTATGATTTGCTTTGTACGTGTTTGAAGCTCCTGTATAATGGTTTAAATAATGTTATTGACTTATTCCAAAATCATACATATTTATATGATATCATATATGGTCATATTCTTAGATTTTTATTAGTAATATTTCATTGTTACTTGTTACTCGGGTCTTTATTGCCTTTTGTTCTTATGCGTGTTTTGCCGAATAATTCTTATTATTATTTTAAGGTTATAGATACCTTATATCCAGAATGGTATTAGTGTAACATATATCATATTTATTCATTCAATTCATTTATATAATTACTATGTGATGATGATCATGTGAAACGAGTCGCATCACATCGTGGAGACGGTATTCCGTACGTACGCACGAGCGATGATATTGTTCCCATGATCATGGAATTGTATTTATGTGTATTTATACTATTTCAGTATTAATATCACTTTATAATAATCATATATAGTTACTCATTACACCATTATACCCATCCTTGTATGGTGATGGTGGAAAATAGATTACACCACGGCGTGGAGACGGTATTCCTTACGTACGCACGCGCGGTGATTTCACTTTTCTGTAGGATGGATAGAAGGTGAATTAGGGTTGTTTCAAATTTATAATAACATATCAGTATGTATGTAATACTGATTTTATTACTTTATCATGAAAAAACTAATGAAGAAGAAGTTGAAGAAGAAACAAATTGAAAAGATCGGTAATGGATATTACCTCTTCTTTGAAACGCCTCTTTGAATCCTCCACTTAGGGAACTATGATTGGTCTTTGAAGAAGACCGGGAACTCTATGATTATTCTAGGGAAGTGGAGAAGGGATTTTTGAAGGGGTTGGCTGAGCTTGAATGCTCAAATTGGTGTGAGGAGGAGGGGGAGGAGGTACACTTTTATAAGGGAGGAGAGGGGCACCTTAGGAATATCTCAAAATATTATTTTATATTAAAGTCAAAATCGGTTTATAATGGTTCCAAAGGGTCTTATTTCGAAGGTAAAGTGGGTATGGGTCGAAATACTATCAACCAATAGTATTTAGACAAGTTTAGGTTATTATTTTAACCTTATCAATTAGATTTAACTCTAAGTTAAATAATTTAACTTTTACCGTGACTTTTTGTTTTCTTACACTATATGGTTAATACACTTACTATAACATGTCAAACGAACCCCAAGTTGTTTATTATTAATATATATATCCTTATCTAAGTCATTTGACCTAGCCTTAGATTTTTAGGAATAAAATAACAATTAATAATATTTTATTTTATTTAAAAACTATTTTGTGCCAATTTTGACACTATTTGATATGTGATTTTTGTGAAAGTCATAACAGAATTATATGTTCGAACCAAGTTTATTAAATCAACACTAATATATCATAGTAACCTAAAAAATTAGTGGAATTCATAAAAAGTCTCAAATTACATTTATTTTATCATTTATAACATCAATTATGTTAATATTTCTTTAAAAGGGTAATTACTGCATCATCGTTGTGTCATAAATAAATTAATTTTTTTAAAGTCTAAAAATTATAAATAAAATATAATTATGTAGGAAATCTTTTTATCTTTATAATTAATATTTATAGTCGAATTTATGTTATGTATAACCCCATATTAAAAATGTTTTTGTTATTACACTTTGATTTTAACTATTTTAACTATTTATTTCATAAAATAATATTAAATGTCATAATCTAATCCAAGTGGACCTAAATGGTCATATTATATTCATAAGGTTGTTTTTGGTCTAATTACACTTATCCAATAGAATTAGGACATGTGTTAGGGTAATAGTAATATCATATTTACCCTTAGTTACCCTATTTACTATTAACCGCGGTAAAAAAAGTAAAAAGTTACTATTCACCAAAAAATTATTTTTATCTCATTGAACCACATTTTACTTACTGATATCAACTGTGTCTGTCGGATTTTCGAAATTACATTCACAGAAGCGGTAAAATTAAGTTTTATGCAAAATTCAGTTTTTAACATACCACTTAGTGGTTTCACTATTCATCAAAAATTTAAAGTTTTCAGAAAAATACCAAAATTTCACCCTAGGCTAATTTCGGTATTCCGAATCCAAAAATGATTTCCATTTTGAAAGATAAAATTTCAAAAAGTGGTTATTACTATTCATAACGGCTATTTTAAATAATATTTTAATAGCATATCGTCGTTTAGTGAAACTCGGTATTGCGTACAACGAAAGCTATCGAGGAAGGTCGCGATTGCGTGTAAAGTAAGTCAATCTAGTTTGTAGTGAAAGATTCCTTTGATGATATATATATAACATAAAAACAAAATATTACTCATAAAAATCTCGGGTGTTACAGAAATCATTGTAATGAAAACTCCCCCTTAGATGAACTCCCCCTTACATAGGGATTTTTCTTATTTCCATATAATTATTTTTCCTTTCTCCCTGTTTGTGATTTTTAAAAAATAATTTGAGGGAATGGAAAAAAAATTATGGTACCTAAAATATTAGTACAACACATCCAAAAGGCAAGCAACCAAATATTTCGTTATGATCGGAAAAATTTATACAAGTAAAATACAATAAAATATCGGGTTGGGTCTATCATCCTTAATTTTACTTGGGCATAAGCTTCTTCATAATTTTCTTGAGCTTCTTGAGCTCCTTTTGATCTTCCTATACTCATTTGAGAATCTGATACTGATCCTCAGCTTTCTTCTCTAAATATTTTATTCTATCTTTATGAACCTTCATATCCTCTGGTTGAGCCTTCACGACTTCTTCCTATTTGACGAGATTTTCTTCTATCTCAATTAGATGATCTATTTCTCCCTTCTAGCATTGAGCCACTGAATATAGTTTTCCATTTATATATTTCACTTCATGAATCCGGGAATTCAGTTCCAGAGTAAGCTTGTCCTCAAAGCTACTTGTGTGATCCTTTACCTTTCCATCTTCAATGTAAAATTCCTACTTGAAACTATCTTGGAACTCATAAAGATATATCATATCTTCAAATGTCTTCTTTGACCAGCTAACTATTTTATTACAAGACCTTTTGGGGTATCGTAGTTAATTAAAAAATTATTGAAATCAGCTTCAATCTTTACACACGTATCCATCATTATGGATACTGATTCTAATTTCTAGTTCAAGGTGTGTTGATGCATCTGACATTTAAAGTCAATGCTTGGAAAATTCAGAATTGTTCCATCAAGCTTCTTCAATGATTGAATAGAAAAATCATGTCCAAGGGATGATGATTATGAATCTGAAACTTTTCTAGTTGAGGGATTATAACAACCCATACTTTACATACATTGTTAATACTTCAAAATTGAAGCACACTTATTACAACATATGACAAAACCACAAATGACCATATAGGTATAGTGTCTTTAGAACCTGGGAAATATAAACAACTAGTTCATAAATCTTCTACAGTGTCTCCCATTTATTTAATCATATCTAGGGTCCCTTTTAGCATATTCCACTTAATATCCATCTTCCTGACCTGGGGAAAAGAAAACATACAAAAAAGGGTGAGCTCAAATGCTCAGCAAGGGAAAATAAAGAAAATAAAAATCATATCATATCTTTTTTAAAATCATAACCTGTAAAAGAGATCATAATATCTTAACATGGAATAAATCGTAGAAGTGAAAATGAGATCCCCATAATCATAACATAAAACTTGAAACTTTGTGGCATTCACACATAATCATGGAAAATCATTTCTTGTTAGTCAAGACTCATTGCCAAGACTATCTTAGCGGACAAAGTCCATTTCTAAACCGAGTTCACTCCTCGTTTCAGTCATGTATCACTGAAACGAAATAACCTTCCATTCCAGCCATGTCTATCTCATGATATATAAATCTTTACCCAATGCATTGGAGGGAGATATAGGTCCCACACATCTTATAATTAATCCTTTCTTATGTGTGCCACATAATCATAAATCATACATCATCGCATAACACATGTAACAAAAATGGGATTCTTGAAACATCATGACATCATAAAACAAATCATATAAGGTAAATGACTTCATTAAAATAATTCCCTCAAAACATAATCAAATCAATGTAATAATATTGATAAAAACAGAACCCTATATTATCTTAGATGGAAAATAATTTTGATAAAACATTTGAACTCCATTCTTGAGGAAAATATCATTTCTACATCAAAAACACTTTTCTTTTCTTATCATTTTATACAATTATAAACTAAAAGAAGTTGATTAAAAATAAACTTGAAAACTTATAAAGGAAGAATCTTGGAAATAATTTTTTAAAAATCCATTCTTGCCGTATAAGTTAAAAAAACATTCTTCTCGTACTTTTGTTGGAAAAGTCAGAAAAGTACCTCGTACGAAAAACGACAAAAGACTCCATTCATATCTTTTACTAAAAACACACCGAAGGGTAAAATTGGATTCAAACCATTGTAGGTGGATGTAAATAATATGTCATATCGAGGAAACATGAATGTGGATGATAAAATGCACCCCAGTAAATGCCAATGTATAAACAATCTCGGATAAAAATGAGATTGTGATATTTCCCTTACCTTAGGTCCGATTTGCTTTGTACGTGTCCGAAGCTCCTGTATAATGGTTTAAATAATGTTATTGAGTTATTCCATAATCATACATATTGATATGATATCATATATGGTCATATTTATAGCTTCTTATTAGTAATATTTCATTGTTACTTGTTACTCGGGTCTTTATTGCCTTTTGTTCTTATACGTGTTTTTCCGAATAAATTCTTATTCTTATTTTAAGGTTATAGATACCTTATATCCAGAATGGTATTATTGTAACATATATCATATTTATTCATTCAATTCATTTATATAATTACTATGTAATGGAGATCATGTAGAATGAGTCACATCACATCGTGGAGACGGTATTCCGTACGTACGCACGAGCGATAATATTGTTCCCGTGATCGTGGAATTATATTTAAGTGTATTTATACTATTTCAGTATCAATATAACTTTATAATAATCATATATAGTTACTCATTACACCATTATACCCATCCTTGTAAGGTGATGGTGGAAAATAGATTACACCATGGCGTGGAGACGGTATTCCGTACGTACGCACGCGCGGTGATTTCATTTTTCCGTAGGATGGATAGAAGGTGAATTAGGGTTGTTTAATATTTATAATAAAATATAAGTATGTAATTAATACTGATGTTATTACTTTATCATGAAACAACTAAAGAAGAAGAAGTTTAAGAAGAAAGAAATCGAAAAGATCGGTAATGGATATTACCTCTTCTTTGAAACGCCTCTTTGAATCCTCCACTTAGTGAACTAAGATTGGTCTTTGAAGAAGACCAGGACCTCTAGGATTATTCTAGGAAAGTGGAGAAGGGATTTTGGAAGGGTTTGGATGAGCTTGAGTTCTCAAATTGGTCTGAGGAGGACGGGGAGGAGGTGCCCTTTTATAAGGGAGGAGAGGGGCACCTTAGGAATATCTCAAAATATTATTTTATATTAAAGTCGAAATCTGTTTATAATGGTTACAAAGGGTCTTATTTAGAATTTAAAGTGGGGATGGGTCGAAATCCTATAAAACAATAGGATTTAGACAAGTTTAGGTTATTATTTTAACCTTATCAATTAGATTTAACTCTAAGTTAAATAATTTAACTTTTACCGTGACTTTTTGTTTTCTTACACTATATGGTTAATACACTTACTATAACATGCCAAACGAACCCCAAGTTGTTTATTATTAATATATATATCATTATATAAGTCATTTGGCCGAACCATATATTTTTAGGCATAAAATAACAATTAATAATATAATATTTTATTTAAAAACTATTTTGTGCCAATTTTGACACTATTTGATATATGATTTTTTTGAAAGTCATAACATAATTATATGTTCAAACAAAGTTGATTAAATAAACACTAATATATCATAGTAACCTAGAAAATTAGTGTAATTCCTAAAGTCTGAAATTACATTTATTTGAGCATTTATAACATCAATTATGTTAACATTTCCTTAAAAGGGTAATTACTGCATCATCGTTGTGTCATAAATAAATTAAATTTTTTAAAGTCTAAAAATTATAAATAAACTATAATTTCTGTAGGAAATAATTTTATCTTTCCAAGGAATATTTATAGTCGAATTTATCTTATGTATAACCCCATATTAAAAATGTTTTAGTTATTTAACTTTGATTTTAACTATTTTACCTATTTATTAAATAAAATAATATTAAATGTCATAATCTAATCCAAATGGACCTAAATGGTCATATTATATTCATAAGGTTGTTTTTGGTCGAATTACACTTATCCAATAGAATTAGGACATGTGTTAGGGTAATAGTAATATCATATTTACCCTTAGTTACCCTATTTACTATTAACCGCGGTAAAAAAAGTAAAAAGTTACTATTCACAAAAAAAATTATTTTTATCTCATTGAACTAAATTTTACTTACTGATATCAACCGTGTCTGTCGTATTTTTGAAATTCCATTCATAGAAGCTGTAAAATTAAGTTTTATGCAAAATTCAGTTTTTAACCTACCACTTAGTGGTTTCACTATTCATCAAAAATTGAAAGTATTCAGAAAAATACCAAAATTTCACCCTAGGATAATTTCGGTATTCCGAATCCAAAAATGAGGTCCATTTTGAAAGATAAAATTTCAAAAAGTGGTTATCACTATTCATAACGGCTATTTTAAATAATATTTTAATAGCATATCGTCGTTTAGTGAAACTCGGTATTGCGTACAACGCAAGCTATCGAGGAAGGTCGCGATTGCGTGTAAAGTAAGTCAAGATAGTGTATAGTGAAAGATTCATTTGATGATATATATATAACATAAAAACAAAATATTACACATAAAAATCTCGGGTGTTACATTCTACCCCCCTTAAAAAGAATTTCGCCCTCGAAATTTGTCACTTTGTAACAAACAGATGAGGATACTTCTCCCTCATCATATCCTCAAGCTCCCATGTAGCTTCTTCAAGATGGTGGTTCCTCCATAAAACTTTCACCAATCGAGTGGTCTTGTTTCGTAGGAATTTTTCGCTAAGATCCAGAATCTCTATCGGTTTTTCTTCATAAGAAAGATCTTGCTCCAGCGGTACAACTTCTGAGCTGAGTACAGGTGAAGGATCAGGTATGTACTTTCTCAGGAGAGATACATGGAACACATCGTGAACTTGAGAGAGATTCGATGGAAGTGCCAATCGGTAAGCTACCTTTCCAACACGATCCAGTATTTCGAAAGGACTGATATATCTAGGGCTCAACTTCCCCTTCTTTCCAAATCTCATAACCCTCTTCCAGGGAGATATTCGTAAGAACACTTTATCACCCACTTCAAACTCTAGGTCTTTTCTTCGGTTTTCGGCATAACTTTTCTGTCGACTCTGAGCTGCTCTTATGTGTTGTTAAATAGATCTGACCTTTTCTGCCATTTCATCAACGAGATCAGGTCCTAATAGCTTTCATTCCCCAACTTCATCTCAGCAAGTTGGAGTCCTGCATTTTTTTCCATAGAGAGCTTCATAAGGAGCCATCTGAATACTGGAGTGAAAGCTATTATTATAAGAAAATTCCACCAAAGGTAGGTGTTGATCCCAACCTCCTTTGAAATCCATAGATCAAGCTCTCAACATATCTTCTAGGGTTTGAATTGTTCTCTTAGACTGACCGTCTGTCTGAGGATGATAAGCAGTGCTGAAACTCAACTCTGTATCTAGAGTATGCTGAAAACTTCGCCAGAACATCGAGGTAAATCTCGGATCCCGATCAGATATAATAGAAAGTGGTACTCCATGCAATCTTACCACTTCCTTTACATATATCCTGGCAAGATGATCTAGAGAGAAATCCTCTCTAATAGCAATGAAGTGTGCAGACTTTGTATGATGATCAACTATGACCCAGATAGCATTATTGCCTTTGGATGTTTTAGGAAGTACTGTGACAAAGTCTATAGTGATGTTTTCCCATTTCCATTCGGGTTTGGGTAATGGTTGTAACATCCCCTTAGACTTCTGTCTCTCAGCTTTAACTTGTTGACAAACCAAGCATCGAGAGACATATTCAGCAACATCTCTTTTCATGCCATTCCACCAAAAGTACTCTTTCAGGTCCCTATACATCTTCGTGCTTCCAAGATGAATAGAGAATGAAGAACTATGAGCCTCATCCAGTAGCTCCTTCTTTAATTCCGGGATGGGAGGAACACAAACCTGATTCCTGAACTTTATTATCCCATCACAATCAAGGTTGAATTCAGGAACATTTCTCACCTTCTTTTGTAACTTGACATCTTCTTTCTGTGCCTCTTTAATCTTCACATGTATATATGGTTGAACATTTATTTGAGAAAGATAAGATTTTTCCCCTTCCATTATAATTCTAAGATCCATCCTTTGTAAATCCATAAATATTGGATCTTTTGTGATCCTCATCATGGATAAACTAGAATGGTCTTGTCGACTTAATGCATATGCCACCTTGTTTGCTTTCCCAGGGTGGTAATGGATTGAGCAATCATAATCTTTAATCAGATCAAAACATCTTCATTGACGCATATTCATCTTTTTTGTGTGAAAATATACTTTAAACTTTTATGATCAGTATAAATATCACACCTTTCACTATAAAGGTAATGCCTCCAAATCTTTAATGCAAAGATTACCGCAGCTAACTCCAAATCATGTGTTGGGTAATTTTGCTCATGGATTTTCAACTTTCGTGAGTCATAAGCAATCACCATATCATTTTTCATATGAACACACCCCAATCCCTTCTTGGATGCATCACTGTAGATCACAAACCTTTCTCCACTACAAGGTAGTGTGAGCACAGGTGCACTGGATAACCTTCTTTTCAACTCCTTGAAATTCTGTTCACATTTCTCTGTCCAAACAAACTTAACTCCTTTCCGAGTCAACTTGGTGAGAGGGTTAGATAATCGTGAAAAATCTTTTACAAAACATCGATAATATCCAGCCAAACCAAGAAAATTTCGGATCTCAGTTACTGTTGTTGGTATTGACCATCTTTCGATAACCTCTGTTTTTTCTGGATCCACAGATATCCCCTCTTTTGAGATTATGTGACCCAAAAAATGCAACTTTTTGAAGCCAAAATTCACACTTGGTAAATTTGGCATAAAGCTTCTCCTTTCTCAGGGTCTTCAATATAATTCTCAAGTGATCTTCATGCTCTTCCTTTCTCTTTGAATAGACAAGAATATCGTCTATAAAGACTACCACAAATTGATCAAGATAGTCTCTAAAGACTCTATTCATTAGATCCATGAAGATAGCAGGGGCATTAGTAAGACAAAATGGCATTACTATAAATTCATAGTGTCCATACCTTGTACGGAAAGCCGTCTTTGGTATATCCTCCCTTTTGACCTTTAATTGATGATACCCTGAACAAAGATCAATCTTGGAAAAGTATTGAGCTCCGCGTAGTTGGTCAAATAAGTCATCAATGCATGGGAGAGGATATTTGTTCTTGATAGTGATCTTGTTAAGTTCTCGATAATCAATGTAGAGTCTCATTGATCCATCTTTCTTCTTAAAAAATAGAACAGGTGCTCCCCAAGGTGACGCACTAGGGCGTATGAATCCCTTATCAAGATTCTATTGGAGTTTCTTCTTCAATTCCTGCAACTCAATTGGGGACATTCTATAAGGTGTCTTTGAAATAGGCAAAGCACCCGGTATGAGTTCTATTGAAAACTCAACTTCACGATTTGGTGGAAGACTAGGTAATTCCTCCGGAAAGACATCATCAAACTCACGTACGATGGGCATATTCTCAATCTCAAGTTTCTCACAAACCATTTGAGATAAATAACCTTCATTTTGTGGAATAAATACCCATAAAATGGATGAAATTTCCACTGGAAGGTTATGTTCATCCTTGCATTGATAGACGATCATAGATTGATCTGGAATAGGAAATGTGACTTCCCTTCTTTGGAAATTGATATGAGCTTCGTATAAAGAAATCCAATCCATTCCAAGAATCACATCG
Source organism: Viscum album (assembly GCA_963277665.1). Lineage (NCBI taxonomy): Eukaryota > Viridiplantae > Streptophyta > Magnoliopsida > Santalales > Viscaceae > Viscum > Viscum album. Next base: position 363,889,425 of record OY728162.1, on the reverse strand, counting down.
AATTCCACTAAAGGAAGGATCACAAGATTTGCAGGAAGCACTTTCCCACAAACGTCAATTGGAGAAGAATTATAAACTTTTGATGCGATTGATGTTTCAATAGGTGTTGTCAGAGCTAACTCAACATCTAATTGTTGAGGTAATACGGTGATACCCTTAGAAAATTCTTCAGAAATAAAAGAGTGGGTGGATCCAGAATCAAATAAAACATTTTCTACTTTAGAGTGGATGGTAAGTGTACCTTTCACCAATTCGTTATCGTACTCCACATCGCTGATAGAAATTGCATGTGACTTTCCTTTGTCTTTATCCTTAAGAGTTTGTTGACGTCGACCATTATCATCAACCCTTGGATTTGGGCATTGATTGGCATAATGCCCCATCTCCTTGCACTTGAAACATTGAAGTGTAGTAGGTTAATTATGTGTATCCCTTCCTTTATTTGCATCATTAGACATCTTCTTCCCATTATCGCGGCATTCAAATGGCCGATGACCTTCCTTTCCACATTTGAAACATTTACTTGTCCCTTTAAGACAACTCCATCCATGTTTCTTTCCACACTTTGAGCATAAGGGAAAGCTCATCTTCTTTTCAGTGTGCTCTTTAGATTTTCCATTGAATTCCATTTTCCTCTTCTTATCAAACCTATATGACTGATGGGTTACTCCAACATCTATCTCGACTTTGAGAGCACATCGAACAATTTCCTCGTAGCTATTGAAGTCCCTTATGGCTAACGCCCTTCAAAGACTTGGTTTTAAGCCACTAAAGAATCGATCGATCTTACTCTCAGGTTGGATAATAATACCAGAAGCGTACCTTGCAAGTCTTGTAAAATTTGCTTCATAGGTACCAACAGATTCATCATCCCTTTGCTTCAGTTCAAGAAACTCTTTCTCCATCTTTGTTCAGAGAATACGAGGGAAGTACTTATTGAAAAATAAGTGCTTGAACATGTCCCATTCCATGGACTCAATTTCATCCCTTTGCCTCGTATTCTTAATAAGATTCCACCATTGATCACCATCTCCTTCCAAACGATACACTACTAGGATGACTTAATCATGTTCAGAAGATTGAAGAACTGAAAATATCTTTTCAGTAGTACTAATCCATTTTTCAGCAACTAATGGATTAGTAGACCCGCTGAAAGAAGGTGGATGCTGCCTCATGAAGGATTCAACAGAATGTTGCTCCTTCCTTTGCTCGTTTGGAAGTCCTGCATGATTCATAGCTTGAGAAAGTTGTGTGAGCATGGCTACAATATTTTGCATTCTAGCTCCCATATCGTTTGGTTGCTCAGGGGGACAATCATTGCATTGCCCATCGCATTAGGCATTAACACGGTTCCTTCAGGTTCCAGCCATTAACTAAAACCAAGAAGAATAGTGTGAGAAACACTAATTATAATAGTAAAACCACATAATTCAAGAAAAAAAATTTCACGCTTAAGGTCTTATCCTAGGTTATTCATGGCCATTTCTAAAACACTAAGATTGTGTTCTATGCTTAGACTTATCCTTAGGGTTCTTACTAAGGATTTCACATCCTAGTTTCCAAAGGTTGACTATACCTTTCCTCTGATACCAACTATAACAACCCATACTTTACATACATTGTTAATACTTCAAAATTGAAGCACACTTATTACAACATATGACAAAACCACAAAGGACCATATAGGTATAGTGTCTTTAGAAACTGGGAAACATAAACAACTGGTTAATAAATCTTATACAGTGTCTCCCATTTATTTCATCTTATCTAGGGTCCATTTTAGCATATTCTACTTAATATCCATCTTCCTGACCTGGGGAAAAGAAAACATACAAAAACGGGTGAGCTCAAATGCTCAGCAAGGGCAAATAAAGGAAATAAAAATCATATCATATATTTTTGAAAATCATAACTTGCAAAAGAGATCCTAATATCGTAACATGGAATAAATCATAGAAGTGAAAATGAGATCCCCATAATCATAACATAAAACTTGAAACTTTGTGTCATGCACACATAATCATAGAAAATCATTTCTTGTTAGTCATGACTCATTTCCAAGACTATCTTAGCGGACAAAGTCCATTTCTGAACCGAGTTCACTCCTCGTTTCAGTCCTGTATCACTGAACTGAAATAACCTTCTGTTCCAGCCATGTCTATCTCATGAGATATAAATATTTACCCACTGCATTGGAGGGAGATATAGTTCCCACCCATGTTATAATGAATCCTTTCTTATTTGTGCCACATAATCATAAATCATACATCATCGCATAACACATGTAACGGAAATGGGATTCTTGAAACATCATGACATCATAAAAAAATAATATAAGGTAAATTACTTCATAAAAATAATTCCCTAAAAACATAATCAAATCAATGTAATAATAGGGATAAAAACAGAACCCTATATTATCTTAGATGGAAAATAATTTTGATAAAACATTTGAACTCCATTCTTGAGGAAAATACCCTTTCTACTTCAAAAACACTTTTCTTTTCTTAACATGTCATACAATTATAAACTAAAATAAGTTGATTAAAAATAAACTTGAAAACATATAAAGGAATATTCTTGGAAATAATGTTTTAAAAATCCATTCTTTCCGTATAACTTAAAAAAAACATTCTTCTCGTACTTTTGTCAGAAAAGTCAAAAAAGTACCTCGTACGAAAAACGACAAAAGATTCCTTTCATATCTTTTAGTAAAAACACACCGAAGGGTAAAATTGGATTTAAACCATTGTAGGTGGATGTAAATAATATGTAATATCAAGGAAACATAAATGTGGATGATAAAATTCACCCCAGTGAATGCCAATGTATAAACAATCTCGGATAAAAATGAGATTGTGATATTTCCCTTACCTTAGGTCCGATTTGCTTTGTACGTGTCTGAAGCGCCTGTATAATGGTTTAAATAATGTTATTGACTTATTCCAGAATCATACATATTGATATGATATCATATATGGTCATATTCTTAGCTTCTTATTAGTAATATTTCATTGTTACTTGTTACTCGGGTCTTTATTGCCTTTTGTTCTTATGCGTGTTTTGCAGAATAAATTCTTATTCTTCTTTTAAGGTTATAGATACCTTATATCCAGAATGTTATTAGTGTAACATATATCATATTTATTCATTCAATTCATTTATATAATTACTATGTAATGATGATCATGTAGAACGAGTTGCATCACATCGTGGAGACGGTATTCCGTATGTACGCACGAGCGATGATATTGTTCCCATGATCGTGGAATTTTATTTAAGTGTATTTATACTATTTCAGTATCAATATCAATTTATAATAATCATATATAGTTACTCATTACACCATTATACCCATCCTTGTAAGGTGATGGTGGAAAATAGATTACACCACGGCGTGGAGACGGTATTCCGTACGTACGCACGCTCTGTGATTTCATTTTTCCGTAGGATGGATAGAAGGTGAATTAGGGTTGTTTCATATTTATAATAACATATCAGTATGTAAGTAATACTTATTATATTACTTTATCATGAAACAACTAAAGAAGAAGAAGTTGAAGAAGAAAGAAATTGAAAAGATCGGTAATGGATATTACCTCTTCTTTGAAACGCCTCTTTGAATCCTCCACTTAGTGAACTAAGATTGGTCTTTGAAGAAGACCAAGACCTCTAGTATTATTCTAGGGAAGTGGAGAAGGGATTTTGGCAGGGGTTGGCGAGCTTGAGTGCTCAAATTGGTGTGAGGAGGAGGGGGAGGAGGTGCCCTTTTATAAGGGAGGAGAGGGGCACCTTAGGAATATCTCAAAATATTATTTTATATTAAAGTCAAAATCGGTTTATAATGGTTACAAAGGGTCTTATTTCAAATCTAAAGTGGGGATGGGTCGAAATACTATCAACCAATAGGATTTATACAAGTTTAGGTTATTATTTTAACCTTATCAATTAGATTTAACTCTAAGTTAAATAATTTAACTTTTACCGTGACTTTTTGTTTTCTTACACTATATGGTTAATACACTTACTATAACATACCAAACGAACCCCAAGTTGTTTATTATTAATATATATATCCTTATCTAAGTCATTTGTCCGAACCTTAGATTTTTAGGCATAAAATAACAATTAATAATATAATATTTTATTTAAAAACTATTTTGAATCAATTTTCACAATATTTGATATATGATTTTTGTGAAAGTCATAACAGAATTATATGTTCGAACCAAGTTGATTAAATCAACACTAATATATCATAGTAACCTAAAAAGTTAGTGGAATTCATAAAAAGTCTCAAATTACATTTATCTGAGCATTTATAACATCAATTATGTTAACATTTCCTTAAAAGGGTAATTACTGCATCATCGTTGTGTCATAAATAAATTAATTTGTTTAAAGTCTAAAAATTATAAATAAAATATAATTATATATAAAATCTTTTTATATTTCTAATGAATATTTATAGTCAAATTTATATTATGTATAACCCCATATTAAATATTTTTTAGTTATTAAAATTTGATCTTAACTATTTTAACTATTCATTAAATAAAATAATATTAAATGTCATAATCTAATCCAAGTGGACCTAAATGGTCATATTATATTCATAAGGTTGTTTTTGGTCGAATTACACTTATCCAATAGAATTAGGACATGTGTTAGGGTAATAGTAATATCATATTTACCCTTAGTTACCCTATTTACTATTAACCGCGGTAAAAAAGTAAAAAGTTACTATTCACCAAAAAATTATTTTTATCTCATTGAACCACATTTTACTTACTGATATCAACCGTGTCTGTCGGATTTTTGAAATTCCATTCACAGAAGCGGTAAAATTAAGTTTTATGCAAAATTCAGTTTTTAACCTACCACTTAGTGGTTTCACTATTCATCAAAAATTGAAAGTTTTCAGAAAAATACCAAAATTTCCCCCTAGGCTAATTTCGGTATTCCAAATCCAAAAATGAGGTCCATTTTGAAAGATAAAATTTCAAAAAGTGGTTATTACTATTCATAACGGCTATTTTAAATAATATTTTAATAGCATATCGTCGTTTAGTGAAACTCGGTATTGCGTACAACGCAAGCTATCGAGGAAGGTCGCGATTGCGTGTAAAGTAAGTCAAGCTAGTGTGTAGTGAAAGATTCATTTGATGATATATATATAACATAAAAACAAAATATTACTCATAAAAATCTCAGGTGTTACAGGGATCATTCTCTAGCTCATCAAGTTTTCTCTTTAATGATCCAGCAGCTTACTTATTCTTCAAAAAAAAGTTTACCAGGTGAATCAACAACCACATGATTTCCCTTATCAGCTTTCGGAATGGCTTCCTCATTCGGAGACTCAAGTTCACTGTCAGAAAGATGAACAATTTTATCTTCATCAATCTCTTCTTTCTCATATTCTACCTCACCATCCTTAGGATTAATGAAATCTCTATTAATACTTTCTTCTTCAGATGGCTTATTTGCTTCATCATCATCCTTTCCTTCATCCTTCCCAGGAGTAGCATGCTTTGATGATTCGGCTTGATAAGTTCAAATTAATAGTTTCTTAGATGGACTCTCCTTCTCATGAAACTATGATACTTGATTAATGAGATTTTCAGTATCACCACTACCTTCTAATTTCTCTTCTTCTTCTAGTTCTTCTAATTCTTTTTCTTTGATCTTTTCCAGAGTCACATACTTCTTTCCTGGAGTTTCAGGTAAAGCTTCTACTAAGAAGGATTCTAGTACCGGAATATTTTTATATGCTTTCTCTGTATCCCTCAGAAGGTATTGAACAATCTCTTCTTCATTCAACTTCTTCTTTTGATTCATTTCTTTAGCTTGCTTCTCAGGCTCATCAGTTGTCTTCTATTTTAAGGCTTTTGCTTCAGCAGGGTCTAATCCAAACATGGGCTACCCTTCTTTCATGTTCTTCTTATCTTCCCTCCACTTATCAACTACCTCATCTGGATAGGATTTTTGCATCTTATGTTTTGGATGTGCGGATTGAACTTCCTTGGCCACAGTAGACTTTACCTTTTCTTCCACTTCCAACACTTTCCTCTTCCTTCCTCCCTTTTGGAAGGTTCGGCCACTTCTTGTTTTTACAGAACAGCTTCAGCTTCTTCCTCTGGTAAGGCATAAAATTCTCCAGAGTTTGTGGAAAAACCAATGTTCATCCTCTTCAGGGTATCATCATAGACTAACAAGACTTTTCAATTCCTTGTCTTGGAGCTGCAAGGAATTTTAAAAGATTTTAAGCACCGAACAATTAACTTGGAGAGAATGGCCGGATACATGATTATCTGGGCCTTCAAGTTTCCATTCATAAATTTATCAATGTTAATGATAATATGCTTAAAAAGATTGATCTTCCTCAGGTTCACCAAAAATCTAAAATATAACTGTCACTTTTCGTCAATTTGTCTTTTTTCCCTTTCCTCGGAATGATTAATCCTTGAACCCATAATTTGAGAATTCGATGATTTGTTGACAAATGGGAGATCTTCAGAGTCTTTACATCGGTAAGGCCGAGGCACTCCATAGCTTTTACATTAACAAAACTCCGTTTGACATCTGGAATCATATAAGAACAGAACTCAGCTTCCACTTCATATGGAATACCAACCAAACTGGTTGCCTTCGTATATGAAAGAGCATAAGTCTTTCTATAACTCTTTAACGAAAACATCTCTCTGCCTTCTTCTTTAAATAAACTGACTGATTCATAAAATTCAAATAGAAGGTCTGGATATACTAAATCTTTATCCCCTTGCATCGATATACACACATTGTTCCATCCATTAAGCTTGATGTTTTTCGAGATTATAGAGTCATACATGTTGATGATGTTCGGATGCACCAAACTTTCTATATAGACCTGCCACTCCGATATTGACATGACATTATACATATTTTTATGAGGGGATTCTCCTACAAACATTCTGAATTGAGAAACCCTTGAAAATCTGGAATGAGCTTATGTATAAGGGCATAAATTCAGCACATGAGAGCTTGAGATTTGATGTGGGACAACTATCAGGGGTCTTTTATATAGGCTTTTGATGAGAAATTTTTTCTTCCAAACACAATATAATGGCTGAAAATTCTTCTGATCATATATAACGGTTGATATGATAACTGCGAGGAAATCATGGATATGATCTTTTGATGTTTTTTTAATGAAAAAATTCAGATTTAAGTAAAATAGAATTCGAAAAATTTAAAAACAAAATAAACTACAAGCTATTAAAGAAAGGTTATGAAAACTCAAGAAAGGAAAAATACCTTTCGGATTTCCAGAAAAATTATTTGTAATGGGGAAAATTATTTTTGAAGAACATTAGATTCTGAAAAACATTGATTAAGAAAATTCGAAAAACCAACTTCAAATTTTTAGAAAATTATGAAACATTTGGAAAATTTTCATTATAAAATTTTAGAAAAACTTCATTATGATAACTTAAATAATCGTAATTACGAAAATTTTAAGACTACGGGAAAAATTTAGACTACAAAAAAATTTAGAAAATTTTACTAAAAAAATTCCCATTACGATATATTTGAAAAATCTGACAACTAAAATTTTCATTACAAAAGATTTGAAAAATCTTACTATGAAAATTTTCGTTACCAACGATGTGAAAAATCTGACTACGAAAATTTTCATTACAAAAGATTTTAAAACTAACAAATAAATGTACTCCTCCTATGAAAGGAGTTTATTACTGTAAGGAGATTAGTTTCAAAGGAATGTTAACAAGGAATATTACCTTATGGCTATCATTCCTAACATCTGTTTAATATATTCTAATCTATCAAAGGGTAATGATTTTGTAAAAATATTATCAAGTTGATCTTTTGTTCTAATAAATTGAATAATGATATCCCCTTTTTGTGTGTGATCCCTATGAAAGTGATGACTAATATCTATAATTTTTTTACGAGATTGATGTGAAGGGTTTTTACTATGGGTAATGGCACTAGTATTATCACACAATTTTTTTTTGGTAAAACTCATACCATAGTCTATGAGTGTGTGTTGCATCCACACCACTTGAGCACAACATCTTCAAACTGCTACATATTTAGCTTCAGCAGTAGAAAGTGAAACTGAGTGTTGCTTCTTGCATGACCAAGAAACTGATGAATCACCTATGAAATGACAAGTTCCATATGTACTCTTTCTATCCATTCAACATCCACCAAAATCAGTATCTGAAAAACTTTTTAGAAACAAATAATTTCCAGAAGTATAAATTAGTCTTAAATACATTGTTCCCTTTATGTAGCAAAAAATTATTTTTACTACCTTTAATTGAGATTCCGTATTAATAGATTGATATCTTGCACATAAGAATACTGAAAACATTAATTCTGGATGACTAACTTTCATGTAAAGTATGTTTCCTATCATACCTCTAAAAGATGTTTGATCTACTGGTTTCCCAGCTTCATCAAGATCAAGTGAATTTGAGGTGCCGATGGGGGTAGTTATACGCATAGTGTTTTCAAATCCATTATTTTTAAGAAGATATTTAATATGATTATTTTGGGATATATATATTCCCTATGGTTTTTGAGAAATTTGAAAAAAATTAAAAAATGTTAACTCACCCATCATACTCATTTCAAACTCAGATATTATTAGATCTGCAAAGGAATTAGTTAAAGATTGCTGAGTTTAACCAAATATAATGTCATTAACATAAATTTGAACAATCAAAACATTTTTCTTATCTTTTTTAATAAAAAGGGTTGGATCTGCATTTCCCATAACCTAATTATTTTGAAGCAAAAATCATGTAAGCTTGTCATACTAAGCTCGAGGGGATTTTTAAGTCTATACAAGGCTTTGGTATGTTTATAAACATCTTTAGGATGTTTTTTATCTTCCAAACCTTGAAGTTGTTCAACAAAAACTTCCTCTTGTACAAAACCATAAAGAATTCACATTTCATATCCATTTGAAAAAATTTGATGTTGAAGAATACTGCAAAGGTAAGTAGAATATTAATATATACAAGTCTAGCTATTGGAGCAAAGCTTTCATCATAGTTTATTCCTTCTTGTTGATTATAGCCTTTAGTGACCAATATAGCTTTATTTCTAATAATTATTCCATTTTCATCACATGTATTTCTGAAGATCCATTTTACTCCAATAATAGAAGTTTACTTAGGACTTTCAACCAAGGTCCAGACTTTATTCCTTTCGAATCCATTTAGTTCATCTAGCATAGATTTTATCCAATCATCGTCACCTAAAGCTTCATCAGTTCTTTTTAGATATAATTGTGAAAAGAGTACTTGATGTTCTACTTCATTCCTTAAGTAACTTCTAGTCCTTACAGGTTGATTTACATCACCAATGATACTATCACTGGGATGATTCTTAAGAAAAAAATGATTTGGATTTTGTAAAACCTGTTCATCAACATAAGGTTGGAAATATTTTGGGGTAAATGCCTTAGAAACATATTCTTGTACATTTTCCTTATCAGAAGGATCTTCTAACAAAGGTTTCTAATTAGTTTTTGAAAACACATTCGAAGTTGTAAGTTGGGGTTGTTTAAAAAGAAAGGGATAATTTTCATCAAATTTGACAAGTAGTATCTTTTCAATAGTACAAGTGTTTTTATTGAAAACTCTATAAGCCTTAGAAGTTGTAGAGTATCCTAAGAAAATTCCTTCATCAGATTTTGGTGCGAATTTTTGTAAATTATCTTTAGAATTAAAAATTAATACATTGAAACCAAAAACCTTGAAGTAGGAAATTCTAGGTTTCTTACCATTCCATAACTCATAAGGTGTTTCATTAAGAAAAGGTCTAATGAAAAAATGATTTATAGTATAGAAAATAGCAGTTACAGCTTCGGTCCAAAAAAATTTGGCTCTAGAAAATTCACTCAATATGGTTCTTGTTATCTATTGAATAATTCTATTTCTTCATTCAACAGCACAATTTTTTGAGGTGTTCAAGGTGAAAATAAGTTATGAGTAATGTCTTTTCTACTACAAAAAGATTCGAAATCAGAATTTTCAAATTCTCCTCCATGATCACTATCTATAGTTATCAAAGGAAGGTTTTTATCATTTTTAACTTGGGATGTAAAAATTTTGAAATAATAAAAAGCTTTGGATTTCTTTTCTAGAAAATAGACCCATGTAAATCTAGTGTAATCACCAACTAAGACAAATACATAATATTTTACTCCAATGCTTATTGTTTTTTTGTGCCAAAAAGATCCATATGAACTAATTGTAACTCATTAGTGGTTGAGACTTCGCCGACTGATTTAAAACATGATTAGAGTTTCTAACCAAATTTATAAGGATCAAAAACTTTTGAAGAATCAAATCTAAACTCTGATACATCCTTAACTAGTGTTTTCTTAGAGAGTTATAAGGGGTTCCTAAGATTACAATGTCCAAAGAATCTATTTCATAACCAGGAATGATCTTCCATTTCACTAAGGCAGGGTAGATCTTGGTTCCTAGGGTCTTCTATGTTTAGTTTGTAAACATTATATTGCCAATTGGCCGAAAAAATATACTCTTCCTTGGAATTGTTTACTAAGCACTTTTCATTCCTAAAATTAAAAAGGTAACCTTCATCAAATAATTGACTTATGCTAATGAGGTTTTTCTTAAGACCCTTAACAAATAAAACATTTGAAATCAATGTTTTTCTAAGATGAATGATGTTACTTATACCAATAAGTTCTCTTTTAGCATTATCTCCAAAAGTTACTTTCCCTCCTTTCGTCTTGATAATCATTTCAAAGTTTTTTTGTTACCAGTCGTATGTCGGGAACATTCACTATCCATTTACCAAGTATTACTGTTGTAACATTCTTTATTTTCTTGAAAATAAGAATGTTAGACTTTCGGAATCCAAAATTTCTTTGATCCGTAATTGTTAGACAATAAAATTTTGGGTATCCACGTTTGTTTAGAAAAATATTCTTTATAAAACCCAGAAGATTGAACATTATTTGATGAATAATTGTTCTTCTATTGCCCACCACTTTAACATTTAGTATAAAAAGAGGCACTGGAAGAAATAAAATAGTTGTTTTTGAAAAAAATATTTCTGTGAGTATAACCTACTCTAGTAGTATTTCCAGGAGGTTTGATTTTAGAATACATCTTGTCAAAATTTTATTAACTAAAAGTAAATTTTGCAAGAAGTTTCTTAAGGGAATATATTTCAGATTTTAGTCTTAGGACTAAATTCATATTCTCATGAATTATTTCCTTAGAGTTAGACATTTCCTCAAAAACAATTATTTTCAAAATTTCATTATTAAGTTGATTAGAAAGTATTTACTTTTCAGAATTTACTTCCTTAAGGTCATTAGAATGTTTTTCTCGAAGCTCATCTTTTTCTTTAGGATCTCTAGAGAGGTCAGAAATCTCATTTGTAAGAACTTCATCTCTAGTATATTCCTTGTCTAATTTCATAGAAATTTTAAAATTATTTGCTTCTCACAACTTGGAAAATCTAGGTACTTCTTCATATGAAGGTACTTCGTCAATATCTAAATAAGAAGTATCTTCATTAGAATAAATATCTTCATAATAGTAATTCTTATCAAGATATATATTTGTTAAAGCCTCGGTAGAGCGTACCTTAGCCATAAGACATGTATTTGTGAAAGAAGTAGTAGAATAAATCCAATATTTTTCTGTGCTTATGATTCATATTCATAAGATTCACTTCAAAAGATTCTCCACACCTAGCACTCCATGTATCGTTTTCTTTGAGACTTTTCTTGTACTTCAAGCAATAGAACTTCTTCTTGTTTCTTTCTGAATTACTTTCCTTCGTTTCCTTATTTTTCAATGGAGGGAAATCAGGTCTGATATGACATGTTCTTCTACATTCATAGCTTGTAAATTCCCCATATTTCTTCTCCTTGTAGTCTCTCTTCTTGAACTTATTTGGATAGTTCTTCTGATCTACTATCTTGTTCATTCCCCAAGCTAGATTAGCTATTTCATTATCAGAATTTTCTATATCACTAGATTCTGAATGAATATTATATTTTTTTGACTTTGATCTGGTTACTCTTTATGGAGTCTTGGATTTCATATGTTTATAAGTAGTTGTAAAAGCCACTCCTCCATTTACATTCTTCTTTTTAACATTATTAGCATCTGTCTTCATTCTAGTCTCATGCTGAAGAAAAGTTCCAAACAGATCATCTAAGGAAATCATGGTGACTTCCCTGTTCTCATCAATTGTTGTCCTCTGGGACTCAAATTCATTTGGAATAATGTCTATGATTTTATCTACAAGGGCCTCATTATTCGAACATTTATCTCCAATATATTGTATGTAGTTCAGAATAGTTATAAATCTTTTCGGAAATTTGCTTATAGGTTCTCCATGAGGAAATTTAAAACCATGGTGTCCAACTCTGAATATAGCTCTTCCTATCTCTATGAATATAGAAGAACCAAAATGTGTAACTTCAAGTTTTTTCCAAATATTGCTTGTAGCTTCACATGAAGATATTTGACTATATGTGTTTCTAGTCATGGAACTTTTCAATGTATTTCTGACTCTGAACTTTTCTTGATATTCTGATTTCTCCTAATTAGTAAAAGTTCTCAATTCCTTATCCGGAATCTTATAGTCTCCTATAAGCATCAGGTAGTTATCAACTCCAGTGTTAATAATGAAAGTCTTCATCCATGTCAGGACCTGTCCTCGGGCCCGTGCCGTGACTACCCCAAGCCCGCCTTCCATAGGCCAGGGGATGGCGACTAGTACCAAGGCGTAATTCCCGATAAAAAGGGAAGGCATTACCTTTATAAAGTAAAAAAACACACAAAGTAAGCCAGCAGAAGTAAAAACTATGTACAATTAATTGTGGAATGTAAATGGGCCAAACTACAAACCCAAAACTGAAGGTAAAGTACAACTGGAAATAAAGTACAACAACTGAAAGTAAAGAAGCAACATCAAGCCATCCATTGGTAGTCCCACCTGAAGGGTGGGTACAGATAGCCTCCTCAGCACCTCGAGTCCAGTCGTCCGCTCCGAGTATGTCTCGCCCAGTGGTCCACCTCCAGGTACCGACTGCTCCACTAGCCTCTACCACGATCAGCGTTGTCCGTTTTCTGAGTCCAACACAACATAGTGTGGGCATAGCCCGTGCAAGGGTGAGTATAGGCTACACAGTAGGGACCTCAAGACCCTCGAAGGCCTCCCAGAATCCACAAAGGATAATCTACAAAAGAATGATAAAATCACGAAGTAACAACCAACACTACTTAGTTATATGACCATACATATACCTAAGTCATCAATTCTAGTTCAGCTCCAGCATCTGAGCCCAAGTTCGTTCACGTCCACATAGGATAGAACAACACAATTCACATAGGAAAGAAAGTTAATCATATCGAAGATAATTATTGAAAGTCAAGACTTAGCTCACACAAGTATACTTCTTCATAAGACGATAGAGATGATCAGATGCAGCCACTGATTCATCTAAGCTGTCAGACCCACACAAGATTTATAGGTACACACCCCCGCAATGACCCACACAGGATCGATAGGTACTAACCCCCGCAATGACCCACACAGGATCTGACCAACACATGATCGGTATGCGCTGGCCCACACAGGACTGCTGAGCGCTGACCCACACAGGATCGGTAGGCACTGATCCACACAGGATCTCTGAGTTTTGTAGTCGTCGCAGTCGAACCCACGGAGGATTTATGTACAGTCATCATTGTCGTCGTAGTCGCAGCCAGCTCTAGGGTTCCCGCACACAGCAAGCTCGTTCCGGGAGGGTCCACTCCACGAGCCGAGGGGCTGGTACATCAACTGACACGATGTCCGGAGTTGATGTATCCCAATGTTCTGTATCACCAAAAGGAACTCAACATGATAGACGGCGCGTCAATCGGATGCCTGGTCTGAGAGTTATTGGCTTTTTTGTTATGGGGGCCCGGTTGGTTTTTAAGTCAAAACCAACCCAAACGCACTCCAACTTTGTCCAAACCTCGAGCATAGTAATCCAAAAGGTCCGTCTCACTAAGAGGAATCCAAAAAAGTTGACGTCACGTCAATCGGACGTCCGGAGCTCAAGTTATAAGTGTTTCCGCTCCGAAGGCCCAGTTGGTTTCGTGTACGAACCAACTTGGATGAACACAAAGTTCTCTGAAACCTTGAGTGTAATATACCTAAATGACCATCTCAATTCATGCATCACATCTCAACTAATGGTCCGTCAATCGGAGGTATGTAGCCCATGTTATGGGTGTTTGAACGGTTCTGTCCAAAAAAATAGGGGGTTCGGGCCCAGTACAACCCGGCCTGATACCCCCTGGGTCGGCCCGAACTGGGTCGACCAAACCCGGGTCCGGGTCCGGCCCATTAGGGAGCGGCCCGTCCCAGCACGCTCGGGTGGCCCGTGTGGCCAGGCGGCTCAGCCGAAATGGCTGAGCGAAAGGGGGGGGGGGCTTGCTGCCCCCTATTAATGTAACCACAGCCCCCACGTGGGGGGCCGCTCCTTCGGCCAGCCAGGGGTTACAACCTCTTGTTCCTCGTTCAGCCGGCCCGGCTGGCCGGCCGTGCTGCTGCTGTGGGACACCGTGGTCCCGCCCTCCTCCTCCGGCGCATCCGACCGGACGTCGGCCGCCTCTCCTTGATCCGCCGCGGTCAAAGGCCTCGGCCTTGGTCCGACCGGCGCGGCGCGACGACACAACGCCCCTCTGTCGCGGCCCCGCTTCGGCCGCAATGTCTTCGTGGTTCCCCGCTGCGGCGCAATGGCGCCGCAAATTTGATTGACCTCAATGGCATGGCGCGACGGCACCACGCTCCTCTGTCGTGGTTCCCTCGTTTCCGTGCGGTGCGACGTCACCGCACCATCTCCATTCCAATCCACAACGAAAAACAACAACAATAAGGGAGGGGGTCGGCTATGATTGTATGGTCCAGTGCCCTCCCGTTAATCGATAGCATGTAGAAAAAAGATTATCTATTAACGCCCAAATTATTCACGACATAAAATCAAACCCCTACCTCAAGCGTTGTTGATTCGTCGTGGGGAAAGGACGTCGCAGAAGACAACGTCGCGGAAGGAGGATCGTCGGCGTCCCGGAGAAATGATTTCTCGGTGTCGTGGAGAAAAGATTCTTCAGTGTAGCATCTTCAACCTTTGAGGGTTGCGTCTTTCACCGGCTATGGAGAGGGAAGAAGAAGGTATGACGAACTCCCCTTTGTGGTGACGAAGTTCTTCGTCGAAGGCTTTGCATTCTTCGAATTCTTCGTTGAGGAAGAAGAACTTCAAGACTTAGAGCAAATCCTCTCCAAAATCCTATCGCACTACCAAAACAACACTAATAAAATAAGTGTTTCCTTATTTTATTACTCGCGCCAAACGTTTTGAAATTTCAAATTGAAATCAAGAATTAATTAAATTTAATAACTCAATCAATTAATTAATTAAAAATTTGAATTCATTTAAAGGGGGTTGTGGGTGAGTTACAAACTAAATGGGAGTTAAAGAATATGAAAGGGTGGGGCTCGTGTGGGCCCCACCCCCTAATATCCTAGCTAGTGAAGTAGGATATTGTGGGTCCCACTCCAACCACTTATCTTAGGTTAAACTACTTTAAACAAGAATAAAAATAGGCTGCACCATTTTTATTTTATTCTCTACATAACCCAATATTTTAACAACCACACCCGAGCAAACGCAACTCCGGAAAAGTTGTTCCTAAGCAATTACCGGTGTTGTGGTTTCATCGGTGCCCTCGGATTTCGATTCCGAGCACCGCTTCAAAAGTTATGAAATCCCTCTTGTTTGATCACTGAATGTACCTGAGCTAAACTTCAGATAATTATTCCAGGCACACCAGGCCTCAGAATCAGGTGCCGTCAGAAACTGAGTTCTTGTAAAATTCCAAAAAAATTAATAAAAAAAACTTCCATTGAATTTTACGGGTCTTTAAATTACTCCCACCTCAGGGATTTACGTCCCCGTAAACATACATCATAAACTAGGGGAAGAAAATGTGGGTACTGTGCATGCATTTGAGCCTCCCTCTCCCATGTGCTCTCCTGGAGGTTCTCATGCTGCCACCTGATATGCAGTAGAGGAATCGACTGTACACGTAGGACCCTCTCCTATCGATCCTCAATCTCCACTGGGATCTCCGCAAAGGTCTCCCCATCATCAATTTCCAACTCCCAATGGTTGATGATATGCGTCGGGTCGTGCACGTATATCCTCAGCTAAGATACATGGAAGACGTCGTGCACTCGGTGCAACTGAGGTGGTAGAGTCATGAGATAAGCCACCTCACCTATCCTGCTGAGGACCTGGAATGGTCCAATGAAGCACGGAGAAAACTTGTCACCCCAGCCAAATCTCCGTAATCTACATCGAGGTTAGACCTGCATGAAGACGTGGTCGCCATCCTCAAACTCTAGTGGCCTCCGCCTCCTGTCAGCATAAGACTTCTGCTGGCTCTTAGTTGTCCTCATCCCCTCCTGGATGACCTGGACCTTCTCTATCATGGACTAGACCATCTCTGGTCCCACAAGTGCTGACTCCACATGGTCTGTCCAGCACAACGGTGATCTGCAAGGTCGGCCATACAACGCCTCGTATAGTGCCATCCCGATGGTGGAGTGGTAGCTGTTGTGGTACGCAAACTACACCATGGGTATGTGGTCCTCCCTGCTGTGACCAAAGTCGAGGACACATGCACGGAGCATGTCCTCGAGAGTCTGAATGGTCCTCTTCGTCTGACCATCTGTCTGAGGGTGAAAGGTGGTTCTCAGACGTAGCTGCGTCCCGAATGCCTCCTACAACCCCTTCCAAAGTCGGGAAGTAAAAAATCATCTTGATCGGAGACGATAGATGATGGCACACCATGAAGCCGTACAATCTCCTGAATGTAGAGACTTCCAAAGATCTCTACTGATCCCTGCTCTCTGATGGGCATGAAGTCGGCCGACTTGGTGAGTCGGTTGACAATCAACCGGATGGAGTCGTGACCTCTGAAGTACGTGAAAGTCCAGTCACGAAATCCATAGATATCTCGTCCCACTTCCACTCCGGGACCTCCAAGGGTTGTACCAAGCCTGCTGGTACCTGGTGCTCTGCCTTCACCTGCTAGTAGGTGAGGCATCGAGAAAAGAAATCTGTCACAACCTTCTTCATACCCGGCCACCAGTGTTGTCATCTGAGATCCTGGTACATCATCACCACTCCTGGATGTGCTGCTAAATGGGAAGTGTGAAACTCTCTCAGCACCTCCTCCTGCAAAGCAGCTGGTTCCATGGTACATCCCTTGAAAAGGACGACACGTTCTCCTCCTATAGAGAATCCATCAGGTGCCTGTCCTAAGGATATTTGTGCACGCCGCGTCTCACAGTCAGCATCCCCATGATGTGCCTCTCTGACCCACTGCAGTAGTGGAGGAGTGACTGTGAGTAACTGAAGAAAGGCTGCTCCATCTCTATCCACAAAGGATATCTACAAGGCGGCTAGCTACTCTGTCGCCTCCCCGAGTAGCTGGATGCCCGTACTCTTGCTGAGAGCATCGGCTACTACGTTCCCCTTCCCAAGAGTACAGACTATCTCAAAGTCATAGTCCTAGAGGAACTTGAGCTATTGTCGCTGTCTCATATTCAGGTCCTTCTATGAGAAGATGTACCTGAGACTCTGGTGGTCATAGTGGATGGTAAAGCGCTCACCCATCAGATAGTGTCGCCACATCTTCAGAGTGAATAACACTACTGCTAACTCCAGGTCATGGGTAGAGTAGTTCTGCTCATGATGCCTCAACTGATGTGAACCATACGCGATCATGGCCCGCTCCTACATCAAGAAACATCTGAGTTCGATCCCTGATGCATCGCAGTAGACTATGTACCCAACTCCCTCCTCTAGTAGCCTCGAGATAGGAGCACTGGTCAATCTCTATCTCTACTCTTAGAAGCTCTGCTGACATCTGTCTGACCACACGAAGGGTTTCCCCTTCTTCGTTAAAGCTAAGAGTGGTGTAGCAACTCTGGAAAAGTCTGGCACAAATCTCCAGTAGTACCCAACTATTCCCAAGAAACTCCACACCTCTGTCACGCTCCTCGGTGGCTCCCTGGCTAGCACTGCCTCGATCATTGCAGGATCCACCGCAACTCCCACCTCAGAGATAATGTGTCCCAAGAAGTGGACCTCACGTATCCAGAACTGACACTTCGAGAGCTTACCATAATGCTGGTTCTATTAGAGTGTGTCCAGTACAACCTACAAGTGGTAGGCGTGCTCCTCCTCAGTCGTCGAGTATACCAATATGCCGTCGATGAAGACTACGACAAATCGATCATGGTATGGCTGAAATATCTTGTTCATGAGACCCATGAACACTTCTGGAGTGTTGGTTATGCTAAGAGGCATAACCAAGAACTCATAGTGTCCATACAGACATCTGAAGGCCGTCTTCTGCACATCCTCGTCCTGAACTCTGAGCTGATGATAGCCTGACCTGAGGTCTATCTTCGAGAACCACCCTGGTCCCTTGAGCTGATTGAAGAGGTAGTCAATCCTCGGTAGTGGATTCTTGTTCCTCACAGTCACCTGGTTCAGGAGACGGTAATCGACACACAGTCGCATGCTCTCGTCCGCCTTCTTGGCGAACAAAATCGGGGAAGCCCAGGGTGAAACACTGGGTCGCATGAATCCATTGTCTTGCAAGTCCTCCAGTTGTACCCGTAGCTCTTGAACTTCGGCGGGAGCCATCCGATATGCTGGGGTGGATATCGGGGCTATCATGGGGTACATATCAATATTAATGTCTACCTCTCTGCGAGGAGGTAGTCCTGGAACGTCGTCGGGAAAAACGCCTGCATACTGATCCACCACTGTAGGTAAGCTCGGACTCCAAACTTGAAATTCTCCTAGGATGAGGCTAGCCAACTGATGAGTGATGGGTTTTCCTCTCCTATGCGTGAGTCCATCCTGTGCTGCAAAGGCTCCCTTCTCACTAGTGAAGTTGAACCTGCTCCCATCGGTGCGAACACATCGCACCTTGCACCTAATGCAGTCGATCTAAGAATGTACTATCGATAACCAATCCATGCCCAAGATGACATCATAAGGCCTTGATGCCGCTACAAGAAGATCCTAGCCGAAGATCTCGCCTCCTAGTGTATGCTCACACTGCCGGCACGAGTGAGTAATCGTCAATTCTGCTCCCGTAGGAGTCTCTAGTCGTAAGGATCGAGCCAACGGCTCCGTCGGAATCTTCGAGCTCCGAAAAAGGGCAGCGGGTATGAATGAATGACTCACTCATGTGTCTATAAGAACAACATCAAAGTTGGAGTAGACACAGATAGTACCTCGAATCATCTCGGGTGCACCGTAGTCGTAGGACTCCACTACCTGAAGTTGTGCCTGTCTCTACCCGCCAACTCCCTATGGTCGGGGTGGACCTCTTGGTGGTGGTGGTGGTAGAGCCTCAAAGCGCTGCCCACCACCTGCTGCTCGGCCAACTCCTCTACCTCGTCTGCCTACTCCCTGCGGACCGCCACATTCGACCCTCTAACTCTGCTTGGGTGGTCCCGCAACCGTCTGCTGCTCCTCTGCACGACGGGTCGGGCAGTCACAAGCCATGTGGCCCTCCCGCCGCATACGTAGCACTGTCTACCTCTCGAAAGACTATCTCTGCGTTGTGTTCCCCGCACCTCTGAGCCAGTTTCCTGAGGTCGTCCGCCCAAGGGTTTGGTCCGCCTAGACCCATGTGTCATCCGTCGACTGCCTGCTACAGAAGACTTTGAAACGTGCCACCCTGCGGTAGGTCTCGCTGCTAGTGTAATCTCAGAAAAAAGCTCTCAATGAGAAGGGCTCGCTCTAGTACCCCTGCCTGTGTCAGAATGCTGAGGGAGATCAGTTATGCCCTGATCTCATGCCTCAATCCCTGCTCGAAGGTCCGGGCCCAAAATAATGGGTCCCGTACCATGTCTGTCGAATAGCGCGAGAGATTAGTAAATCTCACCGAGTACTGGGTGATTGTCAAGCTGACCTACCATAGTTGTAGTAGCTCCTAGATGCGCACCGCACAGAGGGTGGCTGGGACAAACTCCGAGCGAAAGAGGCTCTCAAAGTCCGTCTAGAGGAGTAATTCCTCGTCGTGCACCTGGAGAATCATGCTCCACCATCTGCCTGCTTCCGCGTGTAGGAGACTCGCTGCAAGGATCAACATGAGGTCTGCCGATGTCCCTACAAATCGAAAAACTCGCACAAATGCCTCCAGCCAATCCTCGGTTGCCTGAGGGTCCATCTCCCCATGGAACCTGGGTGGTCTCTGACACTGAATCTCGTGCAGTGCACCCAGGCGACGTTCACTCTCAGCGGCTGGGGCTGGTAGCATCGGTGGCTCGGCAGGTAGTGGTACCGCTGATGCCTCCACGGTAATAGGGCCCTGCACCGAGGCCTCGTTGCTCAGTGGGCTGTCATCACGTACAAAACTCGGAAGCCTAGCTGGCTGCCGTCGTGGGGCCATCCTGGAAAGAAACAGGTGCACCACGGTTAATACAGTATACTTGGTGAGCTGACACAAAATAATCACAAATAAAACTTGACACAAACATGCAATCGATGTTTTCATACACTAAGTCGGAAATCAGAAGTCATGGTCCTGGTGTACGGATACGTCGTCCACCACACCAACACTGGACTCCCTGGACTGATAACCACACTCAATACTCTTAACATTATTGCTTCACACAGAAAAATACCAGATTCCTTAGTTCTTCTGTAGAACCAAACTCCTCAGATACCAATTTGTCATGACTCTTCCTCGGTCCCATTTTGGGACTACCCTAAGCCCACCTTCCATAGGCCATGGGCTGGTGACTACCACCAAGGCGTAATTCTTGATAAAAAGGGAAGGCATTGCCTTTATAAAGTAAACAAACACACATAGTAAGCTAGAAGAAGTAAACACTAAGTACAAGTAAGTACGGAAAGTAAATGGGCCAGAATACAAACCCAAAACTGAAAGTAAAGTACAACTGGAAAAAAAGTACAGCAACTGAAAGTAAAGTAGCAACATCGAGCCATCCACTGGTAGTCCCACCTGAAGGGTGGGTACAGATAGCCTCCTCAGCTCCTCAGGTCCAGCCGTCCACTCCGAGTATGTCCAACCAAGTGGTCCACCTCCAGGTACAGACTGCTCCACTAGCCTTTACCATGATCAGCGCTGTCTGTCGTCTGCATCCAACACAACGTAGTGCTGTCATAGCCTGTCCAGGGGTGAGTATATGCTACTTAGTAGGGACCCCGTGACCCCCGAAGGTCTCCCAGAATCAACAAAGGATAATCTACAAAAGAAACATACAATCACAAAGTAACATCCAACACTAATTAGGTATATACTCATACATATACCTAAGTCATCAATTCCAGTTCGGCTCCAGCATCTGAGCCCATGTTCGTTCACGTCCACACATGATAGCACAACACAATCCACATAGGACAGCAAGTCAATCATATTGAAGATAATGATTGAAATTCAAGACTCATCTCACATAGGTATACATCTTCGTAATACGATAGTGATGATCAGATGTAGCCACTGATTCGTCTAAGCCGTCGGACCCACACATGAGCGATAGGTACTAACCCCCGCAATGACCCACACAGGATCGATAGGTACTAAACCCCACAATGACCCGCACAGGATCAGACCCACACAGGATCGGTATGTGCTGGCCCACACAGGACCGCTGAGCGCTGCCCCACATAGGATCGGTAGGCACTGATCCACACAGGATCGCTGAGTGTTGTAGTCATCGTTGTCGAACCCATAGAGGATTTCTGTACAGTCCTTATCGTCGTCGTAGTCGCAGCCAGCTCTAGGGTTCCCGCACACAACAAGATCATTTCGGGAGGGTCCACTCCACGAGCCGAGGGTCTGGTACATCAACTGCCACGAAGTCCGGAGTTGATGTATCCCAAAGTTCTGTATCGCCAAAAGTAACTCAGTGTGACAGACGGCGCGTCAATCGGATGCCCGGTCTGAGAGTTATTGGCTTTTTCGTTCCGGGGGCCCGGTTGGGTTTTAAGTCAAAACCAACTCGACCAAACTCCAACTACATCCAATCCTCAAGTGGAGTAAGTCCAAAGGTCCGTATCACTAAGAGGAATCCAACAAAGTCGACGGCACGTCAATCAGACGTCCGGAGCTCAAGTTATAAGTGTTTCTGCTCCGAGGGCCCGGTTGGTTTCGTGTACAAACCAACCCGGCCGAACCCAAAGTTCTCCAAAACCTTCAGTGTAATATACCAAAACGACCGTCTCTATCCAAGGATCACATCGCAACTAACGGTGCGTCAATCGGAGTTCTGTAACCCATGTTATGGACGTTTGAACAGTTCTGTCCAAAAAAATAGGGGGTTCGGGCCCAGTCCGACCCGGCCCGATACCCCCTGGGTCTTCCCGAACTGGGTCGACCCGACCCAGGTTCAGGTCCGGAACATTAGGGCACGACCCGGCCTAGCGTGCTCGGGCAGCCCGCGTGGCTAGGCGGCTCGGCCGAAATGGACGAGCGGAAGGGGGGGTGGCTCACTACCCCCCTATTTACGTAACTGCGGCCCCCATGTGGGGGGCCGCTCCTTCGGCCAGCCGGGGTTTACAAACCCCGATTCCTTGTTCGGCCGGCCCAGCTGGCCAGCCGTGATGCTGCCGCGGGACCCCGCGGTGCCACCCTCCTGCTCCGGCGCCGGTGGCCGGAAGCCGATCGCCGCTCCCTCTTCTGCCACGGCCCTGCTCCGGTCGCGGTGTCTTCGTGGTTCCCCGGCACGACGCGACAGGTCCGATTCTTTGATTGACCTCAACGGCGTGGCGTGATGGTGCCACACTCCTTTTCCATGGTTCCCTCATTTTCGCGTGGTGCGACGGCACCGCTCCATCTCCGTTCCAATCCCCAATGAAGGACAACAACAATAATGGAGGGGGGTCGACCGTGTTTGTGAGGTCCGACCCCCTCTAGTTAATCGATAGCATGCGGAAAAAAGATTATCGATTAACGCCCAAATTATTCATAACATAAAATCAAACCCCTACCTCAAGCGTTGTTGATTCGTCGCGGGGAAAGGACGTCGCATAAGACGACGTCACAGAACAAGGATCGTCGGCGTCACGGAGAAAAGATTTGTCGGCATCGCGGAGAAAAGATTCGTCGGCGTCACATCGTCGATCTCCGAGGATGGCGTCTTTCACCGGCTGCGGAGCAGGAAGAAGATGGTACGACAAACTCTCCTTTTCGGTGACGGAGTTCTTCATCGAAGGCTCGACGTTCTTCGAGTTCTTCGTCGAGGAAGAAGAAATTCAAGACTTAGAGCAAATCCTCTCCAAAATCCTCTCGCACAACCAAAACAACACTAATAAAATAAGTGCTGCCTTATTTTATTACTCATGCCAAAAGTTTTGAAATTTCAAATTCAATTCAAGAATTAATTAAATTTAATAACTCAATCAATCAATTAATTAAATATTTTACTTCATTTAAAGGGGGTTGTGGGTGAGTTACAAACTAAATGGGACTTAATGAATATGAAAGGGTGGGGCTTGTGTGGGCCCCGCCCCCTAATATCCTACCTAGTGAAGTAGGATATAGTGGGTCCCACTCCAACCACTTAGCTTAGGTTAAACTACTTTAAACAAAAATAAAAATAGGTTTCACCATTTTTATTTTATTCTATACTTAACCCAAGATTTTAACAACCACACCCGAGAAAACACAACTCCGAATAAAGTGTTCCTAAGCAATTATAGGTGATGTGGTTTTATCGGTGCCCTCGGATTTAGATTCCGAGCACTGGTTCAAATTTTAGGAAATCTCGCTCGTTCGTTCACTGAACGTACCCGAGCTAAACTTCAGATAATTATTCCGGGCACACCGGGCCTTGGAATCAGGTGCTGTCAGAAACTGCGTTCTTTTAAAATTCCAAAGAAAATTAAGAAAAAAAATTTCCCTTGAATTTTACGGGTCTTTACAATCCAATATCTCCAGTACTTATAATCATTTCCATCAAAAATATGAGGATTGGTAGGATTTAGATTTTTGATAGAAACAACATTTAAACCGTCCATCTAAAAGAAAATATTGGCACACAAACTTGTTAGTAATAGAAGTTTGTGAACAAAAAAATACTTAAGCAAGTAAAATACAACTAGAGTATCTATAAGAAAAATATGAATCTGATCTTTATGAGTCCAAAAATCTGATTCCATAAAAGTGAAGAAGAATATTTCTCTTTTAAATCTAATCGTGAGATTAATTCAGATTGAACCAATCCTCTAATACCAATTGTGGGATCGATTGTATTATAGTTATGATACTGATTGTAGTATCAAACTATGGTGTAGATACTCAATATATAATAGGGGTGAATTTTATACTTTAAAAAATTCCTTAAGGAAATTTTGTATAAACAATATTCACAACACCTCTAAGTTCATCTAATTTTCTTCATTCTGGAAGTATAATTCTGAAAAAGAGATTCCGTAAATGAAACATAACAGGAATTTACAACAACAAGATTCTACCTTAAAGTTTATATAATATTATTTAATCCGATTACAAGTCTAATGAAGTATAAGATTCTTATACTTTCCTCAAAAACCAAAATTATAGTGGAAAACAAAATTGAAACACTACAAGTAACAAGTAGTAATTATTTTAACCCAATGAGAAGGGTATCAAAAAACCTTGGTCAAAGGTTCCTTGATTTATACTTTCAAGAAAGTCTGCCTTACCCAAACCTAGGTAAGCCCTCAATCTGAGGATCGGTATCTTTCATGTTATCCCCTCAAGCCATCGATTTGTTAGGAAATCAGCACCTCTAACTTCACAACCTGAAGTCTCTTTTTTTAAGGAAATCCCACTGCTGCACAGAGCAATTCTACACGAAGCAAAGTTTGAATAAGCTATTAAAACATTCTGTATGATTCTTGAGAGTTTATAAGAGCCTCTCTCTCTATAAATCATTTCAATAACATGTAAAATCTATATTGATCAACTTGTTATGAGTTCTTTCAAATAATATCATATTTATAAGCACAGATCCAACGGACAACTCCCTTATCCAACAGTCATATTTTTCCTTGAAATTTGGAGGGACCTGTACGCGTGTCACTCAAACAATGGTTACTTAATAACTGAATGGATGACTTCGTTTTATAACCCAAACATAAGTAAGAAAAAATATGGTTACTTAAGTAAATTCATTTTTTTGAATGTAAGGAAAAATGAAAGTTCATAGTCTACCTAAAAACCATTCAAAGTCTATAATACAAGGATATTCAGATTATGTTTTCTAAGATATTCGAAAATGGAGTTCTATAGAATTTCGGAGTCTGAATTTTAGAATAAAATACAGAATCTAGATTCAAAAGAATTTGGAACCTGAACATAGAAAGTTCGAAATTTGAATTTGTATCCTGAAAATAGAATGCTTTATATATAAGGATATATGATTTCAAGGTTTTGGAGATGAAACCGAATTGTACGCTTAGAAAAAATGAACAATGAAAAACA
The DNA here is from genome assembly GCA_963277665.1 of Viscum album. NCBI lineage: Eukaryota > Viridiplantae > Streptophyta > Magnoliopsida > Santalales > Viscaceae > Viscum > Viscum album. The sequence goes on along the minus strand of OY728162.1, from coordinate 363,863,842 downwards.
TGGTAATGATAAATTTCCTTAAGGAAGGAAAATTTTCTTTATGAAAGTAAAACAAAGGGTAGAATAAAATTTTCCTTAAGATAAGGTGTTTGTGATTTTCAAATCAAGAAGGAATGGAAAAGTCATAAGAAAACCTTATTTACCCAACAATCTCCCCAAACATGAAGGAATAGAAAAGTCATAAGGAAATCTTATTGACACAGCAATCACCTTAGTAAAGGTGTAAAACACATAATGTTATATTTAATCATTATGAAAGGGTTTCAAAATGACATATTAAATCTTATTCTACCTAGGGATTTGGAATAAAATCATCATAACAACTAATTTTAATTTTATTAATAGAAATTTAACATTTGTAAGAAATATATAATATTTAAAAGTTCATATTAATTACAACTTTTCTACTCTATTCCCATATAACTGAGAACCCCCTCATACAACTTCTACACAAAAAGATATACTCAAAGCTCGACAAATATATAATAAAATACAATTTCCAAAATAATTGTAGGACCTATAGGTGAATTATTAAAGACCTCAACCCCAGTCGACCGTTTTAGGCGGTCACATTACTATATTTACATATGATACCAGTAATAACATCCCGAAGGACTGAGTAGTTTAATAGTTTTGGTACACCAGATACCTACTTCAGACGTAAATTACATTAGAACACATGAAATACAATAAATTTAGAACAAAAAATTAGCATCATCAAACTTATTCCAAGAATTATTCTTCATAACATTGGGTATAAAGAAAATAACTATGTTCTCTGATGCTCAGTAAGAGTTACCTAAAGCTAAACCTAACAGGAATAAAAAATCATAATCAATAAATAATAAAAAATGTTGTAAGGTATATTTCTAAACACACATTGTATCAAATAAATAAATTTACTATATTTATTAATAACTAATAATCAATATGGAATAAAAAATAACTTATAAATCATGATAATTAATCAATAACATGACAACCATAATTGGATAAGGCATAATCAATAGAGAAAGTTAAATAAATAAGATCATTTGTCATTTAATTAATTACTTGAGAATGAAATGTATCAAGATAATATATCAACATAAATATATCATTGATAATATTACTAACTGAATTCTTAATGATGGAAAATATTAATTATTAGACCTCATGATCATAGGAATCATGATACCTCTAGTATCATGATCTTTCATAAGATAGTCTAAAATTGTGGGTAGAAACCCATTAAATTATAGATTCTAAATTGGTCTAATGAGACCCATCAAATTATATAGGGGCTTTATAATTAATACCCCCAAAAATTAACTAATTTTTAAATAATTCCATATATATAGTGTAATAGATTTAAGTCATTAACAGTAAACATTATAATCAAATATTCATATTGAGTAATGAATAAAGATTTATTAATATTTTCCCATTTAATCATTCAAATTTCCAATTAAACACTATATGTAAAAAGATCATAAAGTTTAAGAAATAATCATATCAATGATACACATAATTTTTATATTTAAGATAAATGTAATGTGTAATGAATAATTATCTTATAAAATCTGTTTTGTCAAGAGAAAGTTAACAAATAAGAATATTAAATAAGAAATGTTTGGTGACAATAAATTAATCATGAATATAAGTTTTATTGAATAAAATAATGGATAATTAGGTATTATTTTCTAATTAATAAAAGGGGTATTATAAACACTACATAAAATTTAAAAGGTTCATATATACAAATATGTCTCAATGAATTCGAAATTAAGATAAAATCCCTTAAAATGATCACAATGTAATTGTTAGATAAAATTAATGAATAGATTATGTTTATCAAATTTACATCCATATAAAACAATTTTTAATATGATATAATATATATAAAAGTTATTAAATACATAATATTAAATATACATTAAAATTATGATGTAATATAACCAAGTGAAATGAAATTGAGTTATGAAATTTATTACCAGTAAGTAATTTTCATGTGAAATCACCTTGGTTGAAATAATTTACAGTTTTTTTTAGAGACTACCATGAAGTATTAAGTATTATTAATATAAAATATAAAAGGGTAATTATACAGACCATATTAAAGATATTGATGTGAAACATTAAAATATTCCTCAATGAAAGGAAATATGGAGAAGATCTCTTAACTCAAGTCCAATTTCCTTCTTACCTCTCCGCACATCCTATATAATAAATATATAATTATCATAAATATATTTCATAATATTAATCATATATATCATAAAATATATTATTTACTTATAATATTGTATCACCTGTTTATTAACCATTCATTAGAAAAATCACTATTACGCGTGATAACTGATTTGTTTTTCATATATATTTTTGTATGGTAGTCTTGGTCATTATAATTTTATTTTGGGTACATAGTTTATAGAGTTTTAAAAACTATTTAAATTACATATATACTAATTATATAAATATTTATATTCATCGATAATATTTATATATTGAAAAATTAGTTTCACCGTATTTGGAGACGGTATGCAGTACGTATACATGAAAACTATTTTCATTTTTTGATCCATGGACAAAATGATTGAAATGTTATAATAATTCATAATTCATGAATATTTATTATATAATATATATATATTATAATATTTATATAAATATATTATTTATTTAATCTGTCTTCATTATGATCCTTGTAAAATGGAGAAGAAATGGATGTCATAGTGGTTAGGGAGATGATAGTCCTCTATACACATGAGCGACCTTATGTTATTCCAATAGTTTGGAAGGTATGAAGTTAAATGTACTATTATTTTTAAAGAAATATATTTACCTCATAAATATCAAAAATATTCTTTAAATTTAAAATTATTTTCTTCAATTTAAAATTTAACAGAAAAATAAATAGTATTAATTCGTGAGGCAGTACTCCGCTGTACAATGAGAGATATTATCATGTCTCCCACGTAATGAAAAGTAAGAATATATATATAATATAATAATTATATATTTTTATAAATTTAAAAAATATTATATAATGTTTTTAAATTCAACATTATTTTCATCCATTAAAGGTGGTGATGTGAAACAAATTACATCAGTTTTTGGGGAGTTAGTCCTCCGTACACACGATCGATGGTTTCATAACCCACATTATGAAATAGTATATGTATGTGGGTAACTGAATTAACATAATATAATCTACGTATATTCTAGATACTTTATTAATTATATTATCATTATTTAGTTTATTTTACAGTGGTGTCAGATTAAATAAAATAAAAATTCTTGTTTTAGAACATTACCACTTCTTGAGACAATAATTTCATGATTTCACTATAATCCATATTAGGTTGGATTTATGATGAAAAAAACAAATTTATAAAGCTAGGAGAAGAGTAATTAAGCAATACATGTAGATGTTGGATGATCCAATGTGTTTGGGAAGTGTGAAAAGGATAGGAGAGGAGATAACCTTTTTTAACTCTAGGAGACAACAAACATGAAAATTTGGAAAAGAATATAATGTACCCATGTTTCTAACACAAAAAACAATTGAAAAAGGGTAATTATATAACATTACATGTTAAAAGTTCAAAATATTTCCATCCAACTATTTTTTTACAAGATTTAGCTCGTATATCTCCCTTATCTTCTTAGCTTAACCTCCCAGTAAACTCGTATTCACATTCACCAAAATAATTAATGATTACTATTCCCAATATTAATTTTGGTAACAAATTATGTTGAAATTATTATATAATATTAAAAATTCATATTCCAGATTTTAAATCTTGTTTTCCAAATTAAACTAACATATGTGGTAGAAAATAATTTAAAATCAAACTTACTATTGTTTCGAAAAAGAGATTTTCCATGGAGAAAATTCTCCTAGGTATACATAGTTATAACATAAGAATTAAATATTAAATTTCTCCAATAAATTAAAATTTAATTCATATAATATAAGTGAATAAATTTATCTTTTAAAACAATTATAAATCAATATAGATTCTTTAAATTGATTAGAAAAATCGAAAATTTCCAATAAAACCCAATTTTTATCACTATTCATTAAAAATTTAATCTTTTATATAAATTATAAAAAAATTAAATCTAATATAATTTTTGAAAAATTATTTTACAAAATTGGGTTAATATTTTACGATTTATTATTTTAAAATTTAAAAAATTAATTTTATTATATGCGTGTAAAGCGTGATGAAAATGACTTTCAATAATTATATAGTATTTTAGGAAACAATTTTCATTAAAATGATTAATATATTATTTATTATAAATAAATAACCATTGAATTCATTTTATAAAATTTTAAAACATATATTTTTCATAATTCAATTTTTCTTATTTATACCCACTAATGATCCCACTCGGTTATAATTTTATACTACCTTATTTTTCATTTACACTCATGGTTGCATCTACCACATGTTATCATATACAGTAAATATAATTAATTATATTTCATGTGTTTTTTCATCATGGTGTTTCATGTAAAAAAATTTCTTTGTAAAAAAAATCTTCTTATTGAATTTTGGTGTGTCTTATTCTCTCCACCTTTAATAAAATAAGTCTTCACAATTTGGAATTTAACTAAGAAATGAATGGTTTACTGTATGAAAATATTTTCATTAGAAACCTACGTCATAAAGATGGTTAATAAAATTTACTCTTAAAAGTGGTTAAGGGTGATACAAAGTCCACCTATAATAATATTGAACTAGGTTTCCATCTATAATAATATTGGTTGGAATTGAAATTATATACTTGGAAGAAGTTTTTAAATAATCGTGGAAAATGATTGTGTTTATTGGTCACAAAAAAGTAAACAAATAAAGATATAGTTGAAAATAAAAACCCCATTAATTAGTGATAAGATAAATTTCTTTTGATTAAACTGATATAATGAAAAAAATATAAAATTTTTGTTTAAAATTTGTTTTCCTATTTTTTATGAATTCCTAAAATTCCCAAGAAGAAGAAAAAAAATATTTGATATCATTCTATTTCATAATAACAATTTCATCCTTCAGGTCTTCTTTAATCAATTTCCACGTCTTCTCTTACTCCAGGAAATGAATATACAAAAAGGATTTTCTATGTCCATAGAAATAAAATTTTCTTTTATCAAATCAATTGATCCATTAATCTACGGTATGTTATTCCCCATGTCTTTAAATATTTACCAAAATTGAAATGATTACCACAAGGAAAGATAATTAGAATAATTTATAATCCTTAATAATAATAAATAATATATTTTACATAAATAAAATTCCACTAAATGTTTAACATAGATTATTCCCCAAATAAAAACCCTACATTACAGTAATTATGATTATTCTTAGAATTGGATATTTTTTTCAATGAAACGTTTATCACATAAATTTTAACATATACAACTCAAAATTTAATTTCGTTCCTCCTAATTAATCTATTTACTTAAAACTAATAGTTATATACCTCAACATAATGAAACATCTCACAAAATATCAATAATTATCTAAAATTAAAATTTATTTAATCCCATAATATGTCTCTAAAAATAAACCTAATATTTTTTTGTCAAACTGTTTAAGTAAAAACAGTGTCACAATAATGAATAAATCAAATAGTCTAGTGGTGGGTGAAATAAAATTGTCTCCCTTTTGTTGTGGGTTTAAGCGTTGTAGGCTTACCGATTGTGATAAGTTTTCACCCAGCATATGGGTTGTCTTTTTCAAAAATATGTTAATTTAAATCCATTGAAGATCCAAAATTGTAATGACCCATAATTAATATAACATAAAATATAAGATAACCTATATAGGTTACCAATACCCATTAACAGGTTACCACAAATGGAAAAGGAATTCTTATTTAAATTTTTTTTCACATTTTAAACTAATGCGTTATATTTGCATAAGATTTCTTCAATAATATCCTTAATCATCATAAAAAACCTTCACATAGAACCTAAAAATGGGTATTTATTCAATTAAACTTATGATCAAACTTAAACTTATCAACATAAGAACCCTTAGGTTTGTCCACAGCCATTTATTTTATTTATCTATTCAATTCCTTCATAATTGTTTGTAATGAAAAGGTAAGTTATACTAACCATATCACTAGGGAGTTTCATACAAGTAGAGAAGTAAGGCATACTATAATGTTGTAGGTAACGATCAAGTGACATTTAAAACACCTTTTTTAGATCTATAACCCCAAGGTACAATGTTTCCCGAACCACATCAACTTTTAGTATTTTTATATAAAATTATTTATATAAAAATCACATAATCTCATCCTTTTCAAAAAAATAATATGTTCTTCTATACATATCATAAAATTTATTCATTGGTTTACATTATGTATTCATATTTTCTTAAATCTGGATAACATGTTTCTACTAAAAATCCTCTCATACCAACTATAAAGACTCTAACCCTAGTAGTCTTGAGTAAGTGGAAAACTTAATACATTAGTATAAGATACCAGTGATTGAATACAAATATATAGAATAGTTAGTATTCTTGGTAATTGATATACATACATTATTCTTTCAATACAAAAAAAATTATGTACAAGATCATTGAATGTAAAAAAATCGCATCCATGAACTCATTCCAAGAATTATTATTCATAACCCCTAGAAGTGAACTAAAACAATGGTGACCTCAGATTCTCAGTAATGGTTATATATAGTGAAATCTATCATTACTAAATAAATAATAATCAATAAGGAATAAAAAATTTGAAAAGTTAGAAATCTAAACACATTTTGAATTTAATAAATAACCTAACTAACTTGATTAGATAATTGAAAATCATTATGAAAATGTAAATAAAAATGCACACATTCCATCAAATAAATTACTTTTAAATCATATTTTGATAAGGGATAATCAATATTGAAATGTAAATAAGTGAGCATACAATCTATTTAATCAACAACATGAGATTTGATTTCATCAAGAGATAATTTAAATTTAAAAATATCATTGATAATAAAAATAAGTTAATTATATTTGAATTAAATTTAAAAATATTTTACTTCATGATATCAAGCATCATGATACCCTTATAGTTAATACATTTAATAAGATAGGTTAAAACTATGGGAATAAATCCATTTAATGATAGATTAATGATTTGAATAGTATTTATATTGATGATTCGAGGGTATATTTAATTCTAATACACACCCATCACTTCATTTCCAAATAATTATTTGTATATAAAATAATAAATTTATTCTATAAATAATGTTCATTATAATCAACTATTCCTATAGAGTAAAGAATACAAATTTATCAATATCTCTCTAATTAATCAAATAACATTAAAATAAAATAATATATATAGAAGAGGAATATAGTTTATGAAATAATCATATTCATTCTCTAATGAATTGATATATAAAAGTTTAATGTATTATCCAATGAGAAATGATCATGATAAATTTTTTATATCAAGGGAAAGTTATTAGTCCAAAATTAAATAAGAAAAGGGAACTGGTCATTAGTTTATCCGTAATATTGGTTTTTAAACAAAACCATGAATAAATAAGTATTAATTATAATAAATCATGTGTGAGTTATAATCACCACAAAAAAGTGAATAGGTGTGTATTGAAAAATATGTCTCAATAAAATAGAACTTGAGATGAAATCCCATACCATGGTCATATTCTTAAAGTGAGAATTAATCAATGAATTGATTATGTGTTTAAATATTAAATGAAAATAACATTATTAGTGATGCATAATAATATAATAAAAATATATTAAAATTATAATCTTATAATATTAATGAAAACTAAGAATTAATATATCCAAATGAAAAAAATTGATTTATGAAGTCTTCTACCACATAGTAATTTTATAATGAAATACCCTGTGATAAAATAATTCAAATTGAAACATAAAGTACCATTAAGTTTTATAGATTCATGATATAAATATTAAAAGGTTTAGTATACCCAACATATAAAAGAAATTTTGTAATAACATTAAAATGTTCTTCAATGAATGTAAATTGAGACAAAATACATTACCTTAGGTCAGATTTCCTTCATATGTATACAGACCTCCTGTATAATAAATATATATTTATTATAATGATAATTAATAAAATTAATTATATATATCATATCATATATATGTTACTTATAAACTTTTATCCCCAATTTATTAACCATTCTCTATCAAAATTGATGTTTCGATTGATAACTACATCATTTTTTTAGTATATTTTGGTTTAGTAATTTTGACCCTTTTTCATTTATTATGGTTATATAAAATAAATGATTTTAATAATTATTAAAATACCATATATATTCATTATATAACAATTTATTGTGATAAATAAATTTTATATTTTCAAAAATGAGTTACATTGTTCATGGGGATAGTAGGAAGTATATACTCATTAATATTGGTGTCATTTTTCATCAGTGGATGAAACGAAATAAAGGTATATAATAATTCACCATTATATAATTTTTATTATATCATATATATTTTATATATTTATTTAATCTATCCTTATTACCATACAAGTAAAATTTAAATTAAAAACGCATCACATTGGTTTTTGAGGTGGTATTCCACCGTACACATGAGCGCCATTGTTTAATGTTGGTGGGTTGGAAGGTAAAAATAAATATGGTATATTATATTTATATAATTGTGGTTAGGTAATGAATATAAAATAAGTTATTTGAATTTTATATTTATAATCATCTAGGGAAATCGTGCATGAAAAATGAATCGCATCTCTTTGCGACACTGTAGTCTGTCAGACACTTGATCGAAGTATTCATATCCCCCACAGAATGGAATGAAAAAATTTTAAATGTTATTTCATAATTATATAAGTTTATATTTCTAATAAATTGAACATTAATATGTAAAATAAATCAATATATCCATATTTTAAATTTGGTGATGGAAAATGAATTACATTGGCTCGTGAGATAGTAGTCCTCTATACACCTGATCGACAATTTCACTTACAGGATAATCGAAGGGGAGATGGATGTAGGTCATAAAATTTAAATAATAAAATAAAATAATATATGAGATACTTGTGTAGTTATATAATATTTATTGAATAATAATTAATGTTTTGGGTAAAGAATTAAAAAACTTCTTATTTTAGAATTCCACCTCTTATTCATAAAACTTCATGTGGTTCTCACAAAATTCTATCATACATTAGATTTATGATACCAATATAATCTAGGATTTTGGAAGAGTATTATGTATGGTATTTTTATAGGTAATTCCCAAACAATGGTTTTGGATTTTTTTAAATGTAGAGGATAGTGTGAGGCATTTTATAAGTAAGGGACAAAAGACACTTGTAAATTTTTAAACGAATAATGTATACCCATGTTTTTCACATGCTAATAGGCTCCAAAAATTTTCCTTAAAGAACATTATACAATATAATATTGAAATTATTATATAAAATCGATGTTTTACATGTTTTATATATTTTTATGCCCTTATATTCTATGTTTAACCTTCTATAAATCTGTTTTCAAGTTAACTGTGATAATTATTTTTTACTGTTCTCACTACTAATTATCGTAAAAAATTTTGTTGATGGTATTATATAATAAAAATTATTCTCATTAAAACTATTTGTCCCAATTAAATAAATTATCATAAAAAATGTGCATAATTTAAATAAAATTTAAAACTATTGATATGTTCAAAAAGAAGTGTTCCAAAGAGAGAATTCTCATAATTATAGAATGTTTTGACATCATAATTCTATATTATTTTGATTTTACTGAGAGAAGTTTTTTTATTATAATATAAATGATCTAACTTTACCTTTAAAATAATTTTAAATCAGAATGGCTCTATTAATGTTTCTAAATGAAAATGATGTTTTCTATAAAAACCAGTATTTTTACTATTCATTAAAAGATTAATCTTTTCATAAAATTTCCAAAAAATAACCCAAATATTATTTTAAAATAATTATTTAAAATATCATTTTAGTTTTTTAAAACATATTTTATAAATTTTTTAATAATTAATATTAATGTATGTGCCCAAAGCATGATGAAATCGTCATCTAGAAATATACTGTTTTCGAGAAAAAATTCATTTTTCCTTGATATTATTATATTTTTATTTATAATCAATATATTACCATTTATCGTATTTATTATTTTCTATAATATATAATTTTCATAATTTTTTCACTCAAATTCATAACCTACAATTTAATTTCTATGATATAACAATATACTATATTGCGGTTCATTTTGGCTCAGTCTAGTGTGTATCACATGTTAAAAAAAGATTAAATTGAAATAAATATGTTTCATGGTTAATTTAAGATCGTATTTTCATAAAAAATATTTTATAAGAAGAAATTTTATTCATTTAAAAATTCATGTTTTTAAAATATTCTCACAAAAATATTATCTTATAAGGCATAATGTGTAACCCAATGGTTGTTTTCCAAATAAGAGTCAATACACTTCACCAATGTATTTCATGTTTATTTTCTATTATACCCCATTCGAACCTATAATAATAATTTGGTATAATTAAAAAAGAATCTATAATTTAAAAAAAATTATTTTTTTAATACACCTATTTTTATCTGCTTTTCCAATCTATGTGAAATGAATACATCACTTGTGCATACCTGTGTATTACCACCTCTAAGAAGTGATTTGTTTTATTTTTCATCAATAAATCTCATAATTGTTTATATAAATAGATAAGTGGATATAATTTATTGTTATTATAACATTGTTTTTTAGGGAAGATAAAATATTATCTACTTTCATACCCTCTCATCAATCAGAAAATGATAATGTTGCTCGAGCTTACATGTGGAATACCACCTCCATGAAGATAAGTGATTCATTTTTTAATTTCCTCTTTAAATGGATGATTGTAAACAAAAATTTATTTAATATATTTGTTACTTATGATATGATTATGTTTCTATATATTCTAATTATTACTAGCATTTCTTTTGTTCCGACCATTAAAAAAAATTGATTCATCACTCATGTGTATGAATGGACTTTCAGCTCCATGAATTGATGTAATTAATTTTTAATCATCACATTATATGGATGGTTAAAATTTTAATATAATGAATAAATATTATATTTTTTACTAGATTTATATTCAATATATAATGAAATAATAAATGAATTGAATGTAAAAGAACCATCTAACCCAAACATACATGTAGAAAATTCCAATTTTTATATGAATAATAATTTTAAGGAAAAACTACTAATAAAATGGTCACTATGAATTATAAATAAATTATATAGAGTACGATATATATTAAAATTATTTTGAAATATATTCGTAATAAATTTATATTTATTATTCTGAGTATAATAGAATGTATAAAGAATGTTAATCCTTGATGTGTGGGTTATTCTTCCCAATAATTTTTCATTGTTACATGTTTCATATTCTGATCATATTTGTGATTATATCATGTAATACTTCCCATTTGATATATTATTTCATTAATATATTTAAAATCATCGTAGTTAATTTCATATTTCTAGTTATTTTTTCTAAGGGGTTTATGATTCAAGAAATACCAATACAGTAACGTTTTCTGTTGCAATACCATTTTTAATTGGGATTTCGTAAACATGAATCTCATTTGGGAAAATTATATGCACTTTATATTATAACACACATCTATTTAATTATCTATATATTATTTATGTGTTATTATTTTTAATATTTCATTATTCACTCTTTGTTACATAAAATGATCTATAAAATGTTTGAAGAAAATTTGAATTTTATTTCACTTTAGTTGTTAAACTATTATTTTCTTGTCTATATGTTTTAAAATGATTTGATGAATGTTATTTTTTATGAAAAAAAATATAATTTAAATACATTTTCATATTTATTAAAAATTATTTTTTAAAGGATTAAAAATTTATTTTGAGAATTTCATTTTTAACATGTTATTTATAACATTTTAAAAAAATTGTGAAAGGACTATTTGTTTTAATATTTTACACAAGAATTTATTTTTGATCCATCGTGAACATTATTCTCTTTCCATCTTCCATTACCATTTATTATGTTTATTTTCAAAAAATAAATTTCTTTATTATTCTAATTTTTTAATGATATCGAAGGAAAATATCATTTTCCCATGTTTTCATTGACATGTTAAAATGAAATCTTAATGGTATTTCTCATAGATTTTGACATCCTTCAAAGAATAATATTATTTATTGGGGATATAATTATAAGATGTCATCCAATCATTTCTCAAAAGTCTAATAATGATTACTTTTTAATGATTATTATATAATACATGTTACATTCTCACATATTAATTAAGTTGTAATGAATTATTTATGGAGTTCATTTCTTATTTATGGTTCATGTCTTGGTTAATGTTTTTATGATCATTCATGAAACTTATTGATGGTTTTAATTATCTTAAAATTGTACCAAGAATTATATAACCCCATTATGTATTGGGTTGTGGTAGATATAAAATGAAGCGATATTTATGGGGATATGTTGTGAAGCATGTTTGGTGCGTTACTATATTCATTATGATAGTCATGGAAATGATTTTTGACTAAGGGAATGATTGAATAAAGGGTAATCCAAATCCACTATGGTGCTCTACCCAGTAGGATAATATTTTTTCTGAGTCTCGACTATGAAAATCATTTTAAATCCTTATTTTTATTCCATAACATTATCTATAATGAATATGTTAGGTTCCAAGGGATCCGAATTGATTATTGATGACTCTATACTCTTATTGATTAGGTCTTTTTCTATGAAAAATTATTATTACATGATATTTTATTAATTCTTTTTTACTGATTGGGTTTGAATTCCATATGTGATGATCATGTTATTATACCATTATACTTATATTATTCTAACATATTCTCATTGATAAATATATCTTATGTTTACCCTTACTGAGAATCAGATCTCACCATTCCTTCTATTTCCATTTCCCAAGGTTATAATGAGGGGTTTTAAATTCGGTATGGCTAAGAAGGGTATTGTATGAGAATAAAAATGTGGGAGGTGTTTATAATATTTCATTAAATAACATGATTTCATATATAGTGTCTAAATAAAATAATTTATTATGGATCTAGGGTGTGTATTATTCGGAGATCTATGGAATATTCATCTAAAATTATGTAACATTTTATATGAATTATTGGGATTACTATGTTGGAATGAAAGAAATGTTTAGTTGTTTTTATAGATTTGAATTATAATTAATTTTTGTGACATACAAAGGATATTTCTATGTATAGTATATCATTCTAATGTTCTGTAAATATAGATATTTTTTGAATTCCTATAAATAAAAAACCTATCTAGATACCAAAAAAAATATCGATGTAGGCTTTAGAACAAATTACCCTATAGTTAATAACACTAGAGAGGATGGTTGGGTATTAACTCAATATTTACCCATTATATGAAAAAGTGATATAATAGAATATTCTGTTTGATGCTCTGTAGGTATGTGATTTGGCTAGTTCACACTCTTTATGAACCATAATAATGTTACAAATGATAGAATTTATGTCATAAAATGATATTACATAGTAATATGTGGTGAACATAATGTATATTGGGTTGAGAGAAGATGTAAAAGTTTAATACATCTTAAAGATTATTTCTTAATCATATATTTTTTACTCTTATTATTAATTATTAGTACTCACACTAAGATTATAAGTTTTAGTAAGTCATTGTGTCTTGGTGGAATCATTTTAGAATTGTATGTGGTAGCCAATTAAATGACCATCCTCATGAGAAACCTAGTTATATGGGATTTTGGATGAAAAATATGTCTATTTGTGCTCACCTAACTCTATTTAGAGATGAATGCTAATTTGAATCCTATAGAACTTCCCAATAGAAAAATGAAGAGACAACCAAATATTACATTTTTTCTACAAAAACTACCACCTAAAATTAGTGGCTCATTGAATCCACTTATTACTATGAAATGAATCAACACTATAAAAAAAATTCTATGATCCTATTTTCTCATATAATAGAAACCCTATTATTTATTTATATCATTTGGAAGTAGAATATGAACAATGATATATTCTTATCCAGAAAAATGTTATAACAAAGAAATATTTTTGTAAGAGGAAAAGTCATTTTGAATTTCTTATTTCCACATTTAAACATACCAAGTCCATAAATATCCTCATGAATATAATGAATATGGTGATTTGATATTACCATAATCAGATTTGATAGTTTTATATATGATATTCATATTTATTTAATGATCATGTTATATAAAGGATATCACGGGGGATTTTATTGAATAACACTAGGAAGGAGAAGATTTATTTCAAATTCATAGTGTATAAATTTTGGATAAATAAATTCTCCTTCCTAGGTCATATAATCTCAAGTGGTATTAAAACTTGAGATACGTCAAAGACATATTTTATTAAGTAGTAGTCTATAGTAATAATCATGGATGAGAACCGTAGTCTTCTTAAGATGAAAAAATAATATCAAATCTTTTGAGGATACTTTTTTAAAAACATAATCCAATAAAATTTTGACTCATAGAGGAACAATATTTCATTATATGTATGGTTGTAAAGATAATTTTATAGAAATGAGGAGATGTTTTTTCAATGAACTTATGCTCACACTAACCTCAATAGATACAGGATTCTATTTTGTAGTGATAAATTAAATAAGGTAATGAAAATTTCCCTTGTAATTAATAATATAATCATATAGTATGATTCATAAAATTTTTAAATTCAATGGAAAAATTACCTAATTCATGATTTATATTTGGAAGTAGTATTTTTTTCATTGAAAATATAAGGAAATTCTATTATTAGTAAACTATTAGACATATATACTGATTATATATTCATGTAGTATATTATCAGACATTAAGAATTTAATATGAACTATAGGAGATGGGGGTATTTCTAAAAATATATTTATTGATAAGAAGGTTACCTCCTTTAGAAGAAAAACATGGATGCGGATGCTTTGAGTTGGATGGAACAAGATAGTTTCTCCATGATGGTGAATAAAATATATCCAATACATATGGATTTTCTAATGAAAAATCTGGGGATCTTATGAAATGGGGACAAATCATATATCTCATAGGTGAATATTTAACCATCAATCCATAATATGATTAAAGAGGAACATAAGGAAAACATATAACTAAAAATGAAAGTGAGAAAATTTCTTGAGTTCAACCGTGACGTTTATCAAATAATAATATTTAGAAACTGAGTATGTATCTGATGAATAGTATATAATTATCCCATAAATTTCATATTTAAAGGAGATATTTGATGAATCTCATTGTTCATCAATCATTATTCATCCTCGATATATGAATATATATATATAGATCATAAAGAGTTTTTATAGTTAGATCGCATTAAAATGTATTTTTTATGTATCTAAATTCCATGTATATTTGTAAGTTACATTATAGATATATATGAATAAAGGGATGATACAAACAATACCCATACCATTATGGAAATAAGGAAATATCACCATTGATTTCATTTTAAGACTATTTGAAACATTAAAAAGACATTATAATATTTTTTTTATGGTCAATCGTCATACGAATTTAATTCCCTTCATTACTATTAGAGAATATTTCTCTCTTGATTATATTTCTCTGATATTCCATAAGGAAGTGGTATGGTATTAAAGTGTAGAAAATTTTATTATATCTAATCAGGATTTGGATATTATCTTGATGTTCTGTATAAGTATTCAATAATATTTGAATACATGGTATACCATTAGCGCAATATATCATCCACTAATAGATATCCAGTTTTAGAGGACCATTTAAACCATGGAACAAATGTTGAGAGGTTTTTCTATGGATTACAAAGGAGTTTATAATCAACACCATTTATAGGTGATGCTTTCCTACAATAATAGATTTTAATTGAGAATTCATATGAATCCCTATATAAGCATATATATAATGAAGTTCATAACTATAATGTGATAGCTTGAAGTTGGAGAATGAATGTTATAGGGACATGAGATGGATGGTGAAATTGTAGATAAGGTTATAACCATTCAGTATGATATCTTGGGAGCTCATGGTTGACAAAAAAAATTATGTGGAATTTTTTCAAGGATATCAAGAGTTTAATTTTATTGAAATTAATCTCATGTGAATATATCCGTTGAATGTGGTTGTGATATGTGTAAATAATGGATACATGGTCCATAGATATATTTACCCCTTTGAAATTTTTGATTGTATTGGGGAAATTTACTAATGCATAATGATTCTATAGAGTTCAGGATGTGTTTTCTGTATTAATTTTAGGGAATTAATACATGATCCCTTTTATGTACTATTCATATAGGTTTTACCAGTTGAGCATGATATTTTTAATGATGAATAGTTAGTTGAGAGTCTTGATCATTGGGATAAAGATCTACAAAACAAGATCACTCATCAAGTAAAATTTTTTTTGGTGAAAAACTATGTTTTTGGAAAATACCTAAGAAATTAAGAATATAATAAGGTACAAGTATCATCATTTTTTTATCAAAGTAAAATAATATCAATAGAGAAATTATAATATGTGGGTATAATTTTACACTCTAATATTTTTTAATATATATTTTAAATTATTAAATTTTAAGCATTTAATTTAATTATTTACACACAAAACATGACTTATAAGAACAAAATTATTATACTAATATATATGTAGAACTTTATTCCTTAAAAAATTAATAATCAATTATACATTTATTATTAATTGGATGTAAATTAGTATAAAATATTTAAAAAGTAAAAGAGATATTTTTTATATGACTTGTTTTATTTACATAATGATTTTTTATCATTGTAAACTAAATTAATGAATTTTGATAATTGATTATAATATAATTAGAAGATTATATATATTCATATTTTTGATCATTTATTAATTGTGTATATCAGTAATGGAATAACAAAATCAATATATTATTCAAAAATTTATTTTGATCAAAAATGAATTTTATTACATTTCATTAATATATATTTTAATGAACATCTACCATAATATTAAATTGAATTCTAAAATAATAATAAAAAATCAAATAATCAGAAAAAAAATTATCTTAGGGAAGTGGTTTTCGATTTTTTTTTGAAACGATTGATTTTTTATTATACAGTGAGAAATGACTTCATTTATAAAAATTTCATTTAATTTCGTTAAATTAAGTAATTTAAAAGAGAAATTTTTTCATATTTTTTTAATGTAAAATACGATCACATTAATTATAAATTATCTAATTAGTTCCATATTAATCAACACTATATTTTATTTTGATATTATTTCATTTTTATCTTTGAGAACATTTTTTCTAAAAAATTTCATTCATTGAATTTTTTTCACTAATTATAAAATTAAAATTTTCAACATATAAAAACATATTTTTGAAAATTTATGTTCATATTTGGAATAAAGATTTTCAAAATAATTAATGAGGTAGTTTTTTATTATGAATAGTTAATTTGTTAAAAATGGTGTCACTGCAATAAAAGCATAAAACATGTTAATTTATGTAAAAGCATATGATAATGTAGAAATCTCCCATAATAAATCCTATTAGGTGAGTATATTTATAACCTTCTCACCATATATTCTAATTTTAATTGTTTTAGTTCAACCTGATAATAAGCTATATATTTATAATATTTAAAATTTAGATTAATTATATGTGTGCCATATCTTATACAAATATAAAGGAACTTATTCTTATCACTTCTCCACACAACTTTTTCCCTTTATCATAAGAAATATCTAAAAAAATATAATTTAAACCATCCACCCAAAAAAATGAGTCTTATTGTCACTAAAAGAACATGCTAAATGGGTTATTGTGTAATCTAAATGTAGTTTTCTAAAGGAGACCCAAAACTCTTAAACAAGATCATTCATTTTTATTACTTCTTTAAAATATTTCAAAAAAATCATAACTATGATTGTATAATATTATAAATATTTATAATATACATACATTATATTATATTTATGGTTCACCTCATGTTCATCTCCTTTTCCATCCCATGGTAAATGAAAATATTGTTTATGCCTATGTGTGGTCTACCACATTTATAAATATATCTCTCTCATTTGTTTTATTAATCTATCATTGATGGTTATATAAATATATTTAATTAAAATATATTTATTTTATAAAAAAGCTGTTATTTTATAAAGGTAAAATATTATATACCTTTTAGCCCACACATCTTTTAGAAAATGGTAATGTCACTCATCTTTGTGTGTGGATGACTATCTCCACATAGTGATGCATTTAATTTTTAATTTATACTATACATGGATGGTGATAAGTATGTATTTATTTAATATATATGACTTATTATTTATTTTTTTTATTTTTTTTATTATTGTGCTTTCTTTTATTCCAACAACTATGATTTGGAAACATTACTCTTTGGTATTTCACAAACCACCACCTCAACTAACTGATGTAATTCATTCATAATGATTACCCTATATGGATTTTTTCAAAATTGTATATAATTAGTAAATATTATACTTAAGACATGATTTATATTATGGAGATTATTCAAAAATGATATATTTTCATGGACTTGAACCGTCGAACTGAAAAATGCACATAAAATGAACTAGTTTTCACCATAATTATGATTTTAATGGAGAACTACAAATAAAAGGATAAATTGAAGTTATATGTTAATTATATGACGTAATAAATATATGAATATATTTTTTGAATATATTTATTATAAATATAGGTTAATTATATATGATTCTATGAGTGAGTATGTATGAACAATTTCCGGATATGAGTTAAGGGTTTTTCATCCCCATATTATTCTGTTCTGTCATGTTATAAATTATGCATGTATTTGTGTTAATATTGTCTATATAATAATAAATTTTTATATTATATAATTAATATAACAAAATTCAATATATATAATATTATATTTAATGTGATTTATTTCATTAGTTTTATTAAAAAAATACCAAAGTGGAAGGGTTTATGTTGCACTTTATTCTTTAATTGGAATTATTTCTAATTGAATCTATATTGAGGGAATTATATAATATTTATATCATAAACCACAATTTTTTATCCTAATATGATTAGTTCTAGGAATTTTTATACATTTTTTCATTCTCAAATCATTGGTACAGTAAAATGGAGAAAATGCTTTTAATAAAAGTCGGCCTTATTTCCTCTTTGGTTAGAGAAATTTTTATTTCAAGTTCATAATTTTTAATTTTTATCATAATTTTATTATATGATCCAATGATTTTTAATTTTCATTTTCATCCATATTTAAAATTATTTTTAATGAAATTATATTTATTTTTAAAAAATTATTCCAAACAGGTTCTTTATGATTTAAAAAAAAAGTGTGAAAGGAGTATGTATTTTAACATTTTCGGCATGAATAGATATTACCACCTTCTTGATTGTTATTTTATTTAGAGAATAATTTATATATATTTAGGATTATTTTTAAATAAATTTGATTTCTTAATAATGGACAATTTTTAAAATATAGTAAAAAAATGAATATTCTCTCATATTTTCAAAGAAATTATTAAATGCCCTTTAAAAGGTATTTTCCATCTATGTGAAAATATGTTTTAGGATTCTCATGATTTATTGGAGGTATTATATTATTGTACCAAACACATCATTATTTGGATTTCTTATGATAATTATGATGATGGTGATATAAGGATGATTCTATGAAACCAGTTAATTTCCCATAGGTTATTTATATTATGATGAAATCTTTATGCAACAAGTTTCTTTTCAATAGTTAATTCTATGAAGAATGATTTTATGATTTTATAGAACACAGATATATGGTTTTAAAAATTTATGGGTTGTCTTGAAATTATATCCATCTAATGAATTGCTAAAATATTTGTATAACAAGAGATAACATAGACCAGAATAGGCAGTGGACCTATTTTAGAAAGGGACTATGTCCACTATAATAGTCTTGGATGTGAGCCTTGATTTAGGAAATGATTCCATTTTACTCTTTATATGGAATGAAATTATATCTATTGAATATTTAATTTTCTCATGGATCATGATTTTCTTTTGATTTCACACTTTTATGACTAACATATTTTGTAATAACAAAGGCATATTCCATGACTAATGATTAAGGACATTTGATTGATTGGGTATGTTTTTCATAACACATTTTCATGATATCATACCAATATTATTATCCTATACACACTTATAATTATTTATTAATATAAAATTTTTTTAACCCAACCACGTCTCTGATCTCACCCTATCTTATGCTTCCATTTAAACAATTTATGTAGAATTTATTTAAATATGGTGTGTCTAGAAAGGGTACATAGTGGTAGAATATTATGGGATATGTTGAAGATAATTTATAAAGAAATATGATTATGTTTATAATATGAAAATATATTAATTATTTATTGTTCTATGGATTTTATTAATATTATGTGTATTGAAAATTAATCTTAAATTATGTAATATTTATGTATGAAATTATTGGGTTTTCTCAATTATTATATTAGTTTGGGTACATGTTTTAGCTTAGAGATTTTATTCCATACATGTTGTTCTTTTTCATCATTTATAAAACAATAATAATATAATATTTATCATATTAATTTATCATACACACATTTATAAAATTTCACGTGAGGTAGTGATGAAAAATGAATTACATCATATTTTGGAGGTGGTAGCCCACACCTAGAGGCATGTGATTGTTTAATTATTAAATGGATGGAAGTAAAAGAATTTAGATAAAAATTAATATTTATATAATCATAATTATATTCTAAATAACATGTATTATCATTAAATATATCAACATAACCATCCATATAAGGGGAAGATGATAAATGAAACATGTTCATCATGGCGACGTCATTCCATTTATAAGCATGAGCAAAAAACATTTTTCATTTAATAGAAAGGAGATACAGAATGGTTGTATGAATAAAATAACATAATTTTAGTATGTTGAACGTTATGATTTAATTAAATTAATATTATTATGGACTATTTAATGGTGGTGGAATAAATAAATAATCTTAAATTTTATTTGTATAAGAAATTACCTATTCATTGAGTTTATTCTTTTATCTTGCAATATAATTCTTATTAAGATGGTATTTTGGTTATATAAAGACCACTAGGACTTAAGGAGTATCATTTTGAGGATATTTATTTATGAAATTTCCAAAATATTATTCTCAATTTGTGAGGAGATGTGAGAATAGGAGGTTCAAATTTATGATTGAGGGGAGGCGGACCTTTTAAATATCTATTCTTTTAAAATTATATCTTTTAATTTTCATGGGAAGGTAGAAAAATGGAAAATATTTTGACTATAGGATATGGTATGGTCATAATCCAGTCATACAGTCATATTTAGACTTGTTTTAGAGATAATTAAAACTATAACTCTTAGTTTACCCCCTCATTAATCTTTTTAATCCTTATTAGGTTGACATGATTTTTACCATGGTAAGGATTCATTATGGATATAAATTATTTTGAAAATATTTTATAGTATATATTATTTCAATTTTAGATTTTGAATACATTTTTTTTGATTAATTTATTCGAGGTGTAGAAACTAATTGTAATGTTCTCACACTAAATATATAAAATTCATTTTATAAATTATTTATTTTCATGCATAAAAATGATTCTATTCTAACTCCATTCCTACTAATAATCATTATATGAATGTTTATTAATTTTATTGAATATATTTTCTAAAAATATAATTAAAACCATTCATCAATATTGATAAATATCATTTATTAATATAAAAACACATTGTGTGCATGAAAACAGTTTTTTTAAAAATAGATATTTTTACCTTAAAATGATTTTATCTACATTTATAATCATTTGATTATCAATGTACAAATGACCACTAATATTGATATATCTATAGACAATAATTTTTATTAATTTTAGTAAAATAAATTTACCTTTAAATATAACTTAAAAAAAATTTGTTAATGAAACATGTCAATTTTTCTTTTAATTACTAGGCTTACATTCCTCTTCGTCATTAAACTATTTCTGGAATGTTTTTAGTTGATATTATTGAGTTAATTTTATAAATTTAGCTATATGTTACTTTATTCCGTTTTTTATTTTAAATAAGGTATTATTCACTTATGTTTGGTGTTTCATTCATCACTAGACATTGAACACATTGAATTTATTAAATAGAAACATATTATAAAATATAAAGGTGTAACATTATACCTAAATTATAAGAATTTGTGGATTGAAATTACATTATTCTAATTGAAACATATTAGTATACTTACACATCATTAATTCCATGGGTAACCGTGAATTTCCATGAATTTATGATTCCTTAATAAAATCATAACTAGGTAATTGGTCTTATTCCAGAGCACTTTTTTCTCGATGCTCTAATAATCCAATTTATTATCCCTAAAAAGAAAGATCAGGTTGTAGTGTTATGACCTCTAGGTTATGTACATGTGAATGACCGGTTATGTAATTTTTCAAAAGATACACATGAATGGATTTATGAATTATTGATGGATTTGGTACAATATAAATGTGATAATCTTCCATCTCAATATAATCAAGAATATCATAGGGACCGAAATAGCAGTTGTTCAACTACACCTTTTTAAAAATATCATAACATTACACAATATAAATATCCTTAAAAATTAGATCTCTCTTATTCAAAACAATAGTTCATATCGATGGTTATAAATAAAAATCATCTATTGACATCAATTTTCCAAAATGTGTTGTTGAAAGACTGAAAAAATTTATACCATTTCGTCATCTATATTTGGTCCCAATATCATTAATTATCTATCTTCATCCCAACATGTTGGTGTTAGTAACTAATTTTCAAATCGGCCTTTACTAGGATCCATTGGAGTTATTGAGTGAATTATATTATTGGTATAAAATTCAACTGATGGATGGTATTCATCCCAGCAACCATTTAAATCCATTTATAATGCTCTTAGCATTTATTCTAGGGTCCAAATAGTTATTATAGACTAACCATTTATATGATGATTTTATAAAGTGATATATTTAACCATTATATTTAGTGATTTCTAAATTAATCTACATAATATCAAGGAAAACCTTTAATATTGATTAGATATGATTGAAGGTGGTACTTTATTAAAGCTTAAAACTACCTTAACGTACATATTGGAATATTGGTCAAGAGATAAATATTATATGATAGAAATAAAATGTAATGAATTCATAAGGATATATAATATAACCAAATGAAGTTATGGATTTTTGATGTCTTGGGGAGTAATATGATGAAAACCATACTGATTTTTTCCATTTAAATACTAGAATATGTAATTTTTTCCTCAACCCCTTATAAATATGACATTTATCCTTAACTCTATTCCATCCCAGGCATCAATATAAATAATATAAATATGTGTCATCATGTTTTCCCACCATAAATTCACTATAAGATGTCTATACATATTTTTACTCTCTTGATGGATAATGAATGATAAACAATATGCTTGAAAAAATAGCATTTATTTCAACTAGGGTATTTAAGACCGATATAATCCGTTTGAAGTAATGATCATTAGATAATTATCATAGTTGAATAATAAAAATTCCATAATTTTTTTATAACTCCAAATCATTTTTCTTGTCACTTTATTCATCACAAATATATATGGTTGATCATTCACCCAACTATGCCATGTTTTATCTCTATCTATAAATATTTCAAGATCCGTCCTCAATAAATCAATTAATATTAGATATTTTTCAATACTTTTCATGGATAAGATAGAATGATCCTTCCAACTCAAAACATTATCTTGATTACTTCTTTCCCTAGCTATAAATGGATAGATTAATCATAATATTTAATAAACTCCATCCATATCCTTTGAAAGATATGTAACATGTTTGTGTTAATATATAATTAAATCTCTTCTGATTCATATATATATATATATCACACCTATCACCATAAAGACACAGTATCAATATCTTTAAAGATAAAATTATTACTTCCCTCTCTAAAAAATATTTTCGGTAATTTGGATCATGAGACGTAAATTAGACGGATGGATATGCTACAAAAATGAAATTATATATTAGAAATGATCCCAGTCCCTCATTAATTCATTATAATGAATTACAAATCCTTCTCCACAATATTTTATTGTGACCATTAGTGTACTAGGAATCATTACCTTTAGTTCCTTGAAATCCTCTTCAAATTCATCAGTCTAAATGATCAAGAATCCCTTTCATGTTAACATGGTTAGTTGATATCAAAGACATGTGAATTTGTCACATATTATGGATAGTTTCAATACAATCTAAGAAAAAAATTTATTTTAGTCACCTTGATTTGTTTGGGCCAATATCCAATAATGTTTAAATTTATAGGATCCATCTATCTATTGTTTACATAACACAGAAATGATGCTTTGTAAATCCATAATTAACACATGAAAAACATGGAATAAATCATATAATTTCCCAGTTTCATAAAAATATCCTCCACTAATTTGAATTAATTTCATTAATCATGAAATATATAAGAATATCATCTATAAATAATTCAATAAACTAATCACAAGAATAATTACTTTATATATTAAGTATATATACGAAGATTACATCGGAATTTTGAAGTCCAAATGACATCACAATAAATTTAGAGTGTTTAACCATCATTCAAATGTCTCTCTTGGGTATATAGATTTTTTTTACATTAACTTATGATATCCAGATTGAAGTTCAATCATGGAAAAGTATTGATCTCATCATATTTTATTGAATAAATCCTAAATATAGTTTAGAGGATGCATTTTCTTTATCATGATCATAATATGTTCATTATAATAAATATAGATATGCATTGACCCATCTTTCTTTTTAAAGAAAAATAAGTTACCAATGGGGATGTATGTGGATGAATTAATCCTTTATCGAGATTATCTAAGAGTTTCTTCTTCAATTCCAGCAAATAAATTAGGGCCATTATATAAATGCTAAATGAAATAAGTGTAGCACCAAGTATTAGTTCTATTGAAAACTAATATTCACGATTTAGGGGATTACATGTAAAAAACATCAAGAAGTACATTGACATATTCCAATATAATAAGAATATTTTCATTTTTTTGTTTCTCCCAAACCATTTGTTATAAATACCCCTCAAGAATAGGTAGTGAGACCCATATAATTGAGGTATATTCCATTAGAAGATAATATTCCTCCTCTCATCCTTGAAATATAATATGTTGATTTAGAATATAAAATTTTACTTCCATTCCCTAAAAAATGATATAAGATATATATAGAGAGAGCTGATTCGGGCCCAAAATCACATCAAATTCAAATAGTTGGATTAGAACATCATTTACTAAAATAACAATCCCAAAATTCATTATTAGATTAATCTATTGAATTATGATTTTATCATCGTACCATTATAATTTTTCACTAATAATTCAATATCATATTGTTATTTTGGTGACGTGATACCCTTAACATGTTCCTCGGATATAAAAGATGTGGTGTATGATGAATTAAATAATAATTGTTCTATTATTTTTTGTATGAAAATTGTACCTATAATCTCTTCATTATCAGAACCAACATTGGTTGTTATGATTGTATGATATTTACATTTCTATCATGGGTTGTGGGGTCTCTAATTTAAATTTACATCGTTAACCAACATATTCATGCACTCGATAAAATATTTACCTTACTCTTTTCTATTGGAGCATTATAGGGTGGGTGACAGATTTGGTTTTGATTTTACAACATTTATTTCTATAACTGGGTTATTCATATACCTTAAACACTCATTTTCTGGATAAACATATTTCTTAAACATACAAAATTTACCATTCCACTTAGTTAATTTACACATTGCTTATTTCAAAACATTAGAATTGATGGGTGAATAATATTTAATCATCCTTGTGTTGGATTATTATAATTTCCTAAAAAATTCATTTTTCCCTATGTATCCCCAAAATGATGAGAATAAATATTATCCATTCTCTATTTATACCATGGGATCACATAAAATGTTATCTTTCTTACTACAAAACGTTTTTGGATAACACCTTTTAGATACAAGTCTTATACTACTAAATAATGGAAAAAAAATATTTCACAGATGATGATAAAACTAGAAGTATAACTAGAAGGTCTTGTAAAATTTTCCTTATTGGAACTAATGTATTTAATTTCCTTTTTGTAGTTCAAAAAATAACCATTTTATTTTTATGTGAAGAGTTGAGGGAAGGATCTTATATAAAAATAACCTCTTTAGCTCCTCCTGTTTCAAGGATTCAATTTATTCATAATGTATTGTATTCTTAATTAAATTCCACCATTTATCTTCATGATAAACTACCAGAAAAACATTTTCATGACCTAAGAACTTGAGTGAAAAATAATATTTCATCGAAGTTGATCCATTTCTCATAATTCATCTATCAGAGGACCAATAAAATGAAGATGTATTTTTCTATATGAATGACCCAATGGAACATTTATTTTTTTCCTTTTTATAATTGGAAACTCAGTACAAGTCATAGTCTGAGAGTGATTCATAATATTAGTAAAAATATTTTCTATTCCATTCATCATGCCAATCAATTCGACTTGTGGTAAATTATTACATTTCCTCCACATTCATTTTCAATATCATTCATCTTTTTCAAAAAATTGACTAAACCCAAAAATAAAAGTTAAATAATCAGGAATTATTAATCAGTCTAAGAAGACACATATTAATGAAAATAAGAACTAAAATATCTTTATTTATGAAACATTCTTATTAGTCTATAGTAATTTAGGTATGTCTTATATCAAATTATGTTCATTTTATGTTTTCTTAAGACATTTATTAATATTCATCATAACATAATATATAAATGTTACTAAACACTACTGTAAAACTTATTTAGGAAACATGAGCCTAATGTACAAAACTAGAATATGAGACCACATCCACAGTTTTAAGACATGTTAATAGGCCCAAATCCCATTGCCCTATCTTAAGGCCATTGTTTGAATGGATTAAATACCCTATCATTATTCAAAGGGGTTATTGATTATAACCAATGTTTTAGACTTTAGAATTAGGAGTCCTATTCCTATAATCAATGAAGAACATGGTCGTAGACTAAACCTGTAACATCCCCAAACACACAATCCTATATCCAGTTATAAAAACTATTATCATATTTACATCATTTATAAAAATAAATGTAAGACAATTTTAACCCTTCAAAACATAAAACATCAAAATTAAAATATTATATAAATAGAAACCAAATTATCTTTTGGGATTTTAGTTTAAAGGATTTATAAAAACTCTTACCTAAAAATACCCATGTCCACAAGGAGTATTTTTTACACTCTACCAAGTTTTTCATATTAAACATCATGTCTTAAATATCCCCCGTAAAATTATTTACACACAAAATCATTCTAAAAATTTATTTGGAATCATTCTTCATGACATGGATATATTTAAAACATAATAACAGTGAGCCCAAATTCATAATAACTGTAAAAAATGAATAAAACATTAAATTTCATCGATGAGAATAAGATGATAATAAACATATGATGAAGTTATAAAATTTAATGACCATAACATAAGATAATCCATACCCTTGAAACATGAATAATAAAATATGATACATGGAAGAAATATTTTACATATTATAAGACTAATACAGGAATCAATAATCATGACCTATTGGATATGAAACATTATTTTTGGAACCATTTCAAACTCATAGAAAGTAGAGATAAAATGTGTTGGTATCATGGTACATCAGTATCGTGTCACTGTTATATTAAAAATCATTATTGAAATATCATACATAGTAAACTAATCAAATATATTTGGAGAAACCTATAACCAATTAACAATGTATCTTTAACCAATGCATTAGAGATCTATAACAAACCCCCATTTCATCTGTTTATAACATAACTACCCCTAAATGATTTATACTGGAACACACGGTCCTTGGTTTATAATGAAACCACCCATAATCATAAAAAATTTCAAAGAACTATAATATGAATATGGAATATTAATCCTTAATTTCTCAATAAAACTCTT
Source organism: Viscum album (assembly GCA_963277665.1). Taxonomy (NCBI): domain Eukaryota; kingdom Viridiplantae; phylum Streptophyta; class Magnoliopsida; order Santalales; family Viscaceae; genus Viscum; species Viscum album. The sequence goes on along the minus strand of OY728162.1, from coordinate 363,835,600 downwards.
AGAAACAACCATTATTACCTTGATCAATTAAGTGTGTTTTTTAAATAAATGATTCCATGAAAATATATTTGATTCAATTATAGTCCATATTGAGAAATAATAAGGATGGTTTTAGGAAATAATATCCCATATATACCATACTGAATATAAAGGGTCATTGTTGTTGATTAAAAAAAAACACAATTATAGGATCATTAAAATCATTTTTTGTGGAAAAGAATGTTTTAATATAGAAAATAACTTTTGAAAATTAAAATTTTTAAGAATGATAGGAAAAATATTTATTTTAATAAAACCATGGAAACATGTAAATGAATATTCAAAACATATGAATTTAATTATAGTAGAATAATATATTCATTTCATAAACATTACAAATAAAAATTCTCCCCAAATATTTGTAAAGTGAGTGAAAAGTGATCCTTGTAAGAAACATTATGAACATCCCTTATAAAATATTATAAAAAAATATTAAATTACATGTTAATAAAAATTATAAGTCATTTATCTTTTTAAAATAAAACTTCATTAAAAAACATGGATATGGATGAGAAACATACCTGATCTAGAAGATGATAAAATACCATTATCTCTTACACATAAAATTAATGAAGTTTCATTTATCAATAAGAGAGGAAATAGATATTAAAAATTTAAAAGTTTTGGAAAACTATAGTGAAATAAAGGATATGTGGTTGATGAAATAAATAATATTTTATTTCCACAAATAAACCTTCAACATAAATACTTTTTAAAATATAGGTGATTATAACATAAAGCCTTTACCACTTTGGTAATGTTTAAATTAACATTCATTATATGAAAGAGTATGATATTGATTTGTAAGTAGTATTGAATAAATTAAAAAAATCAAAATTATTTCATGGGGTAGTATATACACAATTCAAAGAAATCATGGTGAACAACCAAAAACATGTCTCAATAAAATGATAGTGAGAAAAATTAAACCCTTGCCAATATGTAAACCTTAAAAGAGGTTATTAATAAATGTAGTGATTATGTAAATAATTATAAATCCATAGAAAACAATTTTAAATATAAATTATGTCAATTTAGATATCAATTCACATATAACTATACAATATCAAATTCAATGAAAATGAGTTATAACCCGGTGATTGGAAATTGAGTTAATAAATTCTTTTCCAATTGGTAACATTCTCAAAAATTCCCTTTCGATGAAATAATTTGTATTTCAAAGTTAAATAACATTAATTATTAATTATATTATTATATAAAATCTAAAAGGGTAAATATATACACCACAAAGAATAAATTAGGTTTATAACATTAAAACATGCCTCAATAAAAGAATTTGATATGAACTCACTAACATTGAGTCCAAACAATCTATATATGTCCTATAACTACTATATAATAAAATTATATAAATAATTTTCTTGTTTAAAAAAAATTTCATGGATAATTAATTTATCATTAAGATATTTTTCCTTTCTCGGAATGATGTATTTAATTTGTTAATTGTTTATGTCAACGTCATTTGTTTTGAGGATATTCAGTCATTAATTTCAAAACAGATTCATTGTGTTGACCATGGTCAAAGGGGACAATGTTAAATCATATATAGAATAAGAATAATGACATAATTATAATTTTTTTGAATAAATTACACATCTGAAATCATCCATGAATTTGATTTATGAAAATATAACTATAATCTTGAAGAAAGTAGGCCATACAAATGCATGACTATTTTTTTCAATTCTCCTCATGGATCTATAATCATGGGATTCCCTCTATGTGTATTCCACAACCAAAACTAAATCGAAACGAGTTTAGATTATCCTCATGGTTTCATAATTATTTTAATCCACTTTGGTGTTAGGGTTAGGTTAAAATAAACAAAGTTACACAAGAGGGGGTAAATTGGGTCACTTCAAAAATATTGAAAATTTATGAATTTTGAAAGCCACGTTGATTTATTCAGATATTTAGTTTTTTCTTATATATAAAGATATTTATTTTATAAGTAGAAACAAATAACATAGATTTTTTAGTGTTTTTTGGCGCACAAAGTTCCCCTAGTCCACTCTATCAATTTCTCTCTCTACGAGCTTGGTAAATTTCACTAGAATGGTCCTCTTATCACAAGACCATAAATATATGACTGGGTAAAGGAAGGTGATACCTTTACAAATAATACTAATTACAAATCCTTATGGTTCGATAATTGAGAACCAATTATCCATAGCTTAGATCAAGAAGCTGGTACTCCACCATAACTGAGTATGAGCAGTTGACACTCCAATAAATTAAAAGAAATTGATTTGTTGATTTCAATTGATCTTCATAGTTTCATCAGAAAGAAACTAACAATTCATGGATATTATTTTTCAAAAAATAATCTATTCAATAATAAAATTGTCTAAAGTGATCTTTGTTGAAAAAATATCTTCAATAAGGTAGAAACCAAACAGCAGTTGTAATCTTACAACAGTAAAATATTGAACATGTATATTGACCGCGTTGTCATGACACGTCAAATTAATTATATTTTTAAGGTTGATTTATAGTCTAGGGAAGACCCTAGGTCATCTCTCAAGGAGCGTTGGTAGGTTTACAGTGTGTATTTTTAATAAAAATGACTAAGAGAGGGGGTGGTTTTGAAAACAGTTTAAAACAATGACTTAGTTGAAATAGATTAAAAGATGAGTGACCAAGTGGATTTTCAGAAATATGAGATAAAAGGGTCGATGTGATTTCACTACACACATATCAAGTTCATTGTTCATAGAGATTCATCTTGGGTTTAGAGTAATTCTTTGGTTGGAGTTAATTGGAAGCCCAATTAATTCCTAAGCTTTTATTTCAATGCTTTAAGGACCAAACCTTGACGTAACAATCGTACAGTCAAGGTATATTACTTATGGATGGAATAAGAGCATCCAAAGAATATTTAAATCTCAATAAGTTGGGTATGAAAAGGATTCTTGTGATATCCAATCGGAACAACACAAGTCACGCACTCAAAACCTCACACTGATCGGTTAGAAATTAAGAGCATAACACTCACATGTATCAAATAAAGCATTAAAATCTGAAATAAAATAAGATACATGGAATGAAATGTTTAAACACCCAAATTACTCCAAAAAAGTAGCTATTTTATGCATCGAAACTCCCTTTACATGTGTGTATCTCCCTCACAACGAAAACCCAACTTTTAGCTCAACATTGGGAGGAGGAGGAAGCTCGGGTGGAACTCCTTTTTCATCCTTGATTATCCTATCAGTATAGGGGCCTCCAGAACCTCCAATGTGATTAGGATACTCTTCTAGGACTCTAAATTGGCAGCACTTCACTCCTTGGCCGAACTTGCAAATGAGGTTCCCTTGGTACCCTTTTATAGCCAAATAGCTAAGTGGTTTTGAGCACCCAGTTTTGTTGATACCAATTGAGTCTCGGTTTTGGGTTGGTATATGGCATTATCTAGACTTGGACAAAAGAAACAATATGTTCCACGCGGTCTTGAATATCCCCATGTAAAATTTGGGGGACATTGAATATATAAAAATGGAAATATAGTCATAAAATCGAACCAAACTCTTGACTTCGTGCAGATTCTGTCCCCTGGACAGAATTGTTCGGATGAGCCACCAGATGAACGAATTGGCCTTCGGTTATTTGAGATGAATTGTATCCCATGACGTTTTGGAGAGGGAAAAAAAATTTCGGCCCATTTTCATGAAAGGATTTCGAGTAATGTTCAAATCAGTGGACAGGTGTCCCTAGGATCCATGCAATTTTGGCCCATTTTCCTTCTGGATCATCTTCAGGGCCTCCAAATCACCTCCTCCTGCAATCAAATCCTCAGAACAAGTAACAATTCCAATTTTAACAGTGATAAACACAAAATTAATTATTCAAATATGGAATTCAATTTGGTATTATTTTTATAATATTCAGTACAATACTAGTTTACCACAGTGGTGTAGGGATGAAAATGAAACAGTGAATCGCGATGTGATCATATATCTCCAAAGTGTAGTTTCTTTCAGAATCAATCATTTGTTGTAGCAACACTGTAAAATATAATTTCAATAATACAGACTCATATATGAATTTATTATCACACACACATATACATGTATATATTTGAAGAGATACTCTTAAAGAATATATTGAACTGATTGCTTTCTTTGGAATTCTAAATCCAAAAGAATTACCTGATTGATTATAGAAAACTAAATTCCAATATTACAAGGGAATTTTAACTTCCAATAGAAATAGGATATATTTTCTACAATGAATATGGTTCTTTGAAAAAACCAAAAGGATCCTTGAATTTGTCTTTAATTCTATCTTGACCATTGCAGCAATCTTGAATTGAAAATGTGGCTTGAAAAACATCCTCGTTGAGAACACAATATAGGGTCGAGATGTGTAACATAGAGGTAATTTTCATATAGTAGGGTTGATTCACATTTCATAGGTTTCCTTCATGTACCGTAGAGTTCCATCATGTAACATAGGGTTCTTTCACCATACTTTCACCTTTACGTATGATAGGGAACAAAAGTTGCATAGGTATGATAATCTATACGGTAATCCTTGTCAACATAGAATCCCAAATGTAAAATTAATTAACCATATATTTTACTTTTCAACACATAAGGTATGAATAGTAAATTCAAATTTCATCATAGGGTTTCTGATCCATACACGCGACGATTCTCCAAACATTAAGATACTGATCCAAATGCAAACTATTTAGCATAACATAGAGTTGAAACCATACAAAAACATTAAAATTTCATGTAATATAGTGTTGATACACTACTACAAATATGCCCTTTATCAGCGCTAAAAAGTTTCTTTAACAATGTTAGGAAAAGCACTGTTAAATCCGGAGAAGATAAAGGGGGTCCCCTTTATCAGCGCTCAAAAAAAGCACTGATAATGACCCCTTTTATCAGCGCTCAAAAAAGCGCTGATAAAAGTACCCCTTTATTAGCGCTTTTTTTTAGCACTGATAAAGGGGTCCTATATCAGCACTTCCCTTATCAGCGCTTTCGTTTTAGCGCTGATAAAAGTTAAATAATTAAAAAAATTACAAAAAATTACAAAAAATTACAAATAATTACAAAAAATTAAAAAAATCATGCCAATCGTGGGGGGGGATTTTATAGGGATTGATCCCCCCTTTTAACATCGCTTTTTAGCCCCTCCATTACCCGCACGCACCCCTCCACCCTTTATCAGCGATAGCCCCCAAAATCCACCCCCATGCGCGCGCCTCTGCCTCCAGTAGGTTTTGAGCTCGAGACCTCCCCCATGCGTGCCTAAGCCCTTACCACTACTCTATTTTGATTTGTTTTCTATTTCATGATATCTCTCTCTATATATATAGTTATATTTATTCGTATAGTAATATATATTTATATTAATATATATATATATATAGTTATATTAATATATATATATATAGTTATATTAATATATGTATAGTTATATTAATATATATCTCTATTTATATATATTTATATAGTTATATTAATTCATATAGTAATATATATTTATATTAATATATATATATATAGCTATATTAATATATATATATAGTTATATTAATATATAACTCTATTTATATATATATATAGTTATATTTATTCATATAGTAATATATATTTATATTAATATACATATATATATATATAGTTATAGGAATATATATATTTATAGTGATATTAATATATATATTTATAGTGATATTAATATATATAAATATAGTAATATTAATATATATGTAGTTATTTTAATATATATATATATATATATAGATTAATATGTATATATAGTAATATTAATATATATTAGTTATATAAATATTAATATATTGGTATTTTAAATAAAATGGATATTAGTTATTATTTAGATAGAGCTAATATATTTTATATGTAAATATTTTTAATTATTTATTTTAAAATTTTAATTTTTAGGTGTGAATATATAAAAAATTTGTACATATAGTTATATATTTGATTATAAATAGCAGTGCATTGTAAAAAACGATAACATTTCAAAGACATAATATCAATATGAATGTAATACCATGGAATAACTTTAGTCCCCACCAAAAAAATGAATAATACCCCCTCCAATGAGGATGAAAACCCACAAAATGTTAAAAAATCTGGGTACCCCGACTAAAAACTCAGTTTTGGAGGCCTTCTGGGCCACTTTTGTTCTCGAAAAACGCTTGACCAGGGTCTCCCGGAGCACAGCGACGTAGAGATCATCGCAAGCTTCGATTTGATATGTGGTAGAGCTCAAACAGACACTCGGATCAAAAGTTCTGGCCGTTTAAAGATTGAGTTGCGTTTTCAACTTATTTTGGATATTTTTTTTATATTTTTTTTATTTTTTTTAGTCTTCAAATTGTTATTAAATGTCTACTACTCCATAATCATTAGAAAATTATTAATTAAAAATATTTTTTTAATTTTTTAAGAAGCCATTTTCACTAAATATCTTATATATTAAGTATATTAAGTGTTAATGTACATTTATACTTATCTAAAATATATTTAAAAATTATATATTATATCTATATCAATATAACTATATTTATATATTAATATATTAATATATTTTTTTTAAATAATTTTTTTTGAATTCGACCTTTTATCAGCGCGTTTAAAAAAAGTGCAGATAAAGGCCCCCCCCCCTTTATCAGCACTGCAAAACAAGCACTGGTATAGGGGGTCCCTTTATCAGCGCTAAAAAAAGTAGTCATAAAGGGGGGGCCTTTAGCAACACTAAAAAAGCACTGATAAATGGGTACTTTTATCAGTGCTTTTTTTAGCGCTGATAAAGGCACCATTTATCAGCACTTTTTTGAGAGCTGATAAAGCCCCCCCCCCCTTTATCAGCGCTTTTTCATTAGCGCTGATAAAGGGGGGTGCTGGGAAAAACGTTTTTTGTGGTAGTGATACCAGAAGAAAGTATTTAACATTTCCATAATAACATTGGGTTGATACCATACGCAATAATTAGCGCTTCCAGCATAATCTAGGGTTGATACTATACATTCATTTACCAAATGTAGAGTTTTAAAATAGTGTATCCAGAATAATTATAAAAATTCCAAATTGCATTAGCCCATACATAAATTCCCAAAAACTCACTCAATAAAAATATAATTAAAAAAAAGGTATTTTTGGGCATCAAAATAATCATAATTTATAGATTATTGTTGACATAATGCATTCCCAAAAGTCTCTCCCTTTTTATAATAAAAAAACCCATGACATAATCCATAGAAAAAAATAAAAAAAAATTAGGATTTTAAACATATAAAAATATATATAAAAAATATTTTTATATTTTGATTTCATTATTTATTTCGATAAAGAAAATAGATACTTGTAAATTAAATATTTTCTCTAATGAAATGTTGTGGTTCGCTAATATTCTATTCTCCTATAAATTTCTCCCTTATATATTTTCATGCAATGATTATTCTCCACAAATTGACCCCCCCTTTTTGTGATATCAAAAATACAGTTTGAAAGAATAAATTATATAAAACAAATTTAATATATCATTGAACTACAATGAATAGTTATAAATACTGGAATAAGAAAAATAAATCATGGATTGGAGGTTTAAACATTATACCAAAATAAATGATACTAAAACAAAATATTAAACTAAACTGAAATTAAAAAAAATGTTTTGACAAAAAATTACATTCCTAAATCAATGAAAGAGTCTTCAAAATTAATGGTTTGATCTAAAACGATAACGATAGAGGGTTCATCAGTATGAAGAAGGGCTTGAACTACACGGATAATATCAAGAAGCATCAAAATCAGACTCTAAAAATGGTTGTTGAAAACATACAACCATTGTTTAAGAATATTCATTAAATAATTTCAACCCTCAAAAATCTCAATCATATTAACCTTTACAAATTCATCCATAGCTTCCTCTGACTGAATGAATGAGGTCATATTGTCCTTAATTTGATTAAGAAATTAACCCAACTAGGATTCACTTGAAATCAATTGACTAATCAAATGTCTTTTATTGTCTAACATTACACTTAAAGGAGTACTATCACACTAAAGAGTGTGTAGTATATCATTGAAAATAGCCAGTACATTGGTAATAGATTAAAAATAATTGTGTTGTTCTAGAAGTGTCTATTAATAGGAGTTTGATGCTTGATTACTTACCTAGAGAGACTGAAATTATCTCTCAATCATTATATTTAGCTCGTAGAACTCTTATTTCATAATAGATTCATCTCGTAAAAAATTATACTCTCTAGAGATTATGGTAATAAGCTTTTTAAGGTCACCAAAATAGGTTATATTTACTTTTAATTACCTTAAATGGAGATTTTGAGCTTCGAAATCAGATCTTGGCACTAAAGAAACCGTGTATTCATTAAATATCTTTCTCTTAAACTCCAACTATTGTCTAAGACCCTTCAATAGATTGATCTTTAAAACTATGGATTTATCCTCAGAATCCAAAGATTTAAGAGATGGAGTTTCAGGGTTTAGAATAAATTCCCTCTGAGGAACATCTGCTAAGACCAAACATGGATCTTCATTATCAACTGATCTATTTCCTGAGGCATATCTCTTGAATCTTCAGAATCTGGAACAACTATATTTTCAGTATTAAGAACAGCTTCCCTAATAGTTTTTTAACTATGAGCCTCTTTCTTAACTTTCTCATACATAGGATTCTTATGCTCAGCTACTCATGGTTCTTCATCCACTGTATCTAGATTGAAAATAGTAATTATTCTTTTCCAGCCAAGAGATTCTTTAGGCCTTGAAGTTCCTTCTTCATTAGGGCTATGTCTCATAGAGCTAGCTAAAGGGATCATACTTTTCCCCCCTGAGATGCTGAAAATAACTTCTGTTGTTTTTCAGCACCTACTAGAAAAGACTATTCAAAGATTTTCTCAAGGAAACTATAATCTTCTTTACATTTACAACATTCAATGTGTTCTTATGGTGACATGTTTTTCCAAAAAACATATTGATAATTTTCCTTTCCTTTGCAAAATATAGAAATAATCCACTCATATGTAAAATATCCCATCTTTCTATTAGTCTTTCAGCAATGGTTTAGATATCTTATCATAAACTGATAGAAATTAAACATTATGTGATTTAGAAACAAAAATATGTTATAAATGTCTGAATATAGTCCTTTTTCTACATCCCAGTTCCTATGAAAAATTCCAAATTGAACAAACATGAACATAACTTGACGATCAGGACTAATTTCATCCATCATTACATTATTGATGGTTCTTATTCCAAATAATGAAAACATTATATCCTCTAATGAATTTATTCCATTATAAATATTTCTAAAATCAAAATAAAACTCCCCTTAATGGGGATATGTAACATATCATCTATTTCCACATAAAACAAATAAAACCTAGAATCATTAATCATAGATACAATGGAATCATTATCGATTCCAAGACTAAATAAAGCATTTCTATAAAATTACTTTACTTCAATGGCCTAAACCATAGGTGTATTATCTTCTAAAATCTATAAACCAAACCATTAAATTTCATTTGTTTCTTGAGAGAAATATTTCTATAATTTAAATAAAAAAATCAATTACCTTTCCCTGGCGCACTTTTGGGGATTTCCCTAAAGCATAAGAATTTTTTCCAACCCAACATCTACATATCATTGAGAGGTTTCCATCACTGAACATTTTGAGATAGATATGATTGAATGTTTAGGGTTTAGGGACATAAGAATTGAAAGAATCGATGTAAACTAAAAGGACATGTGGGATAGTAGAAAGAGAGTGGGAGAAGGTAAACAGTTTTCTCACACCGATAGAAAATATACTCATTACATTTTCATTTTGAAAATATAAATATAATAAAATTGAAAAGAAATTTTAAATTAAAATGTAATCGAATAAAATATTTTGAATAAATCTTACTAAAATGAAAATAGAGATACTAGAAACAAATCAATAAACAATTACTTGAAATCAAATATTCTTATTTCCCCCTTAATAAAATCAAAAATTTCATTGGGATGTGTTTTATTAATAATCTTAGCTAATTGATATTTGGTATTATCTAATTATAAATATATATATATATATATATATATATTAAGGAAATGATGTCTTAGAAAATGATGTAGTATATCAGTGTTATTAGTCCTATAATGAATTATAGTATTTTTTTTAATATTTATAGCACTAGTATTATCACCTAAAATAGGTATACTATTATTGTTTAGTCCAAAGTCCCGTAGAATGTTTTTTATCCACAATACATGGGCACAAAAATTTCCATCATATATATATTTTTCCTCAATGGTTGACAGGGAAACTGAGTATTATTTCTTACTAGATAATGAAACTAAAGATTTTTCTAAAAAGTTAATGGTTTCTAAAGTACTTTTTCAATATAATTAACAACCTCCAAAATTATCATTCGAATATGAAATTAAATTAAAACCAGAATTTTTGGGGTAACGAAGATATTGAAAAACAATTTCTTTTAAATATATAAATATTCTTTTAACAATAGTAAAATGGGACCCTTTTGGATTTAATTGAAATCTAGCACAAAGACATATAAAAAACATAATGTCTGGTATTCTAGTTGTAAGATATAATAAACATCCAATCATACCTCTATACATCTTGTTGTCAACTAGTTTTCCAGCTTCATCCAAATAATTTTTTATATTGGTACACATAAGAGTTATATATTTCTTGGTGTTTTCAAGTCTAAACTTTTTCAATAAGTCAATAATATACTTCATTTTTTTAAAACATTTCCATAATCATTTTAATAAATTTAAAATCCTAAAAAGAATCATTTTCCCTCTCATACAAATTTAAAATTCTTTTTTCATAAAATTTTAAAAATCATGACAAATATTCTTATTTTTTGACCCAAAAATAACATCGTACACATAAATTTAAACTAATAAAATATTGAAACAAATAGGTTTCTTAAAAAGTTTTGGATCAGCCAATTGAAAAGAAAATCAATTTTTTCAAAAGAAAATAAAGTAATCTTTCATACCAATATCATGGTGATTATATAAGGTTATGGAGATATTTTATAAGATTAAAACCATATTTTGGTTTTTTATGATTTTCAAAACCAAGGCGGTTTTCAACTTAAACATCCTCCATTTAATAACCATTTAAAAAGGTACACTTAACATCCATCTACTATAATTTAAAATTCATATGAGATGTATACACTAAAATAATTCTAATATATTCTAATATAAGTATAGAGAAAAAGATGTCATCATAATATATACATTATTCATGATTAAATCCTTTAGATACTAAACAAAATTTATTTTGGGTTATGATCCTTTGATCACGCTATTTATTTCTAAATACCATCTTAGTTCCAATAACTAGATAATTGGTTAGTTTTCCTACTGATTACTAAACTTCACTCATATTGAATTGGTTTATCTCTTGTTGAATTTCTATCATTCTACTTTTATCTCTTAAGGAATATTTAATAGTATTAGATTATAACTAAGATATAAATGTTAAAAATTAAGCTATATTTCCTACATTTCTTCTAGTTTTAATCATGTGTCTAGGTATCCTTTAACAGTTTCTAGAGGATGATTCATCAGAGTTCTAAACGCTATAGGTAAGACACATTCAGGTTCTTCGGTATCATGTTCTTATGAACTAGACATAATTTTATTAATATAATTTTCAAAATTATTTTTATGAGTTTCAAGTCTGGTGTTTTCAACAGATTCAGTGACTTCATCAGTTTGATCTTTCTCTTTAATAAAAGGTTCAGTTTCATCAAACGTCACATTAAATGATTCTTCAAAATTCATTGACATTTTATCAAACACTCTATATGTTTTAGAGGTAGAAAAATATCCAAAAAATATTACTTCATCAGCTTTTGGATAATACATATGAAGGATGTCCATAGTATTCAAGATATATGCCTTGCATCCAAACAAATAAAGTAATTTACACAATGTTTTTTGTTATTCCGAATTTCATAAGGTTTCATTTTGAAAATATGTCTTTTTAAAACACTATTAATGATATAGAAGGATTTAATTTCATATTCTGCCCAAATATAGGTAGGAAGATTGTGTTCATTCAAAATATTACTTTCCATTTATTGAATGTTTCTATTTCCTCTTTCAACAATTCTATTTTATTGAGGTGTTCTTCATGCTAAAAATGTGTGATTAATACTCATATTTGACCAAAAATAATTGAATTTCCGATTCTAAAATTCTTTACCACGATTACTTCTTAATGAAAATATTTTAAAACCTTTTTCATTTTGAAAAATTTTACACAAACATTAAAAAATAGTGAAAACTTCACTTGTCAGCTGGAAAGAACTTCTTTGTTTCTAGTTTAATTTTCATAAAATGTTAAAATATACAGTCTGTGATACATCACACGATTTAAAATCACATGATTCCGTTAGTCCTCTTCAGTGATGATGTCAATCTTCCAATTTTGGTGTCTCACCATGCCACATCATATAACTATATCTTTCTTGATACTATCATCACAAGATATATAGTAATGCTTGGATCTCAAATCCTTGGTTCAACAACCATATAAAATTATCTCTCAACCCATTGTATGGGACAAACCTGCACATGAATCATTCTTTCCAGAACAATGTGTGTCCTGATTTTCACTTCAATGAGATATGTAGTTATGCTTAGACCATATTATGTGGTCCCATCCATGAAGTAAATAAAATATCCCCTATCCTCTGTACAAACAAAGATATATTAAAGATATCTTAATTGGGTTCCATCATTTAGGATCCCATCATGGAAATAAAAATGGTCCCTTCCCAACACATGAGTCATATCATTATAAGAAATACCAAGTGCCATGGCCTATACTAGTTCAAATTCATCCTCTTTTCTTGGACACCTTCCTTCCATACACCATACTCCATGTCCTAGGGGAACTCAAATGATCATACACTTTATTTATCCATCCCTGTTGGAATATCACTTTCTTGAGGAAACTACTATTCTGACTATTCATATTATATCATTTTTGTCTCTTCATAAGTTTCCCTTAAATGTCCTATCAGCCAGATAAAAATTATTCCTCATGGGAGACCTCTTCTATGTCTATAATCCCTGAAATGTTTATTCTGAAATCCTCTCCTCTAACATGGACCACAATCATCCCTTGTGTACTTGTCCCATATCACTCCCCCTGAAATGATTTACCCCACTATATTGGTTTATAATTTCTTTCATTACATCCAAGTCATAGAGTAACATATTTGGCCAACTAACCCTTACATAATTCATCATTTCTATGGTATGGGGAAACAATTCATCCTTTCCACATGACGTTAAATGAAGAGGTTTTCTAGAACAACATACAACTTGATTATAACACTTGTGAGATGTATAGTGGCTCCTATATTCTACATCTTAGTCCATCCAACACATGAGAAAAAATTTATGTTAATTCATTTAATCACCTCCATCTTATGGTTGAACACTTTTTTATTCCTTCTTTCTCACACTAATCATATCTCACATGGGATTTGGAATTTTTTAAATGGTTTCCTCACAAAATTGGCGAATATTAGTTCATGTATGTGTTAAATTAGTCCCAATAATGACACCTTAAAAGGAACCCCATTCATCATTTAAGCATCATGTTAAATTACATGGTTGACGTCTCTTTCATGAAGTTAATATATTGCATAGTTATGAAACTCACCTGAGAGGACCATTGTTCTAAATGTTGTTCTCCCACCACCCCTCCATCCAAAACAACATGTGGCTTGATTCTCACGCTAGTGAGATATATTGTGATTCCTATATCCCACATACCGGTGTAACCATGGTATAAATATTCCCTTAATCTTCTATGTATGAGCTAGATCTACATATATTTGTCTAATAGGCATCTTCAACCAACTTGTGTGCTCGTATTCAAAAAAACTCTCAGAAATACATGTGGCCTCATTATAACATTGATCAGATATGTAGAAAACCCGAAACCCTATTTCCTGGGTCCAAATGTAATAAAAATTTCCTTTTTATATTTCAAACCTACATAAGAACAGTTTTTTCCCATTACTATAGTGATTTTGAAATGAAATGATACTTCTATACTTAGGAACATTCCCTACAAATATAAAAATCTATGTCTAGGAAAATATGAATCTCTATAAGAATCTCAATGCCATTGGTTCTGAAATTCTAGTTTCATTAGTAAACCTCTATTTTTACTCAATATATCATACCCTTGTTTGTCTATCAATGTGTTCCCCTTAATAGTCTTTCCAACCATAGAAAAATTCATCCCCAGGAGAGGCCTCTTCTATCTCTGTAATCCTTGAAAACATAATGCTGGAATCCTCTTTTCAAACATGATATATGATCATCACTAGAAAATTTTTCATGTATCAATTATCAGGCCTAAAATCCCCATATTACAGCTTATATCCTTCCCTCTTCATGTTAGATTTAGTATTAAACAATCTTGGTTAGATCACTGTGGAATAAAAAATCACTAATTTATTGGTCAATATTATGTGACCCTAAACTGTAGCATCCCTTCTTCCTCATCACATGACATTAAAATGTACAACATTATGTCTTTGAAAAATGACCATTAAATTGTGTGTCACATGGTCATGTTAAAGTGAAAATAAACTTCTCAAGGAGTTCACTCATATATGATCTTAATCAATAACCATTATGCCTTTATATATCTTTAGATTCATTTCTCTACCTTTTGAGGTTTAAATGAACCTTCCTTCCATCCAAGTTTCATTCCTCCTACCCAAATATCATTTCTATAATTAATGGTATAATGGAGTAATTTTCCAAATCCTTTTGAATTCCCTTCATCAAATCAACATAATTTAAAAAAATTTATTATTGAATCATCAATTTCTTTATGTCTATTAATCCTCTTGGTTCTTTCTTGCATGTTAATTTTGGCATCGAGGTCTGACTAGACCAAATGGATCCTACTTGGAATTGATGGTGAATGCAACAGTTTTTCCTTAAGCATGTGAAACAAACCCTAGTAGATATTTTTTCCCCTGAGGAATATCCCAACTGAGCCCCGTGTTCTTTTCCTAGATTAAGTGTGGTATGTATAGACCACAACCTCCAATATCTATAAATTTTTTGTGGCATTAGTTTTATACAAATTCTAATGGTTATTATACTACCTCATCTCTTGTCTCAATTCATATATTTGATGACATGGTTTACATTAACCATTTTCCTACATTAGAAATGTTAAATAGTGTTTCAATGTTTCATTCCATCATGCTCTTCATTAACTAGTGAAGAGCGGCTAATTTTTCTACATTGAATGACCTTAAACTGAATTGAATGGTCTGTTCTATTAGACTCGCCTTCATTGTGTACAAATTATCTCTATGTAAGATCCCCAAACATATGGTCATATATACATGAGCTTATGAAAGGATATGAATTTACCTTATTTATAAGTATCCCAAACCAATGTAAGGTTTCTCTAAAGATGATTATTAAAATCTATAGATTGGTTTAACTTATCCTAGTCACATGATGAAAGACTATTCAATATTCATCCTCGCTATATGATGTTAAAAAATGTGTCCAACATCCATATCACATGATGCTAAAATTTATGATATTCATCCAAGCTACATGTTGTTAAACTATAGTGAAAGGTCAAAATCATATGACCATAAACTATAGAATATCTAAGTCCTTGTTGCATGACATTAAAACTGTCGGACACATGAACGATTATATATGAGTTATTACCAGCATGAGATATATATCCATTCAAATGTATCTGGTACTAGATTTGGAGACTCACATTATTCCAAACCCCTACAAGAATGAAATATGAAAATTACCTCACTAAATGTAAGAGTTTGATCTATATAATGGTATTAATCCTTTTTCAAGGATTTAGTGGTCATGGATATTAGACCTAACCATGTGTTTTCATTGACTCCCATAATTTCCTTCCACAAAACATGATTGAGGAGGGAATTCCATTACATTTTTTATTTTATTAACTCCTATGAGGGTTCAAATTATTTCCCAAGTAACTAATTATTTCTCTAATCATGCATGATTCATGTAATCTAAGATAACACAGAGAGTCATTTTCAATTTGAAAGAAACTTTACCTCATCAATAATTTATTATGAACTATTTATTTCCTATATGAGAGCATCATCCATGTAGAATTATTTGGAACACTAATCATTTATGCTTCATATTATTAATACCCCATTTCTTGTGAATAATTTTGATCCACATAGAAGAATCTCAAACATGTTCCTTGACTTATGGATACGTGATAAGAATAAAATTTACATTCTCACTCTACATATGAGTCAACAATATGTAGAGGCATTTATATATATAGAATTCAATATTTTGTTTCATTATTATTCTCACAATTATTAGTCAATGATATTCAACCTAAATCGCCCATTGAATTTGTTTCTCTAGCTTATAAGACCATAAATTGATAATGGAATGAGATATAATACTCACTAATTTAAAAACCCATATTGGGTACGTTGTTAAAAAGTTGAGATTATACTCACTGCTCATGCACCTTGCATAGCATAGGAAAAACAAGAGAATTTAAATCAAAAGGAAACAACTTAAAGCTTGTCATGTTGAAAACCAACTATGGGGGCCGGATTAAAATATAATTTGATATGCACTAGGCCTTCCCTTAATGTCTTAGGAGACATTTAGCATGAAAATAAAATGGTACAAATATTTTAGGGACTATTTTTTTCCAATAAAAATTGATCCATGATCACTAGGTTCACTGGCTGATAAAAAATTAGAGCACATCTTTATTTTTAAGGATCTTCCTAAGGGCACCTTTTCCCATCATGCTTTAAACTATATGACACTTGACCCATCCTATGTGACCATAACATTATTAGGGTTTCCCACTATTTGTGGCTAAAAATATGTCATTAAAACTAGATCTGTGTAGCATTTCTATAGAAACATGGGACCTTTCCCAAGAATCCATAGAAAATAGTTGATTTCCTCTCTCCATCATATTTTCTACATCTATTTAGGATATTTCATCACATATTTCATCATCAATAACCCCATGTTGAAAAAATTATCCCTCAATTTATGAGCTTGATATATATAGAAAACCCTTTAACAGAACTATATAAGGGTTGGTTCCCATAATATGGTAAATTTACCAATGTCTATATCCCTTATCTTGTACATAGACACAAATTTATTTCTACACAATCCCCATTAAATCATGGAATCTATGCACATTATGATTTCATTTAATCTTTATCCTGATCTAATCTTTTCCCCATGTAAAACCAAAATCCTTGAGAATACTATTCATATTGGAAACTGAATGGTTATCCCTTCTTCTAACATAGGACTCTCTAGTATATTTCTCCTCTTTTTTAAATTCAAAATCCCTAAGTTGAGATTCTTCTTTTGGAAAGAATACTCTCGTAGAGGATATAGATTTATATCCCATGAGATGATTCAAAAATGTTTAAAAGTTCCCTATATTTACCTTAGAATCAGTTTTTTAATTGTAATGAATCCAATTCCAACTGGTGATTTTGTTGGCATCAAAAAAATAATTTCACACACTTTTCCACATAACCAATGATATAATCCTCAGTTGGAAAACACACGTTGAGTTTGAGTAAATATTATTCTCCATTCTAGAAGAACAATCTTGTGGATTTCATTTTCCAAAATATATAAAATACTATGAGGGATGGAGATGAATCAAAAATATTAACCAATACATGGTTCGGGGGGTCACCTCTACTAGGGTTACTAAAATAAATAACTAGAATGTTTTTCATTTTATAGGCTTCTATTCACCTACTCACGGAGCGCAAATATACTTACAGATGAAAATTTATGGTTATTTAAATTCATTTTTCATTTTATCTTGAATAAGAAATGAAAAAATAAATAATTCACCATAGCACCTTTCTTCAACCACAGAACACTTATCCAGCAAACTGAAGTCATTTGTTGTCTGAGGTGGTGAATTTCGACCACCAGTAAACTGAATCCTTTGTGGATCTCTTTTACAAGGCACCTTTTGGGGGGTCGTGCAGGGAGGCTCATTAGGGCCCCACCTGAGTGCCCCTCAGGGGGCCCCTAGTGTAGCCCCTTTGTGTGATACATTTTTGGGGCTACTTTGTGTGGACCATTACGGGGGCCCTTTACAAGGAATCACAAGGAAAGTACCCTTTGCATGTTCCTTCACAACTCCCCTTCATGAATCCCCTTTGTGAGGCTCATTTTTCGCACCCCTCATAGGGCCCCATTGTGCATCCCCCTATGAGGCCCCTTTGGGAGGCACCTTAAATCATGATCCCCCTTCATAATTCCCCTTCAGGAGGCCCCATCATGATTCCCCTTTGTAGAGTCCCTTTGTGTGATGCTACAAAGTGAGGCCCCTATGAGAGGCCACTTTTTAGTTCCCCATTCTGAGGCCCCTTTGTAATAACCCTTTCTAGAGCCCATTTGTGAGGGCCCTATGCAGATACCCTTTGTAAATCTCTTTTGTGATATTCTTTGGTTAATCCTTTGCATGGATTTTCCTTTTTCTATGTGGTATATTGTTTTAGAAAAGCGATTATTCACCGATTCCTATAAATATAGACACCCAATTTCAGAAGTGGTGGAAGTGGAAAATAAATACACAGGGGTGGAAAAATGTGGAGGATGTTCTATCTAGAATCAATCAGGTAAAAATCAAGAATTCTAAAATAGATAAGGCCTTTTAAAAGAAACCTTGTGATGTACCTCATCAAAGTATTCCTCTAGTGAAGCATGCTCTGCCAAATTCTATATGGCCAAACCTTTGTCATTTTTTAATAAGGAATCATCTTATGACCTCCCACATAGTAAATAAATCACATCACAAAGCACTATGTGATATCCCTCTGCATAAAATATTATTTGGCCTCCCTCATTCATAAAGCGCTATGCGGACACCCTATGAGGAAAATGTTATGCGGTCACCCTCATTCGTAATGCGCTATGTGGAATCTCTATATAATAAATTCTATGTGGTTGGCCTCATTCACGAAGCACTTTGTATCCACCCTATGTGGAAAATTCTTTTTTTTCCACCATCATTCATGATGCAATATATTGCATCCCTACACGGAATATAGTATGCAGCTGCCCTCATTTGTGAAGCACTATATGGATTCCCTATGAGGAAAATTTTATGTGGATTCCCTCATTCATGAAGCACTATGTGGCCACCATCATTGATCTATGTGGAACATTATCAATAGAAAAGGGTGGTTCGTATTCTTACTTTATAAATTTTACAGATTACCTGAGTAGATATGTCTTTGTATACTTGATGATGTATAAGTCTGATTCATTTGATAAATTCAATGAATTAAATAATATGGTAGTGAATAAATTTGGAAATATGATAAAGAATATTTCATAAGAACTAGGTGTTCAATATCCTATATAAGAGTTTATCAACGTTTTATTGGAGTTTTTGATTCTATCTCAACTCACTCGGCCTTACACGCCACAGTGGAATGGTGTTAGTGAAAGGAGTAATAGTAACATTCTAGATATGGTACGGTCGATGATGATTCATTCAAATATTCCATTATCCTTTTGGGTATATGCATTACAATTTGTAGAATACACACAAAATCTAGTAAAAACTAATTGGGAAATGTTGTTACCTTTCAGTTATGGAGTGCACAGAATCTCATTCTATCACATACACATGTATGAGGTTGGAGGCATTTTTTAAGGCCTTATTTGGAAAAAAAACATACATCCCAAGACACAAACTATATCTATATGGGGTGTCCTAAGGAAAAAAGGGATACTACCTACAAAACCCATGAAATATGAAATTGATTGTGTCTAGGAAATCCATATTTATTGGGAGGGAGTGTATCCTCAAAAATGATAGTTGGAGAAAGATTTATTTCGATGAAGTTGATTCTCAATATACACTAGATTTGGGACAAGAACATATTCCATAGGTCCCCAAGGAAGAATTTGTTATTGAAATTCAGGTAATATGTAGAATCACTAGATAGTTAAGAGAACCAGAGAGATATGGTTTTCCAGTCACCAAATATGGTGACTGATTATTGGATTACAATAATGAACCACTCTCCTATAAATAATATAGTGATTAGAATCTATAATTTGGAAATATTACATGGATTCTAAAATGTATTCCATGCATCAGAACCATGTTTAGGATCTGGTTGATCCACCAGTTAATGAAAATCCTTTTAAGTTCAAATGGGAGCTCAATAAAAAAACTATAAATGGATGGTAGATTAAGTACCTATAATGTAATGATAATGGTTGGAGGTCTTAAACAGAATCATAGAATTGACTATAAAAACCCATTTCACCATTTTCCATGTTTAAATGAATCAAAATTATACTTTCAATAGGAATATACCATGACTAAGAAATTCTTAAGACGGATGTCAAAATAGATTTCCATAACGGGAACCTTCAAGAAGATGTCTATATGACACAACCAGAAGTGTTTGTGACTCCAATAGATTCCAACAGATATATTAAAGTTCTAGAGATCAATTTATGGGTTGAGTAAAGTATCCATGTCGTGAAATATTTAATTCAATGAATCTATAAACGATTTTGGTTTCATTAACATCGAATGTGAGGCAATTTTTTACATGAATTTTTGTTGGAATTTGGTCATTATCCTTAAAGTATATATGGATGACATACTACTTATTGTAAATGAAATAACATTCTTATATTTCATTAATGACTGTTAAAACTTGTATTTCTACATGAATGGATTAGGTGAAGTATCCTACATTCAGGGGATCACAATAATTCTTGATAGATTCAAGAGGTTTTGTAGACGAAGTCAAGGTACATACATTGACTAGATACTAAAGGGATTTAGTATGGAAAACTCCAAGGGGGACTGGTTCTAGTATCAAATGGTATACATATTTATAATAAAATTTTTCCTCA
The DNA here is from genome assembly GCA_963277665.1 of Viscum album. Classification (NCBI taxonomy): domain Eukaryota; kingdom Viridiplantae; phylum Streptophyta; class Magnoliopsida; order Santalales; family Viscaceae; genus Viscum; species Viscum album. Next base: position 363,814,538 of record OY728162.1, on the reverse strand, counting down.
TAAACAATAATTGAAAAAGTGAAGGAGTATAGTTGCAGTGGTGGTACTGTAGTAACAGAAGGCACTGTAGTGGTTGCAGGACACTATAGTGGCAACAGGACACTGTAGGAGCGACGGGTACTATGCGGTACTATAGTAAGCGGGAATTCTAGAAGTACTATTCACCAAATGGGCCTTGGCCCAAAATATTAGGTCATACAATCCTTTTAATGGGATACATTCCCCTAGGCCTTCAGGATATATAATGGGTCTCCCTATACCCTGTTAAAAGATGTCTTTTCATTGAATTAATAACAAAATGAGGCTTCTACCCCATCCTTTAAAAAAATGATCTCATACATTTCAATAATAGGATAAATCATGTATTTCATGTTCTGTACTATTCTTGTTGTTTCCTTTTTAGTGAGAACAGTAGGAATATACCAAGCTTGTCTAGAAGAACAACATTGGTCTACTACTAAGTTTATCCTTAATTATTTGAGAAGAACCATGGATATGTTCCTAGTGTATAGAGGAGATGAGAATATATTCATTAGGGTTATAATAATTCTATTTTTCAAATAGATTAGAATGATCATAATTCATAGTTAGGATATTTTTCATGCCACAACGGATCAGCTATGAGATGGAAGTGTTCAAAGACGACAGTTGTCTTTGATTCTATAAGGGAATAAAAATATATAACAACTTCTAATGTATCTAAGAAATCCATTTGGATATGAAACATTTTCTAGGATCCTGATCTGCTACCTATATGTAGATACCCCATCACATTGGGTACTGATATTACTACATCAGTTTCATTTCCAAAAGTGCCAAGGTCACACTAATGGAAAAATCATATACTCTAGAAGTATCACCCCATTTGGAATTTTTCTCATAGGGGTGAATTTGTAGTAAGTATATTTTTAATGGAAGAATATTCGGTAGACCCATTGACTAAAGACCTCTCTTAGTTGAAGCATTAGTACCATGTGAGAGCTACCAGACTAAAGGTTTTTAGAAGTTGGTTATATTAAAAGGGGGATTATTTAGGAGTTGGTTATCCATAACCAACTTCTTCACAAATTATGATAACCTATATTAATTTTTAATAATATTAATAATCTTATTTATCCTCTATGATAGTTTTTATACCTAACATACCATGTTATAATGTCATAAGAATAGTTTTCACACTAAAAGGTTATAGAACTTCCATTCTATGATGATAATATAGAAGATTCATGACAGTATTAACAAATATATGTTATATAGCTATATGAAATCATTTGAGGGACACCAATTATATAGCTATCAGGGGTGGAGACTCATAGTACATTGAAGAACCTTCTCATGGTGTATGCCCTTAGTAAGTTCTAGTATAGTAAATTATGAGAATGTGACCCACTATTAAGAAATCAACATTTATATATGTCATTGGATATTAATATCTATGGATGTGTGTATAGGACCTTATAATTTAATATTATTATTATTTTATTTTATCAATTGCATAATTTAATGTGTTGATAAAAAATGTGATGAAATATGTTTTTTAGATAGGAAGGATATGTTGGGCACATCAAGTGTAATATTTCATTAGTGAATAATGTGAGAAATAATTTTCCCTTTTATTTATTAATGGAAGTTGATAGCTCAGTCCCTTTGATGGAAATTATATATCATAAATAAATCTATAGACATAGTGTTCTATGGAAAATATTGATTTCAAGATATTCCAAGAAAAAAATATCAAGCACATAGGTTGATGAAAGAAACATGAAACCTAGTTTAGTAGAGATATTGAGATAAATGGATTATATTACACATTAACTGTCCATATGTTCTTTTATGTCATTTAAAAATTAACTTTTATCCATATGGGTGCCTTGGAATATTTTAAGTTTCTAACCTTGTACTTTGGGATGCTTCTCCAAATTCCACTATGAAAGAATCCTAGAGGGCCACAAACTAAGTGTATCATGAACCTCGTTTAAATAATATAATAATTTATTATTTTATATGTTTAAATAATATTATTCCCATATATTATTTAATAATTGTTCATGTATCCTTGATCATATATATTTGATCACTAGTTATTCACGAAAATATTTTGAGAGCAGAAGATTTAATAAATATTTTTTTTATTTACTAAATATAATTTTTATTTATTTACTTCTGAATAATTTGGTAAAATTTATTTATTTAATAAATTGTCATTATTCAAGACTAAATAAATATTTTGGAGGAATGGTGTGCTATATTAATGTTCTGGTGAGAAAAAATAAATATTGAATATTATTTGAATAAATAATATTTAATTTAATTCATGAGTTTAGAACATGTCAACAAATGATATTGTTGTTCTTGTTATTGTTAGTATATTTTTTATAGACATGGGGTTACATAGGGATTAAGAATAATTATAAGGGAACATGTGTTGTTATTAGTTTCTAACCCTAGTGGTATAAAAACCTAATTAAATTATTTTCATAAGGGGTTTCCATTTCATTTGTTGTGCACAATGACATCTGAATATAATTCTCTTGAATCCATAGAGAGATCCCTCTCAAAGAATTCTCTCACAAATAGAATGTGATCCTCTTCCACCAACACTAACAAGTATAGATTTATCATAGAGAATCCTTCTTCAAGTGATTTTCACTTCAATCAAAGATGAATGAAACAAGAATTAGGATCTACCACACTAGTAACTAAAGATTCCTATGGTAATGTTTAGAGGTTGATGGAACATGTGTGGATCACTGTTGGAGGGAATACACTCTTGATTACTATAGGGATACAACAATACAATGTAAATAAATTTTTAGATCTGTAAATTAATAAGGAATTAATCACAATGTAATTATTTAATTGTTTAAATTAATTATAAATACCATGTGATGTTCCTACATCTTGGTAATGGTGTTCAATTGTCAATTATTTTTTAATTTATTTCTATTGGTCATGATGTTTATTATTGTGTAAATCATGTATTAATTAACAATTATGATAAAAATACAAGTTGGACATGCCCCATCTGATTCTTCTGTTACATCTGAAACCTTCATAGGGATGGGATAATTTTCCTGATTTGTACTACTACCAGCACCCTTGGGGAATCAAAACCCCAAATAATTTATGATATAGTGGTGGAAGATTCACGAAAACCCATCTCGCTGGGCTAGTGATATTTATACCATTTCCCCCTCATCTACCAAGGAATTTGGTCTTCTCTATAGTGGGAGAATAGTCACAAGCACCTCCACCCAATTTCTTCTAATGCGAAATATGCTCTCTTTGTTGAGGAAAAATTCAATGAAGATCAGTGGGTATTCCCTTAAGATCACTCTCCATATACCACTTCCAATGGATATATCAATAGGAAAAGTGAATCCCCACAATGTTTTCATGGAAAAGAGGATCCTTAAGAAAGAAAAGACATGGGAAGACTATATACATTCCCATGAAAAATATTTGGGGAATGATATATTTTATTATCCTTCTAATGAATACATGATTCCAACATCATATTACACATCAATAGATGTCATTGGAATTTCCCCTATAGATGAATTGGAACTCAATTTCAACAAAGAATATAAATATTAGAATGTTCTTTCTTAGATTATAATCCACACTGAAACACTCAAATAAGGTGTTCAGAGCTATAAAAAAATTAAAACTGGGGTTCTCCTATAAATTAGTAATTTATACCTGCTCAACAAGATTCAACCAATGAAAAGGGAAAAGATGTGAAAAAATCCCACCCATCACCTAAGGAGACCACAATATCATGTTTTTGGATGGTTTTCCAAATATATGGATTATTTGAAAAGACTAAAATAATTGAACACTGAATTACTTATGGGTAGTATTCCTACTAAGTAAAAATTTTGGGTGGATGTAAATGTTTCCCCACCAATACTTATTCATCAAGTGAATATTTCTCCATATATTCCTAACCATTGGATAAATTATGGATGCAGTTAGTTTGTGTACTTGATCCTAGAAAATTACCAACATTTTCCTCCTATATAGTGCCAATTGTAGCTACATAAGATGGACTACACCTAGAAAACTCATATTGGGAGTCAACAGTATACACTTTTAGATTGACTATATCATACCCCACCTGTCACCTCTACTCAATTATCTGCTAAACCAAATATCTTGCAAAGTCTAGTTAACTCAATCAAGTCTCTAACTTCAGGATTGGAGGCCTAGAATGGAATCTATCACCAATGAAATAAAAAAAATCAATTCCCTAAGTTGGTGGATGAAACTCATCCTTAGCTCAACATTTAAAATATAACTCCTTTTATCTTTAACAACACTAGTATCCTTGAGAATCAACTATTACATTTTTATGGCATCCCAACTTTTTATTACATTACATTACATGACATTTTACAAACTGAGGGTCTTTTAAAGTTTAGTGCCTTGGAAATAAAGTAGAAAATTCATGAAAAAATAAAAAATTATTCTATTCCACATGAAAGGATTATTATAGTTTCATTATAAGTACATTTAATTCATTTCATAACCTGGGGAAAAATATCAAAGGAAATGGTGAGTAGAAGGCCCAATAAGGGAGAACAAGTGAAACAGTTTACATGTGAACTTGAGCAATATCAGTAAGAACACGAGGAACTTAATAAACATAGGGAAAGAGGCATATGATATCAATAGGAACTTTAATCTTGACATTAAAATGTGTCTAAAACATTTAATTTATACATTCATAATCATATCACCACGGTCCATCCCCATGGTGTCATAAAATTTACCAAGATTATTCACTAAGGTATCATAAAACTTTTCATCTCTAAAGATTAATTTATATTACCTAATGCATTGGAGTAATATCAACTAAATACCTTAATATGTATTTACTTTAATTTGAGTCACCTATATCATGATCAAATATTTCTTAAATAACCCAAATACAATAAAATAAATGGGTTTCATATCAAAATCATGGTGTTTTTTAAACAGCTTAAAAACAAGACCATTAAGTCATTTATAACCCACGAAAAGGGAATGATGGTTTTTTGTATGTAAATTACATAATCAAACAACTAATTTTTATTTTTTTATGAATAACCCAAAAAATTAGGTTTGGGTATTCATATGAATAAAATAAAATAAATTCTTGATAAAAAGAGAGATTTTTAAATGAAAATCTTGCTTCATAATCGCTATAAAAGATGGTAAAAAGAAAGAGGGAAAGGGTATCCCATCCATAAATGACTCATAATACAGTATCTAGACAGAATAAAATAGAAATGTTAACATGGTATATAAATTTTAAATATATAATATATAAAATATAACTTGAAAGGAAAAGAGAAGTGGAGAATTCCTTTACCGTGAAGAGTAACATCTAAAACTATATGACTCTGACCTTGAGGGATTGAGGAAACCTTGGGAGGAATACATTGGAGGTAGAACTAGCATAAATTCTTTAAGGATAAATATTAAATGAGTATAAATGAATAAATCGGTGGGTATTTATATAAAATTCGAGGATATATTTTTTTAATTTCAAAGGACGCCTCATTAGTGGTATTTGAAAAACCATGGGCTTTATAATGGTATTTTTCCATGGTATTGGCCACTTGGGACACCTAATATCATATTTTAATCCATAAGAGTCGTCCATCATATTATATTACTCATTATATAATTATGACATATCTATGATGTCATTAAACATGCTGAAAACTCAAAACGATATTTTTTTAATATTCACTGAAAACAAAACATTTTATAAAAATATCATAAATTCACCATAACCTAATATTGATTTTCTAAATTCGAAAATTAAATTTATTTTAACTTCATAAATCTCTAAATATGATAAATTTAATTTTTAACTATAATAATTATTTACTATTAAATATAATAGTGGACAAAACATGCATAGTCACATTGGAAAAAATTTAAATTCTTAAAATAATGAAATTATTTAATTATTTTTAAATAAAAATGTGTGCATTTATAAAATGATTTTATTATTTTAAATATTATTAATAAATCCTTGTTTTAATATAACAATTTATATCTATCTAGAAAGTACTATTTTTACCCAAAAAATGTATTTATCAAATTCCATCTCAATTTTTAAGAAAAACTATTCCTAAAATGAAAATGATGAAATAAATATTTTATTTAAACAATGGGAATACATTTTATGTGAATGGGGACTTGAAAAATAACTCCTTAAAACACTATCATATGACCTATGGGTACGGTGTGTGATGGTGATGGACTCTTGGGGTGGCTCAGATAATATTGCCCGAGTGTTAATCTCCACTAACTTGAACATATACAATAGGTGATTTTTTTCAAGCTTAACATGATGATGATCGGAATGGGATTGGTCTAGAGTGAATCCTAGTGACTCTAAATCCTTCCCAAGCTCTAATAAATGGGCTTTGTATAGCCCGAGTCTACTGGATGAGTCCAACTGCACTTATTTCTGCGTTAATTATCCATTATCATTTTATAAAAAATAATTATAACGTAAAAAAATATTATTATTACAAAAAGTCATATTAACAAAGCTTCCAAACTCAATGGTCATATTTAATTTATACTTATACATTTTTATTGATTGTGACATATTAAAACATTCATTTTCAAGAAACAAAATATTATTCAAAAGTTTGGGTCGTTACATTCTTCCCCCTTAATCAATTTCATTGCTAAAATTCCAACTCATTCCCTTTGAAGAGAAAGGTTTTGGAACTTCTGTCTCATAGTATCTTCTTGTTCCCACATGTATTCTACATATTTGTGTTTCCTCCACAACACTTTAACAGGGTGTGTAGTCTTGTTGTGTAGAAAATTTTCTCTATGATCCTAGATGTCCACTAGTTGCTCCTCATAAGAGAGGTCGTGTCCCAATTAAATCACCTCTAGATTCAGTACATGTAAAGGGTCAGGTAAGAACTTCCTCAAGACAGATATAGAGAATACATCATGAACTTGAGCAAGATTTGGAGGAAGTTTAAGTTGATATACTGCTTCTTCTATGCGATCTAGGATTTCGTAGGGGCCAATGAACCTAGGGTTGGGATTCCCTTTCGCTGCAAAACACATGACACTCTTCAATGGAGAAATTATATGGAATACCTTTTCAATAACATCAAACACCAATCCCTTCGGTGATTTTTGGAATTTCTCTTCTTCCAACTATTAGCAGCATTAAAGTGTTGTTTTATGGCATGAACCTTTTATGTCATCTCTTGCACAAGATCAGGCCTAAGAAGCTTTCTCTAACAAGATTCATCCCAACAAGTAGGAGTTATACATCTCAACCCATATAGATCCTCATAGGGTTCCAGTTGAAAACTCAAATTAAATCTATTGTTGTAAGAGAACTCAACTAATGGGAAATTTTTATCCCATCCACCTTTCAATTCCATTGAGTATGTTCTCAGCATGTCCTTGAGTGTCTGAATAGTGATTTCAGATTGGCCATCAGATTGGGGGTGATAGGTCATACTGAAATTTAATTCAGCATACAGATCATGTTGAATACTTCCCCAGAATTTTTATTTGAATCGTGGATTGCGATTAGATATTATAGAAAGTGGAACTCCATGCTGCCTTACCACATACATCTTGTAAATCCTAGAAATTTTATCAATAGATAAATATTCACAAATTGAGATAATATGGGTAGTGTTGGTGAGATGGTCCACTATAACCCATATCACATTGTCTCCATTGGAAGTTCTCGGGAGAGCAGTGACAATGTTTATAGTGATATTGTCCCACTTCCATGCTGGTATGGGTAGAGGTTGTACTACTTTTTTCTAAATTTTTCACTCTGCCTTCACATGTTGACACACCAGGAACCTTGTTGTGTAGTCGATAAACTCCCTTTTCATGTTATCCCACCAATAATGATCATGAAGGTCCATATATATTTTAGTGCTTCAAAGATGTATACATAATTTAGAGCTATGAGTATCATCCATCATCTTCTTCTTTATTTATGGAATATATGGAACACATTGACTTATACAAAACTTCAGTACACATTCTTGAACAATATTGAACATAAGAAACTTCCCATCCTTTATAGCCTCAAACATCTTCTATAACTATGGTGCTTATTATTTGATCTATCTTGATCTTATCAAGTAATGACGGTTTAAAAATCATTTGGGAATGGGTTGATGATGCCCATTATCTTATAATTCCCATGTACAGTTTCACTAGGTCATTGATCAAGGGATCTCCTTGGATCTTCATTATTTCTAGAACAATAGGGTATTTCTTACTTAATGTGCCAACCACTTTGTTTTCTCTTCCAAGATGGTATTGAATTGAATAATCATTGTTTTTAAGAAGTTACAACTATTTCCTTTGTTTCATGTTTAATTAATTTGGTGTGAAAATATACTTCAAACACTGACGGTATGTGTATATATCACACTTCTCCACATAACGATAGTTCCTCCATATTATTAGAGAAAAAACAACCACAACCAACTCAAGATCATGCGTAGGATGATTCTTCTCATGAGGCTTTAGCTTTCTGGATGCATAAGAAATTACCAGTTCAATTTTCATGAGGACGCACCAAATCCCTTTTAGAGATTCAGTGATAAAAATAATTAATCCTTCTATGATTGAGGTTATAGTTAACATGGGTGTGGTAACCAATCTATGCTTCAGATCTTGGAAACTTCTTCATCCTCCTTTGTCCAGATGAACTTGTCCCCTTTTTGAGTTAACTTTGTTAATGTATTAGAAATTTGTGAAAAGTTTTTTAAAAAACGCCTATAATATCCTACCAATAAAGGAAACTAAATTCTCAATTACTATTGAAGGATTATGCCACTCCTCTACAACCATTTTCATTGAAGGATCAACTAAGATTCCTTCACTAGTTGCAATGTTCCCCAAGAAAGAAATTTTTTGTAACCAAAACTCACACTTCCTAATATTTCCAAATAACCTATCCTTCCTCATAGTTTTCAATATAACCCTTATATTATCCTCATGCACCTTGTGACTTTTAGAATATACCAGAATATTATCAATAAAAGCTACCAAAATATTATCACAGTAGCCCTTAAAGGCACTGTTCATCAAATCCATAAAAATTGATGGTTTATTAGTCAATAATAAGGGCATAACAACAAACTCATAATGACCATATCTTGATTAAGAGTTGGTTTTTTTGAATATCTTCTTTCTGCACCCCCAATTGATGATAACCATATCAAAGATCAATCTTAGAGAATATTTGATCCCCACAAGGCTGGTCAAATAAATCATAAATTCTAGGGAGAGGGTATTTCTTCTTTACTATGATCTCGTTTAGTTATCTATAATCAATTTATAACCACATCGATCCATACTTATTCATCATAAAGAGAATAGGTGATCCCCAAGGAGACACACTTGGAAGGATAAACCCCTTCTCTAAAAGATCTTGGAGTTTCTTCTTTAATTCCTCCAACTCCACATTCACCATTCTATACGGGGTTTTTGAAATCAGTTTGGAACCAGGCATGAGTTCAATAAAGAACTCTACCTCTCTTTCTGGTGTAGGACTAGGTAACTCCTTGGGAAATATGTTAATGTATTCATGAACAATATGATCATTATCAATCTTTATAATATTATTTTCTTCTTCATCATTGATAAACTCTATAAAGAAGGCTACAGGATGTGCTTCGAGGAAAGGATCAGTTTGAGATATCTCTCCTTGGAAGATAATTTCAGGGAATCCATTGAAGAATATTGATATTTTCTTGATTATGAATTTGATCTTAGCATTATACATTGAGATCCATTACATCCTTATTATAATTTTTAATTCCAACATGGGAATGACTACTAGATTTTCGATAATATTGTGCTCGCTAAAGTTAATACAAGGATTTCTAAACACTACTTATTCTTTTATAATCCCACCAAATGTATTTAATGATAACTCTACCTTTCTTAGTTTAAGAATTGATTCTATATTCTTTGCAAACATGGAGGAAATAATAGAATTCAATGAACTATAATCTAGAAAAGTACTTGCTAGATTTGAGTGAACAGCATGAGTACCTTCCACCACATCATTTAAAGCTTCAAAATCAACTTTCATGGTAGAAAAAGCATAAACTTTCTCTCTTGGAATTTTCTAAGGCTTATGATGATTCCCCTCCACTACCCATGGATTTGGATAGTGATTGGAAAAGTACCAAAGCTATCCACACTTGAAGCATTGGACTTCAGGTAGGGCCTACACTATATTCACTTTTTTTTAGTGTTTGGAAGTGGAGGCTTCACCTTAATATAGAAATACTTATTTATATGGCCTTCGACTCCACACTTATAACATTTCTCGCTCTCGAGTAGGCAGTTCCTTGAATGCTTCTTACCACATTAATTATACGTGGAAAGTTACACTTTCATTCTACCTCTTCCCTGGTCAAAGATCCTCCCCATTCATATCTCCATTGATATCTTATTTTCATTATATTTATGGGACCATTGCATCTCACTGAACTCAAGTTAGACTTTCATATCACTTCATATGATCTCCTCAAAGCTGTCATAGTCTAGGTTCGATAGAGTATTACATAGATGAGGTCTTGGTCCACTAATGAATATTTATGCCTTAACATTAGGATTCATGATAACTCTAGAGGTGTAATGTGAAAGTATTCTGAATTCCATCTCATAACTTCATGTGGATTCATTATCCTTCTATTTCAAATCGATAAATTCCTTCTCCATTATCGTTCTCATCAAGTTATGGAAGTACTTATTCAAAAAGATCCCTCTAAACTCATCCCACTCTATAGAGTCAATCTCCCCTCTTGGACTTGTGTTTTTAATCATTACCCACCACTTATTATCTTTTCTCTCTAATCGGTAAACAACCAAGGTGACTTTCTCTTATTCAGAACTACGAAGTATGCAAATGATCTTTTCAACAGTGCTTATCCACTATTCCTCATTCAATGGGTTGGTAGATCCACTAAACATTGGTGGTGGTTGACACATAAAGAACTCAATGGAATGTTGTTCCCACCTTGGTGATGTTGGTCTCCCAGCTAGTTTCAATTTATTTCCCATAACTTTGAGTCATTTGGTTCATCATTCTCATGAATCTACTATTCTGTCTTCAATCAGAGGTTTGTCAGTGCATCGTCCATTGTAGTCTCCATTTGCATGGCTCCTCCTATTTCCCTCTGTTATCTAAAAGAGAAAAACCATAGTGAGAAACTTGTTTCATTTAAGAATATTATAACTCTAGATGATTTTAATGTCTTAAAACGTCATTCTTAAACTCATTATTCATAATCAAGAATTACATTTTCCATAAATCCATTATAATGGATAAAAAAAATATTGTGATTAACCAAACATATCCCCCATGAGTGTCAAACTATGAGTGTAGAAAGTTGTATTCTCATGAATCAGTTCCTTATTCCTATCCAGACAGGGACTTATTTTTTCAGAAACCGCTTACATTATATATCACCAAAATACCAGGATGTTTTCCTATATATAAAATTCTCTATAGAGTTATTCCTAGATTTTTCATATCCTAATTTCCACAAATAATTGAACTATACTTTGATACCAACTATGGCATATCATTTTTTTTATTAGATAACTTACATGACGTTTTACAAATATATGATCATTTAAATTTTAGTTTCTAGGAAATAAGGTATAAAATTAATGAAAAAATAAATAGTTATTCTATTTTATATGAAATAATACTTCAAGGATGAATTTATGTGCATTTATTTCAACTCATAACTTGGGGATATAGATCAAAGGAAAGGGTGAGCGGAAGGCCCGGTAAGGGAAAATAGGTGAAATAGTATAAATGTGAACTTGATTAATATCAGTAAGAACCTGAGAAACCATATAAAGGCATGAGAAAGAGGCATATGATATAAATAATAACATGAATAATAAATTTCAAATTGGGATACAACATCTAATTTATACATTTAAAATCATATCAACAAGGTCCATCCCCAAGGTGTCAAAAAAATTACCAAATTTATTCACCAAGGTATCATAAAAATTTTCATATCTAGAGATTAGTTTCTTTATAGAGTGAATTAGAGAATAATGATGTCACACCATTAATATGTCATTATTTTCAGGTGATCCACATATATCATAATCAAAAATTTCATAAATAACCCAAAGAAAGTAAAAGAAATGGGTTTCATATCAAAATCCAGGTCTTATAAAACCCGAATAAAAACATGACCATTCTGTCATTTATAACCCATGAAAAGGGAACGAGGGTTTTATGTATTTAAATTTCTAGAATAAAATAAATAATTTTTATGTATTTATGAATAACCTTTAAAAATTATATTTATTTTACTATTCACTAAAAAATCAAACAATATATAAAAATATCCTAAATTTAATGTAACTTAATATCGATGTTCTAAATGAAAAAATGATATTTATTTTACCTTAAAAAATCAATGCATATAAGTAATTTAATTTTTAACTATAAAAATAATAGATTATTAAAATTAATAACGGACAGAAATGCATAGAGACAAGCATTGTAAAATTTTCAACACGTAGAAAAATAAAATAATTTTATCATTTTTAATTAAAAAGGAGTGTTTTTATAACACTCTTTCACTATAATAAACATTATTAATAAATCATTATTTTAATATGAAAATTTATTTCTTTCTAAAAAGTATGGTTTTTACCAGAAAAAGAAATTTATCAAATTCCATATCAATTTTTAAGAAAAAATATTCTTAAAATGGAAATGATGAAATAAAAAATTTATTTAAAAATTTGGATTACCATTTAAGTAACTAGGTACTTGAAACATAACCCCTCAAAAAAATTGCATACGACCTAAGAGAAATGTGTGTGATGGTGATCGACTTATGGGGCGGCTTGAATGACATTTCCTGAGTGGTAATCTCCATGAACTTGAACTTCTCTCGTAGGTTATTTCATTCAAGATTAACATATTAAAGTTAGGTCTGGGCTTGGTCTAGAGAATAAACTAGTAATGCTAACTCTTTCCCAAGATCCGAAAAATGGGCTTGGTACGGCCCAAATCAACTGGATGAGACCATCGACTCTTCTTTCTACATTAATTATCCATTATCTGTTTATAAAAAACAATTATAACATTAAAATTTATTATTGTTTCCAATGGTCATATTAACTAATTTTCAAAACCATATGATCACCTTTCATATATACTTATACATTTTTATTTATTAAGACATAGTAAAACATACATTTTTATGAAACAAGTTATTATTCAAAAGTTTGGGTCATAACATTTTATATGTCAATGTTTCCCCATGATGGGAACACTCAAGAAGTAAAAATTAACCAAAGATCAAATTCATTATGTGGGCTTTGGAATAGTTTTTTTTAATAAGAAACTTAACAACAAAGTCTGCCAATGATTAGGAAGACATGCATCAAAAATTCCTATATCATTTCAGTTCAACATTGAGAAATATGAGAGCCCTTAACCTCTCGAATTGAAAAAAATAACAGAATGGGAATTTCTCAAACATCATATTTAGATGAAAAGGTATAACCTTCTCCTTAAACATGCAAATAATTCTATTGAATATACTCAACATATACATTGATATTCTCCTTGATGAGTTGAAGATTCCCATAATCCCATTGAAATATCCTGGTGTATTCTGAGAGATAAAATCTTTTGAAAATATGTTGGAGGATATTATTCAACACATAAAGGATAATTCTAATCCAAAACTAAAAGATCAGGTAAAGAGTTATTTTAAATTTTATTTGATGGTTTTCACACTTAAGATGGTTTCAACACAAACCATGACACCTAAGACCATACAATATCATACAACACCTCCCCTTTAATGGTAGTTATAGTAAGAAAATCCCCATCAAGTTAAAATAAAGGACCAAAATCATGCATCATTTTAGGATCAAATAATAATATTTATTATTTTTTAATGGACAAAGTTTTAGGATACTTCATTATAATGATAGATAATAACTTTATCATGTTATTATAGCCCAAAAACCTAATGAGACTAGTCACACTGATCGTCTACACTACTTCCCCTTCCATAAGATGTTGGGACTATAACATCCAAGAGTTTTTATCATTAAATACATCCTCTGTAGGATGGTTTATTTTAGTAATTTCATGTTTGGAAAACCCATTTAGTAGGAGACAATGTTTTTTTCCATTTCACTATATAAATAAATATAATAATAGGAATTATCAAGTTAGAATGCATTCAATTTCAATGGATAAATGACATAAAAATCAGTTGATTGAGCACATATGATTCTTAGTTAGAATATGGAATAAAAATATGTAGGAAAAATTACCTATATAACATCTAAATCAACTCTTTTAGTGTTAAAATCATGAAAGTGCCAGCACAGATAGTGTTGAAAGGGAAAGGCATGAGAAATGAAACTCAAACTCATTCCCAATACAGTTTAGACACTTCAAGACTTCCTACCCCTGTTTTTTCAAGGATTGCAACCTCCCCACCAGAAAAACAACCCTCATTACATGAAGACTTTTTATATGACTCAATCAATGTTATTCACTTGGTGGACACATACTCTAATCAATAATTTACATCTGAACTGTAAGTACCTAACTAAAATTAGGGATGGTGAGAAATAGGATGAAAAGGATGAGGTGGTGATGGAAGGAAAGGTCTACAAGAATCTTAAAAATAATCCTAACATATATGATTTTTTTAATACAAATTTTCCACCAAAACATGGATAATGTAACACTAATAGGATCAATAGGATAGGTGGTAAACTATAGATTCATCCAAAGGCTAGTCAAATCCCACCATATTAGAGGATTGACTAGAATCTTGTATCTAGCCCTGTAATTATCAAACATTGAAAAGTTCAACTCATACTAATCCACCAAAAATGGATTTTCATTCAACTATTTTCTAGATAATGTGGTCTTCAACATAGCCTATACCAACCTAAGAACCTTGGACTATGGAAAACCTCCTTTTGGAAAACAAAGGCCCCTCACCCAAAAGAATGATATATTGAAATATATCACTGTTAACCCATCCATGATATCAATAATATACTCCATTAAACATTCAAAGGAGCTTAGGAGAGATATCTATGTGGTCCTCTCAAGCCCTCAAGATTTTGTGGTCAATATAGTAGAGGTTAAAGCCTACTAGGTAGAAACAGATCACATGGATTTCCAAGTGGTTTTCTACTTTATAGTGAATGTAAAGAATGTCTTGGTATAGGGACACAAAAAACCCTTTAACATTTACATAAAACATTATTTCCAAGATATACATAGATCCCTCATTGATAATGGCTTCCAGATCAACCTCATAATGGTTTGAATGCTCTGATGTTTAGGCTAAAGTAAAGTCGACCCATCTCCATACAATCCAAATATCAAAGGATATATAAATAGTAGGTAGAAACCTATTATTCAATTTAAGGTCCAATCCTTGTTAAAATGCCTCATTTCATGCTCTAAATTCATCTTCTTTCTTCCGAACAGGGCTTCCAATGCTCGGATGGGAAGACCATAACTGCATGTAGTATTTTTTTCCTTATACCATTTGTGCATCAAGTATTATATTAATAGAGAATTCATAGGGATTTATTGTGATATTACCCCATTTTATTCTCATGAATCCAAGAATATAGATGTGACACTCTATAAAATCGATGTGATGTAACTGATGATAGGAAATGATACTCATATTGCCACCCCCAATGGCTTGGAAATTGCTCCTACCAACCCATTTAATGAGCTCAGGGAAGAAGAAATAATTCCCATTAATTATGTTAAAGTAATATTTCTAGATATATAAATATTTTTAGGCACTAAATTTATCAGAATACTCATGATATCATCTATGTCGGATGAACATTTATAGACAAAAGGAGGCACATTTCTAATAAGAATGGAAATTCCATGATAAAGATTCCCCTCAATTGTTGTCGAATTCCAAATATATTGTCACATAATCCTATGTGGGACCCAAATATGTTTCTATATTATCTATATGATATGTAAATTACCACGCATAACTCCCTAAATATTAAGATGTTAATTCATCTACTATACCCAATGATAGTGAGGCAGAGGTTGAAATATTTCAGGATTTTCCAAATGAGTGGTTATCTACAACACCCTTTTCAGTACCTAAATAAATATGATCATTACTATCAATAATTGAAAATATACCCTCACCTACCACTTTTGATGATATCAATATAGAATAGTTGTAGTATGGAAATCATAGATATTCCTCTCTGGGATTTGAGGAAGGTGTCTATACCACAATCAAACAACATAGATATAGAAATCTATAAATATAGGAGGACATGCATCCCATATAAATCTATGCTACAATAACTCTTTAAGTTAAAAGAACTCATATATAATTGAAACATCACTGTGATATGTTCTCTTGAGATTATAATAAAATTCCATGACTGGATCCTTATCCCACTACCCACTATGTGGTCCTTCCAGAGGATATTTATGGTTTCAAGCAAGTATCCAAGATAATGTATTTGTCCCATACTAGTAACGTTGAATTAAAATTTTAAAATATTATTATATACAACTTAATAAAATATTTTTAATAAGAAAAAGGCATAAAAACGTCATCCTCATTAAGAAAAATAATGGTTGGTAGGGTTTTCATTAATTTGAGGGATCTTAATAGGAATATCATGAAGGAAGATTTCTTAATCTTGATTATCTAACTCTTGATCGATGAAACTATAGGAATAAAAACACATTCCATCATGTATGGGTACTAAGTGTATAAAAAAATTAGAATATCTGATGAGGGTAAATAAGTCACAACTTTCAAAGCACCCAAAGGGTTATTCTACTATGATATCATTTATTTATTTATTTGAAAAATATTTGTGCCACATATCAGTGGCCCATGCATCACATATTTATCCCCATTTTAAGAAATATCTCATAATGTTGTTTATTCGTCTGTTGATCAAATATTAGAAACATTATGATCTTATTTATTATTTTGTAACAATTTTCAACAAGCTATGGCATCATAGCATGAAGATGAACAACATGAAATGTGATTTTGGATGAAATCACAAAAATACATCAACTACTTAGTATAACACCCTGGCATCAAATCCAATCATTAGAATACTAGGGAAATCATTAAAATATTACCTCCTTGAAACCCCAAAGAGTTAATAGGGATTTAATGACCCCACTCATACATTTCTCATTTAATTTCCAATATTTCTAGGAAGTGCCTCCAATTTTTGAAGCAGATGAATATATTGGTTGCATACTGATGAGACATAGACTATAATGAAGCCTTGAAAAATCTCACACAATATCTGATGCACCCACTGGTCATGATGCCTGTAATATAATAGGAACTCTAATTTTTTATGTGGGAACTATTGGGTGATCATTTTACCCCATCCACATATAGAAAAATGGTGTGGGGAAGGAAGAAATATTTAATATCATAGAAAGGTAATGTTAGATACTGAGACATGATATTCCAACATCAAGAATAACTACATCACATTGATTTTGTTAATATAAAACCTTATCTAACACTTGTTCCAGAAAAAGGATTGATTGGTATGTCACATTGATCCAATGAAGTACTCAACCTTTTGATGTTGGTTGGATACTTGGTTAGAAGGTATATTATCCTTTAATAGTTTGAAATTTAGTTCATATCATAAAATCAATTCAAAGGGAAGATACTGCATGATTTTCTTATAGCATACCCTGCCCTTAAAAAATCATGTGAGTGAATACCAATATCTTGGTTTAAGATATTTCTCTATCAATGAAACACCCCAAAAATGGGATATATAATTTGATTTATCCTCTCAAATCCAAAAATAATAAAATATTGTAAAATAGGAATCTCAATAGAGATAGTCAGGGGATTGGCTTCCTCTCCCCAACCATATATGTTAAACATTATTATTTCCAATTATATGAATATTATACAAAAAATATGGGATGGTAATAAACTCTCATCAAGGGATTGAATTTATCCCTATAGCTTCAGGTATCCATTTGGATGTTAAGGGTGATTTATAGTCGGTAATATTATAGATTAACGGTGAATATTCTATTAAGAAGAAATAGTTGGATCTCTTATTTGATTACGTAAAAGGACTTATGGCATAATTCCCCTTTAGTCAAACACAGAATCATATCTATTTCCCATAAAACACTTGTCTATATTCATTGTATAATGTATCCACAACCTTAGTCGGTCCATAGAAATAAAATATATTCATCCACAATGCATGTTATAGAGTGGTCTCCCTACTAACAATAAATTTCATGGAGGAAATTAATAAAGTCAAAACAACACTAGAATAGGAAAATATAATATTTTTATCAACTTTTACTATTATTGGATGGATTCCCTCATAATAGAATTTCTCTAATATAGGATACTTCCTTTAGTTCGATCCATTAAAGATGTTATCTAATGGTAGGAAAGTCAACTTCATTCTTTATGATAGACCAAATTCATAAAAAGTCCCTTAAAAATGAGGCTTTGAAGGAAATATCCTAATATAAATTTAAGGTGGATAAACCATCACTATCATATAAGAATTTCATACAGTATCATATGGGATTCATTAACTAGGGACCAAGCTCTCCCATAAAATCATGATTCATAAGTATTTCTTATCATAAATCATATATGATTATATAGAGTTTACCAAGAAATCTCATGATATTCAAATACATGACAAATTTCAATAAATCCTTATATTTGATTCAATATTCAAATAATTTGTAATCATTTACCATATGGGGAATTGATTTCATGGGGACATATTCCCCAGCTATAACTAGGCAGTTTAGGTTTATCCCTGCTACAACTAATTTCTATTCCAAATGGGTTAAGACTATACCCCTCTAGGAAATCAAAACAAATAATATCATCAATTTATTGAAGTCTAATATCATCAACAGATTTAGAGTCCCTTGAAAAATATTTATGAAAAATGGAACATGTTTCTATTATTATGAGTTGAAATGGTTATATCAAGAATATCTAATTCATTATAACCACTCATCCTACTACCATACAACAAAAAATGGATAGATATAGGGATTCAATAAGAATCTATCAAATATCATAAAAAATATGGTGGGTAAGATCAAAATATTTTTTCTAAAAAAATACTCTATGACTTATGTCCATATTTTAATAGAGCTCTTACTACGATGAAACTGACCTCATGTTGATATTTATGTGGGATAAAGTTATTGTTTCCCATCAAGGATCAATTTCTCTCACTCTACATTACTATTTTTGGTTATTTATTAAAAGATGAATCATTATTTAATTGAATTGATGAGTTAGAGTGGCTTGATACTTAAAGGTTGATCACACCCCACAACATGGAAATATATCTAAAATATATTTCATGAGTCTTCAAAAGGAAATTTATCTTCCACTCATTTCCCCAGGAAGTGTGATTTTTAAATCTCATAACATTGATGATACCTAGGTGAAATCCATCAAAACATGAACCAAAATAGATGGTGTCTTACTTCATATGTATGGTCCACTATAACAGAGATTACACCTTGGCCATAATGGATGGAGATCGCACCACACCCCCTACCAATGAAATATTTGTAAATAAATATTTTGCATCATTTCCATGTTTTTTACATATCTTTAGCCTCAAGTATTTAAACTTCATAGAATAACATCTTAGTAATATGATTTAATATTAGAATATAATTTATTGGGAATAAGAAAATAATTGGAAGGCATAGACCTATCCCAAAGTATTTAAACATCACAAGCTAAAATCTTTTTAATATAATGAAACATTTTATGACATCATCTTAATTGAAATATATAAAATTGTGATACATAGTCTTAGCCACAAGACATTAAATAGCACTGTAAAACATCATAGTCTTAGGATGTAAAACTACATGAAAGTATCCTCATTGGAAGAAAAAAAATTAAAATACATCATGTTATCCATAATACATTAAATTGAACTTCATAGCATCCTTTTTGTAAGATGTAAAACTATAAGACAAATTCTGAGCTTAAAAACTGTAAACTATATAGAAATTCCCCCATTATCCACTCCAAATGATGTTAAACTAAAAAACCATAATCCTAATTCAAGATGATAATTTACCTTCATCATTAAAATCCTTCTAAATCGGTCTAAAGAACTATATGTGGCATGATTCCCACTCTCATGGGACACATAGTGGCAACAAGGATCCTTAAATTAGGCCAAACCATGGTCTCGCTACTATCAAAACCATTTTGATATTAGGTAGACTTCTCATGTATTTGAACCATTTGGATGTGTGATCCCAATGCATGAAAATTCCCATCACCTTTTTATAATCTATATCTATGTTGTATTATTCAATATAATATTATTTATTCATTAAACTATGCTTAGGAAAATTTCCCTTTCCGCTATATATGAATCAGATCTATCTAGGGATTATTTAAGTCTTATGTGTGTATTAATTAATTTTATATCAAGATATGTAGTGACAACCAGGATCCCCTATCTTAGATCCATCCATGGGTTTTCTCAAATACCAAAATATTTCTTTTTGGAATATGGTTTGGATGAACCAAACTCATATAACCCTAAATAGTGAAAAAGTTCCCCCACACACCAATCACTCAATTTTTTAACACCCCAATCGTGGCTAGAAGAATTGAAACCATGTGATATCTCATGATGGTAATATATCATCATCCTAGTGGTGTGATACTAAAAAAATAACACTCATTACACCCTTCATTCCATTGAACTACTCAGATAATCCTTCGACACATGGATTAAATCCCATACATGGGAGATATATCTATATAAGAATTCATGGTGGATAGATCCCAATAATCATTAGCATACACCAACATGAAAATTCCTCCATTTGTCCAGATCTACATTTATCTTCATTTATACTCTAACAAGATATATAATAATGCATGAATAATTTATCTTAGGACTAGGATTGATCTTTCATCACCCATACCCCATTAATGTTTCTCAATGTTCAGATCTATATAGGTGTTCATGCATGGAAAATCAAAATGCCGAATGAAAATTACCCCAATAATTTTCATTTCTACCTTATCATTTACTATCATCTATAATGGATGATCTAAATGTAATATCTTGTTTCAATCACTAATAAAGACTCATGTGATCTTAGAGGACTACGTGATTCACATATTTTAGCATTATTGGGACGCACCATATTAAAAAAATGGGGAATTACATCATGGTAACATAACGTTAAATTGTGAAATATAAAGTCTTCTATATGAGACATATTAAACAATTTGGGATGTATTGTAGGTAATATACTTTTACTTGCATAAAATGATGAATCCTTATAAGATATTTTGGTACATTGAACTATATTTAGATAAAATTCACATCAAATTTTATGAACTATGCATGTGTAGATTTCTGTAAGTGTAAGATATGTACTGATGAATGGATATCTTATCCTAAAACCAAGTAAAATATACATCAAAAACATTCCCTCCTCTCTGATTTAGGATCCATATTTGTAACACCCATATATTTAAAAAAATATATCGTGTTCGATAGTGAATACGATGTGCAACCCGGAGCCTAAACAAACCAAGTAGTTTTTTTTAAATATGATCATCATAACCTAGTCATTAAATTACTGGGTATGAAAAAAATTATCTAATTTAAGAAACACATATAAATTTTATACTCAATATTAATTTATTGATAAATTCTTAGTAAATAATTACTCAATTTTTAGTGAAGTCAATTTATGTTTCAAAAATATGTTTTCTTAAAAAATGTTTTTTATTACTTTTTGTGGATTAATTCCTAATAAATTATATAAATTTTATTTTATAAATTGAACATATTTTTTGTAATTATAATATCAAAATTAACATACTTTTAAATTATGATATTTTTCTAAAATGATTAAAGTGAATAGTGAATATAACCTATTTGATCAAATATTAGCATTTATATTAATTAACTAAAGTAATTTAATAATCTCATCATATTTTATATTTTTTCATCAATTTAATTATGAACCATTTTATTTATAATAATCTAATTAATTTCTTTTTAATCATAAATGTTCGGGAATTTGTAATAAGTTTATTTTTGTACTTAAAAACATAGTTTTCTAAAAACTGTTTTTAACTGCATAATGTTTACCCATTTTAATTATTTAAAATAACCCATAATAAGAAATGATTTAAATTAAATTTATATATTATATATCTATTTATATTAATTAAATTTCATATAATTTTTATTTCTAGTCATACAATGAATATAATATTATCTATTTCTTGAAAAATGAATTTTCTTGAAAATCCTCTTTCCATTGTACATTACGGGATATACATAATATTGTTTTATACCAATTATAGGGATTTATTTATTAAAATATAATCTATATTTGGAATCATAAAAATTTATAACATTTAATATGACCCACATTATTTTTAGTCATAATGAATAGTACAAATAGTAAAACATTTATCACCATAATTGAAAGGTAATATGGGAAATTTATGGTAAAATTAATTTTATAAGGACAAAAAGTGACCCTAAAAATTGATTTCTGTTTATTTGATGATTTAATTTCATCCATAATCATTCAATATTATAATATGTGACCACTTTTATATGTTATGATTATGAATTTTATAATAATTTAAGAAAAAAAAGGACAAAATGTTACTCTCTAACATTTAAAAATATCATATGTGTTGAAATGGGAAAAAATGAATTTTTTTAATGAATATTAATTTTATTTTGAGAGTAATGAAATTATTTTAATGTTTTAAATTCATTTCTATTTTTTAGTGATTAAATTATCACCTTAAATTCTTATGCAATATCAGTGCAATAATTTTTTAATTAAAAGGAAAGTAAAATAATGGATTTTAGAAATATTAAAAGTAATATAATTTGAATATTTTATATTATTCCAAGAAAAAATTAGATAATTTCAAAATTTTATGGAATTTTGAAATATATATATTCTAATTTCCAATTTTTCTGGATGTTTTAAAATTCAACTTAAATGAATGTTGACAAAATTTAGAATAACGATATTTTATATTAAATCATGACTTATGGAATGATTTAAATTTCAAAAAAATATTATATTAAAATAATTTAATTTTTTATGATTTATAATATCAACCATTATATATTTTTAGTCTTCTTATTATAGGAACATTCATGGCCTATAAAGATTAAAAGAATTTATTATTGTGATATTTGTCAAAAAAAATTTAAAAGGAGTTAAAACAGAAAAATAAGGATAAAAATATCACCTGAACGTTTACACTTTTTATTTTATGATATTATTTATATTAAAACTCATATTTTCCATTAATATTTTAAATTTTTATCAATTTTAATATCATAATTAACATATATTAATTTTAGAATTTATGAAATTTCAAGAGAGACCCTCCCCTCTCTTAGAAAAGGGTTACTCCTCTCCTCTTTTATTCACACATTAAAAGCCTTTTGTTTTGGAAAATAACTTCCAAAAATACTTAATTATATCCATCACTAGTTTCAGTAGTCATTTTTTTTATTCTTAGAACCATCCTAGGAATTCTTTTCGTGTAAACCTTAAGAGGTTGTCCAAAGAAGAGGTATAAATCAATTGTTTTGGTTTCTTTTTTTCTTCTAACTATAGAAAATATTCTTTTACCAAGATGATATGATAACATGATTATATCACATATAATTTTATGTTATTTTTTTAATTTCACATCAAATATCAATCGCTTTCTACCATCAAATGGGAAACAAAACCATCATTCGTATGTATAGCGGACTACCGCCTCACAAACTGATTAAATTAATTTTCCATCACCGCCTCTCATAGATGGTTATAATAATATATTTAATGAATATATAAGATAATAAGTACATATTTATAATTTTTAAAAGATAATATACAATTAAATTTTTTAAATTTTTATTCACTGAAAAATGATAATGTCGAGTGTGAGTAGGTGTGGACTACAATCTCGATAAAGAAATTTGATTTGTTTTCTCATCACAACATCGCTTATATGATATATATAAGTATATTTAAATAAATAATTTGGTAATTATAATATGATTATAGTTCTATAAATATAAAATAATTTTTACCATTTTCCCATAATGATCATTGAAAGTTGGAAACATTACTCATGTGTGCTTTCAGCCTATTGTCTCGATGATTGTAACATAGTTCATTTCTCATAACCATATTTCATTATTTATAGTAAAATTATAATTTATGTATTAAAATTATAATTATTTTATGATTATTAATATATAGATATTGAAATAATTACCCCTTAGACCATAGTCAATCTACTGAAGTCGTTCCTGACGTATGAGCTGAATATAATCAAAAGTATGACAAAACATAAAGGATTGTGTAATTAAATATAATATGGTAATATATAAAATAAAAATTAAAAATAAACTTGAAAAGGGTTCCTAAACTATTAAATAATGAACATCAGTTTTTTATTTAGAATGATAAAGAACATATGTGATAATTCACACTCAAGGTTAGAGACAATTTACACTAAAAACCTCATTTTAAATGTATTAAAGATTTATTTTATAAATATTTATCTTCCATATCCATGATATTATAAATGTTTAAAGAAAATTATTATTTATTATCCATTGGATTATAAATGTTATTTTTTAACACATTTGGCATTATTTACATTGTCTTAAAAAATGAAATCTTCTTATTGTTTTATGTAAGGAACTTTATTTTAAAAATATCCTCTTTTAAAGTTTACCTTACAAGATATTTCCTTATATATCAATATTTTTTAATTTATTTTATAGATATAATTATATTTACATGAATAAATTATAATTGAAATTTTATGTCTCTTTTCACCATTTCTCAATCGTTTTCAAAAGTCATATTTTATGCATTTTATATTGTTTTTTTTTTGCATTATTTATAAAATACAATAGGAATGTTCTATTTGAATGTATAATTATGTAAAGACCCATAGAATTCAAGGGAAATATTTTTCTTATTTTTCTCTGGGATTTTACAAGAACACAGTTTCTGACGGCACCTGATTCTGAGGCCCGGTGAGCCCAGAATAATTTTCCGAAGTTTAGATCGGGTACGTTCAGTGAACGAATGAGCAAGTTTTCCTTACTTTTGAACCGGTGCTCGGAATCGAAATCCGAGGACACCGATGGAACCGAAGCGCCAGTAATTTCTTAAGAAGACCATTACTGGCATTGCGTTTTCTCGAGAGGAGTTGTTAAAAATTGTGGATTAAATGAAAAGTAAAATAAAATTGAGCTACAATTCTATTTCCTTTTACTGAGTGGTTATATCCTATGAAAGGGAGTTAGAGTGGGACCAACTGATAACCTAACTCCTAGGTAGGATATTAGTGAGGAGGGGCCCACACGAACCCCACCCCTTAATACTCCCTAACTACCTTAACTCTCCATTTAATTTGTCAACATAAGTTTAATTAATTAAATGGTTTTGTTTTTGAATTTTTAAATTTTGAAAAGCATGGAATAAACAATTACAATAAGGGGTGAACATATTTTAATTGGGTTAGCTTGTTATGAGAGGATTAGGGGAAAAAATCTTTAAGTCTTGAAGTTCTTCTTCCTCAACGAAGAACTTGAAGAACGCCGATCCTTCGACGAAGAACTCCGTCACTGCAAAGGGGAGTTCGCCGTACCATCTTCTTCCCTCTCCGCAACCGGTGAGACACTCCATCCTCGGAGATCGACAACATGACACCGTGTACCACGATGCCGATGATTTTCTTCTCTAGGATGTCGTCGACGCTTACGGAGTCTTCTTCCGCGACGTTCTTTTCCGCGACGAACCTTCATTCAACGACACCTTGAGGTAGGGGATTAATTGTTTTTGTTTGTGATTACTTTCGTCGTTGTTCATCATTTTCAAAATTGGGCCGCCTGTTATCACAATAACGGGAGGAGGTTGGACTGCACGAACATGGCCGACTCTCCTCCCCACTTGATTTTTGAACTTTTTGCGGCACGAGCAAAGGCAGCGTGGTGCCATTGCACCGCGCAGAAATAATGAAGAATGGGCGATGAAGCACGACACCGTCGCGCCATGCCGTTGAAGTCGAACAAGCCGTGACGCCATCGCGCCACGTCAGAGAACCTCAAAGAGGCATCGTCCAGAACGGGGTCGTGGTTGAGGGTCGTGGTGCCGTCACGCTGTGCTGATCGGACAAGGCTGTAGCCAATGGCCACGGTGGTGCGGGGAGAGGCGGTCAGAACCACCGGTCGCCGGAGAAGGAGGGTGGGACCACGGTGGTCCCGCGGTGGCAGCAACCGGCCGGCCGTTTTAGGCGGAGACCGGGGGTTCGTAACCCCCGGCTGGAGCAAAGAGCGGCCCCCACATGGGGGGCTGCGGTTACACAAATAGGGGGCAGCACGCCCCCCCCCCTGTTCTGCTCAGCTCTGCCAGCTGAGCTGGAAACGCGGGCCGCGCGAGCGGGCCAGGCCACTGGCCACCAAGGCCAGGTCGGGCTGCGCCCAATTGGGCCAGATAGAATGTAATAATTACTCATTTGACCATATTCAACTTACCAATGTTATTTTTGACATATGAGTTGAATATCATCAAAACATATGATATTAACTTAAATGATGTGTGTGATGAGTTACACTCATGGTAAGGGACACATTACTCTAAAAACCTCATTTTAAATTTTATATTCTAAATATTTCTCTTGCATCTCCATTTTGTTCTAAAATTTTCAAGAAAAGTTTTATTTATACTTAAATTTATTATAAAGGTCATTTTAATAATATTTGACTTTAATTCAAATATCTTTGAAAAATAAATCTCTTTATGGTTTTACGTAAGGGAATTTATTTTAAATATCCCATTTTAAAGTTTACCATCAAATATTTTTCCTTCAATTTCAATATTTAAAGTTATTTTATGGATGTAATTATATAGACATAAATAAATCATAAAGAAAATTTATTTTACTTTTAATATTTTTTCAAAGGATTTAAAAAAGAATGTTTTTATATATTTTATATGGAATGTTTTACATACTTTAAAAAATATAGAAGGAATTTTCTATTTTGACATATATGGGGACAATGAATTTTTTAAATAACATAGTAATTATTTGGATTCATTTACAAGATTTCACATTTAATTTAAATAAAAACACTTTTTCCTGACCTCCTAAGTATTTTTTTGAAAATGGATTTTGAATGAAAAATTTATTTCAATATATGAAATTATTTTTCATATGGATTCAAAAGATTTTTTCAAGGGTTTTATGATAACAATTTGAAATCCTAAAATTTTTTATTCGTGATATTCTTCTTGGAAATTATTTATGAATGTGGGTGAGATTGATACATCTTATATAATGGGTTTATCACCAATATTTCTAATGATTAATGTGTGGTGAAGATACAGCTTATATGGCATGTGAGCCCAGTTATATCTCTCCAATACATTGGGTAATGATTATGTTCTCCGGAAAATTTTATTATAAGTTGACTGTTTGGTTATTCAAAATTTAAGGGTTATTTTAAGGTTTCTTTGAATATGATATCCCAAGAAACCTACATGACTTTTGTATTATTTTTAATGATTTTTCATGGAAATCATTTATTTTAAGAAGGGAATATAATGATATTTTTTAACGAAGTATTATGCCCTTTTATGGTAAAAAGGTATGTATTATGAAAGAAAATCATGGGTTCGCTTGTTTTATAAGAACCCCTCATTCTTATGTTTTGGCACTTATGATTTCTTATAAAGTGTTTTATGAAAAACATTTTGTATTAAAGTTGATTTCATTTGAGGGAAAAGTTTAAAGGAATAGTATTTTTATTATTTCATTGGTTTAAAATAGACTAATAGGTTTACACCTTTCTTTTTATGCCCCTTACTAAGATTTTTGTTATCATCCCAGATTTTAAAATTCTTTTCATAAATTTTTAAGGATTAGTAGAGTCAAGGATGATGTAAAGATAAAAATTGAAAATATGTGTCCTGAAAATAAAACATTTCATTTCTTAAAAGTTTTGTTTTCAAGGAGAAAGGGATACTAAGTGCCCAATTTGTGATGTAATTTTTTATGAATTAGGGGTGATGTCCTAACTATCTAAAACTCAAATTTGTAAATATCATAAATTTAAGAATGTAAATTATTGAATAAAAACATAGTATTGTGTAATGATTTAAGGTTGGTTATTTACAATGTCTTCATAATATCCTATAGTAAAAATTATATATAAATATACATTGAGATAGAAAATAATCACACATCCTAGTGTTGGTGTACTCTTCATGCATATCAGTTCCTACCAAATGGCTTCTTACACAAGGAAATCACGAAAACTATTTTTGGTTTGATCCCTAATTCATTATAAAACATAGTGATTTCTAGATCTTATATCATATACCTAGTCTTTAATTCCACTCACACTAGAAGTGCCCTAATTGTGCATTCATTTCTCATTGATGTTATATTCCAATACTTCCTTTTCTTACTAAGGAATCAACATTTTTCATCCCTTTCCTTTGTATTTGAACTAAATCAACATAAGTATTACCTTTGAGAACTATGTAGGTATTTATTCCCATAATTAAAAATATTTGTAGTTATGTATACATTTTATATCCTATACCCAGCCATAAGTTCTTAATTACCCTACCTTTAGATATTACAAAGGAATCCTTATTTCATGACATTAAACATTACAATATTTGAGTCCTTATCAAATAAGGTTAATCTATATGAAATATGATATATCATACATTTCCATAAACTACTCCAGGTATCATATTCTAGATAACCAAATTATCCTACATGAGATTCATATCAATGTGGGAGTGTAGGATATATTGGATCCCACACTAGGTTACAATAATTTTATATGGTCAAAATCCAATTTTTTGGACCACCCACAACCATCATCTACTATCAATCCTTTACAATGGTTCATAACAACGTATATAATGTAATATTGAGTCTATATTTCCTCCACCACCTTATTTATACATCCCCCTTTCACAAACCATTCTTCTATTTTTTAGTGTCTCGGATGTCTATAAATATTCTATAGATATTGTTAATGACTATATTTGACTCAAATGGATAATTTTGTTTTAATGTGCATACTTGCATCGATATGGATCCAAAATACATTATCTAATATGGATTTACAACAAAATACACATTTCATTTTGAGGATAGGCTACTTTAATATTTGTACGCCCTCATAGCATCACAGTGGAACATTTAATTAGATCATATTCTATTGTCATCCTTTGCATATCTCTCCCATGTCACCACTCCTATTCCAAAAACATTGAGTTGTAATTTACATTATAAAATCTTCTTATTCAAAATATTTTATAATGTTTTTTACCGTTTCATCCCAATTGGGATATTGGTTTCTACATTACCTTTACATAATATTCTAAATATTATGAATTTAAACTATGTGCAAACCCTCAGAGGTAGTTCATTTTAGCAATGGGCCCTTCATTAATGTCATGTCTTATATCCACCTTTCTACATAGATCTCTACACTTATGGTTAAGATGTATGACCTTAAACTCAACAATTTTATTCAATGTTTTGTTACCTTAAACAATAAATTCAATGGTCCTACATGCATGAATTTAAATAGACTAATAAAAGAGATATAAAACTCGCAAGGTTGGAAGGCCGCAAAAGGAAATGTAGGAAAAATTCATGTCTCCACTTATTGGACATGAACCGCATGTGATCTAGGAAAAATTAAGCATTTCAAATAAAAAAAGTCCTAAATCTTGTTAGATAAAAAACTAAAAAAGGGAAGACTACAAAAATACCATGTTCAAACCCAATAATTCACATAGGTAAATGATAAAGTAAGTACGAAAAATACTCAAAAATTGTGGGGTCCATGAAATGATTAAAGAAGAAGTCAAGTGGTGCATTATAGGTCCCTTGTCCTAGGAAAAATTTAGATCACTCTTTAATTCATGACACATTGGTTTGGATATTTCTTGTTGGGAAAAAATCCCTCACGGCATCATTGAAGCATTTTTGAGGTGATTGTGTTTGTTGACAAAGTAGACATCTATGTTGTGATTGTTGACAACAAAAACCATGACGTACAAGTATGTAAACAAAGGAGATTTAATGGTGTCATGTTGAGTTCAAGTGTTGTTGATAACAATCCATGTTTTATTCAAGAATTTTGACAAAGGAATGGATGATCTGGAGGCGGTACAAAAAGAGCAGAATCCAGGTGGCGCCGTTTTCCAGTGTTTGCAAAATTTTTGGGCCTGAAAATTGACAAATGAATAAAAGTGGTTTTTGGAAAAGGGACTTGAGAATCATGTACTTAAAGTAGAGGAAATTTTCATGCCTAATGTTTTTCAAGATTAGAACATCAAAATATGGCAAAGTGATAAGGGGCGCCCAAGTTTTAGGCACTACCACAAAACTGGGCAAGGCATGCACCTGCCTTTATCAGTGCTAATGGAAAAGCGCTGATAAAGGGTTGGGCCTTTGTCAGTGCTAAAAAAGTGCTGATAAAGGTCCACTTTATCAGTGCTAAAACAAGCGTTGATTAAGGTGTACCCTTTATCAGCGCTTTAAATATCCCTTTATCAACGCTTTTATGAGCACTGGTAAATGTAACATTTATCAGCACTTTTCTTAGCGTTGATAATATTTATTGTATACATTAAATAAAAAAAACATGTTATAACTAAATATATATATATATATATTAAATAATTATAATATTAATACTAAATATAATTATTAGATGTATTAATTCACTATATATTTATTAGATTTATTAATTCATTATAAATTTATTAGATTTATTAATTCATTATATATTTATTAGATTCATTAAATCATTATATTTAATATATATTTATTATATTTATTTATATTTAAAGTATTTGTTTTATTTATAAATATATAATGTGCTCTAATATATATGTATAATTGAAATTATTGAATATATATGTGTTTTCCAATGAATTGGGATCGATCAATATCATACATGCGCGCGTTTATATATATGTGTTTTCCAATGAATTGGGATCAATGAATATATCATACATGCGTATATATATGTTCATATTGAATAATGTTCATTTATAAATTATAATTCATTATGTTACCCATATAATATATATATATTTATTTATTTATTAAATGTACACTTAAAATTAAATTATATTTAAAAAATAAATATAGATTTTATTATATTTTCAATGATATATATATAAATATACCTTTCAAATAATTTTATAAGTATAAATAGAGATATAAATATTTAGAGTTAAATAAATATATAATAATATAAAGAAATTCGTAAAGTTATACATTTTTCAGTGCTTTTATTAGCGCTGATAAACTACGTATTTATATGTATAATTAAATAATTATATACATATATATAATTAAATAATTATAAGATTAATAATAAATATATTTATTAGATTTATTAATTCATTATATATTTATTAGATTTATTAATTCATTATATATTAATTTATTAGATTTATTAATTCGTTATATTTATTAGATTTATCAATTCATTATATTTATTATATATTTATTATATTTATTTATATTTAATTTATTTGTTTTATTTATAAATATACAATGCGTTCTAATATATATGTACTATAATTGAAATTATTGAATATATATGTGTGTTATCCAATGAATTGGGGTCAATGAATATCATACATGCGTGTATATATGTTTTTTCCAATGAATATACCATACATGCGTATAGATATGGGCATATTGAATAATGTTCATTTATAGATGTAATAATTCAGTATATTACCCATATAATATATATTTTATAAAAAATGTACACTTATAATTAAAATTAAATTATATTTAAAAAATAAATATATATTTTATTATATTTCCAACGATATATATATAAATATACCTTTCAAATAATTTTATAAGTATAAATAGAGATATATATATTTAGAGTTAAATAAATATATAATAATATAAAGAAACTCTTAAATTGATACATTTATCTGCGCTTTTATTAGCGCTGATAAACTACGTATTTATCAGCGCTAAAATTAAATGCACTGATAAAGTCACTCTTTATCAGCGCTAAAAAAGTGCAGATAAAGTAAAGCCTTTATCAGTGCTAAAAAGGCACTGATAAAGGTGGTATTTATCAGCGCTTTTCATTTTAGCGCTAATAAATACACCCTTTATCGGAGCTTTTTACTAGCGCTGATAAAGGACCACGCGGGATTGATAAAATCCACCAGGCCCTCTTCCTCCTCCCCACACCCTATCAAGCTCTCGTGAAAGCCCTCCTCTACACCGTTGTCGCCGCCTCCTTCTCCTCCTCTTCCGCCACGGCCACTGCCTCCTCCTTCTCCTCCTCCTCCGGCCGCCGCCTCCTCCTCCTCCAGTCACCGCCTCCTCCTCCTCCTCTGCGCCTACTCCTCCTCCTTCTCCTCTTCCACCGTGGCCTCATCCTCCTCCTCCACCGGCACCTCTTCCTCCTCCTCCTCCACCTACTCTGTTGCCTCCTCTCCACCGCGGGTCCTCCATAGTGTCCTCCTCCTCCTCCTCCTCCTCCTCCTCCTCCACTGCCTCCGAGCTACTTGCGCTGCCTCTGAGCTACTTCCACTGCCTCCGCTACCTCCGTCCTGCCTCCGTGCTTCCTCCACGCTGCCTCCACTACCTCTGGTGCCTCCGCTATCGATGCCTCCTTCTCCTTCGCCACCGGGTCCTCCTCCTTAAGGTGAGTAAAATTAAATTTTCATGAATTAAATATGTTTGAATTTATTATCAATATTGAGATTAATTATGTTTTTTTTCTTGAGGAGTGGTTTGGTTTCTAAATGGCATAAAGGCCTGTTTGGAATATTCAGAGATTACATGGTGTTTTCCCCTTGGTTTTGAAAATGGAATTTGATTTGTTAATTTTAAATATCAATTGGTATTTTGTGGTGTTTTGGAAATTGGTTTTGAAACTCATGTGATGTATAGTCCCGGTTGGCACTTGTGTGTTATTGGTTTATACCGTGCATGTGGTGGCCTCTTCATTCTCTAGTATACTACTATAATGGAGCATCAATGTTTGTTGTTTACTATGGATGTACACCATATGTCGGCAGGTGATTCTGAACCTAGTAAGTCTAGGGATTTCTTCTAGGTATGTTTAGGTAATTCTAATGATTACCTATCTATATGTTCTTCTTTATTTTTTTGCACTTTGGTTATATAGTTTTCTAGTATTTTTCTACTTTTATTGTTGCAATTAATTTTATCATGGCTCTATGATCACCTTGTTTGGATTCTTATATTGAATTTTGAATTAATTTTTTAAACTAGATATCTATTTTAAAAATGGATGTCGTGATTTATTTTGAAAATGGATTTTCTAAAAAATATGTGTTGGTTCTTTAAATTATAAAAACCTATTTTATAAATGTATTTCAAACTAGTGTTTTTATATTATTTCATGAAAGGTAATGTATGGATTCTTTGGTTCGTACCTACTACGTTGTTTTATGATCACACCCTACTTTTGACACTCAGCATCAGTAGACCCAAGTTATTTTTAGGTTTGGGTTTCCTGTTTAGGTTTCCTTTAAAGCAGGTTGGTCTTATAGTTAGTGGTAACCCAAAGGAAATGAGGATATCTCGTCGGGTTCTGATTTATTCTACCTCTGTTTTTAGTTTCTTTTTTGTTCAGTTGACGTTGTATATGGATCATCTTTATGTATTCTCTATGTTCTACGCTTATGGATCCTCATGGTTTTGTTGTGTGCTCTATTTGGTTTATATATATATATCCCCATTTCAATATCTCACATCATATTATCACACCATGACTCTTATATATCCTTAAGAGGGTGTTCCTCATCATAGGTGATATATAAAACTATATGATCCTTCTTCTTTAGGCTGAAGACTCTAATCAAAGCCTTAGAAAACCTAACTAGGCCATACAAAACTCATATCAATCCCAATAATTTCATAAACAAAACTACTCCATGGGGACATAATCTCTGGATGATCACAAAATCACAAACATTCAATAGAACCCTCACTCTATCTCTCAAAAACACCATATTTATTTACCTTGGTTGCTCTTGATTTCTATCCCTTTCACTGGAACACATATACTCATGCATGAATGCACAATCATGCATAAATTGGAACATGGTTTTGTATTATAGGTTCCACCTACCTCACAAAACATCGCGTGTTCATCATACTAGGAAAACCTCTAGCCAATACAATCAAAATCTACATCATCTGAATTGATTTGAATATGATATAGTGAAATCATCACAAAAATCCGATTTAAGATCATCATAAATCATAGGAAAATAATTTATATTAGTAATGGAGGAATTATGATGGGAAAACTCACTATCAGACTATAAAAAACTCCCTAGAACCACCCCTCATCAGGGGGGATCGAAGAGAGGAAGAGATTGGATGAATCCCAAGAACCACCCAATATTTTCTATGAATGAGCACGCCCCCTACCATTTTTGAAATATCAAGTTTTTTATCTAAATTATACTCATATTCCTTCTCCCACAACCTATATACTCATCCTATGGATTTCAAATAGAATGAATATAAATAAAGAATGGATGAATGCCAATCATTTGACAAAAGCATTTGAAGACGGTGTGAAATAGTTTATCAGGTTTGCAAAAGATCATGCATGTGACTCTTCACAAATCCCTTTTCCGTGTTTACGCTATTGTTATTCAAAACAAATTAGTCCAGAGGAGTTGGAAGAACACTTGATCTGTCATGGAATAGATCATAGTTATACATGTTGGAATAAACATGGGGAAACAATGAATGTAGGTAGTGAGTGGGATGACGCTGCCTTTTATGGATCATCAGATATGATTACAAACATGAACAAAGAAGATGATTGTATGGGGGATGTGATTACAGATGTGAATGATGATGAATATCATATTGAGGAAATGACAAGGACCGTCGAAGATGAACTTCGTGATTGCCCAAAATTGTTTGAGAAGTTAAAAAGTTGTGCAAAGACATCATTGTATGCTGGTTGCACTAAATATACAGCATTCTCAGCCGTACTGAAGCTATATAATTTGAAAGCAGATAACTGGTGGAGTGACGCCAGTTTTACGAAACTACTTTACCTCTTGAATGACATGCTCCCAGAAGACAATGAGCTCCCCAACCGAACATACAATTCCAAACGAATGTTACGCTCGATGGGTTTGATCTCTAAAAGAATACACGCATGCCCGAATGACTGTATACTGTTTCTCAAGGACCACAAATCACTTACAGAATTCCCAAAGTGTGGTGATTCTCGATACAAGAAAGATGAATCCAGTCCTAATAAATTTGTATGGTACTTTCCGATCATTCCAAGGTTTATACGCCTATACGGAAGTGAGGAGACTGCAAAACAATTAACATGGCATGTAGATACAAGAATTAAAGATTGGATACTACGTCACCCGGCAGACTCTCCTCAGTGGAATATAATCGATCATGAGTATCATGAATTTGGAAACGAGTTGAGAAACCTTCATCTTGCATTATCTACAGATGCAGTGAATCCTTTTGGTTTTCAAAGAAACAGTCACAGTACATGGCTGGTTGTGTTGATAAATAATGAATTACCACCGTGGTTAGGCATGAAACGAAAATACATCATGTTATCTATGCTTATATCTGGAATAAAACAACCGGTTAATGATATTGATGTTTATCTAGCTCCATTGATCGAAGATTTGAAATTATTAAAGGATTCAGGTGTTAGATTGTATGATGCTTACAGAAAGGAAGATTTCACTTTGAGAGTCATTTTGTACGGGATGACAAATTACTTCCCTGCTTATTGAAATTTTTCAGGATTTAGAATTAAAGGAACTCAAGGGTATCCTGTTTGCGAAGAAGGTACACAATCAATTAGGTTGACACATTCATCAAAAACCGTGTTTCTAGGACATCACAGATTTCTACCGCGACAATATAAGTACCATTCTTGGACGACATCATTCGATGGAAGTTCAGAAGAATGTACAGCACCATCTTTACTAATAGGAAATCAATTGTTTGAGAAAGTTAAAAATCTGGACACTAATTTTGGTAAACCAGCTTTGAAAAACCTTACAAAAGTCAGTTGGAAATTAGATCAGTTATTTTTTGAATTACAATACTAGAATTTTCTGTATATAAGACATTTTCTTGATGTTATGCATGTAGAAAAAAATGTATTTGATAGTTTTATCGGCGCGTTGCTAAATACATCTGGAAAAACAAAATGTGGAATTAAGGCTAGGTTGGACATGGTTGAGATGGGAATACGAGAAGATTTGGCACCAGTGAAGGGTGAAAAACGAACATTTCTTCCTCCTGCTGCTTACACTCTTTCCAGGTAGGGGAGATATCAGTTTTGCAACTTCTTGAATGACGTAAAGGTTCTAGAGGGGTATTCTTCAAATATCAGTAACCTCATGTCAATGAGAGACTTGAAGTTAAATGGTCTGAAATCACATGAAGGTCATGTTTTGATGCAAGATCTCATTCCAATTTCTTTACATTGCATTTTGCCCAAAAATGTCCTCCATACATTAATGAAACTGTGTTTCTTCTTCAAATCTATATGTAGCAAAGTTATAGACCCGGCGAAATTGCCAGCTATGGAAAAATAAATTGCTATCATATTATGTAAATTAGAAATGTTCTTCCTGACTTCATTTTTTGATATGATGGTTTATTTGATGGTCCATTTGGTGAGGGAGATTCGACTATGTGGTCCTGTACATTATATATGGATGTAACCTATTGAACGGTATATGAAGAAAAATTCCAAGCCACTTCCATTCCACACCATGTGCTATGGAAGGAGGCTCATGTTAATAAATAGGGGAAAATGGTATATGAAAACACACAAAAAGTGTGGGAAACATGTGTAAGTATGACATAATATAAAGTAGTTTTGATTTAAATCACTATTACATAAAGATGATTACATATTTTTCCATATTTTCTATTCGACATAGTCACAGGAATCAACAACACCCGCACCGGATGCATACATACTTTTAGCAGCCTTGAAACAGCCAGAACAGTATGGACGCATCAGATGTGTGGGTTTTGGGGTGTCACCCCGGGAATATTTTCAGAAAAAAAAACAAAAGGATGAACAAACTAAATAATTGCAAGTAATGAGAGATAGAGTAGCTACACTTGAGAGAAAATTCCTATGTCATGGAGAGATTATTGCGAGTTTGATGGAGGAGAGGATAAGAGAACAAACAACTCAATAACAACCCACGTGAGAAGATCTTGCCCCACCCCCCACTAGTTTTGAGGTGAGCCATTCTCCTTAAAGACCTAACTTAACTGAGGTAATCAATGTTCTAATTTTCATTTCTGTGAAATGTGAATCACATAGACACCGATACCTTTCCTGTAATGATATTTTACAGGGTGAAAATGACTTTGATTTATATCTGTCAACTCCCACCCATCTCCTTGTAGCGAGGGCTACGATGTTCAATATACAGAATGACACGCTACACTCCAGACCACTTCTAACCGGTCATGTAAAAGTATCGATTAACGTAGCTCATGATCCAAGCACCGAGCTACCTGTGCCAAATGACGATGACGACATTCATACGGTGGAAAAAGCTGTTGGAACATTCGTTGCATGGCCATCAAATATTCTAAAAAACATGTCGACCAGGAGGTATTCATTTCCAATTCATTTTTCAAGAAGATCCTTTAAAATTAAATTAGAAAATGGATTAACCGATGAATGTTATTATAGAAGGACAAAATGGTGGAGCTAAAACAAAAGAGCGGCTCCAAAGGATCAACAAACCGATCAAAACGATCTAATGAGAGAACGTTCACCCTGCCCGTTCTATATCCACATTTAATATCATTGCAAGATCATGTGGATAGGAAAATTATAGGAAGAAAGAGTCACACAATTGTTTGGGAAACAGATACGTATAGAGAGGAAACATTAGATTTCATTATTGCAGACGATGTTGCTTAGATCATCACATATGACTGGCTAGGCACCTCAGTTATAAATGTATACATGAGGTTTGTTTTAATGATTCGATTTTACATAATCTGATATACTTTGATAATTATGGCTAAATACATCTCATATTTTTCACAGGCGTATATATTAAAAACAATAGAAGGGATTTTCCCATAAATACAAATTTGGACTCATTAGTCCTCACACCATTTCTACACAACGAGAAGAAATAGATTTTTATTTTCAGGCTGACTTTATGTCAAATATTCTCAGAACGTTTCAAAGTAGAATTACAACTGACGGACTCTTTTTAATACCAATGTTATAGGGGTAACACTGTACATTTTAATCATGTCAATAATATTTTCATTTCTATCAGTACTTATTTCTTTTTGTGTTTTTAGGGATCATTGGATGCTCATTGTAGTCAATTTGGATACTCCAAAGATTTATTTTCTGGATTCACTACATGGATATCCAACAAACCGACCACACATGATGGAGATTTTCAGTTTTTAATACACTAGATCCAACATTTTAGAACTAAATATCTAGTTATATAATTTATATTATATTTTAATGAGGATTTTTTTATGATAGGGCGGTGTACGAATATCGTCTAAAGGCTGGAATGAATCCTGGTCATAAGGACCACAATGCCCACAAGATCTAAAAATGGAGAAGTATTTGAGTATATATAATTATATTTCACAATCCAAATACATATCAAAACAAATTACTTATTTTTCTCGATGTTTCTGTAGTGTCCAAAACAAAAAAACGACAAGGACTGTGGTTATTATGTTTGTAAATTTATGAAAGAGATCATATTTCATGAACAAACTACCATCCCTAAAGATGTATTTTTGAAAATAATTACTACTTCATTTAGAATAATTATTAATCTTTTGTGTATTTATATTTTTTCAGTACTACTATGACTGTCGCAAACACTCTTATTCAGAAGATGATATAAATGTTTTTAGAAATGAATGGGTAGCGTACCTGATGGAAGAATGTAAAAAAATAGGACAATGAAAGTGAATTCCCAATACTTATGTTATCATTATATGGTCATTGATATCTACCTTTACACTTATTTAGAATCTATGATCTCCCTTTCTTATGTTTCATATCCTTAGATTAGTGAATTCCTACTACTCAATTTGAAATTGACATAACTTTAGAAAACAACACAAGTGACATACAGCAAACCGACCAAACGTGTTTGGATTATTTGGATACATTAGTACAATGATCCCTAAGTCATTTTTGGTGTGTATGAATCAATTGCACCTCAATCCGACACATGGTGTGACCGGTATGGATAAAAGTGTCTGATATCAGTTTCAAATTGACATAAAATTAGAAAACAACACAAGTGACATACAGAAAACCAAGAAAACACGTCTGTATTGTTTTGATACTTTAGGAAAACGATCCATGAGTCATTTGTGATGTGTATGAATTTATTGCACATCAATCCGACACACGGTGTAATTGGTATGGATAAACATGTCTGATATCAGTTTCAAATTGAGATAAACATTAGAAAACAACACTACTAACATATGGAATACCGAGAAAACGCGTTCAGATTGTTTTGATACTTTAGGAAAATGATCCATGAGTCATTTGTGACGTGTACAAATTGACTGCACCTCAATCCGACGCACGTTGTGACCGGCATGGATAATAGTGTCTGATATCAGTTTGAAATTGACATAACTTTAGAAAACAACACAACTGACATACGGAATACTAATCAAACACGTTCGGATTGTTGTGATACATTAGGACACTGATCCATGAGTCATTTTTGATGTGTACGAATAGACCTCACCTCAATCTGACGCACGGTGTAACCAGTATGGCTAAAAGTGTCTGATATCAGTTTCAAATTGAGAGAAACTTTTAAAAACAACACTACTGACATACAGAATACCAAGCAAATGCGTTCGGATTGTTTTCATACTTCAGGAAAATGATCCAAAAGTCATTTTTGATGTGTATGAATTGACCACACCTCAATCTGATGCACGGTGTGACTGGCATGGCTAATAGTGTCTGATATCAGTTTGTAATTGACATAACTTTAGAAAACAACACAAGTGACATACAGAATATGGACCAAACACATTAGGATTGTTCTGATACTTTAGGACAACGATACATGAGTCATTTTTGACGTGTAAAAATTGACCGAACCTCAATCAGATGCACAGTGTGACCGGTATGGCTAAAAGTGTCTGATATCAGTTTCAAACTGAGATAAACTTTAGAAAACAACACTACTGACATACGGAATACTGGGCAAAAACGTTTGGATTGTTCTGATACTTTAGGAAAACGATCCATGAGTCATTTGTGACGTGTACGAATCAACCGTACCACAATCTAATGCCCTGTGTGACCGGCATGGTTAATAGTATCTGATATTAGTTTGAAATTGACGTAACTTTAGAAAACAACACAAGTGACATATGGAATACCGAGCAAATGAATTCGGATTGTCTTGATACTTTAGGACAATGATCCATGAGTCAATTTTTGTCGTGTACAAATCGACCGCACCTCAATCCGACACACGATGTGACCGGAATGGCTAATAGTGTCTGATATCAGTTTGAAATTGACATAAAATTAGAAAAGAACACAAGTGACATACAGAATACCGAGAAAACGCATTCAGATTGTTTTTATACTTTAGGACAACGATCCATGAGTTATTTTTGATGTGTAAGAATCTACCACACCTCAATCCGACGCACGGTGTGACCAGTATGGATAAAAGTGTCTGATATCAGTTTCAAATTGAGATAAACTTTAGAAAACAACACTACTGACATACGAAATACTGAGAAAATGCGTTCGAATTGTTTTGATACTTTAGGACAACGATCTATGAGTCATTTGTGATGTGTATGAATCGACCGCACCTCAATCTGACACACGGTGTGACCGGAATGGCTAATAGTGTCTGATATCAGTTTGAAATTGACATAACTTTAGAAAACAACATAAGTGACATATGAAATACCAATCAAATGCGTTCGGATTGTTCTGATAATTTAGGAAAATGATCCATGAGTCATTTGTGACATGTACGAATTGACCAAACCTCAATCCGATGAACGGGGTGACCGGCATGGCTAATAGTGTCTGATATCAGTTTGAAATTGACATAACTTTATAAAACAACACAGGTGACATAAGGAATTCCGAGAAAATGCGTTCAGTTTGTTTTGATACTTTAGTAAAATGATCTATTAGTCATTTGTGGTGTGTACGAATTGACCGCACCTCAATCTGACTCACGGTGTGACGGACATGGCTAATAGTGTCTGATATCAGTTTGAAATTGACATAACTTTAGAAAACAACAAAAGTGACATACAGAATACCAAGAAAATGCATTCATATTGTTTTGATACTTTAGGAAAACGATACTTGAGTCATTTTTGATGTGTACGAATCGACCGCACCTCAATCCGACGCACGGTGTGACTGGTATGGCTAAAATTGTTTGATATCAGTTTGAAATTGAGATAAACATTAGAAAACAACACTACTGACATACAGAATACCAATCAAATGCATTCAGATTGTTTTTATACTTTAGGAAAATGATCCATGAGTCATTTGTGATGTTTAAGGATTGAACACACCTCAAT
The DNA here is from genome assembly GCA_963277665.1 of Viscum album. Lineage (NCBI taxonomy): Eukaryota > Viridiplantae > Streptophyta > Magnoliopsida > Santalales > Viscaceae > Viscum > Viscum album. Next base: position 363,772,719 of record OY728162.1, on the reverse strand, counting down.
CCGACACACGGTGTGACTGGTATGGATAAATGTGTCTGATATCAGTTTCAAATTGAGATAAACATTATAAAACAACACTACTAACATACGGAATACTGAGAAAATGCGTTCATATTGTTTTGTTACTTTAGGAAAATGATCTAGTAGTCATTTTTGATGTGTACAAATTGACCGCACATCAATCTGAACCACGGTGTGACCATTATGGCTAAAATTATCGGATATCAGTTTCAAATTGAGATAAACTTTAGAAAACAACACAAGTGACATACGTAAAATAGAGAAAACACATTCGGATTGTTTTTATACTTTAGGAAAATGATCCCTAGATCATTTGTGACATGTAAGAATCAATTGCACCTCAATCCAATGCACGAAGTGACTGGTATGGCTAAAAGTGTCTGATATCAGTTTCAAATTGAGTTAATCTTTAGAAAACAACACTACTGACATACGGAATACTGAGTAAATGCATTCGGATTATTTTGATACATTATGAAAACAATACATGATTCATTTGTGATGTGTATGAATCTTCCACACCTCAATCCGACGCACGGTGTGACTGGTATGGCTAAAAGTGTCTGATATCATTTTCAAATTGAGATCAACATTAGAAAACAACACTAATGACATATGGAATACCGAGCAAATGCATTCATATTATTTTGATACATTAGTAAATGATCCATGAGTCATTTGTGATGTGTACGAATTGACCACACCTCAATCCGATGCACGGTGTGACCGGTATGGCTACAAGTGTCTGATATCAGTTTGAAAATGACATAAACTTTAGAAAAGAACACTACAAACATATAGAATACTAATAAAATGCATTCTAAATGTTTTGAAACTTTAGGAAAACAATACATGAGTCCTTTGTGATGTGTAATAATCGATCGTACCTCAATCTGATGCACAGTGTGACCGCTATGGAAAAAAGTGTCTGATATAAGTTTCAAATTGAGATAAACTATAGAAAAAAACACTACTGACATATGTAATACTGAGAAAACACATTCGGATTGTTTTGATACTTTAGGAAAACGATCCATTAGTCATTTTGGACGTGTATGAATAAACCACACCTCAATCCGACGCACGGTGTGACCAGTATGGATAAAAGTGTCTGATATAAGTTTCAAATTGAGATAAACTTTAGAAAACAACACAAGTGACATACAGAAAACTGAGAAAATGTGTTTGGATTGTTTTGATACTTTAGGAAAATTATCCCTGAGTAATTTGTGATGTGTACAAATCTACTACACCTCAATCCAACACATGGTGTGACCGGTATGGCTAAAATTGTCTGATATCAGTTTCAAATTGAGATAAACTTTAGAAAAAAACACTACATACATATGGAATACCAATAAAACGCGTTCATATTGTTTTGATAATTTAGGTCAATGATCCATGAGTCTTTTTTGACTTGTATGAATCGACTGCACCTCAATCCAACGCACGGTGTGACGGGTATGGATAAGAGTGTATGATATCAATTTCAAATTGAGATAAACTTTAGAAAACAACAATAATTACATAAGTAATACTGAGAAAACGCATTCGGATTGTTTTGATACTTTAGGAAAATGATCCATGAGACATTTGTGACGTGTAAAAATTGACTGCACCTCAATCCGACGCACGGTGTGACCGGTATGGCTAAAAGTGTCTGATATCATTTTGAAAATGACATAAACTTTAGAAAACCACACTACTGACATACAGAATACCGATAAAATTCATTCAGATTGTTTTGAAACTTTTGGACAATGATCCATGATTCATTTGTGACGTATACGAATCAATCTCACCTCAATATGATGCACAGTGTGACCGGTAAAGCTTTTCATTAGATAAAGAATCAGTATTTATTAAATGAGATAATGAAATCAAAAAAATATTGATTTTACATTATTCTCATTCATTATTATGATAATGGAAACATTTGAGTTTAAAATTTCATATTTTAGTTCACATTTCCATATTAATGTATTATTTCATATTACTGTTTTAATTTATTTCATTATTGCATTACTAACATAATATTTGTTCTCTTATATAGGTTAATTTTTTTCCTTGAGTTCGGGTGCTTTGTTCGGTAACAAATACCGTGAACGACAATTTTTGAGAGCAGATCACGGATATCAAAGGATGAATCATGAATGTTTATAACTTTTGTTGAATAATTTTAATTGTAATCATGTAAAACAATATTTGAAATGTATATAGAAATGTTTTTTTTGTATTCATGATGTTAATTAAATGTATATAGCATTGTCGGTCAAAATATTGTGTGCAGGTGCTATTTTGTGCAGGTGTGCATGTGCTACTTTGTGCAGGTATTATAGTGTTCAGGTGTGTTGGTTCTGTATTGCAGGTGCAGGCAATGGTTCCTTTATCAGTGCTTTTTTGAGCACTGATAAAGGACACCCTTTATCAGCGCTCTGAAAAGAGTTGATAAAGGTCGCCTATATCAGCGCTTCTCGAAGCGCTGATAAAGGGGACCCCCTATCTATGCCGGCATTAATAGTGCTTTTATAGCGCTGTTAATGCGGGTTTTTAGCACTGGTAAAGGGCCAATTTGTAGTAGTGAGGGTTGGTCACACAAGTGACTTGTGCGACAGAGACTTGAGCGCCGAGACTTGTGTGCCGAGGGGAGACTTGTGCACCATCGCGCAGGGTGTCGAAATGCCTATAAATAGAGTTTGACCCCTCCTCATTCGGTACGATTTCAACACTTAGCAAAATTTAGAGCTCCCGTCATTCAGGTGTGGTGGACGCGCAAGTGGTGTGGTGTCGCACAAGTAGAAGTTCCATGCTCGTTGATTGATGTGCGGCTATAGTGGTTTGGGAGATAATGGAAGGGAGTCTCCCAAGTATTGAGGTGAAAAAGGGGCTATCGCGCAAGTGTTTCGGTGACACTTGCATGCCATGTTTTCCAGAAGTGCGACATTTGATGGTTGCCCGCCAATATTTTTTTGGGTGTAAAAGGGTGTGAGTCGCACAAGTTTGGAGTTGCATATTCTTGTGTCATGCAAGTGGTTTAGGTGGACTTGTGCGCCAGTTATAACTTGCACTCCGAGACTTGCGCGCTAGCTTAGAGAAGGGCGCTAGTTATGGTTGATGCACGATAGTGATTCAAGGCTGCGTGAAGGCTAGAAGATTTCATGATACCTATAGAGACCCAAAGAATTACATACATGTACATTACATTACTTTTGCAGAATACTTAATACCTAACGAAAATAGACAAATAAGGACCGTAATAGTTTAGTGTCTTTGGAAACTCGGAAAATAATCTTCTAATCATGGTGAAAGATCTTCAACATCTCTCCTAATGATCTTCCCCTTTTTTCTTACCTAAAACATTTCTTTAAATACTAGGTAAAAGAAAACATATAAAGGGTGATCTCAAATGCTCAGTAAGGGTAAGCATAGAGAACATAAAACAATCCATAAACATTTGAATGCAAAAACATGAAAATAAAATCTAAACATCAAAATCATAATCAACGACATAAATCATGGAAGTACACAAAGCATAGATCAAAAAGGAACATTAGTCATGACAAATTAGCTTGGTAATAAAACATGTAATTGTGGCATCCATTAAGCACATGTTATGATTTCCATATTAGCCAAGGCATTTCTGCCAACACCATCTTAGCGGGCAAAGTCCAATTCTGAATCGAGTTCACTCCTCGTTCCAGTCCTATAACACTGAACCGCATTAACTTACCATTCCAGCCAAATCTATCTCATGAGATATAAATCTTTACCCAATTCGTTGGAGGGAGATATAGGTCCCACCCATATCATAAGGAAATCATTCTTTCGTGTGCCACAAAATCATAAATCATACATCATATCATAACCCATGTAATAGAATGGGATTCTTAAACATCATGCCATCATAATAAAATACATATAAAAATGGATATGATTTCATCATAAGAAAAATCAGAACATGTAAATAATGGATACAATATACTTGAAACATAAACATATTAAATAATGTCATTTTAGATGGAAAATATTTTTGATAAAACACTTGAAATGAATTCTTGAGAAAAATATCCTTTCTTCTTCAAAATCATTTTCTTTTCTCAAAATGCCATAAAATTTTTAAAGAAAAGGTTTTTTTTGAAAATAATCATGCAACCATGTAGAGGAATCATCATGAAAATTAGGCTTTATGAAACCGTAAAAATTTGTTCATGCCGTATAAGTGAAAAAAAAATTTCTCCTCATACTTTTGTCAGAAAAGTCAAGAAGTTCTGTGTTTCATAAACAAAAGTAAGATTCCTTTCAGAACATGTGGTAAAATTAAAAAATGGGTAAAAAGGACATTAATCATACATGAAATTTTTTTTAGAAAACATGGACATGGATGATAACAATAACCCCAGTAAATACTTACGAATAAACAATCTCGGTTAAGAACGAGATTGGAATAGTTATCCCTTACCTTATGTCCAATATGCTTCGTATGTATCCAAAACATCTGTATAATGATTTAAATAATGTCATTGACTTATTAAAAAATAATATTCATTGTTATTATATCATATGTGGTTCACTTAGGTATTTATATTACCAGTTCATTTGTCAATTCCATGTTAAAGTAGTGTTTTTGGTAAAATTGTTTCATTTATCGTACGTGTTTAGACTTGTTGTTCATGATATTATTATTACTTATATCATGATTTACTTACTTCCAGAATGTAAAACATGATTTATATATATCATATATATTCAGTATATATATATATATAATAGATAGATAAATGAAATGAAACATACCGTTCATGGAGATGGTAGGTTGTACGTACGCATGAACGTTGTTTTCCATTCTTTATTGATTTGAATGGAAGTAAGTAGATGACATATATATATATATATACATAAATCTAGTAGCTTCATTATGTCATATATATCATTATTATTCACTATATATACTTTATAATCATTCTTGAATGGTTAATCATGGAGAATGAATCTCATCGCGTCGTGGAGACGGTAGTCCGTACGTACGCACGAGCGATGATATCATTCCCATGATCATGGAATTGTATTGAAGTGTATGTATAATATTTAAAAATAAATATCACTTTACAATAATCATATATGGTTATTTATTTACAACATTATACCCATCTAGGTAAGGTGGTGGTCGAAAACAAATTACACCACGGCGTAGAGAAAGTATTTCGTACGTACGCACGCGTGATGATTTTGTTTTCCATAGGATGGATAAATGGTGAAATAGGGTTGTTTCATAATTATAATAACATATCAGTATATGAGTTATATTGATGTTATTACTTCATAATGAAACAATTAAAGAAGAATAAGTACAAGAAGAAATAAAGTTGAAAGAATCAGTAATGGACATTACCTCTTCTTTGAAGCGCCTCTTCTTAGCCTCCTCTTTGGGAACTAAAGATGGTGATTTAAGAATACCATAACCTCTTGGATGTTTCTAGGGAAGTGGAGAAGAGAAATTTTCAGGGTTTGACCGATCTTGAAGTCTCAAGTGGTGAGAGGACGAGAGGGAGGAGGTGCCCTTTTATAAGGGAGGCGAGGGGCACCTTTGGAAAAACTATAAATATTATTTTATTATAAAGTCATATTCAGTTTTTAATATCTCCAAATTGATTTATTTTTAAGCTAAGGTGGGGATGAGTCAAAATAATTTCATCCAATAGAATTTAGACAAGTTTATGTTTCTATTTTAACCTTATATTTATATTTAACTTTAAGATAGATAATTTAACTTTTACCGTGTCTTCTTGTTTTCTTACACTATAATGTTAATAATCTTACTATGATAATCCAAAAGAACCCCAAGTTGTTTATTATTAATATATATAACCTTATCAAAGTCATTTGTCTGAACCTTATATTTTTAAGAATAAAATAACAATTAATAATATAATATTTTTTTTAAAAACTATTCTCTGTCAATTTTGACACAATTTGGTAATTTATTTTTTTGAAAAACATAATAGAATGATTATTTCTAAATAAGTTAATTAAATCAATACTAACATGTCATATTAACCTAGAAAATTAGTTTAATTCATTGAAATTCTTAAATTACATTTATTTGAGTATTTATAACATCAATTATGTTAATATTTCATTAATAAGATAATTATTGCATCATCATTGTGTCATAAATAAATTAATTTATTTAATGTCTAAAAATTATAAATAAAATACCATTAGGTAGGAAATATTTTTATCCTTCTACATAATATTTATAGTCGAATTTATCTTATGTATAACCCTATATGAAAAATTAATTAGTTATTAAACTTTGATTTTAACTATTTTAACCCTTCTTTAAATAAATTAGTAATAAATGTACTAATCTAATCCAAGTGGACCTAAATGGTAATATTTAATTCCTAATATTGTTTTGGGTCGAATTACACTTATCCAATAGAATGAGGACATGTTTTAGGGTAATAATAATATCATTTTTACCCTTAATTACCCTATTTACTTTTAACTGTGGTAAATAAAAGTAAAAATTTATGATTCACCAAAAATTATTTTCATCTCATTGAACCACATTTTAGTCCTTGATATTAACCACATCTCTAGGATTTTTGAAATTCCACTCACAGAAGTGGTAAAATTATGTATTATGTGAATTTCCAAATTCTCCTAGGAGGTGGGTAAAAGACGGTGAAAAGTTCAATAAAATTTTTATATATCTAGAATTATTATAAAATGAATCAAATGAATTAAATTGAACTTATATAGGTATTATGTATTAATTTTGATATAAAATAAATTTAAATAAAATAAATAATTATTTAAATAAAAAGTCGGTTTTTAAATAGTAACCTAGTGTTTTCACAATTCATCAAAAATTGAATGTTTTCAGAAAAATACCAAAAATTCACCCTAGGATAATTTTGTTATTCCAAATCCAAAAATTAAGTCCATTTAGAAAGATAATATTTTTAAAATTTTAAAAAATGCGTATTACTATTCATAACGGCTAGTTTATATAACATATCGTTGTTTAGTAAAACTCGGTATTGTGTACAACAAAAGCTATCGTGGAAGGTTGTGATTGCGTGTAATGCAAGACAAGTCAGGGATGATTGTAGTGAAAGTGCCTTTTGGTGTAGTGTACAACACAAGACATAAATAAAATTAAAAAATATATATTTTTCATAAAATCTCGGGGTGTTACATTCTACCCCCTTAAAATAAATTTCACCCTCAAAATTCGTATGTGTTATAAATTGTTTACTACTCAAAATATTCTTTAATAGAAACCCACCTCATAAAAAAATAATACCAAAACAAAAATTTAAAAATAAAGTTTGAAATGTAACGGTTACGCAAATTAACTAATCACTGGGTTTCCACATAGGAGAACATAGGTGAAAATATGGATATGGAAGAGAAATCTAACCATCATGTTCTGATGGAGAATGGTAGAGAACATGGAAATGAAAAGGCCAACAATCACAAAGATATATATTTTTTATGATTTAAGGTACCATCTGATTCATCATATATAAGGGAACTTGGACAACATTTTTTGTTTTCAAGATCATTTCCCTAAAGTTGAAGAAATTGGAATTAGAAGGAATACTTTCTTGATTTTGGTATAGTCACACCGTTAGTCGTTCCTTGGACAATTTCCACTTCATATCTTAAAGAAATGATGTTTAATTTGTCAGTCATGAAGTTTTATCATATCATGTGATAGAATGATGGGTCATTCCTTCTGTCTCAAATAAAAGGTTAGAAAATGTTATAAAAAATACATAAGTCTATCAATAGTGAGATTAATCTTATATGGTTCCTAAAATGGACTGTACTTCATATATCATACTGATTAATATAATAAAACCGGATTCTACTAAACAGGGACTTCCTGTAGGATAGTGGTAGGTGATAAAGGCATGTCGCACTTCAGTTGTGGGTTCGATTCCCACAGCCTTGTCCGACGTGATGAGTTATCGCCCGTCCGGAAGGTTGTCCTTTTTCTAAAACTACATTATTATAACACTCGATAAATAATATCGAAAAAATTTCTAGCCTTAAACAATTCTATCTGATGTCCAACATTATCCATTCCAACCATTAAGCTTATCGAAAATACTTCTATCCAATCTCATAGTGGAAAGAAAATGATTACTTGAGAGGTCACATAACAAGCACATGAATACCATCATTTATCCCCCATATATCATACGATATATCTTGTTTCTCACATTCTAAACATTCGAAGGCCTTAATCATGTATTCACTGGAAAAATGAATGCCCATTGAACCATAGAGAAAACATGAATGCAGTCAAAAGTTAACACTTTCCACATACCAAAATCCCCAAAATTCTACATACTCAAACCATGATATCACTTAGTAATTATATCAATCATGAGCTCATTAATACTATCAAACAACTCATTATCTCCTTATCCTTTCATTATGCACATATCATCTACCATCCAAAATATTTGAATAGCCTTTCATGGTTACCGGTACTTTCAAAACTCAAAGAAAGGCAATAGTGTAACAATCCTTAGATTTTTTTCTTTATTCCATAGCACCATACATTATTTTTGATAAACATACAATCATTACATTACCTTCTTAAACCATTTATTGAGCTTCAAAAATTCATTTATCTCACATATCATTTGTAGTCTCTTCATCATCATCAATATAAATACTATACATTTTGCCATGATGATTCTTTTCATAAGACTTTCCCTTAGGGCATTGGTTTGCATAATGCCCGTACATTCCACATTTAAAACATTTAACCATTGTTGATGTCTTAGAAATACCATTATCCTTTTCCATGGTGTTAAATAAACCTTTTCCTTTGCAATTATGGGCTTTGTGTCCTCCTTTTCCAAACCCAAAGAATCTTCCAGTTCTTTTGAAACATTCTCCTTGATGCCTCTTCCCACATGATTTACATGAGGGGAATTGAACTTTCTTTCCTCTATTATCATCATGAAACTCCATATTTCTCTTATTATATGAGTCAGGAAACATACCAAAGTTGAGATTATTGATCATATTATGAGATTGATGATTAGGCATAATAATTATATGTGGACCTCTAGATCCTATTTCATTTGTTTTCTCATGAAGAATATCATTCCATTGTCCTTCATATCCTCCATTATCATGAATCTTCATGTTTCCAGCCATTTTCTAATACCCAGAAAGAATAGTTTGAGAGGAAAAAATCATTCTAGGAAAACAACATAATAAAGGGGGAGTACCTTCAATATCTAACATCTTAGGTTTAATTCTAATATTGTCAGCGCAATTCTAGGACTATAACCTATACGTATACTTAACCTTAGGGTCATCCCTAGACATACCTTAGAAATATCTCTAGGGATCTCACTAAAGTTTTCACATCCTAGTTTCCAAAGTCTAACTAAACCTTTCCTCTAATACCAACTGTAGAGACACAAATCTTGACGTACATGGACATTACATTACTTTTGCGAAATACTTAATACCTAAAAAAACAGACACATAAGGACCATAATAGTTTAGTTTCTTTGGAATCTCAGAAAATAATCTTCTACTCGTGGTGAAAGATCTTCAACATCTCTCATAAAGATATTCCCCTTTTCGTTTTCTTACCAAAAACCTTTATTTAAATCCTGGGGAAAAGAAAACATATAAAGGGTGAGCTCAAATGCTCAGTAAGGTTAATCATAGAGAACATAGAACAATCCATAAACATTTGAATGCAAAAACATGAACATAAAATCTAAACATCAAAATCATGAGCAACGACATAAATCATGGAAGTACATAAAGCATAGATTAGAAAGGAACATTAGTTATGATAAAATAGAATGGTAATAAAAAATTTAATTTTGGAATCCATTAATCACAAGTTATTATTTCCATATTATCCAAGGCATTGCCACCAAGACCATCTTAGTGGAAAAAGTCCCATTCTGAATTGAGTTCACTCCTTGTTCCAGTCCTATAACACTGAACCAGATTAACTTACTGTTCCATCCATGTCTATCTCATAAGATATAAATCTTTACCCAATGTATTAGAGGGAGATATAGGTCCCACTCATCTCATAATGAAATCATTCATTCGTGTGCCACAAAATCATAAATCATACATTATATCATAACCCATGAAATAGAATGGGATTCTTAAACATCATGCCATCATAAAAAATCCATACAAAAAAATGGATATCATTTCATCATAATGAAGATAAAACCATGTAAATAATGGAGACATTATACTTGAAAAATAAACATATTAAATAATGTCATTTTAGATGGAAAATAGTTTTGATAAAACACTTGTTATGAATTTTTGAGGAAAATATCCTTTCTTCTTCAAAATCATTTTCTTTTCACAAATTTCCATGAAATTTTAAAAGCAAATGGTTTTTTTGAAAATAATAATGCAATATTTTAGAGGAATCTTCATGAAAATGAGTCTTTATGAAACCGTAAAAATATGTTCACACCGTATAAGTTAAAAATAACATTCTCCTCGTACTTTTGAGAGAAAAGTCATAAAGTTCCTTATGTGATAAACAAAAGTAAGATTCCATTCATAACAAGTGGAAAAATTAAAAAAAGGGTAAGAAGGACATTAATCATACATGAAAACATTTTTAGAAAATATGGAAATGGATGATAACAATAACCCTAGTAAATACTTACGAATAAACAATCTCAGTTAAGAACGAGATTGGAATAGTTATCCCTTACCTTATGTCCAATATGCTTCATATGTATCCCAAACTCCTGTATAATGATTTAAATAATGTCATCGACTTATTATGGAATAATATTAATTGTTATTATATCATATATTGTTCACTTAGGTATTTATATTACCCGTTCATTTGTCAATTCCATGTTAACGTAGCATTTTGGGTAAAATTGTTTCATTTATCGTACATGTTTGGACTTTTTGTTCTTGACATTATTATTACTTATATCAGGATTTACTTAGTCCATAATTTAAAACATGATTTATATATATCATATATATTCATTATATATATATATAATAGACAGTTAAATGAAATGAAACACACTGTTCATGGAGACGGTAGGTCGTACGTACGCATGAACGTTGTTTTCCTTTCTTTATTGACTTGAATAGAAGTAAGTAGATGAAATATATATATATATACATAAATCCAGTAGCTTCATTATGTAATATATATCATTATTATTCATTATATATACTTTATAATCATTCTTGAATGGTTAATCATGGGTAATGAATCTCATCGCGTCATGGAGACGGTAGTCCGTACGTACGCACGAGCGATGATATCATTCCCATGATCGTGGAATTGTATTGAAATGTATGTATAATATTTCAGAATAAATATCACTTTACAATAATCAGATATGGTTATTTATTTACACCATTATACCCATCTATGTAAGGTGGTGGTCGAAAACAAATTACACCACGGCGTAGAGAAAGTATTTTGTACGTACGCACGCGTGATGATTTTGTTTTCCATAGTATGGATAGATGGTGAAATAGGTTTGTTTAATACTTATAATAACATATCCGTATATGAGTTATATTTATGTCATTACTTCATAATGAAACAATTAAATAAGAATAAGTAGAAGAAGAAATAAAGTTGAAAGAATCGGTAATGGACATTACCTCTTCTTTGAAGCGCCTCTTCTTAGCCTCCTCTTTGGGAACTAAATATGGTCATTGAAGAATACCAGAAGCTCTAGGATGTTTCTAGGGAAGTGGATAAGAGAAATTGTCAGGGGTTGACCGATATTTAAGGCTCAAAGTGGTGAGAGGAGGAGAGGGAGGAGGTGCCCTTTTATAAGGGAGGCGAGGGGCACCTTTGGGAAAACTATAAATATTATTTTATTATAAAGTAATATTCGATTTTAAATAGCTCCAAATTGATTTATTTTAAATCTAAGGTGGGGATGAGTCAAAATAATTTCATCCAATAGAATTTATACAAGTTTAAGTTTCTATTTTAACCTTATAATTTATATTTAACTTTAAGTTAGATAATTTAACTTTTACCGTGTCTTCTTGTTTGCTTACACTATAATGTTAATAAACTTAATATGATAATCCAAAATAACCCCAAGTTGTTTATTATTAATATATATAACCTTATCAAAGTCATTTGTTCAAGACTTATATTTTTAAGAATAAAATAACAATTAATAATATAATATTTGTTTTAAAAACTATTTTCTGTCAATTTTGACACTATTTGGTAATTGATTTTTATAAAAAACATAATAGAATGATTATTTCTAAAGAAGTTAATTAAATCAATACTAACATGTCATATTAACCTAGAAAATTAGTTTAATTCATAAAAAGTCTTAAATTACATTTATTTGAGTATTTATAACATCAATTATGTTAATATTTTATTAATAAGATAATTATTGCATCATCATTGTGTCATAAATAAATTTAATTATTTAATGTATAAAAATTAAAAATAAAATACCATTAGGTAGGAAATATTTTTATCTTTCTAAATAATATTTATAGTCGAATTTATCTTATGTATAACCCAATATTAAAAATTAATTAGTTATTAAACTTTGATTTTAACTATTTTAACCCTTCTTTAAATAAATTAGTAATAAATGTACTAATCTAATCCAAGTGGACCTAAATGGTAATATTTTATTCCTAATGTTGTTTAGGGTCTAATTACACTTATCCAATAGAATTAGGACGTGTTTCAGGGTAATAATAATATCATTTTTACCCTTAATTACCCTATTTACTTTTAACTGTGGTAAATAAAAGTAAAAAGTTACGATTCACCAAAAAATATTTTTATCTCATTGAACCACATTTTAGTCCTTGATATTAACCATGTCTCTAGGATTTTTGAAATTCCACTCACATAAGTGGTAAAATTATGTATTATGTGAATTTCCAAATTCTCCTAGGAGGTGGGTAAAAGACGGTGAAAAGTTCAATAAAAGTTTTATATATCTAAAATTATTATAAAATGAATCCAATGAATTAAATTGAACTTATATAGGTATTATGTATCAATTTTGACCTAAAATAAATTTAAATAAAATAAATAATTATTTAAATAAAAAGTCGGTTTTTAAATAGTAACCTAGTGTTTTCACAATTCATCAAAAATTGAATGTTTTCAGAAAAATACCAAAAATTCACCCTAGGCTAATTTTGATTTTCCGAATCCAAAAATTATGTCCATTTATAAAGATAAAATTTATAAAATATTAAAAAGTGGGTATTACTATTCATAATGGCTAGTTTATATAACATATCATTGTTTAGTAAAACTCGGTATTGCGTACAACAAAAGCTATCATGGAAGGTCGCGATTGCGTGTAATGCAATCCAAGTCAGGGATGCTTGTAGTGAAAGCTCCTTTTGGTGTAGTGTAAAAAAAAAGACATAAATAAAATTAAAAATAATATATTTTTCATAAAATCTCGGGGTGTTACATTCTACCCCCCTTAAAATAAATTTCTCCCTCAAAATTCGTCTGTGTTATAAATGGTTTACTACTCGAAAGATTCTTTAATAGAAACTGACATCGTAAAAAAAGAATACCAAAACCAATATTTAAAAACTAAAGTTAGAAATGTAACGGTTACTAAAATTAACTAATCACTGGGATTCCACATAGGAGAACATAGGTGAAAATATGGATATAGAAGAGAAATCTAACCATCATGTTCTGATGGAGAATGGTAGAGAACATGGAACTGAAAAGGCCAACAATCACGAAGCTATATATTTTTGATGATTTAAGGTACCATCTAATTCATCAGATATAAGGAAACTTGGACAACATTTTTTGTTTTCAAGATCATTTCCCTAAAGTTGAATAAATTGGAATTAGAAGAAATACTTTCTTGATTTTGGTACAGTCACACCGTTAGTCGTTCCTTGGACAATTTCCACTTCATATCTTAAATAAATGAAGTTGAATTTGTCATTCATGAAGTGTTATCTTATCATGTGATAGAATGATGGGTCATTCTATCTGTCTCAAACAAAAGGTTAGAAAATGTTATAAAAAATACATAAGTCTATCTATAGTGAGATTAATCATATATAGTTCCAAAAATGGACTTATACTTCATATATCATACTGCTTAATATAATAAAACTGGTTTCTACTAAACAGGGAATTCCTGTAGGGAAGTGGTAGGTGATAAAGGCCTGTTGCACTTCAGTTGTGGGTTCGATTCCCACAGCATTGTCCGACGTGACGAGTTATCACCCGTCCTGCAGGTTGTCCTTTTTCAAAAAATACATTATTATAACACTAGATAAATAATATCGAAAAAAAATTCTAGCCTTAAACAATTCTATCTGATGTCCAACATAATCCATTCCAACCATTAAGCTTATCGAAAATACTTCTATCCAATCTCATAGTGAAAAGAAAATGATTGCTTGAGAGGTCACAGAACAAGCACATGAATACCATAATTTATCCCCCATATATCATACGATATATTTTATTGGTCACATTCCAAACATTCGAAGGCCTTAATCATGTATTCACTTGAAAAATGAATGCCCATTGAACCCTAGTGAAAACATGAATGCAGTCAAAAGTTAACACTTTCCACATACCAAAATCCCCAAAATTCTATATACTCAAACCATGATATCACTTAGTCCTTACATTAATCATGAGCTCATTAATACTATCAAACAACTCATTATCTCCTTATCCATTCATTATGCACATATCATCTACCTTCTAAAAATATTTGAATAGCCTTTCATGGTTACCGGTACTTTCAAAACTCAAGGAAAGGCAATAGTGTATCAATCCTTAGATTTTTTTCTTTATTCCATAGAACCATACATTATTTTTGATAAACATGCAATCATTACACTACCTTATTAAACCATTGATTGAGCTTCAACAATTCATTTATCTAACATATCATTTGTAGTCTCTTCATCATCATCAATATAAATACTATACATTCTTCCATGATGATTCTTTTCATAAGACTTTACCTTAGGGAATTGGTTTGCATAATGCCCGTAAATTCCACATTTAAAACATTTAAACATTGTTGATGTCTTATAAATACCATTATCCTTTTCCATGGTGTTAACTAAACCTTTTCCTTTGCAATTACTAGCTTTGAGTCCTCCTTTTCCAAACCCAAAGAATCTTTCAGTTCTTTTGAAAAATTCTCCCTGATGCCTCTTCCCACATGATTTACATGAGGGGAATTGAACTTTCTTTCCTCTATGATCATCATGAAACTCCATTTTTCTCTTATTAGATGAGTGAGGAAACATACCAAAGTTGAGATTATTGATCATATTATGAGATTTCTGATTAGGCATAATAATTATATGTGGACCTCTAGATCCAATTTCATTTGTTTTCTCATGAAGAATATCATTCCATTGTCCTTCATATCCTCCATTATCGTGAATCTTCATGTTTCCAGCCATTTTCTAAAACCCAAAAAGAATAGTTCGAGAGGAAAAAATCATTCTAGGAAAACAAGATAATAAAGGGGGAGTACCTTCAATATCTAACATATTAGGTTTAATTCTAATATTGTCAGCGCAATTCTAGGACTATAACCTATACGTATACTTAACCTTAGGGTCATCCCTAGACATACCTTAGAAATATCTCTAGGGATCTCACTAAAGTTTTCACATCCTAGTTTCCAAAGTCTAACTAAACCTTTCCTCTGATACCAACTGTAGAGACACAAAGCTTGACGTACATGGACATTACATTACTTTTTTGAAATACTTAATACCCAACAAAAATAGACACACAAGGACCGTAATAGTTTAGTGTCTTTGGAAACTCAGAAAATAATCTTCTAATCATGGTGAAAGATCTTCAACATCTCTCATAAAGATATTCCCCTTTTTGTTTTCTTACCAAAAACCTTTATTTAAATCCTGGGGAAAAGAAAACATATAAAGGGTGAGCTCAAATGCTTAGTAAGGTTAATCATAGAGAACATAGAACAATCCATAAACATTTGAATGCAAAAACATGAACATAACATCTAAACATCAAAATCATGAGCAACGACATAAATCTTGGAAGTACATAAAGCATAGATCATAAAGGAACATTATTCATGATAAAATAGCCTGGTAATAAAACATTTAATTGTGGAATCCATTAATCACAAGTTATTATTTCCATAGTATCCAAGGCATTGCTTACAAGACCATCTTAGTGGACAAAGTCCCATTCTGAATTGAGTTCACTCCTTGTTTCAGTCCTATAACACTGAACCAGATTAACTTACCATTCCAGCCATGTCTATCTCATGAGATATAAATCTTTACCCAATGTATTGGAGGGAGATAAAGGTCCCACTCATCTCATAATTAAATCATTCTTTCATCTGCCACAAAATCATAAATCATACATCATATCATAACTCATGAAATAGAATGGGATTCTTAAACATCATGTCATCGTAACAAAATCCATATAAAAAAATGGATATCATTTCATCATCAGTAAAATCAATACATTTAAATAATGGAGACATTATACTTGAAAAATAAACATATTAAATAATGTCATTTTAGATGGAAAGTATTTTTGATAAAACACTTGAAAGAATTTTTGAGGAAAATATCCTTTCTTCTTCAAAATCATTTTCTTTTCACAAAATTCCATGAAATTTTAAAAGAAAAGGGTTTTGTTGAAAATAATAATGCAATATTTTAGAGGAAGCTTCATGAAAATGAGGCTTTATGAAACCGTAAAAATACGTTCACACCGTATAAGTTAAAAATAACATTCTCCCCGTACTTTTGAGAGAAAAGTCAAAAAGTTCCTTATGTGATAAACAAAAGTAAGATTCCTTTCATAATAAGTGGTAAAATTAAAAAATGGGTAATAAGGACATTAATAATACATGAATTTTTTTTTGGAAAACATGGACATTGATGATAACAATAACCCTAGTAAATACTTACAAATAAACAATCTCGGTTAAGAATGAGATTGGAATAGTTATCCCTTACCTTATGTCCAATATGCTTCATATGTATCTGAACCTCCTGTATAATGATTTAAATAATGTAATTGACTTATTATGGAATAATATTCATTGTTATTATATCATATATGGTTCACTTAGGTATTTATATTACCCGTTCATTTGTCAATTCCATGTTAACGTAGCATTTTAGTTAAAATTGTTTCATTTATCGTACGTGTTTGGACTTTTTGTTCTTGATATTATTATTACATATATCAGGATTTACTTAATTCCATAATTTAAAACATGATTTATATATATCATATATATTCAGTATATATATATATATAATAGACAGTTAAATGAAATGAAACACACCGTTCATGGAGACGGTAGGTCGTACGTACGCATGAACGTTGTTTTCCTTTCTTTATTGACTTGAATGGAAGTAAGTAGATGACATATATATATATACATAAATCCATTAGCTTAAATATGTAATATATATCATTATTATTCATTATATATACTTTATAATCATTCTTGAATGGTTAATCATGGATAATGAATCTCATCGCGTCATTGAGACGGTAGTCCGTACGTACGCACGAGCGATGATATCATTCCCATGATCATGGAATTGTATTGAAATGTATGTATAATATTTCAGAATCAATATCACTTTACAATAATCATATATTTTTATTTATTTACACCATTATACCCATCTAAGTAAGGTGGTGGTAAAAAACAAATTACACCACGGTGTAGAGACGGTATTCCGTACGTACCCGCGCGCGGTGATTTTGTTTTCCGTAGTATGGATAGATGATGAAATAGGGTTTATTCTTACATATAATAACATATAAGTATATTATTGATACTTATGTTACTAATTCATAATGGAATAACTAAAGAAGAAGAAGTAGAAGAAAAAATAAAGTTGAATGAATCGGTAACAGACATTACCTCTTCTTTGAAGCGCCTCTTCTTAACCTCCTCTTTGGGCACTAAAGATGTTCTTTGAAGAAGACCATAACCTCTAGGATGTTTCTATGGAAGTGGAGATGAGACATTGGCAGGGGTTGGCCGATCTTGAAGGCAAAAAGTGGTGTGAGGAGGAGAGGGAGGAGGTGCCTTTTTATAAGGGAGGAGAGGGGCACCTTTGGAAAAACTATAAATATTATTTTATTATAAAGTCATATTCGGTTTTTAAAAGCTCCTAATTTATTTATTTCGAAGATAAGGTTGGTATGGGTCTAAATACTCTCATCCAAAATAATTTATACTATTTTAGGTTTCTATTTTTACCTTACCATTTAGATTTAGTTTTAAGTTAGATAATTTAACTTTTACCGTGTCTTCTTGTTTTTCTACACTATAAGGATAATAAACTTACAATAACAAGCCAAACGAACCCCAAGTTGTTTATTATTAATATATGTAACCTTATCTAAGTCATTTGGATGAACCTTTAGGAATAAAAGAACAATTAATAATATAATATTTGATTTCAAAACTATTTTAGATCAATTTTGACACTACTTGGTAATTGATTTTTGTGAAAATCATAATAGAATGATTAGTTCAAAAAAAGTTATTTACATCAATTCTAACATGTCATATTAACCTATAAAATTAGTGTAATTCATAAAAAGTCTAAATTACATTTATTTGAGTATTTATAACATCAATTATGTTAATATTTTATTAATAAGATAATTACTGAATCATCATTGTGTCATAAATAAATTAAATTATTTAATGTCTAAAAATTATAAATAAAATACCATTAGGTAGGAAACCTTTTTATATTTTTAATTAATATTTATAGTCGAATTTATCTTATGTATAACCCTATATTAAAAATGAATTAGTTATTAAACTTTGATTTTAACTATTTTAACCCTTCTTTAAATAAATTAATAATAAATGTCCTAATCTAATCCAAGTAGAAATAAATGGTCATATGTTATTCCTAAGTTTGTTTTGTTTCGAATTACACTTATCCAATAGAATTAGGACATGTGTTGGGGTAAAAATAATATCATTTTTACCCTTAATTACCATATTTACTTTTAATTGTGGTAAATAAAAGTAAAAAGTTACTATTCACAAAAAATTATTTGCATCCCATTGAACCAAATTTTAGTCCTTGATATTAACAGTGTCTCTCGGATTTTCGAAATTCCACTCACAGAAGCGGTAAAATTACGTTTTATGTGAATTTCGAAATTCTCCTAGGAGGTGGGTAAAAGACGGTAAAAGTTCAATAAAATTTTTATATATCTAAAATTATTATAAAATGACTCCAATGAATTACATTGAACTTATATAGGTATTATGTATCAATTCTAAACTGAAATAAATTTAATTAAGATAAATAATTATTTAAATAAAAAGTCGGTTTTTAAATAGTAACCTAGTGTTTTCACTATTCATCAAAAATTGAATGTTTTCAGAAAAATACCAAAACTTCACCCTAGGCTAATTTCGATATTCCGAATCCAAAAATGAAGTCCATTTAGAAAGATAAAATTTATAAAATTTTAAAAAGTAGGTATTACTATTCATAACGGTTAGTTTATATAACATATCGTTGTTTAGTGAAACTCGGTATTGCGTACAACACAAGCTATCGTGGAAGGTCGTGATTGTGTGTAACGCAAGCCAAGATAGGGATGCATGGAGTTTAAGATCCTTTTGGTGTAGTGTAAAACACAAGACATTAATAAAATTAAAAAGATTATTTTTCATAAAATATCGGGGTGTTGCAATACCTTCGGTGAAAAGTGAGATTCATCTGCGGGTGAAAGTTGGGATTCAACAGAGCATCTACATACAACGGAGGATGAATTCATTATTGATAATGAAGAGACCTAAAGATATATAAACTATTAGTGGATCCTTTCTAAAGTAGTGAGAAAAAGATGAGGAAGAAGTTGATCCTCTCCACCGGTAGTGAGGCAGAGAGAGAAAAACAGGGATTGACCCTTAGGAAAGTAGTGAGCTGACCCTAAACCTTGTAAAGTCAGTGAGACTAGGCATAGAAGTGATCTAGGCCGATCCTAGTAATTAGTAGTGTGCTTCAGTGGATTTGGTATAGCAGCACATCACCATTGTATTCTCCTTGGACGTAGCCCAGTGAGGGTGAACCATGTAAAAATCTATGTGTCTGCCTGCTTGCTTCAGTGCATTGCATTTAAAGAATCATCATCAGATAAATAATAAAATAATTGGTCATAATAAACACACAAGTGAAAACAAAGTTACCCTTGTAATAAAGAGGTCAAGATCCAGTGGTGCAGGAAGAATTTTGAAAAAGAATATCCATACCCGGATTCACCCCCCCCCCCCTCTCAGGGTATATAGGCCCCTATTGGTCCTAACAATTCTATAAATCTCATTGAGGTGTAATTTCAAGATACTTGAAACCTCTTTTTTCTATTAGAATTATTATCCCAAATTTCCCCTTTATGATCCTAAACACATCAAGTTATCATTATTTTATCCAAATAGACCAACTCTACTGTTAAATTGAAGGTATCTATATCCATACACATCTAAGAGCCATTCCTTGTAGAAAATATTTCGTCCAAATGGACCAACTCTAGTGTATGGTGATGAAACATATTCTTATAACTATCTATAATCCATGTACATTATGAAACATCACTAACACTAGTGACTATGAATCATGGTTAATCTAACTCATATGAGATCAAAATTCAAGTGGATTCATGTTATCCTACAATTTCTCAATCATATTTCTTTGATGAGAATAAGTTTACAATTAGAGTATATGAGAAAATGATAAATTATTGAGAACAAATATATTTTCATTTATTAAACCAAAATATAGAATACCATCCATAATCTGAAGTCTCTATCATTCCAAATATGAGATGGGGAAAATAGTATATTATTACAAGGAAAATTTCAATAGATTTAAAAGGATGAGTTGTTTCTTTTTCAGAATCATTCAAAAATTGGTGTAGTCTATCAAATTTTTAGTATTTTCTTATTACTATAGGATTCAAGTCTTATTCACTTACATTTAAATCCATATTTTCGTTCCCAACCTATTTAACAAGCATTTTTTCTCTTCCATATTATTTTCATAAATATCTAGTTCTTGTCCAAAATAGTCCAATTCTTGGTGGAGACTATTAGACTCATGGAAAAGACATTCTTCTTGGGGCCTTGTTTCTATGGCACAATCTTTTTTCTCTAAGGGCACTCGAACATGTTAATAGGATTTGTTAATTATTACATATCTCTTCACAATAAATTGGCCGGTGTATTTTCAAGTGGAGATCTGAAATTAATGTTCTTTTTTTCACACTAATGTAACTTTTATTTCCTTTAACCTAGTATAGTCTACACATTAGTTATACCCACCAAATCTTAGAGTAATAAACATATAGTGGAGGAGATTTTTCTGATCATTGAGTTCCCTTAAATGAGCCTCATAGATCATCACTATGATCCTTTTCAACACTAACAATCATATTTTTTTAAAACATAGATATCTTTAGAGACTAAAAGAATGTGGTATATATTGGCCTGTAATCTGAAACTAGGTAACTTGATGATGATTCAATCTTAACACCACTTGAATGAGTTGGCCACATAGCATCTGATTTCCCTATTATTTCTACCAGTTGAGATGTCAAAGTAGTGACACCTCAAAATTTATAAGACTATACCATCATGTATGAAATGGATTCTCAAATTATGTTAGTGGTTGGTTGGAAAAAAAGTTATACTTTCAGATAGATATAAACTTACTTTCAACTGCTGAAGAAGTGACTTCTACGACTATCATTGCCATGTCATAGGGAACATATATTCCATCCACATGTGGGAATTTTGATGGAAAATCCTAATAGGTCATTTCCATTATCATATTAATTGTATCCCCCATTGTGGTAATAGTCTTATAAGTTATTTTTGACCCAATCCTTTTTGGGTTGAAAACATTGACTGTTATTTATGTAATTTGATATAATTCAACATAGTTATAGAGAAAATCAATAAATTTCATGTTCCCCAAACTTCATGAAATAAAATAATTAATTTAATTATAATAAATTGATAATTATTACAGTCCTCCCTATGGAAAAACCAACTTCAATCCTATAGGTATCCCCATTATAAGGAAAAGGAAAATATTCTCTTGGAACTTTGGTGCTCTTAAATCTAAGACCCTTATAGGATCATTTACCATCATTTGTTCGACAGTGATATGGTCTCACACAACATGATTCTTTCCTTCTTATGTCTCTCCCACTATTGTTCCCATAGAGACCCCTTATGATGGGATAGGGACTCTATGTACATGGGGAATCAGTGTCTTAAAATTCTTATATGTTTTGGTAGCACCCGCTACTCTCTGTGCTATAGGAGGAATTATTGGTATTGTCAGGTCCTCAATTGGTCCCAACCTCCTTGGAATCTCTCACATTTTCAAATTTTTGGTTGTTATTTATGAGAGCATGGAGGTTTCACTCTTTCTAGTTTTTGGTAGTCATGAAAAAATGGAACTTTTTCCTACCTCTACATAAATTAACTTATTTGAAAGTATTGACTAAAAATAATTGACATATGGGTGAGAATAAATAACACTCACTCATTATTTCTGATTGAAGGGATATTTTCACGGATTTCTATTTCATACACCTAGTGGTATCTTATATGAATAATATTATGGGAGGATCATCTAGTGGTGATGGAGGTGGAAAAAATAACTCATGGATAGTATTTACTACCCTCATAATCTCTATCAAGTCAGGATATCCTTCTTATATGACCCCTTCACTAGAAGGTGAATTCACTCTTATTATCATTCCCCTTTCAGTATATTTCATGGAATTCATAGATTATCAATTGCCTCCAGCCACTGATAAAAGTTCAAGAAGGCTGATAGCCATATTAATAGTGAAAATACAATTGCAATGGAAATATATTTTTCCTCTTCCTTGGTAGTTCCACCACTCTCATCATAAGTTTCCTACTGTCATGATGTTAACATCTTGATAACTTTATATATACAGTAAATTATACTCTTAATGGAATGGATTGAGGAATCCATGTCCCCTATATAGGTTCCAACCTCTTAAGGATGATCTTCTAAAGAAATATTCATGGGATTAGATTCATATCCAAAATCCTTCAAGTCAATATCTTCTATTAAGAGCACCTTCTAGGATATTTAGCATATTATCTCTTTCTCTATATATCCTACTCTATTTAGGAAACAAAAAATTCCTCCATGATGTTCATTGATAAAAATTAAGGTTCCCTGCATGTTGAGGGACTATGATCCATGTTACTTGCGTTATTTCTCAGCTTCTCCATCAACAAAGTATTTTTTAGAGTTTTTAATTAAAGAGGCCTCATTATATCTGTCAATGGATCATGGTCCTCTTCCTCAAATACTTATGGACCCTCGACTAAGGACACTAGTTCATAAAACGTTCCTCAAAGATATGAGTGAATCCAAGACTCCGTATAGTTCATTACAGGCATAAAAAACATCAGTTGGTGGAATTTCCACCTAGATACATGTCTCATATCATGTGGACATCATCCAAAGATGATTTGAAACCATAAATGCTTCTCATTTTTGTATTCTAATTGAAGGATCCTGACATATTATATAGACATTGAAGAATTATTTCCCAAAATATAAAGATAAAACACCCCTCATAGATTAGCTATCCATCAATCCTGCCAACTAATATGCCTTCACTCAAGTATATGAGGTTCCCTAGGGATATATGAACGTCATATATGTTTTCAAACATAGTTTCAATCAAGGTTATATTGCATATGAAGATAGAGTGATCATGTTTATTTAATATATTCTTATTTTCCATATCCGATAATAATGGAAATTATAATCTTCTTATGCATTCAATATATGTCCTAAATCTGGCATCTTGGATTGGATAGTGATTTATAAATTCATATCCCCCATGTGAGCTACTATCCAAATCGATAGGACTAATAATGAGACAAAAATCCAAAAAATGGCCTTTACCCTACTGATATATACAAGGTAATGATAAATATTTTCCATAAGTGGGACCTCCATGTTGATACACATCCTAGTCGCTAGCTAAGCAGCCATTATAAAGGTCATGGCACTGACCCTGGTATGGGACTCATAGACCGATATCCCGAATCCCCTAAGGAACATGGAAATGATTGATTACATTCATACTAGCCAATCAATCCTAGGATCCACATAAAACCCCCACTTTGGGAAATTTATTTCCCCCAACATTTACCAATATACATCTATATGTTCATGGATTTTGCGAGTCAGACAAGTCCTTGGCCTCATCACTATCAACACATGATCATTTAGAGTGACGAATTCCTAATCCCAATCCTGGAAAGCAATATCAATATTGGGATGGACCTTCTACTCCCCAGGATATTTTTCACTATTATAAGAATCTCCATAGAAATCGGGGGCGTCCTCTTTGCATCACCCCGTAAAGAGAAAGTGGGAGGAACACATCACACATTTCCCCCAATATAGGCATCCCTATGATTATAAGAACATCCTAAATATTGATGTCAACCTCCCCAGGAAATAGATGAAACATATTTGTATCTTGACTCTATATACTAATAATGTATGGTAGAATATGCTTGTTGTGTGGAGAGAATAATTATGATACCCAGGTAAGCTCATATATTCTTACTACTTTCAACTCCTATTGTAATTATTCATATCTCACGAGTACCCAAAAGTCCCATCCACAATCCATACCAAATGATTCCCCAGGGGGGAGATTCCACCCCAATTACCATCTTATCTTCTCATTATCCTTGTCCATTTTCAATATTGATCCATAGTTGTAGATATCCATCCCCTACATTTGATGGTATTCATCTAACATCATGGGATTATATTCAATGAAATACCCTTCAAAGTGATCTTCAATGATTAATATCCCCTTAGATAAGATTTTTCTCAAGGTTTCTCTTGATAGGGATTTATCTAGGTGATAGGGTGATTTCCAAGACATGATTAATCTGTGGGTATGTTTATCAACAACCCCAAACCATAAATAAAAAACAATATATAATCCCAATTACAAAAACATAGGATCTCCAAAGTCAAATGATGTCTTGAGTGCACACTTTATCATATATCAGCTTCGACACACTCCAACTTGGAATTCCTATTATCCTCAGTATCCTAAGGGATATACATTGGAGTAATTTTATTTTGGAATTAATATTTCATTATATTTTAGAATATTTGGAGAAATTTTGATTGATTATAAAATCTTGGGTAGTTCTTTTGATGCTATATGAACTGTATAGCGCCTATATCACTACACAAGCCACCTGGTTCCTATGTGGGTGCATAAGTATCACTTAAATAAATAGGTTTCAATTACCACATATCAAGTGATTATTATATCCATATTTATTTATAAAAACATCATACATAAACCATATATATTATGGAAAATGAGTGTAATATTTCATACTCTGAGCTAACTATAATGTACTTTAGACATAACATGAAAAATAAAGAGGCTCAGTTCCCTTTATATAGCGGTGGAACCTTTACATTGTAAAATAAAAATAACCAATGCAAGCCACATATAATCTAGATAATTGGAATATCTTTATTTTGATCAATCCTCAATCAAAGGTGGGAGTTTTTTGGGGCTTCAAAAGTTGCATAGATTTTAGGAAATCATTGGAAAGTGGTTAAGTGATCAAATAAAAGCTCAACATGGTGAAAATACAAAAACAATTATCAAAGGTAAGGATTCCTCATTGAAAATTTATCACATAATGAGGACACTAAGGCACCTTATAAATCATTTTACCCATTAAAAAGTGATTCTTTAATCATTATGTTCCTTGCCCTCCTATGAAGCACCATTATTTATGGTGTTAAGGCATAAATATTAGGCCTACCATGAAGGAATGTGGTTTTTGGTTATGAGGAATCATTTTTGGTATTACTACAATGTTTCATCATTGGATATGAATAGGAATATTTTTTTGGGCCTCCCATTATGAATTTTCAATTATGGATGATAGGATAGGATTTTGAGCACCTCTCAGAGCAGTTCACAAGCATCACTAAACATTGAGAATCCCCTTTATGAACCACCACATGGACACCCATATTGGGAAATTATTTACCTTGGGTTTACTATAAATACCTTAATCCTTATGTAAATATAACATTCATAACATATATGGAAGATATAAAGAGACAGTTACATAAATCCATGAATATTTCATGAAACGTAGGTGAGAGCTCTTCCTTCATGAAATAAATTCAAAAAAATCCATAATAGGTAAAAGAAAGTATTAAATAATGGAAAATTTATTTAAAAATAAATCTCAGGAACCATATCCTTTATAGAGGTGCTCTGTGAAGCCACATAATGATGCCACTCAGAGAACAGAATCTAAAAATCATCTCTTTTGCAAAGGTTCTTTAAGAGACCATCCCAGAAAAACATTATGAATCTGGTTTTTAGAGGGTTGTTTTAAAATTATTCTTTTCTGAGTATCCTTAAAATAAAAATTACTCATAAAGACCATATCCTTTTTCATAGATCATATGTTATCCTATGTAGCATTTAATGTTTTGTGAACTATGTATTAATTAATATTCCTACAATTCT
The DNA here is from genome assembly GCA_963277665.1 of Viscum album. Lineage (NCBI taxonomy): Eukaryota > Viridiplantae > Streptophyta > Magnoliopsida > Santalales > Viscaceae > Viscum > Viscum album. The sequence continues at coordinate 363,746,030 of OY728162.1, read as the reverse complement.
ATTCTCAGTTGAATCCTATTTTATAGTATTTGGACCTTTTATGGATATTTCTCAATGTAATAAAATAATTACCAAGTGTAATTTTCCAATATCCTTCCCCCATGAGGCTATTTCCCTTTTGATTCCACTCATCTATGTGGTATTATAACCAAAATAAAAATGATTGATTCTAGAACATTATATGAAAGAATATTTCTCTTTTATATTTTTGTCACTCTTTCTCTCAACTACACCTAGGGTTTTCTCCTGAAACCCTTTCATAGTGTTGGTGGAGGCGCATCTAGTCATCATTCTTCTTCTTTATTCTTTCTTGTTTTCTTCTTCTTCTTCTTCTTCTTATTATTCTCCCTTTTCGCCTCCTATTTCATTCTTATGAACCAGATTACATTGTTTTATACGTGTTCTCTACCCCCTATGATGCTTTAATTGTTTTTATTAACCCTGTATTACATATTCCTCATCTAGTCATGATCCCTAATCCTCTCTTGGATACAGATTCCATGTATTATGTCATCCATTTTAAGTTTCCCTATCACACTCTTGGTTTATAGGTAAGATGTAAAATATGGATATTTTCTAGGATATCTTATGTGTTGTATTTGTTGATGTATTTGGATCTTGGTAGTGTCCATTCTATCATAGGTAAGAACTAGTCCATCTGCCTAGCATCGTACTTCTATTTTCTCCATTAATCATTTCATTTGGTATACTCATGGGTGAGGATCCTTTTAGGACAATTTATTTTTATGTTTTTTGGTTATATTATTTTGTTTTTGTATGTGTTCCTATTTATTTTTCTTTCCTTCTGAGCTTGATTTCCTTGAGTTTTTTTATTGCGGGATTATTTTTGGTGTTCTGGTTTTCAATTAGTTTGTTTAACTATGATTTTTTCCAATGTTTATTATCGCTGATTGGAGGTTATGATGAAAAATTACTAGCATTCTATTTTCATTGATGATGATGTTATTACATGAAGGTTTTGTGGCTGGTTTCCTCGTGAATCATGTCCTGGTTCCAATGGTGATGAGTTCAATGATGAAATTAGTGATGGGATTAGTTATGGACACAATTTTTGATTTATGTGTTGATAATAATGTTGGCTAATGTGAACCAGGTCCATCTATAAAGTGTTTCTTTGAGCTCTATGATTTGAATGATCCATTCAACCTCAAGTGATTCACATTATATACTAGTTACCATTAATTTTAAATTTTAAATAATTATTATGTTTGATTTTTGTATTTTTTGGAAATTTTTTGAAGTGTTTTGGATTAGAAAATGGTTGTTTGGGTTCCCACTTAACACTAAAAAATTGGTTTTATTCAAATTATAAATAATAAAGGATCTTAAGGGAAGATTCCTGAACATTCTTAAGTCACCATAAATTAGTTTTAAACCTGACATGTACCCCATGAGATCTTAACTTTGGCCTCCTCTAAACTGGTGTATCCCCCAACTCATCCTTCAAAGGTCCATATTCCCAAAAAAAGTATTTCCCAAAGAAACACAATCATAAGCCCCATATATTTACCAGGTTTTACTCTCTCATGTAATACAGTTTATCTTATATTATCTCTTATTTCTCACACTGAGGATGACTCACATGGTGTTAGAGGTTTAGTTGATTGTTTAATTAAGTGTAATTAATATAAGTTACAGGGATCATATGTTTTTTTATTTTAAGAATCTGAAATTCATAGTGCACATATTTACTATATGACTTTAAATTGTATGATAAAATCTTTTCATATGAACTTAAACTATGAAACTCAATCTATGTGGGCTTGAATTCCTATTTCAATGGGATATTTAAGACGCATATTTGATGTCAAATTCCTATATTGAAAAATATCTTATTTAGATTGGACCGTACTTATAATGATGTTATTCCCCCACAAAGAGATCTAAATTACATATGGATAATCATCATATCGTACTCATTTATAGATCCAACAATATATCTCATAGGACCAAATTCCCAATGAACTAAAACTACTCTCGTTAAAACATATTCCCTTCAAAACCAATCGGGAAGTTACTCTCATGTGTAATTGTCACACCAACCATTGAAAAGAATCTTTCACACAATAGTCTAATATATATGTTGTAAACTACTTGGAATCAATCCTTTTCATAGAACATTAAAAGTTACAAAATGTCTCATTAAGTGGAACTATACATTGTGGGTTCATATTTTCCTAATAGGGATTTATAGGAATCCCCTTCCACAAACTTGATACCAACTCTACAAATACCATTTCCATACTAGATAGAAATAAACCCTAAAGTGCATTGATATGTGGATTTAAATCATATAATCCTAATTAATCATCACTAATAAGTAAATTGATGGTGTATAGGTTATAATACATATAATTGATCACATAAACACAAGGTTTTTATTAGATCATTGTAACAGGGGTAACTAGTCCCATGGAGGATTTGATAAGGATTCATCTATGAGTTCCAAAGTAAGAAAAAATTCAACATAAAGGGTGAGACAATCCCAAAAACCCATCTTCTTGACCAATTTTCATTTTTAAAATTCACTCACAAGACACCCTATTGACCACCTGCCTTTAGAAAATTGGCCTGCAACATCATTCACATCAAACTTATTAGATGAAGGAGCCATCTGAGTTTCTATCAGAAATGGAATGGTATACCCAATGTGAAGTAGGTTGAGGACCTTTAAATAGGGGTGGTTCCTCTCCTCATTAAACCACAAGGAACCCATGTGGACCACTTTTATTCCTTATAATAGGCCTTTCTTCATGTGGATTGAACCCCATGGGGGAACTTGTTGGGGCCTGTAGAGATGGATATATTCATAGAAATCATCAAGAATATGTTTTTTAATCCAAGGTAATATAAACATAGTAAAAATATAAATAAAATAGATAATGGAAGGGTTATGAATTGTACATTGATCACATCACAAGTTTTTATAGTCACCATGAAAATAATTTCACATTTTTTAATGTAACTCTTTATTCAAGAAGTTCTTTGGCCACCTGCAAAGAATCATCATTTAAGGAAAAAAGGTGTTAATCATAGTCCTACCATGATGGATCATTTTTGAAAGAGTGGGTTTTCAATTTTTAGATCATCATGAAGGAATTTATTTAGTTATTTGAAAGTTAATTTTTTGGCATACCCTAAATAATTTTCATTTTCATTTCAAATACATAAATTTTTTACTTCCGAGTATAGTATTTCTCAAGAATTTATTTCCACCATAAATATTCTTCCCAAGACACCATATCGGTAGCCATTTTGGGAAATTGGTTACCATGAGTTGCATATAAATACCCCACTCTTTCTCTACAAATACCACACACAATAGACAGAGGATAAATCGAGATACCCTAAAATAAATCCTTGATTTTTTTTTTGAAATCCATGATATAGATCTTCTGTTGTGAAGGAGATTCATGGAAATCCCTCATGTGTAAAAGGAATACTAAAATAACGTAAAATTTATTCATGAATCAGCCAGAAAAAAATATATCATTCATAAAGGTTCTCTATGAAAATACTTTATGAAGATACCCTATAAATCCAACTCATGAAGTGACTCCACAAAGCATCCCCTTCAGGGATGTGCCTTGTGAAACCATCTAGTAAAGAAACCCTTTAAAACTAGTTCATATAGGGGTGGGTCACATAATATACTTTTTGGAGTATACTTAAAACCAAATTTCTACATAAGTCTCATATCCATTTTCATAAAAAATATGTTACCCCCCATAGAATCCAACTCTAAATGAACTTCACATTAATTAATATTTTCAAAAGTATTTACTCAATGGGATCATTCGGTAGATAATTTAAACATCCCATGGCCATTTAAAAATGAAATCAAATAACTGACAGGTGGAATTATCCTATATCCCAAAATCATGAGATCATTTCCCTTTTGATTCCAATCATCTCTCCCAGAATTATTATCAAAAGGTAGGATTTTGATACCCAAACATTCTTCGGCCACCTCCCTTTAGGTGTAAGTCCTTCACAAGTCCCATGAGAACCATAACTTGAGCCTCCTCCTTGTAGTTGTGTGCTTCAAATCTTCATTAAAAGAGAAATATTCCCAAAAAAATTATCCAATGGTGTCACATTAACAAGACAAACACATTTCTCTTATTCCTAGCTCTAATACAAAATAGTTGATCTTTTATTATCTCTTGTTTCTCAAAATAATCATTACTTAGTTAGAAAATGTTCTTTATTTTTTCATTTCATTAAACATAATTAAGATTAATCATAGGGATCAAATTACTATCCTAGTTTCATGATTCTAAACATCATATTATATGTATTTACTTTATGATATTAATCATCATGGAATGGTCTTGTTATAAAACCTCAAATTGTGCATGTCAAACTACATCTGATTTTATTCATGATTTAATGGGATATGTAGGACCCCTTTTGGTGGTCTAAACCAAAAATTCAGTAATATAATCTTATCATTATACCATACTTATGATTATATAATTCCCCCACACAACAATCTAGATTCCTTCAAGAAAATGGTGATAATATCCTCATTTAGAACATATTCCCTAGGATCCACTTAGTGGTCTATAACCGTACCAAAATATCCCACCACATATCACAGGAGGTAATATTCCTTGTAAACCAAACCTACTCTCATTGGAAAATATTCCCATTAAATAAAATTATAAATGGTATCTCATGAATAATCCGTACACTAAACCTTTCAATGAAACATTAAACTACTATTCCACTCTATATGATGTTAAACTACTTGGAATCAATATTTATCACATAACATTAAAAGGTATAATTTACCAATTTAATTGGAATTGATCTACATGGGATCTGATTCCCCTTATAGGGATATATAGGAATCCTCTCCCATTGGATTAATCCTAACTCCACAATAACCAACACCTTCCAATATGTAAATAAACTCTTGTGTGCCCAATTGTGTGTCTTTAAACCAAATCAAACCATTTTAGTATCCCTAATTATTAAATTGATGATGTATAACTTCTACTATAAACAATTTGTTAAATAAACACATGTTTTTGAATATTTCATTAGAAAAGAGGTAACTATTCTCATCCTGTGATTTGATAAGGATTCATGAATACATCTTAAATCTATAAAAGTGTTTCGTAGTATAAAATAATTTCCCCAAAACAGTGAGATGAGCCTGACCTCCCATCCTCTAAAACAACATTCATTTTGAATAGTTGATGGTAAGAAACCTTAGTGACCACTTACCTTTGGAACGAATTCCTGAAAAGACATTCATTCTGAACAATCATGGATAATGGATCCATCATAGTTTCTTTCATAAATAATAACATTTTGTTATTTAAATATTTTTGGATCATTTTTTGCAATGGTATAATAAGGATTATATAAAAACAATCCACAACGTTTAAGGTTTATTTTTATGATAAAATAAATTAAAATATATGTAATATAGGAAATTAAGTAGAAATGAAAATAATTAATGAGTTATTAATATTCATATGAACAAAAAAAACTAAAGTTAGTTACACGTTGTCTTAAAACCCAAGCTAGTTTTCAAAGAATGTAACCATGAATTATGAACATAAGAATATAAATATTATTAGAAAACATGAATGAATAATAAAAATATAAAGAGTCAATATTAATAAGTTATAGACATTAATAAATGAAATAAAATATTTTATAATAAAACACATTTCACAATTTCTAATGGACGATATACATATAAATATTACCCAATCTGTTTTTAGAAAAAACATACCTTGGTAGTGTAATGACCATGTATTGATTACCTAAATGGTATCAAATAATGTTTTGGAAATTCATGAACCATAACTTTTAATGACCAAATGCTATAATAAATGATGGGAGATAAAGTAAATATTGATGGGATATTTTTTCCCCTGGGTAAAAATAAAATAGGTTCAATAAGGTTTGTTCTTAAATTAACATGGCCAAAAGGGTCTTAATAACTTCAAGGACATAACCATGTAACAGAGATGTATGGTAAATAGTAATAAAGATTATTAAATGCATGAGATCACATATACATGGAATAACATGCATTAAATGGACCTAAATGATCCAAAAACCCTTCAATGTGTAAAATACTCGACTACACCTGTATATACAAAAGTTAGGTAATCAAAATAATGCCTAATAATTCTATAGGATGACTCTCCATGTGAAATAATCCAAGATAGAATCTAAAAAAGTACCTTTTATATCCATCAAAATACACTCTAGAAACTGAAAACAAAGGTACCATCCATTCTCCACGCACTAAGTTCATATAACATTCATGCTCAGTCAATTTTCCTTTACCCAGAACATGTACAAATGGGTATAGAGGCTTCATGAAATGGTCTTGTTCATGGTGTGAATTTGATATACCCATTAGGAGGTCACCACCCACCCCTGACTACATATCATAAACTCAAGTGTAATTAAATAAAAGAACAAAGGCTATATTGAATAATAAATCGTGTAAGTACTAACATGTTTTACATACATTAAGACATAACATATACAATTAAATTAGTTAAATACCTATATCTAGAACATCTTTAATGGAAAAACATTTTTCCAGGATTAACCCATATCTGAGATGAATCATAAATGAAGTTATCATGAACCACCCATCTCATTTGGGGAAAGGGAATCATGAATAATAGATTTGGTTTATCCTTGTTAAACATCCCATTAAGAGTAGGGGAATAGGGTATAGTGGAGTCAGTGAGTTGAGAACCCATACCATTCCATAATCTTATCTATAACCAGTAGGTGTACCAAGTTAACATTCTTATATATGCATAATATACACCTTTTAAGTAAAATTACCATACTCATATATCAAATCATTAACATTTCTATAAAATTTAATGGCATTCTAACATAACATGAATAATAATCAAATTATACAATTCAAGAAATATGTACAGATATAAATATGATGGGTATGGTTTGAATTTTAACTTTACTTCAATAAATGACAAGGCCTAATTTGGTATTTACCCGACACGCCTTAAGGGAATAATTGAAAACAAGACATGCCAATATATAAATACAACGAAAATAGTCCAACCCATATCAAATTTTTCTATAAACCATTTCTGGACCACTTTATTAAAAAGAAACCCTTTGGTTTTATATTGATTCACTAGGCCCTACACCAATGTTAACCCAAACCATAATGGATTTTATAGAAGGAAGGTATTTTACTACCAAATTAATTTTTAGTGTAGTTCATTAGAGTTCATGTAATATATCAATCCACCCCTTAAAGCATAGGATAAGCTTAAAACCAAAATAAAATTAGATCTTATATCCTTCATGACATTAATTATGATATCAGAAAAGTCAATTAAGGAAACACTTTAAGATCTCCAAATATAAACATTGATGGACCTAAGACCAAAATAATATTGAAAAATTATAATGATAAATGAATACCTAAATATTAGGAAAAGATTTTTACACTTACTACTATAAAAATAAGTAAATTTTGGGATTAAGGGAAACCTATGACCTGAATTTATCTTAAGAGAGATCATATGACTAGTCAGATCTCTAAGGACCGAGGAAGAAGAAAGTTCCCCTTTTAGAGATTTAAAAGAGAGGAATATCTTGAGAGAGATTAAAATAAGTGTGAATTGGGGTGATTTATAGAGACCCATTAATTTTGAGATTAATTTTAGTTTAAAAATTAATAAAATTTTTATTTTTTTTATCTTGATAAAAGTTCTAGTGGGTCCTAATGAAACTTAATTGGAATTATAGTGGAGTTATAGTGGTATTGGAAGTATCCTCTACCATTCCCACTAGATATTTTGTATACTTTCACTAGGTTTTAAGTGGGAGTTCAACTGATAAGAAGAACCTTCCTCCTCTAACTAATTTCACTTAAATTGTCTTTGTCCCCTCACAAAACCCTTAAAAACTATAAAACTTATAAAATAAATTAATAATTGAATTAAAAATACCAATTTAAATTGATAAGTCACCTATATATGTCTGTTCCTTTAAAATAACCTTACCATTAGGCTTATCATCAATGAGAATCCTAAACAATATTCCAAATGTAATAAGTCCATCCATTGGTTATAAATCTCAAATTCCCACCCCAAAATATCATCTTTGTACTCCTAAATTCATAATTCACTTGAAAATTATGAATAAATTCAAACTGCAATAACTTATGACTTTAGCCAATGATACATATCCGATTATCCACAATGAATGTTTTTTTCACCCAATATTTGTGTTTTGTACACTTTTCTATGATGAACATAATATAATCTATACTAAGAAGACATGCGTTGAGTTGAAAAAAATGGATTACCACATTCGATGATGATGAAAAAAATTAGTTCTCTATTTTCATCATAATTTCTATTATATTGATGGAAATATTTCATTGAAAAATATTTCCCAATCCAATGATGTGGCTGTGAGAACATCTCATTATGAATAGGTCAGACATTCCATCTATTATTGGAGAAAAATTTTCTCCAGACATAAATCCATGTTTTGATACATTAATTACATATTTTAGACTTTAAATTTACCACTTATAAGGAAGTGTTATGGAAATTTATGTGTACCTTTTCAGCATCTTCAATTTGATAGGCCATGTAGCCAAACTGGACACATAAATCCAAATTTTCGGCTATTTGAAGTTTAAATTTAATGATATATTTTTGCAAAATTACATTCTCCTGATATGTCTCGCATATATCTCTATGAATTCCTAATAATATCATGCCTTAATCTACATATACCTTGATGGATCATTCCTAACCTCATGTGCATAGGTGACTCACTCCTATTTTCATTCTCGAATATAGCCGAGCATGCATTCCTTGTATAACTCTACGTTCAAGCTCAGATGAAGCTGCACGTTCCAATATGGAACACCAAAGTACATTGAGTGATTTTAAGTAGTTATCACTCATGGATGGGAACCCAGGCTCTGTATTTCTGATAAAATTACCCCCATACTACCCAGCACAATTTTTAGATGAAGTGTAAACCAAGTGAGGACAGAGTGACATGAATATTTGAGTGCATAAGGACTTGATAGAATAGAACCCTCCATAATGTGATTTTTGAAACAAAAACCTAAGGATGAGAGATAAAAAGTTTCATACCCAAGAACTTCTAATTGTAGTAGGACCCTAATAATTTTACCACCTGATTGTCTCACCACCTAGGTGTCGGGTCATGTGAGCACCTATATGCCACCAACATGAGTGAAAATTCACTAAAACACATCATCTAGGACCATTCTCGTCCCTCAATTCCTCAACTCTTTAATGAATAATGGTACCCATTTCTATTCAAAGAAAATAATTCCCATAATATATGGTAATACATGGGAACCCATTCACCTAAGTTATCTATATGGGCACCCAATTGACCATTCATTTCACTTGAGTGCATATTATCTCAAGTCACATACCAGAGTTCCCATTCACCCAGGTCACCTACATGGGAACCTATCTCCACCAATACGGTCTATACCATGGAGTCTCTATTGTCACATCCTCATTTAGTATCATTGATAGACTACAGTCTTGGAACATCGACCTGATCCCTTTGCTTCTATCATAGACTCCCATGAAAAATTGAGAGTCACACAATGATCTTTCTAGGTTGAGTGTAACATGATTTTGGTTGTGATACCTACAACCCAACCATTATACCAGTGAATTCTTTGAGTTAATATACTCTTCTAAATTTCCTCATAATCTTTGATTTGAGATTCTCTTCTGGGTTTCCTTATATGCCACAATTTTGAGATTCCTCTATTGGTTTCCACATACTGATTGAGTCAATATTCTTCTCTTAGTTTCCTTGTACTCCATGAGTTGAGATAATCCTCCCGGTTTCTGAATATTCCTTATGTTGGTATTATTAAATAGGTTTCCCCATATTCATTGAGTTAAAATTCTCGTCTTGGTTTCCTCATATTACTTTACCTAAAATTCTCCTCATGGTTTGACATAATACTTTAATATGTATAATTTACTAGAATAACCTAGAGAGGTCTGCTTTGGAATATGTACTAGAATAAACCATTACTCGATGTCATTCACATATTATCCCACATAAAGTGACTCTAAAATAATAATAAGTGTTCATGGTTGAATTACCTTAAATGGAATCATTATGGTCTTTATCATACAACATTAAACGGTATGGCATGGTTCATTAAATGGGTCCATACTATGTGGATTTTGATTCCCATCAAAGGGATAGAAAGGGATCCTATTTCATGAGCCTTATCCAAAATCCACAAAAAATATTGTCTCTTTTTACAAGAGCTAAACACCTCCCTATAGAGTGATAAATTCCAGAGTGACTTCTTTTATGGATTCAAACTATACAGAACCAGATAATTGGATTAAAGGATAGATTGTATAATCCCTTATTGTAGTTTTCTCTAAAATTCATATTTTCAATCAATCAATTTTACCTACGGGTAAGTGTGATTATTAATTGGATGGATTTTAGTAGTATGTATTAAATCTGTAAGAGACTCCTGGACAAAAAACAAAACTCATTGAGTAATGAGTCGACCCATCATCCTCTCATATGATAAAAGGTGTTATCATCACTAACACAAGTGGTAAAGAGGTCACCCACATTTGGAAAGTTGGAGAGTCACTTGAGACCCAAAATAACTAAAACAAACCCGAGAGAAATAATTTCATTAGGAAAAAAATTATTTGCCTCAAGAAGAACATCATTATACTGAATCACATATGAAGGTTCATGAATGTACTTTCTATCTTGGGATATGTGAAAAGTGTTATGAATGAAATTAAATCTCAATTGTAGAGAAATAAGATATGTCACCTCTTTGACTTGGGCTGGTATCTTGAAAGTAAAAAAACAAATCTAGGATTTATATTCCTTTCCCATTTTCGGCGAGTTAAGCTTGTTGAGAGTAAAATAAAGAGATGATCACACACTTGATATTGAAAGGTTTTCCTTCACTTATTGATGTAATATTTTTTTGATTATTCTTGTCATGATCCATTTCTAAATTGGTTTTCCATGCTCATTCATCTCGTAATCAATGTTAGGATAGATAACTAAATATTCAACTGACATAGTCATGTAAAAAGGATAACAACAAGGCCCCATGTATAGATCCTTTAATTGTTTCATTTGAAAGGAATATTATTAGATGTTATTTCATGATAATTAAACCAAGGATAAGACAACCACCCATATTCCACTAAATTATAGAATATATGACCATAACATATCCTCCATGATATTGATTGTTTGATAGGATTTACCATCATTTTATGGATAGAAAGTAGTACTCAATTTTACATACAATCCAAAATATCACTAAAGCCCCTACCAAAACAAACATGAAAACCTCAGGACCCTATCAAAACAAATACCAATAGGCACACCATGGATCTTTATAATATCCCTAAAATATAATTTATAAGGATCATCAAATGATGAATACTCTTTAATAGGAAACAAGTGGGTGACTATAATTAGATGATCAAATATTTAACAAACTACATCTTTACCTTTAAAAGACTGAGGCCAATTGTACAAAAAATCTATCGTGATCTCATTACATTTTCATACTAGAAAAGGGAGTGTGTGTAGTGTACATATAGGATTTTTTTATTCAGCCTCCTCCTACTGATAGGTGATGAATATATATATAAATATCATAATATCCTTCTTTAATACAGTCTACTAGAACTTTCAATATAGATCTTGATACATATTGGAGACCCCTAGGAGTATTTCTCATATAAATGATGGGAAATCCTTCATTGATTCTTCTTTTATGGTCATAAGAACCTTAAGTCTCCCATTGATATATAAGAAATACTAATTATCTTTGTACCAACTACCGATGATCTCCCAACCATCTTGTTTTTCCTAAATTATATTATATCTTGGTTCAGATATCTAGGAGTCCTTGACACAATCCAAAATAGATAAAGTGAGATATATGAGTTGTATATATATCCCATGGAAATCCTCAATAACATCCTAGTTAATTTTATCTATGACTGTTGTTAGTCTCCAATATTTTTTCAACTCATCACCTTTTGAGGGTGAACCATCTTACATTGAGAATTATCAACTATGATTTCTTTACTAGGACCATGATTATTATCAATTTTGAGAAACTATATATATTCGCCCCTATGAAATTACCTCAAATTTACTTCTTTCTAGGAAAACATCTACTTAATGATTTTATGATCGGTGAATACTATAAAGTGCTCAATAAATTACCAATTCCTCCAAAACATTAATGTGTGAACTAAAACTAAAAATTATATGTCATGTGTAAGGTAGTTAATTTAATATAAAGATGGTTTTCAAAATATATACACCACTAGTTTTCAATATCATATGAGTTAATCACCTAGACCTGATAAGGATACATCATAGTATACCTAAAATCCATCCATTAACTAGGATGGGATAAGATCCATAGTTGTGTAAAACTTCAAATTAAGTTTATAAAAGAATAATTCAAATTCATTAGATTGTAGGAACATTGAACACTTATTTTTAAAGGAATTAATCATAGAATAAACCTTGAAAAATATTTGGATTAAGCGGTGGTAGTAACCTGCATGCCCGATAAAATAGTAAATATCAAATTAATTTTATAATATTCTCCATTAAATTGCTAATTCCACCCTTTCATGGTCTATTGAAATTCTCTCTTTTGAAATGACATGACCAATGTACTTAAAATCTTAGATCTAGAAAGAGAATATTGACAACACGATATATAAATAGTGCTCCAGCAAGCTCACTATGATATTATAAAGATGTCAAGCATGATCATCCCGAGACTTAGAGTAAACTAGAATTTCCTCCACAAATACATTATTCAAATAATTGATTAAATATATTGTTCATTATTGCCATAAAAACAATATGAGCATTGGTCATCCCAAAGTCCTAAAAATGTTCTTTAAATATTCGGGTTGGTGTTATAATGTGATCATCGGAATGTACTCTAGTTTTACCTAAAGATGGAGGTATCTTTATTGAAGGTACAATTTTTAAAACCATCTTTAACCATTTAATTAATCAAAAATATCATTAATTTTGCGTAAATGGTAACTGTAGATATTGACGACCAGTTAGGTGACACTGAGAGGGGGTGAATTAGGGTTACCCTCTTTTTATGAATTTTATCTCCTTATAAATTCATCCACATGAACTGTTTAATGTTCTCAATAAAATCAATAAAATCTATAAACCTCCCCTCGTGTGTGATAGTAAAATAAGATATGGAATCACATGGTATCTACAAGGTTTGAGAATTAAAGGCATACTCTTTACCATATTGGATAGACACCCTAACATGGATTTTTTTCACTATCTCCACAAGTGAATACAAATGGTTCGAAACCATAGTTACTATATTTCTACAATTTCTTAAACACAAAAATTCCAATATTTTCATACTTACTTAGGCATCCCAACTAATATTATTATTTGATGGGATATAAACCTCAATCACAAGCCTCCAATAGCTGGTTAGACACCCTAGCTTCAAGCTTCCTCCTCAATTCATCTAGTGTTATAAATATCTTCTTCATAGATAGTCTTCATCCAAAAGAAATAAGGATGTCCATTCCTTGTGTATAATTGTTCAAGGTCTTCAAAAAAAACTTACAAAATATTATTAGCCTTGAATCTTCTTTTAGATATTGAATGATTTAAATTATCTTCTTCAAATTCTTGAGTACATGCATTCAAATTATTCAATAATTACCCATATTTATATCACTAAAAAAATTATCTTTAAAAATTAATGTAAGGAGTCTCAAAATGATATTGAAATTATGTATTTTTTCTCAACACCTACAAGTATATATTTATGTAAAAACAATATAGTATATGGGGTTTCAATAAATTACATGATTTGTATTCTCATATTTAAATCCTCATTTAAATGTGTTTATCAATTAAACACATTTAATTTCCTTTATTAAATATAAATACCAAAATGTTGGGAATTATATTTATTTCATCATTTTAAATACCACATTTACTATGGGTATTATATTACTCATTATTAGATGCTCGAATGGTTTTGTTCGGTACTTTCTTTTCCTCATGCAACGAATATTAAAATACTTGAGGGGTTTTTCTTACTGTAAAAAATATATAACTTTTCATAATAAATATCCATAAATTATGATGGGTATTTCTTTTCAACTCATGCATCTTGGTGAACAACTATGGATCCTTATCTTCCTGAATGCGTTCATATCATGAAATTAAAATACCTAAAGTATATTAGGAAACCTCTTCTTCTATAGTGGGAATGAAAAAACATGTGTCTTATTATATTTCTTCATGTTGTAAATTCCCCGAGACTCTGTCCATTTATTCTACCCATAGGTTCATTCATTTTGAATACCTTAATGATCTCCACACATCATCTTGAAAGGTTTTTATGACCCATTTCTCATATCAATCTTCTTCACATGGGATATTTAAATACACGTGGAATGGAATATTATTATATTCCCCTTTCATTTCAGGAATGAATTTTTAACTACATGAATTTATGATTTTGATCAGACCTATTAAATAATATTAGTATTTACATTTTTTAAGAATTAAAAATCATCGGTCAATCATTGCGGCTCAGAGTTATTTGTTCATGCATGGTTGTGCATGAATCTCATTTATAATGAATGATTCAGACTCACTAATATATTTGGATATAAAAATAAAATTCATTTATATCAAAGAGGCCTCAGTTTGAAATTATCTTTTTCATCAATAGAGGAAGATCCATGCTATAAAATCCTGTGAGCATGGGAGGAGGAAGATGAAACTCCCCACCTGATCAGATGATCTAGATCAGCATGATCGGATGGTTGTGGTTATGTCTATATCTTCTAATGACATAAGAACAATGCCTCTATCCCATTGTCCCATATAGACTTCTCCCTTAGTTTGTTCTATGGTATATCAATCAATTCATTCCACTAATCACTCAAGATGGAGATGTTGGATTACTACTCATACACCCACATAGACCATACAAGATTTGGCCCAGTGGGATTCTTTATGAACTCATAGACCTTATGGGAATGCACTATTTGGGTCTTATGCACAGGCCATCCAACAATTCATGGGTTTTATGCCTTACCACGATCCACTACTTCTTATGGGCTAGCTGAGGCTATCTCCCATGGGTGTGGTTGACTCTGGTCCTACATGTTTTGTTGGTTAAGCATTATCCTTGGAGGGCTTATAGGTTGGAATGTTTTTTAGTAAACTATAAAACGAGTTTGAAAGTAATTACATAGAATATATTATCCATCCATAATTATTACCAAACCACCTCAAACGCCTTCCGTAAATTACATCTATTTTCCATGGCATCTACTTTACATCATCTTTAAATCATAATTCAATAATATTTCTATTGTAAATCATTAATTACTTATTCTTCATGAAAATAAAAAATTTCATGAACTTAACTTGTTGTATACAAAGATAAAAATACTTATCATATTTAAATATGTAATATACTTCAACGCAAAAATTCATCACATTTAATCTTAGATGATTTTCCAATCATGAAATCAAATTCCATTTCATGAATGCAAAACAAATCTCTAATAATCACTACTTCATCCACATATTTATTGTTTGAAAACAAATGAAACATTATATAAAAAATATCTCCCCTTGAATTTTAAGTTCAATATAAATTCAAATATTCTTAACATATTAAAAATTTACTATGTGTGCCCAATATTTTCTCCCCTTATTAGAAATAAAATGAAAAGGATAATTTGGTTCTTATCATATCATATTTGTTTTTGAAAAAACATGATCTTAACATTATATGAAAATTTATTGATTTATTCTAAGCGATTAATAATCTCACATGTTTCTCTTTAAAAAGTTCCTTTAGTTATTTATCTCTAAATCTATGTGGGCTAACCCGGTGTAGAAAAAATAGATATACAACCAAGGTTCTCTAAGCTATCTGTAAATAACATGCATGTGAAATGAAGCATAGAAATTATAAATAGTTATATTAGGGGTTTTAAGATTTCTTATTTATCAATGAAATGCGAAATCCTGCACACAATTCAATAAAAACATCATAAATTTTGAGTTAAAAAGACATAACTTCCCCTTTGTCTCCTCTTATCATCAAAAAAACAACTCCCCATTAATGAATATTATTAAGGAAAAAAGGATTTCTGTGTGATTGGAATACCTTATTTCTCATAAAATATCCCCCTTAATGGTTTCACTAATCTTCCATTTCAGGGAGTTCAATATACATCATGAAGTAAAATCTCATAGTGTTTTCTAAAAGTGATAGCTTCAAACATCTACTTCAATTCCTTCTATTGTTAATTCAAAAACACATAAAATAATCAAAATAAAGAGTAACCTCTTGGATTCTCAAAAGTAAAATTCAAACTAAGATCTTCCTCCCAATATGTTCCATTATTTTATTACAATCTCAGTATTGAAATATTTCTTTGGACTCTTCTTTTCTTTGAGTATCATTGATTTAACGATCAACATTCTTCCCTTATCATTCATTGTGTTGAATAAATTTTTCAACCATAGTATTTGGGAACTTCATGTTTTCACCTATGGATAATGTCTCATCAACTAACACCTCATTTTATCAGACCACTTAATATCTTTAATATTTATCATGTTTATCAATATATTATAATTTTTCAGCCAGTTTAAACTAATGTGGAAAAACAACTTGGTGGGATTTATATACATTATCAATTTTATAAAAAAATTACATAACATCTTATTGGTATTCTATTGGAACCTAACCCCTTTAACAATAGAGGTAACATCTCCTTCCATCCTTGTCCTTCATACCAAATACTTGTGACCATTCAAAATACATCTTCTACAAACATCTTCCAGAATTTGAAATTTGTTTTCGGTATATAGTTTTTCTGCATATCTATTCATAGGTTTTTTCGTTGATATTTTTTTTCCTCAGATGATCATTGAAACTCCCCATTGATTCTTT
The DNA here is from genome assembly GCA_963277665.1 of Viscum album. Classification (NCBI taxonomy): domain Eukaryota; kingdom Viridiplantae; phylum Streptophyta; class Magnoliopsida; order Santalales; family Viscaceae; genus Viscum; species Viscum album. Next base: position 363,728,959 of record OY728162.1, on the reverse strand, counting down.
TAACATTCTTGGTAAAGACGTCTTAAACTAGAACGAGTGGTATTTATGACCATTTCTTACAATAACACCTAAAAATACTTGAAAATATATTCTCCCAAATTGATTCCGGATGAATTCAATTTTTTTTAATCTTTCATACCAAGCCTCACTTTTCATGGGTAGGTTTGACCTTATTGGAATATTATTCCTTTTCCTTGATGTGGAATATTTCCCTTAATTCTTGTTGGACCACATATCCTTAATTTTAGAATTTTTATCTACACTATTATAAAAAAATTCTAATAGAAAGATTTAATTCATGTTTACCTTCCTTCTCTACAGCTTGGGAAGGTTCTTTCATGATCTTGATAGATTTTTTGAAATATTATCAAGCCTTATTCATCTTATATTTAATTTTAAATAATATATAATTGTGTCACAAATAACACTTCTTCTTTAATAGTAAAATTCTCTTCAAAATAACATGTTATCTTTTCTTGTTTATTAATTTCCAGTTTGTGATTCTTGATCTCATTACCAAAGTATGATTCCTTCTTGATCAGATCCTCATTTTCATTCTTTTCAGTAGTTAATTTCTTGTTTTATTTCTCGAGCCACTTATTTTCTTCTTTATAATCACTATTACTTATAGAATCAGGTCTTTTATTTTCCTAAGCAATGAAACTGACATCATTATCAAAATAACCTCTTGAGGATGAATCATCTTTTCTACTCATCACATACTTATTTGTAAATTATTTTACTTATATCTTTGCTTTACCATTTTTTAGTTTTCTTAAAAGCAGTGTGATAATATCATCCAAATCATTTTTAGATTCCATCTTAAAAAAACTACTTGGATATTAATATTGAAGTGGCCTATGATACCACTTGTAGATACTAAGGACCTGTTAGGTGCCACTAAGATGGGGTGAATCAGTGGTACCCTCATTTAATAAAATTTATCTCCTTTTAAATTTAACCCCTTATATAATTTAAAGTAATAAATAGACTTAATAAAATCTATTTTTCTTTCCTTTTGAGTAATAGTAAAATAAGAGAGGGTTTCCCATGGTATTTAAAAGGTTTAGTAATGAATGGATTAGTCCCTTCCACGTTGGTTAGATACCCTAACATCGATTCTCTTCACTAGATCGACAATTGAATACAACTATTTATGAACCCAAGTAATAATATTACTAAAATTGGTTAGAAACCCCAATTTCAGTCTATCAATAGTTGGTTAGATACCCCACCTGATATTCTTCTCTGATTGGTTAGACACCCTAATCACAAGCCTATATTATCTACATAGACACCTTATCTCTTCCTCTTTAGTTATTCCAGTTCTTGAAATATATACTTCATAAATTTTTATTCTCCACAAGAAATTTAGATGTCCCTTACATGTGTACAAATATTCATGGATTTAAAGAGATGTCTTAAAAAAATTTGGTGGACTCGAAACGTCTTTCATAACTTGAATTTTATGAATTACCTTCTTCAAATTCTCAAGCACATGCAATCATCCTTTTTAAGAATTTCCTAAATTTTGCTCACTGTAGAAATTATTCTTGCATAATATTTGCAAGGAGTCTCATAATGATCATTCAATCCTATATTGTTTTCATCACCTGCATGCACATATTTATATATAAACAATATTGTTCATGGGGTCTAAAAAAATTTATTGGATTTAAATTTTACAATTTAAATATATTTATGAATTAAACACATTTAATTTCCCTATATAAATATAAATTCTCAAATATTGGGAAATATATTTATTTCCTCATTTAGAATATCCCATTGACTATGGGTATTATATTACTCATTATGAAATTTCCCTAATGGTGTTGTTGGGTGTTTTATTTTCTTCATGAAGTAAATATTCAAATACCTAAGGGGTTATTCAGGATGTAAACAAATATATCTTTTCATAAGAAATACCTGTAAATTATGTTGGGTATTTACTTTATTCTTATACTTCTAGGTGATCATCCATGGCTCCTTGTCTTTACAAATGAATGCATTTCATGTATCTCAAATAACTAAAGGATAGTAAGAAAACTATACATCTCGTGTGGAAATGAAAATGCCCACATCTCATCCTATTTCTTCATATAGTAAAATTTCAAAGACTCAGACCATTAATTATTCTCATGGTATCATTTATTTTGAATACTTGAATGATCATTTCTCATCATCATGTAAGGTGTGTAGAAGCCACGGCTAACCTCAATCTTCATCGCATAGGATATTTAAATTCCCATGGGGTAGAAACGTCATATACTATCCTTTAATTTGATGCATGAAAGTGTAACTACATGAATTTATCATTTCAATCATACCAATGTAATACTATTGGTATTTACATCATTTAGGAATTCAGCATCATTAGGAAATCATCATAGATAAAAGTTCTTTATTCATGCATGGAAGTACATGAATTTATTTTCTAATAAATGCTTTATACTCAGGAATATCTCAGGAGATCAATGTGAACATCATTTATATTAATGATTCCTCCATTTTATATTATTTGTTTCATAAATATTGCAAGATCTGCACTGAAAAAGCATTCAAGTGTAGTAGGAGGAAGACAACACTCCTCGCAAGATCAAATGGTTCACATCACCATGACCAGATAGAGTTTCTTATGTTCATATATTTCAATAATGTTGGAATAATATTGATATCCCTTTATCTCATATCGACTAATATCATGTTCTTATCTAAAAAATATCAATCAATCCAAGTTTCTATTCACTCAAGATAGAGATGGGGGATCAACACTCTTACACCCACATACACTACATGGTATTCAGCCCATCAGGATTCTTTCTAAACCCATGTACCTTCCGGGTGTGATCTCTGTGAGTCTTTTATAAGGGATTTCCTATAATACGTGGGTGTTATGCCTACCCATGCTCAATTAAATCATAAAAACAATATGAGGATATATAGAGACCCTATACTTTTACTCATATCATTACATGATTTTAAGAATAATAAAACAACATATTAAAATCCAAGGATAGTGATGTCTAGTGTCTTCGAATAAAAGGTACATAAAACTGTAATTAGGTGGATAAATAAAACATTTTGTTATTTAATCTTCATAAAGAGATCCTAACTTCCATTATTCTCATACATCAATTTAGTATAACCTAGGGGTAACATGAAAAAAGGGATGAGCTAAAATTCTAGTAAGGGAATAAGCATAATAATAATTCTTTAGGACATGGGTTAGAAGGCATGACATATTGATATAAAAGGGAAAGGAACATAAGAAAGCATAACATATAAACAAGAGATCATATAAACATAGAGTCATAATAATTTGGAATCAACATTAAACAAGACTTTAGAATGATTCATGTCTCTATGCATATAGAAGACCACAAGTCAAGGTTAACCACCATGACCGTTGCACATGGTATCACGAGTCAAGGACAACCACCAAAACTATTGCACATAACATCTCATAAGACTCAAAATTACCAAATTAATTGGAGAACTATCTGGTTTCACCCATATTAATATGTTCATGATTATTATTTCCACATAAATAATCATACATAATAAATCATACATAAACATAAGGGTACCCATGAAAGAAATGGGTATCATAATCATCTCATAAAGCATAATGAATGGGCGTATCAAACCAGTTTCCATGAAAGAAAGGAGTTAAAAATATCATGTACATTCATTTGCGAGAAAATCCTATATCATGTTAAGTTATTTAAAATTTAAGTGACAACATGTAAGAAGATCATTTATGAAATTTTAGCATTAAAACATTTTAGTGCAGTTTTAAGAAAAATACTAATGATCATTTAAAATAGAAAAGGGAATAATATTTTATATAAAACCATAAGTGAAACAATATTTTTTTAATAATAAAAATATTTTCTATAAAAATAATGGTGTATTAACACATATTACATAGTTCTCTTGAAATTGAGTAAGAATTTGGGAAGTTCCCTTAAAACGGGTTTTTTTCGGGAAGTATTGAGGAGGGAACCATTTAAAAAAAGGTGTATCCCCGAAAGAGAATGAGGAATAGAACTTGAAAAAAGAGTTTTGATTATGTAAAAATAATTTACAATATTTAAATAACAATAAAATATAACAACATTTTGTTAAAATGAAATATAGAGAATCTCAAAGGAATAGTGGAGGTTTCGGTGGAATCCCGTACCTTAAGTCCGAAGGTGTCCTTCACTTGATCTTAATGTCCTATATAACAAAATTTTATTAATTAATTATTATTTTAAGAACCTATTATATATGTAATTTATTTATTATGACATTATTAAGTTCATTCGTGACCTTTTTTATGGTTTAATAGGTTTAATTTCATTGTTTTTGAGAATTTGTTTCCTTGGTTTTCATGACTGGTTTACTGATATACTTGTAAGGATAAACATGTAAGATGAGAGTGGTTGAATATAATTTAATTTATATGCAATTAGTGAACATCTAGAAGATTACATGGTCATAAAATTCATTCGGTTATTTGGAGTGATGATGAATCATTATATAAAACTTTAATGATAACTGTTTTGGTTAATTGGTGGTTCTTTGATCCCAATGAACCAATATTTATTTATAAGTTAATAACATGTGTAAAAAAGATTCCAGAACATTAAATAAGATATAATACATATATTATTGTCTATTTATACCATAAAAATAGTCTCATTATTGGAGTTGAATATGGAAATAGAAATTTGAAACTCATCATCCTTGAAGGTGATAAATTAACTCATTTCATATGGTGTTTTCATTTCTAGCACAAAAGGAGGATAAAAGAGAGATGATGATGAATTATTTCATTATCATAAACAAAATTCTAGTAAATTTAACGTACCAGATTTCTCAGAGCATTTGGATGAAAGTAGGTGAGGAAATTAAAATAAAGAAAGGAACTTGAAAGAAAATAAAATAAATCAAAAGAGGAGTTTAACTGATGAATATAACTTCCTTGATAGCCACTTTAGGGGAGACAATTTGGTCTTTTGAAGAGAACAAGCGATAATATATGTGGTAAAGAGGATTGGTATGAGAATTTATCCGAATTTAGACAAGGATCAAGGATTGATAGGAGTGAAAAGAATATGTTAATAGGGGTGGTATTTATAGTGGTGGAGAGGAGGGGTTTTCCATTATTTTAATCATTAGTATAATATCTTTTCGTATGAAAATGAATAGTATTGATTCATGTTATCAAAATTAGTAAACAGATATTTTGAGTTTGAACCAATGGCCATTTACATCATTCATGACTCAAGAACAATGTAGAAATTTAGGTTTTAGCATTTAGAGTGAATTATCGTATTTTACTTTTCATCAAAAATTCATGTATTTCACAAAAATCCCAAAAGATCACCCCAAACATTTTTTGAAATGAATAAATCAAAAATGAACTCAATTTTAAGCAAATAACTCCCTAAATATGTGGAAATTAGTTTTTAATTAAAATCATAATTTACTTGAAAAATACATATTTTAAAATTAAAAATACTTTTCTTACACTTTGAAAAATTAACTAAGGTATATTAAAATAATATTATAATCATAGGTTATAAAAAATTTAATTTATGAATAAATTTTATGAAAACAAATTTTCTTTTAAACTATTAAATTAATCACCAAATTTTAATTGAATATACATGACTTAAATAAAAACCAACACTTATGTAATATTTTTTAAAATATTTACATACTTTTACTATCATATAATTATATCATATTTTCACTTATAATATGGATAAATTTTATTTACACATTCATTAGTGAGTTTACTATTCAATTAGCTAGTTTACTCTTTATAAGGGTCAAATTACTATTCCAAAGGTCATGTTACTATATAATCGGTATGTGTTCCTTAACATCTTGAGATACCTTTTATTTCAATCATTATTCCTTAATAACGTTTTTATTGTGTTTTACAAGTAATATTATGGGATTATAATATAATTATAAGGTAATTTTTATTGATAAAACATAGTGTTGTTACATTCTTCCCCCTTATACAATTTCACCCGTGATATTTCATTTTACATTCTAAGACATAAATTGGCTTGGGTACTTTTCTTTCATTACTTCCTCCATTTCCCATATTGCCTCTTCATACTTATGGTTCCGCCATAGTACTTTGACCAGCTGATTAGTCTTGTTGTGTAGAACATTATATCTACGATCCAAGATGTTCACTCATTTCTTCTCATAAGAAATATCATTATCCAATTGTACCACCTCTTAATAGAGTACATGTGAAGGGTATAGTATGTGATTCTTATCAGGGATATGTGGAATACATCATGTACTTTAGACATTTTAGGTGGGCATGCTTTTTGATAGGCCACATCTCCAACACGATCAAGAATCTTGAAAGGGATGATATGCAAGGGACTTAGATTTCTTTGCTTTCCAAATATCATAACCTTATTCCATGGAGATATGTAAAGGAATACGATGTCTCCAAAATTGAACTCAAGGTCTTATCAACGATTGTATACATGACATTTTTGTCAACTTTGGGTTTCCTTGATTTGCTACTAAATGGTTTTCAAATTCTCCACCATTTCTTTGACCATTTCAGGTCCCTATAGATCATGATCACCGAAATTATCCCAACAATATGGCATTCTTTTCCTTTACCGTAAAGGGATTTATATGGTTCCATTCAGATGCTAGAGTGTAAACTGTTGTTAGAGAAGAATTTGACCAATGGAAGATATTTTTCCCACCCTCCTTTGAATTCCATAGAACATGTTGTCAGCATGTCTTCCAATGTATTAATAGTTCATCCAAATTGGACATCAATTTGAGTATGATAGGTACTACAGAAGGTCAACTTAGTTCTTAGAACATGCTGGATTCTGTTCCAAGAAATTTGGGGTGAGTCTCTTATTTCTATCAGATACAATAAATAGTGGTACTTCATGAAGCCTTTCCATATCTTTGATATATAACTATTCAAGTTGATCCAATGAGAAGTCCTCTCAAATTTCTATATAGTGAGCTTTCTTTGTAAGATTATCCACAATGACCCATATAGAATTGTTTTCTCTGGATGTTCTTAGAATTCCAGTGATAAAGTCCATGGCGATGTTCTCCCACTTCCATGTTGGTAAGGATAGTGGTTGCATCATCCCCATAGACATTTTACTTTTATCCTTCACTTGTTGATACACCAGGAACTTTGATGTATATTCACCAATATATTTCTTTATATTGTCCCACCAAAATTTCTCTTAGAGATCTCGATACATATTTTTTCTCCCTATGTGAATAGAGAAGGTTGAGCTATGTGAATAATTCAAAATCTCCTTCTTTATCACTGCATTGGATGGTACACATAATCATGACCAAAATCATACAACTCATTCCTCATCAATCATTAACTCAGAAAATTTTCAATTTCTAATAGCTTTCACCCTTCTTAGAATTTTCACATCTTTTCTTTAAGAATCCTTTATTTTCTCCTTGAGGTATGGTTGAGCAGTCATTTGAGAAAAGATTGATTATATTCCTCCCTTAATGATTCCCATGTCCATCCTCTACAAATATAAGAATATTTATTCCTTTTAAATTCTCTTCATTGATAAAGATGTTGGGTCCTTTAAACTGAGACCAACTGCCACCGTATTTGCCTTACCGAGATGATAGTGGACTGAGCATTCATAAACCTTAATGAGCTCTAACCATATTCACTGGCAGATATTATGATATTTTTGTGTGAATATATATTTGGGACTCTTGTGATCAGTATATATCAAACATATCTCTCTATAGAAAAAATGCTGACATATTTTCAATGCAAGGATCATAGCTACCAACTCTAGATCATGCATGGGATAGTTTTTCTCATGTATTTTTAGCTTCTTTAAGGCATAGGCTATCACCTTATCATTTTTAATCAGTACACATCCTAATAATTTATTTGAAGCAACAATTTGCACTAAAGGTATTTCTCTACTTATTGGGAGTGTCAGTATTGGTGCAATGATAAGCCTCTTTTTTAGCTTCTAAAAGCTTTCCTGACATTCTTGTGTCTAGAAAAACTTCAATTACTTCAATATCAGCTTGTTTATTGAGTTTAAAAATCATGATAATTTATTCAAAAATCGTCGATAATACTTGATTTTTCCTAGAAATATATGGATCTCTGTAACATATATTGTCCTAGGGTACTCTTCAATTGAATTTGTCTTGGAAGGGTCCACAGATATTCCTTATCTACTGATAAAATTCCCCATGAGTGATATTTCCTCCATCCATAACTCACATTTACTGTACTTTGCATTAATTTACTCCCTTCTCAAATTCATCAACACGGTATTTAAATTATCCTCATGTTCCTCGTTTCTCTAGGAGTATATCAGAATATCATCGATAAAGACTACCACAAATTTATTGAGGTAATATATTAATACACTATTCACTAAAGACATGAATATTGCAGTAGAATGAGTGAGTCCAAAGGGAATAACTATGAACTCATAGTTTGCACACCTCATTCGAAAGGATGTTTTAGGAATATCTTCCTTGCTCATCTTAAATTGGTGATATCCTAATTGAAGGTCCTCCTTGGAATAATTATTCTCCCCATAAAGATTATCAAACAAATAATCAATATAAGGTAGTTGATACATTAACTTTATTGTGATTTTATTGATATCACTATAATAAATTCATATGAACATTGAATCATACTTCTTGAAAAAGAGGACTGGTTCTCTCCAAGGTGAAGCACTCAAGCATAAAAATACCTTGTCTAGATTCTCTTGAAACTACTTCTTCAGCTCTTCCAACTCTATGGTGGCCATTCTATAAGGTGTTTTTGATATAGTTAGAGATCTAGGAACATGTTAAATAAAGAACATGACATTTCGATCAGGAGGAAGACCGTGAAATTATTCTGGAAATACATTAGTGTATTCCCTTATAATAAGAATATCTTCAACCATGATTCTCTTAATTGTCTCTATAATTTGCGCTACATATGCTTCCACATAAGTAAATAATATCAACACTTGAGAAAATTATTCTAAAAGAGTTTCATCTTCTTCCTCAAACTTCAGAAGAATTAGTGGATGCTTCAGGATGTGAAGAGTGATCTCCATTTCCTGACAGTTGATGTTGGATTTGTATAAATATAGCCAATCCATGCACAAGATAACATCGAACTCCACTAAAGGAAGTATGATGAAATTTTCTGGGAGGTTCAATCCACAAACCTTAACCAGGTAGAATTTATAAACCTCGGAATCAATAATTATGTCATTCGATATTCTCACAGATAACTTAACTGCCAAATATTGAGGTGGTGATTCAATAGTTCTACCAAACATGCATGTTATGAAAGAATGCATAGAACTAGAATCAAATAGTAAACTCTCTATTATTGAATGAATGATTATTGTGCCTATAACCACATCATTGTTCGGATCCACCTCAATAGTAGTGATATCATAATCCCTTCCTTATTACCTTAGAGGATGTTGTTGATTTCCTCTAACAACACTTTTCATAGGGAAATTTATCGCATAATTCCCATGTTCCTTGCTGTTGTAACACTTCACTACATGTTGAGTGATGATATAAAACATACTTTCTTCTTCCAAATTAGTGGTATTATTCATATCCCTTCAGATTTTTTTAGCTAGATGTCCCATTATTTCACATTTTAAGCAATTCTCAGTTCTTTTTAGACTGTTCCTAGGATGTTTCTCCCCACAATTTTGACACGTCAGATGTTTGAACTTCTTTCTATATTGGGATTTATTTTCTAGACTAGCCATATTAGATTCCATTTTTCCCTTTTCCACTGTTCCCATGAGACCGTTGATAGTCTCCAATATCCACTTTAACCTTTAGGGAACAACAGACAATCTCTTCATAGGTGTCGAAGTCACAAATCCCCAACCTTTTTTGTTGACTTAGCTTTAGTAAGCAAAAGAACAGATCCATCATTCTTTCGTTGATCATGAAAAACTTAGAGTCATATCATTCAAGCCTTGTGAAGTGCGATTTATATGCCCCAATGGATTCATATTCCATCTTCTTTAGTCCAAGGAACTCTATTTCCATATTTATTAAGAGGTTTTGGGGAATATATTTATTAGAAAATATTTTCTTGAATTTATCCCAATCCATGGAATCAATTTTTTCTTGGGACTTCGTATTCTTGATCATTTTCCACCACTGATCATCTTCCCCATTAAAATTATAGACCACCAGTATGACTTTCTCTTCTTCTAAGCACTGGAGCGCATAGAATATCATTTCAATGAAATTAATCCACTATTCCATGGGGAGGGGATCAGAAGATCCACAAAACATGAGAGGCCTTTTCCGAATGAATAATTCAATGTAAAATTTTACATTCCTAGTAGGAGTAGGGTGTTCTGCAGGATTAAAGTAATTATAAACAACATGATCTAGCTAATAAAGTAATTTCATAATGTTTTGAACATCTTTTCTCATTATATCATGCATATCATTTGGGAACTCATCACATTGCCTATCACATTGATTTTTAGCCTATGTTCATATATTTCCCTACTATTAACGAAGAAAAATAACATAAAATTAAGGGGCTTGAATACTTAACTAATAATCATAAAAATGAAACATTTAAACATAAAAGGAAAAATTATTAATGGAAAAGTATATCCTAACTTTTGATTCCCTAGGTTTCAATATAAGTTGTCCTTGATTTGTTTTATAACTTATATTCTTAGGGGACCTTTCTTTATTCCATTGATAATGGTTCATATTTAGATTATGAATTTACCAAATCATATCTTATGGGAGTATCAACCCAGGAGTGAAGAAAGACCTGTTTTCATGCTCGAGTTCTTATTTGAGTCTAACTCAAAGTGGTGTTTTTGGTTTTTACCCCTAGATACATCTATTCCAGAGCCACATCCACTTATTCATATCCCTAGGGGATGCATTTTATTGATAAACCAATTACTCTATAATTACCAAAATTTAGGGATGTTTTCCTATACTTTGCCTTATCCCTGGGATCTTAATAATGTGATCTATTCCTAATATCCCAAAATAAAGAGACCTTTCATAGATGCCAACTATAGAGATCGTATCCATTTACACATATCAATACATGATTTTAAGCATAATAAAGCATCATATTACAACCCAAGGATAGTGAATTCTTGTGTCCTGGAAGACTAGGTACATAAAACTGAAAACATGGGACTAAATAAAACATTTATTTATTTAATATTCATAATGATTTCCTAACTTTAATTATGCTCATAAATCTCCATTGGATAACCTGGGTATAACATGAACAAAAGGGAGAGCTGAAATCCGAATAAGGAAATAAGCATAATAACAAATCTTGATCACATGGGTTAGAAGTCATGGAATAATGATATAAAAAGGAATGGAACAAGTGACAAAATAACATATAAACATGGGATCATAGAAAAATGGAGTTACAAAAATGTGATAGAAACATAAAACATGATTTTAGCATGACTCAAGGCCTATTTCACATAGATTATCACATGTCAAGGTTAACCACCATGATTGTTTCACATCGTAGCACAAGAGAAGACTAACTACCAAGACCATTGCACATAACATATCATGAGAATCAACTTCACCTAATGTATTGAAGTGGTATCTATGTGAACCCATATTAACATGTTCATGAATATTATATTCACATAATGAATCGTACATAATATTTCATACATAAACATATGGGTACCCATGGAATGAAATGGGTATCATAATCATGTCATAAAGCATAATGAATGGGTTTATCATACAAGTGTCCATGAAAGAAAAGTAATTAAAACATAAATGGACATTCATAATTGAAGATAATCATATCTCACGGTAAATGATGTCAAATAGAAGTGACAACATGTAAGAATAGTAGTTAACAAATTTTATCATTAAAACATTTTAGTGTTGTTTTGAGGAAAACACTAAAGAGAATTTAAAATAGAAAAGAGAATAATATTTTATAAAAAATCAGAAGTGAACCAATAATTTTTTCATAATAAAAATATCATTTTTATAATAAATAAATTTGGCTTAAATAATATTATATAGTTCTCTTGAGTAAGATTTCGGGAAGTTACCTTAAAATAGGTTTTCTTTTCAAGAAGTATTGAGGAAGGAACCATTTAAAACATGTGTATCCCCAAAAGATAATGATGAATGGACCGTGATAAAATATTTTGAACAATGTACACAATATTTATAATATATACATAAAATAACAGGTAAATTCATTTGGGTAAGAAGAAAGATAGAGCATCCTGAAAGAATAATGGAGTTTTGTGTAGAATCTCTTACCTTAAGTCTGAATGTATCCTTAACATGATATTACTGTCCTGGATGAAAAAATTACATTAATTAATTAATTTTTTTAGAACCTCTTCTAAATATAATCTATTTATTATAACCTTATTATGTTCATTCATGACCTTTTTGATGGGTTAAGATGTTCAATTTCAATGTTTGGGAGCATTTCTTTCCTCAGTATTCATGATTGGTTTACTTATATACATGTAAGGATAAACACGTAAGATGAGAATGGTTGTAAATAATTGAATTTGTATGTTATTACCAAAAAAATGATTACATGGTCATACAATTCAATTGGTTATTTGGAGTGAAGATGAATCATTATAAAAAATCTTTAATGATAATTGTTTTGGTCAATTGGAGGTTCTTTGATAACAATAAAGGCATTTTTTTATAAATTAATAACATGTATAAAAAAGATTCCAGAACCTTACATAAGATATAATACCCATATTATACTCTAGTTCAACTAAAACAATTTCTTCACGCCCATAATTATGGATGGTAATATAAATTGAAAACCCATTGTCCTTGAATGTGATAAATTAATACATCTCAGATGGTGTTTTCATTTCAAGTATAAAAGAAGGGGAAATGAGACATGATGGTTAATTTTTTCCATTATCATAAAAACTTTATGTTTAATTTAAGTTAATAGAGTTATCATAACATTTGGATGAATGGAGGTGAGGAAATAAAAACAAATAAATGAACTTCAAATAAAATAAAATAAATGAAAAATAGGAGTTTACCTCTAGAATATAATATCCTTGAGAGCCTATTTAAGGGAGAGGATTTTTCCTGTTGAAGATACCAAGGGATACTTGACATAGGGTAGGGTATTTTAATGATATTTTTTCAGAATTTAGAAAAGGAATAAGGCTTGAGAGGAGTGAAGGGAAGAGGTAAATAGAGGTGGAATTTATAGTGGAGGGGAGGAGGGGTTTCCCATTATTTAAATCATTTGTTTGATATTATTGCTCAAGACTATGAATAGTCTTGATTATTGTGAAAAAAACTCTAAGTATAGAATTATAGTTTTAACCAATGTCCATTTACATCATCCATGACTCAATCATGATGTAAAAAATTATGGTTTTTGTATTTATCGTAAATTATTGTATTTTAATATTCATCAAAAGTTCAAGTATTTTAGAAAAAACCCAAAAATTCAACCCAACCATTTTTCAATGTGTAAAATTTGAAAATTAAATCCATTTTATGAAAATAATTTTCTAAATATGTGAAATTTAATTTTTAATTAAAATCATAATTTTTATGAAAAATACAAATTGTAAAATTAAAACTGCTTTTCTAAAACTCTGAAAAAATAACTATGGTCTCTTAAAACTATATTATAATAATAATTCTTATAAATAATTATTTATGAATACATTTTATGAAAAAAAAAAATTGTTTTAAATTATTAAATTAACCACAAAATTTTATTTAAATATACATGACTTAAAAAAATACCCACACATAACTAATAATTTTTAAAATATTTGCTTAATTTTAATATTATATAATTATATCATATATTCAATTATAATATAGATAAATATTATTTATAATTTAATTAGTGAGGTTACAATTCAATCAGACTATTTACTATTTATAAGGGTCACAATAATATTTCTATGGTCATGTTACTATTTCATCAGTATGTGTTTCTTAGCTTCTTGAGATACATTTTATTACACTCATTATTCATTTATAAGGTTTTTATTGTGTTCTATAAGTAATATTATGTGATTATACTATAATTATTAGAAGGTAATTTTTATTGATAAAACATTGGGTCGTTACAGGCTAGATACATTTGGCATGGTTGAATCTGGTCCCACATGTGCCCTTGGTCTTTCCTTGTCCTTGGCTGGCTTAAGGGTTGTCATCTTTTTTAGTAAAATATATATGATTTAGACAAATAATTATATTGAGTATATTCTAAATCCAAAATTGTTTCCAAACCACCTCAAACACCTTCATACAATTACCTCTATTTTTCATGGAATCTTCTTCACATCATCTTCAAATCATTATTTAATAATATTTCAATTGCATGGACATCATAACTTTTTCTTCCTGAAATAAATACTTTGCATAAGCTTAACTTGTTGTATCCAATGTGAAAACTCCTTTGAACATGTCTTTAAGAAATAAAGACCATCATAATCAATCAACACATTTAATCATGGATAACTATCTAAGCATGACATCCATTTCCACTTCACGAATCCATATCAATTCTACATGAATCACCACTTCATCTACATATTTAATAATTTAAATTAAATGAAACATGATCTAGAAAGTGAGAATTCTTAACAGTTTCCTTTTTTAGCTTCTATTGGTCTATGCATAGGTAGATTCTCTCGTCAGCCTTCTTGGTAAAAATTACTAGAGCACCCCAAGGGGGTGTTCTTAGTCTAATAAACCCTTTCCATTCAAGTTCTTTTTAACTAGATATTAAACTATCATAAATAGTTTAGGTATATTCAATATGGATGGATAAAAATGGATTCTATTATAGGTATATTTTTTATCATAAATTCTACACCTTTGTTAGATATTAATCCATAAAAACATATAGTGACGATATCTAGATAGAGACCCACTGTTGGAGATAAGAAAAGATTTCCCTTAAACTCCAATATGATACGTATGGGACCATCCATTTCCAAAGTGATAACCCCAACCTTCCCCTAGTTAGGACCAACTTATCTAGTTTCAATATCCTACTCTCTATAGAGGTTATAATATATACCAACTGAAGAATAGAAGGAAACGCTTCTAACATTGAAATTGATACAAGCCTACAATTGTTTCTGCTATTCCATCCATGTGATAAAATAAAATAATTCCATATTTAGAACCTTAAGAGCATAGAAAATTATATATTAATAAATCACTAAAACACACAAAATGGGGTTCTGCGTTTCTCGATTATTTTCCCTAGTGGAGTATCAAGGACAATATAAAAAAAAGATAAATCTTACACTTTAATCCTTATAAGAAATACTAGTTCATCAAAAATAAAGGATTTCAATTCAACAATGTCAAATAAAAGACGAGATAATTTAGAAAAAACTAAAATAGTACCTATGATAGTATATAACCCTACTCCAGCATTGGTGGTAGGTTGTTTTACCATATACACCATTCTTGAAATGTTATACTAACACTCATGTGTAAACACATGGACTAATGATTGCATTAAGACCACCTATCCCTATTTACTTCATCATTTTCCTTGTAAAAATATCTTAGAAGTTGGTTGATTTCCCCTAATGTATTAATTTATGTGATATGCCTAAGATGCATGAGTATATTGAGTTTTTGTTTGATTCTCTCATTTGAACCATGGAAAAAAACCTCTAAATACGGCCATACAAATAGTATAAATATAATTGTTTTTCTTCTTAGCTTAAATTTGGCTAGAATGGATAAATCACCAACACTGATAACACTTTGTTTAAGGCCTTCATAAACTAATATTTTGAGGTACACTACTAACAAGGATCCCCTAGTGAGTTCCACCCCTATTTTTTCTCCTCTCATCAATGTTTCTAACTCATGTATGAATTAGCTTTCTTGATCCCCTCTCAAAGCACCACTCTTTAGATTTCTTATATCTACATAAATATGTTGTAAGTAAAATAGAATCTGTAAACATGGATGCATAATCCAAAACCATCCTAGATACCTACTATATATTCATAAACTCTTTATACTTAACCTGGTGTATATTATTAGTATAAAATTTCTCTAAGAATAACTCATGGAATTTATTCCACATTAGATATTGGTCCTTATTATCTTCTATCATCACATCACACTACCATAATTCTTCTCCTTCCAATGTGAAGGTGCCCATCCAAACCTGGAGATTCATTGGTGTCTCAGTAATCTTGAAATCCGATAGAGGTGGTTAACATACTCCTCAACCTCCTAAGGAGGTATGTCACCATAGAAGGTTGGAGGATGGTTGAATTGGAAAGCCCTCATAATTTCAAAATTAATAGTCTCTATTCATATATCTCTGTGGCCCATAACTTATAGAAATTGTGAATGACATTTTAGAACCCCAATATCAATATCAGGATGGTCATGTGGTGTATGATTTCCTATCCTTTCCCACTGAGTAGAAGGTGTTTGTTGAGGTGGAATTTTTAAAATAATGTTTACAACCATATTAATACCATTTTCCAAAATAAAAACTATCCAAAAATTCAATAATTATTTATAAAAAATCTATTTTTAACCCCATTCCCTTTCTTACATTTAGATTTTTTATTTCCCAAAATACTTCTACCTTTAAAATAATTTTAATCATGATTTGTATGTATCCAACAATTCTTTCAATATAAATTGAAAAAAAATATAAAACATTATTTAAACATTATTTAATTGAAATAATCATTTTTACTTTATGTTTATCTCAAAAAAATGAACTATTATAAATCTAAAAGTGATATACAACCAAATGGATTATTAACTCATATTGACATAGTTTTTATCAATAAAAAGATAAAAAAAATACTACTTATTTATTTTAATGTTTCAACTAATATGATACTTATATTGATTAGATATATAACATAATCAAGCATATAAAAACATGAAAAATGTTGTGTAGTCCTGACCATGTTTATCTAGAAATGTCTAATATAAAGCGTTAGACTCTAGTAACAAGTCCTACCAAGAGAGGAAAGAGAGAATAAAGACTCAAACTATTATAACCCATATCTTTTGTAAAATCTATTTCATGATTTATTACATAACGGTACACATAATATAATCCTGTAATATGCAGAGGCCTAGTGTATTTGGAAAAATAAATACATAGAACAATAACTTAAAGAATGGATATAATTAAATTATTTAAAATTATTTTACATGATCTTAAAATTCCATTGCTCTTCTAAAATTGCACAGGATAACCTGGGGGTGCATAATAAAGGTTTTATCTATATATAAAAGTAAGGTAATAATCAAAGCATAACATGATCAATGTAATACATCTAATTTAAGAGGCATTTCAAGGTGACATAAAATTGTTTATAATCATAATCATGAACATCAAAACAAGATATGAGATGATGACATGAAGGCAATATAGGAATGTGGAAACAATATAAAACATGACATCATAAGCATAATTCAAGGAAAATGATCAATAAATAATAACATAGTATTATTAGGATTACCACCCCTGAACCATACATGGTATATCATGAGATAAAAACATTACCCAATGCATTATAGTGATATATAATAATGATCCCACTGATCACATTAATATTATGTAAATTCTTTTGTGTGCCACATAGATCATAAACCAAAAATATGTATTTCATAACTTTTAATACCAGAGTTAAGTATTGTGGTTTAAATAAGTTTATGTCCTCAATTAATTAAGGATATGAACATATAGGTGAATAGTCTCAATTAAAAATGATATTTTACATTCAAAATACAAAATTTTAGTGTGGAAAATCATGAAATAATTTTGGCAACATAACTGGTGTATATAAAGTTTCGATGAAGGGTTTAATGAGAGTGAAAGGTGTTCTATAATTACTTTTTAATCATGAGGATAGTAAATGGATGTTAGAACAACATTAAAACATGAAAAATAAAAATAAAAATTCTAAGTATAAATAAAGTACTGGAATATAAATGAATAAGGAATAATAGATTACTTCTTTATAGAAACAAATTATGTAATGGTTATAACAAGAGGGGGTAAATGATATATAATTATTTGAAAATAAATTGGGATGTAAAGGAATATTTATAAATTCAAGAAAACATAATCAATTTAGATTCAAAAGGCTAAAAAAGGTACATGAATGGAAAATGATAGAGGGGGATATCCCATACCTTGAAAGGGCACTTCAAAAAGCTTGGGAGGGTCTTATTAAGAGCTTGGAAACTCCATAGAATTAATTAACATAATAATAGGGATATTAACATCATGGTAAATTTGTTTTCAGTGAATAATATTTGGTTTTTGGGTAAGTATTTATATCAAAAGAGAGGTAAATTCTATATTGATTTCAAAAATTAGGTTTTGGACTCTATATAATATAATAATAAAAACCAAAATCCTTATTATAGTATTTACCATGGTTTGTGACAAATAGTATTTTATTTTAATATTTTATAAGTCCAAGAACCAAACATATTAAAAAAATACCATTGGTAATTTCTAAGTGAAACATGTTCATGAAGAATTGACTTTTAAACATTAAAATAAAATATAAGTTTTCAAGGATTCATTAAACGTTTATAAAATTACTCAGATAACTTCAAAAACACCTTATTTTAAAGGGAATATAAATATATAGTATTTAATTAATTTTAAAGAATTTGTTGCATAACTTTTACTCTATTATGATGTCATAATAAAGACCGTATATTTATACCCATTTGATTTTTACCCAAAAAAATAGACGCTATGAAAAATATAAAAAATTCAACATTGGATAATTTCCACATGATGAGTTAAAAAAATATATTTCTAACATAATTTTCTAAATATGATAGTTTTCACTTTTAAATAAAACCCCATATTTACTTTAAAATACTATTTTTTACAAACCTAATAAATTTTTGAACCATACAATAATTTCATTAGACATAATTAACTTATATTATAATTTATATTTAAATAAATTAAATATAATAAAAAATAAAATTTATTTCAAAAATTATTAAATTTATCAAGAGTGTCTTAATTAAAACTATATATTTCCAAAAATTTAAATTTTGATTTCTTCATATCAAAATGTGATTTTTATCAAAATTATTATATAATAATTTATACAGTAATAATCAAAATTGATCAACCTAATCATAATTTTAATTAAAAGGAAATATAAAAATTTATACTCATAAGGTCTTAATATATAACCCTTCCTTATACAATTGTATACTCTAAGGGTACGTTGTGTGATGGTGGTTCTTTCTTGGGGTGGTTTGGAGAATATGGTTGGAGATATGATCTCGATAATCCTATAATTCTCTCATAAAATATATTACTCGTGCTTTAGTAGTTGAATATTAGCTTGGGATTGGTCAATGGAAACTCTCACTGATTCCATATCCTATGAATGTATTGATAAATGGGATTTATAGGGTATGATCCCATTGTCCAAGGACATTCCTTCATTTTTCATTGTCATATGAACATTATCATTACCATTAACATTATAATATTAATGATCATTGTACAATGACTATATTATCAATGGTTGAGATTCTTAACTACCATTTAAATCTAACAGGCAGTATTTTATAATGGTGTAATATAACCAAATTTGTGTATGTTTCTTCTATAACAACATTATTTAATATGTAATTTATTCATTTCAAACGGTAATTTCGTTTATAAAATTTCGATATGATACACTCTTCCACAATTTGTAAACGTTTCCCTTCAAATTTTATTTCAAACACTAAAACAAATGAGGTTACTTTAGTTTCAACGCCTATTCTAGTTCCCATGTTGCCTCCTTAAACTTGTGGTTTATTCATAGCACTATAATCATGTGGGTATTATTATTTCACATAACATTGTCTATGGGATCTAATATCTTCACTAACGGCTCATTTTATGAAAGATTATTCTCTAATGGTATCACCTTGGGATTCAGTACATGTGAGGGTTCCGGTATGAACTTCTTCAAGAGGGATACATGGAAGAAATCATTTACTTAACATATGTTAGGTGGGAGTGTTATTCGATATGACATAAATTTGATGCGATCTCGAATCTTAAAGGGGATTATATATCTTAGACTATGGTAACCCTTTATCCCAAACCTCATGAATTTCTTCCAAGATGATATATGATGGATCACATTATCTCCAATATCAAACTCTACATATCATCAATTATTTTTTTGCATCTTTTCTATCAAATTTTCATTGATTTTATATAGATCCAAATGGTTTAAACCTTATTTTTTATTTCTTGGATATGATAAGGTCTTATTCGCTTTCACTCTTTAACTTCATCCCAGCTTGTTAAAGCCTGACACCACTTCCCATACAGAGCCTCATAATCTTCCATTTGAATACTAGAATAGAAACTATTATTATATGAGAAATCCTATATGGATCCTTGTAAATCCATTAAACCTGATATGAACATATCCCCAAGAGGTTTAATGGTTCTATCAGATTGACCATCCGTTGAAGGGTGATAAGAAGTACTAAAACTCATCTATATATTCGATGCTTGTTGAAGGATTATCTAGTACCTTGAGGTAGAATATGGATCTCAATTAGTAAAAATGAAGATTTGACTCCATGTAGTCTTACAACTTCCCTTATTTATATATTGATGAGTTGTTAATGATAGAAATATTCTTTGGTAGAAATAAATTTCACTAAATTTATAATGTGACCAACTCCCACTTAGATAGAATTATTTCCTTCATATGTCCTCATAAGCCTTGTGAAAAAATTCATGGTTATGTTTTCCCATTTCCATACTATTATAAGAAATGTTTGCATCATACCATTAGAATTATAACATTTAGCCTTGAATTTTTGGCATACCATGCATCAAGATAAAAATTATACAATCTCTCTCTTCATGTTATCCTAGTAGAATTTTTTCTTTTGATATATATATCTTAGTGCTTCTTGGATGAATAAAGAAAAATGATCTATGTGAATCATCCAAAATTTTCCTCTTCAATTATATTTTGGATGGGACACATATCTGGTTTTTAATTCTTATAACTTTATCTTTATAAATGTTAAACACTTCAGTATTTTATACCTTTCTCTATACCTCCTCATCATATCTTTGTGCCTCCATGTTTCTCTCAATAATGGATGGTTGAGACGTTATTTGATAAAGGTAGGATGAATTTCATTATATGATTCTCATCTCCATCCCTCATATTGTAAAGACCCGTAAAATTCAAGGGAATTTTTTTTTCTAATTTTCTTTGGGATTTTACAAGAGCGCAGTTTCTGACGGCGCCTGATTCCGAGGCCCGGTGTGCCCGGAATCAATTTCCGAAGTTTGGCTCAGGTACGTCCAGTGAATGAACGAGCGGGTTTTTCTAACTTTTGAACCGGTGCTCAGAATCGAATTCCGAGGGCACTGATGGAATCACAGCGCCGATATTTTCTTAGAAACGCCTATTTCGGAGTTGCGTTTTCTCGGTTATGCTTTTTAATTTTTGGGGTTTAAGTTAAGAAATAAAATAAAGTTGTACAACTTTTTTATTTCATTTCACTTAAAGCCGCTTAAAGACCACTTTAAGCTACTTAAGCTGGGTTGAAGCGGATAGGGTGCAATTCAAAATATCCTACCCACTTGGTAGGATATTTGTGATGTGGGACCAACACGAGCCCCACCATTTCTTTTCTTCGTAAGTAACGCACCCGCACCCCCCTTTTAAACGAAGTCAACCGACGCGTTTCCATAATTTCTTAATGCCTCTATTTAATTGGGCATTTAAGTTTTATAATAAATTCTTTGAAATTAATTGTGAGGGTACGTCGTTTGAATTTTGAAAACGTTGGCGGAAAGCAATAAAATAAGGCCTTAGCCTCATTTTATTTTTTGGTTGGGATGCGTTGCGCTGAGTTTTCCTCTCCTCCTCCTCCTTCGTGACGAACGCGAAGAACACGCCACCTCTAACGAAGAACGCTCGTTTTCCTTCCACGGAATTTTCCCCCCTTCCGCGGCGAGACTCTTCAACGGATCTTCTTCTTCCCCTTCATCATCAACAGATCGACGAACAAGCTCAGAAACGGAATCGGGTAGCGAGCAACGACGGCTTCGCCTCCCCTCGAGTCGGAAGAACGCCGATGTTCCCCTTCGACGTCATCATCCTCATGACGCCACACCGCGACGAACCTCGAACGACGACACCTCCTTCCAATCGGCTTATACCCATGGTAGGGAATTGTTTATGAAATATTAATGAACCCCATGCTACTTCCTTCTAAATCAAAGAATGCGGATCAAATAAACATTAATTTGATCCGCGAAGATTATGTTGCGGGTTGGGATTTTATTTTTGTATTCTCTTATCTTTTGAGAAAAGAACGACGGGTGTGGATCAACGAATTCCGGGTTGTTCCGCGGATCGTTCGTACTTGTGGATCGATTTAGGGTTTTTATTTATTTATCTGTTCGTGAATACCAACTTGTTGATCTTCGTGGATTTAACCACTTGTTATCGAATAACGCGAGGGGGTCGGACCGCACAAACACGGCCGACCCTCCTCCTTATTTTTTTTATGATTGATTCCTTTGTGGATTGGTTCGGGAAGGTGTGGTGCCGTCGCACCACACGGAATCGAGCGAAAGGAAATGCGCGGTGTCGTCGCGCGACACCGTGGAAAGAAGTTGAAGAACGCGACGCAGTCGCGCCGCATCGAAGAAAACCGAAGACATCGTGGCCGGAGCGGGGCCGCGGCGGAGGGACGCGGTGTCGTCACACCATGCCGGACGACAAGGGCCACGGTCGGTTCTGGGCCGCGGCGGAGCAGGGTGACCGGCGGCCGGTACCGGGCCGCCGGCGACGGAGCTGGAAGGAGACCGGCCATCGCCGGTCCCGTTGACCAGAAACCGGCTGGCCAGGTCGGGCCGGCCGGACAAAGGGGAGACGGGGGAATTAATTCCCCCGGATGGATTTCAAGCGGCCTCAATTAAAGGGGTCGCCGTTTTCATAAAGGAGGGGAAATGCCCCTCCCTGGCATGTGCGGCACGAAGGCCACGCTGGCCGCACGCGCTGGTCGCGCAGGCCGCGCCGCTGCGCCGCCGGCCGAGCTGGAATTCCAGGCCGGGCCGGGTCGTCGGGCCGGGTCGCCGCCCAGTCTGGGTCGACCCGGTTCGGTCGACCCAGGGGGGTACTGGGTCGGGCCGGGCCGGGCCCAGACCCCCTATTTTCGGACTGAGTTGGTTCAAACACCCATATCTTGGGATACGAACCTCCGATCAACGCTCAATCAGTAGTGATGCGATCCTTGGAACGAGACGGTCGTTTTGGTATATCGCACTCAAGGTTTCAGAATACTTTGGGTTCGGCCGGGTTGGTTCGGATACAAAACCAACCGGGCCCTCGGAGCGGAAACACTTATATCTTGAGCTCCGGACGTCCGATTGACGTGCCATCGATTTTGATGGATTCCTCTAAGTGAGACGGATCTTTTGGCTTACTCCGCTCGAGGTTTGGATGTCGTCGGAGTGTGGTCGGGTTGGTTCGCTCGCGAAACCAACCGGGCCCCTGGAACGAAAAAGCCAATAACTCAGAGACCGGGCGTCAGATTGACGCGCCTTCTATCTCGTTGTTTTCCTCTTGATGAGACGGAACTTTTGGCATACTTCGCCGAGTTTTGGTTGCTGTTGGATAGTGGCCAGGTTGGATTGTACCCGAAATCCAACCGGGCCCCTGGAACGGAACAATTGTTATCTTTCAGACCAGACGTCCGTTTGACGAACCGTCAGCGGCGTTGGTGATCACGATAAGAAACAATCCCATTGAGTATACCCTATGAGAGTTCAGGGTACAGTTGAGATACGGCCGGGTTGGTTCGCATGCGAAACCAACCGGGCCCCTGGGACAAAAAGGCTAATAACTCACAGACCGGACGTCCGATTAACGGGCCGTCTGTTGCGTTGAGAACCCTATGACGAGGCGGTCCTTTGAGATACTTCCTCATGGGACTTTGAGATACTCGGAGTATCAACCTGTAGCTCGTGGAGCTGACCCTCCCAGAGACGAGCGTGCGGAGTACGGAGACCGTGTAGCCGACTGAGACCTGACGACTGCTTGACCGACTCGACTTGGAGTGAGTCGACTAGCCCAGTGGATGGAGCACTACTTTGTGAGGTTCAGACCCATGGAGGACGGAGCACTACCTGTGTGACAATGAAGACCCACGATACTCATCCGGAGAGTACCTCAGCAGGCTACTAGGGGGTGTGCACTACTGTGTTTGGGTGACATAACCCGGCGGGAAGCACTACTGTGTTTGGGTGGCTGACCCGCGGTACTCGACAGGAGGAGTACCTCAGTAGTCTTAGGTTAGTGATCAGTACCTCGGAGTCGTGATAGGACCACTGTACACTCCAGAGATGGGGCTCTTCAGCAGTTACGGTTTCGATAATGAAAATCCTGGTTTTAGCTGAGACTTTTGACCTTTCTGTTTATCTCATGATTGAGATGGGTCACTTGATAACTTAGGTATATGTATGGTCATATACCTGGGTAGTGGTTATCCGTTGATTTCATAATCTTTGTGCTTCCTCCGGATTGAGATGGGTTACTTGATAACTTAGGTATATGTATGGGCATATACCTAAGTAGAGGTTATCTGTTGAGATCTTCTTTGTGGTTATCCTTGTAAGTTTTAGTGAGACCTTTAGGGTCTCGGGGTCCCTACTGAGTATCGTTATACTCACCCCTTCATGGGCTATGCCCGCACCTCATTGTGTTGGTTGCAGACGACGGGCAGTGCTGACGGAGGCCGACTGTTCGAGGACTGGACGGTACCCGGAGGTGGACTACAGGACGAGTCAGTACCCTGAGGTGGACTACACGACGAGTCAGTACCCGGAGGTGGACTAAATGACGAGAAGACATACGGAGGAGGTTGACGGACGAGAGCATTGAGGAGGCTATCTGTACCTACCCTTCAGGTAGGATCCGTGGTGGACAACCAGGAGATGCGCCATCTGTACCTACCCTTCAGGTAGGATCCGAGAAGGACGACCCAGGAGCTGCTTCCGTTCTTCCAGCTGTTGTCTTTTTCTGTTGTACTTGTTCAGTTGTAGTTGTACTTTCAGTTGGGTTTTTATTCTGGCCCATTTACTTTTCAGCACTTTCTTTTGTACTTATTGTTTTGCTTCCACTTGTACTCTGCAGTGTTTTGTTTACTTTTATAAAGGCAATGCCTTCCCAGTTATCGGGATTTATGCCTTTGGTGCTAGTCGCCATCCCCTGGCCTATGGAAGGCGGGCTTGGGGTAGTCACGACACAGGCCCCAAGGATGGGTCATGACAAATTGGTATCAGAGGTGTCGGTTCTACCGCAGAACTTATAACTCTGATATATTCTTTCTGTGAAGCAATAGTGTTAAGAGTATCGGGTGTGGTTTTCAGTTCAGGGAGTCTAGTGTTGGTGCGGGCGGCCGACATATCCATACACCGGGACCCTGAAAACTGATTTCTGACATTGTGCACGAAAACACTGATTGTGTGTGTGTTTCCAGAAGTTTTATTTAAAAATCAGCTCAAACCAGGTCAGCTCACTAGGTATAATCGTTAGACAGTGCCACGTTGTTTGTTTCAGGATGCCTTTTTTTGGACGACTAGCTAGAACCTAGAGGGATGTGCGTACTGACAGCATGTCGTGCGACGAGGATTCGGTATAGGGCCCTCTTGCAGTTGAGGTACCAGCGGAGGCACCAGCGGTACTACCATATGTTGGGCCACCGATGCCACCAGCCCCAGCAGTAGGCGATGCACGCCACCTGAGTGCACTGCATGAGTTCCAGCACCAGAGGCCACCCAGGTTCCAGGGAGAGACAGACCCACAGGAAGCTAAGGATTGGCTGGAGGCTGTGGTGAGAGTCTTCAGGCTGGTGGGGACGCCTGCAGACTCCATGGTGATCATTACTGCTAGCCTTCTTCAGGCAGCAGCAGGTAGGTGGTGGAGCAACTTTTTCCAGTTTTGCGATAGGATGACCTTCACATGGGAAGACTTAGAGACCTTCTTCAGGGTGGAGTTTGTGCCAGTAACTCTACACCCCGAGCGTGTTCTGGAACTGCTGCCTTTGCCGCATGTTTTTTAATCAGTAGCCGAGTCATCTGTGGGTAGTAGACAGATGATGCAGATGTCCAAGAGGGCCAGAGCTATCCATAAGAGGAGTAGGATGAGTTATGAATGCGGCGGAAAGGGTCACCTGGCACGTGACTGTCTGACTCCTCGTACAGTTGATCCGCAGGCTTTGGAGGAGCCATCGAGGCAGATGCAGTGGAGGGTGCTTGAGCAACATCCAAGCAGTGGACAAGGTAGTAGAGCTCCGGGAGTAGGTGGACAGGAGCGAAACTAGTGGATATGTACCTTGTACTCTTGTTCCATCTTGTTGTTGTATTCGTGTCTTTGTACTATGAGCTGCAATAATAAAAAGACACTTACTCTTGTGATGTTTGCTTTCCTGCCCTTTTGTTTGGTTGATACTGAGTGGTCCCGGTTAAAACTGTTGACTTGACCCTCACTTTCGAGATTTCTACTGGAGGAGACCCAGTGACCACACACTGATGCCGACAGTGTGAGTCGACCCTTGCAGGCAAGAGTGACAGTTGGATCTCTTAGTAGTTACGTCGAGGCCTTACGACATCATCCATGGAGTGAATGCATCATTCATGTCAGGATTGACTGTATTAAGAAATGGGAATGGTTCATCCGAGGGATGAGACCGAGTTTCTCTTTTCGGCAAAGGAGAAATTTTAGCAGCTCTACCAGATCGTGGGCAAAGAAGGTGCAGATCATCCAGGAGCGAATGAAGACTGCACAGTGCAGTAAGAAATAGGAAACCGACGCCAGTCATAGAGACTCGGGCGTGTTAAATGTTTCAAGAAAAGGAAGCTTTAAAGAGAGATGAGTCTGTGAAGTGGCAGACGTGGAGGCAGAGCTAGGAGAGCAGCATGAGGTGGTGTACATCTTAACATGCTACAACCACCCGCCTTAAGTTATCCCCGCCAGGCTCAGGGAGCTGGAGAGTGGAGGAAGAGTGCGGCTGCATGCGGTCAAGGAGTGTGACCCAATGGCTCTAAAAAATGATTCAAGGGATAGTCTGTGTCCACTACTAGCTTCTGTAGTAACAGACATTGATATGAATCATTCCTCGCTTTCACAAATCTTGTCCCAGACCTAGAGTTTCCAGTAAGCCGTGAACTTGACCCTCACGTCTGGAAATACCTTGGGAGGAGACTCGATAATCACACTTACGCCGACGGTGTGGTCAGACCCTCGAGGCGAGAGTTTCGGTTGGAATCTCTTGGTGACAGTGTCGAGGCCTTACGACGTTGTTTTGAGTATGGACTGGGAAATCAAAATTCATACACAAATTGACGGTATTAGGAAAAAAGGTTGTGGTTTAACTATGACATCAGGATGAGTTTTCCTTGGTCGGAGAAAAGGAAACCCCAGACAGCACAGGGAAACTCATGCTCAGGAGGGTGCGACCAATCACTCTTGAGTCAGTAAACCATACCCTCATGGCAGCAGTCATTTTGAGTTCCAGTTATAAGCAGGAATTGGAGACCTCTGGAGTTCGAGGATGATGATCACGTCCTTATACGGGTCTCACCTCTATGAGGTTTACGGAGATGTGACCAAGGCGGCAAGTTATCTCTGAGGTTCAGCGGACCTTCTTAGGTTCTCATCTGGGTAGGCGGGGTGGTTTACCGCTTGACCCATCCCCCTCAGTTGCACTAGGTGCACGACGACTTCCACGTATCTCTATTGAGGATATACGTTCTCGACCCTTCGCATATCATCGACCATGGGGAGATGGACGATGGTGATGGGGTCTCTTTCATGAATGTTCCAGTGGGGATCGAGGATCGACAGGAGATGATCCTTCTAGGACGGTCTATTCCTCAGGTTTTCTTCCACTGGCAGTATGAGAACCTCCAGGTAAGCACATGGGATAAGAAGGCTCAGATGCGTGCTCAGTACCGTTTTTGTATCCCTAGATTATGTTAAAGCTTTACGAGGACGTAATGCTCTTAGGTGGGAGTAATTTAAAGACCCCTAAAATTCAAGGGAATTTTTTTTTCTAATTTTCTTTGAGATTTTACAAGAATGCAGTTTCTGACGGCACCTGATTCCGAGGCCCGGTGTGCCCGGAATCAATTTCCGAAGTTTGGCTCGGGTACGTTCAGTGAACGAACGAGCGGGTTTTTCTAACTTTTGAACCGGTGATCAGAATCAAATAATGAGGGCACCGATGGAATCGCAGCGCCGGTATTTTCTTAGAAATTCCTCATTCGGAGTTCTGTTTTCTTGGTTATGCTTTTTAATTTTTGGGGTTTAAGTTAAGAAATAAAATAAAGTTGTACAACAATTTTATTTCATTTCACTTAAAGCCGCTTAAAGACCACTTTAAGCTACTTAAGCTGGGTTGAAGTGGATAGGGTGCAATTCAAAATATCCTACCCACTTGGTAGGATATTTGTTAGGTGGGACCCACATGAGCCCCACCGTTTCTTTTCTTCTTAAGTAACGCACCCGCACTCCCCTTTTAAACGAAGTCAACCGACGCGTTTCCTTAATTTCATAACGCCTCTATTTAATTGGGTAGTTAAGTTTTACAATTAATTCTATGAAATTAATTGTGAGGGTTACGTCATTTGAATTTTGAAATCGTTGGAGGAAAGTAATAAAATAAGGCCTTAGCCTCATTTTATTTTTGGGTTGGGAAGCGTTGCGCTGAGTTTTCCTCTCCTCCTCCTCCTTCGCGAAGAACGCGAAGAACACGCCACCTCTGACGAAGAACGCTCGTTTTCCTTCCATGGAATTTTTCCCCCTTCCGCGGCAAGACTCTTCAATGGATCTTCTTCTTCCCCTTCATCGTCAACGGATCGACGAACAAGCTCGGAAACAGAATCGAGTAGCGAGCGACGACGGCTTCACCTCCCCTCGAGTTGGACGAACACCGACGTCCCCCTTCGACGTCATCATCCTCGCGATGCCACATCGCGATGAACCTCGAACGACGACGCCTCTTTCCAATCGTCTTATACCCATGGTAGGGAATTGTTTATGAAATATTAATGAACCCCATGCTACTTCCTTCTAAATCGAAGAACACGGATCAAATAAACATTAATTTGATCCGCCAAGATTATGTTGCGGGT
Organism: Viscum album; assembly: GCA_963277665.1. Lineage (NCBI taxonomy): Eukaryota > Viridiplantae > Streptophyta > Magnoliopsida > Santalales > Viscaceae > Viscum > Viscum album. Next base: position 363,699,705 of record OY728162.1, on the reverse strand, counting down.
TGGGATTTTATTTTGGTATTCTCTTATCTTTTGAGAAAAGAAGGACGGTCGCAAACCAACCAATTCCGGGTTGATCTGCAGATCATTCTTACTTGTAGATCTATATAGGGGTTTTATTTATTTATTTGTCCGTGAATACCAACTTGTTGATCTTTGTGGATTTAACCGCTTGTTATCGAATAACACGAGGGGGTCGAACCGCACAAACACGGCCAACCCTCCTCCTTATTTTTTTTATGATTGATTCCTTTGTGGATTGGTTCGGGAAGGTGTGGTGTAGTCGCACCACACGGAATCGAGCGAAAGGAAACCCGCGGCGCCGTCGCGCGGCACCGTGGAAAGAAGTTTAAGAACGCGACGTCATCGCGCCGCGTCGAAGAAAACCGAAGACACCGCAGCCAGAGTGGGGCCGCGGCGGAGGGGCGCGGTGTCGTCACACCACGCCGAACGACAAGGGATGCGGCCGGTTCTGGGCCGTGGCGGAGCAGGGTGACCGGCGGCCGGTACCGGGCCGCCGGCGATGGAGCTGGAAGGGGACTGGCCATCGTCGGTCCCGTTGAGCAGAAACCGGCCGGCCAGGTCGGGTCGGCCGGACAAGGGGGAGCCGGGGGAATTATTTCCCCTGGCTGGATTTCAAGGGGCCCCAATTAAAGGGGTCGCCGTTTTCATAGAAGGGCAACGCCCCTCCCTTGGCATGCGCGGCACGAAGGCCGCACTGGCCGCACGCGCTGGCCGCGCAGGTCGCGCCGCCGCGCCGCCGCGCTGGTCGCGCCGCCGGCCGGGCCGAAATTCCGGGCCGGGCCGGGTCTTCGGGCCAGGTCGCCGCCCGGTCCGGGACGACCCCGTTCGGCCGACCCAGGGGGGTACTGGGTCGGGCCGGGCAGGGCCCATACCCCCTATTTTCAGACTCAGTTGGTTCAAACACCCATATCTTGGGCTACGGACCTCCGATCGACGCACCGTCAGCGGCGATGCGATCCTTGTAACGAGACGGTCGTTTCGGTATATCGCACTCAAGGTTTCGGAATACTTTGGGTTTGTCCGGGTTGGTTCGGATACGAAACCAACCGGGCCCTCGGAGCGGAAACGCTTATATCTTGAGCTTCGGACGTCCGATTGACATGCCGTCGATTTTGATGGATTCCTCTAAGTGAGACGCATCTTTTGGCTTACTCCGCTCGAGGTTTGGATGTCGCCGGAGTGCGGTCGGGTTGGATCGCTCGCGAAACCAACCGGGCCCCTGGAACGAAAAAGCCAATAACTCACAGACCGGGCGTCAGATTGACGCGCCATCTGTCTCATTGTTTTCCTCTTTATGAGACTGAACTTTTGGCAAACTTCGCTGAGTTTTGGTTGCTGTTGGATAGTGGCCAGGTTGGATTGTACCCAAAATCCAACCGGGCCCCTGGAACAGAACAGCTGTTATCTTTCAGACCAGACGTCCGTTTGACGAACCGTCAGCGGCGTTGAGGATCACGTTGTGAAATAGTCCCATTGAGTATACCCTATGAGAGTTCAGGGTAAAGTTGAGATATGGTTGGGTTGGTTCGCATGCGAAACCAACCGGGCCCCTGGGACGAAAAGGCTAATAACTCACAGACCGGACATCCGATTGATGGACCATCTGTTGCGTTGAGACCCCTATGACAAGGTGGTCCTTTGAGATACTTCTTCATAGGACTTTGAGATACTTGGAGTATCGACCTGTAGCTCGTGGAGCGAACCCTCCCAGAGACGAGCGTGCGGAGTACGGAGACTGTGTAGCCGACTGAGACCTGACAGCTGCTTGACTGACTCGACTTGGAGTGAGTCGACTAGCCCAGTGGACGGAGCACTACTTTGTGAGGTGCAGACCCATGGTGGACGGAGCACTACCTGTGTGACAGTGCAGACCCACGGTACTCGTCTGGAGAGTACCTCAGCAGGCTACTAGGGGGTGTGCACTACTGTGTTTGGGTGACATACCCCAGCGGGAAGCACTACTGTGTTTGGGTGGCTGACCCACGGTACTCGACAGGAGGAGTACCTTAGAAGTCTTAAGTTAGTGAGTAGTACCTCGGAGTCATGACAGGACCACTGTACACTCCAGAGACGGGGCTCTTCAGCAGTTACGGTTTCGATAATGAAAATCCTGGTTTGAGCTAAGACTTTTGAACTTTGTGTTTACCTAATGATTGAGATGGGTCACTTGATAACATAGGTATATGTATGGGCATATGCCTGGGTAGTGGTTATCCGTTGATTTCATAATCTTTGTGATTCCTCTGGATTGAGATGGGTTACTTGATAACATAGGTATTTGTATGGGCATATACCTATGTAGAGGTTATCTGTTGAGATCTTCTTTGTGGTTATCCTTGTTGGTTTTAGTGAGACCTTGAGGGTCTCAGGGTCCCTACTGAGTATCATTATACTCACCCCTGCACGGGCTATGCCCGCACCTCGTTGTGTTGGTTGCAGACGATGGGCAATGCTGACGGAGGCTGAGTGTTCGAGGACTAGACGGTACCCGGAGGTGGACTACACGACGAGTCAGTACCCGGAGGTGGACTACACGACGAGTCAGTACCCGGAGGTGGAATACACGACGAGACGACACACGGAGGAGGTTGACGGATGAGAGCATTGAGGAGGCTATCTGTACCTACCCTTCAGGTAGGATCCGTGGTGGACGACCAGGAGCTGCGCCATTTGTACCTACCCTTCAGGTAGGATCCGAGGAGGACGACCCAGGAGCTGCTTCTGTTCTTCCAGCTGTTGTCTTTTTCTGTTGAACTTGTTCAGTTGTAGTTGTACTTTCAGTTGGGTTTGTATTCTGGCCCATTTACATTTCAGCACTTTCTTTTGTACTTAGTGTTTTGCTTCCGCTTGTACTCTGCGGTGTTTTTTTACTTTTATAATGGCAATGGCTTCCCAGTTATAGGAATTTACGCCTTTGGTGCTAGTCGTCAGCCCCTGGCCTATGGAAGGCGGGATTGGGGTAGTCACGGCACATGCCTCGAGGAAGGGTCGTGACACATATGTACATGAGAAATCGATCCCTTTTAATCCTATTCATGTATAGGGTTATAGGATCCTTTCAACTTATATCATTTTCAAAAAAAATCACCTTCCCTGGATGGTAATGTATTAAACAACTATATTCCTTAATATAATCTAACCAACTTCATTGGAACATATTGATCTCTATTTAACTGAATATATACTTTAGAATTTTATGATCTGTATATATGTCACACTTCTCCTTATAGAGATAATGCATCCAAATATTAATTTTGATTATCACCATAGTTAATTCTAGATCATGGGTTGGGTAGTTCTACTCATTGATCTTTAATTAGCAGGTGGAATAGGCTATCACTGTTTCATATTTCATGAGTACAAAATGTTGGAGTTGGTTCACTAGAACCATGTTTTTTTTTAATTTATGATAAACATATTTTGATTGGATATATATTAATAAAATCCTTATCACATCATGATTTTTCTTCTACATGACATTATATGTGATAATGTCTAAAGAGTAGTTGTTGCACTAAAAGGTCATTGCAGATCTTTTACATGATAAGAACATGGAAGTGTCAAGACAATATTCTTGAACATATGTTACGTAGCCAAATGATATCATTTGAAGGGAAAAAATGATACAGGATACCAGGGGTGGAGACTCATAAGACATTGAGGCAACTTCTCATGGTGTAATCCCTTGGTAATGTCCGGGATATATTATGAGAATGATTCCTGCCAATAGGAAATCCACATTTACAAATATCATTGTATTTTTATTTATAAAAATGTGTGTATTGGTCCTTATAATTTTAGATTATTATTAATGGGTATTATGAATCATGCACTAATATGTATTGGTGAAAACCGTGACAACATATGTTCACGGTGAGGAAGGATATGTTGTGTGCATTGTGAGTCATACTACATAAATGAATAATGTAAAAAGGATATTTCCCTTCAATTTAATAATGGAAGTTGATATCTCATTCCCTTTGATGGAAATGATGTAGCCTAAATTAATCAATGGCCACGATGTTCTATAGGAAAGTTCAATTTCAAGGAAGTCGAAGAATGAGAAATCGAGCACATGGGTCGATGGCACATGCTTGAAACCTACTTGATTGAAGATATTAAGACAAAGAGATTATATTACTTGGTATGCATTCATATGAGATTACATGTCATTGCAGCATTAAATTCATTCTCAATGGTTTCCTTGTCGTGTTTCTAGATGTTAACCTTGGACTTTAGGAATGATTGTCTAATGACACTGAGAAATAGGCCTAGAAGGTCACACACTAAATATATCAGGAATCGTAGTTAAATAATTTATAATTTTACAATATAAATAAATATTAATCTTGATATTGGTTTAATAATTAGTCATGTATGCCTGATCACATTTATTTCATCTCAAGTTATTCAAGAGAATATATAGCAGAACAAATATTTCATTATTAATGAATAATGTAGTTATATTTATTTAATAAATAAATAGTCATTATTCAAGGCCCCATAATATTAAGGAGGATGGGAAGGCCGAGATTAAGGGTCCAGTGAGAAATAATATTAAATATTGTTGGATTAAATAATATTTTAATATAGCTTTCAAGTTAAACACATGTCATGGAAATAATGGTACATAGATTATTATTTGACATGGGGGTTTCAAATGGAATAATAAAATAATTAATGGAACTTGTGAAAATTATTTATAATTAACTAGTGAATTAAATTATCATTTATGATATATTTTATTATTTAGACTAGGGAAAGAGAATGCTAGCGACAGTAGTTGTGTACAATGTTTTGGAGAAATCTCTTAATTCTTGAGAGCTCTCATTTCTACAAGAAAATTCTATTGAAAGAGAGCGGTCATCCTCTATCGGATTAGAGAATGCTTTGGAAGCAAATATCACAATGATCGAAGGCGGATGATGTAGGCGCAAGGATATTCCATGCTAGCACCCAGAGACTCCTTCAGCGACATCCAGATATTCACAGAGCATGTGTGGATCACCGCTAGAGGAGATATACTCTTGATCTCTACAATGCAATGAAGACGCACCATAGATCTATGGTTAGACAAATCAATAAATAAATAAAACCATAGAGTTATTTCATTAATTTAATTAAATTAATTATAAATATAATATTTTTATCCTCTCTCTATGTTCCAAGAGAAATTTTTCCTTATAAAAATATTTGATTTAATTCCATGGATACTGGAATTTATCATCGTATTGATCCTAGAATGATCATTGATTAAGGTAAAATCAATCATGGGAGTCAGCCCAAACATTACTCTGCTATGCCCAGAACCTACGAGTGGTATCATATGGGGAATATTTTCGTTTATAATTATTTAAATAATTCATTGATGTTCTACACTTTAATAATTTAGTTTTTCAATTCAAGTTTAATCTTTCTTGTAATGTGAATTTCGAGATCTGTTTATACTTTACCATTTCTTTTAGATCTAACATAATTGAATAATATTAAGATTAAAATTAAATTGAGGATCTCATCTGGAGGAGCCGAAAAATTTGTCCAGGTAACATGACAGTTCACGCCATGTATTTTGAGTTACATGTCGTGTAATCTTCTATACACGATGTGTAATCTAGATCCCACACCATGTAATTGTTTTCAACACATCAGGAGTAATTTAGAAATTACTCAAGCCATATGCATTAATGGAATGTGGTGTATTTAATTCTTACACCGTGTGTTGACTAGGATAGACCAGTACACGGTCAGCTAAACTACACACCATATGGCCCACCGGAGATGACATGTAGTCCCTTAGGGTGAGTGTCGAGTTGTGTATCCCATACACATATTTCCCGACTCGTGATAATGTAATGCAATGTCTACCTGGAATGTGGCCCAATGGACACACCATGTACTCTGAAGATTTCCGAAGTATACATCACACACAATTTCCCTAGGAGTGTACTTCAGATGGATGGTGATGAGGGTACACACACTGTACTCTCCATATTATGCCAACAAAAAATTTATTAATATATTATGTTACCCTTGAGACATGTACCTTCATGTGGGTGTAAATATGGGACACAAAATTTGATAAGTTTCTGATATATATATATATATATAAATGTTTAATTAACATCTACCTAATGTTCAAAGATCTGTACATCATGTATGAGTTATATTATAATAATAATTATTCATGCATGCTACATGTCAAAAATAATAAATTGAATATAATTATAATACATATCGGGTAGTTTGGGATGGGTATTCACCAAGTTTTCTCCAAGATACAAGTTATGTACACAGTTAATTTAAATGAAATTATTAATTTGTTTAAAATTATAATGGATGAGAATCTCAAGGAAATTCATAAAAATGATTAAGATAAAAGGATTGATAAATTAAAGATAATAATTAATTGATTCGAGCATGATTTATCTTAAATATAAATGATTAATGAATTGAATGCTTGTTTTATTAAATGTGTAATTTTTTTCTTGTTTGTGGATGATCATGAGTTAGACCAGACATTTGTATGTGATTTGTTTCCTTTAATTTAATTTTTAAATTAAAATTGTTGGCATCTATTCCTTCTCCTCATAAATATGTAGGGCCTATGTGCCCAAGGTTTTTTATCTAAACCCCCTTGATAGAGTGATTTTTCAACAACCATTATTCAATTAATTTCTTATTTTCCTAAGAATTCACCATAGTGGCACACCCTTGGGTCGATCTCATGGAGGCCTCTCACACACACTATTTTCCTATTTTCACTAATATAAAACTAACTTACTAATATAGATTGGGGAATTTTTATTATGGAAATGAAATTAAAATTAAATATTAAATCTATGTTAAAGATTAATCATCAAAAGAAAACCAAACAGGAAACAAAACAAACCAAAGAGGTAGTGGTGGAAAAACATTGATCATTGGACTCTCCCATTATCATTGTTTATGAATGTATTTTTGTAAAATTATCCATTTTATACCTCAATACCTCAATGTGTACACCTATTTTGTTCATAAACTATATTGAGACCTCATACATGGGTTTTCATCCACATGATAATGTGATTTCATTGCCCAAAGACTTATGAGCAATCAAAATAAGTTGAACCTATTGTGCTTATTGGGGAGACTTCGCCAAATGAATTTTAAACAACAATACAACCATTTTACATTAATATGTTTATAAAGGTTATTGAATAAAATAAAATAAATTGACAAAAATATGGAAAGAGACTGCCTTCATCAGGAAAACAAATCCCAAGATAATTTAAAAGAAAAGTGTTTATATTAAAAACAATAAACTCAAAAGTAAATCACCATCGGATCTTGGCCACCCACCACCACATGGAGTTTTATCCCATCATTTTTTATTACATCTTGGAATTATCTTTATTTTTGAGTAGATGGTGTGGTGATTAATGGAATGAGTTGGGAGGGAGGATCTCCCCTCCTTTTATTGTTTAGATTTATATTCCACAGAATTTAGCGCGTTTTTTGACCTAATAATGGATGATTCAAGCGTTTTTTTCTTCATTATTTTTTCTTATAATATTATTTTTAGTTCACACTCAAAATTTCAGCTTCATTGGTCAGTTATAGAGAGAGGAATCAATTTTTTATTTTATATTACTTTTTCTATATGAAGGTTCCATACAAGTTCTTTGAATTGGATTCGTTCAATTTCCACCATAATGGATTAAAAACATCTTTAAATTTAATTTGTGAATTAACCTTTGAGTCCTATTTCATCTCCAAGTGAAATAACTTCATTTGGAGGTGTGTATACCGAATTGTGTTTCCAATATAGAGGTGGGTTTCATGATGTCTTCCTGAAAAATTGTTCAACTTGATTGATATTTTTGGGCCTCAAGATTCTCCAATCAGTCCCTAATTCAGAAGAGAAAATTGAAAGAAATAAAATAAGGGTTCTAAAAAACTTAAAATCAAAATTTTTTTAAATATATTTTAAGAGAAATGAACAAAATTCCCTTGTGATAAAAATATGTTAAAAACCTGAATTAAGCCATTTTTTCATTTCAACTCAAAAATAACAGAAAAACTGAATATGTGACAATTTCACTTTAATAACACAATGGTGGGTTTAAAATATTGAATTATAGAATAAAAGTTTTTAAAATATTGTCTCTATCACCCCTTTTACCACTCACTTTCTTATGAGATAAAAAAATATGTAATGGATGGAGCTACCAAGCTAGTGGAGGTAGCTCAAATTAGGAGTCGAGGAGAAACCAATCCAAGAAGATATGAAGGTGGATAGGTAAAAATATATAAACATGAACCATAAAAGGTTAAAGGTGTTTCTCCCATAGTCCAGGGTTAGTTTATCAAATGATAGATAAACTAAACATTATAAAATCTCCTAATCATACCCTTAATTTTGTTTCTATCAGTTGAATGGTTATTCATTATGGATGTATTGTCACGATCACACAATTAATGAATTAGAAAACATGCATGATGGAACAAAAATAAAATGTGTTATGCGTAAATATTATCAGTACATGGTTAATCACTTAATTATATCCCACATAATATTAACAATCATGTGGAATGATAATAAGAGGCAATTTATGCATAAAGGATAAAATACCTCAATAAAATATTGATTTAGTATAGACTTCCATTCCTTTTGTTTGAATCGCACCAATAGTTCAAAGTGCATGACTAGAAAAAGTTGGGGTGCTTTAAATTATTGGGGAATTCTAATTTCAGGTTTTAGGTTAATTATACTTGGTTTACATCAAGGGTTGACTACCAATGAAGGACTTGGTGTAACTAAGAGGCAAGGGTTGAGGAAATATAAAATAATGATTTTAGAAGTGGGGATTCAACTCAACAGATCATGGAGCTACGAGTTAATGTAGTTATAATTTATAATTTCTACATAAAACCATTCGAGTTTCTCGACCATCCAATGTTGGGCTTATGATAATGGAATATATGCCCTTGAAACGAGAATATCCAAGAAATATGATATTCCAAATCCAATGGTGACGGTTATTGGGTTATGATAAAATAGTTAGAGAAAAATGATTATTTATTTATTTATCTTAATTTTATTAGATAAAGTACTAAAACAACATTTATCTTATTTTTAGAAACAGTATTAATAATGACATCAAACATATCATTGTGATCCATACTCAATATTGGAAACCTTCTCATAGGAACTAATTTCCAGTGGTGGAAAAGGAGCCTTTGGGTAATCCTTATCCATGAAAAGAAATAATACATTCTAGAAGATACTTTACTAGATGATTCTAGAAATGAGATGAGTGATTAGGAGCTCTATATGTATGAGAAACGTCTTAATGATGCTATGGATGTTCAGTGCATCATGATATCATCCATGACGAATGAGCTCTTGAAGAAACATGAGGAAATGGATGATTATAGCATTATGTTTCACCTTATGGGCTCTATCAAGAGAAGGAGAGACAAGAAAGTTATAATATCTCAAAATATTTGTTCACAACTATCCTTAGAGAGTCTGTGCCACCAGAGCCTCATGTAATAAAGCTTGTCAGCTACATTAAGTATCTGGACATCTTAGCGATTAAATTCCCCGATGTGTTTCATACATATCCCATATCATCATCACATTAAAATGAATTCTCTAGTTCTATTGTGAATTATAATATGATAAATAATGAAAATATCCTATAAGAACATCTAACCTTGATTCTATATGTGGATAAGGACATGGGGTGTGAAAAACCTGCATTCCGTATCATGAATGGGAAGATGAAGGACAAGGAAAAGGGGCCTACGATTTATAAAAAGTATAAAGCCCCCGAGCACCGTCCAACAATGAAGAACAAGATCTAGATCTAGGGAAAATAAAATGAGGAAGTGTGTTTTTTATGTGGAAAGTTGGGCCATAGGAAGAGGAACTGCACTAAGAGGCAAGGGAGAGCCAAAGGTGAATTCTTTATCGAGTGTAATATTTTAACTTTCTACACATTAGTTATTAGAAACTGCTTGTGGTTCTCACTTCTATATTAATATTTAGAAACCAATTACATTTCATAAAATTGTCAGTAGAGAGGAGGATCTGTGAGCTGCCAATGGTTTGAGGTTGGAAGCTCTTGCAATTGGTGACTAGCACATTTCATTTTCGACCATGATGATTATGGTTTTACATTACTATTATTATGTACCAATTGTTTCCAAGAAAATAATCTATGTATCAAGTTTATATACATATGGGTTTATTTTGAAATTCATAAATAAAAGTTGATTCTTTTATAAGGGAAACATATTTAATGGTATGGTACATTTAAATAATGGTTTTTATGTATTAAATTATGAAAACCAAGTGTTGGAAATTGATTATGAATCAGGTTTTCATGACTCATATAACAATCATTTATGTAATCACCACCTTGGTCATGTAAATGATAATTGCATGACAAAGCTCTGTCAGAATGGTTTTTTAGACTCATCCAACTAAAACCACTTGATAGATGTCACACGTGTTTACTATAGAAAATGACCAAACCACCATTTGGTGGATGCGGTGAAAGTGCTACAGAGATTCTAGGATTGCTACACACTGATGTCTATGGATCATTTCTAGTAGAATCTATTTATGGATATTCTTACTTAATAAGTATTACTAATGACTTGAGTAGATATGGATATATTTACTTGATAAGGTATAAGTCTGAGTCCTTTAAGAAATTCAAGGAATTAAAGATTGAAGTAGAGAATCATATTGGTAAGAAGAAAATGTCACTTTGATTGGATTGAGATGGAGAATATCTTAACCAAGAGTTCATTGAAATTTTATAGGACTTATGGATTATATCTCAACTCACTCCACCTTATACACCATAGTGGAATGGTGTTAGTGAAAGGAGGAATCATTCCTTGTTGGACATGGTAAGTTTGATGATGGGTAATAGAAATATTCCATTATCATTTTACGGATATTCATTACAAATTGAGTCATACACAATAAACTGAGTACAAACTAAGGAGAAAAATGCAATTCCCTTCGAGTTATAGAGTGTAAAGAAACCCATTTTGTCGCATACACATGTATGGGGATGTGAGGAGGTTGTTAAGGATTTCTCATGAAACAAACTATTACCCTAGGGAAAAAAGTGCATCTTTATATGGTATCCTAATAAATAAAGGAATACTACCTATAAAACCCCTCAGATAATATAATGATTATTTCTAGATAAGCTGTATTTCATGAGACAGAGCACATCCTGAAATAGGATAGTGGGAGCAAGATTAAATTCGATGAAGTTGATGCTAAAGATACATAGGAGTTGGTAAAGGAAATAATTCTATAGGTCCCCAAGGAAGAATTAGTTCTTGAGACATAAGTATGGCCTAAGAGTCTAAGATAGTTAAGGGAACTAGAAAGATATTATTTTCTTGTCAGCAAGGATGGTAACTCATTATTGTTGGACAATGATGATCCTCTTTCCTAAAATGAGATAGCAGAGATTTTAGAAGCTGCAAGATGGAAAGAAGTTATGAATTATGAGATGGATTCTATGTATCAGAACCAATTTTGAGTTCTAGTCGATGCAGCATTTGATGTAAAGCATGTTGGTTGTAAATTGTTATTCAAGAGAAAACTAGTCATGAAAAGTAAAGTACCTATAAAGAAAGTATAGTACCTAAAGGGTTTAAAATATGTCAAAGAAATGACTATGATGAAACGTTTTCACCATTTTCTCTATTTAAATCCATTATATTCATATTTTCCACAACTGACTTCCATGACTATGAGATTTTGTAGATGGATGTCAAAACTGTATTCCTCAAAGGGAACCTTTAGGAAGATGTCTATATGAAAAAACTATAAGGGTTTGTGACACCAGGTGATTCCAAAAAGGTTTGAAAGTTGAAGACATCCATTGATGGATTGAATTATGCTTCCAGGCCCGGGAATATTCAATTTGACAAATCCATAAGAGAATTTGGTTTCGTTAATAACGAATGTGTGCCATGTTTTTACAAAAGGATTAATGGGAATGAGGTCATTATCAAAGAAGTATATGTTGAAGACATATTACACATTGGAAATAACATACCAGTCTTACAATCAGATAAAGACTCGTTGAAAAAGTGCTTCTCCATGAAGGAATTTGGTGAAGTAGCCTATATTCTAGGGATCAAGATCATTTGTGATAGATCCAGGAGGCTTCTTGGATAAATTTAAGGTATATATATTCAACAGATATTAAAGAGATTTAGTATGGAACAAATCAAGAGGGTATTAGTTCCAGTGTCATATGGTTTACATCTTTCTAAAAAAATGTGTCCCCATACAAAATATGAGAATGATAGAATGAGTATGATCACATACACTTCAGCAATAGGATCAATAATTTATTTCATGTTATGTACTAGATGTGATGTTTCCTATGCACTGATCATGGTAGGCATATATCAAGAAGATCCATGAGAATATAATTGTAATGTTGTTAAGACTATCCTTAAGTATCTAAGAAGAACAAAGGATATGTTCATGGTATATGGAGGAGATAAGGATATTTTCATCAGAGGGTATGTTGATGTTGGTTTTCAAACAATTCTGAACGGTCTGAAATCCCAATTGGGGAATTTTTTTTGTCGCAAAGGATGAGTTTTGAGATGGAAGAGTATAAAGCATCCAGTTGGTGTTGATTCTATAGAAGTGTCTAAATATATAGTATCTTCTGATGCATCCCAAAAATCCATCTAGATTCAGAACTTTTTCTGGGAACATGATGTGGTGCCTAGTTGTACAAACCCTATCATATTGTATTGTGATAATACTGCATTAGTGGATCTTGAAAAATATCCATGGTCAGATCAACAGACAAAGAACATACATCGAAAGTATCACCTATTGCAGGATTTATTATCAAAGTGGTTAATATGTAGTGGGAAGAGTATCCATGGAGGAGAACATGGTGGACCACTTGACTAAAGGCCTATCTTAGTACAAGAATGAGTATCATGTGAGAGATAGCATACTAAAGGTTGTTAGTAGTTGGCACTAGTGAAAGTGGGAGCTCATGGAGTTGGTTCCCCAGAACCAAAGTCTTTTGTACTTTATGATAAACATATATTCATTTTATGGATATTAATAAACCCATTATCACATCATCATTATTATTTTGTAGGAAGACGATATTATTTGAAAGGACGCAGATGATATAGGCTATCATGAGTAGAGACTTATCAGACATTGAGGTACCTTCTCATGATTTAGTCCCTTGGTAATGTCCAAGAGGATATTATGAGAATGAGACATTCCAGTAGGAAATACACATTTATAAGTGTCAATGTATGTTTCTATCTTATGACATGTTTATTGTTTTGTAGACGTTATGATTATTGATGATGGGTTTTATGAATCTTTCACATAGATTTAATAGAAAAACATGTGATGACATATGTTTGTGGTGAGGTATGATATGTTGGGTGCATCACGAGTAATATTGTATTAATGAATAATGTGAGAAAGGATTTGTCCATTATATTCCATAATAGAAGTTTATATCTCAGGCCCTTTGAGTGAAATGATATAGCTTAAATAAATCGATAGCCATGGGGTTTTATTGGAAAGTTCCTTTTTTGGGAAGACAAAGAAAGATAAACTTAGAACATGGGTTGATGACACTTGCATGCAACCATCTAGATTGGAGATATTGAGACAAAGGGGTTATATTTCTCGGTAAACATTCGTATAAGTTGAAATTTCATTATGGTTTTAACTTCTTTCTCTATTGATTCCTTGGCATGCTTCTATACACTAACCTTGGACTTTAGATAGGTTTTCCTAATGCCACTGAGAAAGAGCCCTAAAGGGTCACACACTAAGAGTATTGGGAATCTCAGTAAAACAATTTATTATTTAACAAGATGAATAAATATTAATCTCTTTTGTGGTTTAATAATTATTCATGTATGCCCGATCACATTAATTTCATCACTAGTTATTTGATAGAATATTTTGCGGTTGTAATATTTTTTTATCGGTGGATAATGGAGTGATATTTATTTCACAAATAAATTTTCCATATTCAAGGACCAATAAATATTAAAGAGGATGGGTGGACCGATATTAAACATCCAGTGAGAAATAATATTAAATATTATTTGAATAAATGATATTTAAATATAACATTCAAGTTAATCACATGTCAAGGAAATAATGGTATTTCTGTTGTTATTTAACATGAGGGTTTCACATGGAATAATAAAATAAGTAATGTCAATTGTGTTAATTATTTATTATTACATAGTGAATTAAATTCTTGGTTATGTTATTATTTTCTCATTTAGCATGGGGAAAGAGAATGTTAGCGACATGGGTTGTGCACAACATTTTGGAGAAATCTCTCAATCCTTGAGAGCTCTCTTTTCTCCAATAGCCTTCTTAAGAATTGGAGCAGACATCCTACACTAGATCAGAAAACACTATGGAAGTGACTCTCAAAGTGATCGAAGGCGGATGGTGCAAGCATAAGGATCTTCCATGCTCGCACCCAGAGACACCTACGGTGACTTCTAGATATTAGTGAAGCATGTGTGGATCAACACTATAGGAGATATAATATTTATCTCTACAACACAATTAAGAATCGCTATAGATCTATGGTCAAACACATCAAAGAAGAAATAAAACTTTTGAGGTATTTCTTTAAGTTAATTAATTTAATTATAAACAAAATATATTGATCCTCTATATGAGTTCTGAGAGAATTTATTCCTTATCTAAATATTTTATTTAATTCTGTGGATACTGGAACTTATCATTTTATTGATCCTAGAAAGATCACTGATTACTGAAACATCAAAGTTGGTTGTCAGCCCAACAGCGTTTCCACTATGCCATGAACCTACACACAACCCAAGACCTATTTCTACTCATTGTTATAGATCACAAATACTTCTCTAATGGTGGGTAATGTGATAATATTTTTAGTGATTAGCCTCTTATTTAACACTTTAATGTTATACTTTCATTCTTTAATCAAAACGAACTTCACTACCTTCCGAGTTATCTTAGTTAGTGGGAATAACAATCATGATAATTTTCTCAAAAATCAATGTTAGTATATATCTAATCCAAGGAACCTTTGGATCTTTGTTATATATATTAGTCTAGTTTATCCTTTAATTGTCTCTATTTTTGAATCATCTATATATATCCCTTTGCTGGTGACAACATATCCTAGTAATGTTACTTTCTCCATTCCAAACTCATATTTATAATACTTTTCACATAACTTATCCTTTTTCAATGTCATTAGTACAACATCCAAATGATAATATTGTTCCTTATTTCATTTATAGTAGATAAGAATACTTTCTATAAATATTAAAAAAAAATCAATTTAATCCCTAAAGACACTATTCATTAATTTAATGAAGATATTTGGAGTTTTATTGAGTCTAAATTTCATCAATATGAACTTGTAATGCTCGTACCTTCTGTGAAAAGAAGTCTTGGTGATATCTACCTTCTTTAACATTACTTAATATTATCCCAAATGATGATTCACATTAGATAAGTACTCTTATTCATGTATCTGATCAAAAAAATCATTAATATATGGAAGAGAATACTTTTTCATTGTCATTAATCTGTTGAGATCATGGAAATCGATGCATATTTGCATTAACACATCCTTCTTATTGATGAAGATTATTGGTGCAACACAGGGTGAAGAACTTGGGCATATAAACTATTTATCATGATTCCATTATCGTTACAACTTTATCTCCTAAAATTTATCAGTTTCCATTTTTTATAGAGTCTTAGATATTAGAAATTATAAGAGAGTGAGTTTTACAGAGAACACAACCTCTCAGTTTACAAAAAGACCATACAATTCATCAATAAACAAATATTGTATTCCCTCATTATATACATGTCATTAAGTGTGGTATTTTCATTATTATGTTATTTTAATCTAGATAAACATTCTCAAATTGTAATAATATTGTTTCTCGGCATGATAATTCCAATGGAGATTCATACTCATCCTTGAATTATTATTGAATCATTGGGAAATTTGTCAAATAAATGGAAATTTCCTTCTCCCAACAATTTATGTTGGATCCATACAATGAAATCAAATACATTCTCATAATAGAATAAAAATCCACTAAAGGGAGTATCACAATTCTGGATGGTGATTTTATCCCACAAAAATGGATAAGGAAGAATTTTTTTACTTGGGATGCAATGATTTCCCCATTCTCCACTTTCACATATATCTCCACTTCCATGATTTTTTGTGGTGTTTGAATAGTTATACTAAAACCTTGTGATATGAAAGAGTGTGTAGAACTAGAATCAAATTGTATATTCACTAGACTTGAATGAATAACTTGTATACAAATCACCACATACTTATTAGGATTCACCTTAATAGTTGTGATAACATAAGTTCACTCTTTCTCTCAAGGTCTTGGGGGTTTCTGTCATTGGTTATCTTCAATAACCCTTGGATTATTTAATTGATTAACATAGTGTCATTATTCCTTAGAATTTAAACATTTTAAAATCGGATGATGGTTAGATATAGATTTATTTTCTGTTATCACATTGTTGGGTTTCTACCATCATCATTCTTGAGCTAGGTTCCCCTCATGCACCTAAATCATTTCCTTCTCCCATTCATGAAATTTCTGGGATGCTTCTTCCCATAATTTTTTCAAGTGGTTTGTCAGAATTTATTTCTACCATGATATTTCCCCATCGTTAACAAAAAATTGAAATATATTCTTCACTTCCTATATCCAAACCTATAAACCCCTTAAGATTCATTGATCTCTATTTAGACTTTGATTTCACATCTAAAAATTTATTCACGGTTTTCAATGCCTCAAATCCCAAAATATTTTCATAGATTCAACTTTATCTAACTAAATAAGCGGTTAACTTTACTTTTATTGTTAATGAAAAGGATAGAGGTGTATTAGGAATGTATTGTGAAATTCTCCTTATATTACCACAATAGGTTCTTCTTCCTTTATCTGGAAGTCAAGTAACTCCCTCTCTATTTTTAGTCTATGAGTGTGATGAAAATATTTATTAATAAAAAATAAAAAATTATTTCACTTCATCGCTTTGATAACCTACTCGAGATTTTTATTTTTGATCAATGTTAACCATTGATCTGCTCCCCCCTCCCTATATGATAAATAAACAACAAAACCATCTCCTTATCGTATCATTAAAGGGCAGATAAGATTTGTCATAATTTTGTTTTTGTATTTTGATCTTGTGGATATTTCTATATGTATCTATAGATTTTTCCTTGGAGTTGGTGCTATGTTTTGTGTCTTATAGGACCGCATAATTAATATATTAATATATATTAATATATATAAAATAAAGTTCATCCAACATTTTGGAATAAATTTTTTTCTCCTTGATCCAGATATGGATGAAGAATCTATGACTGCAACTGATTTTGGGACATTGGGTTTACCCTAGGAATGACATAAGGATGGTCAATGTTAGATGTCATATAGAAGGTGGATTTTTCTAGGTGAATTAAATAAAATAAATATTAATTTAATTATACTAATAAAAAATTATCCGAGACATATCCTATATATATACACCATTATAGAAAATCTCTATGGTTAGTCACATAACCTTGTGATATTGAAGAGTAGGATGAGGAGAGATTCATTGGTGTTATCAAGCTAGGGAATGTGGATTAACAATGAAGGATTGAGCGAATTAGAAAGATAAAGGATGAAATTAGTATTATCTTCATCATACTTTCAAGAGGATGTGTTATTCACCATTTAATGACGTTTTATTGATGTGGGTCTTGTTATTTTTTGTCTTTCCACCCTTTGAATTAATTTTCAACCACAGATTGTGAATCTTCTCTATTTCTATTATTTCCATTCTTTGTATGATCCAATTTTTAATTATCATTTTTTAAACTAATAGCTTATAAATATTGTACCTTGATTGAACTTCTATCACCAAAATACTGATTTTTTCTATGATAACATAATTCAATGATGATTTCACTTTATTATTGTACTTTTCCCACAATCATTCTTCACATTCCTTTTCATTGGCCCATGGGGTTGTAATTTAATATTTTCAAGTTAGAATCGAGTGCGATCAAACCCACTAATTTGTGATGGATGTGAGGATGAAATATGGAACATCATTTTATGTTTGTATTGAGATGTAATTTCATGGTTTGGGTGATGGCTTCATGGATCAAGATACCGAACAGTGATGGGAGGCATAATAGTTACAACTCGGGTAACATGAATCCTATTTTATGGATACTAGAGGTTGGGAAATGATGATCAAAGGTGAATAATTATAATTTAGAAAATATAGAGTAGGTAAAATAGAAATATGTATAGTATGAATTGTAGATCAAGATTTCATGTGAAGACTATAGTTACATTCTATAAAAAAATATGAGAACACACCATATAATCTTGAGGAAAACACATTGTATTCCTCTGAATATCATGGAGGCTTGGGTTTTAGCTGAGTTAAGTATCACACACCATGTGTTCAAGTCCATACATCATGTGACAATACCTGATTATTCTATTTTTATATCTAGGACACATTCCCAAGACCCTAGGTGAATGGACATGTTGTGTCCCACTAGGGACACACCTTGTGTAACTACATGGTTGGCCAAGACATGTGTCGAGGGAATATGCCCTGGACCCTAGGTGAACAAACACACCATGTTCCTATATCAATATGTCGTGTTGAGATACATGGATACCCAAGAAATGTCCAGGTAAGGAAATGATCGGGCTTATAGGTGATGTCACACTCCATGTGACAATATGAACCTGCTATATACTTTTCCTATGAATTGTTACCCTATGTATTGCCTTCACCAATACTTGTATTTCGGCCCATGTATAGAATATATTGATTATTGTTTCATGTTTGATTTTATGGAGGCATTTATTTTTGAATCATAGATATAACACGAGGTGTTACAAGCATGATTTTTCTTCTAGAGACACTTGGATAATAACAGTGATTGGGTTTAATCATCTGAGATAGGTCGAGGTCAATACTCCCCCAATGAATCTATTTGTGGGTCACACCATACTATTTTTTCTTCCACATTTGGTACTCTTAAATTTTTACAAGGTGCATTGATCCCATATCTACATATTGGTACCCCCCTCCATTAATCTCTGACTAGAGCAGGCCCTCCAATAGAGATAGTGTTCACTCGGCTGTGGAGTATAGTTGTGTAGAGTGGGCTCTCCACCATTATTCTTATGAGGTTTTTCATAGTGACTTGAATCATATATGGGGTCTTTGTATCTAGAGGAAGACTCAACATCATCCTTAGATGGCTATAGAGATTGATAATTCCCTCTTTTTGAACTGGGGTTTCAGTACGATCATATCTTATGTTGGGTTTATTTACCCCATTTATTTATTAGTTGAACTAACTATTTATTTCTATTACTTCCCTACTTAGTCTTCATGGAATCATACAGAGTATTTTAAACTCACCCCTATAAGGGATATTCCCATATGTGTCATGTTTTATAAATATGATAGGAAAATTGATGGAGACTTTGGTGGGCAAGGTATTTGAGGTGCATAGTGTCACTTTGAGATGTTGACTATGTTTGGTGTCCATCATTGGATATTGTGAGTCAAGATATCTTCATTCTCCCCTTTTTCTAGTTATTCTTTAATTAAGACCTATTTTTATGATGGAAATTTATTTTTTCCTTTATATCATTTATATTATCATGTTTAAATTTGATGTATTTTTTTTAGATTATTTCATTCATTAATTACTGTATAGATGATTCAGTTATTATATATCTCATCACTATTACATATAGTTGTGGTTGTGAGTTTATATAGGTAATTTAGGCTACGGCCTCCCATTTTGTGTTATGCCCACTCAGAACTTTTTGCCAACCCCTGGTCTATTATAGGTAGGCTTGGGGTGTCACTCTCAATTTATTTTCATCCCAAGAGGGGCCCTGATCGGTTGGTTCATGATAGAGAGGTATCAGAGTAGTTTTTCTTTATGTATGTGTTTGGAGTTAGATATGTCATGAGGATTATTTTGGGAACATTGGGAAATGATGTATGAGTGTCTTGAGTTCATATCTTAGGATAGGGAATCTAAATATGGTATAATGGTTAATGTGTCCATACATAAGCATTCCAACTACCTACTTTTAAACTATGAATGTTGAGACATCTATTTTAGGGAAACCAATTGTACATGCATCATATAGGATTGGATCTTTTGACTTTCGTGTACTTATTAGGTTATCTCCCTAGATATGCTCATTTAACCATGGTATGACTTGTTAACTTTTAGGAATCCTCTATAATGATATCTTTCTTGGATACCTATACAGGGTCATGATGACAACCAATTGAGTGATGAAGACCTAGTTTAAGGACCTATACCTGAGGAGTTTCCTCCAAGAGGTCATAGAGAAGTTGTCTCACCTGATTAATTGCTTATAGATATACCTCTAGTGGTCCATGTTGATGATTAAATAAGTGTTGGGTAGTTGATAGCTCTAATAGGAAAGGATGATGATGTGCATAGTCTTAAGGAATTATTTGAGTTCTATTTATAGAGACTTCTTTGGTTTCATGGAGAACCAAACCCTTAAGAAGTCAAGTATTGGATTCGGGTGGGGATCCATGTTTTCCAACTTATAGAGACCCCATCCAATCATATGATTTCACATGTAAATATTCTTATTTATGAATTAGTAGGTAACTAGTGGGTTTAGATCACTAAAACGATTTATGAGATGTCACTATCATGTTCATACTTTTAACAATTTTTCAATGACAAGTATTACCCTTATATCTTATGTACGGTGAAGATCAAAGAACTTCTTGAGCTATAAAAGGGTGATATTCCAATTGTTGAGTACACCTCAAGGTTTATTTACCTCACACATTACTCTCTCAATATGGTGGGGGATGGATAATTTTGGGCATAGAAATTTGATAAGGTCCTTTTTAGAGACATTTGTGCAAGCATAGTCACCTTATTCATTCCCACATATACTGGAGTGCCTGAGAGAGATGTGGTTACAATGATATTTATAGTAGGGGGATATTTTAGGGAAGGTGCCTGTAGTGGAAATTTCTTGGATGATTTATCTATAATATCTTGCATGTTCCAATAACCAGGGTCTCAGCACAAAAGGAATACCCATTCTTGGGCTAAGACACATGGGTCCATAACACAGAGTTTGTGTATAGGATCCAGCTATCTTAGAGAGGGGTGATGTTATGCTTGTGATGGGTGAGGATAAATGGATCGTGATTTCCCGAATATTAATACACTTAAAATGTTTATATAGTGGATATACCACCATGGAATAGGTAGAATCATGATCATGTATCTCCAAAGTGCGGTTAGGGTGGCCCCCAGGGAGGTGGTTCTAAGCAGGTGGTATAACAACCCTTCTATTTATTACACATTAATACATCATTTTTGACATAGGATTACACTTAATACAACTAGGAATATTGAGAAGAGTAGTTTATTTTAGAATTTTTTGCATTATATAACAATTTTAAACAGGAAAAACATCATCTTTATTAAAACTTCCTTTACATTTTATCACCTAAAACTACATGGGATAACCTGGGGATATACATAAGAAAGGCGTGAGATATACAGCCTATTAAAGAAATAAACATGGAATAACATGAATAAGTTAATACATGTTCAAAAATATGCATTTAAATGTGTAATAAAATGATTAATAGTCATAAACATGAACAATGTGGAACGACGTATAATTATAACATAAAGGCATCATGGAAAATGTTTTGACAACTTAAAACACTACATCATAAACATCGGTCAAGGATAACTATAAAGACATCATGATAGAAAAAGTTCCATAAATGAATCAAGTTCACTCCATGTCCCAACATGACACCTCACGAGACTAAAAATTACCCAATGCATTAGAGGGCTATATAATTTTGGGTGCACCCGTCACTTTCATTTCATTCTCATGCTTAAGTGTGCCCCATAGATCATACAACATGTATTCATTCATCATCATATTTTATTCCACGATTAATGAGTGTGTAATAAAAACATGTAAGTATCAATTCAAATATTTATAAGTGTATAAATGTGAATACACTTAATAGTACATGGGTATGTTACTCACTAAATAATTGTTTTCGCATGGAAAATCGTGATGAAATTATTGCAGAATAATGACGTCGCTTAAAAATTCATAAAATGTTTTCATTAAAGAGAAATGGATATATAATAATTTTAAAATTAATTAGATATTAAAGGATATATTTAATAACATATCTCGTCATATGGAAATGAAGATAAAATATATAAGGTAAACAAGATACTATAAAAAATAGGATAAAGGAAAAGATCTCTTACTTGAGTGTGTGAATCAAATTGATTAGGAGGAGCTTCATAAGAGATTTGGGAACCTTCGGAGAACTCTAGAGAGGTCATTTTAGAGTAAGGAATTTATATAAGGTATTTTAGTGAGGATAAATAGGATATTACGTGGGTTATATAGGAAATGAGGGGGGATTTCTTTTATATTTCTCAAACATAGGTTTTTGACCCTATATAATAAAATAACTAAAACCACAAAACTTAACATGGTTTTTTCCCACAGTTTCTACCAAATGGGAGTGCTTTTAATTACTTTATAAAGACAATATCGGAAATTAATAATATAAAATGCTTTATTTTGTGCAGGTGAGTCATACTATAAAAGAAATGATTTAAAAACCATAAAATATATTAATGGTTTTGGAGGATTCATAAAGGATTTATAAAATTTACAAAATAAAAATAAAATCACATAATTTGGAAGAGAAAAAAAATATTTGGTCATGTATACCCTTTATTTTATTTAATACATCACTTTGGGGTTCATTATGTTGTCATAATACCCACCGTATATTTATTCTGTAATTAATTTTTACTCGAAAATTCGACTATCTCAAAAAAAATATGAAACATTTAATATTGGATAATTTTGACATTAAAATTCTAAATTTAATATTAATTTTATCAAAATAATTTTCCAAATAATTTAATTTTCATTTTTATTTTAATAACCGGTATTTATTTAAAATGTTTGTTTTTTACATTAACAATTTTTCGAACCCTTCAAAAAATTACATTTTCCTTCATAAAAATTATATGATAATTTATATTTAATAAAAAATATTTAGTAATAATATTTAATTAAAATAATATTTATTTCCAAAATACATTAATTCATTAAATTTAATTTTTTAATTGAAATATCATAATACTTAAAAATAAAATTTTTGTTTTATCATGTCAAAATATATTTTTTATCAAACTGAATACTTAATAATTTATAATGTAAAAATAATAAGGATTAAATATAATCATAATTTAAATAAAATAAATAAAATAAATAAAATATATTTATACTATAATGGTTACTTGGTTTGTAGTATTTGTTAAATTACTTTAACCCTTAGTTAACCTATTTTCCTTTTTCAGTGATAATTAATATTTACTACTGTTATTATTCATATTGTTGAAAAATTATGTTAAACATGTCACATAATATTAATTTTAATGATTAAAAATAAATAATTCATTTTATAAAAAGAAATTTACACAGTTGGAAGATTTTAATTTAATATAAATTCTGCCAGCATGATGGAAAGTGGTTTTCTAAAAAATGCAGTTTTTAATGAAATGAGGATTTTATGATAACTCTATAACTAGTAATATAACTAGTAATATTCATTGTTTGAATTTAAATTCAGAAATATAGACATATAATATAAAAATATCATTTAAATAATTTATCATGATGGGTTCATTTAATTAATTATAATGGAGAAACAATACACATTTTAAACAAAAATTAGAAAAAATGGGTTTTTATGTTTAATAATAAACATATACAAAAAATATTGTATAACTATAACTTAAATATAATTAATTTAATTAGATATAAAAAAAATAATTATGTTACCATGAATTCAAATTAAAAGAATAATTAATTAATCTATCAAACGAACGAAAATTTTACATAAAACGACCCTAAAAATATATATTTTCTAAAAATCCAAAAATTTCCACCCTAAGTTAATTTTCATATAATTATAAAAAAATGGAGTTATTTTTATCAATTACACTATCTAAATATCCTTTAAAATAATTACTAAAATCGTTTTTCAAGAAAACACATTTCTAATAATGAAAAGGCATTACCAAAAATTCATTGATTATTTACTAATCATTTATCAATATACATAAGAAATATATATATATATATATTCTAAATTACTAAATCATACTCATATATTAATATTTAATGGAATTTAAAAATGTAATATTTTAAATAATCATTGTTTTTTGGAGGTTAGTGTTTTGTATATTATACACTATCAAACATAGTTTTCTCTTTTAAAAACATAGGGAGTTATATTCTTCCCCACTTTAATAAATTGCATCTTAAAATATAAACTTGAACTAGGTTATTCCTATTTAAATCCATTGTCTAGAATAAATGAAAAATTAGGGATGAGTATTTTTAAACTATTAAACATGTAAATGGGAGTCCAATTACAATAAATGATAACTTATAAATTACTTTTATTTCTTAAATTTGGAATTTATAGGCTTCAATATATGTTATCCATTATCTATTTCCTAAAATATACTCTTAATGGCATTTTTTTGTTCCCTTAAAAATTGTTAATAAGGGGATTATGAATTTACCAAAGCATATCACCCAAGAGTTTCAAATCAGGTAAGTAGTAAGGGCCACAATTGTGTATCAGGTTACATCATGTCATGCCTGATACACCTTATCAGAGTTATTACCCCTAGGTACATCTATACCAAAACCGCGTTCACTTGTAGTATCTTGAAAGAGATATATTTTCTTTATAGGCCATATATAATATAATTACAAGTAAATTGGGTATTTTTTCTTATACATAGTCTTATCACTAAGTATTTAACTATATTTTTATAATACTAATCTCAAAATAACTAAAAGTTTCCTTTGTTATCAACTATAACAACCATTCTCTTTAATACACATTAATAGTTGTTTTTTTACAAATGGTTACATTTAATAAAACCCTAAATATTAATAATTCTAGTTTTTTTCGAATTAGGTACATTACATAAAAATTTAAAATAAGAAAACATCATCTTTATTGAATACTTCCTTAGTAAGCTCAGACATAAAACTGCATGGGATAACCTGAGGACATATATAATAAAGGGGTGATCTATAAATCCTAGTCAAGGAATAAACATGTAATAACATGAATAAGGTAATTCATGTTAAAAATATGCATATCAGTGTGGAATAAAATGAGTTAGAATCATAAACAATAACAATGAAGCATGATATAGCATGATAATAGAAAGGAATTAGAGTAAAAGTGCTGATAACATAAAAAAATTCATCAAAAATATTGGTCAAGGCTAACTTCCATGAAATCAGGATGTAAAAAAGTCCAACAAAATAATAAATTTTACTCTCTGTCCAAATATTATGTCTCATGATACTAAAAATTACCCATGTCATTAGAGGGCTATATAATTCTAGGCACACACGTCACCTTCATTTCATTCTCATGTTTAAGTGTGCCACATAGATCATACAACATGGATGCAATTGTCATTATATTTTATTACATGATTAAAGATTATGGAATAAATAAATTTAAGTCCCAATTTAAATAATTATATGGTAATAAAGGTGTATAACCTTGACACGAAATGGGTATGGTATTCACTAAACAATTGTTTTACCATGGAAAATCACAGTAAAATTATGGAAGCATAACGATGTCACATAAAAATTCATAAAATCGGTTGATGGGAGATAAATGGGTATCTCATCATTTAGAAGTAAGTTTTAAAGTAAGGGGAATATTAAATAACATATCCCATCATAATTAAAATATGATAAAATACCTAAGGTAAAAAAAGATACTTGAATGAAGACAAGAAAGTAAAAGATCCCTTACATAAGTGTGTGACTCCAAATGCTTGTGAGGAGCTTATTGAGAGATTTGTGGAACATTTGGAGGACTCCATAGATGTTAGGTAAGATTAATTATTTGTCATATGTATTTTCAGTGGGGAGAAATGGGATCATGGGTGGATTTATATATGAAATGTCTGGGGATTTCTTTAATATTTCTCAAACTTAGGTTTTGGAATCTATATAACAAAATAACCCAAAAAAACACTACCATGTTTTTTCCCATGTTCTCTACCCAATGGGATCTATTTTCATTATTTTATATGTTCAAAGTCAGAACTTAATAAAATAATACCCCTTCTTTTGTGGTGGTGTGTCAAACTCTTAAGGAAATTATTTTAAAACCATAAAATATATTAATGATTTTGGAGGATTCATAAATGCTTTAAAAAAATAATAAAATAATCATAAAATCAAATTATGTTAAATTAAAAAATATATTTCGTCTTTTATAACCATTATAGTATTTACTACATCACTTTTTGTTTCATTATGATGTCATAATACACACTGTATATTTATACATTATTTAATTTTTAAATGAAAATTCAATTGTCTTAGAAAATTATGAAAAATTCACCATTGAATAATTTAAACATAATGATATCAAAAATAATATTCATTTTATTCAAATTTCTTTCTAAATATATAAACTTTCATATTTAAAATAATAACTAACATTTATTGAAAATGCTCAGTTTTTTTTAAAATAACATGTTTTAAAACCCTTCTAAAAATTATATTTGGATTCACAAAAATTATCTGATCATTTATATTAAATAAATATTATTTATAAATAATATTCTATTAAAATTTAATTTATTTTAAAAATACATTATTCATAAAAACAAATTTCTTAACAAAAAAATCATATTACTTAAAAATGCAATTTTTTTATCATATAAAAATATAGATTCTATCAAATGGATTACTTAATCATTTATAATATACAAAAAATTAGTAATAATTATAATAATAAATTTTAATGAAAGGTAAATATAAATATTCATACCATAATGTTTAGGTTTTTTCTATTATTTGTTAAATTATTTTTACCTTTAATTAACCTATTTTCTTTTTTCCGTGAAAATTATTATTTTCAACATTTACTATTTATTTTGTTGAAAAATTAAGTTATACTTATTACCCAATATTAATTATCAAGATTCAAAATATTTAATCCATTTTATTAAAATAAATTCATATATTTGAAAGAATTTAATTTAATATAAATCTCGCAAGCATGGTGGAAAGTGGTTTTCTAAAAAATGATTTTTTTATTGAAAAGAATGATTTTACGTTCACTATATAAGAAGTAATATAACTAGTTATATTTATTATATAAAATTAAATTAATAAATATATAAATATAATATAAACATTTCATTTAATTAAATTCCCATTAGGGGTTATTTTAATTAATTATAATGGAGAAATAATATGCATTTTAAAATAGTTTTCTGAAAACAAAATTGTGTTTTTATGTCTAATAATAAACATATAAAAACAATTGGTGTAAATATAACATAAATTAATTTAATTTAAATAAATATAACTATATAATACTTATGTTACCATGAAATAAAATTAAAATATTAAATAATTAATTTATAAAAAGAATGATAGTTTTACATAAAAAAGATGTTTTCACTATTCAGTGAGAAATATATATTTTCTAAAACCCCCAAATATTCAAACTAAATTAATTTTTTCATGATTTTATAAAAACTTTAGTTGTTTTTATCAATTACACATTCTTAATATTATATAAATTAATAATTAAAATCATTTTGAAGAAGAAACATTTTGAAGAACAAAAACACATTACCAAAAATTTATTGATTATTTACTATGAATTTATCAATATATTTAGAATATATATATATATATATCATAAAGTAGTTAATCATACTCATATATAATAATTTAGTGGAATTATGAAAATGTTCATATTTAAATAATCATTGTTTTTTTGAGTTTGCTGTTGTGTATTGCTTATGCAATAAAACATAGTTTCTCATTTAAAGACTTCGGGTGATAAAGGTGGAGATATAAAGGGTGTAACTAAAGGTTTAGGATGATGCTAACATTTACTCCCACCAAGACCCCAAGGTTGACCACTTTGGTATTATAGGTCTTGCTGTTGAGGGAGAGGACATTTTCGGGCTATGGATGCATATGATCAGGATGCTCATGTGATGAGTCTAGTTATGATCTGTGTATTCTCTACTTTAGCTCTAATACTTTTATAAATAATCATGAGTCATTACTTTATCATTATATCCATTATACTAGTGCTATAGATTCTATTAGAGTCTTTGTACAATAATCCATGCCTAGTAGTTCCAATATAGAGTTATTCTTCTTATTGCACATCTATTGGTAGTACAAGATGGCACTCAGTGGAGAGAGTTTATCATGGGAACTCTTTGTCATTCAAATGAAACCTTATGACAACATCCTGGGAGTGGGTTGTTTTTTATAGTATGTTCCCAAATAAACTATCACCATATGAGAGTTAGATGTCTTCAAAAACATGGGATACTACTTTATATCTTGGGTCAGATGGATCTCATTGCTGATCAAGTAGGAATCAAGACTATGAAGCTATAACCTATCACATATCTATTAAAAAATTTGGACCATGGTTTTTTGGGATATTTAGGTATCTAGATTACAATAGTATTGGAGGATTATACAGATGTTTTTTTATTATATCCGAGTACTACCTATAAGGTGGGAGATTTACTTCTACATCAACATGTACCATGGGACCGCACTGATATCTTCTACAGCATATCGAATGGCCCCAACCATGATTTGGGAGATGTGGGTGTATTTGGAAGACCTTTGAGAGAAAGGTTTTATCAGACCTAGTTTTTTTCCCATGGTTCAATCCAGTGTTGTTTATGAAAAATTCAGATTGGATCTTGAGGATTTGTATTGATTGTCATCACCTAAATTAGGTGATGGTCCAGAAAAAATTCCCCATAACAAGGATTCAAAACCTTTTTGAATAGTATAATGGTGCAAGTTAGTTTTATTATATTTATCTCAAGTCTAGGTACCATTATTTGAGGGTTCATGAGGATTAAATTATAAATACATCATTATTATGTATCTTTGGTAATTATGAGTTATTAATTTTTTCTTTTGGTGTAAATTGTTACCACATTGGGTTTATGTCACTTATTAACTGGATCTTCTAGTCATACTTGGACGAATTCATAGTTTTCTTTATCAAATACATTCTCATATACTCTATATCTGAGGAGGAATATTTATAGAATTTGGGGATAGTCCTTTTCTTACTTCCAGAGAACCAATAATATAGTAATCTCTCGAAGTGTTTGTTTTAGATATGGGTGGTTTAATTTATGAGTAATTCCATCTATAAACATGGTGTAGTTGGGGATTCTAGGAATATTTATGGTCTATTTCTTAGGAACCACTCAGGATTATATTAGAGGGGTAGATTTCTCTTGGATTGGTAGGGTACTATTGGAGTTTCATGGTATACTTTTCTACTATTTAATATTCTTTATCTAAATTGATATAGAAGGGGTATCTGTTTTCAAGGATTGAGTGATTTCAGAGAGCCTTTATAGATATGATTCATAGGTTTACTAGTGATCCTTTGTTAAGCATCTAAAGGTGGGAATTGAGTATGTGGTGGTTTGTGATGCCTCTATAAATGGGCATGGATTTTATTGATGAAGAGGTTAGAGAATATCCCTTGTAGATTAAGGCAGTTGAGACTTCATGAGTATAACTATAAATCCCATGAATTGGCGTTTTTTGTGGTGGCCTTCTCCTTCAATATTTGGATTCATTGTCTTCTAGGTGAGTGTTTAGTTGTTTACTCATATCACGAGAGTCTCAGGTACATCTTCTCCCAGAGTGATATCATCCTAAGATCTAGGTATTGGTTGGAGTTCCTATAGGACTATGACTTATATATAATTTATAATATTGGAAAGGTGAATGTGGTGGAAGATTCCCTTTATAGGAAATCATGTTTAAACTTAGTGGAGGAGGAATTAGAGAAGTTTTCCTCATTACAGCTGACCCTGGTGGAGGAGAGGGGTTAAACATACCTTTAGTTGATAGTGGTTACTCCATCGCTTCTTTAGAATGTGATATAAGATTATTTGGGAGGTATTGACTTTGAGATTTTCGAGGATATTCTGAGATAATTTGTGTTATACTTTGGCAAAAACTAGTAAGGTCACTTTCTATTGGTTTAGTTCACTTATAACAATATTTTTCACTCCACTATTGGCATGGAACCTTTCTAGATGTTGTGAGGGTGACACTAAGGGTAAACCTTGTACTAGATTGAGATTAGTGATACATATATTGTTGGACAAGAGTTGGTACCAAAAATTATGGAGAAGGTTAAATTTATCCATGATCATATGAGTACAACCTAGAGTTGAAATAAATCTTACATAGACCGATGTCATAAGCCTTTGTATTTCTAACAGTGAGCTCATGTTTTCTTGAGAGTCTCCCCATGATGAGGATTTTGATAATATGGATGGAATAGTAAGATGTCTTTAAGGTTTACTAGGTTTTCCCAAATCTGAAGAAGTTTTGGTGATGTCACATACTAATTGGCCTTTCCCCTATTATTGGACTAAGTTCTTTATGTTTTCCATGTGTCACAGATGAGGATATGTGTGCATGACCCAAACCACATTATTAACTAGGGTGATCTATACTTTAAAGATGGATCCACCTTCATGGAGTAGATAATGATGACTGGGAATCAACATTATAGGATCCTACAAATATTTTCCATTCATATGGTTTGAGTGATTTGGAATCATGGGAGAATATATAAAAGATCCTTAGAGTGTGAGAGTCAGATGCGGGCTTAGTAACCCCACCATTTCATTTATTTTTTTCTCATCAGAGAAAAAAGTCTCATGGGGTGGATGTAATGAATTTTATTTTCATAGCTTCATCCATTTAATATTTTTATATATATCTCTATATTTTCCTCAATATTGGTGTTGTGGTTTGGTTATCTCAAGCCCCTATAAATAATATATTAAAAATATTAACGTATATTAAAGCATGTGCATAAATATTTTTTGAATAAATTTTATTCCCATTGATTGAGACCTTAGATAGATAATCCAACACTTTATTTGTTTCCAGAACACAGGGTTTTCCCTAAGCATGACCTAATGTTGGTCAGCATCGGGCATTCCATTGAAGGTAGTAATTTGAGGGTGTTTGAAATAAATTAAATATTAATTTAATTTAATTTATTAAGTGTTTAACTTATCCATACCCTATATATATATATATATATTAGAATATGGAAAATCTATATGGTTTGTTATAGAACCCTTGGAGATTGGAGAGCAGGAGGATGATAACTTCATGGGTGTTGTCAAGCTCAGGAACTTGGATCGATAATGAATGATTGAAATTATTCATGAGACAAATTTTGAATGTGGCGGGATCTTCATCATCATCATCTTTATTAGATATGATATTTTCTAATGAATGATCTTATCTTGAGTTAGGGAATGTTATTTTTTTTATTTTTCCCTTGGAATTAATTTTCAATCTTGGATTATGTGTCTTCTTTATTTAGACAATTTTTATTTTTCACATTAACCTAGTTTTTATTATAATTCATGAACCTAATTTCTTATATTAGTTAAACCAATAATTCTCCATTTTTTATCAAAATTTGAAATTTTTGGTCGACGTATCATCAAAAAATAATGATTTCAATTCAATATTATTCTTTTCCAACCACCATTCTTCCGGTTCATCATTGTTGGCCCATGTAGTCCCAATTCAACATTTCTGAGCTAGATTTGATCATGATCAAACCCCTGTATTCAGGATGGATTCATGAACATCATATGGATTAGTTTTTTAGGTATAGACTGAGATGGAATTCTGGGATGGGGTGGTGGATTCATAGATCAAGACCTAGAACGGCAGTAGGAGGCATGACGGTTACCACACAATTTACAGAAATATCAGTTTTTGGCTACTAATGGTCGCGAAATGAGTATTAGAGATGAAACCTTTTGATTTTAATAGTTTTGGGCTAGTTAAATGGAATAAATGCTAGTAAGAATCATATATTTAAAATTTTCATGAATATCAGAGTTACTTTCTTTGGAAAATGTGTGTACACACCATGTAATTCAGAGGAACATATTTCGTATACCTAGCAATCTCTCAGTGGATAGGGTTTAGCTGAGTCAAGTATTACACATCATGTGAATAGTATTACATGCTCGGTGACATTACCTGGGTAACTAATCCATGTTCTTGTGGAAAACAACCAGGACCCCGTGTGAACAAACACACCATGTTTCCATAAAAACATACTAAGGTGAGATATTTCTACCCAATCCATTTCTAGGAAAGTACATGCATGGGCCTATAGGTGATTTCAAACATCATGTGACCCTATATACATAATGTATACTTTTCCCATGAAATTATACCTTTTGTATCTCTTTTTTTAGACTCGGATTTAGGCCCAAAAGTAGTTTATATTGTGTTTTTTTCACATGGGACATGATGGTATCCATTTTTGTATCATATATATGACTCAAGGTGTTATGAGTGTTAAAATTCTTCCAAAAATTCTTGTTTGATAATAGAGATTGAGTTTGATCAACAAAGTGTTTTTAGGTTCAGTACTCCCCTAATGCATCTAGATGTGGGTCCCCCATAATCATTATATAGCTAGAGTCAATACTCCCCCACTTTATAGATGGTGTGGGTCCTCTATATACAGAGTGGTACTCCCCCATCATCTTTCTCTAATAGGGATTAGGTTTTCCACTAGATATTATGATCCCTTGGTTGTGGTGCATAGTAGTGATGAGTGATCCCTCCACCCATATTCTTGTGTGGTTGGGCATGGTGCATGGAATTTTATATGGTACCTTTGGAGATACAGGTCTACTCAACATGGTCCTTATCTACTTGTGGATATTGATACATATCTTGTTTTTTACTGGGGTTTCAATATGAACATATCTGATATTAGGTTTCTTTACCTTCTTTATTTATGGGTTGAGCATGAAATTTATTTCCATTTCATCCCTTAATTATTTTTACGGAATCCTATTGATTATTTTTATACTCACCCCTATATGGGTTATGACCAAATGTTTCTTGTTATATAGAGATGGTATATGGATTAGTAGTGACTTTAGAGAACTTGGTATCGGAGGCATACAATGGTACTTATAGGTTTTGTTCAAGTTTAGTATGGAATCCTTCCTTTTATTACATAACTTTTCATTACGTTTTACAAATAGAGGATCTTTAAAGTCTACTGTATTGGAAATAAAGAACATAATACATGAAAAAAACATAAAAAATTATCTTAAACCACTAGCAAGGCTTAATTAAAGGTTCATACTATGTTTAATTACTGCATCTCATATTTAGGAGACATACATCAAAGGAAATGGTGAGAAGAAGGCTCAATAAAGAAAACAAGTGAAACAGTTGACATGTGATCTTGAGCAATATTAATAAGAACATGATAAAAGTCATTAAGACATGAGAAATATAAGAATAGGAATATCATAATAAAAATAACATGAATCATAACTTTAATATGTGGCTAAAACATTTCATTTAGAAATTCATGAACATATCACCACGATTTATCCCTGATGTGTAATAAATATTACCGAAGTTATTCACCAAGGCATCGTGAAACATTTCATCTCTAGAGATTAATTTCTTTACCAAATGCATTGGAGATCTATTTGGGCACACCCATATCAACATTTTCATGAATATTCTGGCCACATAAATAGTCATTCCACATAAATAATCATACATAATCAATCTTTCATAAACATATGGATACCCATGGAGAGAATTGGGTACCACAATCATGACATAAAGAATAACAAATGAGTGTGTCATGAAAGTTTCCATGAAAGAAAGGGATTAAAAAATAAATGGACGTTCATAAGGTAATATAGGCATATAGCATGGTATGTGGTGACAAATAGTAGTGACAACATATAAGAAATGTATTTTAGAATCATTATCATTAAAAAAAATTGTGTTGTTTTAAGGATAATACTATAGAGATTTTAAAATAGTAAAGAGGAAATTCTTTTATATAAAACCATAATTTAACCAAGACGGTTTTAATAATAAAAATAAAGATTTTATGTAGAAAATTGTGTCTAAAAATATAGGATAGAGTTCACTTGAAATTGGGTAAAAATTCGAGAAGTTCCTTTAAAACGAGTGTGCTTATTGGGAAGTATTAAGGAGGGATTCACTTAAAAGCATGTATATCCCTGAAAGAGAATGAGAGATCGATCTTGGAAATTGATTTTGGAGAATATAAAAATAATGTATACGTTTTAAATAAAAATAAAAGACAAATACAATTTTGTAAAAAGAAAGATAGAGCAACCCAAAGGAATAAAGGTAGTTCGGGTAGAATCCATTACGGTTTATCGACATGGTATAGGGTGTAAATAATAGTGATTGATGAGAGATATAGGGGGTTTATCATTACTTATAAAACATTTGGGACGCATGGGGAGGTTAAAAAACATACCCCATCACTTGGTATTACACAAAAAAAGGCACATCATAGAGAACAAAAAAAATTGGTTTCATTTCAAAATTGTGACATTTTAAAAGTTAAAAAAAGGTCATTATGTCATTTATAACCCTTGGAATGGGGGTGAGGGGTATATTTATCTCAATTAAAGAATAAAATATATCTTTTTTGGGTATATTTATGAACACCCATAGAAAAAAATAGGTCTTGGTATTCACATAATTAAAACAAGAGAGAAATAGAGAGAAATTATGAGGTGAAATTTCTACAGCATAACGACTATATATCATGGTTTTAGAAAATAATAAAAAGATAATGGAAAAGGATCGCCGTTAAATTAATGAATTATTTTGAAGTAGAGTGGAATTATAAAAATAAATAAGATCATGGTGTGGACATTTCAATGACACACCACATTAAAAGGAAACTTGAAAGGAAAGAGAAAGCCTGATTTCATTTACGAAAATTCGGCAGCATAACGACGCCACATAAAAATTCAAAAAATCAATTGATGAGAGTGGAAAGGGTCCCTAATAATTTGGAAATAAAATTTAAAGTATTAAATATATAGAATAAAAAGTCCCCTCATAATAAAATGTAACTATAAGATATAAAATAAACGAAGTTATAACTTAAAAGATGAGGGTGAAAGGTTCCCTTACCGTGAAGATTAACTTCGAATGATTGAAGTTCAGGACATTGGGAGGCTTGAGGGAAAATTGGGAGGACTCCTTGGGACGTAAGGAGACCAGAACATAGTTTATGAGGATTTTGTAATTAATTGAATGATGGAAATGTCCTGATTTTTATAGGAAAAGTGAGGGAATAAATTGTTAATTTCCAAGGGACACCTCATCGGTGGTATTTGAAAAACCATGGTATTTTCCCATGATATTGGACACTTGGGACACCTCATAGCATATATCACTATTCATAAGTTGACCATAAATCTTACATCATTATTAATGATGTCATTAAACACCAGAAACTCAAAACTGTATTTTTACTATTCACCGAAAATTCAACTGTTTCAGAAAAATCCCAAAAATTTACACTAACCTAATATCGATGCTCTGAATTCAAAAATGAATTCCATTTTCTAAAAAAAGATTATAAATATTTTTAATTTAATTTTTAAATAAAATCATTATTTTTTTCCAAAAATACAATTATAAAACTATTACTCATTTTGTAACACCTTAAAAAGTAATCAAGGTCCCTTAAAATTATCGTATAACCATAATAAAATAAAGTAAAAATTTATGATTACATTTTATAAAAATATATTTCCATTTTAAATAGTTATATAAATTATAAAATTGTAAATAAAATAATTATGACATAAAAAAATATCAAAACTTATACAATGATCACTTTTTCACTTTATGATGTTTAAATTGTATTTATACATTAATGGGTGAAGTTTCTTATTTTTATCCAATTTACTATTCATTAATATTCATTACTATTCAGATGGGTATGTTACTATTCATACTTTACTATTCACTAAAAATAAAGTTGATCTTATTAGACTCTAAATTTCTTACCGATCACAAATGTAACAGACCATTTTTTGAAAATCATTTCAAATTATTAATTATTTAAAGAATACCAAAATAATTTAAAATACCCCTTTTTCCTAAATTAATCAATAATACACATCCTATATTAATCCGAATATTTAAAATTCACAAAATTTTCTTAATAATAATTTAAAATTTTATTTATATAAAAGTATTACACAAAGCAGCTAAGGTATCATTACATAGCCCCTTAAAATACCAGCATAGGACCTAGGTGTAAGGTGTGCTATGGTGATATAATCTTGGTGTGGCTTGGGAAACATTTCCCGAGTGATGATTTCTATTATCTTGAACTCCCTTAGGAGATTCCCTTCAAGCTTCATATGTTGAAGTTCGGATTGGGATTGGTCTAGAGAAAAGCTGAGTGATTCTACCTCCTTCCCAAGCTCCGACGAATGGGATTCATATGGACTGAGTCTACTGGATGAGGCCATTAAATCTTTTTTCTATATTAATTAACCAAGATAACTGTATTTACAAAAACACAACATTAAGATTATGGTTTCCAATGGTCATATTGACCAACAGTCATATAATAGTCGCAACCCAACAGTCTCTTTTTAATTATACCCACTTCATTAATTAAAGGATATAGTTTTGTTGAGTATAAAATAAAATAGCACACAATTTTATGAATCAAATATAATTAAAATGTTTGGGTTTTTACATTTAGTGGATAATCTTAGATATTGTTATTTTGGATCTCTTCAATCTCCTTTTTTTTAATTTTTGTTAAGTTGGCATATATTTTCTTGTTGGACCCATATTTTTTCCTTTATATCTTTTATATTACCTTGTTTCACTTTGATTTATTTTCTATAGGTTGTTTCATGTATTCATTACTATCTAGATGTTTCATTTTTCTTATAGTTATGAATTTTTACATGGATTTTTATGTGTACATGCATACGAGTTCTTTAGGATAAGGCCTTATGTTTCTTTGTTATGCCTACATTGTGCCTTTCACCAGTACCTAACCTATTCGATGTGGGATTGTGGTGTCACCCATGGTTTACTACCATCCCATGTGAGGCCCCGGTGGGTCAATTCATAACATGATCTTTTCAATGGATTTGATCAATTATTCTTTGATTAAGGGGTTATATTATCCTTTGAAATATGAAGGCCTTTCTCACATAATGTTCTCAATTTCATGTTTCGCTCTCTTTGGGGAGTTTTAGTTTTCCTCCTAATTCATGTTTACATTCGAAACTTGAGTTAATTGAGTATGTATTTTCATGATGTTCTCAACTCCTCCCATCAGGTTGGGAATATCATTTGATCAATCATCACATTGCCCATAACATTGGTTGTTGAATCAATTCCTCCTATTTCAAACCATTGACTGAAATAAACTAAAAATTAGGGATGATAGTTTTAAAACTATTTAATACATAAAAAGGGAAACTATGAACATCAAAGGGATAACTCATAAATTGAATATATTCCTCGACCAATAAATATCTATTTTTCAATCTGATTTATCCATGGGGAATTCCTAACATAAAATTTTATGGATATTTTTGTTACCTTAATAATGGATTATAAAGATTTTGTGAATTTACCCAATCATATCCCTTAGGAGTGTCAAATTTGGTGTTTTTTAAGGAATTTTTTCTTACACTAGGTAATGATTGAATTTATAACCAATTTTCTATTTTCAGAATTATTACCCGTAGGTACAACTATATTATATACACATCAATATATAATATCTAGATAGAAATTTTTTTCTTGTAACCCCCTAAATCTATACATTACTAAAATTTATGGGTGTTTTCATATGTTTAGTCTTATCCCAAAGGCTTTTAATAAGTTTTTGAAATCATAATCCCAAAAAATAGCTAGCCTTACTCTGATGCCAACTATGAAAACCTGTATCTTTTTTACACTTTATTATATAATTTATTACATAAAGGTTGACATAATATAATCCAATAATATTTAGAGGTCTAGTGTTATTGAGAAATTAGATAAATTGAATAATAATTTAAAACAAGTACATAACAAAATTATTTAAAACTAATTAACATTCTCATTAAATTCCATCACTCTTCTAAAACTACACAAGATAACCTGTGGACATAAATAAGAATGGCATGAGCAATAAAGCCTAGTAAGGGAATAATAAAAGCATAACATGATAAAACAAATACATGTGAGGCAAGAATCATATTAGTGTGAAATAAAATTTTTGATAATCCTAAACATGAACATAAAGTCATGATATAAGATGATAACATCGAGTAACATAAGAATGAGGAAACAACATAAAACAGACTTCATAAGAATAGTCAAGGATAAATATTGAGACATCATAACATAGTGTTCTTAGGATAACCTCTCATTCATTATACATGGTATCTCATTGGCTAAAACCATTACCCAATGCATTTCATGGCAATATAATTTTGGGCTCTCCCATCACATCCATAGTGTGTATATTCCCTTGTGTTCCACATATATTATACAACATAAGAATGTATTTCATCAATTTTAATCCCATTATTATGGATTGTGGGTTACATACATGGAAATCTAAAACTAATGGAGTACATTTACATCTTGGTGAATACCCTTGAGTGGAAATGGGGACAGGTGTTCACAATACAAAA
This sequence comes from Viscum album, assembly GCA_963277665.1. Classification (NCBI taxonomy): domain Eukaryota; kingdom Viridiplantae; phylum Streptophyta; class Magnoliopsida; order Santalales; family Viscaceae; genus Viscum; species Viscum album. The sequence goes on along the minus strand of OY728162.1, from coordinate 363,660,838 downwards.
TTTTTCCAAGGAAAATCATTTGATAATTTTTGAAGCATAGTGCGTGAACATAAAGGATTAATTAATGGTTTAATGAGAGTGATAGGTGGTATATAATTACATGTAAATACTAATTACCATAAATATATGTGTAAAAACATGTTATAACATTAAAAATTGGGAATCAAAATTCTCAGTATAAATAAAGTTTTTAAATAAAATTTAAGAGGAGAGAATCCCTTACTTAGAAATAGAATCCACATGGGTAAAGGTTATAATGAGAGGGGATAAAAAATATCTTGTTCATAGAAGATTAATTAGATTGTAAATGTACATTTATATAGGCCTATAAAATATGAAATTCATATTAAAAATGAAAAATACCAAGAAGTTGCATAAATAGAAAACAAGAGAAAGAGATGTCTTACTATGATTAGACACTTCAAGAATATTGGGAGGATCTTATTAAGAGATTGGGAATACATTGGGAGAGATATAAAGAGGTATATGTAAATTAAATTCATGTAAAATGGATTTATAGTAAATAGGAGTGGGATATGGGGTTTCTATTTAATGAAAAAATGAGGGGAATGCTTTATTAATTTCTAAACCTAGGTTTTGGAAACTATATAATATAATAATAAAAAACAAAAACCATGCCATGGTTTTTTCCACGGTTTCTAAAAAATAGGAGTGGTTGTAAATATTTTATAAGTAAAATAACCTAAAATATTAAAATAATACCATTGGGTATGTGTAAGTGAGTCATGTTAAAAAAGAATTGATTTTTACACCATAAAATACAATATAGGATCTGGATGATTCCTTAGGGGTATATAAAATTAACCAAATAACATAAAAAACAAATTAATTTAAAGGATGAATCTATATATTGTTTTTTATTCCTTTTATAACATTTATTGCATAACTTTTGAGCTATTATAATGTCATAATAAAGACTATATTTATACTATATTTAATTTTTACTCAAAAATTAAACTATCTTAGTTAATTTTCAAAAACTCATGAGACATTCCTATCATGGGGTGTGAAAAAAATAATATTTTCAAATATAAAAATGTATTAAATTAGTTAACCTTGGTTTTACCTAGAGATTATAAAACAACAACCATCTTTGTCTCTTAAAATTAGATAAAGAAGTTAAGGTTGTTTTGGAAATTGGTTAATTTTGAAAACAAACTAAAGTAATGAAAAAAAATAAATAAATTAAGAAAACATATTGGAAACAAGTTGAAAAAAAGTTATTGAAAATAGTGATATGAGAAGGTTTGTCATTTCAAGGTTGGTTTTCTAATTTTAGTGTTATCCTTGATCCAATTTATCTAATAATATTTAGTTAATACACTTAAAGGGAGATTCTCGGATTGCTTCCTCTCACTACCATGTTCAAATGGTGATGGTGAGAGTAATCTTTACCAAGATATGATGATGGTATAATCTCCTTCATATGTGTGAGATGGTTTCAAAGAATAAAATATATTGACTTAAAAATATCTACTTGGGTCTTGTTAATCCAAAATAATCAAGAATATCCACAACCCCTCTCATATGTAATGATGATTGCTAATTACATCACCACTAAGCCCCAGTCTATTAAATCAAATATAATCTAGAACCTACTAGAGGGAAATAGTGATCATTTATGAAATAAAATTCAAAAACATAATCTAAAACCAAATAAGATATTACTTGATAATAAAAACCTCTATTATAAATTGAGACCAACTTCATAGAATAGATAAAGGATTTTATACCATTTAGTGAAAGAACTCAGCCATTAAAAAAGGGAAAACATCCCCTTCCCCAATCAGTCAAAATATTATGCCTCCATGTTAAGGGTATATATTAATAAGGGGTATAATAGGAAATTAAAAACTAAACATAATGGAAGAGTGAAAATAATGAACAGAAAAGTTCTCCTCTAGAATCTTTGCACCATAAGTTTTCTCTTATTCATCCCACCATAAGGAGGAAAACATCCATTTCATCTTCTTAAAATTTGTTTTAAATTTAGTTTTAATTATAACCTACAATTTATAATGAATTATGATATATTTTGTAATATTTATTCACTAATTACAAAAGAACACTTTTTCCGGACAAGGAGACTCTTCAACTTCCTCATATTATTCCCATTCAATTGCTTCTTTAATAAGAGAATTTCTCCAAAAAAATTATTAATCAAATGATAATTCAAGTAAGATTTAAAATAAAGGTGGAATAAGCTCATTTGGAGGCCCTTCTCCCTATTCGTTATTCATTTTTTTGATGTGGAGAACATTATGTTGTCTAGAAATATTTGTCAACTTGGTTGATTTGTTTAGTCCTGATGAAGTTTGAATTAACTATAGTCCATAAGAAGAAATCAATTCCCACAAAAAAATCCAAAAAAATGATTCACTCTAATTTGATCAATATTTCAAATTTTATTCATGAAATACCAATGTTACAAAAATCTGATAAATTCCAGAATTAAACAATTTTAACATTTTGACACAAAATTCAAAAAAAATACAAAAATAATGAAATTCAAATAAAATTGTTAAAATGGTAGGGATTGAATCATTGAAAAACATATAAAGAGTGATTAAAATATTATCTCTATAATTTCCACCAGGCTTCAAACTTAGACTCCTAGAAAAGTATGCATTAAAATAAAATCGAAGCATATTCAAGAAACACATTCCCATGAGAACAACTAATTAGACAGCAAGAAACAAAAGATATCATGACTCCACAAAAACCATTATTTAGAGATCTCCGTTCAGTTAAATCAACGCATTTACGCATCATTTTTCCTCACATGAACACAAGACACCTACCTAACATGAATTTTCTCTCATCTCACGAATGTCAATTTTCAACAAGTTTTTTCTCATCCAAACCAATGCAAGAGTCACCATAGGCTTGAAATATTACTAATACTCCACCTAAAGTTTTTTGAGGATTTTGTTTTATCATTATGAATTTGTAGTGTTTTTATATTTATTTATTTTGGTAGGATTCATATGTCAAGAAATCTGAGTTCAAATAAGGAGGGAGTGGTTATTTTTGAAGAAAAATTGCATGATTATAATTTTTACTCAAGTACGACCTGCACCTAACTCCCCTTATTAGAAAATAAACTTCATGAATCATTTAAAATATCTTGAAAATAAAACAAATTATCCAATTTTTCATATTTATCACAAAAACTACTTTCCAAATTTTTATTTTTTTCTTTAAAATTTCCAGAGATGTGCTTCTTTTTTTCTCCTTTGGAAGCCCCAAAAGGAACAACTTATTTTATCATGAAAGCTCCATAAGGTTATATATTTAAATATAATTATTTCATTATATTTAAAATCATATCTTAAAATTTTTATTTTCTACCCAAATAATTTCCTAATGAGGTATCACAACATAAGAGAGCTCCCCCCCACACACACAAAAATTCAACTAGATCATGCATTTAAAATAAAATAACAGGCCGAATATGGAAAATTAGCTCATAATGTGGATAACCTTATAGGAAGTTCATGTATTATATTCTCTAAAAGGATTATATATACAAGTAATCCCAAACTAAAAAGGATTCTATTAAAAATGGGGCTTTGAAACAAAATAAATGCCTCAAATATTTGAAAACAAGTACCTCAAACCCTTAAATGTTGACTAGAATAAATCAAATTATGGTTAAAATACGCATGGTTTGGTTCACTCATGAAGTGAGGTGAATGTATATAATATTAATAAAATGTTTAATAAGACTCATAATAATGTGATTTTGAAGATAAATACAGTGAGATGTGGCATGGAATTCAAAAATCAATGTTCTTTTCATGAAATTTGGTTTTGAACTTGAAAGAAAGTCATTTTCAGAATTTATTTGAGCTCAGTTTCACAGGATAATTAGTTCAATAATTGAAATAATTTTAAAAAAATAAATAATTAGATAATTTTATCACATAAGTTACAAAAAACGCAATAATTTAAAAAGAAACTCCCAAAAAATTGAAAAGCACCAAAAAATTGAAAAAAAACAAACAATTGAAAATCCTAAAATAATAAAGTTTCCCTCTACCACACTTAAATGATATTGTATATCAATGCATGAAATAAGATATAACATTTAAGAATGTTTTAAATTAAATAATAGGATGTGAGAAATTGTAAATGTGAGGTATGGCGTAATAGATTTTATTCATGAAGAGGTTGAAGGAGTGTGATCTCCTCCATTGGCTCTAGAGGGATTGTCCTATTGAATTTATTTATCCTATATCAAATAATAGTGAATTAAATCTTCTATTCATACTTAAAGATATACATGTCACTAAAAGGATACACATTCATAAATATAAATGGACCTTCCCATCTAAAACATTGTTTACCTGGCATCAACTTGAGTCTGGAGTTCAATAACATCATTGTGTTTCTAGGATGGAACTGTTTTTATTGGATCATCTTTTCCTGAGCCACTCTTGTTTTCTCTTTGTAAATCATATAATTTTTAAAATATTCCCTTTTAATTACCTCTGACTCCATAAACTTCAGTCTTCTCTCTTTCATAACAATTTCAATATCCCAATTCTTCTTTCCCACGAACCAATACATTTTATGCTCAAATTCAATAGGAAGATTACATATTTTCCCATGAATAAACATATATGGACTCATTATTATTAGGGTTTTGTAGGATTGAGTATAATACCATAATATTTCTAACAACCTTTCTCTAATCCTTACAATTTGGTTTAACAATCATTTCAAAAATTCCTTTGATTTCCCTATGGGTCACTTCATCTTGACCATTAGTCTATAGATGATTGGTATTTCATCTTTTATGATACACCCTACAATTCCTTAGAAAATTGTATAATATCCAATTGAAAAAGTGTGTTCTATGATATCTAATGATGGCTCCGGGCACTTTAATCCCATAAAATATTTTATACCTATAAAATCACAAAAAACTTTAACATTGTTAGTCCTTGTGTCTTTTTCCTCCACCCATTTTTAAACATAATCAACTACAATAAAGATATAAGAATTTCCAAATTACATCAAGAAATGTCCCATAAAATATATCCTTAAGACTTCAAAAATATCTCAAAAATTGAGTGTCTTTTGGGGAATTTCTTGTCTCTTTGAAAAAATTCCACAAAACTGACATTTTTGAAACATTTTTCAAAATTCATGAGCATATTTAAAAAGGGTGGGATAATAAATTTCAGATTATAAAAACATATTTTTTATCCTTTGAGGTCCAAATTGTCCTCTAAAATCTAAATTATGATAAAACTCAAGGATGGAATCAATTTCACTTTAAGGAAAACATCTTTATATTACCTGATCATTACAAATCCTCCAAATAAATGAATTATACCAAAGATAATATCTGGAATCAGATTTCAGTTTTTTAATTTTGGGGGAATTTAAAAGAGATGGGAACTAATCTGTTAACAAATAATTGACCATTTTAAAAAACCATGACTCTTCTCTATTAACTAAGTAAAACTTATCTTTTATAATGTAATCATTCAATGGTTCTTTGACTATAATTTTAGCTTCATCAATGTTGGGTAGTCTACTCAAGTTATCAGACACTTGGTTCTCATATCTTTTCTTGTTTTTGATTTATATTTTGAAATATTTTTATAATTGGATACATCTCATCATCCATTCTTTGGATTCATCCTTCTTCATTAAGTACCTAATAGATGTGCGATAATAAAACAAATTATCTTTAAATATAAGAAGATATTATCAAAATCTTTCTAAAGAAAATAAAACTACTAAAACACTTTTTCTATGGTTGTGTAGTTGAATTGGGTTCCATCTAATGTTCTGAAGGCATATGAAATAACTTTTATCCTATTATCAATTCATTGATAAAGGACTCCTACAACTTCTTGGTAAGAAGCCTCATAAAATAGCTCAAATAGTTCTTCCCAACAAGTTGTCTATGTGACTAGTGGTGTAATCAATATCCTCTTCAACCCATCAAATACTTCCCTAAACACACCATTGAAATAAAACTCATAATCTGTAAAAAGTAATCTATATATAGGGAGAGAAATATTACTGTAATCTTTGATAAACCTCTTATAGAATCCTACATGTCCTATAAATTATCTAACATTTTTCACACAAGTTGGGTAAGAACAAGAATTTATCACTTCAATTTTTAATTTATCCACTTAAATGAAATCGTTCAAATGACATGCTCAAGTAAGATTCCTCTCTCAACCATGAAATGATAATTTTAAAAATTTAAAACAATATTATTTTCAATACATGCTTTCAAAAAATTTCTAGATTTTTCAAATAATGTTCAAAAGAATTTATGAATACTATGAAATCATCTAATATAACCTCCAATGAATTTTCAACTTGGTTAAAAAATATACATAACATGAACCTATGAAATTTACCTAGAGAATTACATATTCAAAATGGAAACCTTTTATATGAGAAAAAAGTTTTTAAGGGACAATTATAGGTAGTCTTCTCTTGATCCTCGGTAGCAATAGGAAGCTAAAAATAACATGAAAATCCATCCAAAAAGAAATAATGAGTTCTACCTACAAATATATCTAACATATGGTAAATTAAGGGGATGGGGAAATGATATTTCTTAGTGATTTCATTCAACTACTTAAAATCTTTTCACACTCTCAATCTATTTTGAATTCTCACAGGGATTAATTCATTATTTTTGTTCCTCATAGTGTTTATGCAAGTTTTTTTTTGGAACTACATACATGGTTCTAAACCATTGTAAATATAAAATGGGATATATTTCCTGATCTTCCAAGATCTTCCTGATCTTCTTCTTCATGACCTCCATCAAGGTGGGATTCATCCTCCTTTGGAGCTGTCAGATAGTTTGGGAACCTCCCTCATGGATATTTCTATGTGAACGGATGTTGGTGGTTATTATTGAGATATAACTTAAGATCCACACTATTTGTTGTACATTATATCTTATAAGATCAATCAAATATTTTTCATAGGTCTCAAAAATATTATTAGTAATTATCATTGTTAATTTATCTTCCTCTATAAGGTATATATATTTCAAATCGGTAGGGAATGATTTTAATTTCATATTTATGGCATTCTAAAAGGATTAAATTAAATTGATGTTCACCACATACAATGTTTATACCTTCTACACATAATAAATCTCATCATAATTTTCTTCATTTAATAAATCATTAAATAAATTATATTTTACCTCTTCTTCCCACATAAAATTGGAATCTCAATTATTTTGGGAATTCAGATATTTAGTGATATTTTCAAAAGAAAAATTCACTACTAAACATAATAATTCATGGAACATACTAGATTATTAAATTTTTTCATTACCAAATTCATGTGAGAGTGTAATGAGTGATTAGTCATCCAATGGGTGCCTCATGAATTCAAAAATATTGAAGTGGAAAATTTTATCTCCAAATTGTATGGTTAGTGTCCCTTCATGTATATTGATGATTTTTGAGATGTATTTAATAGACTATAGCCCAAAATGATGGTTGAGTGTGATGGGATATTATATTATCCCATATTTACCGCATATAAGTCAGATGTGAATTATAGATCTTTGACTTCCACAAGGACATCCTCCAGAACTCCTACTGGGAAAACGGTGAATCTATTTGAAAAACGGGCCACTAATTAGGTGGGATTAAAGTCTCTTATATGAAAATAAGGGTATACTAGGAGAGTAAATAAATTAATTTAAGAAACTATATCACATAAATCATTAGATAAATTTAAAGATCTAGGGGTGTATGGAATGGAAAATGTCTAGACATCCTGGTATTTGGTTGGAAACTATGGTAGGATAAGGGTTGAGAAACATCTTCCCAAGTTTATCGTCTAATTACATTGAAGTATATCCTTATTGTTGTAAATATCCTTTAGTAATTTAGCATTATTTATAAATTTTTTAAGTGAATCGAGTAAGGGTATATTAATGTCCTCTTTCTAGATGTTGTTCATAATTTACTTTTGAAGCACTTATTACTACAATCACTTTGATTTAATCAATATTGATGGAAATGGTGGGGGTAAGAATGTCTTATCCACTATTTTCTTTTGAAATTTTGTATCTTATCTCTTCCTCCTCAGATTATCCTTCTCCTGATCCTATTTCTATTCTTCTTCTCTGTGAATTTTCATAGAATTTTTAGAATTCAAAAATTCATTATCCCTCAATCCAGGTGGTCTTGTTTTAAGTTCAGTGGTGGATGGTGGTGGGAGTTATTTTTCACTTCTTGTTATTATAATGATAATATTCTCCTTTGGGTTTGAGATTTTCTAGGAAGTGAGTTTCTCTGGATGTTTGTTTAGGAAGTCTATGAGACTATAAAACTTGTTGGATAAATCTTTTATAGTGTATTTCATCCCCTAAAACATAGATTTGTTTTGTTAGTTTTAAATTTGAGTATTTTCACCAGTGGATAGTTGTTCATAGGGTCTTTGGAAAGTTGGTGGATAGTGGTAGTAAGGCTGTTTATAATATTTATTTTGTTGGAATGGTGGTTGATTTTTGAATTGATGTTTGAATGGGGGTTGGTTTTTTGAACTAGTTTTGGTGTGGGATCTAGCTGGATTCTAATGATTTTTGAATCCATATTGGCCTTGGTAAGGATCTCTCTCTCCTTGATTTTATTGAAACGATCACTTCTAAATGTCTGGATCACAAATTTTTATTCCCTATTCTTCAGCACATTAGTCAGGGAAATTATTAGGAGATAAGCCTAAACCACATACCTTAGTCGGTGCATATTGTTCACTCACATTTTACATAGCCAACTGTATCACTAAGAAAATTATCTCATCAACCTAAGTTTCTAATATTTGTTATGGATGAGAAGTTATTAACTTATGAATACCTCTTGTTCCAGTACCTCTTATACAATATTGTTGTGATTTTTGGTAAATCTTTCCATAAAAACCGTGGCTTCTTCTAGTGACTTGTTAATAAATATTCCTTCATATGAAGCATCTATAAGGATTCTATCATTTTCTAGTAATACATAATAAAATAATACAACAATTTTATGTTTCTAAATATCTTTATGTGGCTATCTAGCATGTCACTTCTTAAATATTTCACAATACTCATAAAGGGTTTCTCTAAATGATTTCCTGATGGAATATATTTCATTCTTGATGGTCGTGCTTATAGAGGTGGTGAATAATGTTTTCATGAATTAGCTCACTAATTCATTAAAATTATTCACATCTCTTGGTTGTAGGCCATAAAACAATTCTTTTTAAACTCCTTAAAATAAAAATGGGAGTGTCTTTAACTTTACCCGCTCCTCAGCTACTCCTTGGGGTCTGAAAGTAGAAAAAACATATGAGACTGATTTAATATGTTTTTTTGGTTATTCTCCTTCCAATGCATGAAATTTTGGAATCACTGAAATCATTTTAGGTTTAATCTAAAAATAATTTTTTTAACTCTGACATGGAAACATGATTGTTCTTATTGATTAATTGTGGAGCATATAGGTCTCTAAGGGTTTGGTTGGGATTTCCATCCATGATGATAGGCTCAGAGTGAAATCTTGAAGTTTTTCTAAATCCTTGAAGAAACATTTCCTCATGATCATATTGTAAATTAAGGTTTCTAAGTATATTTTATAAGTATATTTAAATTTTTAGGATCTAGGGGGTAAGGGTTAGTTTTTTTGGTTCTATTCATGAAATTTTGATGAGAAAAAATATATATTGTAGGAACCACCTCCCTAGAAATGGAAGCAAGTCTTGAAATATTCCTGTCACAGGGTGTGAAAAAAAACTATTAATTACCAGGATATAAATGTTGTAAACTATTAATCCTTATTAGTCTCCAGAGGGAAGCACACAATATTCATGTTTTTCACTTTAAGTTATTTTAATAAGTGGAGTTTTTTTTGATATTGACTGATTTTGAAAACAAACTAAAGAAAGAAGAATAATAAATTAATTAATAAAAAATATTGAAAATAACTTTACAAAGAAAGTGATTGAAATTATTTATATCATAAGGGTGATCATTTGGGGGTTAGTTTCACAATTTAAATGTTTTCCTAGTTCCCATTTACCCAAAACTCTTCTGTTATGCTGATTAATATGAGATTCCATGATCACTTCCTATCACTAATATGGTCAAATGGTGATGGTGCGAGTAAAACAACCCAAGATCTCGTCTCATTATACTATCTTTCTTATGTGTCTTTTATTTGAAGAAAATACCCTTGATATAATTAGGAAATACCCCATCGGGTCTTGTTTATACAATTAAATCCATAATATCAACTACCCCTCCCACATATACTGACAATCTCCGAGTACTTCACCACTAACCCCTGATATATTCTGTCACTTATAAACTAGAACCTAGCGGAGGGACATAATGATGATTGACCAAATTAAAATTAATAATAGAATCTAAAACCAAATATGATCGTACTTGATAATAAAAATCACTATTAGAAATTGAAACCAACATTACATAAGAGATAAAGGATTTAATACCATCAAGTGCATGCAAACAAGAATTACAAAAGGGAAACCCTCCCCTTACCCAATCACTCAAAAGATTACCCCTCCATTTTAATTATACCCATGAATAATGGGAAAGAATATGGCATTTGAAAACTAAAAATAAGCTAAGAGTGAAAGGAAAAACATAAAAGTTCAACTCCAGACTCTATATTCTAGATTTTTTCTCTTGTTTATTCCACCAGAGTACTGAAAATCATAAAATGTATCTTCTTAAAAGTTATTATAATTTTTTTTTCAATTAATCCTCAAAATTTTAAATCATTTTGACATGTGTAGTAAATTTTATTCCTTAATTACTAAAGAAAACTTTTTCTATCTGATGAGACTCTTCAACTTCCTCCGATTTGGTGCATTCAATAGATTCCTTAATGAGATAATTTCTCCATGAAATTTATTAATCGCATTATTTTTCTAGTTCTATTTCAAATATAGGTTGAATAACCTCATTTTTAGTTCTTATCCTAAGTTATGCCTCATTTACTAAGGTAGGTCCCATTCTGTCATCCATAAAAAAAGTCGCTTACATTGATTTCTTTGGGCTAAATGAATCTTTAATTATATTTGGGTCCATAAGAAAACGTTTATTCCCATGAATAAATTAATCCAAAAAAAGAAATTATTCAAATTGTATGAGTATTATAAAATTAATTCTCTATGTACCAAAGTAAAAAAAATCAAATTCTAGAATTAATAAATTTTTCCATTTTAGCTCAAAATTCACCATAAATCCAAAAATGATCCAATTTAGCTCAAATTGCTAAATTTGAAGGGATTAAATCCTTCAAAAACATATGAATAATGATAAAAATATTACATTTATCAATTCTCCATTAGATAGTTTGGATGTGAGAATTTCAAAATAATATTTCTTTAAAAAAATAATTTTCTAAATTTGAGATTTTTTACTTTTAAACAAATATATTTATTTAAAAGAAAATACTATTTTTTACAACACTGAAAAATTTCTAAGCCTTATAATAATTTCATTGGAATTATTTAAATTATATTATCATTTATATTTTAATAAATATTATTTAAGTATAAAATTTATTAAAATAACATTAATTTCAAACAAAATTGAATTTTTCAAATGATTATCTTAATTAAAACTATATATTTCCAAAAAATACAATTTTTATTTCTTCATATCAAAATATAATTTTTATCAAACTAATTATATAATCATTTATAAATTAATAATAATAAGGGATAAATATAATTACAATTTAATTCAAAATAAAATATAAAAATACATACTCTTAAGGTCTATATAGGTAAACTTTTATCACACTAGCATATGTCCTAAGGGTAAGGTTTGTGATGGTGGTACTTTCTTAGGGTGGTTCAGTGAACATGGTTTGGGTCACGATCATGAAAATATTGAACTTATCCTATAAATAGTTTTACTTGATATTTTGTTATTAAATTTGGGTTTGGGCTTGGTCAAGGGAAAATCCAAGTGATGTAATCTCACTCAAAAGTTTTTTATAAATGGGATTCATAAGGTACAATGTTACTGTTCAAGGTCATCACTTATTTTTTCTATGTCAAATGGAATTTATCATAACCCTTGGTATACTAATCTTAATGGAAATTATATAATTTTTATATTATTAATGGTAAATATTCTTATTAATCTTTTAAATTCGACAGAATTTATTTTATAATTGTCCAAAATAACCAAATTAGTTCATGTGTTTTCTATAAATACATTAGTTATAAGGAATTTATCCATTTAAAAAATGAAGTTCATTTATAAAAGATTTGTTTATTTCACAAACCACCCACAGTAACTTGGGATCCCTCTATATCTATGTTTTCTTTACATAATATGTGTTAATTATCAATTTACCATAGATATATCTCATGGATACTCTCTTATTACATAATATATATCCCTTAAAGTATTCTTTGATACAAGTTTGTGGCAACCATGTCCTAAATACCAAAATTATGTCAGTTTGGGTCACTACATCACCCTATGAACACCTCCAGATCATCAAAATCTTGTGAAAATATCAGCGGATGAATTAATTACTGCGGGGTTACCCATTAGAATAAATGAAATGTGTTTAATGATGTTCATGTCTAATTTGACATGAAAAAATAGGTCCTAACAACTTCTAGTGCATAACTAAGTAAAAAATGATGATAATTGATTCAAATCCACACAAGATACATGAGATCACATAAACATGTATTAACATACATTAACCATCCCAAAAGCATTCGAACAACCATAATTTCTTGTAGTATAATATGAAAATTTATATTCACAAATTAGGTAATCCAAATGATGAATAATAATCACATAGGTGGAATCTCCATGTGAATTCCTATATTATTTAAGCTAAAGATTGCCCATATGTGTACATCCCTCACACCCTTTGGAAAGTGAAAAAAAAATATGTCGCCTAAAATTTTTCAAGTGTATCAAAATTTGTGTGTAGAAGATCGATTGTTAGTTTTCATTGGTTTAGATAGAATAATTTGACTAAATTGATGAACACAACCCTGAAATCTCTTAAATAGAGTCTTTTAGCATTTTATTTATAATTAATTTTAATAAAGAATTATCATAAATAGGCAATTCCCTTTGATAAAATTTTTTATGCTGCTCTTATGTCTTTTTTTTGTTGAGAATCCAAACTAGAACTCCTCTAGTTGTATCCACACATGGTCTATGAATATTTGAACAAAATTTTTGGTATTTTTATTATTAACATGGATGAACCTAGAGCTTCATGTTGTTCACTATTGATCATAACAAGGAGTTTTCTCTCTATGTTTCTTAGAGGTATTTTGGTGTATTTTCACTCTATGGTTTGAGATAATTTCTCTAGAGTTTCTCAATTTTCCACAATACACCCTCGTGAGTAAAAATATATATGTTGGAATTTATACTAAGGGTTAATATTTGGTAATTACACAATGTACCTTTATCAAATACTCAGTCTATGTAATTACCCATGCCTATTATTATTATTATTATTATTATTGTATCTTAGACATGTTATTATTAAAATATCATTTGTTAAATAAATAATTCAATATTTATTTAAATTATATTAAATAAAATATATCATTTACATCAGGCCATTAACTCCAATCATCATTCCTCTATTTATTAAACCTTTTAATAATAAAATATCTAATCAACTTATTATTATTTATTCAATAAAATAATAAATAATATATTCATTAAACTTATGATTTAAAATTTATTTTAATATTCATGTAACTAAATAAATATTTATATTAATAAATTCCATAAATCTTGGAATAAAAATTTATTTAATTGTTACCTTTTAAATAATAAAAATGGTTGAAATTCAACTAATATATTCTAAACTCAAATATCCTATTATTAAATTTATTCAATAAAATTTACTTGAAATATTATTATTCCACAATTATGAATAATATTTATTCTAAATGTTAATTTCACTGAAATTTAATGATATTATCGATATACTTATGGTGTATCCCTCTACAACTCTTTCTGGATGTAATTAAGTGAACTCACCTAAATTCTAAGATCAACATCTAGTAACACATCAAGGCACCTATATAGAACAAATTTAATATCTCAACGACAATAACCTTCCTATGAATCCCATTTTGTAATACAATCTCTTCACCTTGAGGTCACATAAAGTTGGATTCATACTTGTTTCATCACCATATATGCTTGATTTATCTTTGCTTGACTTCCCAATATGAACATTTCAATGAACTGCCATATATATTGATTTATTCATATAGTTCAATTTCAATAAAATGGAAATAGGTATCTTATTCCATTAATATGGAAAATATAATTCCTTTATTGACTTAGGAAATTATTTCCATGTCACTTATGATGCTCCCAACATATGCTACCTCATTACAAGTAAATTTCATCATTGTTTTCATCCATAAATTAATGTACATGATTCATGATATACATTAATATAAATTTCAAGTCTAAAGATCAATACACATGATTAAATATTAGAATATATCATGACCCAAAAACATTTGGAATTCATTTTGGGGGGGTTATCCAAATAACCTTTCATTTTTAATATTTCCTTGTTCAAACTTCATTAGAAGAATTATCAATGTCTTATAATCCCCAAAACCAAATTATAAAACATCATCCATGTCCCTTTATAAATATTTTATCTGGACCATAGGACATGTGTCTAATAATATTTTCATATCTTTTTTAGGTTCTCATTATAACATAAAACATTTATACCCTTTCTATGTGAAAAATACTATAAGAAAATTAACACATTAATATTAAAAAAATAATAATCATCATGTGTTAATATATGTATTAATATTATGGTAATAAAAAAATAAAATTCAATTAGTTTTAGGGAACCTACTCCAACAGACTGTCACATTCACTAGATCTAACCACTAATAAATTTGAAGCCACTAGCTCTCACACTGTTGTCATGCTTTTACTGAGATAAGGATTTGTTCAATAGATCTAACACATTTTTCTTTGTGGATACATTGTATACTATGACTTCACTCCCTTTGAAAAAAATCCATCAAATGGTGATACTTATGAAGTTTGTGCTTCCTCCATTGATGTAGTCTGGGATTCATTTCTAGAACCACTCGTATAACATTATCACAATACAAAGTAATAAAATATTTACTATTATGTATAATGGAATGTTCTTTGATAAAGTTTCATATCCACAATAATTATTTAGGTTCATCATAATTCGCAATATACACATATTCAGCTATAGAATAGATGAAAATTGTCTTCTAAGAACTATTTCAACTCATAATTCCTACATTAAGTAAAAAATATATCTATATTTTGATTTTATATCACTCTTATGTGTTTATAAAAAACCATTTATTTATCCCCTCACATCTAGTTCTATATATCCTCCATAAATTGGGAAAATATCCTTTATATGCCTAAGGTACATAATGATAGAATCTGAATCCAAACAATGTGGCTCCCATGGGTCTATTTGATATATTACTACCATGATCAAGGAATAGTTAACATCAATCTTGGTACATATCACTAAATATATGATAGATACAATCACATATGAATAGTATATTCAATTAATTATTTCTCTCTTTTCTTTTTTATAAGGACACATTTTCTTGAATAGATGTATACCATGTGACATTGGAAAAAATAAACTCTTGGATAATTTTAAATTGAATCTCTTAAATACCATACCAATTTATGTACCTTGACTTAGTCCATTTATCCTCTTAGATTTATCTCAATAGATCTGGATCCCTTCAATATAGGTTGTTTCACCTAAGTCTTTCAGGGCGAATAATTTTTCTAACAATGTATTAACTAACTATAAGAGTGGTATCTTGTTTTCAATTAGTAATATATCATTAACATATACTATAATGAAATTAATTGCACTGCCTCCAAACCAATTATATATATAGAAATCAAATTTCATTCTTTATGAAACAAAAATCTCTCATGGAATCATCAAAATGAATGTTCCCTTACCTTGATGCTTAATTCAACCCATTAATGGGTGTCTAAAATTTAAACAAATTATTTGAATCCTTTGGTGTCATGAACCATTATGGTTATATCATATAGATATCTGACACAATGTTTTTATTATGGAAGGAATTATTGATTCCCATTTTCCAAATATCATAATCATGGTAAGATGCAATGACAAGAAGAATTATAATTAATTTTATCATTGTGATAGTTAAAAAGGCTCCATAAAATTATATGCATTAATATTTGTTAAACCCATTAGTTACTATTCAGGATTTATGGGTAGTAAATTTACCATTCATGTACACTTTCTTCTTTCATTTCAAACAATAGGATTTACATTAACCGGAGGATCTTCTTAAACAAAATTTTGGTTTTGTTGTATGGAATCTATTTTAGAATTCAGGGATTCTTGATACTTTTCAAATTTTCAGTTGTCAATTATTTTCTTCTATGATATATATTTTTTCAACTAATATTATGTTACCTTTATTTGTGACTAGAAAATCATAACTCTCTGTTTCACTAACAACTCTAGTGCTTCTATTAAATACTTGTGTCAATGGAAAACATTCTTCTATTCGATCTTGTGGAATTAGTTTCTACGAAAAATCATGTACATCTTGAGATTTAATTTAATTGGATACTACCATTATCCCAATATATCATTTATATATTTGTTACCATTCAATAAAATTAGAACATTTTTCAACTATTCTGCTTTTATCCAAGGTATTTTATAGATAATTTCCTTTAGTTTCTTTAGAATATCCTATAAAGATATATTTCATGCCTTATAATGCTATTTTTCCTCTTAATATTAGCCTTAAAAAATGCCTCACATCCCCATACATGAATATGTGAGAAAATAGATTTATTTTTACACCATAACTCAAATAGAATTCCACTTTATTCTTTTATTGTCATTGGTTTAATTTATATAACACAATTTTTAATGCATATACATAAAAGGATAATAAAATACTAGCATGAGTTGTTATCAATCTCATCATGTAAAATAAGGTTTTGTTCATCCTTTCACTAACACAATCTCACTATGGTGTATATGGGGGGTATGATGAGATTATATCCAAGTCTATTTTAGATAATCGACGAAATATTTTTTAACTTACTACCTATATTAATATTAACAATGTTTCATTATCTTCATACCAATATGATCTGCTATTACATTTTTATATTCTGTAAATTTATTAAAGGAATGAAACTTATACCCCATTAAGTAGATGTATCCATATCTACTAAAATCGTCAGTAAAAGATATGCAGTGAGAGTATAATTTCCACTAGAAAAGGTTTACACACATCTAAATGAACAAATTATAACATCACTATAGAACATTAACATTTTCTATTAAATGGTACCTCGGTCATTTTTCCTTGTAAAAAGGTATGAAATATTTCCATGGGTTCCAATTTCAAATAATCTAAATACCTGTCATTATATAATTAAGTCAACATATTCTCATTTACAAGACCAAGTCAATTATGAAATAACCAGGTGTCATATGAATCATGTGAACTTTATTTTTTATTTATTTCCAATACTATATTTTCATATTCTAGTACATAAATATAGTTATTAAAATTTATCATACCATAATATTTTTTTAAATAAGTATAATTCTTTATTACCAAACATGCAAAAGGTCATCCATGTCTAAACTATACATAGAAATTATATTATTGGTTACACTGGGCACATAATAAAAATTATTTAAAACTAAAATCAATCTATTTTTTAATGAAAGAAGGTAGTCTCCAATATCCAACGTATATAATATCACATAATTTTCATCTGAAAGAGAAACCTCACCTTTAGAAATATTCAAGAATCTACTTGGTTCTTGTATTGAGATACAAATATGAGAACTACAATTTGTATCTAATTCCCAATTTTTAGAAATTGATATATTTCAGTTGATACTAAATATACTTAAATCTTCTAATTTATTATTTACTATGGAAGAGTTTTTTTAGTTCCATTTATTTCCATAATAAAAAAACCATGTCCTTCTATTCATCCACCTTATGGATAATTTTTTTCTTGGTAGGACAGTGTGAAGGTTCCTTAGACTTGGAATTTTTCTTTTTTCCTTTTCATTTTTATTTTAATATTGTTTACTTTAACGATAGAAGTTTTTTCACGCTCTGGGTTGTTATTATCATCATGAATTAGATTCAAGGGATATGGGAGAATCATTTATATTTTTTTCAGGTTGAAATTCACAATAAAACATGATAATCTCAGAGAAAATTAGGTGAAAGAGAGGCATTTTCACAATTCCTTAGGTATATTGAATCCTACATTTTCAAACACTCAATATATCTAGTCATATTAACTAAATTAGGTATATCTAAAAATCTTTATCCCAGATTGAACATAAATAGTATCTTGGAAACATCATGCCTATCTTATCTTAATTTCTTCTGATAGATATTATAGAGATGAGAATGTGTGGTTTTTGCATACATGTCTTCATGAAACTTATAGATATCACTAATCATGTATAATAACAAGATTAATTAGATATAAATACATTTTATTTGTTTTTTTGGAGGATTTTTAACTCCTCCTCTCTTGAATCTTTAAAGGTCTTAGCAGGAACTTGTTTTATTTGGTTCCCTAAAACCAACTGACATTATACTTTAGATTAGAATATTAATTATAAATATCTTATCATATGATGATTTTTCTTATATATAAAAATGATTAAATAATTTATTTAATTTATTTTTCATGTTAAAAATTTATAGAATCTCCCTTCTATAATTATAACCCAGAGACTTTATGACAAAATTTATAAATATATATCCTATTATCTATATAACATCAGTCTGATGGGATATAGATGAGGATTAACTATTAGGTTTTTTGGTATCATAAGTAATTTAAACTTTTTCTCATAATGTTTCCTCTTTGTGATCACCAAAAAGGGTGTTCATGAGGATAGACCCACTAATAATAATTCTACATGTTTATGTGTTATTGGATATTCCTATCTCTGAAGATGTGTATTGGTCCATAGAATTTAGATTATTATAAATGTGTGTCATAAATATCATACTTTGATGTACGAAAACAAAATGTGATGACCTATGCTCTTGGTGGGGTGGAATATGTAGGGTGCATCATAAGTGATATTCCATTAATTAGATAAGTAATGAAAGGATTTTTCCATTATAAGTTGTTGGAAGATTACATCTCTAGCCCTTAGATTGAAATAGAATTATCAAATTAAAACCATGTACATGGTTTTTTGTCAATGAGTTCATGATAGAGAGACAAAGAAATATAAATTAATTATATAATATGATGAAACAAGTATGAACATTTCTTGATGAGATATCTTAAAAAAGGTATTGTATTAAAATATGGTGTTCAAAGGGAGGTTGTTATCATTATTTCATTAACATCTTTATATATGGGTGCCTTGATGTGTTTCAAGATGATGATCTTGGATTTTAAGTATGTTCACCTAATTCCACTAAAATTAAATCTTATAGGGACACAATCTATGTGTATACATAATTTCATTAAATTTAATCTAAAAATTTATATTATTAATAAATATTATTATTGGTTATTGGAATAATAGTTAATAAAATATTATTGATCACATAAATCTAATCACTATATATTTGAGATTAGAATATGGGATTTAAATTATATCTCTTGTTCATTATTCAGAATGTAATAGATACATATTTATCTATTCACAAGTTATTTGAATAGATTAATATTAATATTTATTTAGTTATGTGAATATTAAAATAAATTTTTATCCATGAGTATAGTGAATATAATATTTATTTATTTATTGAATGAGTAATTTTTATTTCTTGAAATAAATATTTTATTATTCAAGGTTGGATAAATTCCAATAAGGATTGGAAGGAAAGGTTAAGGGCCTGATGGAAATAATATATTATATTTAATATCATTTAAATAAATATTGATTTATCTATTTAAATATTATATTTAAATATGAGAGTTTTAGGAGATGAAATAATAAGGATACTATTATTATAATACATGGGGAATAATTTAGAAAGAATATTTGATAAAGGTACTTAGAGAAATAATCAAATATTATCCCCAATTATATATTTTGATTTATATCATTTTATAGAACAGGAGTTGTTGGTCATAACAGTAAGAATCTATAAATTCTCATAATCCCTAAAGGGAACATACTCCCCTACTTCTTAATAAAAGGAGATAAAAATAAAAACATGTCATTCAAATCAATGTCGAACACCATGAATCCCTATGTTTATCTATGATATCACTCAGAATACTGATAACTTTGTTTCAAAATTCATAGATCATGTGTGGATACAATTTTAGGAATCTACATTTGGATTCACAACTAATATGATTGTTTTCATTGAAAAATGTGTATCAAACACGTTTCTGAAAAAATTAAGGTACAATAATCTACCATAAAACACAATTAAAGTTCAGCAAATAAGTTATATTTATTACCAAATAAGAAAAAAATGAAATCTTTATGTGTTTCAATAATGTTCACATGCTGAGGGGTGGGGACTCTTTAAAAACATTTCTCATTCTAATGAAGTGATGGTGAGAAACTCCCACCAAGAGTTGGTCATGTATTTCATCTTTTTCTATCAAAAAATAGTGTCGAAACCAAAAAGATCATTTTTAGGGTCGTATTGACACTTTTTTTCCTAAATAAACTCTTATTGGGGAGCCTTATATTTTATGTAAGAATATTGTTCCATGTGATTCAATTTGACTACTCTTGGAGCCAAAATGGACTGACAGATAAAATATTATGAATATATGAAATCATAAATTTATCATAGATGTAGTCCCAACTTATGAATTCATCTATTCATGCACTACCATGTTTTCCCTACCTCAAGAACTCACTATACAGGCCCATCTTCACATGAATTTCCACATGTGCACCATGTCTCGTGTACCCTGTTGTGTATGCACCCTACCTTGTGTGGTCAGATATATACACATTATTGAATGTTTTCCTTACCTTTTTCACTCATATTAGTGTGACCTACTTCACACACACTATTCATTGTTCTCTAAGACATGTGAATTACTCCACATGTATAATCTTCCCCACACTATTCCATGCACACTCAAGTCAGGAGTTTCCTATTTAAGGACCCTCTTCCTTCCCATTTTTGGTATGATGGAGTTCCCCCAAGGGACCTGATAGAATTAAGGTCAAACCTATGCACACAAGTCCCCCAAAGAACCCTCATTCATGTGATTTTCAAATTCATTACTAAATAAAAGGTAAATAATAGTCTATTATTATTCCCTTATATCTAGATTTGTTCCCTCAAAGACAAATCACTTGAGTGTCCAATCACCTGGGCACCAACTACCTAAGTAAGACTTCACCTAGGCCATCCAATCTAGGAACTAATTTTCCTATGACTCTATATTTTGTATATACTTTTCCAAAGTTCCATACCAGGGAAAAAACATCCCCCAAGACACCCAACCTGTGCACCACATCACTCGGGCCTCCACATTTGGGTGACACTTCACTTTAGTCTGATACATAGGTTACACTTTTACCACGCCTCTATACGAGGGAGACACTTAACCAAGGAATTATTCCAAGGCACCACTTCACATAGGCCTCCATATTAGGGAACCACTTCAACCAGGGCTAATACATGGGTACCACATCTCCCTGACCTCTATACTAGGGTTTCAATTCACCCAGGGCTCATACCTAGGTCCCACTTTTCCCGGAAATCCATGTTGGGGTGCCACATTCTTCAAGTCTCATAATTGGGTGCCTATTCAACTAAAAAAATAATACCAAGGTTCCACATATCCTTATTCCCATAACAATGGTTATATTTTTTCTAGGAATATATACATAAGAGATAATTCAACCTAGTCTCATAACAATGGTTCCAATTCTCTAAATTCTCTTCCATGGGTTCCCACTTTCCCAATCCTCATACCTTTGAAAAATTTCTCATAGCACAATATAGGTTTAATCCCCAAAAAATCCTCTCTTATATTATTAACCCTATGTGTAACACTCTATGATTTTTTGAAATATTTTTTAAATTAATTTAATCCTTTTGATATTTTTCATTTCACTGAATGCTAAATATAGTTTATATGTATATATTAAAGAACCATGGTGGGATTTTATGCACTACATGAAAGACTTATATTAGATTGTGGTACACTCAACGCTATTTTTTCTTATATTACACACAATTTTTAGTTCCTTCAATTCCATGCATAACATTCAAGGATGATATTTTCCTGAACTACAATAGACTATTAATATTTTTATTAATATATTATTATTGTTACAACCTAGTTGTTAGAATAGAAGTTATGAATAAGTCTAACTAAATTTTTAAAATATGAATTAAAAGTGTATATAACATTAATAGTTTTGTTATCAATTAGTATAATAAAATATAATAAATATTTGAAAATAAATATATTACTTTTCTATGAAAAATATTTTTCAATGTAAAAACACAATTTTATCTCAATACATTAAAAAAACTACTTTTCATTAATGTTTAAAATAAAATTTGTACATAATATATTCATTAAATATTTTTTATACTTATAAAAGATATTTTATAAGTATTAAATACTAATAAATCAAATTCTATGATTAAAAATATTTATTCTTCTAAAATTTACTTTTGCAACCTTTTAAGGATGAATCCATTTTAAATAATGTTTTTGGAAATATTATTAATTTTATATTAATAATAAATTCCACACCTCTAAAACTCTATTTATCTCCCAAATTCGGCTAAAATAAGTTCCTGACATCACTCCCTTTCTTCTTGAAGCATACCCTCTTGAATAAAAACAACCATGGAATCCCTTTTCTTCAAAGTAAAAGGAGTTACCTAGAGAAGAGGTAATATCATTCCTTAATCTCCGTTCATTTATTTTCTTTCTCCATCGGCTCAATTATTATTATTCCATGATTATATAATATCAATATTATCCATAATATACTGAGATTATTTTTATTCAAATGGTTTAACCATCTATTACACACACTTCTATCTAATTAATAACAAACTTACGATTCTTGTGTATGGTGAACTACAACCTCGTGAATGATGTTATTCGTTTTTTCTTTACCACATCTCATGGTTTGGAATTATGAAGGAAACTGTATTTTTATATGTTATATATGATATATATTATGTATTTATTCTTATTTAATTATTATATAACACATACCTTCATGATTTCCATTTTATCTAAGTATGATAATTTTATTTGGGGAAGTGTGGTCTACCACCTCCTCAAAGCGACATGATTCATTCACACATTAAATGGAATGTATTGAGGATGTGTTTAGTGAACATATATGATATATATATGAAATAATAATTCTATTTTAATTATAATATATATATATATATATATGTGTGTGTGTGTGTGTGTGTGTGAGTGAGTGTGTTTATTTCATTTACTTTCTTTTAATACGACAATAAAACAGAAAAAATGTTCATGCATACATACAACCTAACGTCTCTATGAACGATGTATTTTATTTCATACATATATATTATATATATTACTATGAATACATATATACTGATAATATATGATATTTATAATATTTTTTCAATTATTTAAAAAGTAAATCGTGATCAATGTAAGAGGATCAAAAGTAACAAGTCAAAACAAATACAAAAAATAAAGAAGATATTATCTGAAATGTAACATTAACATGGAGATGTTAAAAATGGGTAATATAAATTCATAAACAAATAATATGTTCTGTTTTATTTACAAATATGGTTCTATTTTATATTTAAAATAAACTTATATTTATTATACATGATGTTTGAACATTTAGGAAGAAAGTCATGACTTAACGTGTGGGAATTTCATCTCACTTTTTATTTCCATGAGATACAAGACATATTCACCACTCGATTATTTTGTGTGGTTTAAATACTTCTCTATTAAATGTTATGTAATTATTTTCATCTAATTATTTATATTTAAATATTTAATTAATTTTATCTTGGGGATCATGATTCTAAGGTTACTCAAGTAGTAAGGTTTTTCTCATCTCATATTTATTTTCACTGTGACACAAGCCGTGTTCACAAAATGTTTCTTATATATGGTGTGTTTAATTATCATGGATTTATTATATTAATATTATACTAAAATTTATATTTATTTAAATTTCCTTTTAATGATATTTATTTTATGGGGTTTTTGTTTTAAATGTTACCAAATCGATAAAGTATTTTAGTCTCGATTTTCCTTCTTTGAGATGCATTCCTTGTTATGCACATATATTCTTTTATGAGGTGTATATACTGAAATTTAACATGTTATATCATTAAACTAATTCTTTTCATGATATTTTAAGCTTCATTTAATGTCATTTTTTTATATGGGTAGTATAATTCAAATTTTCTAAGTGGTAATATTTTATTGAAACAATTTCATCGTTTAACTAGATTTTTTATGATTATGCTTCCATTGATGAAATATTATGATCCATATCTAAATAAATCTCATGAATTTTATGATCCAATATTTATTCATTATTTATTCCCTATTGAAACCATTTTCCACTCATTATTACATAAGATTATTAAGAAAGTGATTTTTATGAAAGTCTGGCTTTACCTCACTCTTCAATTGAAAATATGTGTTCTTTTAAAACTATGTTTTCTAAAAATAGTTTAAAAATTATTTACTATTATCCTATAATATTTAAAGGACATTTTACTCATGTTATAAAATTTTATAAAAAAAAATAAATGGAATATTCTTGTTTTATTCTGAACAAGGAACTTTTCTAAACTTTTAAGGTGAAAAAGGAATGTTCGGCATGTACGGACTTACCCACCATCATGACCATAATTTCCATGAATCATCATTGGTATGTTTACACTCTTAATTTTAAATAAAAAAATTATTAAAGATTCTAGACATTCATTTTTTATGTTGTTTTGAAATAAAACTGTTTTATGATCAATAAGTGTTTTAAATGATTATCAATAATTCATTATAATTTTTCAAAGAATTTTCAAAGAAGAACATTATCAAAATTATTTCAATAATATTATATAAGTATTCAAGTAAAAATATTCTCAAAATGTTTTCAATATTATTTATAAGTGTTCATTTTTATTTTCAAGGAAATTGTTTTTCAAATTGCTTTATGTTTCAAATATAATTTTTCCTAGAAGAAAAGATATTTTCCTCAATAAATGTTTTATGTGAAATTGTAAGGTTTTATTTATAATAAAAGGATTTTGAAATATTTTTATAAAAAAGATTTTCAAATAAAGTTAATTTTCTTTATGAAATGTTTTAGGTGATTATTAATAGTCTTTCTCTATTTAAGATGACATACTTTGTTATAGTTTATGATTTTCTGGGGATATGATCCAAGAACGAAATTCATATTCTTTATTTAATGGTTTATGTATTGATGGATTAATTTTTATGATATGCATTTCTCTTCAACATTTTTATATGATCTTGAAACCTTCTTCCTTTCATGGATTATTATTTGATTAAATAATTATGATACCTATCACTTTTCCATATGTAATGATATGATGAAATTTTTGTGATACCCATTTAATTTCATGGGACATAACATGATGTTTATGAAACCCATCTATTTGTATAGGTCATGATATGATGAATGTTTTATTATCTTGTGTAATATGTATAAATTATTTTATTATGTGATGAGTGGGACCTATATATTTTTCAAATTCATTGGGTAATGATAAATGCTATATGATCTCAAAGGGTGAACAGGTTGTATCCCAAGACCAAAAATAATAAAGTACACAATTCTTAGACTAAGCATAAAAATAAAAAGGTATACGAGTTATATCCCAAGCCTAAAAGTAACAAGTTTCATGGGTTGTAAGATAAGGAAAAAAGGGTACATTGGTATTTATCCCAATCTCGAAGTAGGTACATAGGTGATTATCCCAATCCTAACATGTTATGAAGGTCTTTGTTATATCTAGGACTTAATATAATCTATACTTATGTGCATGATACAAATTCCATATCTTATTCTTATGTAATACTTTCATGGATTATGCTCTTGATACTATTATTTTTCATGTCTTATGAACATCTAGTATTTATTTCATGTATCATTATTATTATCTTTTATATGTATGGTTTTATCTTCAAATGATTTTCCCATGTTCTCAAACCCTTATGTTCATGTTATTCTCACCTACTTTCTTTATTTACCCTTACCGATAATTTGACCTCACCCCATTATTATTTCTTCTTTCACTAGGTTGTTAATAGAGGTTTTAAGTAGAATTGGTAAATGGGAATATCATGGTGGGAAACATTGATGATATTTCACCAAGTTAAAATATTTTGTTCTAAATTTTCAAATACACTAAACTATTACAGTCTTTAGGCTTGTAATTTTTTAATATAATGAATATTCATCTATTTTGATGTAATATCCATGTATGTTAATCATGGGTCACTATAGTTGGTATCAAAGGAAATGATTTTTCAAACATTTGAAACTAGGATGAGAGAAATTTAGTGAGATCCCAAGGGATGTTTTTTAGGATGTTTCTAGGTATGTATCTAAATATAAGTCTTATAATAATGAAAATTAAATGAAAATGTCTTAGAATGTTGGTAAAGGATATAGAAATTAGTTTCCTAGAATTACATCCATGTCTGGATACTATATGTGGATGTGGATCTCACACAAATGTACCTAGTTGTAACAACTCTGACAAGGTGTGTCGGACCTGACTCGAGCATAAAATTGTACATGAAAATTTTCCTTGTTGAACACCTAGTTTGACACTCCCATGGGATATGATTTTGAAATTTATAAACTATTTATAAACTATCATGATGAATTTAAATAGAAGTTGGATATGAATAAACTTGGATAAACCTAAGATTAAGGAATATTTCATAATTTAGAAATCCTATAAGTGATTTTTCATGATTATATGGTTCCTTAGTATGATAATTGTTTCTTAATTAGTGATTTATAGTTTTATTCAATGGAAGGAACTAGAAGAAACTATATTAACGTTGAATGTGATAGAAACTTTTATGATGGTAATTAAAACGGGATGGTTACTAGAGTGAAGGATATTGTGATCATGCCAGCTCAGTTTTCACATAACATGATTAAAAATGTGTACCTTAACCAACTATTGGAATTTCCATGGATGATAATGAATGAGGTATATGAGAGTTTTGTTAATGGAGACCATATAATAAACATGATTCAGTTTACTTTGTGTTAATAATGCGGAAATAATCACCTAATTGAATGTATTATAGTAATAAGAAGATATTTTTACTGTGGAAAGTAAGGACACAAAGAAAGTAACTGTAAAGGAAAAATGAATGGTTCATTTAACAAAATGGATGGGAATATTGGCCTCCCTAGGACTTTATCATAGATTTAATGCTTCAAGTATGGAATGAATGGTCATTATTCCATTCTATGTCTCAAGTGGAAAGCTTAAGAAGAGAATTAGAAAGGTGGTAAGAGTAATGGTTATATTACAAATAATGATGATACTATATATGAAATGTGAAAGGAATGCTATATTATGTAATAGGATTATGTATCATCCATATGGATTATGGATAAAGTGAAATTATAAAAATTTAAGGTATTTAGATTAAAGAAATATATTTTATGAATATTTAAATATTCAATGATTATTTGGT
Source organism: Viscum album (assembly GCA_963277665.1). NCBI lineage: Eukaryota > Viridiplantae > Streptophyta > Magnoliopsida > Santalales > Viscaceae > Viscum > Viscum album. The sequence continues at coordinate 363,633,033 of OY728162.1, read as the reverse complement.
TTATGTTTTTCCATCAAGATTATATGTTTATGTTGAATCATTTTGATGGACTGGAAAGGTTATTTAATTTAAATGTATCATTTTGACTATGGTAATATAACCATTAATATTTTCCATAGTGAAGATAATCTTGTTTGGATAAAAATATTTTGGATATGAATAAGTAAATTGGAAGGTACTGGTTACCTTGGAACGAATGAAGAACTTTTTAAAAAGTGGTTCTGTTATCATTGATGATGTTTACAACATTTTTGGATTTAAGGAATATATCCAATATAATTTGGAATAAGGAAACATACATGTTTTCAATAAGTAATTGTGTTAATTTAGTTTATAACCATGTTTCAAGGTAATAAATGATAAAGGTATTCACATGTTTGGTATGCGACAGCCAAGATTTACTTTATTATTTATGTGGGATCAATCCAAACCTATTTTTTAGAAATTTACTGACCTTCTTTCTTGATTTTTGGACTTTCATCTTTCACAAAGGTTATAATGTTAACCATTTATAGACTGGTTTATGTTATACGTTGGATAAGGTTTTAGAGATTAAATAATTATCTCACCATATGAGGATCTATGCATATTGGATAACTTGTGCTAGACTTTTTTTGTAATAAAAAATAGATGTAATGTCCTATCATTCTATTATAGATATCATGATATTTTTATGATTTGGGAATGAAACATTCACCTTGTTTTCTCGTAATGATAGATGAAGTGGAAGTTGGTCATAGAACAAAAAAGGGGGAGGTTTTCCTGAAATCATGTGAGTATATCTTTTCATGAAAATTCTTCAACTTTAGGTGAATTATCTATAAATAAAATGTTATCCTATTACCTAAATTTTTGTAGAACTGGTGGCCTTTTAAATCATCACAGAATTATGAATTTGAGACCATAAAAAATCCATTGATATTTAATGTGTTTTTGACTGATGACCACAATAACTCCATAAAAATATTTATGATTTTCCTCAAAATCCATGTTTCCAATTCCCACCTCTATTATTTTATGTGGAAACCTAATTACATGTTACTTTGGATAACCGTTATGTTTCCAAATTTCTTTTTTTAATCGATATTTTAGTATTCATTTTTATGATGTGGGTTTCTATGAATGGAACTCTCAAGTATTAAAAAATTTATAATCTAAATTAATTACAACGTAAAAATTCATTTTAAGGGGGTAGAATGTAACACCCTGAGATTTTTTGAAATATTTTTTTTCAAATTCATTTAATCTTTTTGATATTGTATATTTCACGCAATAATGAATATATCATTTTTAATATTAAATCACTATTTTTTGATTTTGTGCACTACAAGAAGTAATTAAATTATCTTGCAATACATGTAACAATATTTATGGATTTTTTTACACAAAATTATGAGTATCTTCGATATCTTGGGTAACATGAAAGGCCAAGTTTTTACCAAGCTACAATATACTATTAATATTTTTATTAAAATAATATTATTCTTCCCACCAAGTCAATAGAATAGAAGTTATTAATATTAATAACTAAATTGAGAAAATATTATTTACACATGTATATAAAATCAATCCTTTGATTATAAATTTGTAGAATTAATTGTATGAACTATTTTAAAATAAAAAAAATTCCTTTATTAGAAAACTACTTTTCTATGTACAAACACAATTTTATCTCAATAAATTAAAAAAAAATTGACTAATTATTTAAACAAAATTAATATATAAAATATTCAATTAATATTTTTTATACTTATCTAATATATTTGATAGATATATGATAATAATAAATCCAACATTATGAATAAAAAATTATATTCTTCTAAAAAGTAATTATACCATGTTTTAATAGAGAACCCATTTAAAATGAAATAATTAGAATTTTAATTTATTTTATATGTCAAAATAAATTTTTTCTTCTAAATTGGAACATGAAAAAAAAATTATGTTGAATATTTGATATTTTTCTATGAAGTTTTATTTTTTAATGAATAGTAAAAAATAATGAATTTTAATTCAAAACTATTTTTATGCCTAATTTATTTATAAGTATAAATGATATATATAGTTGATTTTGAAGTCTAATTATGTCAATTATAAATTAATTAATCCAATTTAGGTCATTGGTATCATTTTCACTTTGAAATTATATATAAAAACATAACAAACTTTTAAACATTTTTATTTTAAAAACCTACATTGTCATCCCACTTACGGGATTAATTTTAAATTAATTTCTAACACTATTGTGATTGTAATTTGGAAAAATATATTCCATATCTATAATAATAATTATTTATAATTTATAATAAGGTTGCCTTGGTTTTTGGCCAAAAAATTAGAGAATGTGATTAAAATTAATTTCAAATATTTAGGGGAAAGTTTGCTTATCAATGGACTAAATGTTACACTTAAGGGCCCAAATGACCATGAAACCTATCCAAAATATATTTTATATTCATATTTAGTCTCTATCCTCTATTTTTTCTTATTTGTTATATTATTTGATCCATATTACAAGGAAAAACATGAGTGAATTCCCTTTTCAAAAAATTTCAAGAATGTCACTCCTCCTCCACTCTAAAAAGGAACTCACCCATCCCACTTATTCACACCTATAAATCCATTTGTATTGAAAAAAATATGCTAAAATAGTCTCCCAACATCTATCCCTTACTCCTTGAATCCTTTCTTTGGGAATAAATCCAACCAAGGAAGCCCTTTTGTGCAAAGAAAAAGGAGTTACCAAAAGAAGAGGTAGCACATGAGCCTCAGCCTAGTTGGTGAGGACTAGAAAATGCATCCAAGAGACCCGAGTTCAAAAAAGGGTAGAGACATAATTTTTGGGCACTATAACAGGCACTATAGTAGGCACTATAGCAGTATTGTAGTAGGAACTGTTGTAGGTATTGTTCGGTACTGTAGCAGCTAGAACAATTCATCTTTTTGGGCTTTCAGGCCACTGGTTTGGGCCTCAGGTTCTTTAAGGCCTCCGGGCCACCCAAGGCCTTCGGTACAGTAAGGCTTTCATGCTATATCATGGTCTTTGGGCCACCACAAGGACTTCAGACCACCTGAAATTGTGCTTAATAACCACACAGACTCTACATGGAGCAGACTACAGAAGTGGATTCAGAGCTGGAACATTCACTAGAGCAGAATCTAAGTGTATTTTTCAGAAATAGAGGGTAAGTAATTACCATTGGGACTATCCTATTCATTCATGGTAAGCCTAGCTGAACAAGCCATGCGAAGGTGGAGAGCCAACATCACGATGAAGAAGATATGGTGGAGTAGTTCCATGTATTTATAATATGAATATTTCCTAAGACCTATGGTTCGGATAATCTCTAAGAATAAAATCCTTGTAAGGGTTCCCTATCATCCCTTTAAATGGTTGTTATCAAAAAAATCATTAAAAAGAAGTCCTTCGGGCCATTTGAGCGAAATAAGAGGAAGAATCCTTCCTCAAGATCCTTTCATTTATTTTCTTTCTCCACCAACTCAATTATTATTATTAAATTATTGTATAATAAAAACATTATCCTTAGTATTTATATATTATTTTATTCTAGGGTTTCTACCTTCACTTGTGCACGCTTCCATCTAATGGGAAACGAACATATCGTTCTTGTGTATGGTGAACTATCACCTTACAAACGATGTTCTTTGTTTTTTCTTTTCCACCTCTCATGGTGGGTAATTAGGATATAAATTATATTATTATATAATATATATGATATTTATGATGTATTTATACTTCTATAATTATTATATAATCTATTCCTTCATGATTTAAATTTTTTGTATGTATGTTAATTTCATTTGAGGAAGTGTGGACTATCACCTCCTCAAAGCAATGTGATTCATTCACACCTTACAAGGAATGTATTAAGGATGAATTTAGTTAAAGTATATTATATATATGAAATAATAATTCTAATATATTTATAATATATATATTTATCATTTATTTTCTTTCTTTCAATACGACAATAAAATGTAAATAGCATTCATGCGTATGTATGGCCTGCCGTCTCCATGAATAGTGTATTACATTTTGAACTTATCTATTTTATAGATTATTATAAATACATATATAATGAATTTATATGATATTTATAAAAAATTTTACATTATTTAAATAAGTAAATCATTATCTATGTAATAGAATAAATATAAAAAGATTAAACATACAAGGAAAATAAATTGGACACTACCTAAAACATAACATTAACATGGAATTTTTAATAAACAGTAAATATAAAATCACAAAAAATAATATATGGTATTAGATATAAAAATATTTTTATTTATTATATGTATAACAAACTTGTATTTATTATACATGAGGTTTCAAAATGTACGAAGAAAGTCAAAACATAAGATAAGATAATTTCATCTCACATTTTTTCCAGTGAGATGCATTCCATATTCACCACTCGGTTCTTTTGTGTGGTGTATATACAACCCTATGATATGTTATATAATTAATTTCCATTATCTAATTATATTAAAATATTTAATTAATTTTATTGTTTCATTTGTATTAGTATTCTAAAGTTACTTAAGTAGTAAGGTTTTTCTTGTCCCACTTTTATTTTCTATGAGACACAAGCCATGTTCACCACACATTTTCTTATATATAGTTTGTTTACTAACCATGGATGTATTATATGATTAAAATAATTAGATTTCTGTTTATTGAAATATCTTTTTTATTATTTTTATTTCATGGGGTTTATGTTTCAAATGTTACCAAATCGGTAAAGTTATTTAGTCTCAATTTTTATTCTTGGAGAGACATAACATGTTATGAAACTATATTCTTTTAAAAGGTGTATATAATAACATTTGACATGTTCTATAATGAAAATGATTATTTTCATGAAATTTTAAGATTTATTTGATTTCATTTTCTTACATGAGTTGTATAATTTAAAAGTTACCTAGTAGTAAGAGTTTATTTAAACAATCTCATCGTTTATCGAGATTGTTTATGATTATGATTCCATTGATGAAATATTATTATCTATATTTCAAAAAAAATATCATTAATTATATTATACACTAGTTATTCATGATATATTCATGTGTCGTTATAATTTTTCAACCATTTGGTACATATGATGATTAAGAATTTTTTTTATAAAGTCAAACTTTACCTCTCTCTTCGGTCAGAAATTTTTTGTCTTAACATTAGATTTTATATGCTTATGTGTATGCTAGAAATTCCATGTCTTATTCATGTGTTATGATTTCATGGATTATGATCTTTATTACATTATTATTAATGTATTATGAGCATCCAATATTTATCTCATGTCTCATAATTATGATCTTTGGTATGAAATGTTTGATCTTGAATTGATATGGTCATGTTCTCATACCCTTATGTACATGTTATTCTTGCAGGCTTCCTTTATTTACCCTTACTAAACACTCGATCTCACCTCTTTATTATGTTTTTTTCCCGTGTTATTTATAAAGGTTTTAATTATAAGTACAAAAGGGTAAGATCATTATGGGAAACAATTAAGATCTTTTACCAAGTTAGAATATTTTTATCCAAGTTTCCAAAGAAACTAAACTATTAAGGTCCTCAATCATGTACTTATGTAATATGTTGAATATTCATTTTAATTAATATAATATCCATGTATGTTAAATTTGGGTCTCTATATCATGAATCATTAGTGATCCATTCATATATGGTCCTTCAATCAAGTATAAGCCTTGAACAATCCACATTGATGGTCTCAACCCTATGACTCATTAGTGAGCCATTTGTATATGGGCCTCTGATCCGGTGTAGTCCTAAACTATTCCTCACTGATCCATATTCCCCAGGAAACCATATTTCATTATTATATAGTTATTTATTGATAGGGTTAGACATTCATATATAGGACTCTTACTAGGTGTAATCTCTAAAACCCACTGTTACATGAGTCACCTACCAGGTCAGGCATCGATCCATGCATATATTCATGCCCCACATATATCTACCTACTATCAGGTATATAAATAGGCCGCCTACTATGTTCAAACCCATAATAATACTTTCTCTTATTCAGTAACCGACTGTCAATATGAACCTAATAGGGTTTCCCAAAGAATTAATCCTGGTTAATTTATTATTGTCTCTCCTTTCCCGACACAGGCATCCTTACCAAATGAAATTAAAATTCATGGACCTAGGCCTCTTCTTATGTATAATAACTAACTAAAACCCCATTGATGGTCCATTAATGATTTATACATATATGGGACTCCTGATAGGTTTAATCCTCAACCTTTCTAATCTCTCTTCCTTGTATAGTTACCAACAGGCAGGAGGTGGAAATTTATATATGGTACTCTAACTAGATGTAATCTCAAGTCTTACCTTCTACTCAGGAAGATGAACACTATTTGAAAGAGTATATTAAGGAAAAAATTGAATTTTTTCTATTTTAGGAAAAAAAATAAAAAGTATCCCTAGTTATTTTTGAATATGATTGATTGACAATAATTTAAATTCATTAATGAAATTTAATTTTAAATTATGAAATTCAATGTAATACCAAAATAAAAAAATTGATAAATTGATTTAAAAAATACTCTAGAATCCATTAATTTCATCAATAATTTTTTTACTTTTGGAAATAAATTAGGTCCAATATGATTTGAACCTATGCTAAAGTCTTAGAAGACCTATGTCCTATCCATTAAAAAATGGATGCTTTTTCTATTTTATTAAAACTCTATCTTATATATTATTCATTATTTAAAATAACTTAAATATTTATATATTTATTATATATTTATTATATATTTATTATATATTTATTTAGTTATTAATAAATAGGATGTACCGAAAATGATGCTCATGTATAAGGATCACACAAAACTTTTCTAAAAACATTTCTCTTAATAGTTTGAGTTTGATGACTTCAAACTAAATAGCATCAAATCTTTATAGTATGATGTTAATCTTTATAGACCACTCCATTTACACAACCATAAATTGTGAAACCTAAACTCAATGTGATTTGATTCATATTAATAATGGTTTGTATCATTACTATCTAATTTTTAATACCAATGCCCCATAGGTCCTATATTAATAAATAAAAAAGTAACTTCATTTAGTCAAGGATGAATGACCTCAAAAGGAACCATGATGTACCTTTTTACATGGCCATAAGTAGTATGACATATCCCATTAAGTGTCACCAAACTATTCTAGTTTTTATTCCCATTATGGGGATATATATGAATCCCCTCTCATGGACATGATCCCAAAACCACAATAGTTATTTCCTCCCTAGATGGAGATAAATTATAGAGCACCTGTGTATATGGATTTAAACTATATTATAATCACCTTGTGAGTGAAATACAGTGATCCTATGACATATACAATTATTCACATCAATTAATTTTTTGATCAAATCATTTTCATGGTGGTAACTGATATAAATTTTTTTACTGGGAAGGTTACACAAATATGTCTTAAATATTTAAGGGAGTCCCATATTAGGTAATAATCCCTCCACCCCAAAAAAAGGGTGAGATAGGACTGAACATCTATCCTATCAAAAAATTTATAACCCAAGCATCATTAGTAAATTCTTAGTGACATATTGCCTTTAGAAATTAGGTTTAAATCATCTCAAAATAAACACAAGCACATTTTGCATTAGAAAAATAAAAGTGAACTCAATGTGAAATCCTTTAACCCAAAATAATTGAGTTGCATTAGAAATCAGACATCATGTTTTCTAGTTCCCACATTTTTCATCATAAATGATGATTACATGACAATATTGAAAACATAATTTATCATAATAAATTATCACATTTAAGGTAATTTCCATTTTAAAATAATTATAAATTAAATGTGAAATATCATCTGTAAAAGGATTTGGGGTTTCCTTCATCAAGTTATTAATATATCATATATTTACATTGAGTAGGAACAATTTTTTCAACCATCCATTGTTTCCACTATACCCTTGAACATTCAAGTGGTTTCAAAGGGTTCACATTTAAATTTATAATTATTTCTAAGATTATTTATTATTATATAGATTTTAATTGTTTTTTTTTCAATTTAATGTTTTATATTATTAATAAAAAAGTTTAGATAAAACATTCATCCAGATTTTTTTACCAATAATAGGTCAAGAAAAAATGAATAATGCTTGAATATCCCACATAGAGGTGCCAAAAATGCTTGCTGGATGATGGGGATGCATATAATGTAAGTGTAAATTACACATAATATACTCATGCTCAACCACATGATGTGTACTCCACATCAATAATGGAACATCATGTAGATTATTATTTATTAACATTACATATCATATATTGACTGCAAACATAAAACATGGAATGATAGGGAGTACAAGGTGTATTGTTTGCGTATATGTTGTATAATACCAGGAGGTTTTGAATCTATATAAATCATGGAAAACCATATAATCAAATTACACACTATTATTACACATTGAATAATGACTTCCATCTAAGTGACATATAAATACATGCACTATAGAGTTTTTTTTGGTTGTGCACACTGTGTAACATGTGATAACCCATGCGAGATACACTTCAAGATTTTAGGAATGTTGTATGAGTGGACAGAAATAGATTGCATGGAATATATCTGGTTTTACACATCATATAATGTGTTCCAAAAGATGAAAGGTACACTTGGAGACAAACATTTTGTGTGATTCAACATGTAGATAGTTAAATCAAAACACAAACTGCATGGTGTGTAGCTAGTTATACACACCGTGCGACATAAGTAACTCCATATAAAGTAAACATCAAGTGATTTTTGGAATGTTGTGTGGATATAAATGATTAATTATTATTATTCACATAATATATTAATTACATAACACTTAATGGTTTCATACACATCATTTAATCCATGCACATGTCTAGAAGTACACATTATATCTATATATTTATGTCATGTCTTTTGGTCATAAAAGTTATGCGGACTATATGGCTTGACCTATGGAAATACACACCATGTATATTGTGACACACCATATAGGAATACATGACATTTAAGTATAAACTAAATGATAAGGACTATACACAAAATAAGTTATATGATGTGTTGAAGAACAGTACACATTGTGTAATTATTAAAATCCAAAAATGGGTTTAATCAAATACAGAAGGATCATATTGTGTCACCTCAAAAGTACACACCATGCATATAGTAAATTATAGTAATAAATCTAAATTGACACAGAAAATTTCTATACCTTATAGCCTCATCATCGCATGATGTGTACTTGATTATTTATATATTTTAATATTAAATTACTTAATTTATTTGAAATAATAAAATACTGGAATATTATAGTATCTCATGGATTTTTTAGAAAAATTATCAATATATAAGAATTTATTGATTAATTAATAGATTAATTTATTAAATTTATTAAATTTATCTTAATGGGAATGAATTTAAATGAAATAAAAAGTACAAATTCATAGTAATTGTATGTTGTGATTGATTATAATCTTGATCATCCAAGGTGTGTATTGAGTTTATTTGATAGAATTATGTATTCCATGAGTTCTATATGAAAATTTATAATTAAACTAGATATGATGATTTATTAGTTGAGAGGTCACCATGATCATTAAAATGTAATTCATAAAACTACACTAGCATATAAGTTAATGGTTGAACCCATGGTAAGGAGGGTGAATGATCAAAGGATTTTATATTTATCCAATTAAGGAAAAATAGAAGATATATGAATGATGAATGGATGAGTGTATACATAATTAAAATATGAAAAATGAGTGTGGGGAGTTAATGGAGTTAAAACAAAAAACTATGGGTAATATCATGCTAAGAGATATCAAGGGAAAGTCCTAATGATGTAGCATGTGAGAAAATATAATGATTAATAAAATTGATTCAACATAACTACCAAAATACATCACTAAAAAGATTTAAATCACTACCAAGAAGTAAACTACCACTGTACTATGAATAGACTATGTCAAGAATACTTTTAATATTTAAATGATAAAATAAAGTTATTTTTGGTCATTTAGATAATGAACTTTTATTTTCCCATGGCTTTCAATTAAACTAATTACATATAATTAGTCTTTCAATATATTATAGTGTGTAAAATAGTTTAAAACAATCTTTAAATCAATTTTCATCCATCTATACATATTAAAAATAAATTCTAAATTGAGATAATTAAATATAAGATAAATGGATTTTAGTCTCAAAGAAGGAAACAAAAACTTGTATATAATAAAAAATTACTACAATAATTGTATCCCCTACAAAGAATTTAACTACAGTGCATGTTTTCAAGTTCAATAATCTCACATCAGAACAACATAATATAGATGAAAAACAAAGAAATTAACTTAAAGATATAGGATCTTCACAATCAATTGAAGTATTTTTGTCCCATCTTTTCTATTAATATCTATCTCTTAGAAGCTCTACTCATGTTTTCATGGAGTATCCCATCCTCAACCTTCTCTCCCAGTCAATTTGAGTCTCAGTCATCAATTTCTCATTTTTTTGAATAATTTCTTATAAAATGAGGCTCTTTATAAATAATAAGTATCCATTTGTAAAATTTCTCACAACTAGTTTATTCAAGATCATATAACTGATCCCTATGTGGAACCCTTCACTATTCATCATCTTCCTCAAGTGACTTGTGTGGAATTTCCCAAAAAATGCCATTTCCCCCATGTGCACATGTGTTATCTCTATACAATAAGTATGTGGAAACATTCACTAGATCAAATAACCCTTTAGTAGCCTCTATTGATTCTTCACAATGGATTCCCTCACACACTTCTTTATATTGATCCACATCCTTACTTCCTTTCATAGCTGTGATAACATTAGGCCATCATGTTTTTTTAAGTTTCCCTAGCTCTATACAAACCTAAAAAATAGAAAAGGAAATAATGTCACGTATCAACACCTTAGGGAAAAATTATTATATATCAAATTTCAATGGATTTGGAAATATCACAAATTGTTACATGTAGTTTTTTAATGGAAAATTTTATTATATATTATCTTATATAGGGATAATTATATACTTTTGAAGCATCCTCAAATTATGAAAAATAGTAAAATGTTACACAACTCCTTCCTCTTCAAAAAAGAATTACAGATGAACTTTCTTTTCTAAAAAAATGATATGTATTGAACTTCCTCCTTGAGTAATGTTGGATATGAACTAAAATGGGGGGAATATTTTATTATATATCATGTCTAATGGGAAGAATATCATACACATGAACTTTTTCTTCACAAAAAATGTATATATGAACTTCTAGTTCTGAAATATAATTCATTAAACATTATTCATATAAAAATATTATGTAGCCGCTCTTTCAGGATAGAAATAAATAAAGTAACTACAAACTTAAAAATATGAATAAAAAGGTTTGATCAAATGACATTAGAAATATAAACATTTATCAATTAGAATATTAACTTTAAAATTTAAAAATCTTTTAAAAAAACTTCTCAAATATGATTTCCATAAAATTATCATCAAAATCAACAAAATTTTTATTCTTAAAATATGTGTAAATTATAAATAATATCATTTAAACATTTTAGAACAAAAATTACTCTATTTCAAATTAATATTCAAAGAATTAAAATTTAAAACTAAAATGATCAAAATTGAATAAATGTTTAAGAAAGGTGCATTTAAATCCCAAAAAAATATTATAATTTCACAAGAAGGATATGGAAAACAGGTATGAAAATAAAGTCATATAAAATTACCCCACACTTAAAGAAGTTTTTCTTCTCAAGAAATCAATTAATAATATTTAGTGAAATATAAATAATCAAAAAAATGAAATAATTATAATTCTCACCAAAATATGATTTTTAAAATTACATTCCCTCATAGACTCTACCAAGTAAAAATTGATGATTTCACTCTAAAATGAAAGGTTTTAGAAAAAAACTTTGGTTTCATGTTTTGAAAAATATGAGAAAATTATTAAATATTGAAAATATTTTAACTAAACAAATTTTTAATTCAATTTTTCTTACGAACTTATCTTTTTTTAATTAATGATCAAAAAAACATAATTCAACACATATAATTACTAGAAACGACTATATGGATGAGTGAGTTTAATAATTAGCCGAAAAGTATAATTAAAATCATCTATTATTTTTAATAAAAAATATTATCTAGGATTAGTGGTTCATTTTTGTTCCATTTGATTGGAAATTTATTAGTTTAAATCTAATAAAGAAGTTAAAATTCAATTTAAATTTTAAAACTCACTCCCAAAATTTCACCAAAAATTTGTTTTTTTAAGAGATAATTGAAATTATGTTACCAAATTAAATTAATGGAGAAATAAAAAATATTCACCCCTTAAATGTGGGGAAAATATTAAATATTAATAAAAAATTCTATCATAGATTATTAATACTAAAGTTAAAACATAGTCGATTTTGAAATTTTTTAAGCAATTTTAATGTATACATAATTAAATATATCTAAGAATGAATGAAGACACTCTCCCACACTTTAAACCCATAATTGTCTTCAATGATGAACTCTAAGGTAGAAAAAACAATAAAATAGTTTTATTAAAGAGGAGTTTTCTATTTTATAAGTTGAAACGAATATTCAAAGGGTCATAATTAACTCAAAATAGTTAGTCTACCACAAAATACAATTCTTATAAAATAAAAATCATAATTTAAATTAATTTTATTTTTTTATAGGACACATGAATTTCCAAGGAATCTCAGAAAAAACAACTTCAAGAAATTATTCAAGTAAGCAGTGGGACACTCAAACAATGTCAAAATATCTAAAAAAATCCTAAAAAATATTAATTCTAAAGCATTATTTTATTTCAAATTTAAAATTATTTTCAACCATATAGATTTATTCAAGAATAGAACTTAGAGGTTTTATCCTAGGTTCATTATCCACTCAATAAAAGGATTAAATAATTTTATTCTTACACTTAGCTATCAATAAGAATGTATTTTAAACCAAAATTGAATATTTTAAATAAAATTTTAAGGGGACATGTAATGGTAAAAAAATTAATATTTAAAATATTATGATAACTATTAGAAGGAAAACTACCCTGGTAATTGGTTGTTGATCCTTGATACGCGTCCCAATGATCACTCTCCTTCAACACTTCAACCTCCACTTGGATTTTCCTCTTCAAGTTCTTATAGGAGTAAAACAAATTTATCATTAATAAAATCATTTAAAAACAAAAAAAACTTTTAAGAATGTGAGATCATGTGGAAATAAAGATCTAAGAAAATGATGATAGAATTAATGTAGTTATTTAGTAAAAGGGTAGAGGAAAAACATGAATAGTCAGTATAATAATTCAAGGTCGCTTAAAAAATAAGGGTGATATATTTTTTATTTCAAAGAGAAACAAATAGAGAGATATTTACTGATCCATGAGTTTCCTCCCATGAAATACTAAGTTTTTAGTCTTCATACATAATTCTCAATAGAACTATCCATAATCATTAGGAGGATATTGTTTCTTATCCATAAACCACCACATGTTGATAACATATTTGTTTTTAAATGTGTGTTTTTTTATTTGGTCTTATAAACGTCTAAAGTAATAGTAAAACAAATTTATATATGTAAATAATCCTTCAAAATTCCCCTTGATATAATTAGATATACAATAAGAATCTAATATTGGATCAAAAAAAACTTCACAAATTTCTTCCACCAAAGAGGTTTCAAAACCCTTAGACATGGATACCAAGGAATAAAATTCCTCAATATTTTCCAGGAATCCATTAATAATAGAAACTGAAAATATATTTTCATAAAAACTCTTAGTAGTAGCAAAAATAATGGTTTTTACTTCTCATATTAGTTCAGAATTGATAAAATTAAATATTTATTAAAGTGAAATCAATGAAAAAGTTGTTTCTAGGAATGTGGAATGATTTTCACATATTTATATCTCATTTAAAACAAGGGTACACATGGATGAGTTTTGAAAAAAAATACTTAGTAGTTGGTTTAAAAATTATGTTATAATTCGTTTTTGAATATTTTTTAATCAAAAATAAATTATTTTCTAAATTACTCTCAAGTCCCAAGTAAATTTCAAAACCCAAAAATATTAAGGAATTAATTAAATAAAAACATTTATTCACTTTTTTGATTTTTTTTAATGGTTTATAACCCTAAGACGCTCAACACAAAGTCATTTCAACAACAAAACTAAATTTTGATGAGTTTGGATGTCATCACGACCATCCAAATTTCATTTATAATCTTACACTAGAATAATAGTGAAGAACGGAACCCAATCAAAGGATTTTGAATGGTCTAAGGGATTTATTTGTCTCTAGAAATTGAAAATATAAAAGATATATGAATATTAAATTGTATATTATGTACAACATTAAAATATTGAATTGAGTTTTAAGAGTTAATAGAGTTAGAACCTAAAACAATGGGCATAATACATGATGAGTAATATCAAGGTGGATCTAAATAATTCATCTTGTGAGAAAATATTATACTCAAGATAATGGTTTAAAGTTAAATAGAAAAATCCAAAACTATAGATATTTAAATCTAGTTCAGTAATTAAACTCATGTTTTACTAATAACAGTCTCTATTGAGAAAGGTTTTAATACACCATTGAGAAAATAATGTTTTTTGGGGTCATTCATAGAATGAAATTTTTTTAACCCATGAATTTTCATTCAAATAATTCTATTTTTTCAATCTATTAATATATTATAGGGGATAAAATAGTTAAAATAGTCTTGAAATTGATTTTCATCAACTGATACATCAAAAAATCCTAAAAAATTTTGAATAAGGAATTATAATAAGAATGTATTAGAGTATCAGGGAAAAAAATAGGAATATATATGTAATAAAATATATAGAAATCATATCCCCTTTAAATAATTTAACTATAGTTCATGTTAAAAAGTTTAAGAATATTTCATTATCTAATATAATAGGGATGCATAAGAATAAAATAAAGGTAAATTTACAGTATATTCTTTATTTAGTGAAGCCTTCATCTCCCCACTTTTCATTCAAATTTAACTCACCTTGAATCACCTGGTTGTGATTTTCTAGAGTATCCTACCCATAACTAGCTCTTATAGTCAATTCGAGTCCTACTCTATCAGTTTCGTTTTTATATAAATAATTTATTAGAAAATGAGGCTCCCTGTGAATAAGAATGAACCATCAAAAAAATTATTACGAGTCAATGTCTTCATGATCATATCACTAATCCCCACTTGGTTCCCTTTACTATTTATCATATTCCTTTAGTGACTCTAGTTTAATTCCCCCCACAAATCCAACACCCCCCACATTTTCATGTCTCAATACCAACCAAGAAGCACTAGGATTCATTTCAGAGATGGAATAATCCTTTAGTGACCTCTCTTGATTCTACCTAATGGTTTCCCCAGTACACTTAAACCCAAACTCGAGATCCCTACTTATAATATTTCACAACTATGAGAACAATAGTTTATCACAATATTTCAATTTGTTTTTATGTTTCCCTTTCTACATTAAAACCTATATAATCTACGAAAGAAAGAATGTCACATACCAACACCTTGGGATAAAAAAATTTATATAACATTTTTAATAGATTTAGGAATATCCTAAAATGTCACATGTTATTTCCTATTAGAAAATTATTTAACATATTAGACCATATGAAGAGAATTTTATTTCATATGAAGCTTCCTCATATAATGAAAATATATAAAATGTAATGAAACTCCTCCCTCGTTAAAACAAATTATCGATAAAGTTTATTTCCAACAAAATAATATGTATTGAACTTCCTCCTAGAAGATTTTTATGTATGAACCACATTTTGGTAAATATATAATACATTTCAAGTCTAATGTAGATAATACAAAATGAATGAACTTAATCTTTAAAAATGATATGTATCAACTTCCAGTGATGAAATATCATATTTTTCAACTTTGTCCATTGTAATATATTATGTTACCAATCATTAAATATATAATTAAACTATATAATAATATAATTTAAAATATGAATGGAAATGTGTTTTAACAAATGACATTAAAAATATTAACATGGAACATTTGAAATATTAACATCAAAATACAAAATCCTTTTATAAAAACATTCAAAATATCATTTCCATTAACATATTTCCAAAATCAATAAAAGTTTTTTATCTTAAAAAAATTAAATTAAATCAAGGATAATTTGAAATTTTTAGTTCCAAAATTCTTTTATTTGACACAAATATTGTAATTACCCTATCCACAATATCCTAGAGCTAGTTTCTGTTTTATTACATTGGCATAAGATACAAATAATTGTATCCGAAAGGACCGAATGGTTTAGTAGTATTGGTAAACTAGATAAATACATGATTTCAATATTATATTTGCAGATAAAAATTATAATAGAATTTTTTAGATAATAATATTATTCCCTTTAGAATATCATTTCATATTAATCATAGTAAACATTATGGATTCTTCGTAAAGTAAACAAAATAATGGGGAGCTTAAATACACAATAAGGGTTAAGTACATAGATTGTTATCATGAATAAATAATAAAAATCAACATATAAAGGTAAATAAATGAAAAAACTTTTCATTAAAATAATTTTAATAGAATAATAAATATGGAAGGGTAAATACTTGAAAACACATTCTATTTTATCAATAACATGACTATCAAAACTAGATAAGTTGTAATAAACATGGAAAGGTAAATAACAGAAAAAAAAAATCCATTTAATAAATAAATTGAGAATAAAATGAATACAAAGATAATATCATTATTAAAAACTCATGGATAATAATAAATTAATTCTTAATAAAGGAAATTCTTAATTATTAGTTATAGTTTTCTCAGGCACATGATACCTCTACCATCAATGCCTTTCATAAGATACTTTAGAACTATAGGTAGAAACCTATTTAATGATATCTTATTGATTTGTCTCATGAGTATATTGATGCATCATGGGAATGTATAATTATGTGCCCTACCCATCATTACATGTCCAAAGAATAAATTGTATATTGAATAATCGATTTAATTCATGAACAATGTGCTTATAAAAAATATCCATATTGAGGAAAGAATATGGACTTATCAATATTTAGCCAAATAAAAAATTAACATTAAATATTGAACAAAATAAATAAAAATGATAAATATTTAAGAAATAAAAATATCCATGATTAATAATATAGATATTTTGGGTAAATTTAATGTTTGACGATCACAAAAAAATGAATATTTCAAGGAAAAGTTAATTTCTGTAAAAAAATCAAGAAAGTGAATTTCAATACATTCCTTGGTCAAAATGAACATAAAAAATCCTTATATGGGATAATTATAGAATCAATACAATATATTCCCTGTGAAGTATAAGTAAAATAATAGTTCTGGCATTAAAGAGTAGAAATACCATAAATAGATTATTAAAAACAATTTTGAGGAAAATTGTCTTTTCAATTTGAAAATAAACATTTAAAAATAAAGGTTCACAAAACATTTTAAAAATATTTTTAATTAAAAATAATATTTTAATATTATAAAATAATCTTTAAAACATTGATTGGTCATGATGTTCTTAAATTTTTTTCATGTCGTACATGATGATACAAAGATTCTTTTCGGTTTTTCAGTACAAGACAAATTATCCTTTTTTTAAAATGACGTGAATGTTACATTAATAAATATACAAAATTAAGGCATGGGTAAAAATTTATTTAATAAATAATTTTGAATAATTTAAAAAAAATTAAAAATATATAAAATATGGTTTTGCACTAAAAATGTAGTCATATTTTACTAAAAAAATTCATCAATCATTTTAAATAACAAAGAGTCAAAATTGTACTATTACTTGAAAAGTATCATGAATAAACAGATGATAGGAAAGTTAAACGGTTTATTAAAAAATTTCCAAATAATTTTCTTCAATGGAAATTAAATTATAAACAATCCCAATTAAAATGAGGCTGTGAAATAACCTCTTACAAAGATCATAATATTGAAGTGAAAATTAACCAATGAATCGAATATGTGTATAAAATTTAAATCCACATAAAACTAGTGTACATAAAACATAATTTAGTAAAAATTAAAAACAAATGTAATCATAGAATATCAAAGACAACACAAAAGTAATATAAACCAATGAAAAGAAATGGATTTATGAAATTCATTACAACTTGTTAATTTTAAATTCAAATACAATTGGATGAAATAATTAAAATTGAAACTTAAAATAACATGAGGAATTAATTTTTCATGATATTACATGTCAATGGGTCAGTATATATACCATGTAAAATAAATTAGATACATAACATTACAATATACCTCAATGAAGGGAAATTGAGACGAAGTCTCTTACCTTGTGCTTCCTTTTGGTTAAAAAATTTAACCTCATGTATATTGGTTTAAAACATATTATTAACTTATAAAATAATAATATTTATATTTATAATATCATATATGATCCTTATGTCACTTATTATCACTCGTTCGTTAATAATATTTCATTATTTTTAATGTTTTGTGTGTTAATTGTCTTCTTTTCTCATTCATGCTTTGTCATGAATGTTTGAGTTCTTGTGTGTATTATATAGTGAAAGAATATCTAGAATAATAATCATGAAATAATTATAATATTTATACCTCAATTAAACTTTTAATACCAATCATGTAATATGGTTTAAATAAGTGAAGTATTTTATGATCATGGAGACTGTAGGTCGTACATACACACGAGTAACATTTCCATTTTTCAATTATCATTATGGAAAAGAGTTAAGTAATATAATATCTTTAAAAAATTATAATGATATAATAAATACAATATTATTTATTTAAATGTACTTATATGTATTATTCATGAGGTATGGTGTTAAAAATAGAGTCTTGTCACTTTGTCATGGTGGTAGTCCACACGTACACGAATGACATTATCATCTTTTACTGAGTGAAAATGTAAGAAAAAATTGATATATAATCTTTTAATTAGGATAAATTTTCCATTAATATCATAATTATTTCATTTATATCACATATATTCATCAAATTTATTCTTTTTACCTTCCATGTAAATCATTGGTGAGAAACGAATCACATTGCTTCATGTGGTGGTAGTTCACCATACACACAAGTGACGTTATCGTTTCCTCAATGAAATGGAATGAAAAAAAGTTATATATGAAATAATTACTCAAGAGGTATAATTATGTCCTAAATATCATATATATACATTAGATCCATCATTATACCCAACTATGATAGTTTTTTATGGAAAACATGTCCTGCCGATTCACGAGGTGTTAGTCCGTGTACGCACGAGCGTCATTATTGTTCCACATTTGAGGGAAGAGAAGATTTATATAGGTAATTACCCAAGAATAATAAAATATAAGTATATTGGATATATTTTTTTATAATATAATCATAAATTAAGAATATTTTATGGAGTTTGAAAAATAAATAAAACAAACATGCATAGTTAGGAATTTTACCTCTTCTGGGGCCACCTCTTAAAGATTAAACCTAAACTATTCCTAGAATGGATTTATGACCAAAAAAGGATACTAGGATTAGTTTATGGGATTTTTGAATTTATTTTAGTAGGTATTTTATAAACAAAAATGGTATTAAGTTGTTAATAATCGTGGATTAGGTGTGGCCTTTTAAATGTGAGTTGAGTGGCACACTTGTAATTTTTAAATGAAAACGGTGTTTGCACATTTTGCACATGAAACAAAGGGTAAAAGGTGGATTATTACCAACAATTAGACCTTATAAGGACTAAATATGGTCATAAAATACATTTTAGATATGTTTTTAGGTTAATTTAACCATTATATTTTTAGTTTAATCCCCTGGTAAACCCATTTTTACCATAACCACACTAATTAATTTTTATATTTTCACTATTCATTTGGATTAAAAATTGAGATAAAAATATTAGATAATATAAATTATTCTAATTAAAAATATAGAATACATTTTTTTCAAATCCAATTAATATAAGTGGATGAATCCAATTTAAAATTATACCTATAAAGGCGACGAAAAATGGGTTTTCAAAGAGAATATTTTCATATCTATAGAGGGTGTAAATATAAAAATTCAATATGTAATTGGTTCCAATCCCCTAAAATAATTAAAATTTAAAATAATTTACCTAATTTAACATTAAAATAAATTTAAAATTTAAATTAACCTCATGAACTTTTTAAAAAAAAGCAGTTTTTGAAAAAAATCATTTCTTTCATTATTCATAAAAAAATGAAACATTTCAAAAAATAATACCAGAACATAACCATAAAATAATTTTAATATTGTTATTTAAAAAATGAAGTGAATTTTATAAAATCAATTTTCTAAAATTGGTATAAATTAAACATAATTATGAGTGAAACCCCCATTAAACTGACTTTAAGAAAAAATATTTTTTTCATAAAACATCCCTTTTTCTTTTAAATTATTATTATTTCATTTCTAATAAATAGATAACAAATTATTTTTTAAACATGTGTAAGCCATATAACTTTCATTATTTAGTTAGTACTTTTCATACCCTACAATTTCCCAACTATGTTATAATGGAATGTTGTATTACGGTTCATTTAGAATCAGGATTGGATGTTCCACAAGATATTAAGGAGATTAGATTTAAAGAAATATATTTGGTTTTTTGTTTAATATCAGATCTATCTATGTCATATTCTATTGAATATAATTTTATTTAAAAAAATGGGGTGTTATATTCCCCCAAATTAAATAAACTTCATCCTTTAAATTTGATCTTATGCTCATAAATTAAGTGTTTGATATTTTAAAATTCTTTTATGGAAAACACACATCACAAAAAATAATTAATAAAATATCATATCAATAAAAGAGAAATGTAAGTACAAATTTCATATGTAATAACACATAACTTGGTTTATAAGTAGGATAAAATTGGTTTCAAGTGAAGATATGGACATGGAATAAAACCAGAAATAATTATAGACAATTACAGTGATCTTTAATCATAATAAATTTAATGATCAATGGAATATTAAGGACCTAAGAAATATAAATTTTTAATGATTTGAAATACCATTTGATTCATCATAATTTTTTTAAGATCTTATACCCAAATTTAAGGAATTATTTCACTATCTAATAAAATAAATAAATATACTTAATTGATATATTTCTATTTCCTAAAAATAATTTCATCCTTTTTTGTGCTTCAATAAATTTATAATTCATAGCTTACTCTAAAAAATGAATATCCTAAAATAAATTATTTTTTTACCTAAAGCACTAAATTTTACTCTTAATAGAACATAATGAAATATTATTACATTTTATATTTATATTTCATAATAAAACTTTCATCCTTTGTTTGTGTTTCAATCAATTCCCAATTTATCTCTTTCTATTTATCTATAACTATATTTCAAAATCAATATGGTCTGCACAAGTTATCCAATATAATAAATTAATCTCTAATCCTCAACAGTAAAACCACTATTTAATCATTAATATTTATTTATAAATTTTTTTATCAGAAAACAATAATATATTATCCAGGATATCACATAGGCTAGTGGTAGGTACTAAACACTTATCTTCCTTTGTTTTTTGGTTCAAGCCTCATGACCTTCATAAGATTCAAATGGATGCCCTTCTTCTAAAACTATATTAATATAATTCCTATAATGTCCCTAAATTTTGATGACCCATAAGTACTTCAATGTCAAGATAATATAAACCCTAAAGGTTACCAATACCTTTATACTTATTCTCACAAAATCTAAGGTCATTCTTCCCTAAATAACATTTCTACTAAAACATATACTAAACCAATGGGTTGTATTTCCAAAAATGTCTCCCCAAATATCCTTAATCAGGTTATATTATTACCTCAAAAAATTTGAAAAGGGGTGTTTAAGTCATTGAATTTAGGATCTATCCTAAACTTATAAAACCATGATGGTATCCATAACTCTTATATTAGTGATGAAACATGTGCTTCTAAAATTTAACATAATACTTAGATGTTTCATATTAAAATACCATTAGTAAAATAATTCTACAATTTAATTCTTTAATCATAATAAATAAATACATCATTCATTTTATTTCATCATAAGTCCTTCCATGGTCTAGGAGTTAAATTTTAGAAGAGGGAATTGACTCGGATAAGGGCCAAGTTCCCCACATTTAAGAAAATGAACTATAAATGGATCCCTATGATGAGATTTCTTTCCTTCCATCATACTCTTCATTTTTTATTGGAAATTATTTTATTTATTCCATTATTTTCCTCACATAATGCATTTTCCTATTCCACTGAGACACATTCTTGGGTGTCTCTTTCCAAATTTCTCACATGATAAAAATCAGTCCCTTCTTTCCCCAATAATCTCAACCACCTTAGATTATATAAAACTCTATATTTCCATTCTTTGGTGAGTCCAATATTCAGTTAAGCTATATGTTTTTAATCATATTTTGGGATAACTAATTAGTAATAGTAATGATAACTTTCAAACATATCATTATCCTATTTGGTTTCTCATAGTCACCCCATTGTCATTCATATTCAATGTTAACATGATTCCTTCAGGTTCCATACATTGACTAAAATAAAAAAAAGTATAGTGTGAGAAAAAATAATCACGGTGGGAAAACAAATTGATCATTTATATGATGTTGAAATCAAGAAACATTTTTTAATCTAAGACACCTTAGGTTTAACATATATCATTCATTTCTATCATCTATTCAAATCCTTTATAATGGATTGTAAAGAAAACATTAATTATACAAAGCATATATCCTAGGAGTTTCAAACCAAGTTCATAGTAATGCCCATTTTCATGCCCCATGTGAGGATCGGGTTAAGCCCAATGTACCCTTTTCAACGTTATTACCCTTAGGTATAACTATTCCAAACCCACATACAATTGTAGTATCTTTATAGGGATGTATTTCTGAGAAAAACTATATAATATATTTTGTTACAAAACCTTAGTAAGTTCTTCTATAATTATCCTAAATTTTTATCATAGCTTTATGTTCCCTGATCTATATTTTCCAAAATCTGGTTCCCAAGGTTTCTACTAAACTTCCTCTAATACCAACTCTAACGACCCCGACCCCAGTAGCCCGGAGCAAGTGTCTAATTTTTTACTTTTTAATAATATACAAGAAATAACATCCCAATGGACTGAATTTTTTAGTATTATTGATAAACTAGATACATACATGATTCCCATATTATATTTAAATACACAAATTTCAATATAAATATTTTCTTTTGGGAAAAACATCACTCCCTTTGGAATATAATTTCATATAAATCATAGTACACTTCATGGATTCCTATGAAAGGAAAAAATAAGGGTGAAAAAATACACTCAGTAAGGGCTATGTATAGTGGAATCTACCATGAATCAACAAGAAAGAAACATAGAAAGCTTAATAACTGAACACACATGCCATTTAAATAATTTGACTAGCATAATCCATATGGAAAGGTAAATACTTGAAGACACATTACATTTAATTAATGACTTGGCTATCATAACTGGATAAGGAATAATCAATTTGGAGAGGTAAATAACTAAATACACATTCCATTTAATCAATAAATTGTGAATGGAATGAATCCATAGATAATATCCTTGCGAAAATATCATGGATAATAATAACAAAATTCTTGATGAAGTAAATACTTAATTACTGGGAATCATGTTCTTGGGCACATGATTCCACTATCGTAAATACCTTGCATAATATTATTTAAAATTATAGGTAGAAACCTATTTGATGATAGCTTATTGATTCACTTCATGAGACTATTAATGCATCGAGGGGATATATAATTCTGGGTCCCACCCATCATTGTAATTCCAATGCATACCTCAAATATTTAATAATCAAATTAATTCGTGATAAATGTTCTCTATCAATAAATATTTATATTGAGTTAATAATACGGATTTATCAATTTTTTCATTCATTTTCATTCTATATCTATAGTGTTTTGAATTTTAGGTTTCGTAATTCACATACATTGTTCCCCTTTGTTCCGATTTATTTCAACGCCCCTGGCATTATCCTGCTCGTGCGCTAGAGCATGTTGGGAGAGGGAGGGTTGGTTGTTTCGAGAGTCTTTTTCTCTGACCATGACCTCCTTTTATCTTCTTATAATCCTAGTGTGGTTGTTTAAACCCGGTATTCCCAAAGATTGGTTTGAACTCTCATATTCAAACGGAATAATGATATGGTAATCCCTTGTTTCCCACACCTGGAACGACCCATGTGCATTTAGGGATTGACCACTAGATATTTCGCAGTTATGATGGAAATGAAACAATCAAAAAAGATTATTGAACTCATGCATGCAACCAACATAAACAATAACATCATGACAGTGCGTTTATGAGTTCACCAAAATTACAACACCCAAGGATTACCCCCTCCTATAGATGGGTTGGCCTCTTCAATAGACCATCCTAGCTCCGCTACTCTCTAGAACATGGTGTAATGGATCTATTTTCACTTGTTAAGCTCCTGCTCCTCCTTGTTGGAAATGAGTCATAGTTCATCAGCCTTGATTTGGGATCGATCCTCATCGTCTCGGATAATATCCATCTCTTGAGAAGCCCATGTCACCTCATACAGTCCCATGAAGGACTCCGGAACACCTTGAGAGGGGAGGGGTGAATCAGGGTGTCAAATTTTTTTTTAACCTGATGAATCTTATTCCCAAGTTGGTAGGAACCTGTTAAACCTATCTGAAGAGGATGGGAAAAAAATAAAAAATCACATGAAAAGCAATGAAATAGTAATTTTACCTAGTTCACCACTAAGGGCTATGTCCAAGGAGCACATGCTAAAAGTGTGTCGGTCATACCAAAATCACTAATCTTTACAAGTTGTGGAAGAAATTTTTTTATCATAGTCACTCTATTCCTAGTGCACAACCTTTACAAGTTTCATGAATAGCACACTACGTACCTCAGATCACTTCCATCGACTCCCCCTTGCTCACTGCGCTGGAAGAATCTTCAGTCAGTTTAATGACTTGAAGGTCACTTCAATGGTTTAGCATTAATTCATGCATCCTCAAATGTAAATGGATCCTCTTGAATCCCTATAATCACACACATATAATGTTTATTTTACCATTCAGTGATATGTTATGAAGATTAATTTCACAAACTCATTTGGAAAATTTTAAGCATCCTTGGGTGTTCTGCGTACTGTCGCTATATCCATGTACCGTCCATCTCCTCTGGGTACCATCCCTCTCCTCTACAAAATGCATTGTTCCACATTCCTCCTCACTCTATGTACTACTCCATGCCTTCACGTACTATCCTACTATGCGTACATCCTTGCTCTGTTACGTACTATGAGAGCTTCCTGCGCGAACCACACACTCTTTTTCGGACTATTTTCCTTACACTGATGAGTCTCTCCACATACTGTCTTCTCCTCAGTGAACCACTTCAGACTTCTCTGGATTTCTCCCTGAAATTTTAATCTCCAATATAATCTCTTAACAAAGGGGATTACTATTCCATAAATAGGCCCGTAACTCCACCAAATTCGTTAAATAAATTTACCCAAACTTTCAAGGTGGGACAATCTTAACTTCATCTGCGTATGGTTAGCCTCCACCATGTACCCCTCCTATTTTGTGAACCGTAGTAATCCCGCCAACAATCATCATTTAGCGTACATCATTCCTTCACTACATACCATCACTGTGAACCATTTTTCATTTAAACCTTCAGCATTCTACGTACAACATTCCTTGACCTCATACTGTTGCCGCAAACTGTTTTTCGGTTCTGTGCACCACTCCACCTACCATTCTCGTAGCCTCCACCACATTATGTGAACCTTTAAGGTGTATCGTGCACCTTCACTGCATACCATGCACCTTCACCGCGTATCATTGCCAAACTCCAGATTTTTTAGGCCCAAAAATATGGAAAACACTGAGAAATTACACCACCTTCAATACTACTTTTAGCCTCAATCGTATGACTTCATACCTTGCAAACTCCCAAGTCATCCATGTGCAGATTGAAAAAAAACACAAACCCAAATCCATTATTATCAACAAACATCCTTGGTTCCAACAATCTCCCTCTTTGTGTTCATTGGAAAACTCCAGATAAATTCACTGATGCGCCAGCCATGATCAAAACCTGAATCTTCAAGAAATAACTCAGCCATCACTCTAAGTCTATGCGAGTAATGCTCATCATAGAAAACAAGAGATATGACATGAATGGAATTATCATTCTTTTCTTTTCTCCACCTTCATTGTTTTAGTTATGGCTTTTTCTTATATCCAAAAAAATAGATCACTTCCCATTGAATTTGTACATTCTCTTCCATTGGCAATAAACCTAAACACTGGTAATTTAACATTGTAGAGCTTAGAACTTACTCCCCTTGGATTGTATCTGTTATGTCCACTAGGATAAATACCCTGAGAGGGGGGGGGGGGGTTAATCAGGGTATGAAAAATTAAAAAACATCCCCTTTTGATATTTTTTCTATTAGACAAAACCATCTTCTCTTTTCTTCCCATTTCAGAGTATGAATAAACCTTAAATCATGCATAGTACATAGTAATTTTTACTTGGTTCACCCTCATTGGGCTACGTTCATGGATCATAAACTGTTAGTGTGCCGATGTACAAATTCCACTATAAGTGCACTGCTATTTACAAGTTCAAAGCAGACTCACTGTCCCTCCTGGTTTACAACCACTCACAATTTCAGAACTCAGTGCTCTCTCAACTGAAGTGATCTCACTAATTCTTCAGAATATCCACTCACAGTTTATATACTTGTAGGTCTCTTCATTACCAATAATGAATGCATCCTCTACTGTATGTAGATTCTCTATTTAAGTAAAAATTTCTTCTACTAATTAATACCCCTTTTCCCCTGGCCACTGGGCACCAACCATTGGAAAGTACCTTCTCAAAGCACCCTACTTTTAAATTCTCCCAATTTTGTGAAGATCAAACAATCCTTCATGAAGATCCTTCTTTTTCATGAAGATCACACTTTCATAGAGCTCAGGCTATCGTGGCCCTCAAGTCATTGTAGAGTGACTTCCGTTCGTGAATCTCACTAAGCCAACGCGGAGCATGAAACATTCATGGAGCTAGATTAGCAGCTGCGAAGCTCCTTCTTTATGAAGCACACTATCTTCATGAATAACCTTCATGAACTGAGAGCAAAAGTTTCTCTGTTGAAAAATCTCTACTTCTCCCAAGGGGGTCGAGGCCTATTTATAGGCGAATCCACCGATACTCAATCCTTCTGCGTGAAGTCCGTGCCACGCCATCTCAAATCGTGAATCTCTGAAATTCCCGCTGAAAATATCTCAAAATCTCGAAGCACCATGGAATTTTTCCGATCATGGAGCTCATCGTAATCGTAGAAAGTTTTGTCAATTACTTATTTCTACTGCCGCGAAGCACCCATCACAATGTTATTCATCGTTTCCATTCACGAAGCTTGTCGTAATCACGAAGAATCACCATCAACATTCTTCTAGTCTTCGTGAATTCCAATCCATGAAGCCTATCTTCATTAAATTCATGCCTTGGCCAAATTTAAATTAGATATTCAAGGATGTCCATTTTTTTCGATGCTCACCAAAATCCAAATTTTGGACCCCAAAAATTTGGAGAACACTGAAAAATGGTGCCACTTTGTATCTATTCTTTTGTACCACCTATAGATCATTCATTCAATTGACATGGTTCTTTTTCAACATGGATTGTCAACAACATCTCTGGAACTTGACAATTCACCATGGAATTCTTCATTGTCAACAAACACAAGCAACCCAAAAATGTTGCAATGATACCTTGAGGGATTTTTTCCCAATAATCTCTCCCTTTGGGTTTGTTGAAAATTCTTCTCATAATGAATCTCTGAACTTTGATACCTCATTAAAGCTCCTGCCAAAATCTACCACCATTCACCTCTTTTGATTTTGAAAGTGTTCAAGGATTCACTAAACACATACTCTAAGCCATCATCAGCAATGCTCGTCGTGAGAAACAATAGTAAATGAGAAGATCATCAACGAATCACTTCATTGCAGACACCAACTGTTGAGAACAAACTAATACCAATTATTAGACTGATACCAATTTTTGATCACTGGAATCCTTCTAACACTATTCCTATGACACTCTTATGATTTTTTCATGATCCTCAACTGTCGTGATATCTATTAATTGATCGATCTCTTCTAGAATCATCAGAGTAAAAAATATCCCCTACCTCATTGCTCTCCCCCTATCTCGCTTCTTTACCAGTCATCTTCTCCCCCTATATTTGACAAAGATATTTTCTCCCTTCCTTAGCTATAGTTATAGTTTCTCCCCATTTAGGAGTCACTATTTCTCCCCCTTTGTCAACGAACCCAAAGGTCTCTCCTTTTTGGTCAGAAACATTGGAAAGAGTAAAAATTATCACATTAGAGAAAGAACCATACCTCAGAAAGAGGGGGTGTCCCACATCTACACTTGTTCATGTTTGGATAGTTGACTGAACTCCCAGATCCAGTCGATTCCTCTCAAAAGCTTTCTTGGGTGTGGCCTTTGTCAGAATTTCTGCAACCTGGAGTTTTGTAGGCACATACTCTAACTTCACAATTCCCTGATCAACCTTATCCATGATAAAATGATACTTTATCTCAATGTTCTTTGTCCTTGAGTGATGGAAAACATTTTTTATGAGACTTATAGCACCTGATTTATCACACTGGATTCCGATCGGAGACTTCACTTCAATACCCATGTCATCAATCTACTTCTTTATCCACAATAACGGTGTGCATGCTTGAGTGGATGCAATATACTCGACTTCTACGGTGCTCAATGAAATTAAATCTTTCTTCTTACTAAGATAAGAAATACACAATCCACCAAGATATAACGCACCTCCGAATGTCGATTTCTTGTCATCCACTGAACTGGCCCAATCTTCATTAGTTTATCCCAATAATTCGGACTGAGATTTGTCACTATATATCATGCCAAAATCCACCATGCCCTTTATATACCGAAGTATTATTTTAACTATAAGAATGTAGCTTTCCTTGGGATTACTCTAATATCTCACTGCTTGTCATGTGAAAAAAACAATGTTTGACCTTGTTGTAGTCAAGTATAACAAACTTCCAATGATTTACCAATATTTTTGTGATATTAACTTCCTTTCCAACCTCATCTTTGGACAGTTTCATTTGGTTAGAAACCAGAGTCTTTATCTCCTTATAATTTTCCATTAAAAATCTTCTGAAAACTTCCTTGGTGTATTTGGATTGAGAAATGAATGTTTTATTCCTTCCTTGTGTCACCTATAGACAAAGGAAAAAATTAGCTCTCTAATCATTGACATTTTGAACTCACTTTTCATGAAGTCGGAGAACTGTCTGCACTGAGCTTCATCTAATCCACCAAATATTATGTCATTTACATAAACCAGGACCATAATCCTTTGGTTACTATTATTGTTGAAATAGAGATTGTAATCAACTCCCCCACGCTGGAAACCAAGCTTCTTCAAGTACTGATCACGCCTTAAGTACCATGTTCTTGGTGCTTGTTTCAGCCCATACAATGCCTTATTCAGTATGAAAACCTTGTTCTCATTATCATGGATGGGAAAAACATCTAGATGCTTGATGTACACATCTTCCTCCAAAACCCTATTCAAAAAGTCATATTTGATTTTCATCTAGAAAACATTCAACTTTCATTGCACTGCAATGGCTAGGAATAATCTGATTGTCTCTTGTCTCGCAACCAGTGAAAATGTCTCATAAACATTTATTCCCTCTATCTGGGAGTATCATTTTCATACCAGTTGTGCTTTATTCTGATTCACTGTGTGATATTCATTCATCATGTTGTGATATCCCCATTTATCCCTGATGACATTTTTATTTGTTGGCCTTGAAACAATCTCCCACATCTGATTTTTCTCAATCTGATCAAGATATTTATTCATTTCATGAATCCAGTTTTCATCTTCAACTGCATCAAAGAAGCACTTAAGCACAACCTGAGATAGGAAATATTTCTACTGTAGTGATTTCATTCTCCTTGTCTAAACTAGAGGTGACTGATCACCAATGATATTCTTCCTGTTAATTTCAGCTTGTCTCCTTGGATTTTGTATAGATATGTATTTTACTTCCTCATGCTCATCATCATTATCTTCTTTTAAATAAACATCAAACACTTTTGATCCCCCTGCGTTGCTTTCCTCTTCATCACTTTCATCAGGAAATTGTTCACTACACTATTGAATGATCTCTTTATTCTCCACTACAGTGACATCATTTCTCTCAACTACTTTTCCCAGTCTTTTTTTAAATAATTTGTATGATTTTCTTTTTCCTATGTAGCCATGGAATATCCCCTCATCTCCTCATGACTCATATTTCCTATGTTATTCCTTATTGAGTATAAAACACTTTCTTAAAAATATTCCAATGTATTTCAATGTTGGCTTCTTTCCATACCAAATCTCATATAGAGTATTTCCTTCCTTCAGACACAACAGAGCCCTATTAGAAATGTAGACCAATGTCAAAACTACTTTCATTCAATGTTTCTCTGGTGGGACTTTTTCTATGATCATCATTCTGGCGATGTTTTCAATGATCTGATTTCTCATTTCAACCCCTCCATTCTGTTTGGGAGTTCTTACTAAAGAGACTTGATTCCTTATCCTTTATTTCTCGAGATAGTCTTCCACCTGACTGTTTGTGAATTCTGTACCATTATTAGTACGAAACTTCTAAGTTTTTTGTCTAATAATCCTTTCACACTCCCTCTGGTACTGTTTTAAGAAGATGAACAAATCATACTTATAGGAAATAAAAAATACACATGCCATTCTAGTGTAGTCATCAATGAAAAGAACATAGTACCTCTTTCCATTAATTACTCTTGGTGTGATGGGCCCACAAACATCAGCATGCACTAATTCAATCACTCTTGTTGACTAATTTTTCTTTTCCTTATATGTATTTCTGCTAAGCTTCCCTTATTGTCATGCATCGCACATGTGAGTATGATCATGTGTTATCTGAGGTAGATCTATTGCTACATCACACTTTGATGGTTGGCATAGATAACCAAGTCGTTTTGCCAGAACTTTTTTTCTTCCTTTCTAGATAGAAAGCACATATCTTATTCTCCACTAACCAGGTAGAGATTCCCCTTTGCCTTTTCCTTGTAGAAATAATACCCCCATCTCTTCCTTTGACGATACAAATATTCTTAGTAAACCTTATAGAATTTCCTAAGTCACATAGTTGACTAACACTGAGAAAATTGTGACTGAGGCCTTCTACTACTAAGACATCAGCATGTCTCATCACTTTGCCCCCAAACATGGCCTTTCCTGAGCTAATAATATTTAGGCCTTCATTGTTTCCAAAATTAAAAACTCTTTCTTTGTCATATTTTACAGCTGTAACAAGATCCTTATTACCTGTCATGTGAGATGTGCAGCCGCTGTCAAGGATCCACACACCAGATTGATCTGATGATTTAAGGTAAATTTATACCACCACTTCCTTCTCATCCTTTTTCTTCTTAGTCCACATTTTTTCCTTCACATTCAGCATTTATTGATACTACTCATCTTTCTCAGAAAATGATAGACCAGCTTCATCTTGATAAGATACAAATCTATTTTTCATTTTTATCTCACCTGTTGGTTCATTGATCTGCTACTTGTGAACATTTTGACTCCGCTTTGGCACATTCCTCTCTATGGTCTAAGTACTGTACCTATACATGTTCCCAAATCCTCTACACCAAAAACAGTGTCCTTCAAAGTATGTTCTAGAGAACTATTCTCTGTTGGTCTGTCACCTCTGTTATTGTGCCCTTTAATATCTCTTTCCTATAGAACACACATACTATGAATTCCCCATCTTTCCACAAAAATAAAACCTGATATAACGTTATTTCCTTTGTGTCACATCTACACAACTTGTTTCCCCCTGGGATCTCTGAATATTCTAATTCAACATTGTGCCCAAATCTACCTTCAATCTCGGAATAGGTGCTTGTGGTTTGACTTTAGTTTTCACAACTTTCTGTTTTCGATCAAGCTCCCTGTCAGGCTTAGAATCTGAACATAATTGATTTTTCCTTTCTACTAAACCACTATTTTCCTCTTTCAGCGTCTTAGTTTTCTATGTGATCTAAATTCCTGATGTCCTAATAGAAGTCAAGATTTTTTATTGATCCTCATAATTTTTCCACAAATCGAAAACTTCTTCTTTAAGTTCTTCAATACACTTGATGTGATCTTTCCTTGTGTTATTCAAGACATAAATCTCCCTTTTATATTCTTAAATATTGATTTTATACTCACTAATTGTTTCTGAGTCCTTTGGTGTTGATGATTTGAGTTTCTCAATTTCTTCCATCAACTCATACTTTTCTTCTTCCTACTGCTGCATATAGAGTTTGGCTTCATGAAACAATTTGTTGGCTTTATTTTTTGTCTCTCCAAACATCTATCTCCTCAAGAGAAACCTCTAACTCAGCTTTCCTATAAATGTTTCCCTCAAA
The DNA here is from genome assembly GCA_963277665.1 of Viscum album. Classification (NCBI taxonomy): domain Eukaryota; kingdom Viridiplantae; phylum Streptophyta; class Magnoliopsida; order Santalales; family Viscaceae; genus Viscum; species Viscum album. The sequence goes on along the minus strand of OY728162.1, from coordinate 363,600,302 downwards.
TTATTATTCTTCTTCATCAGCTTTAGTTTCATTATTGTTATCAGAACTACCGAAAACTGCCACCATAGCATTTTCTCCACGATCTCTATAGTTCTCTATCTCTTCAACCTCCCCAATTTCAGACTCATCTGAACAATCACATTCTTTTGAATGAAGGTTCTTCTTCTTAAAGAAATTTCTCTTGAACTATTTCTTTCCTTTCCCATAGGCTGAATATTTCCTATTGGGAATTTCAATTTCATTGACATCATCATCCTCTTGGAACTTTTTTGGGAACCTTTCTACAAAATGTCCAACCTTTCCACATCAAAAACAAGCAATTTGATGTTTCCCTTTAAACCATACTTTTCCTATTTGAATATTTAAGGAAAGGAATGGCATCACCTCATCTATATCTTCTTCTTCTTGAGAATCTTCAATGGTGAGCTTCTTCATGGCCTTGAATGCCACCTATTTGGGCTTCCCCTTTTCCAAAACATCATTATCATCCTTTTCATTTCATATGCAGCAAGGGTGTTGTGCAGGTTATCAAATGTCCTCTCTTTTGGGTCTTTATCTTCCAATATTGAAACTTTCAGATTGAATTGAGGTGGAAGTTTCCTCAAGATGTGCATCACAATCTTTATGTCTTCGATAAATTCTCCATGACCTCTCATGTCCTCCACGACAACATTTACCCTGTCAAATAATGCATCAACAGATTCATTTGGGTTCATTCTCTGATCTTTATACTTGTTCCACAACACTTGACGATTTTCCTCTCTGACCTTTGTATCTCATTCATATATATTAAATAGCTTCTCCCACATGGAATGTGATTTTTTGAAATACATCACCTTCGTATAGATAGCATTTGATAGGTTTCCCCCCAAAATAGTAATTCCCTTGGCATAAGCATCAAATTCTCTACGCTGGCCTTATGCTATTGTACCACTATTAATATCATCTGTCATGTTATGCATTGCTGCTATGAACATATCCATTCTTAAAGATCGTAAGTAGTGTTGCATATGATTATTCCATAGAAGGAAATTGTTCTCATCGAAGATCGGAATCCCTTTGTGATTAGTGACCTCCATTTGAGAGAGAGAAACACTGATATTAACCTTTCCCTCTGATACCAATTGTTAGGTCCACTAAGTTAAATACACTGATAGGGGGGTGAATCTGGGTATAAAATATTAAAACAACTACCCCTTTTAATTTTTTTCCCTGTTAGACAAAACCCTCTTCTATTTTCTTCCTGTTGCAGAGTATGAATAAACCTTAAAGCATGCATAGGACACAATAATTTTTACATGGCTTACCCTCACTAGGCTACGTCCAAAAAGCATACATCGCTAGTGTGCTGATATACCAATTACATTATAAGCTCATGACGGTTTAAAAGTTTGAAGCAGACTCACTATCCCTCCTGGTTTACAACAAATCATAATTTGAGAACTCACTTCTCTCTCGACTAAAGTGAGCTCACTACTTCTTCAGAAGAACCACTCATAGTTTATAGACTTGTAGATCTCTTAATTACTTATAATTAATGCATCCCCTACTATATGTAGATGCTCTATTGAAGTAAAAATTTCTTCCACTGATGAATGCCCCTTTTCCCCTAACCACTAGGCACCAACCATTGGAATGTACCTTCACAAATCACCCTACTTTGTTAAGCTCCCAATTTCGTGAAGCTCAAACAACCCTACGCAAAGCTCCTTCCTTTTCGTGAAGCTCACAATTTCGCAAATCTCAGGCCGTCACAGAGCTCAAGTCATCGCAGAGTGACTTCCTTTCATGAATCTCACTAATCCAACGTAGAGCACGCAACTTTCACAGAGCTAGATTAGCAGTCTTGAAGCTCCTTCTTCAGGAAGCACACTATCTTCGTGAATCACCTTCACGAACCGAGTGAAACATATTTTCTTTTCAAAACTCCCCTCATTTCCCAAGGGGTTCGAGGCCTATTTATAAGTGAATCCACTGACCCTCAAACCTTCCATGAAAATTCAGTGCCACTTCATCTCAAATAGAGAAGTTCTGAAATTCCAGCCGAAAATATCTCAATATCGCGATGCACCGTGGAAATTTTCCAATCGTGGGGCTCATCGTAATCATGGAGCGTTCTGTCAATTACCTCACACCGCCACTAAAAATATACCCTCACAATTCTCTTCACCACTTCCATTCGTGATGCGTGTCTTAGTCGTGAAGAATCACCATCAACATTCTTTTGGTCTTCGCGAATTCTAATCCATGAAGCCTATCTTTGCGAAATTCATGCCTTGTCCATATTTAAATAAGATCTTCAAGGATATCCAATTTTCACGATGCTCACCAAAATCCAAATTTTGGACCCCAAAAATTTGGCAAACACTAGAAAATGGATCCACCTTGTATTTGTTCTTTTGTGCCTCATTCATATCATTCATTCCTTTGACATGGTTCTTTTTCAACATGGATTGTAAACAACATTTCTGGAACTCGACAATTCCCCATGGAAACCTGCATTTTCAACAAACACAAGTAACCCAAAAATGCTGCAATGACACCTTGAGGGATTTTTTCCCAATAGTATCTCCCCCATAAACCTACAAAACTTCCACAAACAGATTAGCACGGTTAAAAAAATAGGGGAGAGGGAAATATTAGAACCTCTTTATGTACTAGGAGGTGGCTGAACACCATGGTTTATACGATGTTTCTCAAATGCTGCCACTGAAAGTGGCTTGGTCATAATATCAACCACTTGTTCATCAGTTCCCATTTGGTCCATTTTGTTCATGCCTTTTCAACTTTTTCATTGATGAAGTGATATCTTATCTCAATATGTTTTGTATGAGAGTGCAGAACATGATTCTTCATAAGCTCAATTTCACTTTTTTTATCACTATCAATCACCATTGGTTATTTAACCTCATTACCTATGTCACTCAATTGCTTCTTCATCTAGAGTAACTGAGTGCAAGCCCTGGTAGCAGATATATAGTCAGCTTCATCAGTACTAAGTGAATTACATTCTTTTTTCTTGCTTAACCATCCCACACATTCCATCTCAATATAGAATGCTCCATCACTAGTAGACTTTCTGTACACTACATCTCCTACACAATCAACATCATAAAATTCTAATAGTTCACCATCTCTTCATGTAGTAAAGTATAACCAACAATTTTTTGTACCTTGAATGTATCTCAATATTTTTCTATGTGCCTCCATATGTTCTTCCTTTGTATTACTCTGAAAGTGGGCCACAAGGAAAGTTGCAAAGACAATATCTAGTAATTCCATCATCAGGTACAGTAGGCTCTAATGATTCTTCTATATGTGATGGGATCCACAGAAGTCCCTTCCGCATGCTTTCTGAGCATTGAACGAACTAAAATCAATGTCTTCATTGGTTTTTAATAATGAATATTAAATTTATTCAATAGATCTCTTTCATACTTTTCATGAGAAATGAAAGTGTAATCCTTCTTCTGAAGTACCTGAAACCATAAAAGGTATTTGAGTTCACCAATCATCTAAATTTCAAATTTAGATTTCATGTTATTGGAAAATTAATCCATTGATCCATGTCTGCTTCCACAAAAAATAATATCATCCACGTATACCAATACCATGAACTGAACCTGTTTAGAGTTTTTAACATAGATATTGTGATCCAATCCTCCACTTTTAAACTCAAGCTTTCTCAGATAAGATTCCAACTGATAGTACCATGCTCGTGGTTCCTGTTTCAAGATGTAAAGAGCTTTCATTAATTTTCAAACCTTCATTTCATCATTTCCAAGTAATAAACCTACAGGTTGTTCAATTTAAACTTTTTCTTCCTATACTCCATTTAAGAATTATGTCTTTACATCCATTTGATACACTTTATAAACTCGTTGGATTTTCATGGAAATAAATAGCATTATTGAATCTAGTCTTTTGATAGGAGAAAATGTATCCTCAACATCAACGCCTTCAATTTGTGAATATCCTTTAAAGACCAAGTGCACCTTATTTCTGATCACATTTCCATGTTTATCAAATTTTTTCTTGAAAATCCACTCTTTACCAATCACATTATGGTCTTTAGGTCTTTTAACAAGATACAAAGTCTGATTTTTGTCAATCTGATCAAACTCTTCATTCATTTCTTTTACCCATGATGCATCCTCTACAGCCTCTTCAAATGAGGATGGTTCCACAACCGATAGAAATGAATAATGTGAATTATTCCTCATTCTATTTGTCTATTTTGGTGAATTCCAATCCTCAATAATGTTGGAATGATCAATCTCTGCTCTTTGATTTCTACTTTGCAGTTCAACTGAATTCTCTCCAGTTATGTCTTCCTCTTCAGATTCTTCTTCAAAGTCGACATCATGGCGTGAATCTTAAGAATTTTTCACACCTTCATCTACCTCTGTATATGTAGTTGTTACATGTTCACATCATTCTTCAACTTCTATCACATCAGCATAATAATTCATTGAAGCATTCATGTTTTTTCACTTCAATGATCTTTACATCACTACTTTCCACAATGCTTCCCAAGCGCTTATTGAAACACTTATAGGATTTGATGTTCATGGAGTATCCAATAAATATTCTAACATCTTTATTTTCTATATACTTCACTTGATTTCTTTATTTGTTTCAGATAAAACATTTTCTTCTGAAAACATGAAAATATTTCAAATAGGGCTTCCTTTAATGCCACAATTCGTATAGTGTCTTTGTTTCTCCCATATATAGCCCTATTAGACTTTGAATATACACTACTACTTATACTTACTCTTTGTAGTAATATCGAGGAATACGACTCTCGATCAGCATAGTTCTGGAAATGTTATTTACCTATTGATTCATATGCTCAACAACTCCATTTTTCTATGGATTTCTCACAGGATCCACCTCGTGTTGTATCCCATGCTTCACTTTGTAATTTTTAAATTCAATGAATATGTATTCCCCTCCATTATCAGACTATTGGAATTTGATATTCCATCCAGTATCATTCTCAGGGATTTGATGATAGGTTTTCATGCAATCAAGCACTTTTCGCTTCTTGTGTATAACGATCACACATGTCATTATATTGTAATCATCTATGAAAATAACAAAGTACCTTTCTCCATGTGTTCCAGCAACATTTATTGGGCCACATAAATCTATATGGATGAGGTCAAGAAGATTTGAAGATCTGTTATTCTTTTTTTGGTAGTAACTGTAGAGGAGTTTCCCTCGCATGCATGCATGACAGGTCTTTTCTCATTCACTCTTTAGATTAGGGATATCCATGAATATTTGCTGCTTAGATATATTTTCCATGTCTTGCAGATTGATGTGCCCCAATATTCGATTCCCTAAGTTTTTTTCCTCTTCAACTGTTAAGTAGAAAATGTTCTCTTTACTTTCAACTTGATATAAGTTGTCATCTGTTATACTGCCTTTCATGAGAAAAATCTCAAACTTTCCTCTTATAGTAAAACCATTTTGATTTAATGTCACAATAAGACCTGATTCATAGAGTTGACTCACACTAAGAAGATTGTGACGCAGATTGTCCACATAAAGGACTTATGTTTTCTTCATCTCTCTATTATCTATCTCAGTACTTCTACTGCCTTTTATCTTTAAAGCACCATCATTACCAAACCTCACTTTTCCTTCAACCCTATTTTGACATTCGTTTATAGGTCTGCATTACCCGCCATGTGGGATGAACATCCGCTATCAAGAATCCAAGTGATTTTGTTCTTTGTAGCATTGAGGGATAATTTTGCAAAATTAGACTTTTCATATTTCCTCTCTTCCATCCATGAATTATTGGATTGAGTGTAGGATGTTAATGGACTTTCAATTCTCTTTTCCATGTACATGGGTTCTTTGTATTCAACTTCTTCTTCTAGAGAAGCATACTTGTTAGAAATAGAAACATCATCTGGTTGATGTGTATTGACTCATCTCTAAGTATTGAATGAATTTATCCTGTCATACCTCTCCCTACAAAACACAGCTTTATGGAAAAATTTAGAATAGTAAAAACAATATCCATGTAAATTATTTCTTCTATAAGAAGTAGGATATGAATACGTTCTCTTTTTCTGAACTCCTAACTCTTCCCCATTCATATAGCTCCTTTCCTATTTGTAGTATGACATGGTATGGACCATATAGCCCCAAAAAACACTTTGTGAAAGTAAATGTCTTCCCACTTATATTTCTCCTCCAACCTTCTTCCTCATGAAAAAAGATTGACTGCCTATCATTTCTATAAACTTATGGATAATCTTCAATTATCCTTTCAATTTGATTTAACGGATTCTTTGTCATCACTTCTAGTGGCACTCCAACATGATCAACTTTAATTTCACCTTTATTATGGTTCACTTAATTTATAGAATTTGACGTTTCGATATCACAGCCAATTCCACTGTTTCCCAGGAATGCAGGTCTTTGATCACTCAATATTTTTTCAACTCCATCATAACCACGTTTTGATCTCTCTAGTAGCTCAACATATGGGAACCTTCCAAATTGTACATTCTTCTTTGTTTATTTTGAAATTGAATCACTTTCAAGTTCACTTATTAGAGTAACAAATTCTTTTAAAGAACATCAATGGTCTTGGACTTCTCCTCCAGTCTCGAGGAAAGGTCATTGATGACCTTTTTTAGTTCTTCAATTCTGAGTTTTAGTTCCACAACATCATGAATGCTTTCAAGGATTGATGATTGAACTTTTACTAGTTCTTCCAGTCATTCAATTTTCACTTCCAGCTGATTAATATAATCTGATGATTCCTCTATCATTTCATTCCTATTATTACATCTCTTACATTTAATCTCAAGCATACCAAAAGCATCTTTAAGTTTCAACTTGGGATCAAAATTAGTAGTCAACTTATTATCTCCAACTTTATCTATCAATGTTTCTAACTTCTCAATGGTAGCCATCATGGAGGCATGGTTTCCAGTCTTAAATTCAGGTTCATCTTCCTCATAGAATTCATTATCATTATCTTTCTCTTCACAGAAAAAACTATTATTCTGTACTTTCTATTCAAATTTGAAGTTTCCCTTTTTGAAAAATCTTTTCCTGGGCTTCTCCATATTTTCAACTTCTCTCTATTCATCTTTAAATTTTCTTGAGCACTGAGAAGAAATGTGCCCAACTTTTCCAGAGTGAAAACAAGCGAGAGGTAGCTTAGCTTCAAATTTCCTTGTTCCTTTCTTAAGCTTCTTGGAAACAAGAGAGAGAGTTTATTTTTCCTCATTATCCACATCACTGCTATCTCCTGAAACATTTACTTTTTCCATGGATTTGAATTCCATTTCCTTTCTCACACAATTCATAGCTTCTTCTGGTTTGATTATCATTTCATAAGCAGATAGATTGCTCATATGATCATCCACTGAGAGTTTGGTGAGATATCTGTCCTCAAGGGATGACACCCTTGCATTGTAAATGGGAGGAATTCTTCTCAAGATTTTCTTCACTATGTCAATGTCTTTGATTTCTTTTCATAGACCTCAGATTTCTCCTAAAACCTTAGTAATTCGATTGAATAATGAGTCTGAATTCTCATCAGGGTGCATATTTTGATCATCAAACATATTGTGTAGTACTTGATGTTTTTCCTCTATCACTATTTTATCTCCTTCATTAATATTCTCCAGTTTATCCCACATTGACTTGGTAGATGTGAAAATCATTACCTTTATATAAATATGATCATAAAGGGTTGTAGTGAGATAATTTTGTGCATTTTCATCAGTATGAAGAATTTTCCTATCTATATCTATCATTGACAGTCTTGTAGGACCAGTGACTTGTATTCCCTGCACAGCAGCAAATAATACTTCCATTCAAAGAGATCTTAGGTGAGATCTCATCGTATTTTTTAATATTTGAAAATTACTTCCATCGAATAGGGGAACTCCCCTAATGTTGACTGGATTCTCTATGACAACAGAAGACATAATCAACACCAGCAACCATTACCCTATGATACCACTTGAAGGACCCCAGAACACCCTGAGAGGGGAGGGGTGAATTGGGGTGTCAAATTTTTCTTTCAAACTGATGGATCTTCTTCCGACATTGGTCGGAACCTATTAAACCTATCTGAAGAAGAAGTACAGAAAATAAACAATCACATTCAAAGAAATGACACATCAATTTTAATTGGTTCACCGCTAAGGGCTACGTCTATGGAGCATATACCGAGAGTGTGTTGGTCATACCAAAGACACTAATCTTCACAAGTTTTGGAATACAAGATTTCAGCACAGTCATTCTATGCTAGGCACACTGCCTTTACAAGTTTTAATGATATCACACTATGTCCCTCAGATCACTTCTACTGACTCCCCCTTTCTCACTGTGCTAGAAGAATCTTCACTCAGTTTAACGACTTGAAGGTTGCATTAGTAATTTATCAATAATTCATGCATCCTCAATTGTTAATAGATGATCTGTTGAGGCATCATAATCATGCATAGATGTAATTTATTTTACGGTACAATGATATGTTATGAAGATTAATTTCAGAAACTGATTTGGGCAATTTTAGTCTTCCATGGGAGTTCAGCATACTACTGTTGTTTCCGCGCACCGTCCAGTTCCTACACGTATCATCCAACTCCTCCACAAACTGCACTTCTATTCATTCTCCCTCACTCTACATACTACTCCACACCTCCACGTATCATCCTACTCTGTGCACTACCTTACTCCGCCATGTACTTTGAGAGCTTCCTGTGTCAACCACACACTCTTCCGCGGACTATTTTCATGACGTGGATGAGTCTTTCCACGTACCATCTTCTCCTCTGTGAAACACTTTGGAATTATATGGATTTCTCCTTGAAATTATATTCTTCAATATCATCTCTTAATAAAGTGGATTATTGTTCCTTAAATAGGCACGTAACTCTGCAAATTTATCTAAACCGATTTACCCAAACATTCAATGTGGGACAATCTTAACTGCATCTGTGTTTGGTTATCCTCCACCACTTACTTCTCTAGTTTTTCAAACTACATCAATCCCACCAACATTAATTATTATTCATACCACATTCCTTCACTACATACCATCATTGTGAACCATTTTTCGTTTCAGCCTTCATCATTCTGTGTACCACATTCCTTCACCGTGCACCATTTCTATTAACTGTTTTTTGGTTTCATGCAATGCTTCATGTACCGTTCATACTACTTCTTCCATGTACCACGTTCCTTCACCATGTACTTCACGCCTTCACCATGTATTAGGTGCCTTCAACACACATCGGGTGCCTTCACCGCATACTGCGCACCTTCACCGGGCCCCGCTAGCCATCACCGCGAACTGCATGCCTTCACCTCGTACCGTGCACCTTCACCGTGTACCGCCCACCTTCACCGCGTACCACGCTCCTTCACCGCTTACCACACGCCTTCACCGCATATTTTGTGCCTTCACCATGTACCATTGAAAAGCTCTTGATTTTTTAGGCCTAAAAATATGGAAAACAGTGGGAAATGGTGCCACATTCAATACTGCTTTTAGCCTCAACAGTAAGACCTCATTCCTTGAAAACAATCTAGTAACTCGTGTGATGATTGATAAAAAACACAAACCAAACTCCATTATTATCCACAAAAATCCTTGTTTCCAAAAATCTCTCCCTTTGGGATTGTTGGAATTCTACAGATAAATTCACAGATGTGATAGCCAAGATCAAAACCTGAATGTTCAAGAAACAACTCAACCATTCCTCTAAGTCAACATGAGGAACACTCAATATAGAAAATAAGATAGAGGATAAGAATTGAGTTCTCATTCTTTTCTTTTCTCCGCCTTCATTATTTTAGTTTGGGATTTTCCTTTATCCAAAAAAAATAGATCACTTTCCATTGAATTTATCCATTCTCCCCCATTGACAATAAACATGAAGACCGGTAATTTAACATTGTAGAGCTCATAACACACTCCCCCTGGATTGTATCTCCCCCATAAACCTGTAACACTTCCACAAATAGATTAGTACCATTAAAAAAACATGGTAGAGGGGAATATCATAACCTACTTATGAACTATGAGGTGGAAAAACACCAAGGTTCAACCGATGCTTTTCAAACACAACCACTGATAGTGGATTGGTCATAATACCAGCCACTATCTAATCAGTTCACACATGGTTTATTTTTTATCATTCCTTGTCTAACATTTTCCTTGATAAAGTAATATCTCATCATAATATGTTTCGTACAAGAGTGCTAAACAAGATTCTTCATAAGATCAATTGCGCTTTTGTTATCAAAGTAAATCACTATTGGTTGTTTCATCTCATCACCTATGTCACTCAATTGTTTCTACATCTAGAGTAACTGAGTGAAGGCCTTGGTAATAGATATATATTTAGCTTCAGAAGTAATAAGTGATATAATTTCACATTTCTTTCTTAACCAGCCCACACATTTCATTCCAATATAGAATGCTCCACCACTGTTAAACTTTCTGTCAACTACATCTCCAACCCAATTAGCATCTAAAAATGTCGATAGTTCACCATCTCTTACTGCAGCAAAATAAATCCCATAATTTTGTTTACCTTGAATGTATCTCATGATTATTTTCACTACTACCATATATTCTTCCATCAGATTACTCTTGAAGTAGGACACAAGGCAAGTTGTAAAGACAATATCTGTCCATGTTACCTCTAGGTACAGTAGGCTTCCAATGATTCTTCTGTACATTATGGGATACATAGAAGACTCTTCCTCATGCTTTCCGAGCATTGAACCAACTGCATTTAGTGTCTTCATTGGTTTGGAATCAGGCATGTAGAATTTATTCAATAGATCTCTTACATAATTTTCATGAGAAATGAAATTGTAATCCGTCTTTTTAAGTACCTGCAACCCTTACAAGTATGTGAGTTCACCAATCATAGAATTTTTAAATTTGGATTTAATGTGACTGAAAATTCATCCACTGATCCACGTATGCTTCCACAAAAAATAATATCATCCACGTATACCAATACCATGAACTAATCATGTTGACATTTTTTAACATAGATATCGTGATCCACTCATCCTCTTTTAAACTTAATCTTTCTCAGATAAGAGCCCAACTTAGAGTACCATGCCTATTGTGCCTGTTTCAGGCCATAAAGATCTTTTTTTTAATTTGCAAACCTATTGTTCATCATTGCCAAGAAAGAACCCTACGAGTTGTTCAATGTAAACTTCTTCTTCCAATACTCCATTTAATAATGATGTCTTGACATCCATTTGATACACATTATAACCTTGTTGGATTTCCATAGCTATAAATGGCCTAATTGACTCCAGTCTTGCTATAAGAGAAAATGTCTCCTCAACATCAATGCCTTTGATTTGTGAATATCCTTTACAAACCAAGCATGCCTTATTTCTGATCACATTTCCATGTTCATCAAATTTGTTAGTGAAAATCCACCTCATACCAATCACATTATGATCTTTAGGTCTTTTAACAAGATCCCAAGTCTGATTTTTTCCAATCTAATCTAACTCTTCATTAATTTCTTTTACCCATGATGCATCCTTTGTAGCATCTTGATTATTTTTCATTATCTTCATCTGTGTTGGTGCATTTTGATCCCCGATAATGTTGTACTTATCAATCTCTTATCTTTGATGTATCCTTTTTGGTTCAACTGAATTCTCTCCAGCTAAGGCTTCCACTTTGGATTCTTTTTCATATTCAACATCAGGATGTGAATCCTAAGAGTTTTTCATACCTTACTCTACCTCTATTTACAATTTTCTCCATGTTCATATCCTTATTCATCTTCTATCACATCATTATACAAATTCCGTGAATCATTTGTGTTTTTCTATTCAATGATCTTTACATCACTACTTTCCACGATTCTTACCAAGTGCTTATTGAAACACTTTTAGGCTTTGTTATTCATGGAGTATCCAAGAAATATTCCTTCATCTGCATTGTCTCCATACTTCCCTTGATTTCCTTCTATGTTTCGGATAAAACATTTTCATTCAAAAACACAAAAATATTTCAAAGATATCTTCTTTCCATGATACAATTCATATGGTGTCTTTGTTTCACCCATACATTTCCCTATTTGATTTTGAATAGACACTGTTGCTTTTACTGCCTCTTTCCAGTAATGTTGAGGAATACAACTCTCAATCAGCATAGTTCTGGCCACGTTATTTACCTGTCAATTCCTACGCTCAATAACCCCATTATACTATGGAGTTATCATAGTAGCTACCTCATGTTGTATCTCATGCTTCTCTGGGTAATTTTCAAATTCAATGGATGTATATTCCCCTGTATTGTCAGACTGTGGGACTTTGATCTTCCGTCCATTATCATTCTTGGTGATTCAAAGATAGGTTTTCATGCAATCAAGCACATGTCGCTTCCTGTGTATAAAGATAACACGTGTCATTATACTATAATCATCTATGAAAAGAACAAAGTACCATTCTCCATGTGTTCCAACAACATTTATCGGGACACATACATCTGTATGGATGAGGTCAAAGAGATTTGATGCTCCTTTATTCTTTGGCCTATAGGAACTACAGACAAGTTTCCCTTGCATTCATGCATCACAGGTCTTTTCTTGTTCATGCTTTAGATTAGGGATATCCATTACTATCAATAGCTTAGATATATTTTCCATATCTTTTTGATTAATGTGCCCAAATCTTCAATGCCATAAATTGATTTCCTCTTCAATAGTTAATTAGAAATTGTTCTCTTTACTGTCAACTTGATATAAGTTTCCCTCTATTCTACAGCCTTTCTTGACATAAATCCCAAAATTTCATCTTATAGTACAACCATTCTGATTGAATTTCATAATAAGACCTAAGTCACAAAATTGACTAACACTATAAATTTTGTGATACAGACCATCCACATAAAGGGCATCGGTTTTCTTCATCTCTATCCATTAGCTATCTCAGTACTTCCACTACCTTTTATCTTTAAATCACCATCATTACCAATCCTCACTATTCCATATACCATTTTCTTAACATTCATTAATTGGTATGCATTACCTGTCATGTGGGATGAACATCCGGTATCAAGAATCCAGGTGCTGTTTTCTTTTGTAGCTTTGAGGGATACTTCTGAAAAATTGGACTTTCCAATTTTCCTCTATTCTTTCCATGAAATACTGGATTGAGTGTAGGATGTTGATGGCCTTTCAATTATATTTTTTTGTGTACATGGGTTCTTCATATTCAAATTCTTCTTCTAGAGGAGAAAACCTGTTTCAAATAACACCGTCTGGTTTCTATCTATTGACTCATCTCTGAGTATTGAAAAATTTTCTCCTTTCATACCTCTGCTTGCAATACACAGCTTTATAGCCAAAGTTAGAACAGTAAAAATAATATCCATAGAAATTATTTCTTCTATAAGAAGTAAGATATGAATATTTTCTAATTTACTGAACTCCTAACTATTCCCCATTCATATATCTCCTTGCCTCTTCGTAGTATGACATGGTATGGCCTAGATAGCTACCAAACTGACACTTCATGAAAGGAAATGTCTTATCACTTGTATTTCTCCTCATTCCTTCTTCCTTAGGAAAAACGTTTGACTACCTATTATTTTTTTAAACATGAGGATAATCTTCAATTCTCCTATCAGTTTGATTTAAGGGATTTTTTATCACTTCTGGTGTCTTTTCAACATGATCAACTTTCATCTTTCCTTTATTATGGTTCAATTTATTTGTATCATTTGACATTTAGGCATAACAACCGATTCCATTATTTCCCATGAATGTGGGTCTTTGATCACTCAATATTTTTTCCACACTATCAAAACCAATGTTTTCTCCCTATAGAAGCTCAACATCTAAGAACCTTCTAAATTGTATTTTCTGTATTTCTTATTTTGAAATTGAATCAATTTTGAGTTTAATTCTCAGAGTAACAACTTATTATTTGAGTGCTTCAATAGTATTGTACTTCTCTTCTAATCTAGAGGTATGGTCATTGATAACATTTACTTGTTATTTAATTCTGATTTTTAGTTCCACAACATCATCAGTTCTTTCAAGGATTGATTATTAAACTTTCACCAATTCTTCCAGTCATTCAATTTCGGCTTCCAACTAATCAATATATTATTATGATTCCTCCACCATTTCATTCAACTTATTACATCTCTTAAATTTAATCTCAAACATACCAAGAGAATACTTAAGTTGAAACTTGGGATCAGTCAACTAATTATCTTCTAGTTTATCTATCAATGGTTCGGACTTTTCAATGGTGTCCATCATGTAGACATGGTTTCCAGTCTTAAATTCTTGTTCATCTTCCTCACAGAACTCATTATCATCATATTCCTCCTCATAAAAAAAACTCTTATTCTGTACTTTCTTTGCAAATTTGAAGTTTCCCTTTTTAAAAAATATTTTTAGAGGCTTATACATATTTTCAACTTCACTCTCTTCATCATCAAATTATCTTGAGCAATGAGAGGAAATGTGCCCAAATTTTCCACAATGAAAATAAGCGAGAGGTAGCTTTCCTTAAAATTTTTTTGTTCCCTTCTTGATATTTTTGGCAATGAGAGATAGAGTTTTTTTCCTCATTATCTACATCACTACTATCTCCTGAAACATTTAATTTGTCTATGTATTTGAATTCCATTTCCTTTCTCACATGAGTCATAGATTCTTCTGGTTTGATTGTCATTTCATAAGCTGATAGATTACTTAGACGATCATCCACTGAGAGTTTGGTGAGATCTCTTTCCTTAAGGGCTGATACCTTTACATTGTAAAGAGATGGAAGTATTATCAATATTTTCTTCACTATGTCAATATCTTTTATTTCTTCACCTAGACCTCAAATTTCTCCTATAACTTGAGTAATTAGATTGAAAAAGGAGTCTTCATTCTCATCATGGTGCATATTTTGATCACCAAACCTATTGTGTAGTACTTGAAGTTTTGCATACTTCACTTTTTTATATCCTTTATAAATATTCTATAGTTTATTCCACATTGATGTGAAGCTCATTACATTTAGATAAATTTTATTAGAAAGGGATGCAGTGAAAACATTTGGTGCTTTTTCATCAGTATCTAGCATTTTCTTGTCTGTATCTTTCATTGACAGTCCAGTAAGATTAGTGACTTTTATTCCCTATGTAGTAGAATATAAGACTTCCATTCCAAGATATATTAGGTGAGATCTTATTTTGTTTTTCCATTATTTAAATTTCTTCCATCAAAGAGGGTAACTCCCCTAATATTGATTGGATTCTCTATGAAAACAGAAGATAGATTCAACACCAGCAACCATTACCCTCTGATACCACTTGAAGGACCCTAGAACACCCTAAGAAGGGAGGGGTAAACCGGGGTGTCAACATTTTATTTTAAACAGATGGATATTGTTCTCACATTAGTAGGAACATATTAAACCTCTCTGAAGAGGAAGTTCATAAAATAAACTACCACATGAAAAGCAATGACACAACAATTTTACTTGGTTCGCCACTAAGGGCTTAATCCAAGGATCATATGCCGACAGTGTGTCGGTCCTTCCAAAAACAGTAATATTTACAAGTTGTGGAATACAAGATTTTAGCACAGTCACTCTGGGCTAGGCACAATGATTTTACAAGGTTCAGGGATAGCACACTATGTTCCTCGGATCACTTCTGCTGACTCCCCCTTGAAAACTGTGCTGGAAGAATCTTCACTTATTTTAACGACTTGAAGTTCGCTTCAATGGTTTATCATTAATTCATGCATCCTAAACTATAAATGGATGATCTGTTGAAGCTCCATAATCATGAACAAATATAATTTATTTTCTTGTACATTGATATGTTATGAAGATTAATTTTTCAAAGTAATTTGGCCAATTTTTGGCTTCCTTGGGTGTTCTGCGTACTGTTGTTGTTTCCGCATACCGTCCAGCTCCTCTGCATACCGTCCTACTCCACCATGAACTACACTGCTCTGTGTTCCTCCCCACTCTATGTACTACTCCAAACCTCCACATACTGTCCTACTCCACATACTACCTTACTCTTCCATAGAATGAGAGAGCTTCCTGTGTGAACCACACACTCTTCTGTAAACTATTTTCTTTATGTGGATGAGTATCTCTGCATGCCATATTCTCCTTAGCGAACTACTTTAGACATCTCCGGATTTCTCCCCAAAATTTTAATCTCCAATCACCTATCTTAAAAAATTGTATTATGGTTCCTAAAATAGGCACGTAACTCTACAAATTTCATTAAAACCGATTTACCCAAACATTCAATGTGAGGAAATCTTAACTCCATCTGCGTACGGTTGGTCTCCACCGCGTACTGCTCTTGTTTCATGAACCGAAATAATTATTCCAACCTTTATCATTCCACGTATTTCATTCATTCACTATGTACCATCAATGTAATCCATCTATCATTTCAACCTCCATCAGTACCCATACCGCATTCCTTCACCATGTACCATTGCTGTGAACTATTTTTCGATTCTTTGAACTGTTCCAGCTACCTCCACCACATAACGTGCACCTTCACCACGTACCTTTCACCTTCACCATGTACCACACACCTTAACCTCCTACTCCACACCTTCACTGTGTACCGCGTGCCTTCACCATGTACTGCATGCATTCACAGCGTACAGTGGCCAAACTAACGATTTTTTTAGGCCCAAAAATATGGAAAATGCTGGGAAATTTCAACACCTACAATAATATTTTTATCCTCAATAATATAACCTTATTCCTTGAAAACATTATATTCATACATGTGAATATTGACAACAAACACAAACCAAACTCTATTATTATCAACAAAAATCCTTGGTTCCAGAAGCCCACTCGCCTCAGATCTGCCCGAAACTCATCATAGGTTGTGCATACCTAGTAGGCTCAGGCCCAGTCATCTGTAAAGTTGTCACCCTAGCGCAGGTTCCAATCATCATTCCATCCCATAGATTAATTTTGAAGAGTTTCCTTCAGGATAGTGTGATATTGTGGAGGGTACACCTCATCCTGAAGCTCTTTCCTGTAAACATCATGGGTGGGGTTAATAAGAAGGTGGTGGTGAAGGATGTATGATTGGGCCACATATGGCCATCAATAGCCCTGAATCATTGATACTACCATGGAGTTCTCTTGAACCAGTAATTTGGTTCATCCCTAACAGCTTTTGGGATGAATATTTCATCCCTCAAACTGAAGCCATACAATAATAGTCTCTTTCATAGGGGGTAATTCTTATATCCCTCCATTAGAAGCACCGTCAGGAATTCATGATCTGAGTGGGTGCACACATATTCACGAATCCCCAGGTTATCCATTATTTCTTCCCTTTAGGTAGCTACCTTAAGGACCAACTAGACACTTCTTAGTTATCCATTTCTTCTTATCAAGACATTGGAGATTTTTTCTTTACTGATTCATGAAGCTCAGCCACAGAGCTCGGTCGTGGAGTACAGTCGCAGAGCCCTCTCATATATCTCATCTCAAGAAGCATGTTCTCATTGAGTTAAAGACCCAATGCAAAATGCAAAGAATCTCGAGATCATGGTGCAGCGGCTCACTGAGTAGCATTTCTCAACACCAGTCCACAGAGATTGGATTCACAAAGCAAGATCACGGAGTGCATGGAGCTTCACAAATCAAGAGTTAATGTATGGAAATTCAGAAGAAAATGGGGTAAAAATTATGTATACCTCTATTTATAGGTGATTAACACTATGATTTGTGTTGTTTCGCGCGATACATGGTGCGCTTGACCCAGGCTTTGCGCCCCCTGATTTGTGATCTACTATGATTTTGGGGAAGTGCCCTCAGAATCTGACCCTCATTTCTTCTTGGTTCCCATTCTGAGGGGTGACATTTTTTGTGCCAAATTTTTACCTTGGGAAAATGAACCATACAAAAATTTCAAGGAATCCTGCCTCATAGAGCGGCCTCACTAAGAAGCCTTGAAAATCCCCTCTAGCTCTGCGATCGGCATGAAGTAGCAGAAAAACCCTCCTCTACGGCTATCGTGGAGCAACGGACAGAGCACTTTGTGACTATGAAGCACTTGAGAGAGAGAGCTTTGTGCTGCCATGTAGTAGCTGATGGAGAACTCTGTGACTATAATGCACTAGGTAGAGCCCTCTTTGAGAACTGCAAAGTAGCTGACGGAGGGCTCCATGAGTCTAAGGAACTTGAGGGATCTGCCTCTGGTTTCTATGTCCAATTCCTTCACAACTTGACCTCTGATCTTTACACCGCCTCTCGCCTATAAATATCAGGCTTCCCCAAAACCCAATGAAAAGATAGCTTGAACTTTCACCTTCTCATCTCTCAAATCGTGAAGCACCCTCTACTCTACAAATCATTGAGAAAATGAACTCTTATAGGTATTTGAGCATTGTGAAATAACTTTCCCTTTTCTCATATTCTACCCCTCTTCGAGTATAGACGACCTTTGTGAAGCCCATGGGCCATTGCAAAGAAAGGAGATACCTATGGGTATTCAGGTCTTTGAAAACCACTCATGCTTCACGAAGTACCTTCAATGCACATGTGAACCCTATGCTAAGGCAGGATGACTGTGCTTCGCGAAGTACATTTATTTGAAATGTCGTAGTTTACAAGGCACCCACACTCCATGAAGTCCTACTTCACAAGATGAATTTCACTTTGTCAAGAACTCTTCATATGAATGTAAACTCTATTCCTAAAATATACCACTCCACTTTGCAAAGCATACCCTGGAGTCTCTCCACTTTTTGGAGCACCAGAGCATCACATGGTCCCTTCCTGTGAAACTCTTTGCTTCACAAGCCCTTCTATGGTACGACCCTCCAAGTTTGTACGAAGTGATTTCAAAGTCCCTTGGGTGGTGCTTCATGTTGCACTTATCTTCCTCATGATTATTTATATAGGCATGCTAACAGGTATCACTTCTTTTCATAGCCACGCTAACGTGATCCCCTCAATGGATCACTCAACAACCCTGTCTTCCTAAGGCATTGTTGTTTCCATTCCTTCACCATGGGTTAATGTGTAGCAGTTATGTAAGGACAATGGGTGAGGAGTGAATCCTCATCATCCAAGCTACAGGATGTTAAACTACCAATCATCTCCATCCCCATCACATGACGTTAAACTTTATCCATGCCACGTGCAATGTACATGGCGTGCCCCGCCTCAGACATTTTCTATGCCCACTCATCTCCATGGGAGTGAGATCTTCCTCACATGGAATGATATCCTCCTTTCATAGAATGAAATTTGTCTACAGGGGAGGGAAACCATCCTGGTTAAATCTGATAGCCTTTCTTGCAGGAGGTACCACCCTTTCTTCTACTCTCCTCTTCTGTACGCAAAGACCAGAGAAGATATGGGAACAAAGGAATCGAAATACCCCATCCCTCTCCCTTTGAGATTTATCTCTATTGGGCCTCCATCCTAGAGCAATTCCCTATATCCATCTCCCGAGTCCCCTAACCACCCATAAGCCCCATTGAATTCCTCATGAACTCACCTTTCATAATTTGATCATCATGTCTTTATTGCCTCTTGTTTCTCACACTGAGCATGACTCACATGATTTTAGATTAATCATCGACCATGACACCATTTTTGGTATGCCTTAGTGTGTAAGCCCCATAAATCACCACCAAACTACATTGAAATTTATCCTTTCCATTTCCGTGAAAGGTACATAGGAAGTCTCTCTAAGACTCAATCACTTCATCCATTGGTCACAACCACTTCATGTCTATTCACCCTCATCCTACATGACATTAAACATTATTCCCCTTTTAATCATGTGTGATGCTGAACTGTATGCTTTCAAACTATGTGGGTTTTGATCCCAGTCTCCCTGGTAGAGTACATATGATTATGTCCTAAGGATAAACCCCAGACACTGGTAAACATTGGTGTCCCCTTTTTTGGGACCCACATCCTTGGTCTGTCTCTTAGTGGCGACAGACCAACTCTCAGGCCACTAACCACACATAACCCCAAGCATGTCATCGGGTCACTGTCGTTTGTTTATACCCTGATTCCATGTCACATCCTTCAATACGTGTACTTTGATTCTCTACCATGATGATAAGTATAAATCATCCCTTAGGTTCAATCCCATCACTCATGTATCATCTGGTCCTCTCCCTTGAATCTTTGTGTTTCGGGAAGTTCATACCCCAACCTAGAGGTTCTACCTCCTCCAAGTCACATCCATGTGTTCATCCTCACAGTTCTCCTCCTCAGGTGTCCCATCACCCCACATAACTACATAGAATTTGATTCCCTACAATGGGGGGTACGTCAGAATCCTCTCCAAGGCTCAAGCACAACATCACCATCATCTTCATGTCAATTCAATCCCCACTCACTTTATCCTTTGACACTCCATCCATATCCATCCTAATTCTATCCTAGGATGCCACATCCTGGTAGAATAATGTCATCCACCCAGGCAGCTAACCATGCATAAACCCCACACAATTCATAACCATCCAACTAAGAGTTTATCTCTTATGATGGGCCACTATCCATGTGTAATCCCTAGAATGTCTTCGGGTAGTTGTCCTTTTTTTACACCTTGATTCATCACCACTTCTAACTACATGGTTTTTGATCCCTATTGTCTATATAGGGTATGTAGGAAACCTCCCTAGGTTCAATCCAAGCCAATTTTAAACCTTGGTGTCCCCCTTTCTAGGGTGCACATTCCCTGATTCTCCCTCTATGGTTTCTAGATCAGCCTTCATGTTGTGACATCTCCCCTCTATGGGACACACCATCTTGGATCCATCCTCATTGTGAATTCTGATCCATACATTTGGTAAACCCTTTAGGTTCTCCCTACTAGGGATGTACCAATCTGATTTGTCTTGATGGGATGTTCTAACCACTCTCACTCCATCTCCACAAGATGTTAAACTCACGTCTCACCTTGTGTCAAACATGATATGTCTGAGTAAAACCCCAGAATAAACACCTTTGGCATAACAATCTCTACATGTTGTTAAACTTGTGTATTACCCTATGTTAAACATGGGAAGCTGAATAAAACCTTAGTGACATGCCTATGGCATATAATTCCTCACACTCGACATGGTATGCCTTGAGTTTCCGCACCCTCAAGAAGACCTATCATTAGGAGAAGAAACCCAAGTGCATCAGTGTTTCCGCATCCAGACAAGCCAATGATGTCCAATCTGACTACTCCCCTAATCAAAGATTTATGACCTTACTTGACCCCTTGTAATTTCCTAATAGAAGCCGTGTAATTAACCGGAGTCCATGAAGATATGGCACTGGGGAAGAGTTTCACGAAAATGTCTTAATCTTTAAGGGAGACTCGGACTAGGCGACGAATTCCGAGGAGGAATCAATGGAAGGAGAGGCTGACATCCCATCATCTTGTATCAATCATGGAGAAAAAATCCTTGAATAAGCAATGAATGTGTCCCACCTTTGGAAAGTAGGAATGTGGGGAAATAGCCAGTGCGTCACCGCATGAAGGCGTGCGCCCCAACAAAAGCATCAGAAACAAAATAAAAGATAAGATATTCAAAATTCATTACACAAGTAAGAGTTGAAAGACATAATCAAGAAGTCTAAATTTAACCCAAAGAATGAAAATTGGGTTAGTAAATTCGATTACCTTAAGTCTGACTTGTCTCGTACATTCTTTATCTTATTCCTGAAAATCTCGTTCTTGAAAGACCATTGAGGACCTTAGATTTGGCCTTTTCGTGAGACCAGCAGCACTTGGAAATGCAGAGTGTGAGGAGGAGAGGTTTGGGTAGATTTTTGAGGAGATATAAGTCCTTGTGGGTAGAAATAGGGTGGTGGAGATGTGGTGTTTATACATTAGGAGAGGTGGTTTCAAGTGATTAATTTATTGATTACTTTATATTAAAATCTAACCATATAGAGGTGGCATTAAATCCCATGACTTTGGCTAGTAATTCATGTTTTATAGGATGGTTAGGTTCAATCCACACCTCAATCAACCATTAAATGTTTAATTTTTTTAGGTATGTTAAGCATTTAACTTTTAATTTTAACCCTTGTCAAAATTTTACTTTTACTACAGTAAATAAATTTTTTACCATGGCAAACTTTTTATACCTTAAATATAAATTGACCTTAAAACCTAATTTATGACTTTTGATTCCAAATATGGAATCTTCTTTTCTAATTTAATTCAAAAAATTTTGAAAATGATATTGAAAATTAATTCCACATACAAAACTAAAAAGCGAGTTTTTAAAGTGAAATGTTCCAATGATTGAAATATTTGTATATCTAATTTAAATTTCAACATGATTTTAATTAACAACTTTGGATTGAATGATAAAAACATAATCTAAATATACTTTAAAACTAATTAAAAGGATAATCTAACAATTTAAATAAATTTTATGAAAAAAGAATTTTTGAATTAAAATGTAGTATTTTTTAACTATTCATTAAAAAATGAAAGTTATTAGAAAAAATACCAAAAATTTATCCAAAATAAATTTTTTATCCCACTTTAAAAGAAGAATTTTATTTTTTTTCAAATAGAATATATAAAGGTTTCAAAACTAGATTTAAAATGGGTTCTCTATCAAAAGAAAGTAAAACTACCTTTTAAAAATATTAGAGCTTTTATGCAAAAAATTGAATTTATTATTATTTTAGGTTCATAAAATTTATTGGAAGAAAGTAAAAAAAATAATAAACATGTGTAAACATAATATATTTAGTTATGTTCATTCCTTTAAATATTACAGCTAGGAGATAACTACCATTTAAAATAATAATATTAATAATGTATTATCTTTTGGTATAACTCAATATTTTGTGCAACATAATATTTTAGAGAAACTCATTGTTGCATGTTGGGTGTCCAATAAAACATAAAATCCTCTTAAAAGAAAAGTTAATATCTAATTCATAGATATTAATAGATATGAAAATTACATTTTCTATAATTACTTAGGATGTTACATCCTTCACCCTTTTGGAAATTGCATCCTCACAATGATATTCACTTATCAAATAAGTGGGAATATTTTTCCCTCATAGCATTTTCATATTCCCATGTGTCCTCTTCAACCATATGATTTTTTCATAAAACCTTAACCTGATGTATCACCTTATTTCAAAACACTTTCTCTCTATGGTCAAGAATCTATATTGGTTGTTCATTATAAGAAATATTTTCTTCCTACTGAACTACTTCTAGACTCAAAACATGAGATGAATCCAGATAATACTTTCTTAACATTGATACATGAAAAACATTATGTACTAAGGATAAACTAGGAGGTAAATCCACTGAGTATGAAACTGATCCAACTTTCTCTAAGATTTCATAGGGTCAAATGAACTGTGGACTCGGTTTCCCCTTTTTACCAAAATGAATCACACTTTTCCTTGGGGAAACATTGAGAAAGATATGATTTCCTACCTCAAATGAAAGATCCTTCCTCTGATTATCCATAGAACTATTTTTCCCGCAATGATATGTCCACATATGCCTATATGTCAACTGAACTTTTTATGCCATATCTTCTACCAATTTTGGTCCCATCACCTTCCTTTCACCTACTTCATCCCAAAAAGCTGGAGTTTGACACTACATTACATATAATACCTCAAATGGTTCCATCTGTATACTAGAATGAAAACTGTTATTATAAGAAAACTCTACCAAAAAAATATGTTGATCCCAACATCCCTGGTATTCCATTGAATATGCACATATCATATCCTCCAACATCTAAATTTTTAGTTATATCAGCTCATTTGATTGAGGATGAATAGTTGTACTAAAATTTAATTTAGTTCTCAATCACTTATGAGGCATTTCCAAAAGATAGATGTGAACCTGGGATCATGATCAGATACAAAGAGAGAGGAACTCCATGCCACCTGGCTATCTCTTTAATATATAACTAAGACATTTGATCTAGATAAAGTGTATTTATAATAAGAATAAAATGGTAAGATTTAGTAAATCAATCAATAATAACCTAGATTTCATTGTTACCTTGAGAAGACTTCATTAGTCCCACTACCAAATCCATGGATATATTTTCCCATTTCTACTCTGGCACCAAAAAATGTTGAATCATTCCCTTTGGAAATGGTCATTCTTATTTAACCTGCTGACAAGTCAAAAACTTCACAGTAAAGTCATCAATATCTCTTTTCATTCCATCCAACTAATAAAACACCCAAAGATCTTTGTTCATATTTGTACTATCAGGATGAACCAAAAATGGAGAATTATGAGCTTCACATAACAAATATTTCTTCAATTATGGATCAAAAGTCACACATAACCTCTTCCCAAATCCCAAAAAACAATCTTTATCAATGTTAAATTCTGCTAACGTACCCTTCAAAACCAATTCTACATTTTTCTGCAACTCACTGTCTTCCTTCGTCAATTGTTTAATTCTATTTGATAGAGATGTTATTGTACTGACACCAGAAATTTTTTTTGGAATTTCCAACACCAATAACTTCCAATCCAAATTTCATCAAATCATTAACTAAAGGATCATGTTCTAAACATATCATAGTTAATGTATAATTACTTTTTTGACTCAAAGCATCAGCCACTATATTTTAATTTTCTAGGTGGTAATGAATCATGAAATCATAATCCTTGATTAATTTTATCCATCTCCTCTTTCTCATGTTTAATTATTTCTGAGTGAATATATACTTCAATGTTTTTTGGTCTGTATGTATTGCACATTTTACTCCATGTAGATAATCCCTGCAAATTATTAAGGAAAAGAAAATAGGAAATAATTATCAATAATGTGTAGGGTAATTTAACTCATTATTTTTCAACTGAAGTGAAGCATAAGAAATTACTTAATTGTTCTACATTAGGAAAGAAACCAAGTCCTTTAAATGAATCATCACTGTCAATAAAACATTCACCATTTTTAAAAGGAAATGCCAATACTAGATCATTCAACACACTTCTTTTCAAATACTCAAAAAAAATATCACATTATTTTATCTAGATAAACATAACACCTTTTCAAGTTAACTTAGTTAGTGGGCTAGATAACTGTGAAAAAATTTAAACAAACATCTGGTAATAAGCTGTTAAACCATGAAAACTATAGATCTTATTAATATTTGTGATTCTTGGACATTCTTCAATAACTTTCATTTTAGTAGGATCAATACTTATGCCATCTTTATAAACAATGTGACCAAGGAATGAAATTTGCTGTAACAAAAATTCACAATTACTGAATTTCCCAAATAGTTTCTTTTCTTTTAAGGTTTACAATACAACCCTTAAATGAATTTTGTTCTCCTCTTTACTTTAAGAACATACCAAAATTTCATCAATAAACAAAACCAAAAACTTATCCAAGAACTCCCAAAAATATTATATTAATAAGATCTATGAATAAAGAAGGTATATTAGTTAACCCAAATGGAATGACTAGAAATTCATAATGGACATATCTAGTACAATATGTGGCCTATAGAATGTCTTCTTCCTTTATATTAATTTGATGGTACCCTGACCTCAAGTCAGACTTTGAAAATTATTTTTCTCCCTGTAGCTGATCAAACAAATCATCGATTTGAGGAAAAAGATACATTTTCTTAATAATTATTTTATTCAAGGCTCTATAATCAATATAAAGTCTTATTGAACCATCTTTCTTTCTAAAAAATAAGACAAGAGCACCTTATGGTGATGTGATGGGTCAAATGAAACCTTTATCTAATAACTCATATATTTTCTTCTTCAACACTAAAAGTTCAATCTAATCCATTTGGTAATGGGGTTTTGAAATTGTATTAGCATTGTGATCTTATTAAATAGTAAATTCAACTTCCTAATCAGGTATAATATCAGAAAACTCATCAGAAAAAACATCAAGATACTCATTTACCATTGGCCCATCATTAATCTGAATAGTTCCTTTGTTTTCGAAAATATGTGCAATATAAAATTCATTTCCATATTTTAATAGTTTATAAACTTTCTGATTTGTTATCAATTATAATACTTCATTCTTGCACGAAAACTGAAATTATTTTTGAAAAAAAAACTTCTTTAACTCTACCTTCAATATTGGAATGGTAAACAAAGAGCCAATCCATACCCAGAATAACATCAAACTCTACTAGAGGCAAAACAACAAGGTTTTTATGTAAATTCTTTCCACAATTAAGTATATAAAGATTCTTATAATTTCTTTTTACCTCAAAATTTTCCTAGGGTGTTTTTAACATAAGTAGTGTATTCATTTCTTGAGGTGAAATTTAAAATTTACTAGAAAATTTATCAGAAACAAAAGAATCTGTAGACACTGAATAAAACAACACATTTGTATAATCTAAGTAAAAAATGTACCTGATACCCCTTCATCTGATGGCCCATCATCTTCTAAACTAGTTTTAAAAGATTTCACCACACTTGTCTTCTTATAGTCTAGTTGCTTCCCTTTATTAGATTTCTTCATCGGAACTTCATTTTCATAAGGACCCATTTCATTGCACTTAAAACATTTTACCGACTGTAAATTATGATTTTTTTCTTACCACTACCACTATAATTTTCAGTGTAGTTACAAGCCTTATGTCCTATTTTACCACATTGGAAGCAATTACTATAATTTTGAAGGTATTCTCCAATGTGTTTTTACCACATTTTTCACAAATGGGAAACTTAATTTTCATACCATAAAACTTTTTTGATGATTTATTCCCTTTCACTTACCACCTAGACATATTATTATACTGATTTTCAAATAACACATGATTATCAATGAACTCCATTTCAAACTTATCCACACATCGAACAAGATTTTCATAACTTTTAAACTCACAAGAAGCCAATTCCCTTCAATATTTTGGCTTTAATCCTAGGTAAAAATGATTGATTTTACAATCAAGATCCTGGATGAAATTTGGAGTATACCTTTATAGTCAAGTGATTTTTTCTTCTTAATAATCCATCAAGTCATCCTCTTTCCTCAATTATAATAATTGTTCTTACATCCTAAGACAAAATTCCTTAGGAAAATATTTCTCAGGAATATTTTTTAATTCATCCCAATCAATAGCATTAGTCTCCACACTATCCTTGATATTTTTAACTATAAACCACCACTGATCAGTTTCACCTTCAAAATGGTAAACAAGAAGACTAACATTTTTACTTTTTGAACACCCATAAGGACCATGGATTTGGTCTTTTCATGAGACTATTAGCACTTGGAGGTGGGGAGAATGAGGAGGAGTGGTTTGGGAAGATATTTGAGGAGATTAAAGGCCTTTTGGGTCGAAATAGGGTGGTGGAGAGGTTGTATTTATACTTGAGGATAGGTGGGTTCAAGTGATTAATTTTTTTATTATTTCATATTAAAAGCTAACTAAGTAGAGGTGGCATTAAATTCTTCATATTTGGATTGTAATTAATGTTGTATAGTCTGGTTAGGGTCGATCCACACCTCAACCATCCATTAAATGTTTTATTTTTTAGGTATGATATGCATTTAACTTTTAATTTTAACCCCTTTCAAAATTTTACTTTTACTACGGTAAATATTTTTTCTACCATGGTAAATTTTTTATACCATAAAAATAAATTGACCAAAAAACCTAATTTTTAACATATGATTTCAAATATGGAATCCATTTTCTTAATTCAATTCACATAATTAGGATTATCATATTTAAAAATAATTCCATAGACAAAACTAAAAAGTGGGTTTTTAAATTGAAATATTCAAAATATTGAAATGTTTTTATATCTAATATCAATTTGGAATTTATTCCATTACCGAAATTTGATTAAATGATAAGTAAATTTTATAAATATGATTTAAAACTAATTAAAATAATTATATAACAGTTTAAATAAATTAAATGAAAAAGTATTTTTGAATTAAAACGAAGTATTTTTTCACTATTCATTAAAATCTGAAAGTTACCATAAAAAATACCAAACACTTTATCCAGACTAAATGTTTTTATCCCACTTTCAAATAAGAAGATTATTTTTTAAAATATAACATATAAAGGTTTCGAGAACCATATTTAGAAGGGGTTCCCCATCAAAATGAGGTAAAACTACCTTTTAAAAATATTAGAGCTTTTATGCCAAAATTTGAATTTATTCTTATTTTTGGTCCATAAAATTTATTAGAAGATAGTAAAAACAATTCATAAACATGTTTAACCATAATATTTTTAGTTCTATTCATTCATTCTAATAAAATGTCTAGGAGATAACTACCATTAAAAATAATAAAAATAATAATATATTTTTTGGTATAACTTAATCTTATGTGCAACATAAGATTTCGAAGAAACTCATTGTTACATATTGGGTGTGCTATCGGACATAACATCTCATTTAAAGTAAAATTAATATCTAATTCATAAATATAAATAGATATGAAAAAAATTATTCCATAATTATCAATTATGTTTCAATTTTTAGATCAAATCAATATTCGTTAACATATTCCTTTGCATATCTTATGAAATGTGAGTTCAAAATGAGTATGATGGGTGCGTTAATATACTTTTTAGGTCTTCAAATTTCACAAAACCATAATGATATTTTATATCTCAACTTAAGTGTTAAAATATCTTCTTAATAAATTTGGTTAATGCAACACTAAAAGTATTAGTACTCCTATCAAAACCTCAAATACATTAAACATTGATGAATCTAATAAACTAGTTGATTAGAAGACTTTTAGAGGTATTATTGGAAGTTTTCTTTACTTAGAAACAAGTCATCCATATTTAATGTTTTTATTATGATTGTTTTCTAGATATCAATCCAATAAAAAAGAGTCTCATACTAATGTTTTTGAACAAATTTTTCATTAACTTAAGGGAACTATGGATTTAAGTTTATTTTACTCTTCTTGAAGTGATTTTGAGTTAAAATGTTTTTCTGATGCTTATTTTGGTGGATATTTAATGGATAGGAAAAGTACATTCAAAATATGTTTTTTATTAGGATAATCATTAGTTTCATCATCTTGTAAGAAATAAAACATAGTATCACTTTCCACTAATGAAGTAGAATATGTGGTAGCTAGATGTTTTTGTGCTGAAGTGTTTTGGATGCAACACACACTCACTTACTATGGAATTATTTTTATTGAGAATATTTTTTTAATATAAAATTTCAATTTCCTTAAGTTAAAACCAAATTTTTCACTTACATACTAAGAACATATATACGAGATACAATTTCTTTCAATATCACATAGAAAAAAGAGATATAATTTTACAATTTATCAGAACACAAGAACAACTTGCAAATATTTTTTCTAAATTGCATAGTTTGGATAGATTTGAATATATTAAACAGAATCTTGGAATAATCCATATAAAATGATTATTCATATCTACTTCTTGTTTAAAAATCTTCTTACATTAATTAACTCTTTATGAAAGGGGGATTACATATTTTTTATTTTTCTAAAAATTGTTACTTCTCTAAAACATTTAGTTTTCTAAAACCTTTTCCTTTCAAATTTTATTCAAAATTTTTTATTTTTCTAAACATTTATAATTTTCATATCAAAAAAAATTTAAGATTAAAAAATTAAAAAAAAAATCAGGATCATATTTTTTATAAAGCTTTTAGGAATCAAAATTATTTATAAATTTTTCTTAATTAAATTTTTTATAAATTTTTTATGGAATCAAAAAAAATCACAAACTTTCTAGACAATTATTCTATTAAAATCATTATCATAAACAATTTCTACTACAAAAAACTAGAAAAATGGGTAAATCATTTCAATAAAACATTTCTACACATAAAGGTATTCTTTAAATATTTTATTTTTTTTACTTATTCATTAACATATTTTATAAATGTTGTTGTTTAAATATTTTTTTAGTTTCAGAAACTTTTTAATTTTAGAAAAACATTAAAAAATATTTTAAACCAGAGTATATTTTGTTCCAATGAAGATGTTTTCTTAAACAATAAATTTATGAGTTCAGAATTATTTTTAAATAATTCTAGGAATAAATATCAATCATTGGATCAAAAAAGTATTTCTAATTTGAGGCACTGGTTTATCTAGAATTTGAAGTATTTCTCCTAATTCCTATATAAGGGTGGGTCATCTTGTGTCCCACATTAGTTTTCAGCAATTTCATTCCCAACCCTAACCACATAATTTATTACTCAATTCAATTGATTTTACATTCCTCTAATCAGAATCCTTACTCATAGATACAGTATTATATTCAGTGCAATGGCCATTGTGGAAGATTTTTCTAAAATATATGTTGTTAGAGAAAGAATCATTAAAATGACCTGGTATGAGATTTATAGTTCTATTCTTAAAAATATTATTACCTTTCAAGGATACAAAATAATTTTTGTCTAAAAAGTATTTTGATAAACATAGCCTAGATATTTTAATAGGATTTAATTCATCTGTAGAGTTTCTTTAAAAATAAGATAAGGAAAAAAAGTATTTTTTCTTTTTTTTGTTGAAAATTGTAAAAATTCATATCAAAAAGTTTCTGATATTTTTTATCTAACCTGATAAGTATAAAACAAAATCAATTCAAAATTTTGGTAAAGGATTTATTAGAACTACGAGGTTGTTGGTATAAAAACTTGTAGAAGAAGAATAGGAAGAAGTATAAGATGAATAATAAGAAATAGAAATAGAGTAGGATACAAAGGATACAAAATAGATCATCAAATTAATCTTTAAAATAAAATCTATTACCGTCCCAGACTGATAAAAATATTAAGTTATATGTTTCATAGGTAGTTAAATCATCATCTAAAAAGGAAGTGTAATATCAACATTCTCACACAAAAACATCAAAAAATGATAAAACCAATAATGATGTCGATATTATAAAATTTTTAGAAGAAGATAAAGTTTAAAATAAATAATAAATATATATGCTAGACCTTTTAGACCACATGTTTTATAGGTTTCATCAGAGCCATCCAAATATTCATCTTGAGAGGATCAAAAGAATATTGATTACATTTTCCAGACTATAAAACTATTAACTGATTTGATCCCATACCTAATGAACATAGAAGTAAGGTGTAAACATATTTGGAACTCTATGAATGAAAAAATGGAATCATTAAAGATATTGACTGAGAAAGACATCTAGAATGAGGAGGAAATAAAACATTCAAAGTTAAAAATAAGAAACATAAGAAATTGTTCAACCAGACTGTGAGACGGTCAAGGAAATTTGATAGTGGATTGTTGTATTGTGATGATCAGGTAGTTGAATTTAATAAAATTTTCGTGAATTTGTTGATTCATTTGATAAATTCTCATCTAATGTATCAAACAGAGTAATGTTTGTTGAAAAGTTTAGAGATATTTCTAATTCTCAAAATGAAGAAATAATAGTATTAAAATAAAATTTTGGGAAGTTAAAAGAATAAAATATCAGGCTTCATTCTTTAGAAGGTGATTTTTACAAGATTAAGGAGTAAAATTAGAAAATAACCATTCTTGAAGTAGAATTTAGAATTCTAAAGATAGAGATTTGGAGGCAAACAGTTATATATAAAATGATTTTGAGGATCTAATCCTTAGTTTCTAAATCTGATAAAGAATGATGATTCCAATAATTTAAAAGGGATCATCAAGAAGTTATATCAGAAATAATGGTTATTTATTATTGAACTCTTGATGTAATTCTAACTTTTGAATAAATTTTAGTTTGAATGAGTTCTTCATCCAAATATTTATGTCAAAATGTTTACCAATTATTTTGAATGAGTGTTATTCCCCTTAAATATTAGAGGAATAGTTAATTCAAACATAATTTTTTTATATGTTATGTTTCCCTAACTTTTTAGAAGATTATATAATTTCCATATTCCTTTTTGTAAATCAAAAAGGGGGGAGTTTTCATAAAAATGGAAGGGTGGAGTTCTCTTAAAAATTGAAGGATTATACCTAGTGGATAATTTTTCAGGGAAGACTATCTAAGGGAGATATTTCATTAAGGGGGAGAATCTGAAGTAACTTTACTTTCTATTAGGTCAACAATGATTAATAAAAATAAGATATTAAATCTAGGGGAGTTTAGATATAAAGTATATCTTTTATGTTCTTATAACAAACAATGGGTTTTAAATATTTCATAGTTAATATTTTTATCTCTATTGGTGTTTTTTTATTTCCAAAAATGGGGATATTGTTGATTCAAAAGTCCAACATTCTATTTTTCCTTTCCTTATTTTTGTAAATCACAAACACTTTATTAAAAATTTATTTTACTAAATTTATATATCTCAAGTTTTTTATAATGTTTTTATATAAAAAAGGTTTTTTTGGCGACCATAGAAGTGGTTCTAATGTAAAAAAAAATCAACTTTTATCATTCAACATGACCCAATGGACTGATAGTGTTTCTAGTGCACCAGATCAGATATTTTTCTAACTAGTGGTTAGACTAGTGTTTTTTCTATTAGAATAACGAAATTCATAACCATTAGACAAACATTAGTACTAATCCATCAGATCAATATTTGTTCAATTTATCAGATTGAATAACAATAGAATAGTCTATCAGATTGTCCAAAGTTTATAATCAAAGAAATTTGAATTATATCAATATGATGGAATCCATTTTAGCATTGTAATGTTTCTAAATTAAAAGATGCTGGATTATGAAGTATAGTTCATTATTTATAATCAATATATAGATTCATATCATTATGATCTGTCAAAGTGAAAGTTGTATGAGGTTTTTTCAACCAACTCAGAAATATAGTCGTTGAAGATTTGCCTATAAATAGGAGGTAATTTGAAGAGTAGTGAGTTGATGCATTTTCAACTCAATATGTCTCCAGATCTCCATACATGAACATATCATTACAAATATTTTAAATCTTCTTGAGATTTTTAGTTCTAATGAATCCTTATTACATTAGTAATATGTTATAATGTATTTATTTTGTATTCGTTGTGTCAGAACATGGTATTTATTGATGGATTCTAGAGATAGGAAGACAGGTGAATCTGATCCATCAGATCGTGGGCTTTTGAGACTGGGAAGATAGAGATGATGTCGATCATTATATTGATGTATTTCTTATTTAAGAAATATCGAACTAATATTGATCTGTTAGATCATGGGATTCAAAGAGATTGGAAGACAGAGACATTATGATCATCATGTTAAGGGCTTCCCTTGTAAGGAAAGATAGACCTTTATAGTAGGTATTGAAACTGTGGATATCTTAAGTCAGGATTTCTAAATTCCTTAACTCTTATGGATAAATACTAGGATTACCATTTATAAATATTGTAAGTCATTATTACAGTTATAATATTTTGTATTAATTTATTATAAAATTTCAATTTTATGATGTGCATTTACATTAGAAAGTTATTTCTTTACTTATCGTTATAATTGATTTTTTTATTAATGTGTTTGTGATACCAATAACAAATCTGATATATCAAAAAAATTCTAGATCCTATTTTAATACTCTGATCATCAAACAACTCTGAGTTCAATCTTTTTTACTAAATAGTTTCTTTTTTGGTTTGTCTTATTTTAAATTTTAAAACTAAAATTTACCCCCCCCCCATCTTGTAGCCATCATATACTCTTACAATCCAAAAATTACCACCTATATTTTCCATATTTATTAATAATTGTAGAATTAATATCATAGATAAGTATTTTGAAAATACTTTTTCAAGATGACATGGATTGGTGGGAACATAGTTCTTCACCCCTTGTGGTGATCAAATTAAAAGATAAGGTTGAAAATCACATGATGAGTTTAAATTTAATGGATCTATTAAAATGTCTATTAAATAGAAAAATATTAAAAGATAGGGAAATGAATATGTGGTCATCTTCTTCACACATAGAAATAAAGTTCACTATAAGAGGAACTGTAATAAAATCAATAAGTGATAAGAATCTTATATTTCCAATATATTTGTCATTGTATGTGACTTCTCTAATCCAATTATTTGGTATTAAAT
Organism: Viscum album; assembly: GCA_963277665.1. Classification (NCBI taxonomy): domain Eukaryota; kingdom Viridiplantae; phylum Streptophyta; class Magnoliopsida; order Santalales; family Viscaceae; genus Viscum; species Viscum album. Next base: position 363,566,262 of record OY728162.1, on the reverse strand, counting down.
ATAATATTTAAATCACATAATTCTATCCAAATTTAAGAACCAATAAAGTTTAGAAATAAAATAAATATTACGGTGACATTTCTAAGTAGTTAAAGGAAGGTGATTCTTAAGTTAGCTAAAAGAGGATCACAACTTCACATTTTCAACTGGATTGATTGATGTAAAACTATTATTTTATATTGAGTGTTATAAATATATTTATCATATTTTCTAGTTATAGATATAATGAGACTTGATTTCATATATGAAATGTAACAACCCAAAAATTTGAATAATTTTTGGTTCATAATTTTGTGTGTTATTTTATTTTATACTCAACAAATCTATATCATTTAATTAAAAAAATGTGTATAATTAAAACAGACCATTGGGTTTTGACTGTTATGTGACCGTTGGCCAATATGACTGTTAGAAGAAATAAAATTATTATTATTGTTTTTAAATACAAATGATCATGGTAAATGTTTACCGAAATAAGTGTCAATGGTGTTATCCAGTAGACTCGATCCATATAAATCCCATCTATCAGATCTTGGAAAGGAGGTTGCATCACTGGCCTTTTCTCTGGACCAAGACCAATCAGAACTCTGAAATGTGAATCTTGAATGGAATCGCTTAAGGTAGAAGTTCAAGCTAATATAAATTACCACTCGGGAAATGTTTTATGAGCCGCCCCAAAATTATATCACCATTACGCACCTCAATCTTAGGCCCAATAAATTATAAGGGGTTATGTAATGAGGCCTTAGTTACTTTGGGTAATTATTTTGTACAAATAAAATTTTTATTTCTTATTATGGTAAACGTTTTGAATTTTAAATATCAAAATAAATATAGGATAAATTTATAGAAGATTCATATTATTGGTGAATTTTGTAAAAACGATATTTTAAAATACTTTTGTATATTTTAAATAAATAATATTGTGAAATTATGTTCAACAAATGGTCTTCTACAGTTGTGATCAGTAAAAAATTTAGAGTCTAATAAGATCAACAAAATTTTTGGTGAATAGTAATACTACCCTTATGAATAGTAATGTGAGCAATGTAATAGTAACCTCACTTAAGAAAGTATAAATATAATTTAGTCATCTTGATTGTTCATATGATATAATATCATTAGTAAATAACTATTTCACAAATTATTAGTTAAGTATTAGTATTTTTTTGGTAAGTACAATTTTTACAAAAAAATATTAAATATCTCATAATTATAAAATTATGTTCATAAAACAGATTCCATTTTCTAATTCAGTGCATCAATATTAGGTTAGGGTGAATTTATGAGATTTTTATAAAATGTTTTGTTTTTCGGTGAATAGTAAAATTACAGTTTTAAGTTTCAGTGTGTTTAATGACATAATTAAGGATGTAACAATGATTCAATATTTCTGGTCAACTTTTGTACAGTAATATATGTTATGAGGTATCCCAAGTTGCTAATACCTTGGTAAAATACCATGGGAAATCCCATGGTTTTCCAAATACCACTAATGAGGTGTCCCTTGGAAATATATAAAATATTCCCCCACTTTTTCTATAAATACATTCACTTTCCTTCATTAAATTCATTAAAAATTCCTCCTCAATGGATATCTAGTATTTTTACCTCCCAAAAAGTCCTCCTAAGGTTCCCTTAAGCCCTCCAAGGTCCCAACCTTCGAGTTTTTGAAGTCACTCTTCAAGGTAAGGGAACCTTTATCCCTCCTCTTTTAGTGATGAATGAATTTATGTTATGTCTTCTAGTTTCCATTTTATTATGTGGGGTTATGTTCTTCAATATCTGTATTACTTTCCATTTTATTTCCTAGTGATGATATACCCTTTTCGTTATCATCAACTTATTTTATGAATTTTTAATTAACATCATTAAACTGCTGAATTTTCGTAAAACAAATCCCATCTTCTCTTTTCTTTCAAGTTTTCTTTTCATGTGGTATGTCATTAAAATATACATACCATGATATTATTTAGTTTTTATTCTATACCCATACTATATTATGAGTTATTTATGAGTGGGTTACCCTTTTTCCCTCTCTTTTCAATGTTTTCTAAAACCATGTTGTATATCCGTTATGCTCCAAGATTTTCATCTCAAAATCTCTCTCTCTCTTTCTCAAGAACTTATTGTATCTTATTTATATGAATACCCAAACCTATTTATTTTATACGGGTATTCATAAAGAAAAAAATGATATATTTGATTCTATAATTCACATACATGAAACCCACATTCATTTTCCATAGGTTTTAAAAGACATAACGATCATGTTTTTAAGCACTTTTAAAACATCACGATTTTGAAATGAAACCCATTTCTTTTATTATTTTTTGGTTATTTATTAAATTTTTGTTTATCATATATGTGGATCAAATGGATATAAATACATATTAAGCGTGTGACCTGATATTTCTCCAATTCATTGGGTAATGAATTTAATCTCTAGAGATGACAAGTTTCACGATACCTTGGTGAATATCACAGGTTATTTTTATGACACCTTGGGCATGAACTTTGGTGATATGTTCATGAATTTATAAATTGAATGTTATATCCATATATTCAAGTTATTATTCATGTTTTTTTATGATATTCATCTTCTTCTATTTCTCATGTTTTTATATTTTTCATCAAGTTCTTATTGATATCAGAAGTAAATTGATTCCCTTTCTTTTCTTATTGGGCCTTCTTCTCACCCTTTCCTTTGATGCATGTCTCCAGGTTATGAGATGCAGTAATTGTTTTTAGGATGAACCTATGATGAATCCTTACAATTTTATTAGAATAATGTTTTATTTTTTTAGGTATATTGTTCTAGATTTCTAATACAGTTGACTTTAAAGATCCTCTGTTTGTAAAATGTAATGAAAAGTTATGTAATAAAAAGGTGGGATGCTATAGTTGGTATCAAATGATAGTTTAGTAATTTTTGGGAATTTGGATATGAAAACCTTAAGAAGAAACCTATAGAAAAATATAAATATTGTAAAAATTTCTAGTATTTTGGTAAAATATTATGTAAGTGGATTCCAGATAAATAAATCCCCGTCTAGATAGGAACAAGTTGATGTGGCTCTGGCACAGATGTACCTAGGGGTGAAAAAACTGACAAGGAGTTTCCGGCTTGACCTGGGGTATCCTAGTACATGACAACGTGCATTCCTGCACTCCTATTCTGACACTCCAAGTGGATATTTTTAGTTAATCAGAATATTTTTATGAATCATTATGAAGGATTTACAATGAAATGTAATTGTTTTTAATGAATAATATGTTTAATCATTAAGTTTTAATAAATAAAAATCCTTTATAGTAAAAATATTCATAAATTAAATAAGTTTCTCCTTAAGATTTTACTCTTTTAGAAAATGGTAGGAAATAGGAAGAACCGTTCTAATGGTGACCGAAAAGGACCATGCACTGATGGCCCTCTGATGGAAACCAAAATATAAAATTTCATGAGAATGATGAACTAACTGACTTGTGTTATGGAGAATAACTTGAATCAAGCTTAGAGACCAACATCACTATGAAGGGGAAAAATTATGTTGAGTCATTTTTGCATCAACAATAACCAACCTTTAGTGGATCTACCGACCCATTGATTTCTAAACAGTGGATCATCTCTATCGAGAAGATATTTTTTGTGCACCGCTGTTCGGAACAAGAGAATGTCACCCTAGCAGTTTACCACTTAGAGGGAGAAGATGATCAGTGGTGGGAGATGATTAAAAACACAAGGCTAAGAGTGGAGGTTGAAGCTATAGAGTGGGAAGAGTTCATAGGGGTCTTCTTTATTAAGTATTTCCCTCGATCGATGAAAAAAATGGAGAATAACTTTCTCGAGCTGAAGCAGAAGGAGAATAAATCTATTGGAAGCTATGAGATTAACTTCACCAAACTTTCCCATTATACCAAAATCTTTTTCATGGATCCTAGTGGGAAGGTTGATAGATTTTTTGGTGTACTGAGACCTCATCTGCGGAAGAATCTAGCCAACTGAGACTATGATAATTATGAGTAGATTGTACGGAGTGCGATGATGGTCGAACAAGAGTTTTCTGAGATGTATTGGTCTCATAACTCCAATTACAATAAGAAATCAATAGGCCCAAGCTTATAGAGAAGTTTAGATCTTGGAAGAGGAGGAAATAAAGTGAAAAGTACCACGTGTAATAAATATTGTAAGAATCGTTCGGGGAACAGCCTACTCAAGAGAATGAAGTGATACAAGTGTGGAAGTGATGTCCATATTTCTTGGAATTGTTATAGTGAGGTGAAGCCAAAACTTCCCAATACTAATGACAAGGGTAATATGGTGCAGGCCCTACCGGATGTCCAATGATATAAGTGTAGACAAATTGGTCACTTTTCCAATCAATTTCCAAATCTAAGGGTAGTGGAGGGGAACCACCATTAGCCTCAGCAAAGGCCAAGGGAACAATGTCGTGATTTTTATATCACTACGGCTAAATCTAAAGCGCTAAATTATGTGGTGGTAGGTACTCTTGTTGTTCTATCAAAGATAGATAGTACTTTATTTGATTCTGGTTCTACGCATTCCTTTATTTCCTCTAAGTCAGCAAGTATTTAGAATCAGCCCATGAATTTCAAAAAGTAATGTTATTAGTCTGGAGTCATAGTGGGATTATCCAAGCGTCTCTAGTGTTTATAAATTCTAGTATTTAATTTAGTGAGCACAATCTTATCACAAATCTAGTAGTCATTCCCATGCTAGAATTCGACATTATACTAGGGATAGACTGGCTCTCAAAGTATAATGATAAGATAAAATGCTGAAGCAAGGAAATATTAGTAGTATTTAATGGAAAACCTACATTTATCTTCCAAGGAGAGATATCTAAGCCTGATATTTGTCTAGAATAACCTCCTATATTCTTCTTTATGGGGTTAATTGGTGATGAAAAATGAAATGATTGTATAAGGACATACAATGTCTCCATCGTCCTGGAATACATTAATGTATTTACTGAGAAGTTACCCAAACCTCCCCTTGAGGGATAGATAGAGTTCTCCATTGAACTCATACCTATATCTCATCTGATATCAAAGACCCCATATATGGTGGAAAATGTGGAGCTGTAGGAATTAATGAAACCACTCCAAGATCTTTTGGAGAAGGGTTTTATCAGACTGAGTATGTCTCCATGGGGAGCACCTGTTCTCACAGTGAAGAAGAAGGATATATCAATGCAGATATGAATTGATTATAGAGAACTGGATTGGATCATAGTGAATAAAAAATACCCTCTTCCAAGAATTGATGACTTATTTGACCAACCTCGTGAGTCTCAATTATTCTCTAAGAATGATCATTATTCTGGTTATCATCAATTAAGGGTGAAGAAAGAATATATTCCAAAAAATTCCTTTCGATAAAGATATGGGCATTATGATTTTTTGTTATTCCCTTTGTACTAGATAATGCACCTAGTAATTTTATGGATTTGATGAATAGATTCTTTAAGGACTTCCTTGATAACTTTTTGGTTGTTTTTATTGATGATATTATGATATATTCATAATGTTTCAATGAGAATGAGGATCATTTAAGGGATATTTTTCAAACTCAATGGAAGGAGAGGATTTTTTGGAATGTTCATAAAATGTTAATTTGGGTTACAACATGTTGCTTTCTAGGGTAACATTATAACCAGTGAAGGAATCACAATTGACCATGCAAAGAAAAAGATTTTAGAGAAGTGGCCTCAACCTACAACAATAATTGATATTAGTAGTTTCCTAGAGGGATATTATAGGAGGTTTGTGAAAAAAATTTAACAACTTTCTAATCCATTAACCAAGTTAACTCAAAAAGGGGTCAAGTTCATCTGGACAAAGGAGTGTGAGGAAAGTTTCCAAGAGTTGAAGATGAGATTTGTTACTACACTTTTGTTAAATCTTCCCTCAAGTGGAGAAGGATTCATTATTTTTAGTGATGCATCTCTAAAATGGATTGGGTGCATCCTCATGAAAAATGAAATAGTCATTGCTTATGAATCTTGATAGTTGATGACTCATGCATAGAAATATCCTACGCATGATCTGGAGCTGGCAGTAGTTGTTTTTTCTCTGAATATATGGAGGAACAATCTTTATGGGGATAAATGTGATATATATACAGACCATCAAAGTTTGAATTATATTTTCACACAAAATTAATTGAACATGAGACATAGGATATGGTTGTAACTTCATAAATAATATGATTGTTCTATTCATTATCATCCCAGAAGAGAAAACAAAATCGCTGATGTATTAAACATGAAAGACGCAGTTATTCTGTCCATTATGAGGATTCAAAGAGATCATTTGATCAATAACCTAATAAAGATAGACATGGGAATTATAAGGGAAGGCACATCATCAACCCTAACCTAAATTATTTCTCAATCTTCATTACTAGATAAGATTAAGAAATCTCAGAAAGAAGATCCTTTGTTACCAAAGAAGATTAAGGTTGTGAAGGATGGGAAGTTTCTTGATTTAAATATTGATCAAGAAGGAGTTCTGAAATTTCATACAAGACTATGTCTTCCGTCTATTCTCTAAATAAAGAAGAAGTTGATGGATGAAGCTCATATATCTACATTCTCTATACATCCTGGAAGTAAAAAAACATATAGTGACCTTTGTGAACATTATTGGTGGGATAATATGAAAAGGGAGATTTCTAACTACACTTCAAGGTGCCTGGTATGTTAGAAAGTGGAGGTAGAGCACAAACTTCTTAAAGGGGTATTACAACCACTTCTCATACCAACATGAAAGTGGGACAATATCACTATGGACTTTGTCACTGGTCTCTGGGGAACTTCCAAAGGAAACAATGTGATATGGGTTATTGTGGACTGTCTCACCAAGACTGCCCATTTTATATCTATTTGTGAAGATTTATCTCGTGATCAACTTTCCAGGATTTATGTGAAGGAAGTGGTAAGGCTGTATGGAGTTCCACTTTCTATCCTATCTGATCATGATCCAAGGTTCACATAAAAATTCTGCAAAAGCCATCAACATGCTATGAGTACTGAATTGAATTTCAGTATGGCCTATCACCCCCAAATTGATGGCCAATATGAAAGGACTATTCAAACACTTGAGTACATGTTGAGAACATGACCAATGGAATTTAAAGATATGTTTAGATTATGCTCAATGGAATTTAAAGGTGGATAGGATCAACATCTCCCGTTAGTTTAGTTCTATTAAAACAACATCATCTACTCAAGCATTCAAATAGCACCCTATGAAGCTCTATATAGAAAGCGATGTAGAACTCCTACTTTTTGGGATGAATCTGGTGAGATAATGATTCTTAGCCATGATCTTGTGCAAGAGATGACAGAAAAGGTCTATGTCATCCAACAACACATTAAGGTTGCACAGAGTCGGCAAAAGAGCAATGTCGATAACCATCTAAGGGACTTGGATTTTGATGTTGGTGAAAAGGTAATTCTTTGAATTTCACCTTGTAAGAGATTCATGAGGTTTGCAAAGAAAGGGAAGCTCATCCCTAGGTACATTGGCCCCTATAAAATCCTTCATCACATAAGAGTAGTGGCTTATCGGCTCACACTTCCTCTAAATCTAGCACAAGTTCATGATGTTTTCACATATCCCTCTTCAAGAAGTACATACCTTACCCTTCACTTGTAATAAATCCATAGGTGGTACAACTCAAACATGACCTATCTTATGAAGAGAATTCGGTGGAGATCTTGGATCATGGAGACAAGGTTATATGAAATAGGACTACCCACCTCATTAAGGTGTTGTGGAGGAACCAAAAATGTAAATAAGCAATATGGGGAAAAATGTGTCTATGAAGCAGAAGTACCCACACCGTTTCTTTTCTGAGGGTAAAATTTGAAATTTAAGGGACAAAATTTTTTAAGGGGGGTAGAATGTAATGACCCAAACTTTTCAATAATTTTTTTTTCCTAATTTTGTGTGTTATTTTATTTTATACTCAACAAAAATATATCCTTTAATTAATTAAGTGAGTATAATTAAAATGAGACGGTTGGGTTTTGACTGTTATGTGACCGTTGGAAGCTATAACATTATGATTATTATTTTTAAATGCAAATGATCGTGGTTAATTAAAACATAAATAAGAGGCAATGACCTCATCTAGTAGACTTAGGCCATACTAATCCCATCTACCGGAGCTTGTAAAGAAAGTTGGATCACTAGGCTTTTCTCTGGACCAAGCCCAAGCCGAACACCTACATGTGAATATTGAACGAAATCTCTTAAGGTAGAAGTTCAAGCTGATAGAAATCACCACTCGGCCAATGTTATCCGAGTCGTCCCAAGATTCTATCACCAATTCATAGCTCACTCTTAGGTTCTATGCAGGTTTTATATGAGGCTATGTAACGAGGCCTTAGTTACTTTGTTTAATCATTTTGTATAAAGAATTTTTTTTCCTTATTATGGTAAAATTCTTGAATTTAAAATATAAAAATAAATATAAGATAAATTTATAGAAGTTCCATATTATTGGTGAATTTTGGAAAAAGGGTGTTTTAAAATATTATATGTATACATTAAATAATTAATTTTGTGAAATAATTTTCGACAAATGATCTTCTACAGTTGTGATGAGTAAGAAATTTAGATTCTAATAAGATAAAATTAATTTTTGGTGAATAGTAAATTATGAATAGTAATCTTACCCATATGAATAGTAATGTGACCAATGGAATATTAACCTCACTCAAGATAGTATAAATATAATTTAGGCATCCTGATTGGTAATATTATATAATAGCATTAGTAAATAACGGTTTCACAAATTATTAGTTCAGTATTAGTATTTTTCGGGTAAATTGTGTTTTTACTAAAAAATTAAATATCTCATAATTAGAAAAATAGTTCCACAAAATAGAGTTTGTTTTTCAATTCATAGCATCAATATTAGGTTAGGGTGAATTTACGAGATTTTTATAAAATTTTTTGTTTTTTGGTGAATAGTAAAATTAGAGTTTTAAGTTTTTGTGTGTTTAATGACATCATTAATTATGTAATAATTATGTAATATTTCATGTTGACTTTTGTATTGTATGATATGTTATGAGGTGTCCCAAGTGGAAAATACGTTTGGAAAATACCATTTGAAAACCCATGGTTTTGCAAATACCACTGATTAGGTGTCCCTTGGAAATTAATAAAATATTCCCTCACTTTTGCAATAAATACCAACACATTATTTCATTCCTTTCATTCCAAATTACTCCGCAACTAATATCAGGTTTTTTTACCTCCCAATGAGTCCTCCCAAGGTTCCCTCAAGCCCCCCAAAGTCCCAACCTTTGAGTTTTTGAAGTCACTCTTCAAGGTAAGGGAACCTTTCACCCTCCTCTTTTAGTCATGACTGCCTTTATGTTATGTCTTCTATTTACAATTTTATTTTGTGTTGGTATGTTATTATATATCCTTATTACTGTCCATTTCATTTTCAATTGATTAGATACCCTTTCCTCTATCATCAACTAGTTTTCAAAATTTTTAATTGATGCTGTTAGCCTGCAGAATTTTCATAAAAGAAATTGCATCTTCTATTTTCTTTCATGTTTCCTTTTCATGTGGTATGTAATTAAAATATCCATTCCATGATCTTGTTTATTTATTTTATTCTGTACCCATACTGTATTATGAGTTATTTATCAGTTTTCTACCCTCATTCCCTCTCTTTTCAATTTATTCTAAAACCATTTTGTATCATCGTTGTGCTGTAGGATTTTCATCTCAAAATATATCTCTCTCTTTCTCAAGAAATTATCTTATTTTATTTATATGAATACCCAAACATATTTAGTTTATAGGGGTATTAATAATGACACAAAAATTATATATTTGATTTTGGAATTTACATACATGAAACCCTCATTATGTTTTCAGGTGTTATAAAAGACATAATGATCATGTTTTTAAGCACTTTTAAAACATCCTGATTTTGAAATGACACCCATTTATTTTATTCTATTGGGTTATTTATGAAATTTATGTTTATGATAATTGTGTCTAACATGAAAATAAATACATATTAAGGGTTCTCCCAGATATCTCTCCAATGCACTGGGTAAAGAAATTAATCTCTAAAGATGATAAGTTTCATGATACCTTAGTGAATAACCCTCGTAATTTTTATGACACCTTGGGGATGAACCTTGGTTATATGTTCATGAATGTATAAATTAAATTTTTTAGCCACATATTCAAGTTATTATTCATTTTATTTTTATAAAAATATGCCTCTTCTTCTATTGCTCATGTCTTTATGTTTTTCATCAAGTTCTTATTGATATCACAAGTAAATTGATTTCCTTGATTTCCTTACTGGGCCTTCTGCTCACCCTTTCCTTTGATGTATGTCTCAAGGTTATGAGATGCAATAATTTCTTTTATAATGAACCTATGATGAATTCTTACAAGTGTATTAGAATAATTTTTTTATGTTTTCATGTATATTTTTCCTGATTTCAAAGACACTAGACTTTAAAGATCCTTTATTTGTAAAATGTAATGAAAAGTTATGTAATAAAAAGGCGGGTTGCTATATGAAATGAATGTCATTATGGTATCTCATGCTCAATATATATTTTATTAATACTTGAACCACATATATCTAATATTAATAATTAATTATTACTATAAAATATAAGACTTATGTAATACCAATTTGTGGAAGAATAATTCTTAGTCATGTAAAAATAAAAGTGACTATAAAGTATATACCCATAAGAGTGTTTAGACTCGTAAGAGATAAAACATTTAGGTATTTTAAATCATATTTTTATTATATTTTAACCAAAATAAACCTTTAGAGATTAAAGGTTACAAATCCACAAAAACATCTATAATTTGTTTAGAAATATATGTATAGACTATTCAAATGAGAATCTTGAGGTTGATTCATACACTTCATGAGATTAATTTAAGAGTTTTTAGGTATTCAGAGTAGAGTAGTAAATTATCTTGGTAAAAAATATAATATCCTCTGAATGTTTAGTCAAATAATATATTAACCAAGCATTCATCAATAGTTTAAATTTTGGGTGGATATTTTCCTAAAGTCACATTACCTAATACATATCATAGTGATGATGTTATCAAAAGGTAGATTAATTATCAATCTTATATTTATTAAAAGTATTCTATAATTAATTTTAAAACATGTTTCAAAATTGTAAGTGTTAAAACCTAAACATATGATAACTACATTAACTAATGGATATCATAAAATTTATATCATTAAAGAAATCCATTATGTCATAGCTTCAAGTATTTTGATGAGAACCACTTGTTAAACCTGGTTTTAGCTATAAAATTACATTATGTAAACTCAAAGTGAATCTTAGTTAATTATATTAAAAGATACTTAGGATAAAAATATCCTTCATATATAAAGTTATTACTAAAGTGATAAACTATATTTTTATACGGTAGAAGAAATTACCTTTTGAGATAATGGGATAAAGTAGGACTTTAATGAATTCTAGGATCCAGATAAATTTGATTTGGTATAGGGACATTAACATTTAAAAAACATAGTGGGAGGAGTTGTTATAGAGAAACATACTGAATAGAAAAGTTAATACCAAAGTAGGTATTTTATACTTGACAAGTTATGTGATATATTATTCAATAAGAATAAATCCTAAAATGAAATAGTAAATGGAAACATGTTAAGATTAGAAAGTTCATATGAATTCAAAAGTTGATTTCATGTACCTAAATATAGTTCTATATTTTGGTGGTTTCTTTAGGTGTTACAAATTTTTTTGGGTATTCTAGAAGAAACTAGACATAGATAGTAAATTTGGCTCCAGTAAGGCATTATTGGTTATTTAAGTATTCCAGAAATGTCTATAAATGCCCAATGATGAAACATTTTCACCAATCATCTTGAAAAAATAAATTATAGTTAAAAATTTCATAGAAACCTTCTATGGTAATTAAATATGGTAAAGGGATATAAATATCACATTCCTAAATTTAAAACTTGTGTAAGATGCCTAAATAATGTAACCAAGAGGGTTGATGACACCATATAATTCCAATAAGGTATGAAAGTTACCAAAATACATTTATTGATTGTATCATGAATCATGATCATGGAATATTCATTTCGATGAAGTCATAAGGGATTTTGTTTTTATTAAGAATGAAAGTAAGTCATGTGGCTATAGGAGGTTTGTATGAATACAATCATTTTTCAAGAAAAATATGTTGATAACATATAGAAAATTGATTTTTAGTCATACATTTATTTAAGACTAAGAAAAATTATATTTCTCAAAGGATAACTTGAATTAGAAACCTAATATATAGGGAATAATATCTACCAAGATAATCTATAGGATTTATTAGATCAATTCAAAGTACATAAGCTGAAAAGTAATTAAAAAAATACAATATGGGACAATTCAAGGATAGAATATTTACTAATGTTTCATGGCATAAATATCTCCAAGATGATGTGTTAAATCACAGAAGGAGACTATTATGTACAGAATTACATATGATTAAATGATTAGGATATATTATATATTCAATGATATGTACTGATATTTGACATTTATTATGTATAAATCATATTTGGAAAATATCAAACAGATCCAATATAAATATATTAGGTAGTATGTATAACTATTTAATAGTAATTTAGAAAGTATAATGGATGAGTTCCTAGTATTTAGGGAAGTAGGAATACAAGTTATCAAGGGGAAACATAACTAGTTTTCCTTTAGATAAATTTAATCCAGTATCATGGATAGACTTAATTAAAAAAAATAAGATTATCAAATCTAGTTGTATCCATAACTATAAAGATAAAGTTCGTTGTATATTTTTATGCAACTTAAGAATCATATTAGTAATGATTTTCTATAAATTTAGGAATTATACCAAGATAGAAGAGTATTATCATAATATATATTATTGTATACTTATAAATATGGTATTAACCAACATTAAAGGTTTATGATAAATAAAGAGAGGTATGTAATCCATGATATCACCTCTTGAGGGATTTTCTAAAAGGATTGAAGTCAGAATAAGTAAAATGGTCACAATAAAATGTTGTAGGCCCAACAGCTATAGTAATACCTCCACAAAAAAAAATTTATCATGTGGTAGATAATATTTTTTTAGTTATAAGTTAGATATATTTCATATTTTATTATATTGAATTTTGTTCCCTAAAACCAACTATATTTTTAATTTCTATAACACCTAATCCTAAATTATAATAAGCTTTTATTTCTGAAGAAACAATATCACAATGCACCTAGATTATTCAAAAATGTGATTAAAACCAAAATTAAAATTTTTTATAAATTTAATGTGATAAAATTAATTTCATATTTGAATTAAATATGTCAAAATTATCTTACGGTGTATTTTTATATTCTTTCAAATGAGTTGGTTTTTGGTTGAATAGATAAAATAATGATTTTTTAAGAAACTAACACTTTTATGACATTATAATGATGGAATAATAACTTAAAAATAGTAAGAAACATTTTTCAAAGAAAAAATATATATTTAATAAGTAATGTAATTCACATAAAAATATAATGTTTAACATATAAATATAGTATTAATATTTTTGAAATCTAAGTAATTGTTTTTCTCAAATATAAATTTTTTAGCTCTTCTCTATTAATAATGTATATACAATATTCCTTTTAGTTTTGGTTTGGTATAAAATAAAAATAAAAATAATTTTATTTAAAATAATCTAATTAATTATATTGGAATCATTATTATACTCTATATTTCTATAAAATTATTTTTTATACTTAAAATATACATTTTTCTAAAAATTGTTTTTGTTGCGTTTTACGCACTTATATTAAAATCAATTTCCAAAAATTATAAATAATTAATCCTTTAAAATGGATTAAATATTATTAATCATCTTCATTAATATTTTTTAATATGTTTCACTTTATTTTTAGTCATAATTAATAGTAAAAACATTAAAAATATGTTACCATGGTTATGGTTAAAACTGGTTAACAGGGGGGTTTAACTAAGGGATAAGAGTAAAAATTTCACTTAAACTTATATATATATATTAATTTTTGTTGATATTAAAACATTATATTATCCTATATTTTAATTTATAACCATTTAGTTCCACTTTCACGAGAAAAAGACTTTATATTATTTAAATCTTTTATGTGATTCCATGTGAGTCCCTCCCCTCCCTTATAAAAGGGAACCTCTTATACTCCCTTATTCAAAAAATTTGAGAACTATACATCAGATAATACCTTACAAAAAACCTTTAATACTCCTCCCCTTTATTATTGAGATTATTTTCATCTCATAATTCTATATTAATAAGGCTTAAGGTGTAATCTAAATGAGGTCTATCAAAGAAGAGGTAAACGTATTTACAAACTCTTTAAAAGTTAATTTCCTCTTTTACTTATACTAAATATATTATATCCATAATAAAAATATTAATTAATGTTTATATATGATATTTAGGAAATAAGTATTCTTCTATAATTATAATATCTTATTTAACATCTTACCTTTCGACCAGTTGAAAAATGATAACATCACTCAAGTGTACATGTGGGCTACCACCTCCACGGAGTGATGTGGTTCATTTATAATTTTACCAAATTATATATGATTATAAATATCTATATAATTAAAATATATTATTTTTATATCAATTTTAATATTCTATATATTATGTAACCATTATTGGGATGAAAGGGTCATAACCACTAAATCAAAACATGCATGACAAATGAAGCTGTTAACACCTGAAATGATGATGATACTGAAAGATTGGTATTGAAATAGTGATAATATTTTATAAGAAAATAATTTATGGTACTATAATGATGAATAATATTTTTGATTATAGTTATAATAAATTTAAAATTTATTATATAGGAGGTTGAAATCACTTACGAATAAAGTTGGACAAAAGGTTAGGGTTTATTTAATAATCTCATCCTTATTCAAGATTGTTTATGTTTAAGTTTATATTGGGTTAATTATATTATATTTCTAACTTAAACCCAATATATTTTCTTATTATATGGTTATATATAAAAATTATAAGTTTTTATTTCATTTTTTACTATCTGAGTACACAAAATTATGAAATAATGTTTTTAATGAAAACTGAATTTTTTTTTATATTTGGTTGGGAATTTTTTCTTCCATATACATATTTTATTTAAAATATATAAAAAATTATAATTCTTTGACAATTGATTAAATTTATTTTTACCCATGTTTGAATATCGGTAAAAAATTAAAAGGAATCTAATTATCATTTTACAAACAAGGCACTTTTTACTAAAGGTATGGATGAAATATTTGTTTTAACTTTTACTGCACAGACAATTTTTCCTTCCATTATGACTATTATTAGCCTTGAATATTACTTTACAAGTTTCTATTATTCTTTTAAAAGAAAATGGTTTTCTTAATATTCGGGAAATTTTTTTATTTTAAATAAGTGATTTCAAAATGAAATGGGTATTTTATTTAAGAAATGATCAATTGATCTTTTATAGGTATTTAAATATATGTTAACATACATTGATGAATCTTATGCTTTACTAGGGATATAACCTAATTATATCATCCCCCATATCACTCTTCATGGATTATCATAATTTTATTCTATTTATTTATTAGGGGAAATATAAATATTTTGTATGATATTTTTTCAATAAAAATGTTTATATTGATTATGTATTTAATTATTATTAATTTATTTCATATGACGAATGCATTAGACATATTAAGTTATGAGAATATCCTATTATATCCCCTTGAATCGTTGATAGGTATCATGAGACAAACTATTTTAGGGATTTGGGGTTTGTATTACTTGTTTATCTAAGACATCATAGAATGAGGCCTCGGTGGTAAGATTATGATGTCCAATATTATACATTTTATCATTATGAAACTTATTTTTGTTATCTTTGTGACTATTTATGTTGTTATTTTATCCTTATATTTAGTCCCCTTTTTATAATATTAGTTATATTTCATATATTATCATTGTTTATATCTTCCATATAATTCATATTTATTTATCATATAATATCATCTATTGTACATTTTCCATTAATGAGAATCCTAGCACACCCTTGATTACGATTTCCATTCCCCAAGTAACCGATAATGAATTTATGAATGATTTTAGGGATATACTAAAATAAATGATAAATTTATCATGTTAATATTAAGTTTTATTTTTTGTTTTCAAATTTAATATGAGATTAATATATGTGTCTAGTCTCCCCGTACAACTAAACAATTTTAACCTTTAGGATAAAATATATGGCATCTTGTTCCAATGTAAAAAATTTACCAATGGCTCTAGGTTACTAGAGTTGGGGTGTTACACTTTTTATTACAATAATATTAATAAATATCTTATCACATTATGATTTTTCTTTTGTGTAGAATTAATGAGATAATGTCCTCTTAATATTTGTTATATAATAACGTTATAGTAGTTCCCCACTCTAATAATAACCTAGAGATGTTATGAACATATTCTTAAAATATATATCATATGGTCTATATAAAATCTACATGATGGAAAATAGATTATGTTTGAATATAATTTGATGGAATATCATAAGACATTGAGACTTCTTCTCATGAAGTTCTCACTTAGTAATATCTAATAAGTTATGTGAACACTCATCTATATAATGGCGTCAAAAAAAGAAAATTATTTTCATAATTCATTATAGAGGCTATCCAGGGTCATCTCACTTTAGGAGCTTCTCAATTTTCTCACTGACTTATTATAATTCACCTAAAAAATTTCTTTTTGTTGTTTTAAGTTTTTATAAAAGAAATGAGGTTTTGATTATTTTATAAAATAATGGAAATATGTATAGAATGAAAATTTAAATATTAATAACATTCAATAATAAACATAATGAATTAAGAAATAAAGAAATTGGTTTTAGGTTTTATTTTTCATTCTATCAATATTCTCCTTCATTTGTTTAATTTTACATTCATGATCCAATCACTAAATATCATGATGAATTACTATCCTTTTATTTAGAAATTTTGAAATCTCAAATTCCTTAAGCAATAAAAATTCAACATCTTCCTGTAATTAATTTTTATGAAACACTTTTTTCAAGTGTGTTCCATCTTCTAGGACCCGGCTCAATCGAATATTGTTTCATCCATTTTTTTTCTCAAATATGTTGTATAAAGATCTAATCAATGAATAGAGGGAAAATAAATAAAACAAAATAATATAAATATATTTGAGTTTCGTTTCATTGGGTACATTATCCACAACCATTAATGATAATCATATATACCAAAAACATAGAATAAACATTAATAAAGAACCCAATAACACCTTGACCTCCCTGAAGCCAAGCCTCGAGTCAGCCCCTCATTGTCCGGGAGAAGAAATCACTTGGTGGAATGGGAAAGAATAGAAGAAGAGAAAATAATAAAAATAAAAAGAATATAAGAGAGAGAGAGATAAATGGGGAGAGAATAAAATAAAATAAAATATAAAATATTCATAAGAATATAATAACACATAAAATAATAGAATAATAATTGTAGGATAATAAAGAGATAAATAATAATTAAAAAAATAAAAAGAATTAAAAGAATAAGAATAAGTAGAAGAAGATAAGAATGAGGATGAGATGGTTAGATCACTTAAAAGAATAATCATCCATGAAATTCTATTAATTTAAGAAAATTAAAATTACAATTAAAATAAAACTAAATAAAAAAATGGAATGAAAATAAATAAAAATGAAGAACAACATTGAACCTCCTCCCATAGGGAATTCTCCTCGTGGTCATTGTGAACTCCCTGGTGCAGCATATAGTGCCTCCTTTTATAAGTAGAGAGGTGCAATACTTTAGTCTTAACATTAATAGAAAAAATATCTTCTAGATAAAATCCTCATAGATCCACTGTGTCAAAATGGAAACACCCATGAGATTAGTGTGTTTGAATATTGATCATGGACTGAAATCCATGGTTGTTGTGTTTTTGTAAATCGTTCAAATCTTCTGCATGGGATTTGAGTGGGATTGACATGGAATCGATGTCTAGAATGGATGACCATAATAGTGGGGCATCAGCTTGGTAGGTGATTATGGTAGTGGAAAATTCTTCTTCCTTAACCCCTTTGTCCTTTTCATTAGATGGAGGGAGCTTGAAAGGTGATCATGGGGTTTGGTCAAGGGTCTGGAGATTATCCATCATGGTTTCAATGGCTCTGTAACTCAAGGGGAAGATCGTACAATGATCCCATGGTGGTTCTATAGTGATGTAGAGGAGGATGGGGTCATCGAATGTAGTGGATTGTAGTAAAGAGCGGCAATGCATGGCAGAGTAGTGTGTCCAAGTGAGGTTGAGCCACGAAATAGCGGGACGATGACATTTTAGTAAAAAAATGAACATTAAACCTATTAAATCTTTGTCCCACAACTAAACAGAGAGAGGAAGGTCCCCTCTATATATGTTAAGGTGTGGGAGAATCATCCAAAACTACCTCATGTGGTGGATCCGACTAGAAAACACACACAAGCCCGCTCCACACCAAACGTGGCCCATGTAGGCCTTTGGCCCACCCCTACTCCCTATGTACTTGAACCCCTACTGGCCACATAGGCATGGGATTGATTCCCCATTCACATTTTCAGTTGTTCCTTCCATTAGGCCTTCCCCTATGGCATTGCATATTCATTCGGTTATTGAGATATATAAGTGGTGTTCTCCTTAGGTTGAGAGCTGACGTCATAGGCAACCAATTTTTTACCAAAAACCAAAAAATAAAGTTAAAATAATAAAGTAAGATTCCATATTATATAAAATTAAATTACAAATTTTCAAAATTAGACATTTTCATTTCCTTCCAACCATTTCACTAACATATTCATATTTTCCCAAATTTTAGTAAAATAATGTATTATATGGTAATATTTATTGAAATATATCAAAAAAATAATTTAAAATTGATTAAAAATATGAATTTAATTTGTGTGTGTCAAATACCCTCAAACATAAACCATGCCTTTCCTCAAGAATTAAACCTCAACATGGAATTCCATGGGTCACCAATGCTACCTATATTAAAATTTAAATGCAATAAAATTAAACAATCAATTTCGAATAAAATTTTCAAATATCCACATAAAATATCAATTTTGTTTCTCAGTTTTTTTTAAAAAAATCAACCCAAGTATTTTAATTTTCCCTTAATAAAAAAATGGTGGAACTTCTTTAATTTATTCAAGATCATTTATTTATTATTGTTAAGAATTCCAAATCATGATCTACAACTATTTTGAACATTTTCTCTCATCCATAATGATACAATTCTGGTATATTTATAGTCATATCATGAGAACATTCTCTTTATCTATAGGCTTTTAAATGAACTACTTTCTCCACATTATAAAGAAAAAAGTCACATAAAATCATAAGGTATTTCATTTAAGTTTCATATGACTCTGTGGTTTACAGTTTGTATGAATTGATTTTTTTTAAAAATAAGGGTCAAAGAGGAGGATTGTCTCGTATGTATAAAGCATTATATCATAATTTAAAGTGTTCAACCAAATTTTCCCCTTCAAGTTGTAATAACTCCAACTTCCCCCAAAACTCAAAGTAAAGGTCCTGACCAAAATAAATAATAATGAATGATTTGTGCCCCTTGAATTTTTAACTACATGTATACCCCTTTTTTCAAATGACTTTTTTAATTTTATTTTTTTCAAAATTTATTCTTTTAATAAATCTATCATCCACCACCTAACCATATATGATAAAAATCATCAATCTAGTGATGGTGATTTTTTATTATTCTAAGTCATAACCCATTTCTATTTTTTTCATTTCTTTCAAGAAGGAAAAAAGGTGAAAGTACAATGTATGAGTAAAATAAACTTTCTCATAGACCAAATTAGAACCCTAACACTTTTACCTTATAATTATTTCATCCCTTTATTTATGAATCCTTTTACCCCCACACTTAAAATTTAAAATATCATGCAATTACTAAGAGTGCGGTATGAATGGGAAAAATGGATTGAAACATGGGTCATTACTAACGAGGTCATTAATGGTCTATATAGGTTAATAAATATTTATGTAAAGGTGCCCATTAAGGATAAATGTTTTTCAAAATATGCATCAATCATTTTAAATGTGTTTTTTCACAGTCATATCTTTTACAAGTTCAAAGTCATGTTACATCAAGTGGCATATCCCAGGATCACTCATGAAATATGACCAAGATAAAAGGGGAAGTAATTGGTCTAGAAATACTGTTGGGAATTGGAAATTTGATAATGAACAAACACTTAAGGGATTTATAATAATAACAAATAAATTCACATAAATTTCAGAAATTCAAATTGTGAAAAAATATTGGGAAATTTCATTTACATAAATCAATTAGTTCCCTCAAATCATGAGTCCTCATTTAAATATCCATGTTTAACTTTAAGCATCCAATTATCAATTTTACTAATTCAATTTAATTAATTTTTAAATCTAAATCAAGGAATCACAATATTCCTTAGACACTCATGTCTCCTAGAAAAGTCAAGTAAACCATAAATCTAAGAATGGGCATGCCATTTCCAATATAAAGCTCAAAATAAGTTTTTAGACAAAAATTTAGAGAGTTTAAAAGATAAACATAAAATTTAACTGCCTTTCCCCTGAATCTTAGTATTATTACCTCTTTTATTTTTTCGGACTTCCTTGTATCATCATGAACTTAAAAAAAATTACTCATTTAAGGATAAGGATCATTTCATTTAAGATCAAAATAGCAGAGGGAGTGGGTTTTAGGATGGACTAATCCAAAAAATGAAATTTAAAATACTAGAAAGAAAGTAATGATAAGTCTTGGTATGACCCCCCAAGTGGGAATTTTATTTTTAAATCCTCTAGCGGGTAGTACCGGTGGTTATCTAAAGTCTAATGGTGGATGGAGCTTTTTAGACTTGAACAACTACATGTGGATTTTCCCATCTTTTTCTTCTTTGTTGGGGCTGAGGAATGATACATGGATAGAGTATACCCAATTAATCTCCTTCACAATTAGGTATATCTTGAATAGTAGGGTTACTATGAGGTATGGGTAATACTCTTCCTTGGTTTCCACTTCTGCAACCTTCTATTCATTTTCCATTCTTGTCTTAATATGGGATACATGAATTGTAATTTAAAAAGTAGGGTTAGAATTTATTTTTAATTTGATAGAATGTATATAATAATTCCCCCTTTCCCTATGAATATCCTATATCTTGATTTATTTATACTTAGAAACTTCTACTTTTTCATGGGCCTCCTCCAATACATGTACATTAAAACCAGGTGTCTCTATGTGTTCCTAAACAGGTACAAGTCCAGTTTCTTCATCTTCCTCTAAGGAATAGAAAAAGAATGATGGAATCTGATAATTCATACCAGTGGTAATTAATAATAAATTAATATTGAATAAAATTAAATTAAATTAAGTTTTAGATAAGATCAACTCTGTTAAATAGTTCAGATTTAATCTCTTCTTCAATGGTGGGTGCCTCTTGGAGTTGGAAGGTGGAAAGTGTAGGTAGGTAATCTAGATCCTTAGTATTTTATTAAAATTACACCTCTTGGGTGGTGTAATCCTCTTTTATGGCTAGAGTGACATTAAATGGTAATAGATATTTTACATTTTATTGATCATTTCGATCAAGTTTTACCTCATAATCAATCAAGAATTCATCTAGATCTTGTTTATCTCCCATATTTAGCTCAACAGGAAAGTCTTCCACGTTCTTAATCCACTCTAGCTCATCATGGTCATCTTGGATTTGGTTCTTCAAATGTTTGGGCTTGGGATACTCATGATGAATTGCCTCAACTTATTGTATTTCCTTGGGGATATTGGTTAAAACCAATAACACTTCCATCTTGGCCTCGAGTCATTGAAAATCTGCCTTGACTTGAATGATCATGATCACTAGTTCTCAAAGTGAGATACCCATGTAATTACTATTCACCATATGTTTAGATAGATCAATTAGTTCCTTAAATTTTTAAGAGGTCTTATATATCAATTTAAACCACAAGATCATTCACCTAAGAGTTATTGTCCCATGTATTGAAAAAACTATCATTTGAAAAAATCATGGAAAACTAATTTTTTATGATTTTTTTAAATAATAACAATGAAAATCTATCTAAAAATTGAAAATAGGAAAAGATAAAAAATTAATTATTAGATCCCCATAAACAGTTCTTGTTTTGAATGAACGCTTCTAGTAGGGCATGAAAAAAGAATATTATTTTTCTAATGAAGCACAAAGGTTGACCTAGGTCATCTCACTTGAGAAGCTTCTCAGTCTGTTCACCTACTTATTCTAATTAAAGTAAACTATTTTTTTGTTATTTTTAGATTTTATTAAAGAAATGAGAATTTTATTATTTTATAAAATAGTAAAAAGATGTTCAGAATGAAAAATTAAAATCACACAAACATGAAATACTAATCATAATGAGTTAAGAGAGAACCTAGTTTTAGGTTTGGTTTTGGGTTGCATCATTATTCTCCTTTATTTGTTTAATTTCAGTTTGATAATCCAATCATGAAATATCATCATGAATTACAATCCTTTTATTTAGAAATTTTATA
This sequence comes from Viscum album, assembly GCA_963277665.1. Taxonomy (NCBI): domain Eukaryota; kingdom Viridiplantae; phylum Streptophyta; class Magnoliopsida; order Santalales; family Viscaceae; genus Viscum; species Viscum album. Next base: position 363,543,544 of record OY728162.1, on the reverse strand, counting down.
ATATTGAATTCCTTAATATATATAAATTTCACCTCCTCCTATAAGTAAGGTGGATAACACGCCATGGTCAAGGGTTTCCCATCTTCCAATACCTAGCTCAATCAAACGTCATTTCAACCAAATATTATCTGATCTCCATCATATGAAGAGATAACCAATGAAGAGAGGGAAAATAAAAAAATAGAAATAGATTTTATTTACATGTCATGGGGGACATTCACCACAACCTTACATGCCACTCATATCTACCAAAAATATGGAATAAAATTTAAGAAAGAATTCAAGAACACCCTGACCTACCCCGGGCCAAGCCTTAGGTCAGCCCATCATTGTTGAGGGTAAGAGATCACTTAGTATAATATGAAAGAAGAGAATAAGATAAAAGAATAAAAATAAAAAAGAATAAAATATACATAACAGAATAGAGAGATAAATGGAGAGAGAATGAAATAAAATAAAATAGAAAATAAGACTAAGAAAGTAATAACACATAAAATGATAGAGTAATAATTATAAAATAAGAGAGATAGAAAGAGAAATAATAATAAAAATAAGAAATAAATTAATAGAATAACAAGAGTAGAAGAAGGAGAATGAGATAAGAGGAACACTTGAATGAATAATCATGCGTGAAATTCTATTAATTTATGAAAATTACAATTACAGTTAAAATAAAAATAAAACAAAAAAATGAAATGAAAATAAACTAAACTAAAAAGAAATAAAAAATTTGGAATCCTCCCATGGAGAATTCTCCATTCAATCGATGTGAATGCCTCAATTAAATGGTTAGTTCCTCCTTTTATAGGGAGGGAGGTGTGATACTTCAGTCTTCAAAGTAATAAACAAGATCTTATAAATCAAATCACCAGAGTCCCACTGTGTTAAAATGGAAACACCTCTGAGATTTGGCTATTTGAATATTAGGAATGGACTAAAATCCATGTGTGTAGAGGCTTTTCATGTTGTGCATGGAATTTTCATGGGATTTAAGTGGCCTCGACATGACATTATTGCATGGAATGGTTAAGCATGGTGGTTTGGTAGTCTGTTGGTAGTTGATCATGGTAGTGGTGACCTCCTCTTCCTCAATAGCTCCAGCCTTCAAAGTGGATAGAGTGAGCTTTACATGTTATCATGGGGTTTATTTGAGGGTATGGATATCATCGATGGTGCTGGAAACGACTATGTATCTCAAGGTGGACCTCATATAGTGCTCCCATGGTGGTTTTCCAGTGATGCAAAGGCAGTTGGGATCATTGAATGTGGTGGTTGACAGCAGAAATTGGTGGTTTTTGATAGAGCAGGGTGTTCGAGTGAGGCTAACACGTGAAATAGTGGGATAGAGGCAGTTTAATAAAAAATTAATAGTTACCTACTTAAATCTTTGTCCCACATTGAAATAGTGAGAGTAAGGGCCCATTTATATAAGTTAAGGTGTAGGCTCCCCACCCAAAACTTCCTTCTATAAGGATGGTCTCCCAAAATGCACCACAAACACACCCTAGCTACACCACACATATCCCATACGGGCCTTTGCCAACCCCAACTCCCTGCGGTCTTGATCCCCCACAGAACACACATGGATTAGATTTATGACCCTAGCACACTTCTGGATCTTATGGTCGGGTGACCTTCCCCTATGTATTTTCATGGGCGCCCATCTCTTAAGATGGCTAAGTGGCATTCTCCTTGGGTTGAGGGATTCCTTGGTAGGAAACTATTTTTTTACCAAACACTTGAAAATAATGTTCAAATAATAATGTAATCTTCAATATTATAAACAATTAAATTTAAAACTTTACAAATCAATCATTTTCATTTATTTCAAACCATTTTTGTTCCATATTTATATTTTCCAAAATTTATGTAAAATAATGTATTATATGCGAATATCCATTTAAATCTATCAAAAAATCATTGAAATTTGATTAAAAATATGCAAGGAATTTATGTCTGTTGGGATATTATAATTACAGGCCAGTAAATTGGAATTCCACAGGTTCATGTGTCACTGGATCATCCTATATTAAAATGTGTGTATTACCCCTTATAATTTTTATTATTATTAATTTATATCAGGAATTTCATACTTTCATGTATGAATAAAATTTTTGATGAAATACGCTCATGGAGAAGTGGAATAAATTGGTGAATCATAAGTGATATGACATTAATTGAATAAGTCAATAAAAAAATTCTTACCATCTGAGTTAATGGAAGAATATATCTTTGTACCTTTGATTAAAATAGAATTACCTAATTAAATCCATGGAGATAGTTGTTCATCAATGAGTTTATTTTAGAGAGTCAAATAAATATGAATCAATAATATTGGATGATGACATAAGTATGTATCATGTTTAATGAGATATCATGAAAAATGGATTTTATTACATAGTATCATTCATAGGAAGGTTATTGTAACTGCATCATTATCTTATTTATTTATGCGTTCCTTGACGCATTATTAGACAATGATCTTAAACATTAGGCAGGTCCACCTAACACAACTAAGAAAGAGGCTTAGAGGGTCACACACTCAGTGCATCCATATTATCATTATATTTTATCATAAATATAACATTAGAAATAACTATTTTTCATGATTTATATAATAATAATTATTCAGGTGTTTTTAATCTCATAAATTGAATCTCTAGATATTCGAGTATAGAACATGTGTGGTAAATTGTATCTCTTATTTTTCATTTAAATGGTAATAAATAAATATGTATTTTCTCACCAGTTTAGTGAATAGATTAATACAAATATTTATCTAGTTATGTCAATATTAAAATAAATATTTATTCATGTGTTTTGTGAATAAAGTATTTATTTATTTGTTAAATAAATTTTTTTAATTTATTTAAATATTTATTCATTCTATCATTGATAAAAAATTTGATGAAGATTGATGGGATGTGTTAAGGGCCCAATATAAATAATATATTATATTTAATAACTTTTAAATAAAAAATTATTTATTTATTTGAAATATTATATATAAATATGCATATATTTAGCGACATAATAATAATGATATTGCTATTATAAGACAATGGGAATAACATAGAAATAATATTTGATAAAGGTTCTTAGTATAATTATTAAATATTAACCTTAAGTATATATTCTAATTTAAATATTTTTAGAGAATTAAATTTTCTTTAAAAAATGGTGAGACTTTATAAATTCTCTCAATCCCAATAGATAATATCCACCTACCTCCCTCTCAGTATGAATAGAGGATAATAGAAACCTCTCATTTTGATCAATGATGAATGAAGCTAATCACTAGATTCCTCTTTAATAACATTGGGAATTCTAAGAACATTATTTGAAGATTCATGGAGAAAATGTGAATAATACTAAAGGAATTTGAATTTGAATTCTCAACCATAATGATAACATAAAAATAGCAGCATTGTAATTGGTCATAAAAAATTATCATAGTCGAGGTAATTCTTATTTTAAAATAGTTGTAAATTAAATGTGAACAATTCTGTCTAGAATATTTTTGGGTTTCCTTCATTTATTTATTTGGAAATTATACATTGGAATCGAGGAAAAACTATTGTTTTTTATAGGACAACTGATTCCACTATTCCCCAAAACTTTTAGGACTTAGGACTCCACCACATAAAACTTCTACTCATGGCATAGTATAATGTGTAAGTGCAAGAACTATTTCTGGAAGTTATCACCAATCAATAAATTATCTTTATCAAAGATGGACCAAAGGGATAGTGAATCGGTTAAATGGCATTCCATTTTCTATAATAAATAGAAGAAAATATTTATTATTTTATCTTGAGTACTAGTTATGATGTAATAAATTGATTTTATTAGTCTCCTGCTATGTTTTCAAATCCTAACATCTCTCATTGTTGAATTCAGAATATCCCATCACTCGAATATTCTATTGGTAAGGATCTATATTCCCTTTCTTATAACTCAAACTATGGCCATGAAAATTACTTGAAGGTATTTATTTAGGCTTTACTTTCCATATTCATTAATTCATGCCTCCTTGATCTATTGAGTGGACTCACTAATATTAAAATCTTATACCCATATTTCTTCAACACCTTCCTCCAAATCATGTTATTTAGACTATGTTCATTACCCTTAATAACAATTTGGTTAACTATAATGATTATATTTTTTAGGATTATCCAAAAATTGAATGTGTATGTGGCTATTTTCTGGTCAACACTTAAACTATGGTTGTATCTAAACACAGAAAATAGAAGGAATTTTTCTAACTTGATATTTTTATTTATGGATTTTTATTTAACATATGAAAAAATATTATTTATTTTATTCTTCACATACTTATTAATATCGTGTGAAGTTTATATAATTAATTAACTATTTAAGATAATATAATTTACATATAATAACCTTATTTTATTTTATCTTTGAATTCTTGTTAATTTTTTTACTTGATGTGATTGCATTTGATCCTCAAAATAAATCATTCATTTCATAAATAAATAAATAACCATGTACTGAAAAAATAAAATAAATATGTGATATTATCATGATCTTTTATCTACCTTGAACACATCCGTGGATTGAGCTACAATATCTCTCTATACTCTTATGCATCTCCTTGGTTATATAAAACATAGTATTGGTTCTAAACCATCTCTTCTCATTAGGAGCTCCATCCGTTACATATATTTACTGACTCATATATGAGAGGAGATGGAGGTTTAGGGTTACATAAAATAAACCTTGGACACACAAGCCCATACATAATAAAGAGGGGATGGTTCCTAGGTCATCATATTTAATTTAATGACAAATTATCACATAAAACCATACAATAAATAATTAAATTAAATAAATAAATCTGACACATACAATGGTATATCAATCTCATGATCAGTCACAACATGAACTAGATACACATTTAGAATTACTTGTAATCATTTAAATTTGTTTTAATTAAAATAAATTTACTATAATTAATTAATTAATTAATTCTCGATCTTAATATTAAGCCCACAAAATATGAGATATGATAAGATTCTCATATTTTATTTTATTTAAGAAAATAATATAAATCATTTTTAATTTTAAAATAATTATTTACATGTAATGTATTGAGGAGGACACATGGTGTGTCCTTTCTAAATCAAATTAAATCATTTTCTAGAATTTAAAACATAAATGGAATTTACTCTAGAGGCAAGACTTTGTGTACCTTTTTGTGATAAATTAAATTTATTTATGGAATTTAATACATACACGGTGTGTACTATCACTCGACATATTGTTTGACTTAGGTAGTGTATGGTCTATATCGTGTACTATGTACTTACATATCATATATTCCTACACAATATTTCATGATATACATGATGTGTAGTTATGTGGGCCACGTCGCATAGTTTTAATGATGTGAATGATACAACAACATTCCATAAACATACATGGAATGTACCGCTAGATATGAGTGTAAAGTACAGGACATGTATGATAAATGTTTCATGTCACGTAGTTGTATAATTTACATAGATAATAATTATTAGGCATCTATATCCACATGAAACATCAAAAATCACTCGATGTGTATCTGATGTGGAAGGACCCATTTCACATGGTGTGTAAATCTAGCTACACATCGTATAGTTTGTCTCATGGTCAAAATAGTGTTTTGACCCATATGAAACACCTAAAATTTCTCAACATGTACTTGGTGTAGAATGATACCTATCATAAAAATTGTATAGCCATCTACATGCTATTTTATTTTTGTATCACTTATATTACCCCATGTGTTGACCCACACAATGTTCTTAAAGTATCAACGTCTATCTTTCATGATTTTTTATGTGTTACATGGAATATATAGCCATATAATCATCATGTAATCCACATATGACTACATCACTCAACTATTAGTTAGTATATGACAAGTAATGAAGTTTTCCAGTTTACCTCCTGACCTATCATAATTTATGTGGTTTTAAAACTGTTTGGGGTAATATGGAATTAACACTAGTTATACACCATGTAATCCCTTTCTAATTGTTTCCAAGGTTGGCAATCAATATGCGATGTGTAATAACACTACATACTAATCTAGATGATGTGTTGTGATTTTAGTGGTGTGGTTATTCTGTGGTTGAAAATGGGTACATTACTTGTAATTTCTATTTTTCATAAGATATAACAAAAAAAATTAAACATAGTTGATGCAATAAATAAACCCAGACAAATATCAACACGCATACTTTAAATAAAGAATCTAGTGTACCTTATACCATATATAGACATTAGATTTGTCTTCATCCATTCCTAATAAAGATCATAGTATAGGTAAAAAAATAAATCACTCTTTAAGAGGTATCTAGATGTTGATGAATCTCTCAATGGTCAAATTAGATCCTTCTACCCTCTATAGCATGTCGGTGTCTCGTGATATAAAGGAGGAATGAGAAGAGTGTTGTGGATAGGAGATACCCATCCAAGGATCAAACAGATTTGCACACACACTATCTCATGGTTAATGAACCTTTATAAATCCATTATGTACACTCCTTGAGAGGTTATAAATGTAATCATGTGTTATAATTCATGAGTAAATTACTCAGTAAGTTCCTATAACCCTTTTATGAATTCAATGAACTCCCTTCCATTTTATCTTATGAAATGACTATTCTATAATAGTTACTGTGTAAGATCACTCATAATTTGACATTTAACATTAAACAAGTATAAAAATAAAAGGAAGAGTTATTTATAATTTCTTTATGATAAAACCAGTCATACAATACCAATTTAATGGTAATTAGTAAAAACATTCCTTACAATATCCCTCTATTATAGGATATGATATAACCATAATGCATCATATATATATGGGATTTAGGGAATATCACCTTAAATATCCCACTTAAACTAAATCCTTATGGACTTTTTGTAACTTCACTTTTTAACATATCAAATATGATAAATTATGAAATCCTGTCTAAAAATATTTTGGATGTATTTCAAAACACTTTTGGAAATTTAACATCAAAATCACCATGTATCACATAATATGAAATACCTTATGAATACACATACAAAACTCTTTTGTATTAACTATGAAAAACTTTTAGGGAAGCTATCTAATTTAAAACCAATACCCATTTAGTCAACCACAATGTGTAACCCCACGAACCTTTGTAGGGTTGACAAAAAATGTGAACCATTGAATCCATAAATTTAATCAAAGAGTTTCCTCTAGTAAATCATCAATGTTAGTCAAGCTACAATGGAATATAGAATTATCTCCACCAAACATATATATCTCCATACCCATATCCACTAGTTACATCACCTTATATCATAAATTCTAATATGTTACCTTTTTCTAATACATTGAGTGGCCATGAATGTATGGACCAGTGTTTTTTCGGGCTGTAATTTTGAGAAAAAAATGAATTTTTTCCTTCGGATGATGGAAAGAGGTAAAATAGTCTCTTTACTCTAGAAGATGATCTCAGATAATTTTTCTAATCACTCAATTGGTCCTGGAATATGGTTTTTACCCTAGGATATGATTTCGGTGGTTTTCAAAACTACTTTCCTTTTAGTGGAATAATTGATATTTAATATTTAATAAATTAAATATTAAATTATTCGAATAGGTTCGTTTGAAGATATATGTTGAATAGAGCATCAGATTGAGATTCTGTCACTTTTGTTGAGTCTAGAATGGGATGTTTTTCTTAGTTAGAGTGTAATCTCATTTTAGGTGTTGAGGCTATCCTCAACCCCTTTCTCTTTTCTTTTTCTTTTTATTTTCTTTTTTTATACTTTTCCTTCTCTCTCCTTTCATTCTTCCTCATGGATTCTCACGCACACCCTAGTAGCTTCCCCTTCAAACAACTGAGATATAGTATAGGTAGAGGTATAAAGAGGAAGTGGGGTGAGAGAGGTACCATCATTGAGCTCGAGATGCACTAAATCATCATGCGGAAACCATGGACCACAAAAATGGGTGAAGCATTGGCGGATTCCTCCAAAAGGCAGGTCATTTTCAAGTTTTGCCATAAATCCCTATATTTTATTCATTTCATGTTTAAATTCCCTTATATGATTTCTTATGTCCCCTTATGTCCTGATCTACTGGTTTTGGGGGGGAAATGAGGGTTTCTTGTGATTCAGAGGTTTTCTGTTTAGGAAAACCCATCAATGTGGCATGTGGTTTAGGGAGACATGCCATGTGTTCTTCCCATTTGGAGAAGGCAAATTTTTTGAAGTATACTCCATGTACTAAGGTGTATAAATTTTGTACTGGTACTCAGAAATGTAGTCGAGTGTCCATCTAGGCTACCCATGTAGGGGTACATGGCTTTGTAGAGTACACGGCGAGACCCACCATGTAGAAGTACACATCCAGTCCAAATACATTGCCAGACTATTCGTGGGATAGAATAAGGTACCCCATATAGGGTACACATCATGTACCCATCTTAAATGTCATGTACCTAGGAATTTAAATGCCAAGTCCAGCCAGAGTATACACACAGGTGGGGCTTTGGGAGTACACGCCATGTGCTCAAGACGGCATGTTGTTTACTACCCCTATTTCAACCCCTTTTTGGTTTTTCATATATTTCTTCTTAGGATTTATAATTGAAAAAGTTATTAGTACATTCTAAGAATATTTCCATGTAGAACACTATGGTATAACCCTGAAGGTATTTTAAGGACTCCTGGGTAGCATTTCAATTTTATCCATAAATAGAGGGGTTCTTCCACTCATAATAATTTTCAGTTGTCTCCTGAGAGTGATACCTTTTACCTAATATGATCAATAATATATCTATATAGTCTTATGTCCTTGTATCATTTCATTTGATGATTTATCCCTTGTGATATGTTCCCTTCTATCCTTTGAGTCCATGAGACTGTTTATTACTGAGGATCCCCTATAGGATTCCTCTGTTTACATTTTGACCGAGAAGATCTTGAGTATGATGACTCTACCTTCTTACTAGTTATAAAAGGACCCTTGCGGGTTACCTTCACTTTCATGTTGACCTATGGAATCCCTCATAGGATCCCTTTACCTGTATATCATTCTAAGGATCTCATGTAGGATGCATCTACCTTCTAGTATGGTTATGGAGGTTCTCCTGTAGGATGCCTTCACATAGGTGTTGTTATGAGGATCTTGTGTAGGATGCATCAGTCTTTCTTACCATTCAAAGAACCAACATAGGATTCTCAGCTAAGTATCCCAAGTAGTATGACTTCTCTTATGTGTATACCTCAAAGATACCAAGTAGGATGCCTCTTGTGGTTTGACTCTAGGGACTTAATGGGTGCCCTGATGTTTTGTTTGAACCTAATCTAGTATGTTGGTTTCGGGTAGATATGGTTGTAGGTGTCACTTTAGAACCCATACCAAACTTGAAATCCCTTGGGGTTGTGGAATTAGTGCTGGTTTTAGTATTTTTTCCACCCTCTCCCTTTTTTTACACTATCACATGTCTATTGTTGATGCAACAATGTTAGCCAATGGTTCTTCCAGGTTGGTGGTTGTTGAGCCTAATGTGAGGTGTCTTTCTTTCCCTTTGGGATTCCTATACATTCTTCCAAGGACCCGACTTCTAATACATGTTATTTATTATATTTATTGGTTTACCTAGAGTTAATACATGTGATTTTGTTGTTGAAGTGTACATTTTATTATTATATTATTTGGATTTCAATAGGTATTTCTTTGTATATGGTTGTTGAGCATACTATTATGATATACGAGCATGGAGTCCCATGTAATGATACTCGTGGATGATTCCTCTCACCTGAGTGACAAGGATGATCTCAATCTACTCTTTCAATATGTGATGAGGATGATTACACTCTCCTCGGTCTGATTATACTCATGGATGATTACATACTTCTGAGGGTTATGAAAGAATATGCTCTCCTAGATTGGCTACTTGACCATGGTGTTGAGAATGAATTCTCACATCATTGGATACCTATAATTATTATGCTCTTTTGGATGATAGATTTTATTTTTATCCCCCTTATTAGATACTCCAAGGGTGGGAATGGAATCTAACCAGGGAGTTCTCTTTATAGATCACCTAAGGGTTGGACCCTTAGGAATTATCTATGTTCTGAATGTCATGACCGCCTATAGACCAGAACCTAGGGATCATGATTTGGACTAGATTTACATTGAATGGGCATCATGGAATCTAGTTCAGTGACCATTTACTGGATATCCAGATGTACTTCCCTGGAATCCTTCTTTATAGTGATTGGAGGTGAGTATGGGTGAACCCAGGTGTAGGATGAATATCCCCATGGGGTGATGTATCTTTCTCAGAGATATTTTCGATTTTGGATGAAGTAGGTACATGTAAATTGGGATTAAGAACCAATATATTAATTTAAGGATACACAGCTTGATTGGTACAACATCCATCTCAATGACCTTTCATAGGTTATCCAAGTGATTGGGATTACGGACATAAAGATTTATTGCTGATTGGTTTCATGTTATTTCATTCACTTACTAATGAATATTCATATGTATGTTTGTATGTATAGGTATAGGATTATAAATTTATACACATATAAATATGGACATCCATGGTGGAACTTGCCCAGTTGACTGGGATTACAAACCCCGGGTTTGGGTGTGGTTTCATATTTATTGGGTTTACTTACCTTTTCAATTGTGTCTCATCTAGGATAAGCATGTCATTGTTTTTTATAAACTTTTGGAAGTATATTTTATAGTTTCATCATTAGGGTGGCCTATTTAAATTATTTCTCACCCCTTCACGTGCACCTCGGTGTACGTGTAGACCTTATATCTATATTTTAGGTTGAGTACATTGCATGATGGATAGGGATGAATCCTTGAGATGCATGTTCAAGCAGAGCTTCTTGTGTGAGTTCTTCTGATTAGGTTGGTGTAGTTTGAAAGTGTTTGGGGATTGGGTTGATTATTTTTCTTGGAGGTAGTAGAAGAGCCATGTACTTTTATTTCAGTTTCTTTTGTACTTTTTTATCTGTATGGTTAGATCAATGGGTGACCAGTATTTTATATATGGAATTGTTTTCAAGATTTTGTATCATTCTCATTTATTATTATATCATGTTCTATTTTAATTATCTACTGCTTCTTGAATTTTTTTTATTTAAAGTTCTGTATGATACTTAGCAATTTACACTATTTTATTACTCTGATATGGGGGTATAGTCTCCCCACTATTACACCCTAGGACCTCACTACTATTTGGAAGCCTCTGGTATATGAGGAGTTTCTCTTGGGGAACAGTAACCAACTGGCTCGGAGCAACATTTTAGTGGAATCTTGGTTGGGGCATTATAATGTGGTGTCAGATTTGTTCATTTCATTGGATTTACTATTTGGGATATGGTAGACTGGAGTATTAGGAATGTTTTGGAACCTGTGAGGGAGATTGTATTGGTTCATCGAGAACACTTGTTTCGATAATAATTCCTAGTTTGTAGGGGTATGGTACTACTGTTCTAATATGCGATGTTACAGTTGTGTATGATTTTCACCTTGAGTGGCGCACATGTTGTGTAGATGTGATGATTTAATATGGATATCTAGATCATGGGTATTGGAAAAAGAACAATGATGGATTTTGTCTCTTGGACATCAGTGGCATGATATGACTCATGCATCATATTTGTCACGTAGTATTCACATCATAGAGGACTTATAGTGAGAGTTTTTACTTACATAGGTCTGTCTAATTGGGCCTACTTATGTGTATATATTTCAGTCTAATGATAGGTTATGTGGATCTATGTTAAGGCATTGGTGTTGAGAATGATGACTCAGTCGTCATGCATGGGAGGTGCAGTGACCCTAATAGGTCAATATGGAACTTGATACCCTTATGTTTTACCCCTTGTCGGGTGTTTTTTCTTAGGTCACAATTATCTAGTCAGATCATTGAGTACGAAGCTAATGGATACTAGGACCTTTCCTGTGAACTGGACCTCCATGGGGTATTTTTGTATACGGATGTCGGTGAGTGTTAGTTCAATCTATTTTTATGCATTGGTATCATTACCATCATGGATCATCTCCATATGAGGATTCTCTATGTGTATAAATCCCTTTTAGGCTATGTTTCTAGTCTCGGACCACAAAGGTCATTCTGATCTTGACCTTCTTTAGAGAGGTTAGATATTTTGGGATAGGTGGTTAGACCATGTGACCCTATGTGAGAATTGTTTTTTAGGGCTAGCTGGGAGACCTAAAGACCCTTAGTTTTGACTCAGGCCCTTATAGGTAAAAATTTTTCTTTATTTTAGGGTATCCTACATGAGAGGTTTCACTATGTTTTCATATTCATTTCGAGGAAGTGATCTTGGTTTTACACTCATAGCGGTGGACTGTAGCAGCAACGGACTGTAGCGGGGCACTATTTTAGTACTGTAGTAGTAGTGGAACAATAGCAGTGGTGGCACTGTTGCGGTAGAGGGACTATAGCAGGTACTGTAGTGGTGGCGGTATTGTAGTAGGTACTGTAGCAGCGCGGGTACTATAGCAGTACTGTTCAACCAGGGGTCCTTTGGGCCAAAATGGGATTTCAAGCCTTTTATTCAGGCCACATGGCCTCGGGCCAATGGGCTATGTAATGGTTCTCCCTCTACCTAGTCTAAAGAGGTATTTTCTTTAATAATAAATTGAGGCATTGGCCCCAACCTTTAAAAAACACTCGTTTTGAAACTGATGCACAATAAGCGCTCAGGTTTTTCTTTATAGGCTTGTTGATGCCTTCAGGTTTTGAAAATTACCTTGGTCTCTTTGGTATCAAGACTGTATTTTAGAGGTAGGATTGTTTATGTGCATATCCTGGTCATCTGATGTTTACACTATTACTAATGTAGTTAGAACACAGGTATACTCTTATGACTGTAACGACACTGGGTGACGGGTGGTCATGGAATAAATCATGGCACGTTTGAGGTGCTTGATTTTGAAGACTAGTTATAAGGGAGATTCTAGATTAATATAACTAACATTCTGTGTAGCACGGTTAGATTAGACTTTTATGAATGACTCGTTGGAGTATGATTCGGTTGGTAAAGGTACACGTTGGATGCACATGGTACCATTTGAATCTTAATCAGTGAGTGGTCAGGTGCAAGATGAGGACTAATGTTTTCAATAAATGTTGTATTCTTAGTTTCCTAGGAGTTGTAGTGAAACAAATAATGTCCCTATGTGTTACAGGATACATCTAGAATGATTGGGTACTATGAGATGATTGGCCCATGGATGGACTTGGACACACATTTTTAGGATACTTGGTGCCAGGTGTTGTTCAAAGGTGGTTAGCCAATTTTTTCTGAGAACGTATCGGAGGGAGTTGTATACACATATCAATGGAATCTTGGTGTAATCTTTTTAGAGATGATCATTCTATCTCCTGAAATTATCTTGAGTACACTTATATAGAATCATTCCTAAACTAAGCTTCTTTTCTTTTAAAATTTCTTTCATGGTTTGGAAAAGGATCATGTTGAGGTTGTGCTTGAGGAGTTGTGTAAGGTAATCTATATTCTATGGAGTGCACAACTGGCTAATTGAGGGCATTGACCCTCATTTTCCATTTAAATTTGTAATTTTTTGGGGATTTTGAGCTTGGGTTTTGGTTTTGATATATAGATAAGGGTATTCCTATGGTAGGGAGTAATAGATCGGTTGTAGGTAAATGTATTCTGTGTAGGAGACACTTGTTAGGGCTATGAGACTAATTATTGGATAGTCCAAGTGGCTTGGTTGTGTAGATTCACAGGTTGATAGAATGGATTCAAGTCTTTCCACTAAAATTCTCAATAATGAGATGGCTTATGGTGGTGAGATTGTAAGGACTCGAGTTTTTTCGTACTGTAATTTTGAACAGAAATTTGAATTTTTTCCTCTAGGTCCTTGAAATGGGTAAAATGGTCTCTTCCACCTAGAAGATGATCTTGATAATTTTTTTAACCACTTAATTGTTATTTTAATGGGTTTTTACCCTATTATATTTGTTTTGTGGTCTTTCAATCTATTCAATTTTTAGAAAAAATAATTAATAATTGATATTTAATAAATTAAATATTAATTTATTTGTGCAGGTTTGTTTGGTGATATCTTTTGAAAGGAGAGTAAAATTGAGATTATGTCTCTTCTGTTGAGTATGAAATAGGTAGTTTTGGCTAGGTGGAGTGAAAACTCAATTTGGGTTCCAAGGAAAGCCCGGACCCCCTTTTTTCTTTTTCTTTTTCTTTTTCTTTTTATTTTCTTTTCTTATTTCTTTTTTTCCTTTTCTTTCCTTTCTTTCTTCCTCGTGGATTCTTGAATATGACTTGGATGCTTCCACTATTAAAGGACAAGATAAGGGATATTTATAGAAAGAAATATTAATATAGGGGTGAGATATAGGTTTCATCGGGGAGCTCAGGACATGTCGGATCGTCATGTGGCAACCATATATCGCGAAAACAGGTGAAACTTTAACATATTCTTCCCAATGGTAGGTCGTTTTAATGTTTTACCATAAATTCTTTTAGATTAGAAATTTTCAAGTTATAATAATCTTATATTCTTGATTATGTCACCTTGTGTCCTAATCTACCAATTTTGGGGTGAAAATAGGTGTTTCGAGGCGATTCGGAGGTTTTCTATTCGGGAAAACTCATCTACAGGGCATGTGATTCAGGGAGACATGTCATGTGGTCTTCCCATTTACTTCAGATTAATTTTTTTAGTACAAAACATAGAATAAGGTGTACATTTCATTTACTAGTACTCAACTATGTAGCTGAGTACTCATCCAGGCTACCCGTGTAGGGGTACATGGTCGTATAGAGTACACGGCCAGACCCCATGTGGGTCGCACACCATGTAGAAGTGCACAGCCAAGAAAAATACATGGTTATCTCATTCAAAGGAAATGAAAGGTACCCCGTGTAGGTTACACACTATATTCCCACATTACATGATTTGTACTTGGTCATTTACATGCAATGTTCAGACAGAGTACATACCCAAGTGGGGCTTTGAGAGTACACATCATGTGCTCTGGGTGACACATCATGTAATACACCTCTTTCAACCCTTTTAAGTTTTTTAATATCTTTTCACCCATGAATCTTAATTGTACCCATGAGTTTTCCATTATAAGTATATATTCATGTATAATTTGATGGTATAACCTTTGAGGTGTTTTATGGAATCCTATGTGGTGTTTTAGGATATTCCTTGAATCGACGGGTTCTTCCTTTGGTAATCATTTTTAATTGTCACCTAAGGGTCATACCGTTGGCCTGATATGATCCATGAAATTTATCTTTAGAATTATTTCTTTGTAGACTTTCCTTTTAGGATTTATTCCTTGAGATATGTAACCTTATGTCCTATGAGTCCATGAGACTAATTGTTACTGAGGATCCCCTGTAGGATCCCTCTGTTTATGTTTCAACCTAGATGACCATGAGTAGAATACTTATACCTTCTTATTGGTTATTGAAGGACCCCTATGGGTTTCTTTCTCTTTAATTTTGAACTCAGAAATCCATCTTAGTATCACTTTACCTATATATCATTTTTAGGATCCCATGTAGGATGTTTATTCCTTTTTATGCAGTTTTGAAGGGTCCCATGTAGGTTTCCTTCACCCAGGTGTTGTTTTGAGGATATTGTGAAGGATTCCTCGGTATTGATTACTGTTCGAGGATCCCACATAGGATTCCTCCTTACCTTTTCATCTAATGATCCCAAGTAGGATGAATTCACTTATGTGTAGTCCTTGGAGATCCCAAGTAGGATGCCTCTTATTATTTTACTTGAGGGACCTAGTGGGTACCCTGATGTTTGACCGACCCTAAGCTAGTACATCATGTTTGGGTATAGATGGTAGTGGTTGTCACCTTAGAACCCGTGATAAAATTGTATTCCCATGGGGATGTGGTGGTAGTGATGGGTTTATTTGTTAAACTACCCTCACTCTTATTTTACTCTATCACATGTTTATTGATAATGAAACAATGATAGTTGAAGGTGCTTCCTGGTTGGTGGTTGTTGACCCTGATGCAAGACGTTTTTCTTTCCCCTTGGGATTTCTAGACATTCTTCATGGGATATGGATTCTAATCCATTTTTTTATTATTTTTAATGGTATACCTATATGTACTCCCTAGGATTTGGATATTGAGCCGTAAATTTTATTATTATATTATTTGAATTTCTAGAGGTGGTTACTGGTATCTGGATGTTGAGCCTAAAATTATGATATACATGAGTGGCATCCATAGTAATGATACTCATGGATGATTTCTCTATCCCGAGTGACGTGGATGATCCCACTCTCATTTTTTTAATATGTGAGGAGGATTATTACTCACTCCTTTATCTAATTATACTCATTGATGATTATGTTCTTCCCAGGGATATGGATGATTACACTCTCCCTGATTGGTTACTTGAGTGTGGTGTTGAGTATGATGTCCCACATAATTGGATGCCTGGAATGATTATTCTCTTCCAGATGATAGCGATGATTCTTATCTACCTGATTAGAGACTCCAGGTGTGGGTATGGCATTAATTGGTGAGTTCTCCTTACATATCACCTAAGGGATAGACCCATGGGGATTATCCGTGTTCTGAATTTTAGTTCAGCCTATGGACTGAGACTTAGGGATCAGACTTTGGACTTGTTTTACATGTCATGGGAAGCATGGAGTCTATCATATTATCCATTTACTTGATGTATAGATTTACTTCCCAATAATCCTTCTTTAAAATGATTCGAGGTCAGTATGGGTGAACTCAGGTGTAAGACATGTATCCCTCTGTGGAAACATAGCTTACACTGAGATATTTATAGTATTGGTCAAAGAAGATACATGTCGATTATGATTACGAACCCAGAGATCAACTTAATGATACATTTCTTGAGTGGTATGACTTCCATATCAATTCCCTTGCACAGGATGTCCAATCAATTGGGATTATGGACCCAAGGATTCGCTGCTTATTTCTTTCATGTTATTTCATTCACTTACTCATGAATATTCATATTTATGTATATATGTATAGGTACTATACATGTATACACATATAGATATATACATCCATGGTGAAACTTTCCCAATTTACCAAGATTATGGAAATGGGGTTTGATTGTGGTTTCATATTTATTGGATTTACTTACCTTTTTAGTTTTGTATTAGCTAGGATGAGAATATTATTGCTTTCTCATACACTTTTGGTAGCATATTTTGTAGGTTCATCCTCTGGGTTTCCAACTGAGATTATTTCTATGCCATGTACGTAAACATCAGTGTACGTGTAGACTTTATGTATTCTTTTTAGGTTGATCATGGCTATATGATGGATAGGGATAAGGCCTTGAGTAGCATGTTTGAGTGGAGCTACTCATTTTGGTTCTTATGATCAGGTTGGTGCAATTCGGCAGTGTCAGGAGATTGGGTATGTAGTCTAGTTTGTATAGTTGTAGAAACCTATACTTTTATTTCAGTTTCTAATGTACTCATGTATCTGTATGGCCGTCTTAGCGGGGGACCAATGTTTTATGTATGGAATACCTGTTCGTGATATTGTAGCATTTTCATTTATTAATACAACATGTTCTATTTCAGTAATATACTAATTTTGCACTCATTTTATTTACTGTTGTGTATGATACATAGTTGTTTTAAGTATTTTCTTACTCTAATATGAGGGAATAGTCTAACAATATGACACCCTAGGCCCTCGCTTCTAGTCTCCAACATCTAGTGTATGGGGAGGCGTGCTTAAGGCCTAGTTACCAACCAGCTCGAAGCAATATTTAAGTGGAATCCAAGTCAGGGCATTACAATGAGATATAATGTATGTAAATCCCATATTTCTAACTCACACATTATAGAATCTCTATGTTTAGACTAACCAAGTATATGAATAAATCACATGTTATTTTCTTTTATAAATGATCACATCACATGTCTCTCACCCGAACAGATAAGAACATCATATCAACTATCTATTTGTGAATGTGCAATCCAAGTTCTACCTCAATCGAGGGCCCAAAATTCATACTCATCATATGAGAGGATAAATATCATCTTAGTTTATCTCCACCCAATGATATGATTAGAATCATACCCAACCACTCCCTAATTAGCTAATCCTCGAAAATTGGGTAATAAAGGTATCAAAGTATGAAGGTTCTCATGGTAGGTATATTTCTATCCTCAAATAATAGGGACTCAAAATATGATCCATTCACCCCAAGTATACCAAATACATAAGGTATGACACTCCATGTGGTATACTTAGTAGGTCATCTACTACATAAAACTCATTTTGTGCCTCAGGAGAATATTTTATATCTTGATACAACAATACCACTCACACTAAACGTAAAATTTATTCATGACATATAGAATTCCATGATGATCATAATTTAGGGATAACTCAAATTTATGCTTTTGAAATTATCAATGTACTTGTGTAGTCTCCTGAGAGGGGGTGAATCAGGAGTGATTGACTTTTTAACGGATTATTACACTTAAAATTTGTATCCTTTTAAACCCCACTCTCAATATATAAACCCATATTACCCATTAGGATATGAATATAACCATTTATATTTTATACAACATTCAATAACCACATGAAATAATTAATCTAAAGTAGAGATAATCACATGATGCTTTTTCAAGGTTTGATCCTAATGTGGAAAACTTATTCCTTGTTGTGTTTTTTTAATATCCTAATATATGGATTCTCTACTATATAACACAGATGGTTATAATAAGGTGGGGATTATCTTGTACCCTTCGTGCATCCCACAATTATAAACATCCCATTGTGCTTCCTAGTATCGCCCTAGATTCATATGATCCCACTAAACTCGCAACATCCCACTGAGCTTCCCAACATCCCACTATAATTATAAATATTTCTTCCAAACCTAATGAATAAGATATTTATCGATCTCCGGTATGTCACTACATCAAGGTGATTATGTAATCTTCTTTAGGGGAGTATTTGACTATCTATGGATGTTTTACTAAACTGTGTACAAATTAGTATCGGTAAAAATCCAAGATCCTAGATATTATAAAAAATATAAATGCTAGATTATTTCATTACTTGGGCCTATTGGTTTCATAAAAAATTAGTAGTTTTAAATTTAAATTTCCCAACATAGTAGCTGAATAATAGTAGTCCTTGTTGGTCTCTCTCTCATATTTATTCTTCTTTATAATCTTTTTTTTATGATATAGAGATATCATAATACAATTCATGTAGCTTACATCTCCTTCTTCTACACTTATTCATACTCCTCTTACATCATTGAACTAGATATAATCTCAAATTACCATTAGATTATTATTATTCTTCAATACCCATAATGTTTTTCTTCTTTAGAGCTATATCATGTTCATGATTCTCTTTTTTGATAGATTATATTCTCTAAATTATTCTATTTTTTTATTTTCATGATCACTAGAATATATTTCCTATATAATTAATTTAGAAAATCCTTCAATCAATCTTAGATCTATGATCTATAAATATTTTCTCAACTATATCACATGGTTGTTATCCCATGGTATCATAATATGGAATCCCATTAATTACTTTTATTCACTGATATTCTAGAATTACCATTTTCTCAATACATTCACATTTTATCCCAATCAAATAAATCAACATTTAATTCTATCAACAATCTTGAAATTTTATTTCTCAATATATTTCTATAATATTCAAAAATATTCAATATTCACAACTATATGAAAAGAATACATTACAAATATTGTTGTGACATGGAACATCCTCCTACTATATGAGTGCATCTAAAATAAATGTATCAAATTTAGCTTAAATATTTAAATTTCAAATTACATCTTAGATTAATATTTTTCTCCACAATCATGAATATCATCTTTCTCAATCATTCAACTTGAATCACAAGTTTATTTTTTATTTTTAATACACTAAATTTTAGTTCTAGAAATGATTTATTTACTTAATCATATCATGTATTATGACATAGGGATATTGTATTCTATGATTCCAATCTTCCTACGAAATATTTATTTTTTAAAAACCTTAATATTTTGGATAAGTTTGTGATTCAATAATTTAATCTTATGATTTAATAATTTTAAAAAATTCTTGATTGAAATTATTTCATAAGAGTAAATGACTCTTACATTTTTAGATAACCTATATGAAATTAGTGGATATATTCCTTTTACCATATTCTAGTTAGCAGACCCATCATAAGTGTAAATGACCCTTATGAAATTTTTTATGTCCCTTGTGTCTGTTTTGTAATCTTTAAAAATCACTTACACAAATTGTGAATGACTCTTATTCACTAATGGTTATGTTCCTTCCTTTTTCATATTGTTAGTATTATCTAATTAAATGAAATTTATGGGAATTTTGTAACCCTTATGAAATTTTAATCCATCCTTATAAAACATTCACTAACCCTTAAATAATTTGTAATGGATCTTCCAAAGACCAAATGCCTTTATTAAAGTTTTTTACATTGTTCTGGAATAACTCTTAAACACTTCCAAATGAATCTTATAAATTTTCATACCTTTTAAATTTTTCTAGAAAGCTATTTTGGATGCCCCTTATACACTGTAGTAGACTTCAACACTTATCTAAATTTCAGCTTCAAACCCAAATTCTATAATTCGGAAAATAAACATATAGTATCATCAAATCATCTCAGAGAATTAGAAAACACTTTAAAATAACTCAAATTACTTAAAATATTATTTAATATATATATATATATATATATATTAATATTTACAATGTACTTAAAATTAATTCAAAAGCTTCTTTTTATCATTTAATTACTCAATTTAGAGTGCTTCCATGAATTTCACTAGAACTTTAATTTCAGGCATATAAAACCTTTATCCAAGTAATATTAGACAATATATCTAGTATCTTCAATGATAGAAAACACTTGTATGGTTTATATTCAATTTAGATAACTTCTCTCAATACCTTTAACAACCTTCAATTTATTTTGTATTCATATATTTACAATTATTTCACTCGTATTCAGCATCCAGTATCCATCACTTCCAACTCCATTCAAACTATTTTAAACAGTACTTCTTACAGGCATCAGTACTTGTCATGAACATGAAAATTAACTCTCTAATCATCATATTTATAGGCTTCTAACCAAGTATCATCATAGCTCTTCTATACCCATCACTGTATTGGGATCATCTTCATCTTCTTCATTGTGATAGACCTTTATCACCCAAAAATCCAAGACATATTTATTAATATGATGATTGACAACAAATATAACCAACATAAACCTTTGGATAATTTAATCTTGTATTTAATTTTTTTATCAACACATTTAACTACCTCCCATAAATGAATATCAATATGTATTTAGTAGTTTATAATACGTATCTTCCTTATTGAAAATAAATACAAAGGAGTGAGTTTATAGGAAATTTTTTCTCATCTCTAATTTTTCTGGTTTTCAAATTTTATCTTTTTATTCGTTGACATTTCCCCTTCCATAAGGTGTGGTCAAAAATACATTTATATCCTCCTTTAATATAGAATACTTCATAAATTAGGTTTGGCCTTAAGGAATTTTCATCACTCATTCTAGTGTTTCTCCTAAAAAATTGGTTTTTTATCTATTTGAATATAATATATAAAAACTTTTAGAGACGGTGATAGAAATCATAAATGATATTAAATGAGGTGAAATGAGAATTGTAGAAAGTGATAAATAAATAAAAATATAATTTTATGAGAAAAAATAGACTTCATGTGTTTCAACTATCCACTACCTATCATAGATATAAAATCGGTTTAACGATCAACACTCTCTTATATCAATTCATGATTAATGTCTCAAATCATACACCTCTCCTTCTCCTTAGATAGTGAACATAAATACAAATGATATCTCTTTCACGTGGGATATCTCCCAACTATGAAATAATTCAAGATCCAACTACCCTTTTCAGAATGTCTTCAATGTAGAGTGTTCTTCTCAAGATGATTAAATGACACAACCTAAATCAAGTCACACTATCGAGTGAAGTGAATAAGGAATATGAAAAATGATGAGATAATGAGAGAAGAAAACTAATCTAGTAATAAGGTGTAGTTTATCATTTCTCACTTCACTATCATAGTTATCCAAGATCAATAATGCATCAACATTTGGCATGATATTTTATCTCCATACACCTTCATATTAATCCCCTATTAAATCTCTCATGTTATTTATCTATGTTGGGAGGTTATATATCATATGTAATGGAGAAGAAAAATAATGCAACATTATATTCACAAAAGAATACCACTCCATAAGATAAATGGTGAAGAAAGAGAAGGAATAAAATAATGTTTCATGAATTCCAAATTATAGATTCCAATCCATCTAATTAATCAAAAAAAACACTGTAAAATCCTAACTAATAGGAGGTGACATCAATTTGGAATAATCCTAAGTGCTCATCATCACCTTCTAGTGACTATGAGTAATATCCTCTAAAAAATTTTGACCGCCCCAAATGATTATATCGTAGGTAGTAAATATTCCCAATGTCTCCTCAAATATTCCAACATGCTCCAAAATCTTCCTAAATATTCTCACACTTGTAATTTTATATGAAAATTTTTATCTTACTGTTCATATTTTATAAGTCATGTGATTTTCAATGGTATTTTAATTCTACTGCATATTTGAATTCTTCATGTTCTACCAAAAAAAACTATTATGTACTACTTAATCAAATTATGAAATTATAACCTCATATATAAACTCTTTCCCAATATTACCCAATGAATTTATGGATCTTTAAATCCACTCAACTTTCTTCCATAATTTATCCTAAAAAAGAATCCCTGAAATTTATTTATAAAAACTCAAAACATGGAATTACATTTCATATATTCAGTCACCAAAATCTACTTCTTATAGGTTTTATTATAACTATGTTCGAGATGGTTGGTCACCTTCACCTATCTTTGGTCTCAGATATTGAGTCAATGATTCAAAAAAATTAACAATGATTCTTCCAAAACTATGTTCTTCTATAGTCAAAATCACATGAAAATCATCCTCTTAACCTTAGATCATATTCATCCTCCTGATTTGGTATACTCCATTTCAAAACTAGGACACACTGAGGTCATATTTAGCTCATCTACATACCTAGAAAACTTGTTTCATGGTCATGGAACCTGTTTTGGGTCCTTTAAAAAGTTGAGATAGATCATACTCAACCTAACTCAATTATATCTTGGTTTTATCTCATAAAAACAGTTCTTATTCTTATTATATATTAAAATAGTGAAACTCATTCATTGTATATTCCACTGTGAGTCTTAGTCAGCTTCCAAATTTTGGTCTTCCAGTTCACATTTGTTTGATTCATCGTGTCCTGGGATAATTTACCATTTTTTATTTCATTCAAAATAAATTAAATCTATTTCACTTGATAGTATTGGGAAGATCCCAATAGTAGGTATCATGAGTAAGGAATGGATGAAGGGACATGGATGAGAGATCTTATATATTTGTTTATTGGGGTGTGGTGTAGAAGATTCACTAGGCATGAAATAATGTCCATGAAAGTGTGGCATAGAAGGAAGAAATTTCCCTCTCATAGTTGCACAATAAAAGACATGGGGGAAAGTTCGTGGATGACTTGATCTTATCATGGAAGTTTGGACATGGCATGAAAAATGGTCTTCTTTATCAGGGAATTTCATTTGAATATGACCTCTAAAATAAAAAAAATATTACATACATATTGAAAATTATCAATCCATGATGTCGTTTTTAACTTCTAAAATTATCAAATAATTCCACAATGAATTTTTTAATATAAAAATATGAAAATTATGAAATAATTAATTTTTATATATTAAAAGTCATTAAAATTATCTAAAAACTTATTTTTAAAAAGTAAACACTAAAAACTTTCTTCACAAATGAATGGATAACAACACAAGAACATTTGCCCATTTAAAAATAAAAACATCCATTTTTTTCAAGAAAACCAATGAATTGTATTTAAAAACTCAAATTAAATAAAATAAAATAACATTTACTAAAAACATAATTTTGGCCTTAAAAACTCCAAAAATTCTAAAAAAATATATGGCCAAATATAGAAAAAGTACAACACAAAAAAATCCTTCATACTTATCACTTTTCTTATCCTAAAGCAATCAATGATTTTTCATTGAAATAGTATGAAATATTTAATAGTTAAAATCATAAGGTAGCATTAGTAAAAATTGATTTTCACTGGTACAAGATTTTGAGATAGGATAATTTTACAACAAAAAATTAGGGTCTTCCTAGATTCAAATACACACACAATAAATAAAGGACCAAAGACTAGGCAATCATTAAAAAATTCACACCTCTTGTATAAAAATCACTCACTGTCCTACATTAATTCAAATTCAAGTTCTACTTTAGGGAATACAAATAAGTAAGATTTATGTGGAATTAATAATATAATAATAATCACCACTAGTAATCACTTTCCCCTAGATTCCACAAACCAAATATTTATTTCCCACTTCATTAATACAACTTAAATTATTATATTATAAGTTAATTACCCCAATTTTTATTTTGATTCAATATTCCTCTCACTTTAATGAATTCATTTTTTGTTATTAATAACTTTATTTTACTTTATCACATCCATGATTTAATCATGGAGCTTATTAAATTTGAAATGAAATTTATTTTTTTATTTACTCACACACTCAATTCCAGATGTCTTAGAGATTCATAGTGGGCTCCAAATTTCCCATTTTACTCAAGTTTCAAAGGAATTATATGACCATATTTTGATTTGGATACCTGAGCTGTTTAATTTTACAAAGGTCAAGTCCCCTAGGTTAAAGTTTAAATGTCTTGTTTTCTCATGTTCTAATAACAATTTCAAAATATCTATCCTATCACACCCTCTTCCCAAATTCCTAAATATAATTTCCATAAAAATAGTGAGTAAAAACACTTAGGAATCATGAAATTTTATTAATGTCAAAATCAATGTAGTCCTTAAAACTATCATGAAATTATCTACTAAGTAGGAAAACATTTTGAAGGGAATTGAAACAAAAAGGCTCATTTTTTTGAAATTTTTTAATAATTTTGAAAAATCCGAGGAATTTTGTGATATTAATGAATCATTAAAGAACATATAAGATCTATGAAATACACCTCTCCCCCACACATAAAACCAACATATTCCATAATATTTAATTATAAGTTCAGAGAACTTTTTTTTTTGAGAATTGGTTTGTAATTTAATAATTTATAGTATATTAGTTGGGTTATAAGAATTTTCACAAATAGTTTGCCTCATCAACCATAATAGTCAAAATGGATAGTAAAAAAATACCATTCTTTTTATTTTAAGAATCGGGATAATAATTTTCAACAAATCATAGATAATATCATAATTATCAATGATTACTTACTAAGTAACATTTTTAATCAAAATTATTTTTAAAGGATAATAGCAATATTTAAAATCTGTTTTAATTTGATCATCAACATCCTAGAATTAAACAAGATAAAAAATCAATAAAATAAATAAAAATTCAAATAATTAAATTGAAATCAACACATAAATCTCCCCCATACTTAAATCTCAGTAGCATGAAGAAAATGAGCATATTAGAATCGTATTCCACTATGTAGAAGATTTAAAAAAATCCCACTAAATAAATCAAACCTTATTATCACTAAAAAAAGTTTATTAGTTTCATAATTGAAGTCCCTAAAAAATAAAACAAGTTAACATTATAGCTCAACTTTTGAAATAAAAAGTGAAATGAAACCAAGATTGTGTTTAGGAGGTTTAATCCAAATTTTCCCCAATATGTAGCTTATCTTGTTCTTGAAATTTAGAATTATTCTTCTTTAGTTAGTTAGCTTTTATATTATGGTGGGTTAAATACTTGTGTAGTTATAGGATTCTCACTAATATATTGATCACCTAGGTACACATGGCAATGTCAAAATATTTCCTTATAAGAAAAATAAACAAACACTTAATAACCTACAGAAATTGAAATTGAAAACAAAACAAGATAATCTTGGGATAACCCCCCCCCCCCCCCCCCCAAATGGGTGCTATATTTATAATCTCTATCGTAGGATAGTTCTTTGGGTCAACCTCAATCTTATGGTGGGTGAATATATTTTTATAAGAACCACTATATGCTTTTCATTACAACTTTAGTACCTTGAAACTTTTAGAATACCCCTTGATCAACTTCAAACTAGTACCACTCTTTATTAGTGTACATTTTCTTGAGTGATGTAGGGGGAAATAGAATATAGGTGCATCTCCCTTTTTCTTTTCCCTCATGAATGGCATATCCAGGTTGTGGAAACTGAACTCTGGGATGATACTTGTCTTTTGGTTCAGTATAAAATATTATTTCTTCTTAGATAATGAAAAATGTATTATCACACTCATTTGATTCTATGAATAGCTCCATCCAATATTCTTTCTCTTCAACATCTCCCAAACCTGAATTTTTAGTAAAAATTGGGAGTTCTGGAAATTCCTCAATAGGTGAAGCCTTCTTAAGACTCCCTAGGAAATCACATAGTTCTTCTAAATCAACAAAACTAATACAATAATAAGAAAAATAAAAATTAATTTCAAAAAAATATAATCAAATGAAAATAAATATTCTTTAATAAAGTTAAAAACTCTATTAATTTAGTCATATTTCGCTTCTTCAAGGTTAGATAGTGCCCCTGGGAGTATGTGTAAAGACCCAACCCCAGTTTCCCAAAGTCGGTGCCTTATTTAATTACATTGGAATCCAAAACAAGGAATATGAATTCCAAATGAATGAGTAGTTTTGTAGATTTTGAAACAAGATACATATATAAGTTTAACATTGCAACTTGAAATGAAAAATAATATAAAGGTTCCGATTGGGAAATATCCACCACTCAAATATTATCCTTGCAATTCAATCATAATATACCTCTTTTTGTCCTTGTAAAAATGAAACATAAGAAGGGGTGAGATCAGATACTTAGTAAGGGTAAACAATACAGTAGAAGATACCATAAACCTAAACATTAGGTATGGTGAAAAATTGAAAACACATTCCTTTAAAAATAATAAACTTGAACACATTATGAAAGAAATATGATCTAAGTAAACATTGTCATAATAAAACTTATTCATTAGTATTCTACTAGTCGAATATTCACATGAACTATGAATTTATAGGTTTATAATGATGTAAATTCATATGAAGGAAATTTGGAAACATACTGTTAAGGCCTCGTCCAAGACATCTAAAAATGATTAAGGCCTCAGCCAAAACCATATCAAAAAATGGGCAAGTCCTCATCCAAGTCCATATCTATTCATCTCATGAGACCTACCGATGCATTGAGGGGCTATAACGGTACCCAAAAATCTCATAATAAGTCCAATTCATTCCTCATATGAATGGGGATAGACATAAACTATATATACACTCATATTTAAACTAACATATGAAATATAAATAACATTCCCTGAACATTAAGCATAAACACTGACCATTCGAGGTAAATTGGTGAATGGTTTTAAGATAGCACATCCACAGTCAAACTAATCATAAATGATTCAATTAAATATGTTATATTATATCAAAAACTATTAATAATAACAATACATAATAATCAAAAATACTATTGAAAACATATGAAGATACTCTTATAAAATCATCGAGTAATTCTTGAGGTAAATACTTTTTTACTTTAAAAATAAGAGTTCTTTTGGAAAATCATTGTATAAAACCAATAGTTAGGTTATATAGTATTTTAATTATAAAAGGATTTATTATAGAAAAATAATGGTCTCTAAAAACAGATTATATAGTTACCATTAAAATATGTAAGAATTTGAGAAATTCCCTTGAATCAGGCTTGTATTTCAGAAAGAACTTTGAAAGTTCCTTTTAAAACATGTAACTACCATAAAATAAAGAAGGATTATTTTTTACACATAAATAGAAAATTAAAACATAATTTATGATAATTAAATAATAATATTTGAGAAATTAATTTGGATAAAGAGAGAAAAAGAGTAACATGAAAGAAAACGGAGGTTCGGGTAGGAAAACACTTACCTTAAGTCCAAAGATGTTCCTCACTTGATCTTAATGATATGAATAATAAAATTTAGTTTCAAAAATTATTTATTATATAACATAATATACATTTAATTGATTTATTATAACCATATTAGTACCATTCATGGCTTTTTTATGGGTTAATAGATTCAATTACATTGTTTGGGAGTGTTTTCTTCCTTGGTTTTCATGATCGGTATACTCTTATTCTTGTATGGATAATCAAATAGAATGAGTATGGATTTACAGAATATAATTTGTATGTTATTATTGAACAACCAGAATATTACATGGTTATAAAATTTATTTGGTTATTGGGAGTGAATATGAATCATTATATAAAACTTTAATGACAATTGTTTGGGTTATTTGGCAGTTTTTATCACAACAAACTCATTTTGATTTATAAATTAATATCATGTGTAAAAAAGGATTTCAGAACCATAAATAAGTTATAATTCATATATTATAGTCTTTTTCAACCATAAAAAGGGTTTCATGACCAGAATTGAATATGGTAAAATAAATTGAAAACTCATCGTCCTTAAATGTGATAAATTAACACGTCTCTGATGGTATTTTCATATCTATTATAAAATAAGGGTAAATAAGAGATCATGAAGAATTGTTACTTTATCATAATAAATTAAAAGACATGTAAGGTATAAGAGTAATCAAAATATTTGGATGAAAGGAGGTGAGGAAAGAAAAAGAAAATAATGTAACTTGAAATAAAATAAATGAAAAGAGGAATTTGCCTCTTGAAGTAATCGCCCTTGAGAGCATCTTTAGGGGAAATGTTTTGTTCTTCTTATGAGACCAAGGGATGAAGAATGTGTGGTAGGATCTTGGGAGGATATTTGAAAATAATTTAGACAAGGTACAAGGCTTGAGAGGAGTGAATATAAGAGGGAGTGAGGGGTGTATGGTGGAGGAGAGGTGGTTTTTCCCATTATTTTACTCATTATTTTATTATTTTTCCAAAGACAACCAATAGTACTGATTCTTGTGGCCAAGAATAGTAATATTTGTATTTGAGTTATAACCATGTGGTCTTAAATCATCCTTACATCACCTATGACTCAATAAATCATGTACTTAGTTTTTATCAAAAATTATAATATTTTATTATTCACCTAAAATTAAAGTATTTTAGAAAAATCACAAAAAAACACCATAACCATTTTTCAATGTATAGAATCCAAAAATGAAGTACATTTTATAAAAATAATTTTCTGAATACGTGGAGTTTAATTTTTAAATAAAATCATTAGTTACTTGAAAAATACCAATTTTAAATTTAAAATTGATTTTATAATACGTTCAAAAATTAACTAAGGTCTGATAAAATTATCCTAAAATCATATGAAAACAAAATATTTATTTAGGAATTATTTTTTTGAAAAAATTATTTTATTAATTTATTAATTTAAAATTGTAACTAAATATTTATTACTCACAAAAATACCAACACATAATTATTAATTTCTAAAGTACTCTATTTCATTTATATGGTGTCTAAATTTTATTTATAGTTTCTTGGGCGTGGTTACTATTCATAAGGGTTATATTAATATTCATAAGGGTACATTACTATTCATAAGGGTCAAGTTACTATTCATCAAAAAATGTATGTTGATCTTATCAGACTCTAAATATCTTACTAAATGCAACTGTGCATGTAATATTTTCAAAATTCAAATCACTGAGGTGGAAAAATTATGTTTAATGGCTAGGTTATAACAAAGTGGTGTTTTGTAGAGACTCGGTGTATCATGCATTCAATATTAAATTTATTTTCAAAATCTTGGGGTGTTATAGTATGTCCAAAGTAGGAGTGAGGTAGTCAACCTCCTCTGATATCACTTCAAACATGTCATCTCATTTATGGAGTCCTCAAAGGAAAGGGATAATATGTCTTGATCTGGTATGACTAATATAAGAAATGAAAAACCATTAGAGAAATCAGAACACCAAATATCAAATTGATTATGATATAATAATTGATCCTATAAGTAATGTCAATATTTTCTAGATTCTTCATGACCCATATCCTACCATCCTTTGAAAATTTTATTATTCTGTTTATCTTCAATTTCTATATTTGAATCTGAGTTCATATGATACTCAATTATAGGAAGCCTCAGCTTCTTGTTTCTTATTTTGATTCTTTTCTCTTTTCTTCTCAATTACATTCTAGTTAGTTCTTTAGCAAGTTGTTGGAGTCTTTCCTAATTATTTTTCTCTTATTTATCTAGGTAGATAGTTACTGGATAAATCATGATCCACTTAGTAGTAACTAGATTCTTCTTTTTGGATTACTTCTCATATTTATCCTCTTTGATTTTATTGAAATCTTGTACAAGCATCCACATAATTTGGTGAGAAACTACCCTTTTAGAATCACAAATCTCTCAATATTATCATTTTTGTATCCAAAATTGAAATTTTTTTGATATCTTCATAAATTTCTTACACTAGGGAGTACTCTAACAATGACATTAATCATAAATATTAGTGACCATCACTATTGAAATTAGAAAAGAAAGTAAAGGAAAAATGAAGAATCGTGTAAATAAGTGTTTATTCCCTCAAAAACTATTCAAACATCTGATGATTCCTCCACTGTAAGTAGTGGGAAGAGATATATTTATAATCTTTATAAATATATCATAGTTGATAACCTAGGGGTAGTTCTCAAGGAATCATTTTTTCTCATTTTAGTGATTCTCCTAAATTATTTTTTGTTTTTTTATCTATTTTAATGTAGTAACTGAAAACATAAAAATAAATAGATAGTAATCATAAATGATAGTAAATGAGAAGAAATTATAATAGGATAAATCAAATGAGAAATGAAAAATGAAAGTTAGTGAGAAACAACATACTCTAGATAGATCAACTATCTACTATCTATCACATATCTACAAATGATTTAACCATTGGCACTCTAATATCCTAGTAAAAGATTGATTTCTTAAATCATACACCTATTCTTATACTTATATAGTGAATAAACATACATAGGATGTCTCATTCATATGGGATCTCTCCCAACTATGAAGGAACACAAGATCTAACTACCTCACTTAGAATGTCTTCAATTAAGAGTGGTATTATAAAGATAATTCAATCACACAACCTAACTAAAGTGACTCTATAGAGTGAAGTGAATAAGGAAGAGGGAAAATGATGAGAGAATGAGATAATCAACCCAATATTGTGATAATGTGTGTTTTCATATTTCCCACTTCACTTTCATAGTCAACCAATATCAAGAAGGCATCAACATTTAACATGATATTTAGCCTCCATGTAGCTTTGGATTTACCACCTGGAACTAGCTCAAAATTTAGACATCCATGTCTACAGGTTAAAAATAACACAAAAGGTGTAAAATTAATGAAACAAAATTGTATTTACAAAATAATTACATTATACAAGTTAAATGGGGGTGAAAGAAAAATAATTTGATCTTGTTCCCATGAATGTCGAATTATAGAGGTCAATCCCTCTAACTAATAGGTAGTGACATCCATGCGGAAGCCTCCCATATTCTTAACATCAGCTTCCAGTGATGTCTCGATGACTACGAGTAAGCTCCACTAACAAATTATAACCTAACCATGTTCTCAATTATTAGGCATCAACTATTCCCAACATATCATTAGGTATTTAGTAAGCTCTAAACCCTTATTTTATCTCCTCACACTTTTAATTTTCCTAGAAATATATTATCTTATTTTCAATATTTTAAAAGTAAAATGATTGTTAATAAAATTTTAATCTTATATTGGCTTTGACTTCTTCAAGTTCCACCAAAAAATCCTAGTACATACCACTTATTTCAATTTTGACACTACAACCCCATTATTATATTCCTTTCTAAGATTGAAAATTTAATCTATGTATCTATGAAGCCACTCAACATACATTCAAAAATCATCCTCAAAAATAAACATCAAATGTTCTCTAGAAAAACTCAAAACAAGGAAGTCCATCTTCATATATTAGGTCACCAAAATACTCTTCTCATAGGTTTGAGCCTGATTATGTTAGAGATGGATTTATCTCCTTCTCCTAACTTTTCCTTAATTATTTAGTCAATAATTTCCAAATTCTAATGTTAGTTTTTCATCTTTTAAGTTCAACTATGGTCAATATCACATGAGGGTCCTCTTGAACTTGTTCTATATTTTTCTTCATAATTCATTGTAATGTAGGTCAAAACAAGGTCACATAGAGTTTGTCTCTAGCTTATCATCATCCACAAAAAACTCAGGTCTCAATCTCGACACTTCTTTCATCTCTTAAAAATAATGGAGATCGAGCATCCTCAACATAGATTGATCATTTCTCGGTTTCCTCCCATGAAAACTGATCTTCTTTGTATTTTGTTTTTGAACAACCAAACTTGGGTGTAAGATCTTCCTTCTCGAGTCTTCATTGCCTTCCAAATTTTTTTCTTCTCATTAAAATTTGGTTTATTCTACTCACCTTGGGTTTGTTACACATTGTTTTATTTTAGTAAAATTTAGTTAATTATTCTTCACTTTACATGATCAGGTTGATCATAACAGTAGGTATCACGGGAAAGACACTGATGAAGGGTCATGGATGAGGGATCTCATAGAAGATCGATTGGGATGAACTATATAAGATTCTATTAGCATGAAATAATGTCCACAAAATAATATAATGGATAAAAGAAATTTCCCTCTCATGGTAGCACGCTGATAGGCATAATGTCAAGGTCACTGATGATTTGATATTCTCATAGAAGGTTAGACATGGAACAGAAGATTTTCCTTGGAATATTGTCCATAGAAGATGAGTTTAATTATCTCTAAACATGACCTATAAAATAAATGAATTTATATACTTAGTGAAAATAATCGATTCTTGTTGCAATTTTTCACTTCCAAAATTATCAAATAATTCCATAATTGAGGTTTTAATATTAAAATAGAGAATCATGGAATAACTAATTATAAGAGATTCAAAATCATCAAAATTATCTGAAAGGTATATTTTGGTGAGGAATAATAAAAAAATTAATAAATGAATGTGAAATAAACCTAATAACATTTGATTTGATTAAAACCAAAAACCAACATTTTTCAAGAAAATAAAAATAAATATTTTAAACTTCAAAATAATGAAAACCATATAAATATATACTAAAAAACAATTTCATCCTTAAAAACTCTAAAAATTATCAAAATTTATGTGTCCAAATGCAACAAAAATAGGCCACATAATTCATCTTTTCTCTCCCACCTGTTATATGGAATTAGTCAAATATATATGAGAGATGGGTGGTACCACATTTTTCTTGGTAATGTGAGATCAATTAATCAAGTCTAAGTATACGTGATCTATGTTTAGTGTACAAATTTTTTTTGATAAATATATAAAAAAATCTTCTCAAATATTATCCACATTGTGATACAAACTAAGATTCAATACACAAGGTTTTTTTAGATATATTTTTCAAGAAATTGATAGGTTTGAATCATCTTCAACAAACACATTAAAACATTCATGTGTAAGAATTCATTTCCACCTTTTAAACCATTTTAACAATAACTCCCCCTTAACAACCAGATAAGGAATCCCGCCTTTTTATTACATTACTTTTCATTTCATGGTAAAAACATAGGATCTTTTTAAAGTTTAGTTTAATAGAAATTTGGAAATTAATACATGGAAACATAAAACATTCTTCTAACTCACATAAAATGATTCTTCATGCGTTCATCCTAAATAAATTTACTACATCTCATATCTTAGGTACATACATCAAAGGAAAGGGGTTAGCATGAGGACTAGTAATGCAATAAGAAAGGGAAACAGTTTACATGTGATTATGAGGAATAACAAAAAGAACATGTGGAATACAATTATGGCATGATCAAGGTAACATGATGAATATCATAATAAAAATAATATTAATCATAACATGGAAATTTTTCTGAAACATTTAATAGATACATTCATAAGAATATCATAGGTGTCATAAATGAAAATTACCAAGGTTATTCAACAATGTATTGTAAAACATGTCATCTATAGAGATTAAATTCTTTACCAAATGAATTAGAGTTCTATCATGGGTCACCCTTAATATGTATTAATTAAGGTGATCCATATAGATCAAACTCAAACATTTCATAAATAACCCATGAAGAATAAAGAATGGGTATCGTTTCAAAATCATGGTGTTTCAAAAGTTCTTAAATACCTGATCATTAAGTCATTTTTAACCCATAGAAAGGGAATGTGAGCTTCATGTATGTTAATCCCCAAACCAAATAAATCATTTTTACATATATCTGAATACACCAAGAAAATAAAGGGGATTGGGAATTCACAAAAAGAAAATACAAGATAATTTTAAAAGTAGAGAGAGAATCTTTAAGGAGTAAATTTGGTATAATGATGGGTATAAAACGTGATTTTAGAAGATGGTAATCTTAGAGGGTACTGATCGCATTGTTGAGAACAACAAATTATATATTTAGTTTAACTATAATTTCTTCATTCTATCAGGAACCCTAGGTCATCTCTTGATAGATCATTTGATCATTAATTTAAGAAAAAGGTTTTTATTATGAAAATAAAATGGAAATGGGATTTGAAAAACATGGGGTTTGATGATTTAATAAGACAATAGAAAAAAGAAACTGATAAAACAAGGAAAAGTTGAATAGAATTAATTAAGCATGATCAACTCGGGGAAATATCATGATGTGCATCCTCCATTGCTTCAAGTGATATGGTTATGATATTTTATACCTTTTTTAACACATATAACTAGGATATTACTATGTTTATAGTATTATACCTCCTAGAGTTCAGTCGGAAACACAAAATGATTCACCATATACCACCGGTGATTGATTAAATTGTGTTCAACATCATAACTAAAACTCACCAATACAACACACGAAGAACTCAATTCTTTATCCATTTTTTTATGTTAATTATTTGTGATACCATGATTGAAATTTACATTGTATTTATATTTTTTATTAGAGTTCAATTAACCAATATGATTCACACAAACACTACAATTAAAATAGGGATGAAGAAATGGTGAATAGTGTGTGAAACATGGCATGAAAGGGTACCCCCAAACATGATCATATGACCTAATCCTGACATATCAGTACATAAATAAATTAAATAAGATAATATGATAATTAAAAAACATAAGAAACTATAACCAAAAATATCATTCAAATATTACAAACATGAATCTTAGAATTTACATCACATTCCCCCTGGGTGATTAGAAGAAGTATAAAACATTATGGGAGGGGAGGAAGTTTAAGATGTTGAAGTATCATTACCCATAGCCTCTAAAACTGATAGTAATGAGTAGATGACTTCTTTGGGTATCCAAAATGGTATCACCTTAACTCCTATTCGAACTCCCAAATGGGGTTTTCATGGTGCCCTTTTATAGCCAAAATGGGAAATTGTTTTTGGAACCCAGATTTTGTAAAAAAACATGGAAATTGTTTTCGACTATTATACAGTCTTATATCACTTTTGAAAAAAACTAAAACATGTTTTCCCACCTCTTGGATTTCTCCACCTAATCTTTCGTATCATTTTGTGGAACACATCTTACCATATATCTCAAATACATAACATAACTTTTTACTTCAAGAAAATTCCTTATCTTGGACAGATTGGTTCATATGGGACCATATATGAATTGGGCTTGGGTTCCTTAATAATAGTTGTAGAACAATTAATTTTGGATTATCCCATAAATTTTCCTGCCATTTTTTTCACTTATTTATATTCACTTGAAAAATGTGGAAAATGGTCATGGGCTTCCATGTAGTTTGGTCCATTTTTCTTTATCATCATCGTGGGCTCTCCGAATCACCTCCACCTATAATAAAATCATCAAAACAAGGGATATTTTACATTTTAACAGTGATAAAAATTAAATTATTTTATCAGACATGAAGTGATTTTTTTTAAAATAATTGGAATTTACATTATATAATTAGTTTAATACAGTGGTATAAGGCTGGAATAAAATAGTGAATCACAGTGCGATCACACCCCCACACCTAAGAATTTATAATCTTAAGCAAAGTCACATTTTCAAAAAATAAGCATGTAGAATATTCCCAACTTTATGAAGATTTAACATTGAGAGAAATTTTAATTTATTAATGCAATGTGATCAATGAACAAACTACACCAGGGAGTTATTCCAATGATCATGGAAAAATATGTCCCATAAATTATATCAGAACAAAATCCAAAGAGATTCAAGATACCAATATGTGAAAGGAATGAAAATTTCAACCATGCCACTAAATCTCTATGTGTGTGTGAAAACAATTCCATTCTATTCTTCCCATGTTCTATATAGTAAATATAGGTTATTTTAACATTTTTTCGTTGAAACGATTTTGTCCACCGAACCTTCCTTGCATCCTTTACAATCAAATTTCAAGACTCACTCACTTAAGCATTACAAAAAAGTAAAACCTTAATCTCTTGACCTAGATTTCACCATATATTTTACATTTCATCACTCCCCTCATTTATTATTATTTATTTTTTTCAAAAGTTAAACATGGAACAAATATCACACTTATCACTCAACCCTTGTTTGATCTCATCACAACAGAAATTGTAATAGTTATAATAAGATCAAAGGTTGAGGAAGAGTGGATTTTGACTTTCCTAAGAAACAACACATATTTTTGGGTTGTTTATATTTTTTAATTTTTTTAAATTTAATTTTTTTTATGGAATCCAATAGTAAGATAAAAGGTACACACGCATTGGTCAATCTGGTAGAGTAATGAAATAGATCATATAAGGAATAAACATATGGAAAAATCATTTTAGAAAGATAAAAAAAATATTAACCTAGCTTATATTTACCTTCTATTAAGTAATAAATATTCACTCTTCATGGTTTGGTGCCAAAGTGTGTGGATATATTAAGTGGAACTATTTTTCCACAAACTACTCAAAAAAAAGTGTACCATTCTACTCAATGTTTTCATAGAGATTCAACCATTTATATCATTGACAAAAAAATAAAGTTTCTAGAAAAATTCACTCCTCAATGTTAAATCCATGCCAAAACACACATTCTATCATTGATTTTTTTTTAAAAGTATTAAAACAACCTGAAATAGTTAAATTCCTCATGTATTTTCAATAACATTCATTATTAAATAGGCATCATTTTCCATAATAAATTTGGCATCAAAAACTATCTTTCCAGGAAAAAAGTGAAGGGTGAATGGGGGAAACTGAAAATACTATTCAGTAAGAAAATAAAGAAAAAAAATAAATACAATAAAAATTTCTAATAAACCTAGTATTATAACCATCCCCCCCACACCTAATGTGTGTAGTATCCTCACTATAATAAAATAGAATATGGGAAGGAAGGAGAAAACCTGGTGGTATTTACTAGTATGTTTCTTCTTGAAGGTGGATCTCCTCTTCTAGATTCTATAGAAAATCCTCATAAAAGTGTTCAAGTATCTTTCCATTGATGGTAATACGTTTTCCACTATGATAATGAAATACCTATATTACACCAAAAGGGTAAACATTCATAATAGTATAAGGACCAATCCATCATGAACGAAGCTTAACGTTGTGGATCTTTAGACTATAATTTTCATTGAAGGCTTTATCACTAATATGAAACTTAAACTAATGAATCATGTCATCATAGATATCCTTTATCTTCTATATATATATATATATATTATGGAGTTCTTATATGCATCATGCTGAATTTCTTCCAACTCATGAATCTGAAACTTCCTATTCCCACCTGCATATGAGAGATTCATGTTACATTGCTTACAACCCAATATTAATAGTGATATACCACCACTAGAAGGAGAAAAGACTTTCCAAACACAATACTATATGGTGAAATTCCAATCCGGGTTTTAAATGTTGTACAGTGTGCTCAAAGTGCATCATCCAAGTGAAAACTCAAATATTTACTATTGGGTTGTGTTGTTTTTTCTAAGATTCTCTTAACTTACCAATTTGAGATTTATGCCTGTATATTAGTTTTAGTATGATATGAAGTATAGACTTTATTAAGAACCCCACACATAAATATCATGTTTTCATGTTGTGATTACTAAAATTTTAACCCTGGTCACTAATGGTGAATCATGGCAAACCAAGCCTACTGAAGATCTGGGACCTCATAAAATAAACAATCACTCAAGATTCATCATTCTAGGTAGCCTTTCCTTCCAAACATTTAGAGATATATTCCACATCCAATAATATGTAAACAAAGACAAATGAACTTGGAAAATGCCCCTTAAATTCAGTGCCCCATTCATCAAATATCTCACAAAATAACATGGGTTATTGGGGAATTTCATTCATCTTGGAGATATTCCCTGGGAATTGACAACAAGTACATGCCTTGAAAAACTGATGGGAATCTATATATAATTTTTTCTAATAAATTCTTGAGTTAAGGACCTTTTGAGCTATACTTTAAGATCCAAAGTGTCCCCCACAAGCCAAAGTGTAGCCGAATGTCAAAACAGAGGTGAACTCATGGTCAGGGACACACCGACCAAAAACATGGTCACTACAAATTCTCCAAAAATATGGTTCAATCTAAATGTACCAAATATAATCATGATTAGGTCTCTAAGATTTTGAAGTTATGAAATCATTGGGGAACCTAGATGTTACTAGAAATTTGACAATGTCCGCGTACTAGAGGTAAGGTCCACAACATCAAAAAATCTTTCATGGGTGAAGAATTATCTAATGGGGAGGGGTGAGTCAACATGATGGT
This sequence comes from Viscum album, assembly GCA_963277665.1. Classification (NCBI taxonomy): domain Eukaryota; kingdom Viridiplantae; phylum Streptophyta; class Magnoliopsida; order Santalales; family Viscaceae; genus Viscum; species Viscum album. The sequence continues at coordinate 363,504,495 of OY728162.1, read as the reverse complement.
CCAGTAGTGGGGAAATCTTAATAATGTGGTCTACTACAACATTTTCCACTTCTCTCTTATCACGAGTCTTAAGGTCCAACTTCTAGAAGAGTAGTATCCACTTTATGAGGCAGGGCTTAGCTTTAGGTTTCTTTAGGAGAAAATAAAGGGAAATATGATCCAAAAAGACGATAATTTTTTATCCAATAAGATATGAATGGAATTTTTACAAGGAAAAAAATATAAAGAAGTTATTTTTTAGTTTTTCTATAGTTTTCATGGGAAGGTTGAAGGGTATGTGTGGCATACGGAATGTCATGAGGAGATTTCTCAAACCTCTATGATAAAACTGTCCCAACTAAAAAGTTAGAGGCATCACATATAAGTTTGAAGGGGATATCCCACCTAGGTTGTTTAATGATGGGATATTATGTGAAATCATTTTTGATAAATTAAATTAATCCTCATAAATTTTATCAAACACAAATTCAAAATCGTTTTTCAACAACTCAGAAAAGGTAAGTGTGATCTTACTAAAGTATTTAATGAATCAGTGGTAAAAACCAGCATAGACCATGAAATATCACACCTCACAAACACATTTTGGATATGGAAGGTAATAAATTAATTCTATTTTTTATTTATCCACTTGAATTCCCTTATTTTAAATAACATTCCCAAGAACTATCCCCTGCTCAACTATGAAATGGAATTTCTCATAATTTAATACATGATCTTTTTCTATACAATGAAAGAGGATAGAACCTATATTTGATAAATAGTCATCAAAGTAAGTTCCATAAACTATGAAATCATCCATAAAAACGTCGATTCAATTCTCAAGGAACTCAAAAAAAATACTCAACAGACATCACAGAAAAGTACTAGGAGCATTACAGACCAAAAGGCATCCTTCTATATGAAAATGTTCTGAGTTGAAAGGTAAATGTTACATTTTCTTGATCCTCAAGGGTTATATGGATTTTAAAATAACCTAAATATCCATCATGGGAGTAATAATGGGACTTACTAGCCAGTATTTCTAACATTTGGTCAATGAAAGGTAGGGGAGGTGGTCATTTTGTATGGCTTGATTCATTCAATGGTAGTCAATACAGACTCGCCAACTGTTTTTCACATGTGTTCGAGCCAATACATTACTTTCATTTGACACTACTATTATTCCTATTTTTTTAGTTATAATTTTCACTGGGCTAACCCATTTTATATCAGATATAGGATAAATTATCCCAACAGTAAGTGATTTATTGACTTCCAATTTTACCACTTCAAGAAGAGTGGGATTCAATAGGAATTGATTTTTTCTTCTAGGATTAGCCTCATCAAAAAAAGTATATGGTGCATAAAAATATATGGGATAATCCCAATAATATAATCCAATTTACATCCAATTTCCTTTTACACTCTATCAAATGGTCAAGCAGTTTTGATTCCTATTATGCAGAGAGTTTATTGGCATTAGTGATGGGAAATTGGTCAATAAACTCAAGATAGGCATATTTTAAATTATATGGAAGATGTTTTAGTTCCAACACCAGTGGTTTTTGGGTTTTTGGAGTGGATTTAGGGGGAGTGGGGTCCATGAAATAGTTTATCTGCACATGGTTATTCTATAAGGAAAGAGAATCAATGGAAATGGGATTTGAAGAATCATATATGGTCATGGACACCTCAGAATGAACACACTCATCAATTAAAGAACAAAATTTGCACTTTTTCTAAACTTACAAATTACAAAAAAAACATGAATCAAAACTCAAATAATCTATGGTAGAAGAATAATAAAATGAATTAGAGTATTGTTCGATGATTGAATTGTGTGTGTGTGTCATTTGAGATCACTTCCATGGAATTGATAGAAAGAGTTGAGTTCTCTTTAATGGGATGTTTCATAGCCACATGGATGTTAAAACTTAACATTTCTTCACCGAACTCCATATATAGCAAACCATTGTTAACATTGATGATTGTTTTTTCTATTTTAAAGAATTTCTTTTCTAATATGAGAGGGGAATTTCCTTGGGTTTGGGTATCTTTCATATCAAGAATTCAAAACTCTATGGGGAAGATGAGATTATTCACTTTTATGAGGACATCCTTGACCACTCTTAATGGATGTGTTGTTCTCTAGTTGGAATGTTTCATGACAATTCCTATCGGTTGAAGGTATCCAACCTGTGGATAAGTATACATAGACTGAGGCATTACATTAAGGGAAGCACCTAAATCTTACATTGCATCTAAAAAGAATGTATCCCATATGGTGCAAGGTGTCATGAAAGTGCCCAAATTCTTAAATTTGGTTGGAATTGTTGGTTGTATCAAGGCTAAGACATTCATTCCCGGGTTGACTCTCTCATTCTCCTTCATCCTTCATTTATGGGTGAAAAGTTCTTTAGTAAATTTTGTATAATGATGAATTTATTTAACTAAATCTAAAAGAGGAATGTTAACTTGTACCTTTTTAAATGTATATATTATTTCGTTATCAATATCATTATCAAATTTTTTCTTATCTTTATATAATATTAAAGGGAAATAAAGAGGAATGGATTGTTCAGTATAGTCTTCACTGACAATTTGATTACCCTTTTTTTCTTTTTTTCTTTAATTGAAACTTTTGAGGGTTGGGAAGGAGAGTTTTCGAGAGGGGTACATACTTGTTGGGTAGAATAATTGGATGAAGAAACTTCTTTACCACTAAAAAGTGTAATTGAACAAACATTACCTTTTCCATCAGATTAGTAATGGGTTGGGATGTTAGTTGTTCAGAACCTTTCATCTTAATCTCATTGATTGTGTTTTCCAATAGTCCCACTTGAGTCTTGAAGTCTTGAATAGCTAATTGTGTGGTATGTTGGAAATGGAGGTTCTATGTCTCCATTTTATTCACCATGTCCTAGATGTTTGGTTCAAATTTGGGAGGGGGAGGATTATTTTAAGAAGTTGAAGGATAAGAAGGTTTCATACCTTTCCCTCATTGAAACCAATTCTACTTGGGGTACCTTGAGTTTCCTCCTTATCAGTATTGTGGTTGTGCTTTCCACCCAGGGTAAAGATTTGGGTTAAATGATTATTTCTTCAAGGGTAGTGCTTGTTGGAATTGAATTCCATGGAATACTTCTACACAACACTTAGGTGAATCCTAAAGTTATGGGTACTAGTTAGAAAAATGAGTGTTATTAGAACAAATACGAAAATGTAATGGAACAGGAGGAGAGTTTGAATTACAGTTTTCATGAGCTAATTTCATTATAAGGGAATGTGTCTCATCAATTTTATTATCTTCCTTTTATTCTAGGGATGAATTAATTATCTCATGAAATCATCAGATTGGTGCAATTGCTCGTGTACCAAATTATTGTGCATTTTGAGGCATGTGGGCTATTAAGTCACGAGTTGCGGAAGGAATTTATCAACTAGGGAACCACCTGATACAACATCTATCATTCCACGATCTATGGGGACAATTCCCTCATATAAGTCTTGATTTAGAAAATTTTTAATAATCTGGTGGTGGGCGCAACTTGAGCAAAGTCTTTTGAATCTTTCCCAATATTCATGAAGGGTCTCTCATTATGATTTCCAAATGCCGCAAATTTCTTTTCAAATTAATGTAGTTCAAGAGGTAGGTAAAATGTTTCTAGAAAGAGTCATTTAAGGTCATTCAAGTCCCCAATTGTGGTAGGTAGATAGTATAGCCAGTCATTTGATACACCATCAAGGGAGAAAGGGAAGGCCCTAAACATAATGAGGTCCTCAAAGACATTTTGGGGTTTCATGGTAGAGAACACTATATAAAACACCTTAAGACGTTTGTGATGGTCCTCAATGGGAAGACCATGGAATTTATGAAGTATGTGGATGAGGCATGATCTTATCACAAAGTTGGATACTTCCTCAGGATATTAGATGTACGCAGATTGGTACTCCACATCCAAGGTGGTTAGTTATTTTAAGGTTCAATTATTTACAGCCATGATTTATGGGGATTTATTTGGTTCAATTTTTTATTGGTTTGGGACCAATTTAGGTTCCACAAGGGGTTCCCCAATGTTACATTATTTTCTTACTCTATATGACCTAATTTGGTAGTTAAGTTTCTTTTCAATTTTTGGGTCAACTTTAAGTATTTTTTTCTGACTCGGTCATGCAAAAAAGTTGTAAAGTTTGTTTTTTTATTTTTTTGTGATAAAGGATGGATAAAATAAAATTGATTAAAAATAATTAAATGAGAAAATAAAAGATAATGTGATACTATATAATTATATAGAAAGGGAGATAAAAAGAAGAGATTGATAGAGAAATAAACACACACAAACAAAAAAAACAAAAAAACAAAAATAACCAAAAGGGAATGGGGGATATTGAAAGGAGAAATAAATAAAAAAAGTAAAATAAATAAAAAAAAGTAAATAAATAAATAAAAATGATCTTGGATCCCTATAAATGAAACCAAAATTTCATTGTGTTATCGGGCATGTAAAATGAGATGTTTAGTTTTACTATAATTTATGAAGTATAGTAGGAACCCTTGGTCATCTATCAATGGATCATTAGATCATTAATTTAAGAAAAAGGTTTTGATTGTGAAAATAAAAAAAGGTAAATGGGATTTGGAAAACTTGGGGTCTGATTATTTAAGAAGACAATAGAAAAAGGAAAATAGATAAAATAATAAAACAAGTAGAATTGAATATAGTTAATTAATCCTGATCAACTCGGGGAAATATCAGGATATTCATCCTTCATCACTTCAATACATAGGGTTATGATCATGGGCTCTTCTTTTTCTTTTAAATATTGATGAAGCATCCAGAGTTTTTGGACAGTGTGCATCAGTCATGGGATTCTCTTTATCCGTGTGTGGGTTGGGTGGGTCTGTATTCCTAACTGTGGCACCTAAAACATTCCCTCATAGCGTGTTCCTCCTATAATGTGCCAGATAATGTGCAAATGGATGATATTTCAAAGGAGTATGAGGGAATAGAAGTCCAATTGGAATAGGAGTGGAATTATGAGACCTTTGTTGCCCTTTTCCTAAAGAAACAATGCTGGAATGAGCTTTGTTGGAGTAGGAGAGGCACCTTTGAGAGTGCTCTCACAATTTATGTCTTAAGAAGGGGGACTGAAACTCTGATTTCTTCCATGAAATCTTAAAGGAAAATCAACGTGTCTAGACTCCTAGTATCTTCCTTGAGGAAATATATTTATCCCGTGATTTGGATCTTATTATTGGTATGGTATGATTCCATTTTAAAACATTATTATGTTTCCCTAATTATCATCTCCCAAATAGTTACCCCTTGGGATGGTCGGCTATCGTTGACTCTATCCCTGGATTTGTCATGTGCCATGTGAATGAACTGCTTGGAAGTGTTCCCAAAGAGAAGGATATATTGTAAGTAATCAAGTCTCTTAGCCCAGACAACACCCCAGGACCTGATGGATTTTTGGGGTCCTTCTACATTGTATCCTAAAACATCATCAAGAGAGACCTTATCGAGTCTATCCAAGAATTTTTCCGGGGCGGGTCTCTACCCCGCATTGCTAGTGCTACAACTATGATTCTTAGTCCGAAGGTTTTCCATACTTCCTCTATTTCTCAGTATCTCCCTATTAGCCTGTGTAACTTTGCATAAAAGGTTTTGGCCACCATCATAAACATCAGGATTTTTGAGTTCATCCATGGATGGATCTCAGAAGAACAACATGCCTTCATTTGTGGAAGATCAATTCGATGTGATATCTAGGATTCCCAGGAGATGGTGTGGGATATCAATAAAAATGTTATTGGATCGAATGTTATAATCAAAAAATACATAGACAAGACTATGATCTTTTGGAGTGGAAATTCATTATTCACATCATGAGGTGTATGGGTTTCTCCGAGACCATTATTGATCTTTTATTTCATTTCTTCATCTCATTGTGGTTTAACATCATTTCCTTAGGGAGATAGTGTGGGTTCATTAAGTTCATAAGAGGTCTTAGATATGGTGACCCCCTATCTCCTACTATTTTCATTGTATCTCATGCTTCTCTTTGAAAATTTATCTCATTGGAAATGTGGGTTGGCGTGTTTCATCCTTTTCACTATGTCTCTCATTTCAATGGAATTTCTCATCTCCTATTTGAAAATGAATCTATGTTGTTCGTCAATAGAATGAGATCATTGGTATGGAATTTTTTTAAGTTGATAGAGGAATATTCAAAATAGAGCGGCCAGGATATCAATAAGGAGAAGAGTGGAGTCTATCTCTCTTCTCACTACCCAGGAAGGCACAAGAAAAATATTGAGTCTATTCTTGGAATCTAGGGGAAAATCTTACCTATGACTTACTTGGGAGCTCCAATTTCTCTTGTAAGAATTTAGATCCACCACTTTTAAGACATGGCTAACAGAATCATCTACTGCATTAATAATTGGAATAACTGATTTCCTCTCATTTGGAGGAAGGATCACCCTCATCAACAATGTGGTGTCCTCTATCCCCATGCACATTTTTTCTATTCTTAATGTCCCCAAATCAATAATCATTCAAATGGAGACCATCTTGAACTCCTTTCTATGGGATTCCCATGGAGAGGGTAGGTGCTGATGGGCCCTTTGGAGTAGGTTGGCAAAGCCAGTTGAGCTTGGTGGTATCAATGTGAGTAACTTGGGTGATTATATGTATTTTTTGCAGGTTAAAGTAGATTGGGAAGTTATTGAGGGTAACTATTTATAGAGACACTTCATTATAAATAAATTTGGATATGGTTTAAGGATGACCGGTAGGAAACCTTCTTCATTGTGGATTTATCATTGCAGGAACATTTCGTTCCTCCATGAATATTCTCAGTGGATTCTAGGTTGGGGTGACATAAACTTCTGGGAGTGAAATTGGGACATTGGGCTTCTTGGTTTCCCAAGATTCCCTTATCTTGACCTTTCTTTAAGGGATGCTAGCTCTCATCCATCCATCATCAAGGATATCCTAAACCACACTTAGGCCGATTGCTTTCAAAGAATCAGTTTGGATGTCTCCTCTAACATGTGCATCTTTTTTACCTCCTCTTTAGGAAAATTTTCAACCATGAATTATAGTAGGGCCTTCCTTTACTAGCTAGTTATGGATACCTAGGGATCAGTTCTCTGGTGTAATCTTATCCTGAACAACTATAATTTTATTTTATGGAGAGCTTTCCCCAAGGATATTCTCATGGAGAAGGCTCTCAATGATAAAGGTATCCATATGGCCTCAAGATGCACATGTTGTGTTGTTCCTTTAGAGGAGTCTATGCTTCACCTTATCATTCACAGTGAATGGGAATTCCTCCTCTAGAAAGACATTGGTGAGTTCATTGATTTATCTGTAGGGTTTAATGTTTCTGATGCTTTCCGTCGGGGTATGCACACATCTGTCACGCGGGGGAGGGCGCACGGCTTATTTCCCCGCATTCCCGCTTTCCAAATGCGGGTGGCATCCGTTCCTTATTCAGGGACGTCTGCTCCTTGATCGAAACCGGGATGATGGGATGTCGGTTCTTCCTTCCGTGGATTCCTCCTCAGAGCTCGTCACCTAGTCCGGGTCTCCCTCATAGATTTAATGCGTATTCGTGAATCTCATTCCTGGTGCCATATTTTCATAGACACCAGTTAACTATGCTGCTTCCGCCAAGACGCTCCAAGGGGTTTGGTCAGGGCAGCAACCTTCGATGAGGAGAATGGTCATGTTGGGGCGTCGTTGGCATGTCTTGACGCTGGGGGATTGGCATGTATGTCTTTTGTCCCTTATTATAGGGCTTCTCGAGGGCACGGAAGCCCGAGGCATCCCACATCAAACGTGGGGAATTATCATGCCATAGGCATGTATCTGAGTTTTTCCTCAGATTCCCATGTTTAACATGGGGTATGCCGCGAGTTTAACATCTTTTGAAGATGGATCGGACTAATCAGAACACTGAGAGTGGATCCGATTGAAGAACCCCCTAGGGGGGGAACACCGATGTCGGGGCCAACACGTGGGCGGCTTCTCGGATACTGTGGAGTGTAATGGTTTTGCATGATCCCATCGGGATGTGGTGGCCCGAGTAGGAATCAAGATGGGTGATGGAGTGAAGGGTCTTGAACCTCATGGGGGCTTCCTACATACCATGCTTTAGCACATATCAAAGTCCACATAGTTCAGGTATACAGTTTGACGTCATGCGTGATGGGGGCATATAGGGATTACGCTCTAAGGTGGCCCACAATGGATGGATATGGGGATTATGCTCTGAGGAGACCCAAAATGGATGGATATGGGGCTTACACTCTGAGGCGGCCCAGAATGGATGGATATGGGGCTTACACTCTGAGGCGGCCCACAATGGATGGATATGGGGCATACACTCTAAGGCGGCCCACAATGGATGGATAGTGAACTGAAACTAAGGGGTCGGAACAACCGAGTAATGGGCTTGAACCTCATGGAGGATACCTACGTACCATGATTTATCATGGATCTAAGTCCATGTAGTTCGGGTGGTGCATTCTAACGTCATGAAGGATGATGAAAACAGTTTAACGTCATGCTAGACGGTATACAGTTTAACGTCATGCGGGACAAAGGCATACAGTTTAACATCATGCGGGAGGAAGGCATACAGTTTAACATCATGCGGGAGGAAGGCATATAGTTTAACGTCATCCAAGACAAAGGCATACAGTTTAAATTCATACGGGATGAAGGCATACAGTTTAACGTCATGCTGGATAATAAATTTGGGGCTTATGCTCTAAGGCGGCCCAAAGTGTTGGGAAACCGACGTGAAGAGGTCAGAACAACCGGGTGGGGGACTTGAACCTCGTAGAGGCTACCTACATACCATTCATTAGCACAAATCAAAGTCCTCATAGTTCACTAGGATGGGGCTTACGCTCTAAGGTGGCCCATAGATGGATTTCATGGTTCATGCTCACTCTAAGCCCACGTGAGTCATGATCATTGTGAGAAGTAAGAGGCAGCAGGGACCAGATGATCCCATCTTGAAGGGTGCGTCTGTGAGAAGTGGAGAGGGGATTACGCGTTGAGCGGCCCTTAGTGTTGGGGCTTACTCCAGGATGGAGGCCCGTGGTGCGACAAAGCGCAGAGGAAGTATGGAGGTGCATGGGTGCTACCTTCCGAAAGAGAGGCTAGGGGCTTACGCTCTAAGGCAGCCCTTCCCCCATGGACAAACGCCACTCTGAGAGGGAGGATCTCATTCCATGTGAGGAATATTCCATTCCCGTGGAGACAAACTGTATAAAGAATGTCCGAGCTGTGGGGACCCTGCATGTGAAGCATGGCGTCGGATCACAGTTTAACATCATGTGTTGAGGATGAGGTGCTTGGAAGTTTAACGACCTGCAGCTCGGAAAAGGTGGGTTCGCTCCACACCCCTAGGGCTTACATGCCCAACACCATCTACCCCTTGTGGGATGGAAGGCATCGGCAAGGTCGCGGTGAAAGGGGGTCGCAGGGCGAACCATCGAGGGGTCCACGTTAGCGTGGCTATGTGAAGAACCAATATTCGTTAGCGTTCCTATGCGAAGGAGCATAAGTCAAAGAAACGCAATGGGAAACACCACCCAAGGGACCTTGAGGTTACTTTGTACGAGCCTGGAACGTTGTAAGGGAAAACAATACATGGCGTGCATGCCTGGTATAGAGGTCATCGGGCGCCTATACAGGGAGGCACCCCGGGGGGGCATCAAAAGGAGGGGTCCCGGGGTTTGCGCGCAAAGAGAAGGCTTGCGCGCAAAAAACCGGGATGGCATGAAATTGGGGCAGAGGGATTGCACGCGGCTAGGGGGTATTGTGCGCAAAGATCTTGGATTGTGCGCGGGGGAAACGGCTGATCCCTAAGGTAGGGAAAACCTAACGAGAGGATTGCATGCAATTAGGTTTTGCATATAAAGGATGTAGTTCATGCAATGGATGTTATTGCATGCAAAGGAAGAACCCTGAGGAGTTTGGAATTTTATTGAAGATGGTGGGATTGCGTGAAAAGGTGAACCCCAGGGTAAGGTTGCATGAAAGGGGTCAATACCTAAAAGTCATATTGTGCACGCGGGAGTCCAATTTTGTGCACAGGAGCTGGTCCAAATTCCGCAACCCCAAAATGGAAGGGGTCTCCTTTTTTTAATAGGGCTTAGGCGTCATAGAATCCAGATGATGCGCGAAATCTTCTGTTCCAGGACCGGTCGGCGCGAAATGCCTCACCATGTAGAACTGGGCACCAAAATTGTTCACCACCCAGGTGCTTTTTCGCGAATCCTAGGCTTCCTTTGCGTGGGAAACATTTTTTTGAGCAAGTCCTCCTTAATTTCGCACACCACTTTCGGGCCATCTGGATTGGGCCTCCGATTCTGAATATGACTTCACTTCATCATTTCAAAACTTCCTCTAGGAGTTATGGACTTTTTTGGCATCTACAGATTCCCCCCCTCAGAATTGGATCGGCGAGAGGTCACAAAGATCGGTTTCTGAGGGAAACGCCGAAATGCTAAAGTGATGGATTTCATGGGCACTCTGCGCGCAAAATCCTAACAAGGCATGAAAAACTCTGGGTCGGTGTATAATTCACTTTCTGCGTGGCGTGGAACCCCGGCCACTCCTATAAAAAGGGGCCCCGAGTCTCATGTTCCGTACTCAAGCTTTTTCTCCTGATAGGCTCAATGCTCTCATGTGCGAAATTGCTTTCGCGGCTGCTGGTAAAAAACGCTTTGGCAACGCGTAATTCCTTCCGGTTTCGAGAGTATTTTCGCGCAAACTCGGCGTATTTTACACCAATTGTTGTGGATTTTATGCCTAACTCTTGAATTGTGCACCACGAGCCCAGATTGTGCGCAACCTTTTCCGATTCCGCGCACATCATCCTGATTCAGTGCAACTCATCTGGATTCCACGCAACTCTCATAGAACTCAAGATGGCCGTGAACCAGGTCGATGAGGGGGAATCCGCCGCTCGTAGATCTGAAATGGCGGCCAATTAAGAGGTTTATGGCACCAAGGTGTTTTTTTCCGAAAACCTTACCTTGTTCAACCTGTTGACCCCTTCCCAGAAAGGGTATCCTCTATCCAACAACATCCCGCTATGAAACTTCGGCATCCTGGAGGAGGTCCCACTACCGGGCTTCGAGGTGAACACACCGCGGTCATGGGTGACCCGGGAGGACAACCTTCCCCATTACAACATCACCAACAATGGTCACCCTACTAGAGAGACCAAACACATGGATGTGTATTTCCTGAACCCAAGGACCAGGACCATTGATGGAGGTGATCATGTTGTAGAGAGCTCCCCGACTCTTTATGAGAGCACATTCTGTCAGATCATCATGGACGACACTAAGGGTTGGCTACAAGATTGGGACTTACGGTCCGGAGGCAACTTCACCAGTGAGTGGGCCTAGGCGTACTAGGTTCGGCATATGTTTGACCAATTCGGGGCCGAGCTACGGAACATTGGTCTGTTTGAGGTGGTGTGGATGTCACAGTTCCACTTCTACTGTCAACCCGAACATGGGCCAGAGCTGTTTACCCAATGTTCCCCTGACACCAACACATTCCATCTTCACCATGGGGAAGTTGGCATCAGCCTCTGGGATGTTCACTGCATCAGAGGTATCCCATTGGAGGGCTACCAATACGATTAGTTCATCCCTCCAATGAACACCTGGGAAGATAGGTCACGAACCCCCATTGTGACGTGGAACCTGCTGGAGCTGGCCAAAGAGAGGCTGGGTGTCAAGGACTTCCTGAAGAACATTGCCTACAAGGACTAGTTCAGCCAGTTCCTAGAGAAGGACCCTGTTGTCAAAATTCCAGGGAGGGGAAAACGGTGCCCAACTGTAGCTCAGATGAGCAAGAATGGATCGTATTGGAGGAACCTAGAGGTAGGGAAATAAATCATAAGGATATCACATCATTGAGGCTCGGGTCCCGAACGTCTGATATGCAGGGTTCCTCGCCACCTTCCTGAGCGGGTGACTCATGACAGTGCATGACGCAAGAATGGGCGTCTGTCCAGCAACACTAGTGATGGCAGGCACCATGGCTTCCAACAAAAGGTTCAATATGGGGGTCCCCATGCTAGATAGGTTGTATGCCATTCTGGGATGCATCTCCAGAGGGGGGTCGCCTCAGAGGTTGTGTGTCCCCTTCCAGATCATTCACGGCTGGGTGGCGGCTCATCTTGGCAGATACACCTTCCTGAAATCCATTCGTCCTCCAGGCGATGGCCTACGGCCATCTCTCCTGAATATTGCTGGGGTTTCACTGATGAAGCTCAATGAGGAGGGTGTAAGAATCTGAATCGGTAACCACGCCAATTTCAACTTCAGCACATTCCCCACCCCAGTCGGCCAGATGGTGGATAATGGGAAAATCTTGATGGAGTAGCAAGAATACTTCCAGAGCATCCGATGTGGGGTGCTTGTTGCTCGGATTGACGGGAAGATCATCTGTGAGCCTTACGTGTCGTCCCGATTCACCAGGCAGTTCGGGTGCCTCCAGCGAATGTCGAAGAAGGTATTCATGGACATCCGGGAGGAGAATAATCCCTATGTCCTTTTCCAAACGTGGTTAATGTTCACCACTTATGGCTCTGGTGACGTCATCACCCTTCCTCCCATTGGGGTCGACGCTGTCTTATAAACTGATTATACCGAACACTGGACCATCGTGTACCGTGAGGGGCTTTTACGCAAGATATTTCGGCAACTCGAGACTACCCGCGTGGAAACTGGGAGACGGGGGAGGAGACAAGGTGCTGCTAAAAGGGGGGAACCAGGGGTGCACCGGGCAGTGAGGCATGCGCAGGCCGGGACCTCAGCAGCGGGGACATCGCATGGTGTTGCTGCGACCATGTTGCCCAGAGGGGGGGTCACATGAGGTGGCCAGAGAAATGTCTGGGAAGCAGATAAGATAACTTCTTGAACCTTCCCAAGATGCACTTTTCCCAGCATTGTGGTCAGCCTGGATGACCCTGCGAAAATCTATGAGAATTGAAGCCATCTGGTAGAAGATAATGTAGGACGGGATCCAGCTGCTAGAGTTTCAGCTCATTCGAGTTACCCACCAGGTAAACTTCCATCAGCGGCATGCATATCTAACAGCCATGGAAACATACCCACACCAAAGGGGTCAGCGTACGGAGCTACCTTTCCTGGTGAAGGTGATGCTCGGCCAAGAGCATGATCTGGAAGTGATGTCGTCGGGAGAAGGCGACAGTGTTGAAGAGTCAGAGGGGGAGGAGGAAACAGAAGAAGATGAAGGTGAAGAAGAAGAAAAAGGGGAAGGTGAAGGAGAAGGAGAACCCGAAGATGAGGGGTCACAGGGGGAGGCCTACCAAGGGAGTCTTCGGGAGAGTGGTGAGATCTTCGGCTCTGATCCTGACATAACCGAGATACTCGAGGTTTGTCTCTATCCTTATTCATCTTCCTTCTTAATCCATTCTCTTATGAAATTTCTAATTCATTTATCTATTTCACTCAGGAGAACATAGGGGCTGATCAGGTGTCCCCAATAGAAGGAGGAGAAGCATCGGTGGGACAGTATGGGGCTCCAACACCCATCATCGAACTGACAAGCACTGAGGGTTCTCCTACCACGACAACTCCTATAGCGGCTAGCACACCAGAGACTGACGCTCTGGGTTCCTATAAGTCCCCTACTTCACTACTGGTGATTACTGTTAGAAAACCCAACTAATCAAGATGCTTCTCGTACAGTGATCTTGGCGTTGGAGGCTCGTCGGGCTGCTGAGCCCGGGCCATCCGTGAGTGGACTAGTGGCGGTCATACCACTCCCTCCAGAACATACCTCCCAAACTGAGTCGGATCTGGAAATTGGTGAGCAGGGGGTGATGCACATCATAAGTGTTGTCATTGGAGCAAGGCCAGAAGCTGACAGAGGCACCGCCGTTGTCGAGGCGAGAGAGGACGGTCCCCCGGACATCGAGGATCCTATTCCTTGTGAAGGCATCCCTGAGGCAGACCCTTCTGCTAACCTGCTGGCTGCCTTTCCTGCGTACCGTCATGCTGATCCCGAGGAGATAGATGATTCAAACTCGGAAGTGGCCGAGGAGAGATGGATGAAATGGTGAAAAGGGTGGAATTGTATCCAGCACTTTCTCAGGCATCCTTAGACAGATTTGCTAAGGCGGATGGGATCACTCCATACTTGACTGCGCTTCCTGTGTGCCGCAGGGGATGACGCTCAACGCCTTCATCTGAAAGTCTGTGATTACATGGATGAGAAGATACATGAAATTAGCCGGAGCACCAATGCTGCCCAGTGTCGGTAAATATCAGTGAGCACCCGAGAATTCCTAAGGGCGGATCAGGAAGTCCGACACCTCGAAGGGCAGGTGGTAGAGAAGGAGATCTTCATTGCAACATGCTCTAAGCTTGTGGAGAAACTGACGGCCCAGCTGGCTGACGCCCAAGAACAATTGATGGAGGCGAGTCACCAGATGATTGTACTTCAAACGGAATGGGCGCAGGCACAAGATAGGGTTGGCGAACTGTGCTCTGCAGCTGCTGATGATGAGAGAGTCTTCAGGGAGCGAGAAGCAGTCCTGGAGGCCACCATCCAAAGGGTAGCGGCGCTGGAAAGATCAATCCAAAATGATGATCCTTAAGGGTCCTGTTTTCACCATCTCATGAACTTTTTTTGTACTGGTCATCATTCTGATCCAATATAAGGATAAATCCATTTGTTTTTACCTTTGGTTTGATATGCTCAACCATAATCTACCACTTCGTGGGAGCGTCAACCATGCTTCAGGCATCCGAAATCGGGCCTGGATTTCTGAGGAGAGGACCTCAGACCGATTGATATATCACCTTCTCAATGTGTTCTGACACACAAGTGGGGCAATGCCAGGGTCATTGAAATCCATCCAAATATAGGGAGATGAAAAAGGTGAATCATGTTACCCAAATCTGGAACACTATGGGGGCGCGATGATGGAGGATAACAGTTAACCATGGTGGAAACACAACATCTATATCGCATTGGCCTGAAACGAGGACAACAAATGAGGGCTGACCACTGACTATGTTCGCAACATGGGGCCTACCTCAAATATCGTCGATCAGTCTTCTGGAAAGTTGGCCCAGGACAGCACGCAGACCGTAGGTCAATCATCCATACTGTTATAATATGCAGACCAATGGTCTATCATCCATATTGTTACAGCAGGCGGATCAATGTTCTAGCATCCATACTGTTAGGGGGTCCCATCAAACATGGTCAGTCTTCCGGAATGTTGGCCCAGGACAGTAGGCGGACTATAGGTCAATCATCCATATTGCTACAATAGGCAGACCAAAGGTCTATCATCCATATTGTTATAGTAGGTGGACCAAATTCTATCATCCATACTGTTAGGGGGTCCCATCAAACATGGCAGAGGATGCAGATCCGAATAAAGGGGAACACAAAGCGTGGAAAGTGGAGTGGTGGTTTGTTCATATAGAGTCCAACACTCCAAAAATTACGCCATCGTGGCGGAGGCGCATTAGGAAGACGTATTAATCTGGTCACGGATCATCCCAATTTTCAGATAGGACCTCTTTATCGAGAGAACGGTCGCTTCCCAAAATCATTATGGGGCATCTTGATCTTATTCGGGGTAAATGTTGCAATTACACCAGTCCCCAAGAATCCAGGTGAAGGGGCCTACGGTGAGGAGGGATGGGATTTGGTAATCCCTGGGGCTGGACCCAAGATGAAATATCCAGGCGTTCCTACGTATCTCATAAGAATGGAAATCAAGCAACACATAGTTCTAGAAGAGGATCTTAGTTTAAGGTCTTACAGCTCAGACCAAAGGAGTAAGGGAAGTGGGAGACATATGGTAAAGTGGTTGGGAAACCCGACGTGAATGGGGACAAGGTCCTTCTTACCATGTAATCCTTAGAGATGTGTTTAGGTCAAGGGACCGAACATGAAAGTTAGGATGGGCTTGTGGGGAAGTTCCTAGGCACTCCTACGTATCTCATAAGGATGAGAATCAAGCCATACGTAGTTATTAGGGGTGCCTTTTAACGTTGTGCAGGACAAGAAAAAAGCGGGCTAATTCTCATAACAGGGCGCACGTGGTGTGGATATCGCAAACCTGACATGAATGAGGACGAGGCCCTGCTCACCACGCCATGCGGTCCTACGGTCAAGGTTCCAAAGGTGGGACAGAAATGATGAATTATCAGACCTCAAGCTGGACCCTTAGACAAGAGGTCTGGGAATTCCTACGTACCCCATAAGAATGGGGATCAAGTTGTACGTATTTATTGAATGGTGGCACGACACAACATGGTACCTGTGCAAAGGATGAAAAAGGTGTGCGGGTCTAGCCCTCGCACAAAGAGAAGCAGTATTTGATATATCTTGTTTGTCCTTGAAGGATAATGGTTTTTCTTTCATGGAATACCTAGCCTAGGTTAGAAACTCCTGGCATCGCCAAAATAAGGTAATGGACTGATACCCAACGTGATGTCCCCTATGGGGATGTCACCACAATGCAGTGTCATTTTTTGTTGTGCGGTCGGAATGATATCATCACAGTTTATGGTCGTGTGGTAGGACCAATCAGCATAGTTTAAGGTCGTATGGCTTGGACCTAGGAGAACATGCATGATGTGATAAGGAGCACCCGATGTAGATGTCACGACCCGACCTCGGGGCCCGTGCCGTGACTACCCCAAGCCCGCCTTCCATAGGCCAGGGGCTGGCGACTAGCACCAAGGCGTAAAATCCCGGTAAACAGGGAAGGCATTGCCTTTATAAGTAACAACCACCACAGAGTCAGCAAGCGGAAAGTAACTACAAGTGCAGAAAAGTAAAGGGGGCCGGAATACAAGCCCAACTGAAAGTAAAGTACAACTCGAAAGGGAAAACAGCAACTGAAAGTACAAGCGGCTCCTGGGACGTCCTCCTCGATTCCTACCTGAAGGGTAGGTACAGATGGCACAGCTCCTGGATCGTCCACCACGGATCCTACCTGAAGGGTAGGTACAGATAGCTCACAACTCCTCGGGTCCAACTGTCCGCTCCGAGCACGTCCCGCTCAGAGGTCC
Organism: Viscum album; assembly: GCA_963277665.1. NCBI lineage: Eukaryota > Viridiplantae > Streptophyta > Magnoliopsida > Santalales > Viscaceae > Viscum > Viscum album. The sequence continues at coordinate 363,487,403 of OY728162.1, read as the reverse complement.
TCCTCCGGGTTCCGACCTACTCTGAAAGCCTCATCCACAGTCAGCGCTGTCCGTCGTCTGCAACCAACACAACGAAGTGCGGGCAAAGCCCGTGCAGGGGTGAGTATAAGCTACTCAGTAGGGACCCCGAGACCCCTGAAGGTCTCTCAAATCCACAAAGGATAAACCACGAAGAAAAGTAACAATCACGAAGTAACATCCAGTATTGATTAGGTATATGCCCATACTTATACCTATGTCACCAATTTCCGTTTGGCTCCAACACGAACCCAAGAACAATCCAATCCACAAAGAAGAGTAAACAGTAAAATCCACATAGGATAACAGTACAAGTCCACACGGTTTATAACAAGTTTATGAAATCAACGGATAACCATTACCCAGGTATATGCCCATACATATACCTAAGTTATCAAGCGGTCCATCTCAATCATGAGGAAACACAAAGATCATTGACTCAGCTCAAACCAGGATTTTCATTACCGAAACCGTAGCTGCTGAAGAGCCCCGTCTCTGAAGTGTGCAGTAGTCCTGTCACGACTCCGAGGTACTGCTCACTAACCTATGACTGCTGAGGTACTCCTCCTGTCGAGTACTGCGGGTCTGCTGCCAACTACTGGGCGCTCCGTCCGCTGAGGGTCTGCTGCCAACTACTGGGCGCTCACCCAAATAGCCTACTGAGGTACTCCTCTGACGAGTACCGCGGGTTTGCTGCCAACTACTAGGCGCTCCGTCCGCCGTGGGTCTGCCGCCAAATACCGGGCGCTCCGTCCACTGGGCTAGTCGACTCACTCCAAGTCGAGTCGGTCAAGCAGTCATCAGGTCTCAGTCGGCTACACGGTCTCCGTACTCCGCACGCACGTCCCACCGTCGCGGGTCTGTCACTACAACCAAGCGCACACACTCCGTAGAGTATCGCGGGTCCGCCGCTACAACCAAGCGCTCCACCGCCAAGGGTCTGCTGCTGCATCCAAGCGCACCACCACTGTCAAGTACCACGGGTCCGCCGCTACACCAAAGTGCTCCACCACCCAAGATCAACAGAAGATTCAGCTCACACAGGTTCGGTAGCACTGTTCCACGTAGGATCGCTGAGTGCTGTAGTCGTCGTCGTCGAATCCACATAGGATCTCTGTACTGTCGTCGTCGCAGTCACAGTAGCAGTAGTAGTAGTCGTCACAGTAACAGTCGCAGCCAGCACTAGGGTTCCCGCACACAGTAAGCTCGTTCGGAGGATCCGCTCCACGAGCCGAGAGGCTGATACATCAACTGTCACGAAGACCGGAGTTGATGTATCCAAAAGTTCCGTATCGTCAACAGGAACTCAACGCAACAGACGGCGCGTCGATCGGACGCCCGGTCTGAGAGTTATTGGCATTTTCGTCTCCGGGGCCCGGTTGGTTTTTAAGGCAAAACCTACCCGACCGTACTCCACCTGCGTCCAAACCTCGGGCGGAGTATGCCAAAAGATCCGTCTCACTAAGAGGAACACAACGCGACTGACGGCGCGTCAATCGGACGTTCGTGGCTCAAGATATGAGCGTTTCCGCTCTGAAGGCCCGGTTGGTTTCGTGAACGAACCAACCCGGCCGAACTCAAAGTAAACCGAAACCTTGAGTGCGATATACCGAAACGACCGTCTCGATCCAAGGATCGCGTTGCCGCAGACGGTTCGTCATTCGAAGGTCTACAACTCAATTTATGAGCTTTTGACTGAAAAGGTCCGAAAACGGGGGGTCTGGGCCCGGCCCGGCCCGGCCCAGTACCCCCCTGAACCACTCCAATCCGGGTCGGCCCGAACCGGGTCCGGGTCCGGCCCGGTTCCACGTGGCCCGGCCCGGTTGGCTCGGCCCGGCCCGGCTGGGCGGTCCGGCCCAGCCGGCACAAACCGGCCCGGCCTGCGCGATCCGGCCCGGCCGGTCGCGCGGCCCGGCCGCTCAGAACCGCTCGACCAGCTTGGCCGAGCGGGTGGTTTCGCGCGAAACGGGGGGTGCCGCCCCCGTGACTTCAACAATGCCCCCCCCCCACGTGAGGGGGGCCCGTTACTCGGCTTCCGGGGGTTTCAAACCCCCGGAATTCAATGCACGGCCGGCATTGAAGCCGGCCGTTCGTCCACCCGCGGGACCTGCGGGTCCCGCCTCCGAGCAAACCGGCGGCCGGCACAGCCGGCCGCCCCCTTCTTCTCTGCCGCGGCAAGGGCCGCGGCTCTTCTGTTCTCCGGCGGCCGGCGAGCCCGGCCGCCTCTGGCTGCTCCGCCGCGGCCGTAGGGCCGCGGCTCCTCCGCAGAGTCCTTGCCGCTTGCCACGTCTGATGGCCACGGCCTTGTCCGAATCGTCGCACCTCTGCCGTAGGCCGCTCCGACCACTGTCATTCACTGGTTCATTTCTCTGGCGCGGCGCGATGGCGTCGCGCGCCACCGCTGCGACTCACTCCGGCTGCGGTTCTCGACATTTTCTTGCGGTGCAACGGCACTGTGTTATCCCGCACCAAAGCACAATGATTTCAAGCACATGGAAGGAGGTCAGCTATGTTTGTGCGGTCCGGCCTCCTTCCGTTAATCTGATAGCAGTCGGTTATTTAAAATCAAAGTAGAATTGAATAAAGGTTATTCAAGAGCACAGAATAAAACCCCTACCTTTGATTTATCGCTCGACGCTCATTGACGGCCGCAGAAGGTGAGTGTCGCGGAGGTCGGACGTGGGTTCGTCGCTGAGGAAGAACGCCACAGAAAAAGGATGCCGCGGAAGAAGTTGACGCGTCGCAGAAGGAGATCGACGCGTCGTGGTTTCCTTGTCGCGGAAGAAGACGTCGATGCCGTCACAGAAGGAGTTCGTCGCTTCGCGGAAGAACCACGTTCTTCGGCGGAGAAGTTCTTCGCGTTCTTCGTCGAGGAAGATGGCCTTCAAAGGAGAAGAGAACTCTCCTTTCCTCCCGCACAGCAAAGCCCAAAACCAAAATAAAAAGACTTAACTCCCTATTAATTTATTAACGTTGGGAATTCCAAAGGTTGAAAACCATTAACACATTAACACCATGCATTAATACTTAAGTTATATAAAAAAAAATTAAACAAGGGAGTTGAGGGGTTTAAGAGGATATGAAGGGGTGGGGTTCGTGTGGACCCCACCACCCTCTTAACCTCCCAAGGGAAGTTGGGTTGTCACCCAACTTCCACCCAAAGGATAAAAACACTTAAGAAAGATAAAAATAAAAATTGAAGTTAAATTTTTATTTTAACATTCACAATTTTATTTTTTTACAACTCCCCTCGTGTAAACGCAACTTCGGGAAAGGTCTCCTTAAGCGAATATCGGCGCTGCGAGTTCATCGGTGCCCTCGGATTTCAATTCCGAGCTCCGGATCAAAAGTTAGGAATTCCCGCTCGTTCGTTCACTGAACGTACCCGAGCCAAACTTCGGAAATTAATTCCGGGCACTCCGGGCCTCGGAATCAGGTGCCGTCTGAAACCGCGCTCTTGTAAAATTCCAAAGAAAATTAAGAAAAAATTTCCCTTGAATTTTATGGGTCTTTACATTACTCCCACCTCAGGGCTTTACGTCCCCGTAAAGCTTCAACTCACACTTAAGGGAAAACAAGGTAGTACTGAGCACGCAACTGAGCTTTACGCTCCCATATGCTCACCTGAAGATCTCGTGCTAACCGAGAAGCACCCCAGAGGAAGCAACCGTTCACGTAGAACCTGCTCCTGTCGATCCTCGTTCTCTACTAGAACCTTTGTGCTTGTCGCCCTGTCATCGACGTCCAACTCCCCGAGGTCGATGACGTGTGAAGAAACATACACGTATCTCCACAGCTGAGACACGTGGTGTACATTATGCACCCGGTGCGACTGAGCTGGTAGGGTCAAGCGGTAAACCTCCTCGCCTACCCTGCTGAAGATCAAAAGGGTCCATCGAACTTCGGAGATAACATGCCGCCTCAGCCACATCTCTGAAACCTCATCGGGTTGAGACCGTATAAGAACGTGTTCGTCACCCTCGAATTCAAGAGGTTTCCCTTTTTAGGTTAGAACTGAAACTCAAAACTCCTGCTGTCCCAAGGGTAGGGTTGACCAACTCAAGAGTGATCGGTCACACCCTCTTATGCCTGAGTTTAACATGTGCTGCCCAGGGTTTCCTTTTCGCCGACCAAGGAAAACACATTCCGACGTTTGCCTAAAACAGTCAACCGGGGTATGATTTGAGAATCAAAACCATACCCAGATCAACGTCGTAAGGCCTCTACGCTGCCACCAAGAGATTCCAACCGAAACTCTCGCCTCGAGGTCAAATCACACCGTCGGCGTAAGTGTGATTATCGAGTCTCCTCCCAAAGGTATCTCCAGACGTGAGGGTCAAGTCTACGGCTTACCCGGAACCTCTAGGTCTGGGACATGATTCGTGGAAGAGTAGAATGATTGGTTCCTATGTCTATAGATATGGCAGCTCGTAGTAGACATAATTCGTACCCCGAATCATTCTTAGAGCTCCTGGGTCACACTCCTTGACCGCAATGCAGCTACTCTCCTCCCCAGCCCTCCTGCTCCCTGAGCCTGGCGGGGACTACTAAGTCGGGTGGTCGTAACATGTCGAAATGTACACTACCACAAGCTGCTCTCCAAGCTCCGCTTCCACGTCTGCTACCCTGCAGATTCATCTGTCCTTAGCACTTCCTCCTCCTAAAACATTTTACACGCCCGAGTCTCTGAGACTGGCGCTAGTTTCCTGCCTTTCACTGCTAACGTTCACAACCACAAAGGTTCTCTCTAGCATCCTAGCATAGGTAGAAATGCATAGAGGAAAAGTAATGGTTCGGATGTCCTTTAGACACACTTCGCTCAGAAGTTCGAGTCTAAAGAACTGATCACAACGTAACCAACGAGTACCAAGATTGATTGGTAAGCCACGTTGAGTGCTCTGCTTCCGACATGTCGTACTATCGAAGCTGTATTAGCTCCAGAAAACTCACAACCACCTCCTCAAGCCAGTCCTCAGCCGCCTACGAGTCAGGCTCACCTCGAAACTTGAGGGATATCTGGTGCTAAAACATAAGTAAGGCACTAAGCCTGTGAGTCTCTGCTACCTGTACCGCCAGTAGTGTCTGCTGACCAACAGGTAGTGACATAGCTGGCGTACTACTCGTAGGTACTATCCAGGTATCAGTTCGCGTACTGAAGCCTCATTACTATAAGGATCAACCTCATGGTCACTCACTGGAAACAACAGGAGCTAAGATCATCATCCACTCTACTAGTATCCAAGCTAGGCGTAGAACTCTAGCAATCGCCTCCATCCAGTCCACTGCTGCCTGGGAAATCTGTCTCGCCTCGTATCCTCAGAGGCCTCTACTGCTGGAACTCGTGCATCATGCTCTGCTAGCGTGCACCGTCAGCTAGTGGCATCTGCTGCCTAACGGGTGGTGGTGCTGCTGGTACACCACCCGAATGTGCCAACACTGAAAAAGGGGCCTGCACCGGAGTCTCGCTGCTCGGTGGGCCATCATCGAGAACTCTCTCGGAACTCCAGCTAACTATCAGCAAGGTGACATCCTGAACAGTTGTGTCATGGTCAACGATTTATACCTGGTGAGCTGACCTGGTTTGAGCTGACTTTAAACCTTTTGGGAAACACACACGCAATCAGTGTTTTCATGCATTAAGTCGGAAATCAGAAGTCAGGGTCCTGGTGTACGGATACGTCGGCCGCCGCACCAACACTGGACTCCCTGGACTGATAACCACACTCAATACACTAAACACTATTGCTTCACATAGAAAAAAAAGATCAGAGTCTACGGTAGAACCGACCCGCTCTGATACCAATTTGTCACGACCCGACCTCGGGGCCCGTGCCGTGACTACCCCAAGCCCGCCTTCCATAGGCCAGGGGCTGGCGACTAGCACCAAGGCGTAAAATCCCGGTAAACAGGGAAGGCATTGCCTTTATAAGTAACAACCACCACAGAGTCAGCAAGCGGAAAGTAACTACAAGTGCAGAAAAGTAAAGGGGGCCGGAATACAAGCCCAACTGAAAGTAAAGTACAACTCGAAAGGGAAAACAGCAACTGAAAGTACAAGCGGCTCCTGGGACGTCCTCCTCGATTCCTACCTGAAGGGTAGGTACAGATGGCACAGCTCCTGGATCGTCCACCATGGATCCTACCTGAAGGGTAGGTACAGATAGCTCACAACTCCTCGGGTCCAACTGTCCGCTCCGAGCACGTCCCGCTCAGAGGTCCTCCTCCGGGTTCCGACCTACTCCGAAAGCCTCGTCCACAGTCAGCGCTGTCCGTCGTCTGCAACCAACACAACGAAGTGCGGGCAAAGCCCGTGCAGGGGTGAGTATAAGCTACTCAGTAGGGACCCCGAGACCCCTGAAGGTCTCTCAAATCCACAAAGGATAAACCATGAAGAAAATTAACAATCACGAAGTAACATCCAGTATTGATTAGGTATATGCCCATACTTATACCTATGTCACCAATTTCCGTTCGGCTCCAACACGAACCCAAGAACAATCCAATCCACAAAGAAGAGTAAACAGTAAAATCCACATAGGATAACAGTACAAGTCCACACGGTTTATAACAAGTTTATGAAATCAACGGATAACCATTACCCAGGTATATGCCCATACATATACCTAAGTTATCAAGCGGTCCATCTCAGTCATGAGGAAACACAAAGATCATTGACTCAGCTCAAACCAGGATTTTCATTACCGAAACCGTAGCTGCTGAAGAGCCCCGTCTCTGAAGTGTGCAGTAGTCCTGTCACGACTCCGAGGTACTGCTCACTAACCTATGACTGCTGAGGTACTCCTCCTGTCGAGTACTGCGGGTCTGCTGCCAACTACTGGGCGCTCCGTCCGCTGAGGGTCTGCTGCCAACTACTGGGCGCTCACCCAAATAGCCTACTGAGGTACTCCTCTGACGAGTACCGCGGGTTTGCTGCCAACTACTAGGCGCTCCGTCCGCCGTGGGTCTGCCGCCAAATACCGGGCGCTCCGTCCACTGGGCTAGTCGACTCACTCCAAGTCGAGTCGGTCAAGCAGTCATCAGGTCTCAGTCGGCTACACGGTCTCTGTACTCCGCACGCACGTCCCACCGTCGCGGGTCTGTCGCTACAACCAAGCGCACACACTCCGTAGAGTATCGCGGGTCCGCCGCTACAACCAAGCGCTCCACCGCCAAGGGTCTGCTGCTGCATCCAAGCGCACCACCACTGTCAAGTACCACGGGTCCGCCGCTACACCAAAGCGCTCCACCACCCAAGATCAACAGAAGATTCAGCTCACACAGGTTCGGTAGCACTGTTCCACGTAGGATCGCTGAGTGCTGTAGTCGTCGTCGTCGAATCCACATAGGATCTCTGTACTGTCGTCGTCGCAGTCACAGTAGCAGTAGTAGTAGTCGTCACAGTAACAGTCGCAGCCAGCACTAGGGTTCCCGCACACAGTAAACTGGTTCGGAGGGTCCGCTCCACGAGCCGAGAGGCTGATACAACAACTGTCACGAAGACCGGAGTTGATGTATCCAAAAGTTCCATATCGTCAACAGGAACTCAACGCAACAGACGGCGCGTCGATCGGACGCCCGGTCTGAGAGTTATTGGCATTTTCGTCTCCGGGGCCCGGTTGGTTTTTAAGGCAAAACCAACCCGACCGTACTCCACCTGCGTCCAAACCTCGGGCGGAGTATGCCAAAAGATCCGTCTCACTAAGAGGAACACAACGCGACTGACGGCGCGTCAATCGGACGTTCGTGGCTCAAGATATGAGTGTTTCCGCTCCGAAGGCCCAGTTGGTTTCGTGAACGAACCAACCCGGCCGAACTCAAAGTAAACCGAAACCTTGAGTGCGATATACCGAAACGACCGTCTCGATCCAAGGATCACGTTTCCGTAGACGGTTCGTCGTTCGGAGGTCTACAGCTCAAGTTATGAGCTTTTGACTGAAAAGGTCCGAAAACGGGGGGTCTGGGCCCGGCCCGGCCCAGTACCCCCCTGAACCACTCCGATCCGGGTCGGCCCGAACCGGGTCCGGGTCCGGCCCAGTTCCGCGTGGCCCGGCCCGGTTGGCTCGGCCCGGCCCGGCTGGGCGGTCCGGCCCAGCCGGCACAAACCGGCCCGGCCTGCGCGACCCGGCCCGGCCGGTCGCGCGGCCCGGCCGCTCAGAACCGCTCGGCCAGCTTGGCCGAGCGGGTGGTTTCGCGCGAAACAGGGGGCGCCGCCCCCGTGACTTCAACAACGCCCCCCCCCCCCCCCCCCCCACGTGAGGGGGGCCCGTTACTCGGCTGCCGGGGGTTTCAAACCCCCGGAATTCAATGCACGGCCGGCATTGAAGCCGGCCGTTCGTCCACCCGCGGGACCTGCGGGTCCCGCCTCCGAGCAAACCGGCGGCCGGCACAGCCGGCCGCCCCCTTCTTCTCTGCCGCGGCTCTTCTGTTCTCCGGCGGCCGGCGAGCCCGGCCGCCTCCTTCTTCTCCGCCGCGGCAAGGGCCGCGGCTCTACTATTCTCCGGCGGCCGGCGAGCCCGGCCGCCTCTGGCTGCTCCGCCGCGGCCGTAGGGCCGCGGCTCCTCCGCAGACTCCTTGCCGCTTGCCACGTCTGATGGCCGCGGCCTTGTCCGAATCGTCGCACCTCTGCCGTAGGCCGCTCCGACCACTGTCATTCACTGGTTCATTTCTCTGGCGCGGCGCGATGGCGTCGCGCGCCACCGCTGCGACTCACTCCGGCTGCGGTTCTCGACATTTTCTTGCGGTGCAACGGCACTGTGTTATCCCGCACCAAAGCACAATGATTTCAAGCACATGGAAGGAGGTCAGCCGTGTTTGTGCGGTCCGGCCTCCTTCCGTTAATCCGATAGTAGTCGGTTATTTAAAATCAAAGTAGAATTGAATAAAGGTTATTCAAGATCACAGAATAAAACCCCTACCTTTGATTTATCGCTCGACGTTCATTGACGGCCGCGGAAGGTGAGCGTCGCAGAGGTCGGACGTGGGTTCGTCGCTGAGAAAGAACGCCACAGAAAAAGGATGTCGCGGAAGAAGTTGACGCGTCACAGAAGGAGATCGACGCGTCGTGGTTTCCTTGTCGCGGAAGAAGACGTCGATGCCGTCACAGAAGGAGTTCGTCGCTTCGCGGAAGAACCACGTTCTTCGGCGGAGAAGTTCTTCGCGTTCTTCGTCGAGGAAGATGGCCTTCAAAGGGGAAGAGAACTCTCCTTTCCTCCCGCACAGCAAAGCCCAAAACCAAAATAAAAAGACTTAACTCCCTATTAATTTATTAACGTTGGGAATTCCAAAGGTTGAAAACCATTAACACATTAACACCATGCATTAATACTTAAGTTATATAAAAAAAAATTAAACAAGGGAGTTGAGGGGTTTAAGAGGATATGAAGGGGTGGGGTTTGTGTGGACCCCACCACCCTCTTAACCTCCCAAGGGAAGTTGGGTTGTCACCCAACTTCCACCCAAAGGATAAAAACACTTAAGGAAGATAAAAATAAAAATTGAAGTTAAATTTTTATTTTAACATTCACAATTTTATTTTTTTACAACTCCCCTCGTGTAAACGCAACTTCGGGAAAGGTCTCCTTAAGCGAATATCGGCGCTGCGAGTTCATCGGTGCCCTCGGATTTCAATTCCGAGCACCGGATCAAAAGTTAGGAATTCCCGCTCGTTCGTTCACTGAACGTACCCGAGCCAAACTTCGGAAATTAATTCCGGGCACTCCGGGACTCAGAATCAGGTGCCGTCTGAAACCGCGCTCTTGTAAAATTCCAAAGAAAATTAAGAAAAAATTTCACTTGAATTTTACGGGTCTTTACAGTAGATGAGGGTGTATCTCATACCGTCACCATGCGTGATTTCGGTAGAGGAGCCTTGGGCCAAGGAGCCGATGAGGGTCCAACAATCCGGGGGGCAGGAGACACTAGCTTCCAGCTGAGCTAGGCCTGAAACGCAATGTCTGGGTGACTCCTTGTAACCCGTGGGGATGAGTGTCAAGCTGTGCATGATCCATAGAAAAAACACAAGCATATAACCTTGGCGCTTGGATCAAGGGAGACCCGAGAGACGCTGTCACGTAGCTTTGTCCGCCAGACGTGTGGAGGTGCACTGAGGGTTAGTGCAAGGAGTGTCGAGATTCCACCTTGACATGATGGGGTGGAACATAATGTGAATCATGAAACCAGCATTCAAGGCCTGAAGAATATGGCATGATGACGGAGGATTACTAGTGACCATGTTCGCAACATATCATCCTGTCGTGTTAGCATTGGGGACAAACAAATGAGCATCAACTGCTGACCATATTTGCAACGCGGGATTTTTATCAATTTTTTGTCTGAAACCCTCGGGGCATTGGCCCGTAATGGTAGGAGATCCCTTAGGTGTTCTATCCAATCCGTTCTTGGGGGTCCCTCCATGTGTGAAAGATAACGGGGGCCCGAATGAAAGGCAGCATGAAGATTGAAAAGTGGACGGAACTTGCCTAAGTTGAATCTGACACTCTAGGTCCTAGACTAGAGTACTTCGAGCACATTAGCATACCACTGGAAAGGTCGAAGGGCTCAGTTTGAGAGCGGTGAAAAGATGGCGGATTCTTAGGAGAAGGGGGCATGGTGCCAAAAACCTTGTACATCACCTATGTATCCCCTCGCGGGGAGGGACAGGACAAGAGACCGAGGTGACCAGGAGATTGCGGGATCTCTTAATAGATGGGGCTGGACCTGAAACTGAACATTCAGGTGGTCCTAAGTATCCCATAAGGATGGGAATCAAGCCGCACGTAGTACTAGAAGCATAGTTTAACGTCATGTAGGATGATGAGAGGCATTTCATCCAGGAATGTGTACGGCACGGTGGGTAACCCATGGTGAATAAGGACATAGTCCCACACCACACTGCACACTCTGGATAAGGACTGGGATAAGGGGCTCGAGAAGGCCAAGGGGCCTGAGGCTGGGCCTCGGTCAGGAAGGCCTGACTAGCTTGCAGTTTAACATCTTTCAGTGAGGATGAGAATGCAGTTTAAGGTCATACTGGACCACAAGGATCCTAGTTTATGGTCTTAGAACTCGGACCAAAGGGGCCCATATGTGGGGCCAAGTGTAGTTTATGGTCGTGCTGGACCACAATCCAGTTTAAGGTCATGGAGGACTGCTATCCAGTTTAAGGTCATGGGGGACCACTATCCAGTTTAAGGTCATGGGGAACCACGGGGGCCCAAATGTAGGACCAAATGTAGTTTAGGGTCTTTCGGGACCATGATCCAGTTTAAGGTCATGGGGGACCACTATCCAGTTTAAGGTCATGGGGGACCACGATTGTAGTTTAGGGTCATGCAGGACCCTTAGGCTCAGGTAAAGTACAGCTTGAGGAACTTGGCGTTGGTGGGAGGATTTAAACGCTTTCCATCCATAGTCACTAGGGAATACGCACCATTGGGATAGACCTTATGGATAATGAGAGGCCCCTCTTATTTGGGCTCCAACTTGGGTGGTTTCCTACTGGGAATCATAGGTGCCCTGTGGGCCAGTACCAGATCGCCTTTCAGGAAAGAGCGGAGGTGAACCCTCTTATTGAAATCTTGAGCCATCCTGCTCTGATGCCTTTCCAGGTTGTGCAAGGCACGAAGCCTATTCTCATCCAGCGCTTCCAATTCAGCTAGACAGATTTCATAAACTCTATCAGGTGCTTGCTGGTCGTAAACCGTCATGCGCAATGAGGGAAACTGAATCTCGATGGGTAGGATGACCTCAGCTCCATACACCAGGGAATACGGGATCACCTGGGTGGAATTATGAGTCATTTTCCGATAATCCCAGAGAGCATTGGAGAGCTTGTCCGGCCAACTTTTCTTGTTCTGACCAAACATTTTTTTAGAATTTTAGAGAGGGTTTTGTTAAACACCTCGATCTTCCCATTTTCTTGCGCATGATAGCGGGAGGTATGGTTGGAGCGAATGTTGTACTTGGCATACAATTTCATCAGCTCGGTTGCTCGGAAGCTAGTTCTGTTATCCATGAGGATAGCGTGAGGAACTCCAAATCGATAGATGGTGTTGGAGCTCACGAATTCAGTGATAGAACGGGCTTTAACTTCCTTGAGCAAGATTGCCTCTACCCACTTGGAAAAGAAATCATTAGCGGTCAGAATGAACCAGCATTGGCGAGCCGTTGCCGGTGGGTAAGGTCCTACAACATCCAACCCCTAGACTGCAAAGGGCCAAGAATAATTGGTAGTGAGAAGGGGCTCCGGTGTATGATAAACAAAGTTAGCATGAACATGGAACGCATGACACCTCATGGAAAACTCAATTCAGTCATAGATCATGGAGGGCCAGAAGTACCCCCGCCTCCGAATCTAGTGAGACAACTTCGACCCAGCCTGATGGGCACCTCAAGAACCAGCATGAACTCTTGCACGACCTGAGGGATCTCGACTCTTTGAAGGAAACAGAGGAGAACACCATCAAATCTGCATCTGTAAAGGATCTGCTCATGGTTGGGACCACTCTAAGGGTAAACTACAGTGTGTGATGTCAGATTCGCTCACACTTGGCCCGATCTGATAGAAGGTTACCACGTTGGAGGTATTCAACCAAGGGTGTCCTCCAATCGGGAACTATTTCATTCACCGTGTCAGAAGTACCCGAGGATCCTGATGTAGGGGCACCGGCGGTAAGATGGTTCACCCACAGGACATGATCATTCTCCAGGGTAATGGGAGCAATGACTCTCTGGTGCGCTATATGGATAATCAGGTCACCCTGTTCAGGCTCTGCAAGTGACGCGGCTAGGATGGCCAAATCATCATCCCGATTGTTCTGCGACCGGGGAATATGAACGACTTCCAGCCGAGAGGGGAACTGAGCCATTAAATGGAGGGTGCACTCCAGAAATTGCACGAGTTCTGGATTTTTGACAACATAGTCTCCATTGACCTGCCTGATGACCAGCTCGGAGTCCCCTTTCACATGGTGATGGGGAACGTCGATCTCAAGGGCCAGTGATGAGGGCATGATATTCGTCCTCATTATTGGTGTGGCCCTCATACAATAGGAATGAATATAGTAGGATGGATTTCTCCAGGGTGATGAATACGATACCCAGGCCCACTCTATTGAGCCTGGGATCGTTGAGTCTCCTACCAGTGGGGCTCCGGAAGGCACCGTCAAAGTGAATCTTCCAGCATGGGACAACATGATCAACTGAAAAGATTACCTCCTCATGAAAACCTAGGTCCAGTGGCTGATCCACAGAGGTTGGGTGAGCTGCTAAATAGTTTTCCAACACCTGTCCTTTGATAGCCTTTTGTGGTAAGAACCTGATGTCAAACTGCTAGAGGATCACCACCCACCGCGCTAGTCGGCCATTCAACATAGGTCGGTTCAGGATGTACTTCAACGGCTCTACCCGAGAGACCAGCTGTACCTCATGGTGGTGCAAATAGTGCCGCAATTTCTGTACGGTGAATACGAGCACTAGGAATCTATTCTCAATGGAAGAATATCTAATTTCTGTATCGAGGAGCATGCGGTTGAGGTAGTAGAGGTTGATCTCTGTTCCCTCATTGTTCTTCTGGGTGAGAAGTGCACCGAGGGACCATTCCAGGGTGGTCACGTAAAGGACCAGTGGCTTCTCGGAAATGGGTGGCATCAAGACAGGAGGTTGGAGAAGATACTGCTTGATTTCCTCAACGGTAGTCTGAAACTCTACATCCCATTCATAGGTGGCTCCTTTCTTCATAATCCATGAAAAGGTATTACACTTTCCCAAAAGATTCGCAACAAATCGGCGTATGTAGGCTATGTGTCCTTGAAGACCTCGAAGCTCCCAAATATTGCTCGGGGGAGGCATCTGGTTGATGGCCTTTATCTTCTCCAGGCCGATCTCGATGCCTCAGTACCTAACAACAAAGCCAAGAAACTTCCCGAAGGTGACCCCGAAGGCACACTTCAACGGGTTCATCTTTAGGTGGTGGGAACGGAGGAAGCCAAACACTTTCTAAAGGTCCTTTAGATGGTCCTAGCACTGGAGAGATTTGACCACCAGATCATCCACATATCATTCCACCAACATCTCGAGAATTGGATTGAATATGCGATGCATGGCCCGCTGATAGGTGGCGCCTGCATTATTCAGGACAAAGGGCATAACCTGGTAACAAAAAGTACCTTGGGGGCCCTGAAGGTAGTGAACTCTTCGTCCTCGGGGCCATTCGTATCTGGTTATACTCAGAATACCCATACATGATGGAGAGGGATTGGAACCTATTTGTGGCATCAATCAACAACTCTATCACTGGAAGGGGAAAAACATCCTTCGGATAGTGGCGGTTGAGATCACAGAAGTCGATACAGACCCTGATCTGTTTGTTCTTCTTCCTGACTGGAACAATGTTGGCTAGACACCGATGGTACTGAACTTCCTTGATGATGTTGTCTTTAATAATCTTGTCAACTTCGGCCTCAATCATGGGACCATGAGAATGGTGCATCTTTCTGGGAGGTTGCTTGAACCCGCGATGGTTTGTCGGGAGACCAAGGTGGTGGACGGATACCTGAGGATCTAGTCTTGGCATCTCGTCGTAACTCCAAGAGAACACATCATGGTGCTGCCTGAGTAATTCTACGTATCGTTGCTGCTCCTCGGGGGGCATGGCAGCGCTGACCAATGTGGGTCTCAGGTCTACCTCGCTACCAAGGTTCACCTGTACCAATTCATCGATCGTGGTAGAGACTCCTTCTACAAAGGTAGGTGGAGCAACCTCCATATCCTATTCTCCATTTGTGGAGGGATCTTCCATGGGGGGAGCTTCTTCGGAGCTACCAGACCCTGATGGTAAGATGGTGCCGGCATGGGCGGTATTGGTCATCATATTGGGAGACTCACGCTCCACTGAGACCATAGTGATGAAGGCAGTCGATCCAATCCCATCTGGTATTTGTCCCAAGGGGCCACTGTTGATGAAATCAAAGCAGTAGTGGCGTGTCGGCCTGAGCCGGTTGATTCCAGCCCAGAGGAAGAGACACACATGACGTGCCTCCATTGCCATAATCCTGAAATCCCGATACCGCAAAGGGGTAGGAGGTTCCGGGATCACTTGAGCTTGGTTGGTGTAGGAGTATTAGGTGATTTTCCGCCATCGCTTGGACATGGTAACATGCCTTCATCTTGTACTCGAAACCACACAACATTGCCCCATGTCGGGGGTTGTGGCCTCCAACCGATGGATTGGGAAGATGTAGGCGTCATCCAGGCCTGCCCAAGGATCACTTGGGACAGCGTCGGGCTTAACCTCACCTACCAGAATCTGCTTATCCTTTCTCTTGTAGTAGTCAGTATCCAGATAGCAAGATTCAGAAGAGGTAAAAGGAGATGAATCTCCTTGGAGCACTCCTACTCAACCATTAAGAGATTATTTAAGGCATTGGTGATATGATGAGGGGACCGACGCGTGAAGTTGGATCCATGGCCTACCCATCAATGCATTGTAGTTGGTGACCTGAGAGGCAACCATGAATTTGGTGCTGGAAATTAGGCCACCAAACTGGGTCTTCAAGAGAATCTTGCCTACTGGAGTTTTCTCAGTTCTTTCATACCCCTTGATCCTAAGGCCAGAGAGAGTTAAATCATCCTCAGACAGACCCAGCTTCCACAGTGTACGAGTTGGGATTAGTTTAATCCCAGAACCCATGTCAACAAGACAGTAGCGGACTTCCACGCCATTGAACTGGCCAGTGATATACAGTGGGTGAATGTGCCCCTGTATGGTAGGGTATTAATCTTCTCCGGAGAATGAGATAACCTCCTGACATTCGGTGTTCTCAATATCCTCAGCGTGGAAGGCTTCTGCATCTGCTACCTCTGTCTCAAACTAGAGGGGTCTCCTTAGGGCCTCGGCGAGTGCCTCACGCATTTCAGATGATAGGAGAAGAGCCTCAAGGATAGAAATCCTTGCTGGAATGCTGTCCATGTGCTTCAGAATATCATACTTCCGGGCCAAATGCGAGCCTCTACATACAGGAGGCATGACGGGCCCTGCCGGCTGGACCGGTGGCTGACTGGTACTAGGCACATCTCCCTATTCACTAGTCGAAGCCCGGTGAGTGGCTTCCGAATTAGGACTGGAAGGCTGAGTTCAGCTGGTAGCAGGGTAGAGCTGGTCATGGAACGACCGAGGTGGTTCTGCCTGATCCAGCAACACAAACAGTGGTGGAGGCGGACCTGTCGACATCGAATAAAGGGGCCACGTGTGTTGAGCTATGTATTGGGCCTGCTGCCTGGTCTCAGTGGCGTGCACGGCCTGGCTCGAGGTGCCAACTATCGTGCTCTAGAGATTCATGTACCCACATCTCGGCCAACGTTGGTGACAGATGGGGACATTGGGAAGGTCCACCTGGCCTTCCTCATCTTTGGGAGTCAAAAAGAGATTTACCAACTCTACAGTGTTAACCGAAGCATACCCCTGACTATCACTTGAGGATTCATCCATTACCGGACGGAGTCTCAGAGGTATCCCCATTTTTGGGGGCATGAAGTCTCCAAGAGTGCGGGATGATGATGGCATTGGAAGGGAGGGTTCTTGCTTCTTGCGCCGCCTCTGCTTGCTCTTCTGAGAAGAGGCTGGCTGGGACAACAATGCCGAGGTAGCAACCACAGATTCTGAGGGATCTGGATGATTCAGGCATGCACAGATGATGCCATGGGCATGGGCGACCATCTTACGGGCCATCCAGTCATTATACTTCCAGGACCCATGGTCAGAAACCTGCTTCCATTCATCCTCATCGCCTCTACCACCCTATGATCTCACAAAGACACCTGCTACTTATGTCGGGGCTGGGCCCAACCTGACTATATTGTTGTCAATCTAGTCTTGGATCAAGTCCATGAACATGTAGCATCACTGGATGGTGTGCCCCAGGTTCCGGTGATAAGGGTTGTAGTTGGGTTGATCAGCGAGATGCGCCTCTTCTGGCTTCCGACACTCGGGCAGCTGCACTATTCACTTCTCCAAAGCACTACGGAAGTAACCAGGGACCTGAGCCCCATAGAACGATTATGTATGATTCCTTATATCTAGAAAAGGGTCTCTAGGAGGCTGGAGCTAACGAGGGGCCAGAGGAGCATGTCGAGGAGGAAAAACATGATTTTCTCGCCTAGGTGGTGGCAGTGCGTTACGTGAGGCGCTTTCCGATTTTGAGGCGGTCACTGCTGGTCTGGAGGTTGTGCCCATGGGGGTGGACCCCTATGGTGTTGCAGAGCTGGCCTCACTGGTAGAAACTATAGCTACCTGTGGGCCTCTATCTGGGCCACAGTAGTGGGCTCGGCTCTGGCATCTCTCCTTGCAGTGATTATAGGAGGCAGTGGGTGTGCCTAGCTAGCCTGTTTTAGGGCTTCTTTGAGGCGTTGAGCCTTGTATAAGAAGTCCCAGAACACTCCAGGGTAATTTTGAGTGATCAGAGTAGGAACCAGCTCTGCGTTGACATTCCCTACGCACATTTTCAGTAATTGGTCTTGAGTATGTGGCATGTCAAGGTAGTATATGATCCCCTTCCACTAGGCGATGAAGTCCGTGACTTGCTCATTATGCCTCTGCTTGCACTTGAAGAGGTCTGAGATGTTTGACATCTGGGTCGTGGAACTGAATTAGTCAAGGAATTTCTTGCGAAGTTCCTCCCAGCTAGTCACAGATCTGACAAGGATCTGGCTGTACCAGACGAATGCTGACCCTTCTAGTGTATGAAGAAAGAAATGGATCATGGCGGCCTCCTACTACACCGGAGTCCCTAACATGGGCCCACACATCGAGTTGAAGTGGTCCAGGTGCTGTGTCGGGTCTCCTGTCCCATTAAATGGGGCTAAAGTGGGGTTCCCAAATCACGGAGGTGCTGTCACATCATCCACCCATGTTGGCTATGGCTTGTCGTCTAGTGGGATTGCCACCTGCTGAGTTTCCAAAGCCTCTAAGCAGGCGATGATTGCTGCCATCAGATCGTCTGGACGCGGGTTCTAGTCCGGATGGGGATCCCTAACCACAAGTGCATTGTCGGGCTCTTCAATCTGGTAGTCAAGCTCAGTAGCTTGTGGGGCGGCTGGTGGAGAGACTCTTGGGGTAGCGGGAGGAACCCGAGCGGGGTCCCTTTGGTGATCACGCTGCTCAGGAGGGTTTGGCGAAACGTATTGCGCCCTCTTTCCATGATCTTTGGCCTCTCCTCTGTCGGCGAATACGAGATGATCGTGGTTTCCTGGGAGAATCTCGTCGAGGGGTAGTTGTTCCTGCTCCTGCTGTCCCAGCCTAGGATCACCATAGTCAGGCCACCGCTCTGCAATGCGTTCGTCCAGAAGCTTATCAACCAGCCTCTTCTGCTCAACAAGCTATTAGCACAGTGTCTCCTTCTCGGGATCTTCCTCTGCCTTCTGCACTAAGTCATATGGGTCGGCGATCTTGACAGCCCTGATGTGTTCTTTACCCTTTCTGATATTCTGGATTAGTGTTAATGTCTCAATGGGTGTGGGGAGACCTAAGAGGTTTATCTGTTGGCGAGTAATTCTCTCGGATGGGTCCAGTAGCAGCCTGTCCTCAGGGGGTGAGTCCCCATCGAGAGGTTCCAAACCATTCCCCTCTCCCGATAGGTCGGCCATGTTGATCGCTGCTGCCCTCGAGGGCATGCCCTCAAAACCGCTCGGTGAGTTGGGCTGCTGGGGAATCGTACTGAAGAGATGGGCAGTGTACTGCCCCCATCCACAGACATGCGCGTGGGGGTGGCTTCCTTGATATCTTTTTGAGGTACTTGAAAACTCTGGACACATTGTTGTTCGAGAGCCCTATGGTGGCCAAGTGACTCGGGGTACCGAACCATGGGGAGCATGGCCAGGTTGACCCGACGAAACTGCTCACTAATATCCTTGAGATGTGTTGGGATCCCAAGATAAGTCACTTGCTGATGGAAAAGACGGGAGTGTGTCACCTAGAGAGTCTAGCGAAAACATTCAAACTCTCCCGGGGTGAGCGATTCTAGAATATCAAAATCCAATCCTGCAACCGGCCAAAACTTCTCGGGGAAGTGGCCTGCTGTGAGGACGGTCTAGAAGCTCCAAAACTTAGGTTCAGGATCCGACCCTTGCTAGCCCTTCTCATCAACCGAGAATGGATGGGGAACTGGCAGTGGTGCTGAGGCAGGCTGGTGGGCTGGCCGACGGAGAATACGGTGAGCATGACTATTGGCCGCTGAATCCTAAGTCGCCCTCCAAGGGCTACAGTGTCCTGGGTGTCACGTCATGATAGGATGGGCCGGCTAACGAGCCTCATGTCACAGTGTCGGCTCTTGCTGAGGGTGTTCCATGACGCGACTCTTCCATCGGTCCCCAAAAAAGTTCTCCACCCTCTCTGACCGAGGTGGAAGGTTCTTCCAGATAGGCCAACGGTAACTGAAAGTTTGATCGCTGGGGGTACGCCAAGTCCTCGTCCTCCTGGATATACCTCCGGAGGGATGCGGGGATCATACGGATCTCACATTTAGGGAGTAAGATGTTGACGTGCCGCATACCTATCCCGGACCTTGACTCATAGGACCGGGGGGAGGTCTCCATCACTGAGTCGTACTCTGCCTCAGAATCCAAGAAACGGAATGGTCTGATTTCTGTCCAGCCCCTGGAATTTCCCTTTTGGAAACGACGTCCCGCCTTCCTGCCCCTGGGTAGCTCTTCAGGGCAAGGATGATTTCCATCAGGGGGTCCTCTGGCCGCAATGGTACTGGGGATGAGAAGACCGAAGGCTGGGGTGTGAGGAGCACCGAGGCAGATGTCGAAAGGGACATGGGGAGGAACTCCATGTGGGTGAGTGACCAGATATGCAATGGCTCCGTACTCACGGGCGGTGGTAGGAGAATTGACCCCGTACCCAGCGTACCCGGAATGTAGCTGTCATGGGGAAGCCTTCTACTTTTCAGAATGGTATCACAAAGTAAGCCTTCACGCTGGATGGCACTATTGTGAATTTGTCCATGGTGGCCATTTCTTATGCCAGCGACCGGGAGAGTCGACCCAACCTGCCTGTGGGGTGGTTGGGGCCTCGATCCAGGTTGGGCATGTAACTGCCCCTTCTCAACATGTGCGGGGGTTTGATGACAAGAGTCTGTAGTGGATCGGGCCACATTGGTTGCTGACGTTGGTGACCCAGGGCAGGCATCCTCTTCCGATCATGCCCAATGCTGGCGTCGGGTCAGATGGGTTGGAGACAGTGGTGAGGGCACATGGATTGCCTGCTCTTTGGCTCGGGGAGTCGGGCGGCGGCATTAACGCGGCCTGGAGGGGGCCCTTGTCGTGAACCCCTGGAGCGGGTCCCCGATCGGGTGAACTCGGACATCCCCCACCTCATCGGCATAGGGAAGGGAGGTGTCGAGGCGTTCCGGGGATAGGCTCTCGAAACGGTTGAACGTCGGGGTGGGGCATGGTGGCTCCCTACGCAGAACTCGGAGGCGGCGATGGCTGTGAGGCGCAGCTGCCTCAAGATCTAAATGGGCCATGTCCCTGGTCGGGATAACCCCTTCTCCCTCGTACCAACACACAAGGTTGTTGATCAGCCTCCGTTGGATAATCTATGACAGGGAGAGGAGGCATGAGCACCCAGCAGTCGCGGCGGTCGGAGCAGCTATGGAAAAGGCGGGACCGCACGGGGTGGCCGCGTCGGTACTGGCTTTGCCCCTGCGCCAGTGGGCAGGTGGAGATCGAGCTCCGGATGCTGCGATCTGGTTTCTGAAAGAAGGGAGATGAACCCATTAACACTAGCAGGAAAAGGAATTGACAACCAATAGCCCAGCGTCATTCCGCCTTTTGTGGTCGATAAGAGGGATCCGTGATGACGACATCGCAGAACGGAGTGCTCAACGTCCTGACCGCCCCAACCCTTGGCGGGTTTCACATCCTGGTGGTGGGTGCCCTGACCTAGTGACATGCGAATCTTCTGACACCCCAAACGCTACTGGTCTCCATATTGAGGAGAAGAGATTCACATCGGGTTCACCATTTTCTTTTTCCGACACTTTCTGCTGGGGCGTGCGCACATCCGTCACACAGGGGAGGACACACGGCTTGTTGCGCCGCATTCCCGCTTTCCAAAGGCGGGATGCATCCGTTCCTTATTCAGGGAAGTCTTCTTCTTGATCGAAACTGGGATGATGGGATGTCATTTCATCCTTCCGTGGATTCTAGCTCTGATCTCGTCACCTAGTCTGGGTCTCCCTCATAGATTTAATATGTATTCATGAATCTCGTTCTCGGTGCCATATTTTCATGGACACCAGTTAATTACGCTGCTTCAGTCAAGACACTCCAAGGGGTCTGGTTAGGGCAACAACCTTTGGTGAGAAAAATGGTCACGTTGGGGCATCGATGGCGTGTCTTGACATTGGGGGACTGGCATTTTTATCTTTTTTCCCTTATTATAAGGCTTCTCCAGGGCATGGAAGCCAGAGGCATCCCCCATCAAATGCGGGGAATTGGCATGCCATAGGGTTGTATCTGAGGTTTTCCTCATCTTTCCATGTTTAACACTGGGTATGCCGCGAGTTTAGCTTCTTGCAGAGACGGATCAGACTGATCAAAACACTGAGAGTGGATCAGATTAAAGAACCCCCTAGGGGGGGGACACCGATGTCGGGGCCAGAACGTGGGCGGATTCCCGGATACTGTGGATTGGAATGGGGTGGCATGATCCCACCGGGATGTGGTGACCTGGGTAGGAATCAGGATGGGTGATGGAGTGAAGGGGATTGAACCTCGTGGAGGCTTCCTACGTACCATGATTTAGCATGGATCAAAGTCCACGTAGTTCAGGTATACGGTTTAACGTCATGCGAGATGGGGGGATATGGGGCTTATGCTCTGAGGCGGCCGACAATGGATGGATATGGGGATTATGCTCTAAGGTGGCCCACAATGGATGGATATGGGGCTTACACTCTGAGGCAGCCCATAATGGATGGATATGGGGCTTACACTCTAAGGCGGCCAACAATGGATGGATATGGGGCATACACTCTGAGGCGGCCCACAATGGATGGATAGTGAACCAAAACTAAGGGGTAGGAACAACCGATTAATGGGGTTGAACCTCGTGGAGGCTACCTACGTACCATGCTTTAGCACAGATCAAAGTCCACATAGTTTGGGTGGTGCTGTTTAACATCATGCAGGACGAGGCAAATAGTTTAACGTCGTGCTGGACGACATACAGTTTAACGTCATGCAGGACGAAGGCATATAGTTTAGCATCATGCAGGACAAAGGCATACAGTTTAACGTCATGCGGGACGAAGGTATACAGTTCAACATCATGCGGGATGAAGCCATACAGTTTAACGTCATGGGGGATGAAGGCATACAGTTTAACGTCATGCGGGATGATAAATTTGGGGCTTACGCTCTGAGGTGGCCCAAAGTGTTGGAAAACCGACGTGAAGAGGTCGGAACGACCGGGTGGTGATCTTGAACCTCATGGGGGATACCTACGTACCATGCTTTAGCATGGATCAAAGTCCTCATAGTTCACCGGGATGGGGCTTACGCTCTGAGGCAGCCCATAGAAGGATGTCATGGTCCATGATCACTCTAAGCCCATGGGAGTCATGCTCGGTGTGAGAAACAAGAGGCAGTAGGGACCAGATGATCATGTCGTGAAGGGTGTGTCCATGAGAAGCGGAGAGGGGCTTACGTGTTGAGCGGCCCTTAGTGTCGAGGCATACTATAGGATGGAGGCCCATGGTGCGACAAAGCACAGAGGAAGTACGGAGGTGCATGGGTGCTACCTTCAGCAAGAGAGGCTAGGGGATTACGCTCTGAGGCAGCCCTTCCTCCGTGGACAAACGCCACTCCGAGAGGGAGGATCGCATTCCATGTGATGAAGATTCCATTCCCATGGCGACGAGCGGTGTAAAGAATTTCTGAGGCAGGGGGACCCTGCGTACGAAGCACGGGGTCAGATCACAGTTTAACGTCATGTGTTGAGAAGGAGGTGCTTGGAAGTTTAACGTCCTGCAACTCGGACAAGGTGGGTTCTCTCCACACCCTTAGGGCTTACATGCCCAACACCCTCTACCCCTTGTAGGAGGGAAGGCATCAGCAAGGTTGTGGTGAAAGGGGTCGTAGGGCGAACCATTGAGGGGTCCACGTCAGCGTGGCTATGCGAAGAAGCAATAGTCATTTGCGTGCCTATGAGAAGGAGCATATGGAAAAGCAACGCAATGGGAAATACCACCCAAGGGACATTAATGGTACTTCTTACGAGCCTGGAAGTCCGTACGGGAAAACAACTCATGGCGTGCATGCCCGATATAGAGGACATCAGGCGCCTATGTAGGGAGGCACCCCGGGGGGCGTCAAGGTGAGGGTTCCAGGGGTTTGCGCGCAAAACACTGGGATGGCATGCAATTGGGGAAAAGGGATTGCGTGTGGCTTGGGGGGATTGTGCGCAATGGGCTTGGATTGAGAGGGGGGCAACGGCCGATCCCTAAGGTAGGGTAAAACCTAACGACGAGATTGCGTGCAATTAGGTTTTGCACACAAAGGAGGGAGTGAGCACAATGGATGTGATTATGTGCAAAGAATGAAACCTGATAAGTTTTCAATTTTTATTGAATCCAGTCGGATTGCGTGCAAAGGTGAACCCTGGGGTAAGGTTGCGCGAAAAGGGTCAATACCTGAAAGTTATATTGCGTGCGTGGGACTCCAATTTCGTGCATGGGAGAAGCTTCGAATTATGCAACCCCAAAACGGAAGGGGTCTCCTTCTATTTATAGGCCTCAGGCATCACAGAATCTAGAAGATGTGCTAAATCTTCCGCGCCAAGACTGGTCGGCGCGAATGGCCTCACCGCGCGGAACTGGGCGTGCAAAATTACGTGCCACCCTGGTGCTTTTTCACGAATCCCAGGCATCCTTCACGCGGGCAACATTTTTTTTTGAAAGTCCTCCTTAATTTCTCACACCACTTCTGGGCCATCCAGACCGGGCCTCCGATCCCGAATATGACTTCGCTTCATCATTTCAAAACTTCCTCTAGGAGTTACGGAATTTTTCAGCATCTACATCTAATTCATATGATGAGTTTTTTCTATGATGGTTCATAGGGTTTTAGAACAATCATGAGGATGTTTCCCACTCTATACTTCTAGTTGCGGGTTTCTGGTATATTTGGAAGGCTCTCTATTATGCAAGGAATTATAATTCTTGGCCTTATTCCCATAAATTTGTTCTTAAAATGAGGTTCCTTGTGTTGGATCTGGCAAGTCTACATGGAAACTGGGAGTTGGCCCCCTCCCAACATCGATATTCTACTAGTATGCATTGGACTCGTTTCCCTAGCCCCATGTAGACTGGATCATAGGTTTTATTGAACCCCCCCCCCCCCTCATACATTTAAACTTAATACTAATGGTCTTGTGGATAGGGAATCATGATGGGTGGAGTGGTTTGCAATAGGTCTGGCTCAGTGTGCCTGGAATTCAATGCACATTATGGGAATGGTGATTCTTTGTTGGAAGAGGCAAGGTCCATGCTTGATGGCTTAGAGATCTACAGATCTAGGAACATTACCGTCAATATTGTGGAGACTGGTTCCAAAATCATTTGGATTTATCTTAAGATATACACCTCTCCTCCTTGGCATATCATGTACCTCATCTAAAAATGCAGGGATCTCCTCCCCAATGGCATCGAGATTCTCTATACATGGAAAGAATTACACCAGTTGGCAGACTTTTTGGCCTCTATTTCTTCCCAGTCCTTTCCTCTTATGGGTTTTAATTCCCTCTGTTCAATACCCTTTGGCGGAATGGAAGTGGTTATAGGGGATTCTCTCAGTCTCCACTTCTTCAGACCGCCATGAGACTTGTTCATCATCTTCCCCTTCTCATTCAATAAAGATTTATTTTAATTTAAAAAAGGATACCTCTTAGATTTCAGTAGGAAACACAAAATGATTCATCAGATACTATCGATGATTGGGTGAATTTTTTTCGACTTCATAACTGAAACTCTCCAAGGAAACACACAAACAACTCAATTAATTGTCTAGGTTTTTATTTTATTTATTTGTGATACCATGACATAAATTTACATAGACTTTATAGTGTTTATTAGATTTCAGTTAACCAATGTGAACCACATAAACACCATAATTCTAAGAGTGAAGAAGAAATGGTGAATGGTGTATGAAACATCACATGAAAGGGTACCCCAAACATGATCATATGAGTTGAGAATGACATACCAATACAAAACTAAATTAAATAATAAGATGGGATGATGAAAAATAACATAAAACCTATAATTAAAAAGATCATTCAAATATTACAAACACGAATCTTGGGATTTACATCACATTCTCCCCTAGGTGATCACGAGGAGTTCAGAAGTCCATGGGAGGAGGGAATAAAAATATGTTGAAGTAGAACTTCCCATAGCCTCTAGAAATGATAGGAATTAGTTGAGGACTCCTTTTAGTCTCCAAAAATGGCATCACCTTGCCTCCTAGTCAAACTCCCAAATGGGGTACCCATGGTGCCCGTTTATAGCCAAAATGGGAAGTGGTTTTGGGCACCCAGATTTCATAAAACCCCTTGAAACATTGTTTTAGGTTACTAGAAGTGTTATATCACATTTGAAAAAACTATAAAAATATTTTCCCACCTATTTTATTTCTCCACTGAAACTTTGGCATCATTTGGGGGCCTATAGCCTAACATATTTCTGAATTATAGAACACAACTTTTGACATTGAGAATATTCCTTTTCTTTGATAGATCAATTCATATATTCCCCTTAATGGAATAATTGTGCTTGGATTCCATCAGAATAGTTTTATCCCAACTAATATTGGAACCTTACAAAAAAATTAATCACATTTAAATGCCCTTATTTTTCTCCAAATGAAAAAAGTGGACAAGTGTTCATGGACTTCCATGCCGTTTGGCCCATTTTCCTTCTACATCATCATTGGCTCTCTGAATCACCTCCAACTACAATGAAATCATTAAAAAATGTGAAATTTTCCTTTTAAATTGTGATAAAAATTAAATTATAGAATCAAACATAAAGTTAATTTTTTTATAATAATTGGAATTTACAATACAAAATTAGTTTAATACAGTAGTATAATGGTGGAATAAAATAGTGAATTGCAGTGTGATCAGGGACAATGGTTACACATTGATAAAAAATAATTTGAAAGTAAGGGTATGATAAAAAAGGATAAAAAAAGATAGTAACCATAACATTTATAAGATATATAAAAAAAGGTTCTTGAATTGATGATAAAAGAAGGATAATTCTCTTACCGTGATGTGTTACTTATAATTTTTGAGGAATGGGACCTTGGGGGCTTGAGGACACATTGGGGGAATCCTTGGGAGGAAAATCTACCAGAACATCATAGAGGATGTATTGGGAGTGAAAGGGAATGGAGAAATGGGTGGTTATTTATAGTAAAAGTTGAGGATTTGTTTAATAATTTCCAAATATAGGACATGGAAGTCTAAGTTGTGGAAAAAGAAAAACTATTGGATAATACAAGGTTTATGACAATGGTTTTAAACATTTCGGCCATATTTTATGTTATTTTAACCCATAAGAACCGAGCATCATTTTATATTATTTTTATTAGCATGTAAAATTAACGTTTCTCCAAGGTAATGTTTTTAAAATCAATGTTTTCATTTTAGAAATCGGAAAGTCATTTATAGGTTTGAAAATGGATTAAAATCTATTAAAATACTTAATATTAATAAAATAACATATTTTAGTTCATATATTTATGGTTAATTAATTTTTTACATCATTATGACATAATTATGAAGACATTAAACATATCAAAAACTGAAATCTATATTTTTACTATTAATGAGAAAAAAAAATATTTTATGAAATTATCATAAATTCACCCTAACCTAATTTCAAATTGATGGTTTCAAAAATGATGTTTATTTTATCATAATTATTCTATAAATATGATAATTTGGACTTTTAAAGATAAAAAACCATATTTATTAAACAAAATAGCGTGTTGTGAGGCGTCTAAATTATGACGCTTAAAAATTTCCTAGGACATAATAAAATTATTTTATAATTTATATTTAAATAAGAGTGTTTTTAACATACTATTTTATAAAAAATAATTATTTTTTAGAATACCTTAGATTATTATAAAAATTTATATCTTTTCTGAAAAGTACAGTTTGTGTCTTAAAAATCAATTTATTAGATTACATCTCAATTAAACCTATATTTTATTTAGAAAATTTATTCTCAAAATGGAATTGATGGGATAAAAAATTATAGAAAGAAATTACACTTTAATTAACTATGTTTTGTACATGTAAACCCTTATAACACACATGTATGACCTACATGTAGGGTGTGTGGTGGTGATAGATTCATGGGGTGGATTGGTTAAAATCGATCGACTGGAAATTTACACTAACTTGAACTTATCCAATAGGAGATTTTGTTCTAGATTCACGTGTTGAAGCTCAAATTGGGCTTGGAAAAGGGAGAACCCTAGTTACACTTCCTCTCTCCCATGTTCTAAAAAATGTGCTTCATACAGCATTAATCTACTGATTAGAGCCATTATTTCTCCATTATTTATTAACTATAATTTTCTATTACTACATAAAACACATTAAATTTATTACCAAGACTATAGTTTCCAATTTTCATATTGACCAACTGTCATATTTAACCAATGGTCATATAACTATTGAATCCTTATGGTCACATTTCCTTTTATACACTATAAATACAACTACATTATTAAAGGGATATGGTTTTTTTATTTATAATATAATATAACACATATTTTCTCTAGAAGAAAATTTCATTTAAAAGATATAGTTTATAACATTCTTCCCTCTAAAGAAATTTTGTCCCTTAAATTTCAACTCATTTTCTCATTTGAGAAAAGGTTTGGGTACTTCTGTCTCATTTTTCACCTCTAGTTCCCACATTTCTTCTTTATATTTATGGGGCCTCAATAATAATTTCACAAGGTGGGTAGTCTTGTTGCATATAACATCGTCTCTACATTCTATGATCTCCACTGAATTCTCCTCATAAGAGAGGTCATGTACCAGTTATACCACATCCATATTCAGTACATATAAAGGGTCAGGTATGTACTTCCTCATGAGATATACATGGAATATATCATGAAATTGAGATATATTTGGTCGATGTACTAGCTAATAGGCCACTCTTCCTATGCGGTCAAGGATTTCATAGGGGGCCAATGTACCTGGGGTTAATCTTCCATTTCTTCCCAAACTTCTTGAATCTCTTCCATGGTGATATTTGAAGGAAAACTTTATCACCAAGATCAAACTCCAAGTCCCTTTGATGGCTTTCACCATATCTCTTCTACCGACTCTAAGCATATTTTGTGTGTTGTTGGATGGAATGAACATTTTTTGTCATCTCTTGTACAAGATCAGGACCAAGAATTTTTCTCTCACCAAATTCATCTCAACAAGTAGGAGTTCTACATATCTTCCCATATAGAGATTTATAGGGTTCCATTTGAATACTCAAATGGAATTTATTATTTTATGAGAATTCAACTAATGGAAGGTGTTGATCCTATCCTCCTTTAAATTACATTGAGCATGTTCTCAGAATATCCTTGAGTGTCTAAATAGTCCTTTTAGATTGGATATCAGTTTGGTGGAGATAGTTCATACTAAAATTGAATTTGGTATTCATATCATGTTGAAGAATTCTCTAGAATTTAGATTTAAACCTTGGAACATGATCAGAAATAATATAAATTAGTGCCTCATGCTGCCTCTCCACTTCCCTTACATATATCTTAGCAGGTTGGTTGAGAGAAAAATATTCTTGAATAGTGATAAAATGGGTAGTCTTGGTGAGTTGGTCCACTATAACCCATATCACGTTATTTCATTGGATGTTCTTGGGAGACCAGTGAAAAATTACATAGTGATATTATCCCACTTCCATTTTGGTATGTGTAATGGTTAAAATAACCCTTTAGGAAGTTGTCTCTCTACCTTCACCTATGTACATACCAAGAACCTTAAAGTATAGTCAGCAATATCCCTTTTAATATTATCGCAACAATAATGTTTATGAATATCCCTACACATTTTATCTCTCCCAATATTTATCGAGAATGTAGATATATGAGATTCATCCATTATCTCTTTCTTTATCTCCAAAATAAAAGAAACACATGACCATGTATGAAATTTAAGTACACCTTCATGATCAATATTGAACTCATAGAACTCACCATTCATCAAATCCTCTATCTTCTTTTGTAACAAAGGATCTTCTATTTGATCTTTCTTGATCTTCTATAGTAATTATGGTTGAGAATTAATTGGGGGTAGGATTGATGATGTCCCTTACCTCATGATTCCCTTGTCGAACCTTACTAGGTCCTTGATCAATGGATATTGTTAAATCCTCATCATTTCCAGCACATACGGTCTTTCATACTTAATACATCAGCGAATTTGTTTTCTTTTCAAAGGCGATAATTAATTGAACAGTCATAGTCTTTAAGAAGTTATAACCATATCCTTTGTCTCATGTTAAATTAATTTTGTGTGAATATATAATTCAAACTTTTTGGATCTATTTATATATCACATTTCTCTCCATAAATATATTGCCTCTATATTTTTAGAGAAAAAATATCCATAGCTAGCTCCAGGTCATGCATAGAATAATTCATTTCATGAGTCTTTAAATGTTGAGATGAATAATAAATCACCTTATACTTTTTCATGAGGACTCACTAAAGACCTTTTAGAGATCCATCACTAAAAATAATTAATCCTTAACTGAAAAATGGCAGAGTTAACACCGATGCAGTGGTTATTAGAAAATTTATTCCCACACCTTTGTCCTTATAAACTTATCCCCTTTCCAATTTAACTTATTTGGTGGATTATAAATTCATGAAATTGTTTTCACAAAACTCTTATATTATCCTACTAAACCAAGGAAAGTATGAATCCCAGTTACTATTGTAGTATGAGGCCACACCTCTATATCCTTTTTCTTGTAAAGATCAACTGAGATTCCTTCATTGGATACAATGTGCCCTAATAAAGAAATGTTTTAGAAGAAAAAATAACATTTGATGAATTTTCCAAATATCATATCCTTCCTCAGAGTTTGAAATATAACCCTTAGATGATCCTCATGTTCCTCACTATTTTTGGAATATATCAAAATATAATCAATAAAAACTACCATAAATTTATTAAGGTATTCCTTAAATACTATAATCATCAAATCCATAAATATATCAGGATCATTAGTCAAACTGAAGATCATTAAAACAAACACATAATTCCCATATCTTGATCAAAAGTTAGTCTTTAGAATATATTCTTTATAAACCCTCAATTTATGAGAATAAGATCATAGATCAATCTTGAATAATAATTGAGACCCCTGAATTCAGTCAAATAAATCATTAATCCTTGGGATAGGGTACTTGTTCTTCACTATGACCCCTCTAAGTTCTCTATAATAAATTCATAGTTGTATTGATCTATCCTTCTTATTTAGAAAGAGAACATGTTCTCCCCAAGGAGACATTCTTGGTCAAATAAATCCATTCTCAAAAAGTACTTCAAGTTGTTTCTTTAATTCCTATAGCTATAAATTTTCCATTCTATAAGGGGTATTAAATATCATCTTGGATCCAGGTATAAGTTCAATGTATAAATATAACTCTCTTTTAGGGGACAGCTAACTCCTTAGGAAATACGTCAATGTATTCCTAAATGATGGTGAAAGTTTATATTCTTATAATTTTATTTCATTCTTCCTCTTCACTGATCATCTCCATAAATAAGGCTACGGGAGGTGCTTCTAGAAAAATTTCAGGTCAAGATATCTCTCCATTGAAAATAAATGTAGGTTTTCCATTCAATACTACTAATATTTCCTTTCTTCTATAGTTGATATTATCATTTTACATTGAGATCCATTCAATCCCTAGTATAGTGTAGAATTACACCATGGGAATTAGTAATATATTTGTGATGAGATTGTGCTCACCAAAGTCAATACTAGAGTATCTATACACTATTGATTTTTTGATAATTCCTCCAGAATTCTTGACTGGTAACTCTACTTCAAGAAGATTGGGGATTGATTCTATATTCTTTTAAAACTTGTAAAAAAAGGAATTCATAGAACCAGAATCAAACAAAGTACTTTATATCTTTGAGAGAACAATGAGAGTACCTACCACCATATCATTGGGAGCCTCTAATTCATGTGTCATAATATAAAATTCCTAATAATGCTTCCTTAGACTAATTTTATTTTGGTGGTGATTTACCTCCATTATCTTCTGATTTGGACAGTGATTGGAAAAGTGCCCAATATATCCACACTTGAAGCATTGTACTTCAAGCTAGGCCAACACCATCTTCCCATTTTCATCCGTGTTGTGAAGTTTATTCTTCACCTCACAATGAAATTTCCAAGATATATTCCCATCTCTTACACACTTGCATCATTTCCCACTCCTGGGTAAGTAGTTCCTCGAATACTTCTTCCCACATTTTTTGAACATGGTAAGTTTCACTTGCTTTCCTTTTCTTATGTGATCAAATTTATTCCCTAATTTCATATCCATATATCTCTTCTTTCTATTCAACCTATGATACCATTTTTTCCCTATATTCCAATTCAACCTTCATAACACTCTGTACTATCTCTTCATAGCTTTCATAGACACAACTTTCTAGATTCCTCCACAGATGGGGTCTCAGTCCACTGAAGAACCAATCAACCTTTACCTTAGGATCCATAAAAAATAGAGAGGTATAATAAGAAGGTTTTTTTAAAGTTTATCTCATAGCTTCCCACATATTCATTTCCCTTATACTTTAGCTCAAGGAATTCCATCTTCATTTTTTGCATCAAATAGGGAAAAATTTATTGAAAAATATTCCCATGAACTCTTCCCACTCTATAAAATCCATATCCCTTCTAAGATTCATGTTTTTAATCAATTCCCACCATTGATCAGATTCTCCTTCTAAGAGATATACTTCTAGGGTTACTTTCTCTTGAACTAAACAATATAGTATAAAAAAGAACTTTTCTATACATCTTATCCATTGTTTAGTAATCAATGGTTCAGTAGATCCACTGAAAGAAGGTGGTATTTGATACATGAAGGACTTAATGGGAATTTTTTACCTTTTGGGTGAATCTACCAGATCAATTTGATTCAAGTTATTATTCACAACTCGAGATAGTTGATTCATCACCCTCATGAAGTTTTCTATTCTGGCTTCTATTGGAGGGTCGTTAGCACATCATCTGTTGCACTCAAATTTTAAGAAATTACTCCTATTTCTGACCATTTTATAAAATAATAAAACCTTAGTGAGAAATATGTTTCTTTTAAAAATATTATAATTACTAAGGAATTTTATGTCTTAAAAAATCATGCTTAAATATTTTATTCATTTACAATAATTACATTTCTTATATGTCCTTCATATTGGTTCATAAAAATCTTGTGATAAACAAACATATTCCCTAGGAGTGTCAAACCAAGAGTACAGTAAGGCCTATTATCATGCACTAGTTCCCAATCAAGTCTAGATCAATATGGTTTATTTCGGAGTTACCACTATATACATTTCTTCCAAATCCATGTCCACTTGTTCGTATCTAGACATGGATTTCTTTTCTTGGAAACCACTTACTCAATACTTCACCAAAATAGCATAATGTTTTCCTATATTTAAACATTTATATAGGATTCATACTAAGGATTTTTATTCCTAATTCCCACAAATAACTAAATTGTCCTTTGATACCAACTATGGAATCCCACCTTTTTATTGCATAAATTTTCATTACATGGTACAAACAGAGGATGTTTTAAAGTTTAGTTTCTTGGAAATCAGAAACAGAATACACGAAAACATAAAACATTCCTCAGATAAACTTGAAAGTCTTATTAATGGATTAATCCTAAGTAAATTTACTTTATCTTGTATCATGGTAACATACATAAAAATAAAGGGGTGATCATGAGTCCCAGTAATGGAATTATCAAGGAAAACAGTTTACAAGTTATCATGAGGAATATCAATAAGAACATGATGAATATAATTATGGTATGAGAAAAGGAATAAAAGGAATATAATAATAAAAAAACATGAATAATAACATATAAATGTGCCTAAAATATTTAAATGATACATTTATAAGAATGTCACTAAGGTTTTTTCACTAAGGAGTCATAAATGAAAATTACAAAGGTTATTCTCCAAGCTATTGTAAAACATGTCAACTATAGAGATTAAATTATTAACCCAATGAATTGGAGCACTACTAGGGGGAACCCTTAATATATATTAATGAATTTGATCCACATATATCATAATAAAACATTTCATAAATATCCCATGGAGAATAAATAAAGGGTTTCTTGTCAAAATCATGGTGTTTCAAATGTGCTTAAATACATGATCATTAAGTCGTTTTTAGCCCATGGAAAGGGAATGTGGGTTTCATGTATGTCAATCCACAAATAAAATAAATAATTTTTACATCTATTTGAATACCCATATAAAATAAATATTTTTGGGTATTCACAAAAATAAAATAAAAGATAATTCCTTATGTAGAGAGATAAATTTTGAGGAGTGAATTCGACAGCTTGACTAGTATAATATGTGGTCTTAGAAAAGGGGAAATGAGAGGGGAAAAGGTCTAAAATTAATAAAACATAATTTGGAAGTTACTTTATGATAGAAAAGGGTAATAAAATAGAGTAACCATAACATTTAGAATACATATAAAAAAGGTTCTTTAATTAAAGAGAAAATAAGAATAATTCACTTACCTTGAAGAGTTACTCCTAAATATTGAGAAATTGAACAATGGGGGGTTGAAAAAACCTTTGGGGAACTCTTGGGAGGAAAAATACCACAAATACATGTATATTGTATTATTATTGAATGTAAATGAAAAAATGTGTGGGTATTTATAGAAAAAGTGTAGGATTTGTTTAATAATTTCTAAATATAGGCCATGGAAATCTAGGTTATGGAAAAAGAAAAACCGTTATCTTACCCACAGTTTGTTTCCATGGTTTTGGACATTTGGGGTCACATTTTAAGTTATTTTAACCCACAATAACTGATCATCAATTTATATTACTTCTTTTTTCATGAAAATTTAATGTTTCCACAAGGTAATTTTTTTAAAATCAAAGATTCTAATTTAGACATTGGAAAGTCATTTATAGGTTTTTGAAATGATTAAAATACATTACAATACTTGGTATTAAAAATAACATATTTTATTTCATAATTTTTTTTCAATTAATTATTAAATCATTATTATATAATTATGATGTCATTAAACATATAAAAAACCCAAAACTATATTTTTACTATTCATGAGAAAAAAATATATTTTTGAAAATTCTTATAAATTCACCTTAATCTAATTTCAATGTCTTAATTTAAAAATGATGCTTATTTTATCATAATAATTATATAAGAAATATAATTTTAACTTTAAAATATAAAAAAACTTATTTATTAAAAAATAGCATGTTGTAAGGAATAGTCAAATTTCTGACACTTGAAAATTTACTAGGAAATAAAAAATTATTTTATCATTTATATTTAAATAAGTGTTTTTTTAACATAATATTTAATTAGAAATAAATATTATTTACAATACCTTATTTTATTATAAAAATGTATATCTTTTCTAAAAAGTGTGGTTTATGTCTGAAAAATCGATTTATTAAATTTCATATCAATTAAACCTATATTTTATTAAGAAAAAATATTCTTAAAATGGAATTTATGGGATAAAAATTTTATTTATACAAATGAATTACACTTTATTTAACTATGGCCTGGAAATGTAACACTTTATAACACTCGCATATGACCTAAGGGTAAGTTGTTTGATGATGATAGATTCATGAGGCGGCTCGGCTAACATTAGCCAAGTGTTAATTTCCACTAACTTGAATTCTATAGTAGGTGATTTCATTTTAGATTCACTTATTGAATCTCGTCTTGGGCTTGGTCAAGGGTGAAACCCAGTGATGCTACTTCCATCCCAAGTTGATATAAATGGTCTTCATAAGGAATGACTCAATTGGTTGACGCCATCACTTCTCCTTTTTGTATTAATTGTACATTTTCATTACGACTTATAAACACATTAAAGTTATTAACATGAGTATAGTTTCCAGTAGTCACATTGACCAATGGTAATATTTAACCAACGATCATATAATGGTTGAATCCTACTGGTCACATATCCCATTATACTCTATAAATAGCACTTCATTATTAAAGAGATGTGGTTTTCTTGTGTATAATATAATATAACACATGTTTTATTAGTAAAAAATATCTTTTAAAAATTCTAGGTTGTTACACCAAATTTAATATAAAACAAAACAAGATGTAAAGGGTGAATCAATATACCTTATCTTCACCTCTTTCAAGTATTGTCCATAATTCTAGATTCACCTAAAAGCATGATATTTTGGAAACTTCACCTTTTTTATAGCTCCCCCTCAAGGAATGAATTCCAATAAACTTCATGATGGAATATTTTCTTCAGAGATAATCCCTAATAATATATGATACCAGTTGAAATTAGATGACAATTAAGATTTTGAAATTGATATGTAAAAAGGATCCAATAATTTAAGAATTCCATAATAGATCAATCTTTCACGTTTTATAGATATCATAGTATTCAATATGTTCTCCCCTTTTGATATATCACCTTAAAATACATGTAAAATAATTGTAAATAAAAAATTAAATGAATAAATTGAGTTTTCATAGTCTCCTTTGTGAGAGAAATATGTTTGAGACTTGGATCTCAACCCAGAAACACTTTTCTTTATAGCTCTAAGCTTTTGAGAAATCTTCATGCTTTCTTCACCTTTAGCTTTCCAAAACTAAACTTATTCGGGTAGAATTGATTTAATTATATTTTAAACTCTCTTATTATATGTTTTGAAGCCCATATTCACACATCACACACTTTTCTATGAATGGACACATGTGATGTGTATGAGAGTTTTAGATCACCTGTTGCACATGGGATTGATATCATGCACCAGAAAAACCTTGAGCACATAAATTATCTCACACTGCACCTCCCTATTCGAAGACTTCCATATGGAACAATGTTATATGGGTTTCTAATTAATTAACTGTCAAAGTTCATCAATTGACAATTTTATCCCTTAATATCCCATTATAATAATATTAAATAAATACACGTGAGTTATTCTAACATTCTCCCACATAACTCATGTGATATTTCTTTATGATATTTAATATTCAATTGGTCATTTATGAACATTTATATATATTCTATCATGTATACAACATTCATCATAACAAGGGATAATGTCCACATGAGTCATGGCGATCATATATTCTCTATTAATATACTCCCTTCCATGTACTATATTATGAACATTTTACATATCATAATTAAAATGAGATATATATATATATATATATATAATTGGTCCAAAAATAATGTCTTCATTAAAGACTGTGCATGTTATCATTATTCAATCCAATCATGTATACTTATTGAAAAAACATGCAACATGATCAAAACATTTATAAGTCAAAGTGTCAACTCTAATAATCATCACATTCAATACATACAATGAATCCTACTCAGTGAAAATTCCCATAGTTTCAACATGTCCAATAAATGTCTTGGGTGGCAACCCTTTCATCAAAGGGTCGGCAATCATAATATGTGTGATAATATGTTCAATTTAAACCTTATGTTTTTTAACTTCCTTATTAACTCCAAAGTACTTTAATTCCATGTCTTTAGCACATTTGGAATATTGTTCATTTTTGGAAAATAATCCTTTTGTGGTATTATCACAATAAATTTTCAAGAGCTTGCTGATACTGTCAAAAATTCCAAGTCTTTAAATAAAGTTCTATAACCATGTACCTTGAATTTTAGCTTCAAAGCATGCTACAAATTCATCTTTTGTGGTCAAAGCAGCTATAACCGAATGCTTTTCACTTTTCCATGATATTGACCCTTTAGCAAGAAGATACACATAACCAAAAGTGAACTTTCTTGTATCAAAACAACTAGAAAAGTCTGAATCAGAGTATCCAATAACCTCAGGATCATTAGATCTTTTATAAGTAAGAATTTGATCCTTTGTTCCTTGAAAATATCGCAGAACTTTCTTTGTAGCTCTCCAATGATCGAGTCCAGTATTACTTTGGTATCTTCCCAACATACCAACTAAAAATCTAATATCAAGCTTTTTACATGTTTGAGCATACATCAAGCTTCCAACAACATATGTGTAAGGAATTTTTTCCACCTGTTTTCATTCCAAATCATTTTTAGGACATTCATTGAGATTAAATTTATCTTCTTTATAAATTGGAACCAGTGATTCTGAACATTTTTCTATCCTAAACCTCTCAAAAATATTATTGCTGTATAAATTTTGAGATAATCCCAATATACCTTGAGTTCTATTATGAAATATTTCTATTCTAATCACATACTTGGATTCTCCCATATCTATCATTATAGAATTATTAGAGAGGAATTTCTTTCTTTCATATAATAAACTAAGATCATTTGCAGCAGGAAATATGTCATCAATATATAGAATCAGGAATATAAATTTACTCCCACTGATCTTCTGATATATACACTGATCAATGATGTTTTCCTTAAATCCAAAAGATATAATGGTATCATTAAACCTAATATATCATTACCAGGAAGCTTTTTTAAGTCCATATATTGACTTATTTAATTTACATACCATGTGTTACTTTCCTTTAATAAAAAACCATGTTGTTTGATCCATGTATACACATTCCTCTATGTTTCCATTTAGAAAGGTTGTTTTAACATCCATTTTATGTAACTCTAAATCATACTAAGCTACTAATACCATAATAATTCTAATAGAATATTTTTGAGAAACTGGTGAGAAGGTTTCCTTATAATATATACCATCCTTTTGAGTGAATCCTTTAGCAAAGTGTCTAGCCTTGTAACGTTCAAGGTTACCAAGAGAGTCATATTTAGTTTTGAAGGCCCATTTATATCCAACTTTCTTTCATCCTTTAGGAAATTCCATAAGGTCCCACACTTTATTTTGTTCCATGGAATTAAACTCAAATTTCATTGCATCTAACCATTTATCAGAATTACCACACATGATTGCTTGAGAATATGAATATGGATCATTATTAATTCCAATATCATTTTCTATTTCATGCAGATATACCACATAGTCATCAGAAATAGCTTACCATGTTTCCCTTTGGGATCTTCTTAACACTATTTCTTGTGGTTCTTCAAACATTTCTTCATTGTGAAGTTGGGAAACATTTTTTTGTGG
Organism: Viscum album; assembly: GCA_963277665.1. Classification (NCBI taxonomy): domain Eukaryota; kingdom Viridiplantae; phylum Streptophyta; class Magnoliopsida; order Santalales; family Viscaceae; genus Viscum; species Viscum album. The sequence continues at coordinate 363,448,925 of OY728162.1, read as the reverse complement.
TTCTAAATGATTATTTTGTGATGAAATAATTTGGGGAACAACAACATGTGATGTAGGAATACAAGAAAATGGAACTTAAATTATAACTTCTTTATTTTCTACATTTTGTGGAACTTCACTCCCAATGGTTTTACTATTATCGATAAATATAGATTTTATATTTTCAACAATTATCATAATATGGTTAGGACAATAAAACTGATAACCCGTTGATTTCTCTAGATAACCAATGAAATGTCCACTGATTGTTCTTGCATCTAGTTTTCTTTATTGTGGATTATATGCTTTTATTTCTTCCTGACAACCCCATACATGCATGTGTCTTAAACTAGGTTTCCTACCCGTCCAAAGATTAAAATGAGTCTTTGGAACAACTTTACTAGGAACCCTATTCAGTAAATACCTGGTAGTTTTTAAATAATTCATCCATAAATGCAAGTAATTTGTGCACATATGCAATGACTTTCTAGAAACTTTGCAAATGGACCAGGGTTTTGTCCACTTTCATCAAATTTTTCATAATATTAACCACCCCTATATGACCTTGTGACCTTCACCTTTTTGTCTAATTGTCTCTCAATTTCATTTAAATAAATTTCCAAGGCATTTGTTTCTTGAGATTTCTCATGCAATAAATAGACATATCTATAACATGAAAAATCATCAATAAAGGTGATAAAGTATTTTTTCTTACCGAATGAATTGACATCAAAAGGTCCACATATATTGGTATGTATGATCTCAAGGATTTGAGTACTTCTTGTGGCACCTTTCTTTGTGTTTTTTTTTGTTTTTCTTTAATAAAATCCACACAAATGTTTAGATCTGTAAAATCCAATTTTTGATGGTTTTCAAACTTAATCGGTCTCTCCAATCTTTCTTTGGAAATATGACCAAAATGTTTATGCCATAAATAAGAAGATTTTTCATTTACTAAAATATATTTATTATCTAAATCTTGATGCAAGGTCATAAGTTTTTTAGCATACATATTATAAAGATTTATTTTATAGAAATCATCATACAATAAACCATATCCAATCATTCATCTATGCTTAAAAAACTAAAATATCCATTCCCAAATTTAAAAAACTATCCAGCAGCATCAAGTTTTGAAAACTAAACCAAATTCCTAGATATATAAGGTACATAAAAGGTTTCACATAATTACAAACTATATCCACTATCAAGGATTAAACGATAAGTGTTGGTATCTTCAACTGGAACTTTCACTTTATTCCCTGTGAAGATAAAATTTTCAATTGGGATTGTGATTTGGGTTGAAAGGAATCCCTACATTGTATTAGAAACATGAGTCGTGCAACAATAATCAATCCACCATGTATTATGTGGAACTTCAGCTAAGTTTCATTCATAACATGTTTAAGCATTTTTCTTACATTTCTTCTCAAACCAATTCTTCTATTTCAGACAATCCTTTTGGAAATTTCCAACTTTCCCACCGAAATGAAATTTATCTTTATTTGTGTTTTTCTGGTTCTTTTTAAAAGACTCGTTAACATTCAATGGTCACTTTCCTTTTCCATGCATCAATATTCCATCCTTCTTTCCTCCTTGATGATGCACATAATGGATGGAGTGGATTCCTTGACTCTTTAAACACGTTTCCTCTTGAAATAACATGTTATGCAATTCATGCACATTCCATTTATCTTTCATGGTTTTGTAGTTCATTTGGAATGGTCCATACTCAGACGGTAATGAGTTTAGGAAAAACTGTAAAAGGAAACTTCAATCCACTTCCATTACTAAAGACTTAAGTCTTGCTGCAATATTTTACATTTCAATTACAAGCTCATTCTGTAGGATTGGTTCAGAATATGAGGTTTCCAATCTATGATACCAATTATAGGATTGGTTCAGAATATGAGGTTTCCAGCCTCTGATACCAATTGTAGGATCGAATATGTAATAATGAGATTCTCAAATAAAAGACGGGGGGTGAATTGTATACTTTAATAATCCTTAAGTAAATTTTTCATAACCAAAATTCACAAAACCTCTAAGCTCTAATTACTTGCTTGATTTTGGAAAAATTGATTCCGAAAATGAAACATAACAAAAGTTTACACCAACTAATATTCTACCTTAAAGCGTATAGAATCGTATAAGATCAGAGTACAGGTTTAAAGAAGTATATGAAAGTTATAATTTACTCAAAAACTAAAATACACAGTGGAAAATAAAATACTACATGTAATAAGTAGAAACTCTTTTAACCCAAAGAGGAGGGTATCCAACAACCCTAGATAAGAGGTACCTTGATTTATACTTTTAAGAAAAATTTTCTTACCCAAACCAAGGTAATCCCTCAATCCGAAGATCGGTATCCATCTTGCTATCCCCACAAGCCCTTGATTTGTAAAGAAATCGGCACCTCTGACTTCACAACCCGAAGTCTCTGATTTCAAGGAAATTGTACCTATGCACTAAGAAAATCTGAAGGAAGCAAAGTTTGAACAAGTAGTTCAAAACTTTCTTCATGAAGCCTGAGAGTTTATAAGAGCCTCTCTCTCTAGAAATCACTTTAACAGCATGTAGTCACAGTTTTCAAAGTTCTTCTTGAAAGTGTGTTCTGATATCTTTCAAATGACCTCTTATTTATAGGCATGGTTCCAATGGTCGTCTCCCTCCTCCAACGGTCATATTTTTCCTTGAATTTCAGAGGGACTTTAACACATGTCACTCAAACAATAGTTAGTGAGTAACTGAAATCACGACATCGTTTTATAACAAAATAAGTGTAAGCAAAACTAAAATTTGATATTCGGAATGTGAGTAATTATGAATGTTCAAAGTCTAAGATAAAATTTAATTCAGAGTCTATAATACAATGATATTCAGATTCTATTTTGTAGGAATTTGGAACCTGAATTCTATAGAATTTTGGAGTCTGAGTTTCATGGAAATTCAGAATCTGGATTCACAAGAATTTAGAACCTGAACTTACAAAGTTTAGAGTTGGATTTCATGAGAATTCGGAGTCAGAAATCATAAGAGTTCTAAGTCTAAATTCAGAGAACTCGGACTCAGAACTCAAAAAGTTCGTAACCATATTTCGTATTTAGAATTCATATTCAGAAATCAGAAAGTTCGTAACCAGAATTCGGATTCAGAATTCAGATTCATAACTAATAAAGTTCGAAACCAGAATTCTGAGAATTCGGATCCTAAAACAGAATGCTTCATATCTAGGTTTTTATAGGATTCTGAGGTTTTGGTTTCAAACCTAATTTTACACTTAGAAGAATTATTATATGAGAAATGAAAACATGGTAAGGATAAATTTCCTTGGGGAAGGAAATTTTTTTCTTATAGAAGGAAAACATAGTATAAAATAAAAATTTCTTTAGGATAAGGTGTTTGTGATTTTCAAAACAAGAGGAATGGTAATGTCATAAGGAAACCATAATGACTCAACAATATCCCCATTACATTAAGGAATAGAAAATTCATAAGAAAAACCTTATTGAATCAAAATCTCCCCCTTTTTGGAAAGCAAAAACATCCTTACAAAAAAGAATATAAGGACTTGGAAAAAAAATTCTATACTTTGAAAATAAAACTTATCTCCCTTTACTTATGAACAATGGTGAATTTGACTAACTTCCCCTTAGGATTTGAAACACTAAGGATTGTATTCTAGATTTCCAGAATGAGAATTTTCATTTGAATAAAGAAATATTCGTAATGAGAACTCCCTCTTTGATAAACTCCCCCTTACTTAGGGAAATTTCTTCTTATACTTAGAATTATTTTTCCTTATCCCCATTTGTGATTTTCAAAATGAGTTTTAGGGAATGGAAAATAAATATGGTACCTGAAATATTATTACAAACATCCAATCAAAAACAAGAAACCACAATTTCATTAAAATTGGAAGAATTTGTTCAGGGAAAATAGATAAAACAAAAAATCGGATTTGGATCTATTTTGTTTCTTTTTCATTGGGTATTAGCTTATTCACAATGTTTTTCAACATCTTTGGCTCTTTGTAATCCTCCTCTGTTTTCTTTTCTAATGATTTGATCATGTCATCCTGAGCTTTTATAGCCTCTTCCTTAACCTTCAGTAAATCATCTTGATTTTATAAATTTCCTTCCATCTCGATACAGAGATGCCTTTCTGTTTTCCAACTTTGGACAACAAAATTCAGCTTCCCATTCAGGTCTTTGACATCCTGGATCCAAGTGTTCTTCTCAAGATTTAGTTTTTCATGAAAGATATTCATAAGATCCTTGATTTTGGTGTCTTCAGTATCAAAATATTCATTGAAATATTCTTGAAATTGATCAATCTCTCTCAGATATTCAACAATCTTCTTTGACCAGATGGTCATTTTCTTGAAATATTTTCTATGGGCTTCATAATTGATAAGGAAATTCTTGTGTTTGGCATCAACCTTTACACACATATCCATCAACATGGATATAGTGTCTGATTTATGATTCTTGCTATGCTGGAGCATCTGGCATCAGGATTCAATTGAAGGAAAGATCGGAATGGTGTCCACTAGCTTCTTCAGGTACTGAACGACAAAATCATGTCTCAAGGCTGATGACTCTGGATCTGACAATTTACTTGGAGATGGTTCTTCCTCTAGCTTAACCAACTTCCTCTTAGAAGTTCCACCAGCCTTTTTCTTCCCCAAAATTTCTTTTGTTGGGGTGTCAACAACCACTTGTTTGCCCTTACTGATTCTCAGAATAGCTTCTTCATTAGGAGATTCATGCTCACTTCTAGATAATTGGAAAATATTATCTTCATCAAATTTTTCTTTCTCAGCTCCAACCTCAATATCTTCAAGAAGAATGAAGTCATGATTATGACTCTCTTCCTCAGACAACTTTTTTACTTCCTCTTCACCCTTCTCATATATTCCATGAGTAGAAATTTTTGAGGATCTGGCTTGAGAAGTCCATATTGAAAACTTTTCGGAATCAATTTCCTTTTAATGAAAGTCTTCTACTTGATTTATCATATCAGCTATCTCTTTAGAGCTTTGAGCTTCCTGAACTTCTTCCATAGCTTCCTTTTCAACAAACTTCTCTTAGGCTATTTCCGGAGACATGTACTTCTTTCCCGGGGTCTCAGGAAATTGTTCTACTAGGAAAGTTTCTGGTACGGTAATATTCTTGGATGCAACTTTATTAGCCTTAAAAAGATATTGGATAATCTCAACCTATGACATCTTATTCTTGACCTTCTTCTCTTTGGATTTATTCTCTAGTTCATCAGCTACCTTTTCCTTCATTGCCTTGGCCTCTGCAGGGTCCAAGCCAAACTGTGGCTCCCCTTCTTTCCTATTTTTCTTATCCTCCCTCCATTTGGAAACAACTTCATCTGGATAGGCTATATTCTTTTTGGTTTTTAGAGGTGCGGATTGATCTTCCTTGGCTTTACGGGTTTCTCCTTGAGCTTCTACTTCATTCAATTTTCTTTTCTTCCCATCTTTCTTTGAAGGTTCAGCCTCTTGAGCATTTTTCGGAACGACTTCTTCCTCTTCCACTAGCAGATCGTAAAACTCTCCTGATTATTTGGAAAATCCAACATTCATTCTTTTGAGGGTATCATCACTGATTAGCATTACTTTTCAATTCCTCATCTTGGAACTGCAAGGGATCCTGAATGATTCAAGGCAATAAACTATCATTTTGGAGAGTAGAGCAGGATACATGATTATCTATGCTCTCAAATTCCCATTCTTGATGTTTTCTATCATAATGAGAATGTGCTTCATCAGATTGATTTTTCTTAGATTTGCCAGATAATCTAAGATATTCATATCACTTTTCTTTAGAGTGTCCTTTTCACCTTTTCTCTGTACGAAAAATCACTGAACCCATAGTTGTAGGACCCGATTGTTGGTAGATAGGTGAGCAATCTTTGTGGTCTTGACATCAGTGTGTCCAGGAGTTTGCATAGCCATCACCTTTACAAAAATTCCTTGAACATCTGGTAGCTTGTGGGAGAAAAACTCAGACTCTCCTTCATAAGGTAACCCTACCAAGCTAGCAGCCTTGGTGAAAGAAAGTGCATATGTCTTTACATAACTTTTTAAGGAAAATTTTTCCCTACAATCTTCCTTAATGAAACAAACTGATTCATAAAATTATATGAGCTAATCCAGATACACTACATCTTGAGCTCTTGTCTTTTAAATGGATACACTTTCCCATCCATTGAGCTTGATATTCTTGGAGATAATAGAGTCATACATATTGAAAAAGTTTGGATTCACTAACCACTCCCTGTATATTTGCCACTCCGAAATCGGCTTGATAGTAGACATCTCTTGAGAAGGAACTTCTGCAAACATTTGGACTTGAGTACTTCTGAAAAATTCGGAACGGGATTTTGTAGAGGGGAAGAGCTTTGAAATGTACAAGATTTGTTAACAGATGTGGGACAACTACCAGGGGTCCACTTTTATAGGTGTTTAAGAGAATGTTCGTCATCCCATTTCAATCCAATGGCTGATAATTCTTCATATCTGATCTGACGGTTGAAATGAAAGTTGCAAGGAAAATTTGGTAGAATCTGATCATTTAAGGTTTTTAAAGGAAAACATTTGGATTTAAGAAAACTAGAATCCAAAAATTTTTAAAAACAAAATAAACTACCAGTAAGTAAAATATAATTATGAAAACTCAGGAAAGAATCATACCTTTCGGATTATCAGGAGAATTATTTGTGTTGAGGAAAATTCTTCTTGAAGGACTTTATATTCCAAAAAAACTTGAGTTCGAAAAAATAATTGTGTACACAGATCTTCACTATGATAATTTTCATTATGAAAATCTTCAGTATGAAAAACTTCACTATGAAAATTGTAAGTATGAAAATTACCATTATAAAAATTTCAAGTACGAAAATTTCCATTACAAAAATTTCAAGTAGAAGAATTTATATTAAGAAAATTTCAAGTACGAGAATTTCCATTATGAAAATTTCAAGTACAAGAATTTCCATTGTGAAAATCTTGAAAGACAAACTTCATTAAGAAAAATATGAAAACCTTCAATACAAAAAATATGAAAAACTTCATTACGAAAAAATATGAATAACTTCATTACGAAGAATATGAAAAACTTCATTACGAAAAATATGAAAAACTTCATTATGAAGAATATAAAAAACTTCATTATGAAAAATATAAAAAACTTCATTACGAAAAATATGAAAAACTTCATTAAGAAAAACACGAAGAAAAATATGACAAATACTTACAAGAAAATATACCCCCGCTATGAAAAGAAGTTTATTACTATAAGGAGATTTGTTCAACAGAAAGTTAATAAGAAGGATTACCTTATGGTTATCATTCTAGACTTGTGTTTAGTGTATTCAAATCTATTTGAGGGTAAAGGTTTTGTGAAAATATCAGCATGTTGATCTTGCATTCCAATAAATTGAAGAATGATATCTCCTTTCTGTGTGTGATCCATAAGAAAGTGATGCCTAATATCTATGTGCATTGCACGAGAGTGATATGTAGGGTTTTCACAAGGTAGACTTCATCACATAATTGTCTTATGCTGATTAGGTTGTGCTTAATACCATTAACAAGTAAAACATTCGAAATCAAAGTTTTATCAAGAAGAATGATGTTACCTATACCAATAATTTCTCCCTTATAATTATCTCCAAAAGTTAATTTTAATCCTTTCGTCTTGATAATATTTTCAAAGCATTTTTTGTTACCAGACATATTCCAGGAACATCCACTATCCATTTACCAAGTATTGTTGTTTGTAACTTCTTTATCTTCCTAAAAATAAGAAAGTTATACTTTCGGAATCCAAGTTTTCTTGGATACAGAATTGTTAGAAAATAAAATTTTGGGTATCCATATTTGTTTAGAAAAATAAGTTGTATGATGCCCAAGATATTTAACTTTGTTCAAGGAGAAATTTTTCTTCCAATGCCCACCACTTTGACATTTGGTGCAAAAAGGGGTTCTAGAAGGAAAAAAATAGTAATTTTTGAAAACCGGTTTCTGGTGAGTATCACCTACTCCAGAAGTGTTTCCTTGAGGTTTAATTTGAGAGTAAATCTTGTTAAAAGTTTCCTTCCCATAGGTAAAGTTTGAATGAATCTTCTTAAGAGAAAAAATTTCATATTTCAGTCTGATGACTAAATTCCTATCCTCATGAATCATTTCATTAGAGTTATATTTTTCCTCAAAAAATTTTATCTTTAAAATAGCATTCCCAAGATCTTTATGAAGTTCTTCCTTAACAGAATTTTCTTTCTTAAGGTCTTTAGATAAATTTTCTAAAATCTCATCTTTATTTCCAAAATCTCTAGAAAGATTTGAGATCCCTTTTGTAAGAATTTATTCCCTACTATTTTCCTTGTCTAATTTCTTAGAAATTTTACATTTATTGCTTCAAGTAACTTGGAAAATATTGATACTTCTTCGTATGAAGGTATTTCTTCATTTTCTAAAGATGAATTATGTTCATTAGAAGTACTATTTTTGGAATAGTAATTCTTATCAAGAGATAAATTTGTTAAGGCCTCGGCAGAGCGTACCTTGGCCATAAGACGTGTATTAGGGAAAAAATTAGTAGAAATGAATCCCATATTCTTCTGTGCTGATGAATCATATTCAGAATATTCACTTTCTGAAGAGTCTCCATAGCTAGCACTCCAAGTATCATTAGCTTTAAGGTTGTTCTTGTGCTTTGATCGATATAATTTCTTCTTTTCCCTTTCTGAATTCCTTTCCTTTTTTTCCTTCTTTTTAAATAAAGGACAATCATGTCTGATGTGACCTATTTTTCTATATTCATAACATTTAACTTCTCTATCTTTCTTATCCCTTTAGTCTTTCTTCTTTTACTTTATCTGATGTTTATTTTGAGCTATAATCTTGCTCATTCTCTGAGCAAGATTAGCTAATTCATTCTCATACTTTTCTATGTCACTAGATTCTGACTGTATAATGACTTTCTTTGACTTTGATCTAGTTACCCTTTTTAGGGTCTTGGATTTCATATGTTTATAAGTGGTTGTAAAATAAAATCCTCAATTCCCATTCTTCTTCTTAACATTTTAAGTATATCTCTTCATTTTGGTTTCATGCTGAAGAAGAGTTCTGAACAACTCATCTAAGGAAATTTGAGTGAGTTTCCTATTTTCATCAATAGCTGTCCTCTTAGACTCCCATTCATTTGGCATGATATCTATGATCTTTCCTATAAGATACTATTCATCAAAACCTTTTTCTCCCATATATTGTAGGATATCCATGATAGTCATAAACCTTTGTTGTAATTTGCTTACAGGTTCTCTATAAGGAAAGTTAAAGATATGGTATTCTTCTCTCAACATAGCTCTTCTAATCTCTATGACTTTAGATGTACCAAAATGTGTAACTTCAAGTTTATTCCATATATTGTTTACAACTTCACATGATGATATTTGAATATAGATGTTCCTAGTCAAGGAACATAACAATGTATTTCTGACTCTGATGTCTGCTTGATATTCTAATTTCTCTTGGTTCGTAATGGTTCTCAATTCCTTATCTGGAATATTATAATCTCCATTCAGCATTAGATATTTATCAAATCCAGTATTGATAAAAAAAGTCTTCATCCTATATCTCCAGTACTCATAATCATTTCCGTTGAAAATTGGAGGTCTGGTAGGATTCAGATTATCAATAAAACCAACATTTAAACATGTCATCCTTAAGAAAATATTTGGCACACAAACTTTTTAGTAGTATGAGGTTGTAAACAAGAAAAACAATATCCTAATTAAGGAACTAGATATTTTATCTCTAAGAAATAATGATTACAAGCCTTATGAATCCGAAAATATGAATCTGGAAATTCTATATCGAAAACTTTGAGCAGTGAAAAATATTATATGAGAATATAAGTATTCCAGAAACCTGGCTCTGATACCAATTGTTGGATTGGTTCAGAATATGAGGTTTCCAACCTCTGATACCTATTATAGTATTGGTTCATAAAATGAGGTTTCCAGCCTCTGATACTAATTGTAGGATCGAATATGTAATAATGAGATGCTCAATTACAAGAGGGGATAAATTATATACTTTAAAAAATTTAAGGAAATTTTGCATAACCAAAATTCACAAAACCTCTAAGCTCTAATAACTTGCTTGATTTCAGAAAAAGTGATTCCGGAAATGAAACTTAACAAAAGTTTACACCAACTAAGATTCTACCTTAAAGCGTATAGAATCCTTTAAGATTAGAGTACATGTTTATGGAAGTATATGGAAGTTATACTTTACTCAACAACTAAAATACATAGTGAAAAATAAAATACTACAAGTAACAAGTAGAAACTCTTTTAACCCAAAGAGGAGGGTATCTAACAACCCTGGATAAGGGGTCCTTTGATTTATACTTTCAAGAAAGTATGTCTTACCCAAACCCAGGTGAGCCCTCAATCCAAAGATTTGTATTTGTCTTGAAATCCCTACAAGCCCTCGATTTGTAAGGAAATCGGCACCTCTAACTTTACAACCAGAAGTCTCTGATTTCAAGGAAATCGCACCTCTACACTATGAAAATCTGTACGAATCAAAGTTTGAACAAGTAGTTCAAAACTTTCTGCATGAATCCTGAGAGTTTATAAGATCATCTCTCTCTAGAAATAACTTCAATAGCATGTAAGCACAATTGTCAAATTTCTTCTTGAAAGTGTATTCTGAGCTCTTTCAAATGAGCTCCTATTTATAGGCATGGTTCCAATGGTCAGATCCCTCCTCTAAAGGTCATATTTTTCGTTGAATTTTTGAGGGACCTGTACACGTGTAACTTAAACAATGGTTAGTGAGTAACTGAAATCACGACATCGTTTTATAACAAAATTAGTGTAAGAATAACTAAAATTTGATATTCTTAATGTGATTAAATATGAAATTTCAGAGTCTAAGAAAAAAATTGAATTCATAGTCTATAATACAAGAATATTCAAATTATGTTTTGTAGGAATTTGGAACCTGAATTCTATAGAATTCCAGAGTCTTAATTTCAAGGAAATTCGGAATCTGGATTCACAAGAATTTGGAACCTGAACTTACAAAGTTCAGAGTTGGAGTTCATCAGAATTCGGAGTCAGAACTCATAAGAGTTTGGAGTCTGAATTCAGAGAACTCAGAGTCAGAACTCAGAAAGTTCATAACTAGAATTCGTATTCAGAACTCAAAAAGTTCATAACCAGGATTATAATTCAGAATTCAGAGTCAGAACTCAGAAAATTTGTAACCAGAATTCTGAGAATTCAGATCCTAAGACACAATGCTTTATATCTAGGTTTTTATATGATTCTGAGGTTTTGGTTTCAAACTGAATTTTACACTTAGAAGAATTATGATATGAGCAATGAAAACATGGTAAGGATAAATTTCCTTGGGGAAGGAAATTTTTCTTTATAGAAGGAAAACATAGGATAAAATGAAATTTGCCTTAGGATAAGGTGTTTGTGATTTTCAAAACAAGAGGAATGGTAAAGTCATAAAGAAACCTTAATGACTCAATAATCTCCCCCTTACATGAAGTAATGGAAATGTCATATGGAAAAAATTATTGACTCAACACATTCATGGTACGAGAACCATCAAACTTCATGGTGGTAAAAGTACTCATTAATTTCCCAGCAAGAGATTTGTTTTAGTGTGAGATCAGTCTCCCACAGATTTCATAAATTCTTTATCACTTTTCTATTTCGGTAGACCTGACTTGATGTTACTTGCTATAGTCATTCTCATGAAAATAAAACTTAATTTGTTTGATCTTTCCCAGGAAGTATAATATAATTTATCGTCATTTCTACTGTCATCTGTTGTTGTAGCAGGTTTCTCTACTCATAGTGAAAAATCAAGATCCAATACAACAAGGTGAAATTGGATTTTCTCACTCCAATCAGAGAAATTTAATCTATTAAAGATCAGAATAGATGATGTATGTGAGTATAATGATGATTAAAATCTAAGTGCAATAAATACATGTTTAAAATTAATGCTTTGAAATAATAATAATACATTGATTCAGAAAAATTATTTAACATAAATGTGTATTAGTGTTCTCTTTTGGGTAAAACACTAATACACAAACATGATTGATACTAATTAAAATAAATTTATTTGGAAATAATATACGCATCAATTTGATTTATTTATTATCTTTTGATATATAAATAAATCTCATAAATCATAATATATATTACCAACAATTATATTCATAAATTATAAGAATATGCAAATCGCCTTTGGTCAATTAATAAATATCTTATAATAATGAAATTTAATTACTCATAAGATATCATAATAGTATCAAATTTATGAGAAATCAATATAAAAAAAATTTACATAATTTTTGAAACAATTTTAACTTTATGATTTTACCACTTTGGTGATTAACAAATCTCATGCAATAATGTTTCAAATATAAAATATCATAATCACAACATTGTTATAAATACAAATAAATTTTAAAAAACATAAATCCAAATTTTGTTTACTCTTTCATTAATTTGTTTCAGTGTAAAATTTAAAACTCCAATAATTATTTCCAATAATAAAAAATCATTTTTATTACAATTTTTTTAAGGTTTAAAAACCCATGAAAAAAGCTAATAAATAAATAAATAAATGCTAACACGTCACCTTTAAAACCATTTCATAAAGGTGGGAAAAATTATCCATTTTTTAAAAATTAAAACAATTTTAAATATAAAATTCATTTTATTATCAAAGATAATAAATAACTAAAATGGAAATTTCAAAATCTAAAATCAAGGAGAAGCAGCATATTGAGATTCCCAAAAAAATAGTCTCTAAATATTTGGGAAGATAATGAAAATTGCATAGCGGTTTCTTAATTTAAAAAATATTAATAATAATTGCACAATGATTATCAAAAAAATGAAACAATGCTACAAAACAGCCCATGATTGAAGAGAGAGGCAGCATATTCTCATTTAATATTAATAATAATAATAACTTGCACAACATATTTGGGTTTCAGAAAATTCCACCACACACTATTATTATTAATATTTATGACCATTTAAAATAAGAAGAAAAGAATTCAGATTTAACGCAACATATTGCTTGCAGAACGTAATCCATATTTTCAATTCTTATTTTAATGCAACACATAATAACTTTAAACATGAAAAAACACAGATTTCATAACCCTCCTCTAATACCACATGTAAATTAATTTCATTTATTTTAGGATCTTTAAAATCCGTGTTTATCACATAGATAAACAGAATTCAAAATAAGATAAGACATACCTTGATCCAGGGGATCTTCTGGATTTGAATCTCCTTGATTTTCTCCCACTTGAAAGGATTTCAATCCTTTCCCTCCTTTCTCTTCCACAGAAAAATTGATGGAACGTACTAGAAATAGATAGAGACTTAATCGGCAAGGACATGTCCCTTTAAATAGGGATAAAACAGTTATATGGGTGGTTACTTAATTATCTGTCAAAATCCATCAATTGAAAATTTTATCCCTTAATATCCCATTATAAAAATATTGAATAAATACACGTGAGTTATTCTAATAGATGGTCCATGGATGGGTTTATAATGTGATGCATGTCACCTGCAATGCTCAGCCCGAATAGCCTATCTGTGTGACAACTATAGAACATGAAGCAATCACAACCCCTATAGAAGATTTTTAGCACATGCATGATGCTCTTGGTTTGGTATATGCTTCCAAAAACTCTACTCATGGATAACAGGGGAATATTTAGTGGTGGATAAATAAACTCTGTGTATGCATGATGCTTTTCATTTTTAGCACATGCATGATGCTCATGTATCCTATCACGTGAAGTGGATACCACTTCGAATAGAGAGATCCTATTTTTCCACATAATGTAGAGAATTGAAAGACTATATAATGGTTAAGAAAAAATTCATTTGTAGGAATTTCATCATGTATTAATTCATGTGAAGGGGTGAGATACCAAGATCCTCCTTGGCATAAGCATTCATGTGGAGAGTTGATGCACTACGTGACCTCAATTTTAAAAGGGAGTAGAACTATATATCCCATATTGTGAAGGGTTTTAATAACACATGCAATTAATAATACCACAAATATAAGATAATATATCACCTACACCATCATTCGAACATAGAAGCGATCACATATCACGATTTTGCATCTGCCCAGAAGAAGATTAAATAAAATGCATACCTGGTTATGTGAATAATTGTGGATAGAGACATAGCATCTAGTTATGATCGAGTCCTAAATAATTTATTTGATGTTCCATGAAATCCGAACATGAATAATATTCAAAGGCTCGATAGACTATGAAAGTCCAATAGAATTACACACCACACTCATGCAAAGTTCATGTGTGCATCAGGAACTCTATGCCATTCCTAATATCGGCATTTGAAGAAAATAAATATTCCATGTGCATGCATCATAGGAATGAGAAGTAGAGTTTACACAAGATTCTATCTCCCAAGCTCCTTTGCAGGATCACATGAGGATTTGGACATCATTTGGTGATCTCATGAAATCCTTTGGTCAAGCAACACATTCAAGTGGCGTGGGTTATGAAACAACCTTGTGAAAAATTTCAACACTTTCCATTCACCATTTGGCATGTCTCTTTGAACATAAAACACCCTCAATCAGCCATGAACATGCAACATGTCAAAGGTGAACAAATAAACTATCCTTGACAATGTCTGTACACCGTCATGAGATCCATCAATGGACATGTGGTGCATCAAATTCAAGAAAAATTATTATCATTGACAATGTTTTTATGCTTTTGTGAGATCCATCAATGGACATGTGGTGCATCAAAGTCAATTAGAGAAACCCTCCCTAAAAACATCTTCATGTCGTCGCAAGATCCAACACTGATCAGCTGACATGCCATAGGTGAGTAGGAAAACTGACCAATACAAGGCATGTTCACCATCTCAAAATCCCATATTGATAATGTGATTCACTCATAGAAAATCAATGGGATAAGGCCACAAAAATCCTTCAAAATGGAGGGAAATATATCCAAAGGTTAAGTCCTCTAACAGCCATGAAGATCATGTGACTTATCACTAGAGGGTAGAATAATTATCCTTGATAACATCCAAAGAAACTCACAGGACCAACAAACCTATGTAGGATAAAACAAAGAAGATAAAGGGGAGGAGGTGAGAGGTACTCACGGTCACTGAAAGACATGTGACGCACCCCTAGTGACCTGAAAGACATTGTAAGATGGATATATTTTTTTAATGACATGCTCATGAAACCTCATATGAACCATATTGGTCACGTGAGGTATCTTAAAAAATCATGTAAATATCCTAGACATTACTCGTAAAAACTCACATAATCTTTGACCATTGTAAAATAAAAAAAATGGGGTCAAAGGGGGATGTGAGAGTTCTCACGGTCATTGAATGTCATTTGATTCCCTGGGACTTCCACTACATGGACCTACATGACCTCCTGACAATTCAACCAGATCTCATGAAGATACCTAGACAAGCCACACTTTCCCCATGAAGTATTCCAGACAAGTCATCGAGCTCTCATGAAGGACCTCATACATGTATATAGGACAAGATGAAAATTTCATTGACATACCTGCATGATCAAGAAAGTCTTCATCAATTTTAAATAATATAATAAAATATGTGTTGATGGAAGAGACTCACGATCGCTGAAAATAAGGCAACGCACTCAGAACAACCCACAACAAAGACTCGTGAAGTCGGGTGGTTCCATCCCCTTCATCGACTCTATCCTAGATCTATGCCGGATATGCCACACAAATCGACAAAAAACCGGGGTGGTGAGGCCTATAAATACTCTACCCCAGTACAAAAAATGATACCGCTACCACTATGATATAGAGACTACGCTAAGAAAACTCTCAAGAACAATAATTTACTTCTCAGAGCGAACGATCATGAAACTAACGAGCCTCCCCTCAGGTAACATACTTGGGAGAAGTAAGAGTAGTCATGTGATAGGTATAAGCCACTTCACATGATCATTCATAGATCATGTGAAGTATCTCTGATGATCTATGTAAATAACATCCCACACGCCCACTAGATCACGCAAGACTCAAGAATAACTGATTCTGAATAATACCAAGGCTTATATAAGGAAAAGGATAGAATAATGATTAAATGTGGAAGAATTAAATCAAAACATGTTCTCTGACCCATGTTCACTTCACATGATCCTCCCAAAGAAACAGTACATCACCAGGACACATCTCTTAGATCTCACAATGCTCCTTCATCATGCTACCTAGGTCATACAAATCCCTCCATACATGTTAAGAAAATGGTTCACAACCCCCTTGAATGTTTCACCATAGTATCATAGAAGTCCCTATGAAATTCTTACCCAAGCCTCGCAACATCCTTCTGATGCATCACCTGACTCATATAATTTCACTTGCTAATGTCATTCAAGTCTACTGAAAGCATCAGGGCATATGAATGGGCTCTCATGACATCCTTCGGTCATATTGACCAAGACTCGCAAAGCCCTCTGGGAGTATTATCCAGGACCCGTGATTCCCTTCAGGGATGTCAACCAATACTTGTGACACCTTCAAGACAATTCAAAAAGGATATATGATAGCTTCTGTAGGAACCCATATGGATCTTGAAATGTCCCTCGTATAGGTCAACTGAGTCATGCAACACCCTCTAGACAAGTGTAGCCAGGTCACCATGGCATCCTATGATTTGATAGCCTTATCCATCTCTGGTGTGTAAGCCTTGAATAAAAGGGAAACCTCAAAGTGTAAGGCTCAATCAATAGAACTACAATGAATCTGATTCCTTCCATAATCAGTATATATAGGCCACCTCTTCAATGTTGAAGTTACATATTGATCATCTAGGTAGATCCCAGTATCTAAGCCCCTTAACCAAAGTAATGGCATTGAACACTTGATAACCCTATTTTATCACAATGATCATGGATCACATGGTCTTAGAGAGTTTCACTAATAATGTCATCTAAACTATACACCCTAGGGTTACAAGGGAAGCCTTGGAATGTAAACCCCGACCAATAGGGAAGCCTCAGTTTGTAATCCTCAACTACCGACATCATATAATATGCCCCTGATCAATAGGGAATCCATCTTGGAATAATCCCTTATCATTCCTGAAACCTCAAAGATGGTTATAATGTCCTCGAGTGTGATCAACCACCTTAGCCTATCAGCAGGTTAAGGGATAACCAATCTACGATGACTCTGATTCCTTCCATACACAGGATACGTAGGATGCCTTCTCAAGGATCAATCTCTATACCGAACACCCTAAGGATTATCCCAGTACATAAGTCCCATATCTACATGCCATGACACTTATCATCTATTCCCCATAGTTTCTCACACTGAGCACATCTCACATATTCTTAGAGAGATGCAATGGACAGATCATTAGGCGTCATGAATTTCCACTAACTAGGGAAATCCAAGAATATAAGACAAGATGATGGTATGGAATGAACACTCATCATATAAGGGAATAAACCTTGGGGCTATTCTTAAGGGTGAAAAAAAACTACATGGGTTTTGATTCCTTTAATAACCAGGATATGTTGTACACCTCATTATGGCTCAATCCCCTCCTTATAATATTAACTGCCTCCTCACATGGCATCACAGTCTGAAGAATTTGTTCATACATCTTCAACACATAAAGCAGTTATTCACCATTAAGAAAATGGATGAAGAACCTATAATGCATACATATGGATTCACAAATGAGACCTCACTTCCCTTAGATCATCAATGAGAATCCCTTTCTTTGTTTAACGAGATAATTAACCAATGAATCGTTTATTTAGGGTAACTGATCTCATATTGGGATTAGGAATACATTCACAAACATATCTTAAATCTATAACAAAGTCCTATAGTAGACAACAATTCCCCCCAAAAAGGTGTGATGATCCCGACCTCACATCCTATCGACCAATGAGAGTCACCAAGATTTGTTGGGCCTAAAAACCCAAATTACTGATGACCTTTGGAAACCAAGTTTGTACCCAGCTACAGATGGGGGAACCATTGGGAGTTTCTGGAAGAAGTGACAATGGTAGCTAGACTATCGAAACCCATTTTATGCCTCAAAAACCTGAAGAAACAAAAATAGTAAACCCAATGTGAATCTCTCTAATGAAAATATGATTGGTTATTATCCGTCAGACAATTTTAGTTTCCCCTATACGGAAAATAATGATAAAATCGATGTGAATATTTGTAATAAAATAATGATTGGGTTATAATGTGTCATACCACTTTTTTTCATACCCTTTACAAAATAAGTAGTGAGAATTGAATAATCTTACAACTGATCATCTATAACTAGAATTCTCATAATTCCATACACCTTTTGACAATTCTAAATGAGTGAAATAGATGAATCGGTAATAAAAGAACAAATGAGTTAACCATGTGTATCTGATTGATCATATTATTCCTATAATAATGCACTAATCAGTAACCTTGTTCTTCATTGTCTGCATAATAGTAGATACTTCATCCAACAGCCTGATTTGAGACAATGTCTTCATCATAGAGAATTCTCTCTGATAAATCATCCACGACTACCAACCCCACAGGTCAAAAAAATAATTCACCTACTCAACATCACCAATGACAGGTGGCAAGTATGATAGTCTGAGAGTACCACTGACATGGTACAATCCCGACCAAGGAATCTTCTTGTGAAGTTCTCCAAGAATGACACCCGATGATTCCACAACGATAGAGAAATGAAATTACTAAGTCAATAGTCATTATTGCTACAACCAATATCTTTGATAACCTATCCTTGGAGCGTGGAAACCACTAACTTCCATATCTAATGAAGGTGGACTAGGATCCCAAATACAGTTTCATTTCAGTTTAGGTGACACTAAGGAGGGAACCTGTCAATTGTCATCACCAACACCATCCCATTGGTACCCCTAAATTGCCTATCAAGGGTACCATCTAACATGCAACTGCCTTTGATGCCCATGCATGGGCTACAAGGAAGAATCATTGGAGTAGGAAGGAATTGGATATCAAGGAGAGGGATCATATTCATGCTCCTGCTGACGATGCCTACAGGCATAATTAAGTAGGAAACAACAAGCAAAATCATATCCTTGCTCATTCATAACAAGTCCACATGCATATTCCCATATCAGGCATGGGGGAGGCTCATACTCCCACACCCATGCATGAATCCCATCAACATATTATGATGTCACAAAAAGGATAGAAGTGAGAACATATTCCCATTTCAATGAAATACTTATTCCAATTTATCATGGAGATAGAAAATGTGCAGGCTCATGTCCCTACACACACTTTGCTAAAATGCTGATATATTTTATAAATGGTTAAATAACTCTGTTGGCATATTAAGAAACTATTTTAGATGAAGGGGAGTGTTTATACTCTTATCCCTATATCCAGGAAAACTGAAAACTCTAATCATTACAAACAACTAGTTGTATTAGGGTAAGCACACACTCTTGCTTATACCTGAGAGGATTATCAGCATCTTTCGATGAATGGTGTGGTTTTAGACCGGGATAATATTCCCATTCTAAACAAGGATCACCATGTGAGAGCGACACATTCCTCAAGATTGGGGGACATGCCTATCATAAGAATTATGGAAGCATATTATAAAGGCCTAAGATCGAGCTCATATCCCCATTTTGGCCAGAGCTAATCAAGTGAGAATACCACAAGCCTTGGGATAGGTTCAAATTCTTGTTAGAGAATATGGCTGGCATATTCTGATAGATCACAGAATCCAGGTGCATATTTCTACTTCTGCTGATGAAAGATTGTGCTAGCATCATTCCAAGGAAACACAAGGGGAGACTCATATTCCTTATCTCATTACAAACATTCATCATCATATCCCGATAGGGAATGAATACTCAAACCAGAATCATATTCATGATCCAAATGGGGACCACCAAGTGAGAGCAGCACACACCCTGGGGTAGGATCATATTCATACCAAGAAAGACTAGTGGAATATTATAAAGGCTCAAGATCGGGCTCATATTCCCGCCCTAACTGAGGCTCACCATGTGAGAATGGAACATGCCCTGGGGTAGGCTCACATTCCTATAAATAATGAGATATCTCATCAAATTATTCTGAAATCTTCTCAATAGCATGCTCATACTCCTACAACACTAGATGGTTATATACAAGTTTCAGTAACTTCCATGAAGCAAAATCATACCTCTACGAAACCCCAAAATGTCGGTTGGCATATTCTGACTACGATGTTGAACATGATATGTGTTCCTAATTTGCTTAATGTCAGTGTCCTTGAGGTTTTTTGAGACACATTCTCAATACCACAATGGTACATCAAATCCTCTATCAAAGAGAAGAAGAATATGTTCATTACCATGATAGTCCTCCTCATGGTAGTATAGAGATGCATCGTAAGGACATTGCTCCAAATATCCATTGTGGTCAACCTCCCCATGGAAATATCTCCCATAGACAAGGGAATCCTCCCCTTTCCCAGACACATCTGTATAGAGAGGTGTTCAAAACTCTAAAAACTTCATATAGAGAGGTTCTCAAATCATAAGGTTCAACTGAATATGGTTCCCTATAAACTTCTAGAAACACCCCACTCCAATCAGTCGGTGACCATCAGATCCATCTTCTATGGTCTAACCCAATGGAGGCATATAAGTCTGATGAGGAGGAGGCTGAAATTGACATATAGAGAGATTAATCCAGAAAAAACTTCTTCATCATGTTCTCTCCCCTCACAACTGTTGACTATGATATCCTAGATGATCAAGAAAGTGTTTTCATTCCTTCTCTATTCCAGAATATGTAGGAAAATCATCAGCAATTGAAGGCTCGACATCTACCTTATCTAGGATACAAGTTTCACCTTCATAAAATCAATATACTATGTTGTCAGTTAGATCTGGCTACTTTTACCATGGCCTGGGATCCAAACCAGGAAATGAATAATTCAAATCTGCAACATGCTTGCTGTCATTGCATCACAAATCTTTGGAAGCGGATCTCTAAATCCACTTCAAGCATCTGTATTAGAGGATGGGGATTGTATGGATCATTACACTTTTCTGATCCCTCAGAATAGAAAATCTCCTTAGATGTGGCATCTTTCAATGTTATAGCCTCCAGAGAGATCAGGGGACTGGGTAGAACTTGGGCCAGTTGGTCACTACAATGAAATTACTCCACTCTAACAATACATAGATTTCATATATGGAGAGATAGGATAGCCAAAAATACTTCAAACTGGGCCCCTCAAATTAATAGGAATGCATTTCAAACACAAAGATTGAATTTTCGATCACCCAGACTACTTCCCATAAGAAATGGTTCTCATCAGGGATCATCATTACACCCATATCCTACAAGAGCGCAACTAGGCCACATAAAATAGTTTGTGATTGTAGTTGTCATATCAACCATCTAGTATTATAGAATTCCCGTTGGACCAGGGGAATATCTACCACCGCCTCCACCCCTTGGATCATCAATTCCCTAGAGGATTTGGGATACATTGGTAGCAGTTGCAAGCAAACCCCATCCCACTGGTCTGCGGGAATTTTTATCTCAATCTCCATCACTAGGTTCATAATACCCTAAGAGGACCATAGAAACATCATTGGTGATCCTAGAACAACCCCACCCCACTAGGATGGGGGAATTTATACCTACATATTCCTCTTGAGAGTCATCAAGTCCTTGAACAGCACCATTGGATCCTCTAAAACTAGACAAATAAATTCCAATTATGGCCATGAATGATCATCAACCCACAAGGTTGGGTAATTTTCATCATCATCACCATGAAAAAGGGAATTAGACTTCTCCGGGATTGGTGGAATCAATCAGTAGTCGATATTCCACCAGATCCTCTCGCCACAATACAAACCCCTGTTGGTTTGAGAATATTAGGAAACCAAGACCATAAACTCCCTCATAATCCCTATTCATAGACCAAAATGGGAGGACCATGTGGTGAAGAAAGCCAAACCTCATCAGGACTGCAAACCAAAATGGATTGACATGGCTAGGGGTTCAAAGAATGACCCTAAATAAGATAGTGTAGAATCATCCTGTTCCGTTGAAAGTAATGGGACAACCTCCATTTCTTGATATGCCTCTGTGAATATCGTCACTATCAACATGGAAGATATTGATCATGATGAAAATATGGAGGGCTGAGACACATAAAATATACCTTGGGAGTAGGGTGACTTGGATGCACCAAATGAGGTTGCACGCACAAGGAACTGTTGAAGGATCCAAAACATGGAACCTCTAAATATCGATTTTCCGCCTCTATGATGAAATATTACCAAGGGTAAGGGTACAAACACATCCCGATCACCTCCTTGAAGAAACAGGGTTCCCTGCCTAGAGGAACTGTTGTCACAATATGAGTGAAAAATATAAACTCTCAGAAAACTCATTGAGGATCTACTCAGAGGAAATATTCTCATTGGGTATCATCTTCAGGAAGAGATGAATACTCTTCCCCCCATAGTCGATCATCTAGAAAGGTAGGTATCTGAGTATCATGTTGGATCCACATCTAGATATTCATTCCACATAAATGAGGAATCCAAAAATGATTGTGACTTTCCTTTATTGCGATAACAGCCTCTCCCTTTCCAGGACAACTGTTTAGTCCTGGAATGAATAAAAAATAAGCAGGAGATAAAAGTAGGTCCACCTCATCAACCCCCATCGGCTCCCTATGGATGGTAGATGACTCGTTCAATGGTACCCATATAGATCCTCAATGTCATCGATTCCCTAGATACTCAAATGGAAGCCATTGAAGGTCAACGTGCACTTGTGCAACCTGAGAGGAGTCCATATTCCAATTGGTTGGATGACACTTTTCCCCACCCATTTTTTTAAATCCAACCTTATCTACCTATGATGATGCAGGAGACCCCAAAAAATATATCACACTCTTCATATCCCAATGTGGGCCAATGATGGTCCCTTGAGATCAATAGGAGGCAATAAACCTGAGGTGTTTTGTACAGAATCTAATAGGGAAAACCTTAATTTGGTATAGTAGTCTACCAGTAGGATCAGTGTTAGGATGGGAAGGCCTTCGTCATCGACTCCTTTATCAATTTAGTTTTACACTGAGTAATACATCGATTGTCGACCTAAAAAACTACAAACAAGGCAAAAAATGAGAGGGTGTCTAACTTCATAGCATGGTTGAAGGGTTTAACCTACTCACTCAATATCCCTCTCTCACAAGATCAACCGATGGAACTCTATGATGAAAATATCTGGGATGAGTTGTGGATGACTCTGATTCCAATGAAATATCTATGTGGATTATGTGATTTTTCTGAAATGGACTAACATCTAGAACAATCCATCCAGCGGACCCGATCCAAAACTCGACTCATTCCCGCTATATAGGGAAAATTACAGACATAATAGAAGTTTCAGCTATCACTCTCAAGCTGACAGTGACACCCATTCAAATACCCAGGCAGGCCTAGAACTATCCAACACCTTCTGTCGAGTGGATACAACCATAGAATTTCCATCATCCATAAGCATAGACAAATCAAGATCTTTTAGTATTTGAAGAATAGATGAATAATGTGTACTACTTCTAGAATGAACAAGTCCTCGGTTATTTCTTGTAATCTATGGACAATAACCTACTCATGCTCCCACAACATAGAAAGCCTGATGAGGTCAACCCCACTAACTTTCCTGATTACTTCCCTTTCCATAGAAGGTTGGGTAAAAAATCCAAACCTACTTCGTCTTCAAATATGTCTTTCAAGGAATGATCTATTCTTGAAAAGTGATGTTAGATAACTCCCTAGAGTTGGTGGATTTCATAACCTTGATCCAACTAAAAGAAGACGGTGATTGGAGAAAAGTACCATCCAGAAATGCATGAAAATTATACAACTATATGACCCAAAAAAATTTATTGAGCCCATGCCACTCTAGGAGCATAGTTGTGAAAACCCTCAATAGCTCCACCACACAAGAAGGTGGCACCAAATTTACCTCTTGAAGGTGGTTGAGACCACCATAAGTAGGAATACATAGAAGAGGAAGATTCATATTATCCTCCAAAGTGAACCTTGACTACCACCAATTTCTTCCCTACAATATCTAAAACACAGGAACTAACCCACTAAATGGAACTCTCATTAGACAAAGAACTAATATTTGGTTCTCTCAACATGATGCACTTGTAAAACCCGTTCTTCAATGAGGATTTTACCTTACAGCATGATTTTATGGCACCTAACAGAGGAATGGGAGGACGCATCCATTGGAACTGAGGATATAGAGGACAACGTAGGCATAGTCAGACCCAATATTCTGGTCATGGCCCTATGGAAAATACATATCTAACTAAGACTCATGGGAATGTTCTCCAGCAAGCCCAGCAAGGGTATGGAGGCATCTCAGAACCCTCCAGCATCCATCCACACCCAATTGTATTGCATGACTACCTAGAAGGGGATTGTCTTGATCAGCCTAGAAAAAGGGGATGGCCAGGAAAACCCATGTCGCTAGTAGCAGATGCTCCCACAACCCATTCACAAGCACCAGGTTCTTCCACCCATAATGCCTCAGCACCTCATCTACATGTATAGGAGAAACCCCATATTAGGGAATGTCAACCTCTAGAACAAAAGTATGACATTCTGAAAAATATGGTTTCAGTCCCAGCCATGATATTAGTCCTCAATGCACTTTATCTTTCAAAATAACTTAGGGAGGAAATTTTTAAAGCCCTATGGATTCCACAAGAGTTTCAGAAAGACGTTTCTGGATGCAAGGTCTATTGAGTGGAGACCATGGAATCATAATTTCATGTTTCCATCTCATTCACTAATCAAAATTTGGAAGAGGCCCTTCAAGAACACATTAGACCCCTATATGTCTCAGGTAGTCTCAATAATGTCAACATACAAAGGGATCTAATTGATAATGGTTTTGGGATCAATATTATCCCAGTTCGAAACCTACGGTTTTTGGTACATGGAATAGGGAATTTGTCTCCCACTAAGAAAACCATAAAAGGGTATGATAAATGCGAGCAAAGATATCTTAGGAAGATGAATCTCGAAGCCAATTTTGGGGATCTTACATTAGATGCTATGTTTATGGTTATCCAGCAAGAAACCACGTATAACATCTTGCTTGGAGGGTTATGGATCTATATCCACTAATGATACCTTCAACATTTAATCAGTGTATGAATTATCCCAATAATAGAAAATTAAAAATTCTATATAGTGAAGGTTTCCCTTTGAGACATGTTTATGATGAATAATATTTCTATAAAAGGGGAGGAAAACTACCAATGGTGGTTGATGATGTTTGGGTTTCCATTCTCAAGGGATTGGGGACTGCCCCTATGAATCCATATAGTATTATTGATAGTAACTATGTAATATCTATAAACCTTTTCTAGTTCATTGATATAATCACAAAGGTTCAAGCCCTTTCTTTCCCCAGGGACAGCATTGAATACTATCAGCCCTGGCATCTATCTACAAAGACTCATCCAATAAGATATGACAATGCCTCCTCTCATGGCCTCTATCACCCTAGCAATGATAGTGGGGCCCCAGATTTCTATATTTATTTGAAAATGTCTCCACAGATTCTAATATGGAAGAAGAAAAGTTTGACCATAGGAACACCCCTCTATCATTCGATAAAGGTGTCTCCACCACCATTGATGAACTCAGGAAGACAAATCTGGGGATATATGAAGAGTCATGACCTACATTGATTTGTGTAGTAATTCTCCTCGAAGAGAAAGAGATATACATAACATTTTTTGAAGAAACATTGATAAATATTCACATGGAACTACACAAAAATTCCTAGACTGAACCCAGATGTGTATATAAACCACCTAGGATTACCAGATGAGCATATAGGCTTCAAGAAGGTGTCCAGGAGGATGCACCCCACTCATGCCACCAATATAAAAGAAAATGTAGACAAGTTGATCGAAGAGAAATTCATCCAAGAGTGAAATATTTGTGATTTTTTTCCAACATCATCCTCATCCAAAAGTAGAATGGGAAGATTAGGTTATGTATTGATTTCAGATACCTTAATCAATATTTCCTAAAGAATTGTTTCCCATTGCCAACCACAAAACCCTTGATCAATGCAACTTCTATTTTGTAAGCCCTTTCTTTCATGGATGGGTACTTGGGGTATAATTAGATAAAAATGGCCAATAAAGATGAATAATTCATTGTATTCAGATCACATCAGTGGATATTTTTCTATCAGGTCATTCCCTTTGGTTTGAAGAATGATGGAACCACATATCAACATTACATGAACCATATCTTTACTCTATTTCTAGAAAATGCAGCAAAATGTTATGTCGATGACCTGGTGGTTAAATCTCGACGGTGATGTGATCACTTCACAAACCTTTAAATAATTTTTGACAAGATGTGACAACACAATCTAAAGATGAATATGATGGAATTAACTTTATGGTTAACATTAGGGAAATTCCTTGTATTTTTGGTATGCCACTATGGTATTGATGTAGTCTCGGAGAAGACTAGTTCTATATTAGAAATGGAACCTCCCAGAAATATTAAATAATTGAGGGGGGCCTAGGTAACCTCGCTTACATATGGTGGTTTATTTCCAATTGGTCCAAGAAATCTCTCTCCTTCACTAGGCTAATGAAGAAGGTAATCGCCTACCAATGGGAAGATGATTGGAAAAATCATTCAAAAGTCTCAAGTAGTACCTACTACAACCACTGATCATGATGCCTCTAGTGGAACAAAGTCCACTTGTATTATATGTGGTTGTCAGGGAATTATCACTAAGAACCCTCCTCATACAAAATAATGATGCAGGAAGCAATAATAGCCTCTATTACCTCATCCAGACTATGCTAGGTACTGAGACCTGATACTCTAATGTCGACAAGAACTGCCTCACACTCATCTTCGTAGTGAAAAAGATGATGAATTAATTGCATCACCACGTAGTCCAATTTTTCTCTCATATAGATTTGCTTAAGTACATCCTTGGTCGCATGATGCTGACTGAGTGCTTGGCTCGATGGTTAGTTATTATTCAACAATATGACATACTGTTTGTGTCATAGAATTGAGTGAAAGGAAAAGACCTGATGATTTCCTTACAGCACATCCAGCCCCAAAAAATATGTTGGAAGACACAAAACTTCCATATTAAGAGTTATTCCATGCCCATGACACTCCCCAAACATGGTAGATGTATTTTTACAGCACCTCATGAATTATTATAAGAACAAGGATGGAAAAACCAAAGTTCAGTCGGGTTGCATAAGGGGTCATATTTTTCTCTCCAGACAAAGAATCCTTTCTCTACTCTTTCTCACTATCCGAAGGTTGTACAAAAAATGAGGTAGAACACCAATCCCTCATCAGTAGATTGGAATTAGACCTATAGCTGCAAATAGACTGCCTAAACATCAAAGTGGATTCGGAGTTAGTGATAAACTAGGTCAATGGAGAATACTCCCTCAAAAAATAAGAATTTACACATATCAAATGCTACGTCAGGGGAATAATGGAATAATTCAATTTTTATCCCACATTTCATCATGTTCCTAATCACAGAATGATCACATCGATGAATTGGCCAATGCGGTGACCATTGTGGCCGAACCTGATCTGGATGAATCAATATTTAGTATTACACATCGAAGAATGGTCTTGGAAATCGTCATCTATGATATGGAAGAGATCAATTAGGTCAACACCATCCTAGAGTGTGATACGCCAATAATCACGCTTGGATTGATGGATCCCATAATATAATATCTATAAAATGGGACTCTCTTAATGGATAGACTTTGAAGGGGATATATTCAGTGATGTGAAGCGAACTTTACCCTGTGGGGTGGCTCGAATGAGAATAAAACTATCTATAAGCATAGATTCAACAGGATCCTCCTCATATGCATAAAAGAAGTATATATTTCTTCCTTCATGGAATAAGTCCATGAGGGATCTTGCAGAACCCATTAATCTAAGACCAGGTTATCCCACTAGATTAGGTGGTAAGGATATTATTAGAAAACCATGATATCGGACTACGTGGAATTCACCCAGAAATTTCATGCATGTAAAATCCATGAAAACTTCATCCATCAACCTCCAGAATTACTGTATAAATATAAATATTCCTGGCCATTCTCTATTTGTGGGATGGATTTCATGGGGTCATGTCCCCCAGCCATAGTTAAGCAGTTCAAGTATATCCTTACTTATACCAACTTCTTTTACAAATGGGATGAGTCGATACCCCTCAAGGAAGTCGAGATAAATAATACCATCAACTTAGGAAGGTCTCATCTCATCGCCAAGTTCAGGGTCCCTCACATAGTATTGACAAAAAATGGCACCAATTTCTTTTCTTTTAAATTGAAGAAGTTATACTGAGAGTACAATATCGAGTCCAATCACTCATCACGCTATCATGTGGTAGAAAACGGATAGATAGAGGCCTTCAATAAGACTCTATAAAATATATTCTAGAATATAGTGAAAAAGGGATAAAAATTATTGGAGATACAAACTCTGCCCTGCTTTATAGGCATATAATACTACCAGATGTACTACTGCACAAGAAATTCCATACTCACTAGTGTATGGGACCGAGATGATGTTACCCATGGAGGTCCATCTACCCCCAATTTGAGTAGCCATCTATAGGAAACTCTCAGATTATGAGAAATCACAAAAGTGACTAGATTAATTGGAATGTCTTGATGAAAATATTTTTTGCACACTACACAACCTTGAGGTCCACCAAAATCAGATTGCACAAACCTTTAATAAAAGGGTTTGCCTCTACTCATTCCTCCAAGGGGAATTAGAGTTGATCCTCAGAACCCCAATGATACCTGGAAAGAATACCCCAAAGATGGAACCCAAATGGGAGGTACCTTAAATCATACATAAATTCTACCACAATGAGGCCTCATCATTGGCTACAATGGATGGAGAGTATGTCGCACTATAACGAACCAAAAATTCATTAATGAAAATTCATCTTGGTTTATTTAAATGTCTTCTTATGGTTATGTAAAATGTAGGCACTTATTTGGTTTTACATTTTTGGATTTTTAAAATACCATTAAGAATTGTGACCGTTTCTAATATAGTCGTTGAACAATGATCACAAATATAGGGCTTTAACAAATCCAATTTACTCAAAAAAAAGGAAGCAATGGCCTAATCTAGTAGACTTGTCCCTTACGAAGCCCATTTGTAGGAGCTATAAAAGGAGGTGGTTTTATTGGGATTCATTCTTAACCAAGCCTAATCCAAGATTTAATACATTAAACTTGAGTGGAACTGCCTACAAAAGAAGTGGAAGTTGATAGAGATTACCACCCGAGCAATGTTATCCAAGCCACACTAGGAATCGGTCAGCATCAGGAACCTTACCCTAAGGTCTTATGTGGGTGTTTTAAGGGGTTATGTAACAAGACCTTAGAATTATGATTATGTGCGTTATTTTTGTATATAATAAGGAATATAAATTCATTTTATTATTATTTTTACTTTGTAAATATTTTTTAAATCACAAATAGTATTTTTAGTTAATACTAAAATAAGAAATTTATTTTGACAAATTAATGGATTTTTAAATTAAATAATATTTTAATAAAATATTATTATGTTTAAATTAATTTTTATTAAGTATAAATTATCGTATAATTTCTATGAATAAAAATGTAATTTTATTAAGGTTTGAAAGCTGTTTTTTGTCAAAACCTATGAATTTTCGATAAAATTCGGTTTTTATTTTAAAATATTAAATTCACATATTTATAAATTATATTATTTTTGGAATTAGGATGTCAAAATTATCCAATGGTGAATTTTTCATAATTTTCTGAGACAGTCGAATTTTGGGGCAAAAATTAAATACCGTTTAATTATATAATGTGTTTTATGACCTCAAAATGACCCAATAGTGATGTAATAAAATACTATAAGAAATATGTTCGGCCATTATATGTTCTATTATTAAAAGAATGTGATTTTAGGTTTATTTTATTTATTTTACAAAGACTTAGTGGACCCTACAAGACTTATAAATAATTTTAGCTTCTTATAATGATTACCTTGAGAGTGTGACTCACCTTTGCATAATCAGCACTATTATTTTAATAAGTTAGGTCATTGGCCTTATAAAATATTTTTTTACACTCCCATTTGACCAAAACCATGGTAAAAAACCATGGTCTGGTTTGTGGTTTTGATTAGTTAATGTGTGGTGTCCCAAACCTAAATAATAAAGAATCCCCTCTCCTTTCCTATATAAACCCACCCAAGCTCCCACTTCCTCTTCACTCAAAGCCTTTGGAGTTCGACCAAAACCTACCCTCCTATCTCTAGAATCCTCCCAAGGCACCCCAATATCCTAATAAGCCTCTCTCAAGCCTCTCCCAAGCCTTTGGGATCACACGTCCAAGTAAGGGATTCCTTCCTTTCACTTTTTATCCAAGTTTCTTAATATTGTTATGCCCTTTTATTTTCAACTATAAATTTTGGGGTATGATTTTTCACCTCCCATATACTATCCTCTTTATGTTTTAATGATTAGATATCCCTTTCTCTCTCATCTATGCCTTCCATGTATACATGTTACCATGTCGAAATTCCATAAGGAATTTCCCTCTCCTCATTTACATTCAAGTAATTCTTTTGGGTCATGAATCTAAATTCCATTAAAATTGTTGGAACATGTATCTATATGAACCCCATGATTTCTATTTCATTTACATATTATGAGACACCCATTTCTCTCTCATCAACCATTTTTATGAGTTCTTGTATCACGTTGTTACACTGCGAAAATTGCACCGCGATTTTCAAATCCAAAGTCATTGTGTAGTGAATACCATGCCCATTTCTCTCTCAAGGGTATTCACCCTTATGCATATTTACTTATTGTTTAAGGAGTTTAATTTATGAATTCCACACTCCTTTATTTTGTAATAAATGATTATGTTTAATGAATCCATGTTTTATGATCTATATGGCATACTTATGCATGAAAAGAAATGATTAAGAAGGGTGCCCCCTGATAGAGCTCCAATGCATTGGGTAAAGTATAGTATCATGATATGTCATGTGCAATGAGTGTTGACTTGTACTAATTCCTATGCAATGAGGGTTTAACCATGATTCATTTGCAATGAGGGTTTACTCATTCTCCATGTGAAATGAGCCCTGACTCATGATAATATCATGTTAAATGTTGTTGCCACATCTCCATGTTATGATTATTATTCTTTTTCATGCATTTATGTTCATGTTATTTTATGCTCTATTGATATGAGTATTGAATAAAATGTATTTTATTCTTCATGTTATTCCTTATTTACCCCCTTAATAGGCTTTATATCTCACCCTTTTCATATTCATTTCCTCAGGTTATCCCATGCAATGCTAAGTACGAGTGAATCTAGTGGTCATGTAAAGTAAGTTTTCAATAAAGATGTTGTGTGTTTTAGGTTCTAAGTTGTTATGTAATGTTCCTAATACCCAAATACACTATAACACTTGATCTTCTATATTGTATCAAGTGAATTTTATGTAATAAATTAGGTTTAAGTGTGTAATAAAAAGAAGGGTTGTCATAGTTGGTATTAGAGGATAGGTTTAGTTATTTTTGGGATTAGGATTATAAAACCCTAGTGAAAGCCTTAGGTATTAGACTAAGAATAATAAAAAAACCTAATTCTTGGTGAGTATTTATTAAGTGGTTTACTAAGAAAATACATTCCTTTCTGGATACGAGCAGGTAGAGGTGGCTCTGGAACATATGTACCTAGGAGTGAAAACTCCAACAAGGACTTTTGGGCTTGACTCGGGGTATCCTATTACACGAGAATGGGCCTTGTTGCACTCTTGGATACGACACTCCTAGGGGATATGCTTTGGTAAATTCACAAGCTTAGTATGAACCATTTTTAAGGGAATTAAAAAAATCCCCTAAGAATACATGTTAGAAAATAGATCATGGATAACATAGATTGAAGCCTATAGATTCATAAGTTAAGGAATTAAAAATAATTTATAAGTCATCTATTTTTTCATTGGTTTACTCTTTACGTGTTACCCCTAACTTTCCTTTTATTCTATCTGATATCTAGAAATAGGAGGACTCGGGCTAACAACCGATGCAAAGCCCAATGTGATGACTGTTCTAATTAGATGCCCAATCCGATGGGAGCGGGAATCAGAAACACTATCACAATTATCTCTTTGTTAACTCAATATTTGAATAGAATCATGGGTCAAGAGGAATGTTCGATACCCCCCACCCCCCACCCCCTAATAAAGAACAAGTCACTATCGAGAGCTTCATGAGACAAAGGCCTCCTACATTTAATGGATCATCTGATCCCTCAATCGTCAAACAATGTATCAACTCCATTGAAAAGATCTTATCCATCCTTCAATGTTCTGAACAATAGAAAGTTATTCTAGTTTCTTATCGAATGGAGGGTGAAGCAGATCAATGGTGGACATTGATAAAAAATACGAAGCCTGAGGAGGATATTGAGGTGTTGGAATGGAATAATTTCTGAAATATTTTTTTCAATAAATATTTTCCGCAGACCCTCCCACAAAAGATAAAAAGGGACTTCCTTGACCTCAAGAAAAAAGATGATGAATCTGTCAGAGCATACAAGGAAAACTTCATAAGGCTTTCATGATATGCCTTCAGCTTTGTCATTACCCATGAATACAAAGTTTACTTCTTCTTTGGTGGGATGAAACCTAGCCTGAGGAAAGCCCTGGAGATCCGTGACTTCAATAGGTATGAAGAAATTGTTTGATGTGCCCTCAAGGTTGAAATAGAGATCAGTGAATCTTAGGGGTATCGTAGGGATAAGAAGCGTAACGTGGAATTCAATTCTAGTGGTCTGATGGATAAATACAATGGTGAAATGAAGATCCAGCACCCCACTTTCCAAAGATGCAGAAAGAATCACCCCAGAATTTGTTTGAAGGGGGCAAGGAAATGCTTTAGGTGTGGAAGAGAAGGGAACCAAGATATTAAATACTGACATGAAAAATCTACGGTTGCGACAGATGAGAGGAATGATCTGTTTGAACATCAATGTGTTTTTCATTGCTTCAACTACAAAAAACCAAGGCACCTTTCAAATTATTTCCCTAAGCCAGGGGTTTTCAGAGGCAACCAATAACCTCCAAGGCAACAAGGGGGAGCTTTTTCCATCACTACCACTGAAGTGAACCCTGAAAATGAAGTGGTGAAAGGTAATCTAGTTATTCATTCAAGAATAGTGAATGTACTTTTTGATTCTAGTTCTACAAATTATTTTATATCCTGAAAGTTTAGTAGAACAATCCCAGAACCACCAAAAATCTTATAAGTAAAGATGTCGATGAGTACAGCAAATGGGGAAATCATTGCATCCCATGAATATAACTCCTCCCTTGTCATAATTTCTGTATTGAACTTCCCAAAAAACCTTGTCATACTATCTCTAGTGGAATTTGATGAAATTATTGTCATGGATTGGCTTTCCCTATATAGAGACAACATCAATTTCTATGAGAGGTAAATCACTCTACATGTGGAGAATCAACCCTCGATTCTGTACAAGTGCAAGGAGGAAGATGAATCTTATTTAGCTTCATCATCTCAAGCATGGATATTACTACCCTATGAGCATGTGTATCTGACCCAGATGATTGATTCTAAGGATGAAACCATCCTTGAAGACATTCTTATTGTGAGGGAATTCACTGAACCGTTTCCTAAGGAATTGTCTGGTCTTCCTCCTATAAGAGATGTTGAATTGTCAATTGATCTTATACCTGGGGTATTGCCAATATCCAAGACTCCATATAGAATGAATGTTTTGGAGCATTAAGAGATGAAGAAACAACTACAAGAGAATCTGGATAAAAGGTTTATACACCCATGTACTTCACCATGGGGTGCACCAGTCACCTTTATCAAGAAGAAGGATGGGTCAATGTGCCTTTGCATCGATTATCGTGAGCTTAACAAAATCACGATAAAGAACAATTATCCTCTACCATGAATTGATTAATTTTTCAATCATTTCCATAGAGCACAATACTTCTCCAAGTTGGATTTGCAGTCGGGATATTATCAAATAAGGGTGAAGAAGAAAGATATCCCCAAGACTGATTTTCATACAAGATACGGGCACTATGAATTCATAGTAATTCCTTTCAGACTCACTAATGCTCCAAAAATCTTCATGGAATTGATGAATAGTGTATTTAGATATTACCTCAACAAATTTGTGGTAGTCTTTATAGATTATATTCTAATATACTCTAAAACCAAGTAGGGTGATTAGGAGCATCTAAGAACTCTACTATAGATATTGAGAAAGGAGAAGCTCTATGAAAATTACAACAAGTGTGAGTTCTGGTTGCAGGAGGTCTCATTCTTAGGCCATATCATCACAAGTAATGGGATATCTATGGATCCCTAAAAGATAGCTGCAATAGAGGGATGTACAAGGCCAATGTCGGTAATAGATATCTATAGCTTCTGGGGGTTAGCCGGATATTATCACTGATTTATGATAAATTTATCACGATTGTCAAACCCACTTACCAAGAAAACATGGAATGGAGTCATGTTTCCCTAGAGTGATGAATGTGAAGAAAGCTTCAAGGAGTTGAAAAGGAGGCTTATCACTATGCCTGTTCTCACATTACCCATGAGTGGAGAAATTTTTATGGTATTTAGTGATGATTTGAAGAAGGGCATGGGTTTTGTGTTGATGTAGAATGATAAAGAGATAACCTGCGACTCAAGGTAGCTTAAAATACATGAGAAAAACTATCCCATGCATGATCTGGAGTTGGCAGTTGTGATCTTTTCATTGAAAATTTGGTGGCATTACCTCTTTCGGGAGAAGTGTGAGATATATACTGATCAAAAGAGCCTAAAATATATATTTACAAAAAAAGCGCTTAATATGCACCAATGATGATGGATAGAACTCATCAATTATTATGACTTCTCAATCCACTACCATCTCAATAATACAAACAAGGTGGTAGATGCTCTAAGTAGAAAAGATCTTGCATCTTTATTAATGATGATAATTGAAAGGGATCCAATATTCTTAGATTTTCAGAGGATATACATGGGAATCATTAATGGAGGAACATCATCAATCATTTCTGAAATTATTGCTCAACCATACCTCATGGAGAAAATAAATAAGAATCAAAGAAAGGATGTATAAATTCTGAAAAGGGTGAAATCAATCAAAAATGGAAAATCCTCGGAGTTTTTGGTTGACAATTATGGAATTGTGAGATTTGGGTCACGATTATGTGTACCATCCGATCCAGAGATAAAGAAGGAGCTTTTGAATGATGCACATAGATCAGCCTTCTCTATTCACCCAGGGAGAAAAAAGATGTATTGAGATCTCTGAAAAAACTTTTGGTGGGACAATATGAAAAGGGAGATTTTAGAATATACATGAAATTTCATGGTATGTCAGCAAGTGAAGACTAAGAGGTAAAAGTCTAAAGGTATGATGAAACTACTACCCATACCAACAAAGAAGTGGCACAACATTACCATGGACTTTTTCATTGGACTTCCAAGGACATCTAGAGGAAACAATGTTATATGGGTCGTTGTGGATTGTCCTACAAAGACAACTCACTTTATCATGATTTTAGAGGACTCCTCATTGGATCAACTTGCACGGATTTACATCAAAGAAGTGGTAAGGATGCATGAAGTACCACTATCTATTGTATCTAATTGTGATCCTAGATTCACCTAGAATTTATGGAAAAGTCATTAACATGATATAAGCACTGAATCTAACATCAGTATGGACTATCATCTTCAAACTAATGTCCAATATGAGCGAACTATTCAGACACTAGAAGATATGTTAAGATCATGTTTTATAGACTTCAAAGCAGAATAACACCAACATCTTCCACTAGTTGAATTCTCCTACAATAACAGTTTCCACTCAAGCATCAGAATGGAACCATATGAAGACCTTTAAGGGAAAAAATGCAGACCACCAGTGTGTTGGGATGAAATCTGTGAGCGTAAGCTACTAGGACCTGAAATGGTCGAATAAATGGTGGAGAAGGTGAAAACCATTCAGCAGCCTATCAAGTTAGCCCAAAGTCGACAAAATATTTATACAGATAACCGTTGATGAGACCTTGAGTTCAAAGTTGGAGACATGGTATTAGTATGCATATCTCCATGGAACAAGTTCATGAGGTTTGGAATGAAAGAGAAGATAATTCCTAGTTACATCGGACCCTTTTAGATTCTTGATCGTGTCGGGGTTATGGCCTATCGACTAGAACTTCCACCTTACATAGACAAAATACATGACGTCTTTAATGTATCCCTCTTAAGGAATTACATAATAAACCCTTCACATGTACTCTCTTCAGAGGTAGTATAGTTAGAGGATGTTCTTTCTTACAAGGAGAAACTAGTGAAGATCTTATATCATAAGAAAAAGTTATATTAAATAAGAAAATGCCCCTCATCAAGGTGTTATGGAAAAACAACAAGTTTGAAGATGTGACGTGGGAATCAGAGGAAGTGATGAGGTAGAGTAACCCACATCTATTTTAGTGTGGGGAAAAAATTTAGAGGGTAAAATTTCTTAAGGGGGGAAGATTGTAATGGCCCAAAAATTCATTAATGAAACTTCCTCTAGTTATATTTAAATTCCTTCTTATGGTTATTTAAAATGTATGCACTTATTTGGTTTTATGTTTTTGGATTTTTAAAATACCGTTAAGAATTTTGATCGTTGCTAATATGTTATTTGAAGAGTTATCATGTGATTTGTATAAATATAGGGCTTTAACGAATCCAATTTACTCAGACAAGAGAAGTGATGGCATCATCTAGTAGACTAGCCCCTTAATGATCCCTTTTTTCAGAGCTCTTAAAGGAGTTGGAATCATTGGGCTTCGCTCTTGACCAAGCCCAAGCTAATCTTGAATATGTTAATCTTGAGCAGAACTGCCTATGGGAGAAGTGGAAGTTGATAGAGATTACAACCCGATCAATATTATCCGAGCCACCCCATGAGGTTGTCACCATCGCACACCTTACCCTAAGGTCTTATGCAGGTGTTTTAAGGGGTTATGTAACAAGACCTTAGCACTATGATTATGTGCACTATTTTTGTATATAATAAAGAATATACATTCCTTTTATTATTGTTGTTACTTTGTAAATAGTTTTTAAAGCACAAATAGTATTTTTAGTTAATATTCAAATATGAAATCTATTTTGATAAATTAATGGATTTTTGAATTAAATAATATTTTAATAAAATATTATTATTATTAAATTAAATTTATTAAGTATAAATGATCATATAATTTTTATGAATACAATTGTAATTTTTATTAAGGTTTGAAAGCTGTTTATGTCATGCCCCATGAATTTTTGATAAAATTCGGTTTTTAATTTAAAATTAAAATTCCAAATATTTAGAAAATTATATTATTTTTGGAATCACGACATATAAATTATCCAGTGGTGATTTTTTCATAATTTTCTAAGCCATTTGAATTTCTGGGTAAAAATTAAATGTCGTTTAATTATATAATGTCTTTTATGACATCAAAATGACCCAATAGTGATGTAATAAAATATTATAAACAATATTTTCGGCCATTATATGTTTTACCATTAAAATAATGTGATTTTTGGTTTATTTAATTTATTTTAAAAATCCTTAGTGACCCTCCAAGACTTATAAAACATTTTAGCTTTTTAAATTGATTTCCTTGATATTGTGACTCACCTCCACATAAGAAACCCTATTATTTTAAGAAGTTCGGCCATTGGACTTAGAAAATATTTTTTCCACTCTCCTTTGGAAAAAACCATGGGAAAAAAACCATGGGCTGGTTTGTGGTTTTGATTAGTTAATGTGTGGTGTCCCAAACCTAAATAATAAAGAATTCCCTCTCCTTTCCTATATATACCCACCCAATCTCCCACTTCCTCGTTACTCAAAGCCTTTGGAGTTCAACCAAACCCTTCCCTCTTCTCTCTAGAATCCTCCCAAGGCACCCCAAGCTCCCAAGAAGCCTCTATCAAGCCTCTCCCAGACCTTTGGGATCACACTTTAGGTAGAGGATTCTTTCCTTTCTCCTTTTATCCAAGTTTCTTAATATTGTTATTCCCTTTTATTTTTAATTATAAATGTTGGGTTATGATTTCACACCTCCCCTATATTGTTCTATTTATGTTTGAATGATGATATAACCCTTTCTCTCTCATCAATGCCTTCCATGTATACCTGTTACCATGCCGAAATTCTGTAAGTAATTTCTCTCTCCTCATTTACATTCAAGTAATTATTTTGTATCATGAATCTAAATTCCATTACAATTCTTGGGACATGTATCTATACGACCACCATGATGTCCATTTCATGTACACATGATGAGACACCCCTTTATCTCTCATCAACATTTTTTATGAGTTCTTATGTCACACTGTTACGCTACTGAAATTGCATCGTGATTTTCCAAGCCAAAGTCATTGTGTAGTGAATACCATGCCCATTTCTCTATCAAGGGTATTCACATTTATGAACATTTACTTATTTTTTAAAGAGTTTAATGTATGAATTCCACACTCCTTTATCATGGAATAAATTATTATGTTTAATGAATCCATGTTTTATAATCCATGTTGCACACTTATGAATGAAATGAAATGATTAAGAAGGGTGCGCCTTGATAGCACTCCAATGCATTGGGTAAAGTATAGTATCATGATACTTCATGTGCAATGAGTGTTGAATCATGATAATTCAAGTGCAATTAGGGTTTACTCATGCATTATGTGTAGTGAGAGTTTACTCATGCTCCATGTGCAATGAGCCTTGGCTCATTCTAATATCATTCTAAATGTTGTTGCCACATATCCATGTTATGATTATCATTATTTATGATGAATTAATGTTCATGTTCTTTTATGCTCCATTGATATTACTATTTCCTAACATGTATTGTAATCTTCATGTTATGACTTCTTTACCCCCTTACTAGGATTTATAGCTCACCCTTTTCTTGTGCATGTCCTTGGGTTATCCCAAGCAATGCTAAGTATGAGAGAATGTAGTGGTCTTGTAAAGGATGTTTTCAATAAATATGTTGGATGTTTTATGTTCTAAGTTGTTATGTAATGTTCCTAATCCCAAAATACACTATACCTCTAGATCTTCTATGTTGTATCAAGTGAATTTTATGTAATAAATCAGGTTTAAGTGTGTAAAAAAGTAGGGTTTTCATAGTTGATATCAAAGGATAGGTTTAGTTATTTTTGGGATTAGGATTAGAAAACCCTAGTGAAAGCCTTAGGGATAAGAATAAATATAATAAAAACAACCCTAATTCTTGGTGAGCATTGATTAAGTGGTTTATCATGAAAATACATGCATGTTTAGATACGAGTAGGTAGAGGCGACTCTGGCACAGATGTACCTAAGAGTGAAAACTCCGATAAGGAGTTTCGGACTTGACTCGGGGTATCCTGGTACACGACATCGGGCCTTGCTATAGTATTGGTTATGACACTATGGAAGTATATGCTTTGGTAAATTCACAAGATTAGTATGAATCGTTATTAAGGGAATTAAAAAAATACCCTAAGAATACATTTTATAAAGTAGATCGTGGATAACATAGATTGAAGCCTATAGATGCATAAGTTAAGGAAATAATATTAATTTATAAGTCATCAGTTTTGTCTTTGGTTTACCCTTTATGTGTTACCCCTAAATTTCCTTTTATTCCAGCCAATGGCCAGTAATAGGAGGACTTAGGATAAAAAATGATGCGAAGACAAAGTGATGACTGTTCTAATGAGATGCCCAATCCGATGGGAGTGGGAATTGCAAACTTTGTCATAATTATATCTTAGTTAACTCAATATTTGAATAGAAACATGGGTCCAAAGTAATGTTCAAACCCACTAAGAAATAAAAATTCTATATTGAGAGCTTCATGAGACAAAGGCCTCTTACTTTTAATGGATCATCTGATCCCTCGATTGTCGAACAATGGATCAAATTCATTGAAAATATCTTATTCAAAATTATATGTTCCAAACAAGAGAAGGTTATTCTAGATTCTTATAATATAGAGGGTGAAGCTGGTCAATGGTGGGCATTGATCAAAAATATGAAGCCTGAGGAGGATATCGAGGCGTTGGAATGAAAGGATTTCCAGAAGATATTTTTCGATAAATATTTTCCACACACCCTCCGACTAAATATAGAAAAGGACTTCCTTTCCCTAAAGAAAAAAAGAAGATTAATCCATCAAATTGTATGAGGAAAACTTCATAAGTCATGCATGATAGCCCTTCGGCTTTTTCGTTACCCTTGAATGCAAGGTTGAACGCTTATTTAGTGGGATGAAACCTAGCCTTTGGAAAGCCCTGACGATCTGTGACTTCAATAGCTATGAGAAAATTTCCTGATGTTCCCTCAAGGTCAAAATAGAGATCAGTCAATCATAGGGGTATCATGGTGACAAGAAGCATAAGGTGGACTTCAATTCTGGTGGTCTGATGGATAAATACAAAGTTACTAAGAAGATCCAGCACCCCACTTTCCAAAGGTGTAGAAAGAAGAACCCCGAAAATTGTTTGAAGGGGATGAGTAAATGCTTTAGGTGTGGAAAAGAAGGGAACCTAGACATTAACTACTAACAATAAAAACCCACATTTGTGATAGAGGAGAGGAACACTTTGTTCGAAACTCAACTTGTTGTTCATTTCTTCAACTGCGAAGAACCAGGGAACCTTGAAAATCAGTGCCCTATGCCAATAGTTTTCAGAGACAACCAAAAACCTCCAAGGTAGCAAGGGATAGATTTTTTCATCACTACCACTAAAGTGAAGCCTGACAATGAATTGGTGAAAGGTACTCTAGTTATTCATTCCAGAATAGTGAACGTACTTTTTGATTCTATTTATACACATTCTTTTATATCCTGAAAGTTTAGTAGAACAATCCCAACACCACCAAAAATCATGAAAGTAAAGCAGTTAATGAGTACGGAGAATGGGTAAATCATTGAATAACATGAATATAACACCTCCCCAGTCATAATTTGTGGATTGAACTTCTCGACGAACCTCATCATACTCTCTCTAGTGGAATTTGATGTAATTCTTGGCATGGATTGGCTTTCACTATATAGAGCCAACAT
The DNA here is from genome assembly GCA_963277665.1 of Viscum album. Classification (NCBI taxonomy): domain Eukaryota; kingdom Viridiplantae; phylum Streptophyta; class Magnoliopsida; order Santalales; family Viscaceae; genus Viscum; species Viscum album. The sequence goes on along the minus strand of OY728162.1, from coordinate 363,407,533 downwards.
AAATTTCTATGAGAGGGAAATCACTCTCCATGTCGAGAATCGACCCCCAATTTTTTACATGTTCAAGGAGGAAGACGAATCTTCTTTAGCTACATCATATCAAGCGTGGATATTAATTCTCTATGAGCACATGTATCTGTCTCAGATGATTGAGTCTAAGGAGGCAACAATCCTGGGAGACATGCCTATTGTGAGGGAATTCATTGAAGTGTTTCCTGGGGAATGTCCTAGTCTTCCTCCTAGAAAAGATGTTGAATTATCAATTGATCTTATGCTTGGGTAATTGACAATATCCAAGACTCTGTATAGAATAGTTGTTATGGAGCTGAGAAAACAACTACATGAGAATCTAGATAAAAGGTTTATACACACAAGTACTTCACCATGGGGTGCACTAGTCCTCTTCATCAAGAAGAAGGATGGGTCAATGTGCCTTTGCATAAATTATTTTGAGCTTAACCAAATCACAATAAAGGACAAGTATCATCTACCATGAATTGATGACTTGTTCAATCAGCTGTGTGGAGCACAATACTTCTCCAAGGTGGATTTGCGGTTGGGATATTATCATGTAAGGGATAATAAGAAAGATATCCTCAAGACTTCTTTTCATACAAGATATGGGCACTATGAATTCATAGTAATGCCTTTCGGACTCACTAATGCTCTATCAAACTTTATGGACTTGATTAATAGTCTTTAGATATTACCTCGATAAATTTGTGCTAGTATTTATGGATGATATTCTAATATACTCTAAAACGAAGGAGGATCATGAGGAGCATCTAAGAACTGTACTAGAGACCTTGCGATAGGATAATCTCTATACAAAGTATAGTGACTATGAGTTCTGGTTGAAGGAGGTCTCATTATTAGGCCATATCATCACAAGCAATGGGATATCTGTAGATCCCTCGAAGACAGCTACAATAGACGGATGGACAAGTCCAACATCGGTAATGGATATTCGTAGCTTGTTGGGGTTAGCTGGATATTATCTCTAATTTTTGGGAAATTTCTTATGATTTTCAAACCCTCATACCAAGATAACTCAGAAGGGAGACATGTTTTCTTTGAGAGATGAGTGCGGAGAAAGATTCAAGGAGATTAAAAGGAGGCTTATAACTGCACCCATGATCACATTACTCATGAGTGGATAACTTTTTGTGGTATTTAGTGATTCTTTGAAGAAGGGTCTAGGTTGTGTGTTTATGTAGAATGATAAAGTGGTAGCCTATGCCTCAGGGCAGTTGAAACTCCATGAGAAAAACTATCCCACACATGATCTGTAGTTGGCGACTGTGATCTTTTCATTGAAAATTTGGCAGAATTACCTCTTTTGGGAGAAGTGTGAGATATATACTCATAACAAGGGCCTCAAATATATATTCACACAAAAAGATCTAAATATGAGCTAATGAAGATGGATAGAACTCATCAAGGATTATGACTGCTCGATCAACTATGGTCCAGGTAAGGTAAACAAGGTGGTGGATGCTCTAAGTATAAAGGATCATGCATCTTTTTTAATGATGAAAATTGAATAGGATCTAATATTCTTAGATTTTCATAGGATGGACATGGGAATCATTAAGGGAGGAATATCGTCAATCATTTCTCAAATGATTTATCAACCATCCCTCATAGAGAAATAAATAATGCTCAAAGAAAGGATGTGGAAATTATGAAAAGGGAGGAATCTATCAAAAAAAGGAAATCCTTGGAGTTTTTAGTTAATAAGGATGGAATTGTGAGATTCAGGTCATGATTATGTGTACCATATGATCCAGAGATAAATAATGATAATCTGAATTATGCACATAGCTCAACCTTCTCTATTCACCAGAGGAGCACAAAGATGTATCGAGATCTTCGAAAAAACTTTTGGTTGGACAATATGAAAAGGGAGATTGCTGAATATAATCAATCTTCCCAGTATGTTAGCAAGTGGAGGCTGGGAGGAAAAATCATAAGGGGATGATGCAACCACTACCCATACCAACATGGAAGTGGGACAACATTACCATGGAATTTGTCACTGGACTTCCCAGGACATCTAGAGGAAACAATTATATATGGGTCATTTTGGATCATCTTAAAAAGACATCTCACTTTATCATGATTTGAGAGGACTTCTCATTGGATCAGTTTTCACATATTTACATTAAAGAAGTGGAAAGGCTGCATGGATTACCAATATCTATTGTATCTGATCATGATCCAAGATTCACCTAGAAGTTCTGGAAAAGTCTCCAACATGCTCTAAGAACTGAATTTAACTTTAGTACAACCTATCATCTTCAAAATGATATCCAATCTGAGCAAACTATTCCGACACTGGAAGATGTGTTAAGATCGTGTTCTATGGAAATCAAAGGAGGATGGGACCAATATCTTCCACTATTTTAATTCTCCTATAATAACAGTTTCTACTCGATCATCTGAATGGAACCATATGAACCCATTTATGGGAAAAGGTGCAGAACACTGCCATGTTGGGATGAAGTCAGTGAGAGTAAGATGTAAGGACCTGAAATGGTCAAAGAAATTATGGAGATGGTGAAAACCATTTAGCAGTATATCAAGGCAGCCCAAAGTTGAAAGAAGAGTTATGTAGATAACTATCGATGTGACCTTTAGTTCAAAGCTGGAGACAAGGTATTTCTACACATATCTTCATGGAATAAGGTCATTTGGTTTGGAAAGAAAGGGAATTTAAGTACTAGGTACATCGTCCCCTTTGAGATTCTTGATCGTGTCAGGGAGGAGGCCTATCAACTAGTACTTCCACCTACCATGGAAAAATTACTTCATGTCTTTCATGTATCCCTACTAATAAAGTATATATTAGACCCTTCACATGTTATATCTTCAGAGGTAGTACAGTTAGAGGATTATCTTTCTAATTAGGATCAAAGAGTGAAGATCTTAGATCATAGAAAAAAAGGTTTATGACATAAGACAATGACCCTTGTAAAGGTGTTGTGGAGAGACCACAAGTTTGAAGAAGCGATGTGGGAATCAGAGGAAGTGATGAGGAAGAGTTACCCACATCTATTTTAGTGTGGGAAAAGGAAATTTTGAGGGAGAAATTTCTTAAGGGGGGAAGATTGTAATGATGCAAAAAATAATTAATGAAAATTCCTCTTGGTCTATTTAAATGTCTTCTTATGGTTATGTAAAACATATCCACTTATTTGGTTTTATGTTTTTGGATTTTTAAAATACCATTAAGAATTGTCGCCATTGCTAATATATCCATTGAATAGTGATCACATGATTATTATAAATATAGGGATTTAAAAAATCCAATTTACATAGAAAAAGGAAGTGATAGGCACATCCAGTAGACATTCCCCTTACGAATACCATTTTTCATAGCTCAGAAAGGAGGTGGAATCATTGGGCTTTTCTCTTGACCAATCCCAAGCTGAGCTTGAATACGTTAAGCTTGAGCGGAACCGGGTATAGGAGAAGCAGAAGTTGATAGAGATTACCACCTGAGCAATGTTGTCCAAGTCATCCCAGGAGTTTGTCACCATCACGCACCTTACCCTAAGGTCTTATGCGGGTGTTTTAAGGGGTTATGTAACAAGGCCATAGCACTATAATTATATGCATTATTTTTGTATATAATAAAGAATATACATTCATTTTATTATTTTTGTTACTTAGTAAATAGTTTGTAAAGCACAAATAGTATTTTTTAGTTAATATTCAACTAAGAAATCTATTTTGATAAATTAATGGATTTTTGAATTAAATAATATTTTAATAAAATATTATTGTTATTAAATTACTTTTTATTAAGTATAGATGGTCGTATAATATTTATGAATACAATTATAATTTTTATTATGTTTTGAAAGCTATTTTTGTCAAAACCCAATAATTTTTTATAAAAGTCAGTTTTTATTTTAAAAGTGAAAATTCACATATATAGAAAAATATATTATTTTTGGAATTAGGTTATCGAAATTATCTAACAGTGATTTTTTCAAAATTTTCTGAGAAAGTCGAATTTTTGGGTAAAAAATAAATATTTTTTAATTATATAATGTGTTTTATGACATCATAATGACCCAGTAGTGATTTAATAAAATACTATAAACACTATTTTTGGCCATTATATGTTTTAAAATTAAAATAATGTGATTTTAGCTTTATTTTATTTGTTTTACCAAGCCTTAGTGGACCCTCCAAGACTTATAAAACATTTTATCTTTTTAAATTGATTTCCTTGAGAGTGTGACTCACCTCCACATAATCAACCCTATTATTTTTAGAAGTTCGGCCATTTACCTTATAAAATATTGTTTTTCACTCCCCTTTGGAAAAAACCATGGGCAAAAACCATGGGTTGGTTTGTGGTTTTGATTAGTTAATGTGTGTTGTCCCTAATATAAATAATAAAGAATTCCCTCTCCTTTCCTATATAAACCCACCCATGCTCCCACTTCCTATTCACTCAAAGCCTTTGCAATTTGACCGAACCCTACCCTCCTCTATCTAGAATCCTCACAAGGCACCACAAGCTCCCAAGAATCCTATCTCAAGCCTCTCCCAAGCCTTTGGGATCACAATTTCATGTAAGGGATTCCTTCCTTTCTCTTTTTATCCATGTTTCGTAATGTTGTTATGCCCTTTTATTTTTAATTATAAATGTTGGGGTATGATTTAGAACCTACCCTATATTGTCCTATTTATGTTTGAATTATTAGAGACCCCATTTTCTCTCATATATTCCTTTCATTTGTACTCATTATAGTGCCGAAATTCCATAAGAAATTTCTCTCTCCTCATTTACATTCAAGTAATTATTGTGTATCATGAATCTAAATTCCATAACAATTGTTGGGACATGTTTCTATATGACCCCTTGTTTCCCCTTTGATGTACACATGATGAGACACCCCTTTATCTCTCATCAACCATTTTTATGAGTTCTTATGTCACACTGTTATGCTACCGAAATTGCATCGTGATTTTCCAAGCCAAAGTCATTGTGTAGTGAATACCATGCCCATTTCTCTATCAAGGGTATTCACCTTTATGCGCATTTACTTATTGTTTAAAGAGTTTAATGTATTAATTCCACACTTCTTTATCATGGAATAAATGATGATTTTTAATGAATCCATGTTTTATAATCCATGTGGCACACTTATGAATGAAATGAAATGATTAAGAAGGGTGCGCCTTGATAGCACTCCAATGCATTGGGTAAAGTATAGTATCAAGATACGTCATGTGAAATGAGTGTTGAATCATGCTAATTCAAGTGCAATTAGGGTTTACTCATGAATTATGTGTAGTGAGAGTTTACTCATGCTCCATGTGCAATGAGCCTTGGATCATTCTAATATCATTCTAAATGGTGTTGCCACAGCTCCATGTTATGATTATCATTATTTATCATGACTTAATGTTCATGTTCTTTTATGATCCATTGATATTCCTATTTCCTAACATGTATTGTATTCTTCATTTTATGACTTCTTTACCCCCTTACTGGGATTTATAGCTCACCCTTTTCTTATGAATGTCCTTGGGTTATCCCAAGCAATGATAAGTACGAGGGAATGTAGTGGTCTTGTAAAAGAAGTTTTCAATAAAGATGTTGGGTGTTTTAGTTTCTAAGTTGTTATGTAATGTTCTTAATCCCAAAATACACTATACCTCTAGATCTTCTATGTTGTAACAAGTGAATTTTATGTAATAAATCAGGTTTAAGTTTGTAAAAAAGTAGGGTTTTCATAGTTTGTATCAGAGAATAGGTTTAGTTATTTTTGGGATATGGATTAGAAAACCCTAGTGAAAGCCTTAGGGATAAGACTAGGTATAATAAAAACATCCCTAAGTCTTGGTGAGTATTGATTAAGTGGTTTATCAAGAAAATACATGCATGTCTGGATACAAGCAGGTAGAGGCGACTCTGGCACAGATGTACCTAGGAGTGAAAACTCCGATAATGAGTTTCGGTTTTGACTCGGGGTATCCTAGTACACGACATTGGGCCTTGATACATTATTGGTTATGACACTCCTGAAGGATATGGTTTGGTAAATTCACAAGATTAGTATGAACCGTTATTAAGGGAATTACAAAAATCCCCTAAGAATACATGTTAGAAAGTAGATCATGGATAACATAGATTGAAGCCTATAGATTCATAAGTTAAGGAAATAATATTAATTTATAAGTCATCAGTTTTGTCTTTGGTTTACCCTTTATGTATTACCACTAAATTTCCTTTTATTCCATCTAATGTCCAGTAAGAGGAGGACTCAGGATAAAAACTGATGCGAAGACAAATGTGATGACTATTCTAATGAGATGCCCAATCTGATGAGAGTGGGAATTGCGATATTTGTCACAATTCCATCTTAGTTAAATCTAGATTTGAATAGAAACATGGGTCCAAAGTAATGTTCAAACCCACTAAGAAATAAAAAGTCTCTATTTAGAGCTTCATGAGACAAAGGCCTTTTACTTTTAATGGATCATCTGATCCCTCGATCGTCGAACAATGGATCAAATTCATTGAAAAGATCTTATTCAAACTTCTATGTTCCAAACAAGAGAGTGTTATTCTAGATGCTTATCTTATGGAGGGTGAAGCCTGTAAACGGTGGAGATTGATCAAAAATATGAAGCCTGAGGAGGATACCGAGGCGTTGGAATGAAAGGATTTCCAGAAGATATTTTTCGATAAATATTTTCCACAAACCCTCCGACTAAAGATAGAAAAGGACTTCCTTTACCTAAAGAAAAAATATGATTAATCCATCAAATTTTATGAGGAAAACTTCATAAGTCTTGAATGATAGCCCTTCGGCTTTGTCGTTACCCTTGAAGGCAAGGTTGGACGCTTCTTTAGTGGGCTGAAACCTAGCCTTTTGAAAGCCCTGGCGATCTGTGACTTCGATAGCTATGAGAAAATTGTCTGATGTTCCCTCAAGGTCAAAATAAAGATCAGTCAATCTTATGGGTATCATGGTGATAAGAAGCATAAGGTGGACTTTAATTCTGGTGGTCTGATGGATAAATCCAACGGTGCTAAGAAGATCCAGCACCCCACTTTCCAAAGGTGTAGAAAGAAGCACCCCGAAAATTGTTTGAAGGGGATGAGGAAATGTTTTAGTTGTGGAAGAGAAGGGAACCTATCCATTAACTGCTAAAAAGAAAAACCCACAGTTGTGACAGAGGAGAGGAACACTTTGTTCAAAACTCAACTTGTTGTTCATTTCTTCAACTACAAAGAACCAGGGCACCTTGAAAATCAGTGCCCTATGCCAAGGGTTTTCAGAGGCAACCAAAAACCTCCAAGGTAGCAAGGGATAGATTTTTTCATCACTACCACTAAAGTGAAGCCTGAAAATTAATTTGTGAAAGGTATGCTAGTTATTCATTCCAGAATAGTGAACGTAATTTTTTATTCTAGTTATACACATTCTTTTATATCCTGAAAGTTTAGTAGAACAATCCCAACACCACCAAAAATCATCAAATTAAAGCTGTTAATGAGTACGGAGAATGGGTAAATAATTGAATACTATGAATATAACACCTCCCTAGTCATAATTTGTGGATTGAACTTCCCGACGAACCTCGTCATACTCCCTCTGGTGGAATTTGATACAATTCTTGGCATGGATTGGCTTTCACTATATAGAGCCAACATAAATTTCTATGAGAGGGAAATCACTCTCCATGTCAAGAATCGACCCCCAATTTTTTACATGTTCAAGGAGGAAGACTAATATTCTTTAGCTACATCATATCAAGTGTGGATATTAATTCCCTATGAGCACATGTATCTATCTCAGATGATTGAGTCTAAGGAGGAAACAATCCTTGGAGACATGCCTATTGTGAGGGAATTCATTGAACTGTTTCCTAAAAAATTTCCTAGTCTTCCTCCTAGAAAAGATGTTGAATTATAAATTGATCTTATGCTTGGTGCATTGACAATATCCAAGACTCTGTATAGAATAGTTGTTATGGAGCTGAGAAAATAACTACATGAGAATCTAGATAAAAGGTTTATACACACAAGTACTTCACCATGGGGTGCACGAGTCCTCTTCATCAAGATGAAGGATGGGTCAATGTGCCTTTTGATAAATTATTTTGAGCTTAACCAAATCAAAATAAAGGACAAGTATCATCTACCATGAATTGATGACTTGTTCAATCAGCTGTGTGGAGCACAATACTTCTCCAAGGTGGATTTGTGGTCGGGATATTATCATGTAAGGGATAATAAGAAAGATATCCTCAAGACTTCTTTTCATACAAGATATGGGCACTATGAATTCATAGTAATGCCTTTAGGACTCACTAATGATCTATCAAACATCATGGACTTGATTAATAGAGTCTTTAGATATTACCTCGATAAATTTGTGGTAGTATTTATAGATGATATTCTAATATACTCTAAAACCAAGGAGGATCATGAGGAGCATCTAAGAACTATACTAGAGACCTTCTGATAAGATAATCTCTATACAAAGTACAAGGACTATGAGTTATGGTTGAAGGAGGTCTCATTATTAGGCCATATCATCACAAGCAATGGGATATCTGTAGATCTCTCGAAGACAACTACAATAGAGGGATGGACAAGTCCAACATCGGTAATGGATATTCGTAGGTTGTTGGGGTTAGCTGGGTATTATCTCCAATTTTTGGGAAATTTCTTATTATTTTCAAACCCTCTTACCAAGATAACTCAGAAGGGAGACATGTTTTCTTGGAGAGATGAGTGCGAAGAAAGATTCAAGGATTTTAAAAGGAGGCTTATAACTGCACTCATGATCACATTACTCATGAGTGGATAAATTTTTGTGGTATTTAGTGATGCTTTGAAGAAGGTTCTAGGTTGTGTGTTGATGTAGAATGATAAAGTGATAGTCTATGCCTCAGGGTAGCTAAAACTCCATGAGAAAAACTGTCCCACGCATGATCTATAGTTGGAGACTATGATCTTTTCATTGAAAATTTGGCAGAATTACCTCTTTTGGGAGAAGTGTGAGATATATACCGATCACAAGGGACTCAAATATATATTCACACAAAAAGATCTAAATATGCACCAATGAAGATGGATAGAACTCATCAAGGATTATGACTGCTCAATCAACTATGGTCCAGGTAAGGTAAACAAGGTGGTGGATGCTCTAAGTATAAAGGATCATGCATCTTTGTTAATGTTTAAAATTGAATAGGATCTAATATTCTTAGATTTTCATAGGATGGAAATGGGAATCCTTAAGGGAGGAATATCGTCAATAATTTCTCAAATGATTTCTCAACCATCCCTCATAGAGAAATAAATTATTCTCAAAGAAAGGATGTGGAAATTATGAAAAGGGAGGAAGCTATCAAAAAAGGGAAATCCTTGGGGTTTTTGGTTAATAAGGATGGAATTGTGAGATTCGGGTCATGATTATGTGTACCATATGATCCAGAGATAAAGAAGGAGAATCGGAATTATGCACATAGCTCAACCTTCTCTATTCACCTGGGGAGAACAAAGATGTATCGTGATCTCCGAGAAAACTTTTGGTTGGACAATATGAAAAGGGATATTGCTGAATATAATCAATGTTCCTAATATGTTAGCAAGTGGAGGCTGGGAGGAAAAATTATAAGGGGATGATGCAACAACTACCTATACCAACATGGAAGTGAGACAACATTACCATGGAATTTGTCACTGGACTTCCCAGGACATCTAGAGGAAACAATGCTATATGGGTCGTTGTGGATCATCTTACAAAGACATCTCACTTTATCACGATTCGAGAGGACTTCTCATTGGATCAATTTTCACATATTTACATTAAAGAAGTGGAAAGGCTGCATGGATTACCACTATCTATTGTATTCGATCGTGATCCAAGATTCACCTAGAAGTTCTGGAAAAGTCTCCAACATGCTCTAAGAACTGAATTGAAATTTTGTACAGCCTATCATCTTCAAAATGATGGCCAATCTGAGAAAACTATTCAGACACTGGAAGATGTGTTAAGATCATTTTCTATGTACATCAAATGAGGATGGGACCAACATCTTCCACTAGTTTAATTCTCCTATAATAACAGTTTCTACTCGATCATCTGAATGGAACCATATGAAGACATTTATGGGAAAAGGTGCAGAACACTGCCATGTTGGGATGAAGTTAGTGAGAGTAAGATGCAAGTACCTGAAATGGTCAAAGAAATTGTGTAGATGGTGAAAACCATTTAGCAGTATATCATTGCAGCCCAAAGTTGACAAAAGATTTTTGTAGATAACTATCGATGAGACCTTTAGTTCAAAGTTGAAGACAAGGTATTTCTACACATATCTTCATTGAATAAGGTCATTTGGTTTGGAAAGAAAGGGAAGTTAAGTACTAGGTACATCGGCCCCTTTGAGATTCTTGATCGTGTTAGGGATGAGGCCAATCAACTAGTACTTCCACCTACCATGGCCAAAGTACTTGATGTATTTCATGTATCCCTATTAAGAAAGTATATAATAGACCCTTCACATGTAATATCTTCAGAGGTATTACAGTTATAGGATTATCTTTCTAATGAGGAGCAAAGAGTGAAGATCTTAGATCATAGAGAAAACGTTTTATGACATAAGACAATGACCCTTGTAAAGGTGTTATGGAGAGACCACAAGTTAGAAGAAGAGATGTGGGAATCAGAGTAAGTGATGAGGAAGAGTTACCCACATATATTTTAGTGTGGGAAAAGGAAATTTTGAGGGAGAAATTTCTTAAGGGGGGAAGATTGTAACGACGCAAAAAATAATTAATGAAAATTCCTCTTGGTCTATTTAAATGTCTTCTTATGGTTATGTAAAACATATCCAATTATTTGGTTTTATGTTTTTGTATTTTTAAAATACCTTTAATAATTTTGGCCATTGCTAATATAGCCATTGAATAGTGATCACATGATTAGTATAAATATAGGGATCTAACAAATCCAATTTACATAGAAAAAGGAAGTGATGGCCACATCCAGTAGACTTGCCCCTTACGAATCCCATTTGTCAGAGCTCGGAAAGGAGGTGGCATCATTGGTCTTTGCTCTTGACCAATCCCAAGCTGAGCTTGAATACGTTAAGCTTGAGCGGAACCGGCTATAGGAGAAGTGGAAGTTGATAGAGATTTCCAACTGAGCAATGTTATCCAAGTCATCCTAGGAGTCTGTCACCATCACGCACCTTATCCTAACGTCTTATGCGGGTGTTTTAAGGGGTTATGTAACAAGACTGTAGAACTATAATTATATGCATTATTTTTGTATATAATAAATAATATACATTCATTTTATTATTTTTGTTAGTTTTTAAATAGTTTGTAAAGCACAAATAGTATTTTTAGTTAATATTCAACTAAGAAATCTATTTTGATAAATTAATGGATTTTTGAATTATATAATATTTTAATAAAATATTATTGTTATTAAATTACATTTTATTAAGTATAAATGGTCATATAATTTTTATGAATACAATTATAATTTTTATTATGTTTTGAAAGCTATTTTTGTCAAAACACAATAATTTTCGATAAAAGTCAGTTTTTATTTTAAAAGTGAAAATTCACATATTTAGAAAATTATATTATTTTTGGAATCAGGTTATCGAAATTATCTAACGGTGATTTTTTCAAATTTTTTTGGGAAAGACGAATTTTTGGGTAAAAAATAAATATTTTTTAATTATATAATGTGTTTTATGACATCATAATGAGCCAGTAGTGATGTAATAAAATACTATAAACACTATGTTTGGCCATTATATGTTTTAAAACTAAAATAATGTGATTTTAGATTTATTTTATTTGTTTTACAAAGCCTTAGTGGACCCTCCAAGACTTATAAAACATTTTAGCTTTTTAAATTGATTTCCTTGAGAGTGTGACTCACCTCCACATAATCAACCCTATTATTTTAAGAAGTTCATCCATTTACCTTATAAAATATTGTTTTTCACTCCCCTTTCGAAAAAACCATGGGCAAAAACCGTGGGGGGGTTTGTGGTTTTGATTATTTAATGTGTGTTGTCCCTAATATAAATAATAAAGAATTCCCTCTCATTTATTATATAAACCCACCCAAGCTCCCACTTCCTCTTCACTCAAATCCTTTAGAATTTGACCGAACCCTACCCTCCTCTATCTAGAATCCTCCCAAGGCACCCCAAGCTCCCAAGAATCCTCTCTCAAGACTCTCCCAAGCCTTTGGGATCACACTTCCATGTAAGGGATTCCTTCCTTTCTCTTTTTATCCAAGTTTCTTAATGTTGTTATGCCCTTTTATTTTTAATTATAAATGTTGGGGTATGATTTAGAACCTACCCTATATTGTCCTATTTATGTTTGAATTATTAGAGACCCCAATTTCTCTCATCTATTCCTTTCATTTTTACTCATTACAGTGCCGAAATTCCGTATGAAATTTCTCTCTCCTCATTTACATTCAAGTAATTATTTTGTATCATGAATCTAAATTCCATCACAATTGTTGGGACATGTTTCTATATGAAACATTGTTGCCCCTTTCATGTACACATGATGAGACACCCCTTTCTCTCTCATCAACCATTTTTATGAGTTTTTATGTCACCCTGTTATGATGCCAAAATTGCACTGAGATTTTCCAAGACAAAGTCATTGTGCAGTGAATACCATGCCCATTTCACTATTAAGGGTATTCACCTTTATGCACATTTACATATTGTTTAAAGAGTTTCATGTATGAATTCCAAACCTCTTTATCATATAATAAATGATTATGTTTAATGAATCCATGTTTTATGATCCATGTGGCACACTTTTGCATGAAATGAAATGATTAAGAAGGGTGTTCCCTAATAGCACTCCAATGCATCGGGTAAAGTATAGTATCATAATATGTCATGTGAAATTAGTGTTGACTCATGCTAATTCAAGTGAAACGAGGTTTTACTCGTGATTCATGTGTAATGAGGTTTTACTCATGCTCCATGTGCAATGAGTCTTGGCTCATGCAAATATCATGTTAAATGTTGTTGTCACATCTCCATGTTATGATTATCATGCTTTATCATGCCTTTATGTTCATGTTCTTTTATGCTCCATTGATATGACTGTTTCCTAACATGTAATATATTATTCATGTTATGCCTTATTTACCCCCTTACTGGGCTTTATTTCTCACCCTTTTCTTATGCATGCCCTTAGGTTATCCCATGAAATGCTAAGTACGAGGGAATGTAGTGGTCACGTAAAGGAAGTCTTCAGTAAAGATGTTGTGTGTTTTATGTTCTATGTTGTTATTTAATGTTCCTAAGCCCCAAAGACAATATACCTCTCAATCTTGAATGTTGTATCAAGTTAATTTTATATAATAAATCAGGTTTAAGTGTGTAATAAAAATAAAGGTTGTCATACACACCACCCACCAATAAAATATTTCTCAAGAAATAATTTACATAGTTATCAGCACAAGGGAATTTACATTAGTGTAAGTCCCATCTCTCATCTTAGTTAGATGCTGTTAAACTATACAAATTCATCCTAGTAGCAATATGTTAAACTAAACGACACCTTTCATCCTGGCATCAAGTCGTTAAACTACACAGCACCATTCATCCTTATTACAAGACATTAAACTACACTTCCAATGTTCTTACTGCATGACATAAAACTGTACGAATCCATGATAACCATATCTATTCATGTCGAGTCACCTATGTCCTTTTTGTATGATGTTAAACTACATGGTTCTTCTAGAACTATATATGGATTGATTCTCACTTCCAATGAGACATATAGGGACACCTCGATCATATATTTTGATCCAACCACCACATGTTACAAACTACCCTTATTTTACCCTAAACTATCTCTGCATTTTAAAAAAACTCATTCTATTCCTTGTTTCTCATTCCGAGCATAGATCGCATGAGCTTATGAGTTTAGGTATGGGATTACCCTCATAAGAAAGTCAAAAAATTACACATAAATCCCATCATAGTTCTGAATGAAATACCTTAAAAGGCATACTATGAGTCCTCACCACATGACGTTAAACTGCATGGTCAATGTCCTTGCCACATGATGTTAAATTGAACGGTTCTTCAAGAACTATCACTACTAGAATGTGGGTTTTTTCCCACACTTACATACCAACGGTTTCATAGAACCGTTGGTAAAGGATGGTTTAGAGAAGTTTTTACCAACGGTTATAGTAAACCGTTGGTAATGATGTGTTTAAGGGTATTTTTACCAATGGTTCAATGAGAACCGTTAGGGAAAATGTGGCTGGGGGAGGTTTTTACCAACGGTTTATTAAACTTTTGGTATAGGTGTTGTTGGGGAGATTTTTCCCAACAGTTCTTTAGAACCATTGGTATAGGTTTTCCCTAAAATTATATACCAATAGTTTTTAAAAACCATTGGAAAAAGTTTCCCCCAAATTTCTAGTCGCCCGTCCTCTCCCCCATTCAGATACAGAACCCTAAAAGGGAGCAGCAGCAGCCGATTTAGGCGATTTTGGAGCTCCTTCTGTCAGACCAATTTGGATCTTCGACCTCCTTCAGGTTCCTCTTATTCTTTATCTAATATTTCAGTTTTTAGATTTCTATAATCATTACACTCATTGAAGACAGTATAATGAGACATAGGATTTTCACCACATGTGAGGATATGAATCCATGTGATGCATCAGTATCAAAATGAGAGGATTTACTAGTAGAGGCTACTTTGATCTTACCTCTCACTATAGATCGTATTCCACCCTTCTCCATGTGGGTAGGTTTTACATAATAGATATTTCATGAACCATGGTCATGTAATAAAACCTCATTGTTTGGAATAGGAACACACTGATTTCTCAGTGTAATTATGGCATGGATGACATAGCCACAACCACAACATCTACAACATGATCAAACATCACTTATATATCTTCATTTATGATATTGAGCTATTAAAACAATTCCAAAACTTGTTTTCGAATATGTCTATCACAAGTCCCTGCTAGAGGGATGGTCCAGCAGAAACACTTCATGTTGACTATCCTTCCACATGGTTGAGACTCTATTGGGTCATGATCACATGAAATGTTCTTAATGCCCCCTCTTCCACACTGTTGTAGGAAAACTGAGAAACCAGTACTTCAATCATGCCTGTTACTCATCTCATAGGAATCCCCAAAAAAATCCTACCACATGATGTCGGTATACTAGTTCAATAGTCTATAATTCTATCCTATTCGACCATGACCTCCCTCAGCTTCTAATATATAAATAGTGTCTGCTTCATAATTTCAGTATTATAGGTCAATATTAACACGTCATCCATGGATCATACAACATTTCAATGACTTCCCTTAAAGTGTCTCTCTCACAATATCTCATCAAAAATGTACGTTGGTGAAAAATGATGAAACTATATAAAACATTTTTAGTACTCGATAATAGTCACGGTGCCCTACTTCTAATGCATGAATTCATTATCCCTATATGTCGATAGATTCTTGAAGTAAAATTAGTTATAGATCCTAGTCTATAAATCATCCCATACCATGCCTCATAGATAGCTAGTCTTGTTTGGTACATCACACCCACACTTTTCCTCCTCGCATAGCATATATCTCATGATTTTATCTCTCAAATGATGAGGCCTATACGGATTATTTAAGGTGAATATCATAGTCTCAATCAAAATATCAATTTATCATGGGAGACCATCAACCGAAATTATTGGACAACAAATCTACCAGAACACACAGGTCATCTCAACCGTAATCAAGGTATGCATCAGAGTTCCGCAAAAAGTCTTCATGAAGTGATAAAACCCCTCAAAGAACATTTATTCAGAACCCATGTCTGAATCAACATGTGGTTCCACAGATAGAAAAAATGTATGATCCACATGTATCCCATGGAACTCTACCTCTAGATCATGTTCATTTCCTCCATCATTTTTTATAACTGGAGGTCCTCATAGTTGCATGTATTTAAAATTCCAAAACCTCACATCATAAATGAAAAATATCATAGTTCATATCTCAAAATTATAGGACATTTCATTCAAACTTTAAACCAGGTCATTAAACACAAACTTCTCCTAAAATTAGAGATGTAATGGAATATAATCATAAAAACAACTAGTGACACTTCTTTTTTCCCACTAAACTATTAATCTGGGTCGAGACTTAATTTAAACATTCAATATTCAAATTCAATTTGTTTTTATTTGATATTTCATTTTAACTTATACACTTTAAATCATATTTCACAATTAATTTTAAATGTTTCTACTAATATTTCACTAAATTTATATTTAAATGGGACCCCACCCCATGGACATACCGCTCACCTCCTTGGACAGCCCGCCCACCCCCCCTGGACTCCCCCTACCCCATTGGACAGCCTGACCACCCCCGCGGAGAGCCCGGCCACCTGGACACCCTGACCCCCCTAGACACCCCCCGACCCCCTGGACACCTCCAACCCCCCGGACGACCCCACCACCCCCTAGACACCCCGAACCCCCCTGGACACCCCGAACCCCCCTTGGACACCCTGTACCACCCCCGGACATCCTGCTCACCACTTTGGACAGCCCGCCCACCCCCGGACAGCCCGCTCACCTCCTTGGACGGCCCACCCCCTAGACACCCTGTACCCCCCCCGGACAGCCCCACCCACCCCCTGGACACCCCGCTCACCTCCTTGGACAGCCCGGCCACCCCCTGGACACCCCGCACCCTCCTTGGACAGCCCTCCCACCCCCTGGACACCCCGCACCCCCTTGGACACCCTGTACCCCCCCCCCACGGACAGCCCGCTCACCTCCTTGGACAGCCCACCCCCTGGACACCCCACTCACCTCCTTGGACAGCCCCACCCACCCCCTAGACACCCCTCTCACCTCCTTGGACAGCCCGCCCACCCCCTGGACACCCCGCACCCCCCTTGGACACCCTGTACCCCCCCCCCCCCCCGGACAGCCCGCTCACCTCCTTGGACAGCCCCCCCCCCCCCAGACAGCCCGCTCACCTCCTTGGACAGCCCACCCCCTGGACACCCTGTACCCCCCCCCCCCCCCCCGGACAGCCCCACCCAACCCCTAGACACCCCGCTCACCTCCTTGGACGGCCCGCCCACCCCCCTGGACTCCCCCTACCCCATTGGACAGCCTGACCACCCCCGCGGACAGCCCGCCCACCTGGACACCCCTACCCCCCTAGACACCCCCCGACCCCCTAGATACCTCCGAACCCCCGGATGGCCCCACCCCCCTAGACACCCTTCACCCCTTACTGGGCAATCCTTGAATGTAGGCATTAGAAATTATGTATCTTATTTTCTTATATACACTGTATTTTGTTGTATTTCTTAATATGATTCTCATATAGAGTAATGTGTCAGTTATGATTTTATATAAAGTAAACAATTTTCATTTACCTAAATACTTTTTTTATTATACTTTAATATTATTGAATTGCATTGAAATGAATTATTTCAGTTTTTTTACAAAATGGACAGAAGTTGGATGTACGAAACTGATCGGATTTCAACCAATTTTCTAAATAATTTGAACAGCTTTCTAGATTTTGCATTTGACAAGGCTTAAGATAGTGGTCGCATACACTGCCCATGTTTTAATTGTGTTGGAAGACCTTGGTTGAGTCGTGACGCAGTTAGCTATCATATAACCAAATATGGTTTCCAAACAAACTATTATGTGTGGTATCACAATGGAGAGAAAATGGAATCTCAAAATGTTGATGATCCAAATGATAAGACTGAATTGGAGAGTTTGATATATAATCGGTTTCCATTTATTTGACATCATGAGAAGGAAAGGATGTCCAACCAACAAGATTTCGATACAAGCACACATGATGCATCCAATGAAAATGATGATGTTGATAGGTTAAAAAAATTGAATGATGTTGTGACGACTCCAGTATATCTGCAATGTGGTAAAATGAAAAAGTTGGAATTTTTAATCTGATTGTTTCATGGGAAAACTATGTATGGGATTTCAAATACTGCAATTGATTACATTCTTACCTTCTTAAAGGAATTACTTCCAGATGATGCAGATATTCCCTCAAACCACTATATGGCATGGAAGTTAGTTGATGATCTTGGATTCTCAAAAAAAAATTCATGCTTGCTCGAATGATTGCAGCTTATTTTGGGAGAAAACTGCTGAAAGAAATGATTGTATCAAATGTGGAACTTCCTGATGGAAGCCAAAATATGATGGATCACCATCTCGTGTTCCAAAAAAAGTAATGTGGCACTTTCCATTGATACCCAGATTACAGAACCTTTTCATGTCTGGTGAAATATCCGAAAAAATGCTATGGCATGACACCAAGAGAAAAATGAATAATGAAGAGTTGGTTCACCCTGCAGATGGATTTGCATGACAGAGATTTGATGCTCGATATCCTGAATTTGAAGCCGACATGCGTAATGTGAGACTGGGTCTTTCATGTGACAGTTTTTATCCATTTGGTCAAATGCTTACTTCGCACAACACATGGATAGTTTTCATACACATTTACAACCTTCCCCCTTGGTTGTGTATAAAAAATCCTTAAACTTTCTTGAGTATACTGATATCTGGCCCTTCTGATCCTAGCAATGATATAGATGTATACATGCAACCTTTAATAAAATATTTGAAACTTCTTTGGGATGTGAGTGTACCCACATAAGATGCTTGTTCGAAAGACATATTTTAGATGCATGTTGTTCTTATGTGGACGATCAATGATTTTCCTGCTTATGCAATGATGTCTGGATGGAGCACTAAAGGAAAATTGTCATGTCCTGTTTGTATGAAGAATACTCGATCGAGAAGACTGAAATATCGTCGTAGTTTTAGTTTTATGGGACATCGACGATTCTTTCCAATGAACCATCCATATAGAAACAATCGTCGAAAATTTGAAAATATTATAGAGAATGACGCTCCACCTCAGCGTATGTCTGGAACTGATGTGCTTAATGAATTGAAAGATTTCAGTTATTCATTTGGGAAGGGTGTAATGAAATCTAGAAAGAGAAAAAATGTTTCCAATGATACTTGTTACAATTGGAAGAAGAAAAGTATATTCTTTGAGTTGCCGTATTGGTCAACCAACTTGTTACATCATTGCTTAGACGTAATGCACATTGAAAAGAATATATGTGAAATGTTTCTTTCGATTATTCTAAATGTCAAGGGGAAGACAAAAGATGATTTACAATCTCACCATGACTTGGTAGATTAGGGGATCAGACCAGAATTGCATCCTGTTTGTATCAGTGAAAATAAATGGAAAGTTCCATGTGCTTCTTATGTGATGACACCTGCTGAAAAAAATCAATTTCTAGAAGTGCTAGAGACTATTAAAGTTCCTGATGGCTATTCAAGCAATATATCAAAAAGGGTCAACAGAAAAGAGTTGAAGATAAAATCTTTGAAGACTCATGATTATCACGTCCTTTTGCATGAGTTGATTCCAATAGCAATCTGTCATCTCTTGTCCAATAATGTTAGAGTCTCAGTTATTCGGTTGTGCTATTTGTTTAGAGATCTTTGTGCTATGAGGCTATCCAAATCCTTCTTGCAAAAACTATTGGTAGAGACACCATTAATTTTGTTCGAGTTAGAGAAAATATTCCCTTCATCATTTTTTACATGCATGTTGCACCTGACTGTCCATCTTCTGACAGAAATACTTCTTGGAGGACCCGTTGCTTTCCGTTGGATGTATCCAACTGAAAGAAACATGTGCACATTGAAATCATATGTTCGGAATAGGAATTATCTCAAAGGTTCTATTGTGAATGGTTAATTGGATCAAGAATGTATGGATTTATGCGCAATGTATTTGTCTGATCTTACTACGAGAGTAAACAGACCAATGGGAAATGAAGAAGAACAGTATGGGAAAATTGAACCCAGTTTTCCATCACTTCCTTATACATGAGGAATTCCGGGATCATATACATTGACGACATTAAGACTTGAAGAGTGAGAGATGGCACATCGCACAGTGTTGTTCAATTGTGATTTGTTCGATGAGTATATCAAGTAAGTAAATTGTACATTTATCTCTTATTTTATCTCTTGTGATTTTAAATATTTGTTAAACTATTATTATTTTTATCTACAGAGAACATAAAGAATTGATATATAGAAAGCATCGTTATTTATCTTTGAGAAGGAAAGAGACATTTCATAGCAAAGGGTTTTCTGCTTGGTTGAAATTGAAGGTAAAAATATTTCTGTAATAACTAAATAAAAATAATATTTAATTAAGTTTACTATTTGTTTATATTTCAGGTATCGAGTTTGCCAGCTGACTCTATTTCTGAGGAAACAAGAGCTTTGTCTTTTGGTCCTAATACCATGGTTCGTGCTTGTAAATCACTTGTGATCATTGGATACAAATTTATTATCATTGAACGAGCAAAAAACATGAGAACATAGCATAATGGTGTTATTCTAACTGCCACAACAGACTGTTACGCCAGTTCATCGGATACTAGACCTCATTCTGAAAATGTTTCTTATTATGGAGTCGTGGAGAAAATAATAATTTTGGATTATTACTCACATGGTCGAGTCACGATGATGAAATGTCAATGGTCTGATTCAATGATGAGGCAAGTCACCTTTATTGATGATTGTGGATTTCGAGTTATTGACATGACTCACACTCTTTCCACCGATGAACCATATGTATTGGCATCAATGGTGAAAAAAGTTTTTTATATCAATGATCATCGTCATCCTAAATTCGGTGTAATTATTGAAGTAAATCCCAGACATGTTTTTGATGATGGTGATGATGAAGTTGACACTATCCCTACTGCAATTGGAAGCAATCCGTTTATTACTTAGGATGACGCCAATAACTCAATTTTCAGAGTTGATTGTGAACCTGAAGTTTTGGTGGGAAATATATAGAATCATGCAGTCATGTTCTCACCTACATGTTTCACCTACATCATTCAGAGTGTGTATCCTTGTACTTACCTTCAAACCACCATAAATATTCTTTTACTTTATGTTTTTTAACAGAATGGTTTTTCTATATCTTTTTTTGGGTTACACATTATTTATCTGTTTTTAATTACTTCTATATTTATTTTCATTGTAGGAAATGACACCCATTGAAGAGAGGCGATGGAAAAAGATGACAGATAATAATCGTCGCATGATACAGATGGGTGTTCCTCCACTCATCCCTGTTGTGAGTATTTTATTTAAAATATAAATATTTCAATAACTTATAATATCATGTGTTTACTTATGTGTTAAAGTTTTTTTCAGGATCGACCCCCTAGACGAGAGATATCTGACGAGAAGCCTGATATTGCTCCCAGTAGAGTGGCTGGTGGTAGGAGGGGGGTGGTGTTAGAGATGGATGATCATCTAGTGGGCCTAGTACTGAGGCCGATAGTACGAGAGCTCATGGGGTGAGAGTTAGACGATCCACTGCCATGGACATATCTTCTTCACCCCATTTTGATCCTGGTGTGTCTATAGGGACACATGGGATATTTAGACCTCCGATGTTTAGACTACCAGTTGGTTAGACGTCTATGCCATCATCTTTTGCTTCTGGTTCATTATCCCCGAGCTATTATATTCCACCTTCTTCGACTCCTGATGTGACACAGTATGTGGCTGAGGAGTGTACACTGAGGGACACTCTACATGTACAGGATATTCCTTCAGCTTCTGCACATCCAGTGACACCCATTGATCTGACTACCACAAGTATATTTATCTAACTCTATCAAATTTTTATACCAAAATTTATTTTATTATAACTTGTACTGATATTATTTTTCTTTAATAACATATTCATCTATAGATAGGAGGCGGGGGAGGGGGCGTACTCGCTTGCATGTGGTATGGAACCGCCAGACACAGTTGATGGTTGAATATAATGCTGATGGACAAATGATTGAGAAATCTGGGCAGGAATGTCGGGGTTTTTTGGCAATTCTAGCCAAATACTCTGATATCATTTCGGTCAGCCCTCTCTCTTGGAGACAACTTCCACACGAAGTCAAAGATAACGCGTGGGCACAAATATGGGTAAAAATCTATTGGATTTAATGTAGTATTTTTTTGTATTTATATGAACTAATCTATTGGGTTTCAACTTCGGTTTAACTTCCCTAATGGCAAAGGTGCACGACCAGTGCATTTAAAAGAGTTGGGAGAGCATTGTAGAGCTTATAAGCATCACCTGTATAGTGGCTGGTGTGATAGGGTGGGCACGGATTTAGAGACTTTACCTATCGTGGATGACTGCCCGATAGAGCAATATCGCCAAATGATTACCCATTGGGCGACTGCCAAATTTAAGTTATTAATCTCATTTGAGGTATTTAAATCATATTTTTCATATTTTTCATTAATATAATCTTATTTATTATTAAACATTATTTAGGAATCTTCTGAGAAAAACAAAAAAAACATTGATTCAAAGCAATACCTCCACACTTTGGGGTGCACAACTAACCAAACGCATTCGGATTCTGTTGATACTTTAGGAAAAGTATCCATGGGTCATTTGTGTCATGTAAGAGTCAACCCCGCCTCAATCTGAGGCATGATGTGGCTGATACCACTGAAAATGTCTCACTTTTATTTGAAATAGACATGATTTTAAGTGAAAACAACTACCGGCATACGGAAAACTGACCAAACGTATTCGGATTCTGTTGAAACATTATGAAAATGATCCATGGGTCATTTGTGATGTGTACGAGTCAACCCCATCTCAATCGGAGGTGCGGTGTGGCCGGCACCACTCAAAGTGTCTCACTTTTCTTTGAAATGGACAACAGTTTAAGTAAAAACAACAACTGACATACGTGAAACGGACCAAACACATTCGGATTCTATTGATACATTAGGAAAAGTATCCATGGTTCATTTGTGTCGTGTACGAGTCAACCCCGCCTCAATCTGAGGCACGGTGTGGCCGGTACCACTCAAAATGTCTCACTTTTATTTTAAATGCACAGGATTTTAAGTGAAAACAACTACCGGCATACGGAAAACCGACCAAACGCATTCGGATTCTGTTGAAACTTTAGCAAAATGATCCATGGTTCATTTTTGACATGTACGTGTCAACCCCTCCTAAATCCGAGGGCCGGTGTGGCCGGTACAACTAAACATGTCTTTCTTTTGTTTAAAATGGATACACTTTTAAGTAAAATAAACGACATACAGAAAACTGACCAAACGCATTCGGATTCTGTTGAAACTTTAGAAAAACGATACATGGGTCATTTGTGACAAGTACGAGTCAACCCCGCCTCAATCCAAGGGCCAGTGTGGCCAGCACCACTCAAAGTGTCTCACTTTTCTTTGAAATGGATAACTGTTAAAGTAAAAACAACAACTGACATACGAGAAATAGACCGAACACATTCGGATTCTATTGATACTTTAGGAAAAGTATCCATGGGTCATTTTTTCGTGTAAGAGTCAACCAAGCCTCAATATGAGGCACGGTGTGGCCGGTACCACTCAAATTTTCTCACTTTTATTTGAAATGGACAGGATTTTAAGTGAAAACAACTACCGGCATACGGAAAACCGACCAAACGCATTCGGATTCTGTTAAAACTTTAGAAAAACGATCCATGGGTCATTTTTGACGTGTAAAAGTCAACCCCGCCTCAATCCGAGATCCGGTGTGGCCAGTGCCACTAAAAGTGTCTTTCTTTTGTTTAAAATGAATGTGCTTTTAATTAAAATAAATGACATACGGAAAACTGACTAAACGTATTCGGATTGTGTTGATACTTTATGAAAAAGATCCATGGGTCATTTTTGACGTGTAGGAGTCAACCCCGCCTCAATCTGAGGCACGGTGTGGCCGACACCACTCAAAGTGTCTCACTTTTCTTTGAAATGGACAACAGTCTAAGTAAAAACAACAACTGACATACGGGAAATGGACCAAACACATTCGGATTCTGTTGATACTTTAGGACAAGTATCCATGGGTCATTTGTGTCTTGTACGATTCAACCCTGCCTCAATCTGAGGCAGGGTGTGGCCGGTACTACTCAAACAGTCTCACTTTTATTTGAAATGGACATGATTTTAAGTGAAAACAACTACCGGCATACGGAAAACCAACCAAACGCATTCGTATTCTGTTGAAACTTTAGAAAAACGATCCATGGGTAATTTGTGACGTGAACGAGTCACAAATGAAAATGGATTTTTCAATTACATGAAAATGAAAATGGATTTTTCAGTGTAATCTGCTTGGTCCCAAAGCATGAACCAAACAGGTTGTGAGACATAATACCAGTAGGTATCCACCACAAGATTTGTGCCCAATTTTTAGTGAATATACATGTATAAAAGCAAGGTACAAAATTAAACATAGTATAAAAAAATCAACAACCATTAAATATTGAAGTAAAGAATAGCTAAAACTTTCCTTGGAGACATTAATATCTTGCCTAAATGCATGTCACTGTCTTGACCTCAGGAAAAAAACACATCCTCTCCCTCAGTCATCACAGTCTCTCCCTCAGAAATATCACAATCTCACCCAAATGTATCATATGTAATTAATCTATTAACAGGTAAAAATAAGTACCTCATTTAATTTAAATTATTACATCACAGACTATTATCAACACACCTCATCTAATCTAACTATTACATGGCATAATAATAATCAAATCACCTCATGTAATCTTACTATCACATCGCTTTTTAATAATCAATAATCCATCCTAAACAAAAAAAGTCATGGAAAGTAGTATGCATCTAAGGCGCCATGGGCCAATAGCTCTAACAAATTAATCAAGGGAAACACAACCATGTGGTTCCCTATCTCAAAGAAATAACCTTAATAACCTAATCAACCAATATCATATGATAATAACGGTGTAATTCCAAGTAATGTATACCAAAAACATGGGTATATGAGTTTTAGTCACATATAATTCTTGACAAAACAACATATAGGCACAACCCACCTACCTCGTAGTTGTGAGAACAATATTGTTGAATATCGGATCTTGATTCATCCTATATCATTGAAAATCCACAAAAGATTCATAAATTATCGAATCTATATCTATAAAATGAGTAGATGAATCAGGAGGATAGGATTAAGGTGAAGGGAGAACTCATTGGTGGGATCCCAATGCACCTTCCAGAGTTTTGATTGGACATTGATAGGAGAATCAGTGGCTCAAGGAATAATTGCCGCTCCTAGATGAACTTGGATGAACCAAGGTCAAAAGAAGTTAATTCTGTAAATGAGACATGACCCCTCTCCCTTATATTAAATAGAAAATAAAATACATGACATTTCCTTTAACAATACACACTGTGTATAAGCTTTTACTGGGCCTCACCTTAAGAGGCACGACCATGACACAACATGACTTGGTACATGGCTGAGACACGACCTGTACGTGGTCTGGAAAGGACATCAATGTTCATGGTGTGTACACTAAATTACATGTCTTGTACATCAAAATTCCCCAACTTTACATTTTCCTCAAAGAAACCCGAATACAAAATCCATACATGGAAATGGGTAATTGGGTTCTTACAGTTTGATTATCACACCATAGATCTTATTTCTATCTCAACCAAGCACCAAAATCATTGGTTTCTTCAATATAGTGGTCTAATATCACATTACAATCTTAATAAAGCCTTATGTTTTATCGGCCCCATGTAATGGATCAATGATATATCTGAAGCAAGCCAAATTTGTTTATTTCTCTCTTTTTGGTCATTAGTTGGCTTGGAATCTCTAACTAATGATTTTTTATCATTTTTTATTCAGTCTCGTATTATAATATTCGCACATTCGGGTTTTATTCAGCTTCATAATGCATTTGATTATATATTTTCTCATTACTAATGACCTCAACTGAAGGTTAATATCTTTAATAATGTGTAAATTATTTGTTCCAACTTTTATTTCTTGTATCAATTAGTTGTTCACATTCAATATATCATTACTTGTTAATATTACATTAAAATTATTGTATACAATATTTCATGCTAAGGAGTATTATTGAGGTGATAAGATATTGGATATTGTTTCTTTATACATTGTCATTTAGTTTAGTGAGTTGGGTTTAAAAATTAGTTTGCATTGATAATATAGCATGTTCATTTTGGTTTTGAAAATGTTGGTGCATGGGAGAGCTGAAAAATCCATTTTCATGTAATTGCATAACATGAGATGGTTTTGTAATGGGTTTTCATGAAAATGGATTTTTCATTTACATGAGCTGAAAAATCCATTTTCAAGTCTGTTTCAAGTCTGTATACAGGTGTACAGTGGAGGGGCTACTGGAGGGAGGGGGCTGCTGTGTGCAGTTCTGGAAAAACTCTATACCAACGGTTATAAACCGTTGGTATAAGGGTGCTGGGATTTTGGAAAAACACTATACCAACAGTTTAAAACCGTTGGTATAGTTGTTCTGTATTTCTGGAATAACCTATACCAACAGTTTTAAACCATTGGTATAGGTGTCTAGATTTTTGGAAATCCAATACCAATGGTTTATAACTGTTGGTATAGGTGTTGCTGGAAAACCAATACCAACGGTTCTAAACCGTTGGTATAGGTTTTCCTAAAAATCACATTACCAACGATTTAAAACCATTGGTATAAGACTTCCTCAAATTCAGTACCAACTGTTATAAACTGTTGGTATACATTGGGTTAAATTTATATAACCCATATACCAACGGTTTGGATCAAACCATTGGTATAAGGCTTTCCTCACGTCTTACTAGCCAACGGTTTGGAAAACTGTTGGTATAGGGTATACCAACGGTTTTCCGGTGTATACCAACGATTTTTAACCGTTGGTATAACCTTCTTTTCCATTAGTGTATGTGTGGTTTGATTCTAATCCTCATGAGATACGTAGTGATTCCCACACTACCATCTTTGATCCCAACCACAACATTTCCATTTTTTCATGTTATTTGACCCTCATCCTCACTGCATGATGTTAAACTACATGGAATAATAATAACTACATGTATCTTGATTCCTATCATCATAGGATATGTAGTGCTGCCTGGATCTCCAATCACTATCCCAGATTCAATAGTCAACGGAAATAATGCCCACCTCTATGTATGGGCCAGACATGCGTAGTGTATTTCCCATTCATGAACCATGTGTGACTCTATTCCTGCTATCATAGGATATGTAGTGACACTTGAATTTTCAACACCGACCCTAGTCACAACAAACAAATATAAAAACACACCCACCTTTCATATGGTCCATACCTACACATGAGACTTCATTTAGAACTATATTTTTCATGATTCTCATCCTCATGAGATATGTAGTGATTCCCTAATTTCCATCTTTGGGATCAACCATAAAATTTCCACACTTTCACATCAGTTACCATGTCCTTACTACATGATGTTAAACTATATGGAAGTATATACTTACCGCATGACATTAAACTGCATGGAATTACATCCTTACCAGATGATGTTAAACTGCATGGAAGTACATCCTTACCACACGACGTTAAACTGTATGAAATTACATTCTTACCACATGACATTAAACAACATGGAATTACATCCTTGATGCATGACATTAAAATTCATGGAAGTACGTCATTACCTCACAATGTTAAACTTCATGGAAGTATGTCCTTAATGCATGATGTTAAACTGCATGGAAGTATGTCCTTACCACATGGTGTTAAACTTCATGAAAGAAAGAACATCCCACTATATGAAGTTAAAATGTGTATTCCATCACTAATTTCTCATCTCATTTCATGGTACTATAAGAGTATTTCTTTACTCAACTAGAGTATATGGTGCTTCTGCCATCTTTTAAAAGCACCTCAATCCATATACCACACTTCATGCCTTGAGTACCTCGGGTTTCCAAAAACCTTCCATGGCCCTCTGAAAATATATTTAGCTTCAAGGTACCATTTTCTTGACTATTCATGCAGGCATACGGCTCCTACATATTCACCTATGGTCGTCGACCAAATGAGACACTCTGTAAAAAGTACATTCTGACCCTTGTGATCCCTGACGTCATCGTGGCAGAACTCAAAACCTCAGTGTGATATGAACCTATCCTTGTGTGACCATCCCATGTCATTAATCGTGATCATAGGAACTTGAGTCATGATTTATGAAATTTAAATCCCCCCACTTAGAAGGATGTTAGAGTACTTTTGACCATGGGAATCTTAATTAGGGGCTTATGTATCATCCTTCATATCAGGTCCACATGTGTCATGACCTTAAAATTTTCAAACTTTGGTAAAAGCTATGTGAACATAAAATCGATTATAATATTTCAAATTTCAATACATTAAACTCTTAGTAAAAGAGACAAAAAACTTTTTAGGTTGAAAACCTGCAAAGGGCAGCCTGAGAAAAACTAAAGTCTTCGCTTGCTAAACTCTACATCTTAAGGGTTTAATAAAAAATAAGTTCATTAATAAATAAGGAATAAATCTCACAGGGTTTACTCCATATCCCTAGTAAAATCCAAGTTATGCTCCCTATACCCCCTGGTCTATAAAAATATTATAGCATTGATTTTTCACATTTCCACACCGTGAGAATACATTCTTTAGGTTGTGGCATAAATTTTAGGCTACTCAAACCATCCTTGGATTTTACACATTCCACATATCACACATCGTGATTTGAGGTGTCTTAGATTTCCAAAACCTTCCATGACCCTTCGAAAGGATATTCAGATTCAAGGGCCCTTTTCTTGACTATTCATGTATGCCTACGGCTCCTACATAGGTGCCTATGGTCTTAAACCAAATGTGTCACTCTAAAAAAAGTTAATTCCAATCCTTGCAAGTCCTAAAAACATCATAGAATCACTCAACACCTCACCATGTCTAAGATAGTCCATATATGACCATCCCATATCATTATCCTGACTCGAGCACTCTGGGTTGTGATATACAATCCCCACACCAAAATATCCAAGTGGATTTAATATCCTCATTGTTATGTCACCATGTTTTGTACCCTTTCTCAAATATGGACTATGAAACTCCATTCCCTATCTTTTTATAGCCCACACCTCATGATTCTAAACCATAGGGTGTAGTCCTCTGGCTTTTTGATTTAAGAGAAAATTTCCCTAGGGTACTAAAACCCTTCCTGGATAGCCTTTCTATCATACCCAACTTCATCATTTGGATGTTTTAGTCTTAAAAAACCTTCCATGGCCCTAGGAGTGGGGTGTAGATCATCTTTCTATTGTCATTATACCAATTCATAAGGTCCTTGACCCACCAACTAAAGGAATATTCTCTTTTCCGAAAAAGATCTTCAATCATTTTGAGTGTTAGAAATACCATAGTGAAACCAAGCATTTCAAAATGTCATGGGACATACATGGAATGTTTGCACCATACCATAATCATGGACTCAAAATTTTAGATTATGATT
The DNA here is from genome assembly GCA_963277665.1 of Viscum album. Lineage (NCBI taxonomy): Eukaryota > Viridiplantae > Streptophyta > Magnoliopsida > Santalales > Viscaceae > Viscum > Viscum album. The sequence goes on along the minus strand of OY728162.1, from coordinate 363,378,018 downwards.
TACATCACCCACTCTATATATCTTGGTAGATCTATCTTCCCTAATATTTATCCCTCAATTGATATCACTTCCATAAATCTCCTATAGCCCATGGAAAAGATACCTAGCTTCAAGGACCCTTTTCTTGACATTGCATGCATGCCTAGGGATCCTATATATGTGCATATAGTCATCAACCAAATATGTCACTCTAAAAAAAGGGCTTTCTGATCCTTTTGAGCCTCATCAAGGACAAATCAATACCAATCATATCAGTGTGTTTTAGTTCATTCCTAGCATGTTTACACAATATCTCATCTTCAATATTAGTTCTGAGTTAAAAGAACCTAATCTAAAGTAATATTAGGTCAGATATAAAAGGCCTTAAACTAAAGAAAAATTAGGTCTGAGCTAAAATACCATAAACTAAAGAAACATTAATTCTGAGCTAAAAGACCCTAAACTAAAGCAATAATAGGTCTGGGATAAAAGACCCTAAATTAAAGAAATAATATGCCCAATCTAAAAGACCTTAAACTAAAGAAACATTAGGTCAGAGCTAAAATACCCTAAACTAATATCAACATTATGTCTGAGCTAAAACACCCTACACTAAAGAAATATTAGGTCCAAGATAAAAGACCCTAAACTAAAGAAATAATAGGTCTGAGCTAAAAGATCCTAAACTAAAGTAATAATATGTATGAGATAAGAGACCTTAATCTAAATAAATATTAGTTCTGAGCTAAAATAACCTAAACTAAAGAAACATTAGATCTGATCCAAAAGACCCTAAACTAAAGAACAAAAGCAAATCAACCAACAAAATCTTGAAATTCCCACCATATGGACTTGAAAATCAAGATCTTCTCATCAAAAATATCTATTTTGGTGAATAATGGAGTTCTATACCTCCACAACATATACTATACCCAATTATACTTATATAAATCAGGTGATCTCAATATAACTTTAACCGATTGTTGGTTGATAATCTCATGTTGTTGGGTATTCATGAGCACTTCTCAAAAGGAATCTATTATGATTTAAATATTTAGATCTAGACATTTAGGTTTACTTGATGACATAAAAAGGAGGGTAGAATTTTAAATTCACATGATATCAGATCAACAAAGAATTATACACATTTTAAATGAAATAAAACTGGATGACAACATATAAATTTCAGCAGATCTGTTCCCTAATGGTGTACTGAAGTTATAATTCATTATCATTCAGATATATAAAAAAGTGTCCTATATTTACCTTATAATTAGATTCTTTTCCTTATAAATGAATCCAATTATAAGGGGGGAATTTGTTGAAACTCATATTTATGCATTGCAAAATTTTTCATGAAGAAACACATGTGATGAGTAAAAGAGTTTCATCTTTCCTATTGTACATGGTATTGATATCATGAACCAAAAACCTTGAGAACATGAGTTATCTCACACTGCAACTTCTCGTGCCAAGACAACCATATAGAACACCATAATATGAGTGTCCTGTATCTGATATCATATAGAGAGAAGAAGGATCTGGTTATGTCATTACCTGAAAAGTAGTATAAACGTTCTCTTGGATCAATGCATGAGCTTTCCCATAGCACATATTCTAGGTCCATGTAGATAATTATCGGTGTACTGGGGTATATCTTAAGAACCTGCACAGGGACCACAATGTAGATCACACAAGTGTGTGAATGTATAGCTTGTTTTATTATCCGTATCCTCCATGTAAAAACCCAATTCCATGATTATTTTCCATGGGTAGTTTTACAATGTCAGGAATATGGCCTACAATGCTCAGCCCAAATATCTCATTCGTGTGGTGACTACAGCACATGAAGTAACTGTGGTGCCTATAGAATCTTTTTAGTGCATGCATGATGCTCCTGGTGTGGTATATTCTTCCAAAAACTCTATTCATGGATAACAGGGGAATATTGAATGGTGGATAAATGATGGAATACACCATCTTCTTCATCCTGGTTTTTATAAGGCTTAAATGAATAGTGGGGATGTTTATGAGTTTCATGCCCATGTGTCTAGGTGCATAGTTAAACATCTGAAGAAAATATGAATTCAACACCAAAAATAGAGCATGGAATGAAGTAGTTTTGTGGGCCTATCACCAGGTGCATATACAGTGCAGGAACAAAATCAACTATGCAAGAGATTTCAGAAAAGGGAGTGTGGTCATTTTCTTATAAATACAGACGGTAGATCACTAGTTTGAAGTGGTTTCCACTGACACTCTGAATAGATATCCCATTTTTTCTTGTAGAATAGGTCATCACAAACCTCATAAGGGTTATGTGAAAAATGATCATGCTAGGAACATTCTTGTGCTCAGTCCAGGATTCAAGCCACTGTGTAATTTTCCACATGGAGTAATAGACATCGCATATCCCATCAAGTGAAGTGGATGACACTCTGAATAGAGAGCTCATGTTTTCCTTGTAAAGTGGAGAATCTCAAGACTATATAATGGTTAATAGAATAGGACTATGCAGGGATAAATTTTCATATTAATTCATGCAAAGGGGTGAGATACCACGATCCTCCTTCACATAAAAATTCATGTAGAGAGTTGAGGCACTGCATGACCTCTCTTTTGAAAGGAAGTTAAACTATGTATCCCATCTTGAAAAGGGTTTTAATACCATGTGTACTTTTTAATACCACAAATATAAGGCTAATAGATTTTATACAGCATTAGGTGAATATGGAAGAAATGGCATATCATGATCTCGCCTCTTCCTAAAAGAAGATTAAATAAACTACATACCCAGTTATGTAAAGAATTGTGGACAGCAACTCAACATCTGGTTATGATCGAGTCCTAGAGAATTTTTTTATGTGTCATGAAATCCAAACATAAATAATTTTCAAAGCTTAATACATTGTGTTATTCCATGTAATTATACACCGCACACATTCAATATTCATGTGCGCATTAGGAGCTCCATGGCGTGCTTGATATCACCATATGAAAAAAAAAATATTCCATGTGCATGCATCATAAGAATGAGAAGTGGAGTCTACATGAGATTTTATCACCTGAGCACCTTTGTGGGATTGCATGAGGATTTGTACATCATTTAGAGACTTCATGAAAACCTTTGGTCACACAACACATTCAAGTGGTGTGGGTTATACGACAACCCTATGACGATTTTCAACACATGAAAAGCACCATTTGGCAAGCCATCTTGACATGAAAACACCCTTAGTTAGTCATGAACATGAAACTCATCAAATTAGATCAAATAAACTATCTTAGACAATGTTTTTACACCATCATGAGATCCATCAATGGATATGTGGTGCATCAAAGTCAAGAAAATTGACTATCATTGATAATGTATGTATTCCATCATGAGATTAATCAATGGACATGTGGTGCATCAAATTGAAGTAGATAAACTATCCTTGAAAACATTTACATGTCTTCTCAAGATCCAGCACTGATCATGCGATGCACCATAGGCGAACAGGATGACTAACCAAGACAAGCTGTAAACACCATGACAAGATCCCAAATTGATCACGTGATGCAATCACAGAAAATAAGTGGGTGAAGGCCACAAAAATTCTTTGAAAATGGAAGGAAATATGTCCAAAGGTGAAGTCCTATAGAATCTGTAGAGATCATGTGACTTATCACTAGAGGAGGGGATAATTATCCTTGACAACATCCAAGAAAACTCACAGGACCCCTGAGCCTCTATAGGATAAAACAAAAGAGAGAAAGGGGACGAGGTGAGAGGTACTCGCAGTCACTAAAATACATGCAACGTGCCATAGGAAACCTTCAAGAAACCCCAAGACCTCAGTGACATGTTCTCCTCATCTCATGAAAACCCTTTGGCTTGTCAGCCTCACCACACAGAATTCACTTGGGTATGTCCAGGTGACTTTGTGCTTCACCTTCGATACTCTAAGGAAAAAATGGAAAAAAATTCCATGACATGATCATACACCCCAATATAATCCATATTAGTCATGTGAATCATCATCAAAAAATTGAGTAAATATCCATGAAATTACTCATGGAAACTTTCATAATCCAAGACATTTTTAAAATAAAAACAAATGGATAAAAAGGGAGGAGGAGAGAGCTCTCATGGTCATTGAAAGGAATGTGACGTGCCAAAACATCCACAATGTAGCCCCATGGGACCTCCTAACATGTCAACTGGATATCTTGAAGATTCCTGGACAAGCCACCCTTTCCCAACAAAGTATTCTAGGAAAATCATAAAACTCTCATGAAGGCGCTCAGATATGTCCACAGGACAAGATGAAAATTCCATTGATATACCCATTTGATTAAACAAGTCTTAATCAATCAAAAATAATCTGATAAAAGTGGAATTGAAGGAGGAGACCTGTAATCACTGAAAATCAAGTGATGCACTCAGAATTACCCATGAAAAATACTCGTGAAACCATGTGGCACTAACCCCCTTCACTGACTCTAGCCTAGATCCGCACCTGGTACACAACGTAAATTGACAAACAAATGGGGTGGTGAGGCTTATAAATCCCCCACCCTAGTACAAAAAATGAGACTATTACCACTAAGATATGGAGACTTTGCTAAGGAAACTCTCAAGAGAAATAGAAGACTTCTCAGAGTGATTGATCACGTGACTAGCCATCCTCCTGTCAGGTAACATAATGATGACCATCCAGAGTAGTCACCTGGTAGGCATAAGCCACTTCATGTGATCATTCATAGATCACTTGAAGGATATCTGGTGGGATATGTGAATAACATTCCACATGCCCACTAGATCATGTGAGACTCAAGATAAACTAACACTGAATAAAATCAAAGAATCCACAAGTAAAAGTCTAGAACAAAGACTAAAGTTGGAATAATTAAATAAAAAGAATGATTCTTGACCCATGTTCACTTCGTGTGAGCCTCCCAATAACATGCGGCATCACCGGGACATGTCACCCAAATATTGTGACGCTCCTTCAACATGCTACCTGGGTCATATGAATCCCTGTGGACATGTCAAGTATAAGTCATATGGCCCCCTTTAAGGTATCTCCATAGTCTCATAGAATTCCCATGGACTTTTCTTCCAAGCCTCACAACATCCTTCAGATGCATCACCTGACTCATATAATGGTGCATGATCATGTCATCCAAGTCTTGTGAAATCATCAAGAAATATAACGGGATATCACAACATCCAATAGTAATATCGTACAATAATCGCAACACCCTTCGGGCATATTATCTAGGACTCATGATACCCTTCAGGGATGTCGACCAAGACCTGTGACATATTCTAGACATGTTAGAAAGGATATGTGATAGCTTCTAGAAGAAACTATCTATATCTTGTGTTGTCCCCCAGACAGGTCAACTAGATCATGTGACACCCTTCAGAAAATCGGGGTTAGGTCACTAGAGAATCTCAAGATTTTATAGCCTTATCCATCCCTAGTGTGTAAACACCTAATAAAAGGGAAAAGTAAAAGTGTAATCCCTGATCAAGGGAACTATGACGAATTTGATTCCTGCTATATTCATGATACATAGGCCACCTCTTCTAGGTTCAAGTTCCATATTGATCATTCAGGGAGATCCCAGTATCTAAGCCCCTTACCCAAAGTAATGGAATTGATCACTTGTTAACCCTTTCTCCTCAGAATGATCAGGGATCATGTGCCCTTATGAAGTTGCACCAGTCATGACATATGCACTATACACCCTAGGGTTACATGGGAAGCCTAGGAATGTAAGACCCAAATAATATGATAGCCTTAGTGCATAATACCTAACTACTAACATCATATAGTATGTCCTCTATAAATAAGGAATCTATCTCGGTATAAGGCCCTAACATTACTGAAACCTCAAGGATGGTCATAATGTCCCTGAGTGTGAGCATCCACCTTATCCTATCAGCAAGTTAAGGGATAAGTGAACTATTATGACTCTGATTATTCTATACTTAGGATACATAGGATGCCTTATCAAGGACCGAGCTCTATACCAAACACCCTAAGGATTTTCCAAATACATAAACCCATATTCACACACCATGAGACTATCATCTATTCCCCCTTATTTCTCACATCGATCATAGCTCATGTGGGTATAGAGTAATGAAATGAACACCTCATTAGAAATCATGAATTTACACTGACCAGGGAAATCCTAGAATGTAATCCAAGATGAGTGGTATGGCATGAACACCCCTCATATAAGGGAATACACATTAGGTCCAGTCCTAAGGGTGTGAATGAACTATGTGGGTTTTGATTCCTACAATAACCAGAATATATAGGACACCTAATAATGGATCAATCCCCTCCTTGTAATATTAATTGCCTCCTCACGTGGAATCACAATCCAAAGCACTTGTTCATATGGATTCAACACATAAAGCGGTTATTCACTGTTAGGAAAATGGATGAATAACCTCAAATACATAGAGATGGATTCACTAATGAGACCGCACATCCCTCAGTTCATCAATGAGACTCCCTTTATTTTTTAATGATGGAATTAACCATTGTATCATTTTTTCAGGGTAACAGGTCTTGTATCAGGATTAGGAAGAGATTCATGAACATATCTTAAATCTATAATAGAGTCATGGAGTCGATAACAATTCCCCCCAAAAGGGTGTGATGATCCTGACCTTTCATCCTCTCGACCAATGCGAGTCCCTGAGAGTTGTTAGACTTAAACACCCAGTTAATTGATAACCTTTGGAAATAATTTCTATACCCAACTACTTATGGTAGAACCATTGGGAGTTTCTGGGAAAAGTGACAATGGTATCCTGACGAGCAAAACCCATTTCATGCCTCAAAAACACGAACAAACAATATGGAATAGAATTCTTCACTTCAAAAAGAAATGTACATTCACTATTTTTTTTCTTCCATCGTTTTAGCCAATTTTTAATATTCTAGTCATATATTCCATCACTATTTTGGCATATAATCAGCCTTATTTTTGTGTTTAGACTCCTTCTTTGTAATAGTAGTCTTGGTACTTGGAGTCACTTGTGGTTTTTCCTTTGTTTTTTAGTGACTCTTTTTACCCATGTAAAATTTTCATGAATTTATTAGCTATATACCTAGAAATTTTGAAACTTACACACATATCTTTAATAGTCATTAATTTACCCTTCTTTGGAAACCTCTTATGAAATTTGAATTCTTCATCGAGGGTGACTTCTATCAAATAGATCCTTTTTATTCCTCTCATGGATTGATTCCTTTTTATACTCTAACTTTATTGCATTATCTTTTATGTTCATGAAAAACTTGAAATGGTCTATAATGTTTTGTTTCCTACCATAGTAGAAGTGTATCTTCCTTTATAAATTTATTCTTGGGTATAGTTGTCTCAACGCCCTTCCTGTGTATCTTCCCAAAGGATGACTTGTCTAGTTTTTTTCTTGATTATTTTTCTATTGTGATATTATCATCTCATAAACATATGAATCTTTCTCGATTGGTATATATCATAACTCATCATAACAGTTACCACTTCTCATGTAGTAATAATTTATGTTTTCAAAGACACTCAAATATATTTATAGTGGATAGATTCTCTTTGTTTTATGAAATATGCTTCTTCTCAACTGATATATTTTAATTTTAACTCCACTTCCCCTAAATTCATAACTTATATTGTTTTCATATGTTTAAATTTTGTGACAAAACTCAATGAATTTATTCCGAAATCTCTAAAAACACCAATAGTGGCTAATAAATATTATTCTTTTATTTATATTAGTAATCTAATCAGATTTTATAGCTTGCTAATTTTGAGAATCAACCCTACTTTTTTGAGTTCTTCTTGGGGAGATGTTGTGCATACACATTCAATCATCCACCATAGATATAGTAATGGATTTATTATCATTTTTATCCACCCAAAAATTTATAGATTTTGATTTGTAACTAGAACTAGTATATGAAACTGCATTAGTAAAAAATATAATTAACATGAGAATAGGTTACCCCCCAGGAGATTGCAGTAGATATTTCTCCTGAATATCTCAAAAATTTATTTCCATTAATATGTTTCCTTTTATATTCAAGTCGCTTATGAAAAAAACATATAATTGCACTACTTATTTTAGCAGTTTGTGAAGACTCTTCTTGGGTGTTTTTGAGATTTCTCAAGTGAACCTACATCTCAAGCCATCATAAATTTAGATTTTTTTATGTTATTCAAGTTTTTTAACCATGTATTTACATTATCTTTTTAATTTCCCAATATAATATTCATACAACTAAATTTTATATTATAGATAATTGTCAATATCCATTATTATCTTTTCTTTAATTTTAAACTAAGCATCTTTGATATTCGAAGAGGTTTTGAGTAGTTTCACAATTCATGGATCCATTTTTTAAATATAAACTTATCATAATCACTCCTTTGAAATTATTCTTCCACCAAGGATAATATTACATTGAAAATTAATATATATATATATATATATATATACATATAAATATCATTAGATTCAATATGTTTTGTGAGGATGTTTTACTTTTACAACTTCTTAGCCAATGCATATTCCATTCCATCGTCTTCCTATTCCAATTGAGATTTCTCTTTATATAGTCCCTTTATAAATGAAAATGTGTATGTGACAAACTCAATGGGAACACTATTTAGATAATTCTTGTCCTCAAATTATAGATTTTCTAATAATTTAATATAATCATCCTCATCACAACTATTGCATCAAAAGTATCAATAATAATATATTTACATAAACAAATTTCATATTGATTAACTTTCGGTAATGGTGGTAGATCCTATTTCTCTTTTGGATTTTTCAACAATTTATTTTCATCTATTTTCTTCCTATTTTTCATTTTTTTTGGAAAAAAAACCTCCATATTTATAATAATAGGAATGAAAATTGAATTTTCCATCTGATTATATTCTAAAATCTCCTCAATTATTCAATTTATATTCTTCAAATAAAAACAACTGGGTCTCAAAATATATCCTACCATAAAAAAATGGTTATCACTAATACCAATTTAAATTCCCAATGGGCAAGTGTTATCACCTGGGAGTGAGGGGTGAATCGAGTGTGAATGAATTTTTACAAAATTATTGCACTTAAATATTTTACCAATTTAAACTCCAATATCAATTTCTGAACCCATTTTACCTTTTATGATAATAATGAATTTATTTAAGTCTTAACCATCATATAATAGTCACATGAAATGAAAAATGTAATGAAAAGATAAGCACACAGTTTATTTATAAGGATTGGTCCAAATGTTGAAAACTTACTCCTTTTTTGTCTAATTATTATATTGGTCCATAGATTATACACTATATAATTAAAGTGGCTACAATAGGGAAGGGATTATCCCGAACCCTTAGAGTCACCTACACTTAAAAAGAATCCCACTATTCTTCCTATTATACCACTAGATTCCCAGCATCCCATTGTACTCACAACATCCCACTAAGCTTACCAACTTACTACTAGAATTATAAAAACTTCCTTCAAAACATAATGAATAAGATATAATTATAGATCAAATTATTCACTTCATCAAAGTGGTTATATCTTCTCCCTCAATAGTGACTCTTAATACTTGTGGATATTATGATAATCTACATTCAATTCGATCTCTATAAATAGCCAAACTCTCAAATCATGTACAAAAACTAATAGATAGCTTCTCTTAATACTTGATCCATTGATAATCTTAAAAATTCAATATCTCCTTAATCTAAAATTATCAACACAGTAGATGAGAAATATTAATTGATATCAGTCTCTCCCACATACTTCTTCTCCCTTGATTTCCTTCTATGATGCAGAGATATCTTAAGATAGGTAGTTTATCCTACTTATCTTTCTTCATCCTATTCTTCCTTCAATGAACTATATCTAATCTAAAATTTTCCCTGTATTTATTCTTCTTCCTCAATACATAGAAAAGTATTATTCATTGGATCAGTATCAAGTTCTCAATTCTCTCTTGCGGGAGATTATATTTTTCTCTCTTTTTCTCTTATTTTATATTTGGGATTACTATAATGTAATTTATATATAATTAATATTAAAAATCCTTCAATAAATATTAATTCCATAATTTCAAAATATTTTCTCAACTATATAATGTGGGTATTCTCCCATGTTTACATAATATTCCTTCTTATTAACTACTTGTATTCATTGTTATTTCAACAATGCCATGTTCTCATTTCTTTCTCATTTTATCTAAGAAAATAAATCTCCATTTAATTATATCAATAAGTTTGATATATTATTTCTCAATATATTTCCATAATATTCAAAAAATATCCAATCTTCATAATTTTATAAAAACATGTAATGTAAATAATGTTTTGGTGTGGAAAATCCTCTTATGGTGTGAGTACATCAAAAATAGAAGTGTTAGATTAATCTTAAATATTTAATTCTCAGATTAAATTTCAACTTAATATTAGTATCTAAAATTATGAAGATCATATTTTTTAATTATTCATCTTGAATCATAAATTCATTTCTGATGTTGAATCCACTAAATTTTAGTTCAATCATCGACTGGATTAATTAATCATGTCTTTTATTAGGATATGGGGATATCATATGTTATGATTCCCATATTCCTCTAATATTTTAGTTTGGAACTCCATATTATTTTGGCTAAGTCAGTAATTCATAAAATTAAAAGTATGATTTAGAACCTTACCAAAATTATATATTATAGTCATTCTATATGAGTAAATAAGCCTTATGGTTTCATCTGGCCCTTGAAATATCTTTGATGACCCTTATCTATATTCTAGAATCATTAAATGACTCTTACAAAAATTATGAATGACTCTTAAACATTTAGGGTTGGTTTCCCACCTTTTTCATATCCTTAATGTCTTATACAACAATGTACCTTATGGTAAATCGATAAAACTTATGAAAATGGAATTAACCCTTATGAAACATTTAGTTACCCCTTACAAAATTTGATATAACTCTTACAAAAACCACATTACATTGTTAAATTGTCTTTCCCTACTATGCAATAACCCTAATTAACTTCTAAATGAATCTTATGGATTATTATGAATTTTCCATTTTTCCAGTTAGCCATTTTAGATGATCCTTGATGCACTAAAATAGACTTCAGGACATATATAAATTTCATCTTCAACTCTAAAATCCAAAATTCAGAAAATAAATATAGATCCTCCTTAAATTATCTAAAAGAATTCTAAAACACTTTAAAACAACTCAAAAGACCATAACTAACCATATAAAATATAAGAATATTTCCAATGTACATCAATGTAATTATAAAGTCTTTTAGAGTATTTAATTACTCAATTTAGAGTACTTCAATTACCTTCAACTAAAATTTAATTTTAACCATATCAAAACTTCATCCAAGTGATATTAGAAACTATATATAACATCATTAATTATATGTAATAATTGAATGGTATACCATTAATTTATAAATCTTCTATCATTACCTTGAATTTCCTTTAATTTATTCTTTAGTCAATACTTTACAATTAGTTCACCCAGGTTCAGTATCCAGCATCCAGCTCTTCTAAGTATATTAAAGTTTTGTAGAAAGTATTTCTCATAAGCTTCATCACTTTTCATGGACATAGAGATAGTCTCTGTAATCATCATATTTATAGTATTCCCACCAAATATCATCACCACTCATCTTTCTCCATCAATTTATGGATAATATATAAATATTATTTATTGGGATCTACCTCTAAAACCTAACACTCCAAGACATACGTATTGTATTCTCATTGAAAAAAATACCACCAACACAAACCTTTAGGTTCTTCACTTTGAGAGGTCAATTATTATTACACATCAATAATTATATATCAATATATAAATATATAAAGACAATTTGAAAGAATGATCAATTGGATATAAATTTTTTTTATTTTATACATTTTATATTCTTAAAGTATTTTATGAATACTTAAAAAACAAAATATAATCACCTATCTATCATACCATATATGATATACTACCAAAACATCCTTATGTTTGATCCAATTTTTAAGGTTTTGATAACTCATTATATCTATATATAATTTCAGTCGCATATATAAGTGACCACCTGATAAAACCCTCCCATTAAACTCTTTATTAAGTATCATCTATGAAGAAATCTAGTTTGAATAATGGTGAGGCTCAGAAATTATATTCCTAATATTTAACTCTTTTAATAAATTCAAACTCCTTAATTATACAATATCAAATGTTATGTTGTCTACTTAGAACTCTTTCTAGGTATATCATCATCATACATTGAAACATTTATATTAAAAAATTTCTTGTAATATTTTGGTAACTTATATAACTCTTTATATAATTAATTTACCAACATATCCAAAAAAACCTTTAGGAAAATTTACATTTAGTTTGTTATGGTGACTAAATGTAACTCTTAAAATTTTTATTTACCCTCATACTCTAAAATATTTTAGGATATTAAGTAAAATTCACTTTATGTTTTGACTGGTATAATATTTTATCTAATAACTTTGAACTTATAAAAGTCCAAACATACTCCAACAAACCTATTAAACACTATATTCTATTCAAAATATCATTCTAATATTCCCAAACAATTTTTTTAGGAAATTTGTTTTCCTTTCATAGAAATATTTAACAAATAAAGTATTATTTACATATCATATATGGTATTCTATATGTGGGGATAATTTTCTTGAAAAGAATAATAATATTTGAAATATGACACTAATGGTTAGTGGAAAAACCTTCCCTTGTATTTTAACAAAAAAACTGGATAATCCTTTTATCCTAGATAAAAGAAAATATTCTTAACTCATTTTCAAATTATGTGATATAATATTATGAATCATAAACCATGTGAATTGAATTCATTATCTCATATTTTTTCTAACTAATCTTTGTTATAAAAGCAACCCTATTATAATATAATATAAATGAGATAAATATACACATAATTTATTTAGATATATTTGAAATTGATAAACTCTTTTACATTTAAACATTTGATGTAACAACTCTTTACTTCATCACTTGAATATAAACTATAAAATATATCAATTTTCCACTTGATTTTGAAGTCTTGTATAATTAAAAAAGTAAACTATTAATTTTGAGGGAGATATTACCTAAATCTCTTTTCTATAAAATGTTATTAAATATGTTGTATTATATTAATGGGGATATCATAAACCATGTTACCATGCTTCTTCCTCTGGAAAATTATAATGTATGATTGGCTACATCATGTGGCAGTGTTACTATATGATACGATATACTCTAAAATTATGATTTATGGGTGGATAAATGTTACTAATTATCATTTGAGAGGATCTTCCATGATGGGTGTTGTTAAGAAACATTTCATAAGATGAAACACACTGGAGTAGATGCATTCATGAAATTGTTTCATAAACTAGATGAGGAATTTACTCATCTGTTATGACACATGAGTAAAAGAAATATCACCTGAAGGGAATCCTAAAAGGATTTATAACGATACTACTACCATGAATTTTTTTGATTAAGTAAGTCTCCCTAAGACTCAGTCAAAACTACCCTACCTATAGATCTCTTCTCTTAACCTGTTTACGTCATGAGGTACTAGCACACCATAGAGGGTAGAGGATCACTCTCAAACATTGAGTGATCAAGAAGCCCATGGATACCTCTACAGGAAGTACATATTCTGGATATATTTACTGTGATTTTCATAAATCCCATATTAAAATGGTGTAGTATAATTAGTGGTGTAAGATAATCATTCAAAAGGTTCTTCATTTCTATTTAATTCATGGTTTCATTTATTAAGCATGATCTGATCTTGGATTGGGTTACTATATTACTTCCACTGCATTTAACAAGAGTTTTTAAATATATTTAAACCCATCAGTGGTATAAAAGAAATTTCATGACTTTATATTCATAAAATTGTGTTAATAAATGAATAATTTTCAATCGTAATCTATATCATTCTACCAATCATTAAATATGATTCATTATTTTTTTCTTCTTGATTAAACCATGACTTATGATATAGGGATATTGAAAGAGAAAACTAATGAATCTTACATTTTCATATATTTTATTATATAATTCAATGTTTTAAATCTTACTATAGTTTTATTTTATGGTAAATTGTTACATTTTTATATTTTAGTGGTATTTTGAGTTTAATTGAAAAAATTGTCTAATTTTAGAATTTAACTGTTTAAATTTTATTCTGTATTTAATCCATAAATATTCCTAAACAGATTTAAATTGAAAAATTATTTTTTGGTAAGATTCCTTACATTATGGGATTCATTTATACTACTGGAGGAAAATCTATATCCATCTTTTGAAAGCCCAAAACCAGCTCCCAATTTAGGCCTCAAAAACTATTCACGGATCTAGACTCATTCAAATAAGGGCCTATTTCATTAAGAGGGACAAACCAATGATGATAAAATTGGACATAGATATAGATAAGGAATTAATGAACATATTTAATAAAGTTTTAAATGTGTGGATCCACTTTTTTCAATTCCATAATGGCCTGTAAAGTTTTAGTTTTGGAACATGAAGAGTCACCTAAACAGAATTAATTTCTCATAGTAAATCTTCCACAAATACTTCATCCAATTGAAAATAAAGCTCAAATTTTGTGGGTGAACTAGTGTGACAAAGGGGAACAACTTTCAAGAAGAAACAAGTCAAAAACAATCCATTAAATATGTAAAAAAGGCTTAAACATCTGTATAACATAATTGAACAAAATATTCTCACCCATTTTCTCTATAAATTCTCACCTCCTATCCCTTTACAAAGGATGTCCATTTCAAGGGGATAATTAGGAGTTTTTATATTGTAATAGTTATTTTTATTTTTAATATATATTATTGTATATTTCTTCTTTATATATCTCTTCTTCTATGTCTTTAATTTTATGTGTTCTCCCCCCATATTTCCCTTCTCAACTCCACTAAAAATAGAGAAATAACATCGACGTTTTTTTAAGGGAGGGAAGGGTGGTTTGAATGAGTTTTTTATGCTTTAATTTCATGTCTCTTTATTCAATTATCAAAATTTAAGTGTTGTTTTAGTCCTTTATGGTGATATTTTTCCCCTTTTTCTCTACTATCGAGTTCTTCTTCTTATTTATCAATCATCCATATATTCACTATCTATGTTTTTCATATGATGGAGTATGGATTGGGTGGTGATGGTCGATGAAGAGGTATCATAGTTGACATAAGGAAGATCATTTACCCATATGTAGAGGTATCATTATTTTTTGATGATAATCCAAATGATATGGTGAGGTGTGAAGGGTCTTGATCATCTCATTAAATTGAATATTGATAACTCTTTTAAATAATGATTTCAATCACCATAACCTCCTAAGAACATTTTCCTTCTTTATTTATTCTAATATAATTTTTATTTCATTTGAATTTATATATTTATTAAAATTATATTTCATTCATTTAAAATCTACCCCCCCCCACACATCTATATTAGTTAAATATTGTTATATAAGTTAGAATATAGTAGTGACAACAAAAAGACGGTGTGTTGTGAGCAGCCTCCTTGGGATCAACCCTAGGGTGTGAACTATGCTAAATTATTCAGAAAATAAGAAATTTGTAAAATTTTGTTCCAAAAAAACCATAAGAATCAATTTGGTGCCATTTTCTAGGAATACATGCACTTTCACACATTGTTTTTCATAGAAAGCAAAAAAACAAAATTTTCAAAAAAAAACTCAAAAAAGAGAATCATTGCATATTTTTTATTTCATATTCTTAAGATGGATTTTTTAGTGATTTATGTTATTTTTTTCCAAGTGATGAATTTTATATTAGGTAAGATACATTGAAATTACAAATTAAAAAAAACCTTGATGATTCAAGAGAATTTTTAAGTTCTCGAAAAAGTAAGCAAGTTGATGGCATCATTGGACACCGATGTTGAAGATGTTAAAGTTCTATGGATGGAATGGAAACAAAGACAATTTGAGGAGATTGAAAATCCTATTATGCATAATTTTGATGTTGAATATCCCAAGGAATACATTAATATGCAACTTGAAGATCTAAACATCTCTCCATGTCCATTTCTTGAAGAGGTTCCTAAAGATTTCATGATGGGTGATACAATTATGGGAGAACAACCTGATTTATAAGAAAATTGGTTATATTTTATTAAATACCAAAAGTTATGTGACCCTCCCATATTTTATAAAGAAGAATTAGTACCTCTAAAACTCTCTCTTTCTTTGGATGAAAATGAATGTTCTCCTGCAAAGATAGAATTTCCAGTGTTCTTGCCTGAAGATATAGACTTTCAGTTTTCTTTACATGAAAGGAATATTTATTTATTGATTCATAATGATTTGATATTATTCAATATAATTTTTTTTTGAATTCCCTTGTGCTAAAATTTATAATGAAGTGTAAAATAAGAATGCATTTGATGATAAATAAAAGTTCCATGAATTTGTGTCTTGAAACGTCCCAGATCCGGGGGCCACACAATGGGTGCCCCAAACCCGGTTGGTCACATAAACTATAGTGCATTTACCTAAATTCCAGAGGCGGTCGACTAGAAGTGAGGGCCTAAAACTGATAGTGGGGAAACTATGCCCTCATTTGTCAAAGTGTAGCGCAGCTGAAAAAAAATATAAACATACAAAAGTGGAAGTAGTGAAAAATATAGACCTAAAATGGAAAACAGAACTGAAGTAAAAGATAACCAATAGTCATATATATGATGATACAACATGTCTCTAATTCCAAGAAAGCATCCAAAATAGGATACATTGCAATCTAATACAATATGGCACAAGGTAAAAAAGTACAGCAAAGTAAAACCAAAGTAGTACAATAGGAATGCAGTAGCATCGCAAGCATAAGCTCAGTCCCATGCTCTTCTACTCCTCTGCAACAATCATGTACCTGTGTAGGGACTCTTTCCCTTATCGACACCTGTAGCAATATAATCTGTTTAGGACCAGGACATGACCTAAATGGGGTGTGAGAAATAAATCCTTGTAGGTAACCACCAAAGGCCCATGCCCAACTTTCATTGAAAATGTGAAACAGTAGTGTGCAATAATGAAATGAAGTAAACTAGGAAGTAATCAAAATTAACCATCCCTACCAGTTACATTTCCATTTTAATAATCATTTAACAATTCAATATAATTAAATTATGAGTTTTTCGAGACTCGGCCTCGACCGATAATATCCTATACCAGTGCCACAATAGAAACCACAATAGGATATCTAACAAGTAAAATATAATAATAATACCAATCCTATGCTTTAGCTTGGTAGGTAAAACATAAGAAATCACCATAGTGAACATTCAAAGTAAACATTATCCTCAGACATGTAAGTCGATACCCTCAGGCAAAGAGAAACGAAAACCTGAGATGACTGCCCTCAAGCATAACGAATATTTCCCTTAGGCATAATAGATATCACCCTCTGGCACGGAATCTACTACCGACAGGAATAAGAAATGTTTCCCTCAGGCAAAACAATACATTGCCCTCAGGCAAAACAAAACACTACCCTCAGTCATTCCATAGGAAAAGCAAGTGATCAGGCCAAGCCCAACGCATAAGCAAGAAATTTATATATGTTTACTCTCAAGAAATTCAAAACATGATATAATCACGACATACCCATGGTTATCTGGGACAAATGGCTAAACAAAGGAAACACACCCTTGGGATGGCCCTAGATCAAAGCAATGATCTCAAACAGCAGTTTATACTTATTCATTAGATTACCTATGCAGTTCTAGGTATCTCAATAGTCAATTCTCAGCCATACGACACCCCGAACATCGGATCATGGCATAATGGAACACAAAATCAACTTGATAGTTAGAATTAAACACAAGACCACCTAACTCGATCTCCTCTGATCGATATACATGAAAGGAACCTCCCAAAACAACCAAGAATGACATAGATCTGAGATAAACGACTACCCATTTAAACCTAAATAACTTCTCTTAGGGAAATATTTGGAAGGAAATATTCAAGAAGAGGGAAGACCTTACCCACGTGGTTCAAACGAGATCGACAGCGGAAGAATCAGAGTCCCGGTGAGTGATCAGGAGCTCCTCCAAGTCTTGGACTCCTCTCCCGCTACTCTTGGTGAGTCATCTGCCTCATCTATCAAATGAAGAGGATAGTGCTTATTTTTTACAAAAAAATTACTACACGTCATGTAATCTAAATTACACGGCATGTACTATACTTTTTAACTATTCCTCTAGCGGCTACTTTCCACCACCTCACTGTTCATCGGCCGACTGATTACATGGTGTGTATTACTATGTACACGACATGTAGTTAGTTTTTACACCCTTAATCATCGAAAATCCTACATGCCCTATATTCTCATCCCACAAAGCCAAAGTACATGGTGTGTACCCTTAAATTTCGGATTTTTCCCATATTTCCCTTTTTTTCTCAAAAACAGTTAAGGAAAAGGAAAAGAAGAAACCCATAGCTTAAGAATAAGAACCAGGTTCTTAAAAACTTTACCCCTTAAAGCAATTCACCCCCAAATTGCCTTTACAAGGGTGGTGAAGATAAAGCTGGGAAACATTCTAGCCACTAGGCACGTACGTCGGTCTCCCACTCCCAAGTTTCATTCTGCACTCAGCCATGCTTCCATAGCACACGTATGAGAGGAACTGACCGGCCTCAGAGAACATTCGTGCTCCTATCAACAATATGAATCAGATGATCCTCAAAGGATGCGTTAACCTGAAGTTCAACCTCCTTGGTTTGAAAAATGTGAGAGGGGTCTGAGTGATAACGACATAGCTAATATACATGGAATATGTTGTGCATGTCCCGATACCTCTGTGGTAACTGAAACCGATAGGAAACCGGCCTGAATCTCTCCAGAATCTCAAACGGCCCTACATACCTCAGTGAAAGTTTACCTTGTATCCTGATCCACCTATGTCCCAACCTCGGTGAATCATGCAAGAAAACCTAATCCATGACCACAAACTCCAAGGGTCATCTGCGGCGATCAGCATAAGACTTCTGATGAGACTGTACAATAGCCATCCGCTTCTGAATCAACTGGACCTGCTCTGAAGTCTCCTACATGAGACATGGTCCCAGTAAAGTTGCCTCACCTTCCTCTAACCAGCACAAGGGTGATCAGCATGGCCTACCATATAAATCCTCGTAAGGTTCCATCTCAATAGTTTCCTGAAAACTATTATTGTAGGAAAACTCATCCAGGGGTATGTGCTTCTCCCAAGATCCCCCAATGTCCAGCACTCATGCACGCAGCATGTCCTTCAGCACCTTTATTGTACGCTCTAACTGGCCATTGGTCTTAGGGTAGAAAGTTGTGCTTAGAAGCACCTATGTACCCAGTTCCCTCTAAAAACTCTTCCAACAACGAGACGTAAAATGGGAATCCCTATCTGAAATGATAGAAGGAGGGACCCCATGAAGATGTACTACCTCTCAGATATACAACTTTCTGAGCTTGTCAACATTGAAGCTCTCCTTGATCGGCAAAAAGTGAGCTACCTTCGTTTGTCTGTCCACAACAACTCACACAACATCATTGCCTCGAGGTGACCTTGATAAGCCAGTCACAAAGTCCATCACAGCATTATCCCATTTCCACTCCAGAATGGGTAACTTTTGTAACAGTCTGGCTAGCCTCTAATGCTCCGCCTTCACCTAGGGACAGGTCGAACATCTTGTAACAAAACCAGCTACATATCTTTTCATACTCGGCCACCAATACTAATGTCTCAAGTCATGGTACATTTTGGTAACTCCAAGATGCACTGCCCAAGATGAAGCATGAAATTCCTCCATCAACTCCTCACATATATCCCTTGGAAACCAAACTTGTCCATTGATAAACAGTACCTCATCATCTCCTATTGTCCAACCAGGAGGAGAGTCCTCACTTGCCACTGACTCCCATAGAACTAGGCCTTCTAAATCAGATAGCTCTCTCATCCTCACTCTATCCAGGAGGGTAGAAGTCGCAGCTAAGGATGAAAGATAGGTTCTCCCCTGACTATAGTGCACCTCCAAATGCATCTAAGAGAACACAGCCATAAGCTGCCACTCACCACTAGCCTCCTGCACTACCTGTATCTGAGTCCTCCTACTCAGTGCCTCAGCTACTACGTTACCCTTACTAGGTGTATAGGCAAGCTCAAAGTTTAAGGACTGAAGGTATTCAACCCACCTTCGCTGTCTCGAATTCATGTCATGCTGGGTAAATATGTATTTAAGACATTTGTGGTCTGTAAACACCACAAAGTGTTCTCCCAAGAGATAATGTCTCCAAAAACGTAACGCATGAAAAACTGTAGCCAACTCGAGATCATACGTCGGGTAATTCCTCTCATGTGGCCTCAACTGTCGAGACCCTTATGCAACTACTCGATCTCCCTACATCAACCCTACTCCCAACCCAATAAATAATGCATCATAGTAAACTGTATAGCTCTTCCCTTACTCTGAAAGTATCAGGACTGGTGCTAATGTAAACCTTCCCTTCAGCTTCTAAAAGGTTTTCTCGCAAGCTTCTGACTAAACGAACTTCATTCCCTTCTTAGTCAAACTCTTCAATGGAACTGCTAAGTAGGAGAAGTCATGTATAAATCTCATGTATTAACCATCCATCCCCATGAAACTTTTTATTTCAAACACGTTCGTAGGATGCTTCTATAAAACTACTGCTCTCACTTTTTATGGGTCTCCCACAACTCCTGCCTCTGAGATAGTATGACCCAGGAAGTGAATCTGGTCCATCCAAAAGTGGCACTTTTAGGGCATAGCATATAAATGATGCTCACTCAGTGTACTGAGTACGATCTCAAGATGGGTGGCATGGTCTTGTCGAGTGTGAGAGTACACCAAGATATCATCCACGAAGACTACCCCAAAATAATCCAGATATGGGTGGAACACACAATTCATCAGAGCCATGAAAACTGCTGGTGTGTTTGTGAGTCTGAACGACATGACCAAGTACTTGTATAGAACATATCATCTCTGAAAGGTAGTAAGTGGTATGTCTTATGGTCTAATGCACAACTGATGATATCTGAATCTCAAGTCAATCTTCAAGAACACTTGTGCTCCTCAAAGTTGATCAAAAAGATCATCAATCCTTGGTAAGGGATATCGGTTCTTAACCGTCAACTAGTTCAGTTTCCAATAATCCATGCAGAGTATGAGGGTACCATATTCCTTCTTAGAGAAAAGGATAGGCGAACCCCATGGAGAAATACTGGGTCAGATAAAACCCATGTCTTGTAACTTCTCTAACTGCCTCTTGAGCTCCTGCAATTCTGGTGTAGCCATCCTATAAGGAGGAATGGACACTAGTGCCACTCCTAGAATGATCTCAATAGAAAAGTCCACCTCTCTCTCTGGAGGTAGACCTAAAAATTCATTTAGGAAGACATTCCTGAAACGATTAACCACTGGAGGAAAATCCTTCTGACAAGTTCCCTGGTCATCCAGATATAAACTTGCAATCTGTGCTTTCACTTCACCTCACCCATGATACTCGGGTCCAACTCATCTCTCCTGGACATCCCATTCTCCTTTGTATGGAAACTCTTCACCCTCTGGTGATGTGAAACTCACCCTGTGATGATAGAAATCTACAAAGGCTAGAAAGGTTACCAACCAGTCCATCCTGAGAATGACATCATAGGCTATCATCTCCAAGACATAGAGGTCCCATGGAAATTGACACCCACCAACCTCTAGGGGAACTCCTTGCACTGACACACACCTACCATTATAAATCCCAACAGAGTTTCTAGAATCATGATATCCAAAGAATAAGAAACACATAGCCCAAGGCTCTCCACAAAGAGGACAGATATAAAGCTATGTGTTGCACCAATATCGAAAAGTAAAGAAGATAAAATAGAAGAGACTAGAATAGTACCTCTGATAGTGGAAGGTCCAGGATCCTACTCATGTTAGGTTTGTTGCATTGTATATGTCTTCCTAGTGCCACGGCCCTGCGACAGATCTTGGCTACCCTAAGCTAACCCACCCTGCTATCTTTGAGATCGTGTTGTGTAGATATTATGACCACGACCACCACCTTTTCCTGAATGTCCGGATGTATTCCAATTCCTTTACTGGTAAGAAGTTTTTGTCCCTACTTCTGCATGTGGAGTCATCACAGAACCCCTCTCACTAGTCACTGGTGAAATTCCCTACAAAAAACCTAAAGATGATCCATCTTTCTGCAATTTCGGTACTCCACTGGGTCACAGGGACACTGAGGTCTATTGTGCCCCTCTTTACCACACTGGTAGCACATTATCTGGCCACCTGAAGAATTATTCTGGCCAGTACTGACACTATGAGAGAAATCCATTTGCCTATTCCTCTTGCTGGTAGAAATAGTACCAGATATCAGTGCAGAACTGCCCTGGTCCACGCCACTAGATTCCCGTAGGTTTCACTCGGTAATCAATGCCTGGTTCAAAATAGAATGCACTTTAGGCAACCTGAAAAAATTCACCAGCGCTTGGATGTCATATCAAAGACCATCCTCAAATCATCTAGCCCTCAACGTCTCATCGTCCACCAGAACAAGTGTAAAATGTTGTAGCTCGGTGAAGCGGGCAGAATAGTCCATCACTAACATGGATCCTTGCTGCAGATTCATGACCTCTCGAGCTCAATCTACCCTTAGCGTCTCTGTAAAGGAAAATTCATAGAAGAATGCCTGAAAATATTCTCACGCCATGTCACAATGATGCTCAGTCTGGGTGGTAACATCCTATCATCTCTTGGCGGAATCACGCAGCATGTAAGTAGTAAGATTGACCCTCCTCCCAGGAGGTGTCTCTAGATGCTCGAATACCGTATTCATAGAATTTAACCTTGACTCTGTAGCCTGTGGTCCACCATCCCTTGAAAACATAGGCGGATGCTGCTGCTGGAATATACGTGTCAACTCTTCCATAAATGTGGCAACCTGTGGTGATCTTTATAATGTTTTCATGAACAGCATGAATCCTTCATGGAACTGTGCATCCATGCCTGCGTCTGGTATAACGGTTGGCGCCGCATCTAGAAATTCTGGAGGATCTATTGGTAGCCCCTGACCTACCATCTCTGGAGTATAATCGTCATCACTCTCTTGGGGAACAACGCATGGTCGTCTCGGTGGCATGACTCTACAAGGTCAAACACTCACCTTAGTTTAATTTACTATTGAGTTTTCTTTTGTCCAGTTAATAGTGTCAATAAAAAAGGGGAATGATCTACAAGAACTGAAAAAAAGAGACTACACAGTGTGTATAAGATCTACATGATGTATACACTTAATCCCTCATATGGTCATGTTCTGATGTCATCCTGGGTGTGTCTCAACCCTAGGTACACAACATGTTATACACACACAAGGCATGTACACCACCATGTTTCCCTAGCGACATGTCCAAGTCCACACGGTCTCTCACCAGTCAAGACTATAGGGCGTGTCCCACAAGTACACGGCATGTCCTCAGTAAAATATGGAAGACCCATGTTCCCTCCCACATGGTGGGTTACACTGCCTTATACGACACGGTGTGCACATATGAGTACACGGCGTGTACCTAGAAATTTTTCATGTCTTCCTGAATAGAAGAGTACATGGCGTGTGTTTATAGAACCACACACTGTGTTTTCTGGGTTTTCAGACAGTAAACCTCAGAAACTACTCTGGAGCCCCTTTTCCTTAATTTCAAGCATCGGTATGAAAAATTCCGATCCGTGGGGTCCATACTCCCCGAGAACCAAAGTTTAGCACTAGAACTTTCTCATTATACTACAAAACGCAACAAAAGGCTGGATCATGATCCGCCAAATTCCAGTCCAAGAGAGCCCATACTTCTTAGGAACCAAAGTTTAGCATCCGTAAACCCAACTGTAACATATACCAATACCCTATCAACAGTAGGCGTATCTATCAAGGTACCTATCACAATAGCATGCATTTTCAAGCTCAACAACTATCACAAAAACATACAAATTCTAATACACCTACATGGCATAGAAACTATGCATGACATGTGATTATAACATGTGCCTAAATGATTCATGAGATGGAATACTCTCACCTCATCGGGTTGCAACTAAATAGAACCCAAGTATAAAATATAAATAGCACACCACAAGCATGTCACCCAACGGTGAAATCTAGTCAATTGTAATAATTATAAGAGAAAATAACAATTTAATTTGAGGCAATCCAACTTTTACCTGTACACGGGGTAGCTACTCCTGGGCATAGTTTATTACTGAATCCCTTAACAATCTATCTCTTTCCATTGCCGCCGAATAATAAAATAAACCAGAGAAAAGAAATCCCCTCTGATACCACTTTGTAACGTCCCGGATCCAGGTGCCCCACAACGAGGCCCTGAACCTGGTTGGTCACATGACCTTAAGCGCATTTCCCCAAATTCCAGAGGTTTCCGACTAGTAGTGAGGTCCTATGACTAATAGTGGGAAAACTATGCCCTCATTTTTCAAAGTGTAGTGCATAAAAAAACATATAAACATACAAAAGTGGAAGAAGAAAACAATATAGACCTGAAATGGACAATAGAACTGAAGTAAAAGATAACCAATAGTCACATATATGATGATGCAACATGTCTCTAATTCTAAGAAAGCATCCAAAACAAGATACACTGCAATATGATACAATACAGCACAAGGTACAAAGTACAGCAAAGAAAAACTAAAGCAGTGAAATAGGAATGCAGCAGCATCACAAGCCTAAGCTCAGTCTCATTCTCTTCTACTCCTCTACAACAATCATGTACCTGTGTAGGGACTCTTCCCCTTATCGACACCTACAGCAATATAATCTATTTGGGCCCAATAAATGACCCAAACAAGGTGTGAGAAATAAATCCTAGTAGGCAACAACCAAAGGCTTGTGCCCAACTGTCAGTGAAAATGCACAACAGTAGTGTGTAATAATGAAATGGAGTAAACTAGGAAGTAATAAAAAGTAACCATCCCAACCAGTTACATTACCATTTTAATAATCATTTAACAATTCAATATAATTAAATTATGAGTTTTTTGAGACTTGGCCTCGATCGAAAATCTCCTATACCAGTGCCACATCAGAAACCACAACAAGATATCTAACAAGTAAAAGATAATAATAATACCAAGCCCGTGCTTTAGCTTGGCAAGTACAACATAAAAATCACCACAGTGAACATTCAAAGTAAACATTGTCCTCACACATGTAAGTCCTTACCCTCAGGCAAACAGAAACAAAACCCTCAGGTGACTTCCCTCAAGTATAATGAATATTTCCCTTAGGCATATGAGATATTTCCCTCAAGCATGGAAGCTACTGCCCATAGGCATAAGAAACGTTGCCCTCGGGCTAAACAATACATTACCCTAAGGCTAAACAAAACATTTCCCTCTGGCATTCCACAGGAAAATCAAGTAACTGGGCTGAGCCCAATGCATAAGAAAGAAATTTATATATGTTTCCTCTCAAGAAACTCAAAACATGCTATAATCATGGCATACCCACAGGTATCCTGGCCAGATAGCTAAACAAAGGAAATGTACCCTTAGGGTGGCCCTAGATCAAAGCAACGATCTCAAACAGTATTTTATACTTATTTATTAGATTACCTATTCAACTGTAGGTATCTCAACAGTCAAGTATCAACCATACAACACCCTGAACATGCGAGCATGGCACAATGTCACAAAAAATCAACTCAACAGTTGGAATTGAATACAAGACCACCTACCTCGATCTCCTATTATTGATATACATGAAAGGAACTTCCCAAAACAACCAATAACGATGTAGATCTGAGATAAATGATTACCCATTAAAACCTAAATAACTTTCCTTAGGGAAATACTTTTAAGGAAAGATTCAAGAAGAGGGAAAACCTTACCCGCGTGGTTCAAACGAGACTGACAGCGGAAGAATCTGCGTCCCGATGAGTGATTGGGAGCTCCACCAAGTCTCGACCTCCTCTGTCACTGCCCCTCGTGAGTCTTCTGCCTCCTCTATCGAATGAGGAGGCTACTGCCTATTTTTAATGAAAAAACATGACTACACGACGTGTACTCTCAAGTACATGGTGTGTACTATCCTTTTCAATTGTTACTCTGGAAACTACTTTCCACTGCCTCACTATTCATTTGCCGACTGATTACACAGCATGTATTACTAAGTACATGGTTTGTAGCTAGTTTTTACACCCTTAATCACCGGAAAGCCTACACACCCTATATTCTCATCCCACACATCCAAAGTACACGACGTGTGTACAAAATTACACGGTGTGTACCCATAAATTTGGTATTTTTCCCACATTTCCCTTGTTTTCTCAAAAACACTTAAGGAAAAGGAAAATAAGAAACTCATACCTCAAGAATAAGAACTGGGTTCTTACATGTCTATTAAAAAAGAAGACCCATTCTTACTTTTTCCCCAATCATCTAAGTTATAACATAGATTCAGGGGGAGATGATGTACTCTATCAATGGGTTCCTTGTGACCATTGTAGGATAAGGATTGATGGAATAAAGAATTTCTAGTGTTTTCTATGAAAGAAACCCCATAAACCTTCAGATTGGGTTTAAACTACTACAACTTCCAAACTAGGGGTAG
Organism: Viscum album; assembly: GCA_963277665.1. Lineage (NCBI taxonomy): Eukaryota > Viridiplantae > Streptophyta > Magnoliopsida > Santalales > Viscaceae > Viscum > Viscum album. Next base: position 363,351,303 of record OY728162.1, on the reverse strand, counting down.
TAAAAACCTAGCACCTACTTGGGGGGTCAAACTAAGAATTATCTATCCTTTTTTCTTCCTATTTATTTTTATTGATTTTTATTATTCTTTGTTTCATTTCATGATTTCTAGGTCTAGTGTTAGTTTCTAGGATATTAACCCATTATTTCCACTATAAAATAAATTCAGGTTGTATCTTTCATTCTCTTTAGTTTTACCGCCCTAATATTTATTTTCTGTTGAGAAGAAATGAGGGGTAGTAAATTCTAAGTATGGGAGGAGTATCAACCTTCTTAGTTATTGTGTGTGTTTTTTCTTTTTGTTTTTAATATTTTTAGGATTATTAATCTTCAATGAATATTCTTATCATTTTTCACACTTCAATTTATTTTGAGAAAATTTAAATGATTGTTGATGTGAAATTTTTTCCCTTGAATAAGATTTTCATGAATTTTTATGATTTTGAACAATTTTTGAAATTCATGCCCATGAAGTACTAATCAAAATATTTTTCCAGACCTGTGAGGTATTAATAAACAGTTTGACATATTCCTTTTAATACTCATACTTTTTTGAGAGAAACTTGTATTTTGTGTGAGAATCAGAATTTGTGATTTTTCTCTTTCAAATATTTAGATATCATGGAATGTTTTTGATATGATTGAGGAACTTATTTAGATGAAAAAATTATTTTGAACCAACCTTACATCTATCCTTCATTAGAACTTATATTCCATGAATTTCCTTATAGGTTTAAGCCACATTATAAGCCAATTTTTCATTAACTACAACACTCTTCGTATTTTTGTATGAATATTTTGAGTTTGAGAACGGGGGAAGGGCCTTCTGTGGGTGTTCTTTTGAATGTGTTTTATTTTTAGGGGGTTTGAGGTGTGTGTCATTATTTTTTACATAGTATAAATTTAATTCATAATGATTCATCATTTTTTTGTTCTTTATTTGTTTCATCTATTTCCCCTCCAAAAAAATTGAAGAAAAAGAAAACAAATATAAAAAGAAAAAAAGTGGAGATGGGATTGAATTTCTAATTATAATTTATTTTATCACTAATTTACCTTTAAATAATAAATGTAATTAATTTTCATTCATTCATTGTATTCAATCCCCAACTCATCCTCTATGAAAAAAATCAATAAAATAAAATAAAGTTATGTCTTTCTGGAGATTTAAAAAAAATAAATAATTAAGGGGAGAACATGGACGATATAATTAATTTTAATAATTTCTTGTCTAATGTATCATGTAATAAAAAAGGGGGGTTTTGTTTTATTTCACATTTTTAATGGCATTCGAGTGTGTTTTATCCTGCATTTTCACTTGATTATTCATGAATTGTACTTAAGAGTCAAACCTCCCCTTTTCAGCCTTAAAGATTTTTAATCATTTTCCCACCAACCCTAAGACAAAAAAATCACCCTATAAAAGACCTCATGATTGAAAATATTTTCATGTCTCTCTCTATAGAGAGATTATAATTATCACAATCCTATGGTGATACATATATTTTCCAAGTATGAGCATAACTCAATATTTAATTTCTCTTGAGTGAATATTGACATAAAATTAAATGTTATATAGGTTGGGATTGGGCCATGGATGGATTTATGAGGTTGAACAAAGTTAAATTTTAGTAATTAAAATTATAGGGAATTTTTATTAATAAAATAAACATGACATATATATTTTTTGGAAAATATCATAAATGATTTCTCATTTTTTGATTGTTGTGTGGATTTTAATTTTAATATGTGATGATTACTCGGAAGTATAATTCTTAAGTGTGGGGGAGTGATTAAAATAACATTTTAATATATATTCTTATGTAATTAAAATTTTTAAATCCCACCATAGTGTTATTTTATGGTCAATTATTTCATTTTTATATTTTATTGGTATTTTGAGGTTAATTGAAAAAATGATCTAATTTTAGAATTTAACTGTTTTAATTTTATTCTTTATTTTGGACCTAAATATTATTAAATAGATTAAAATTGATAAATTATTTTTTTAGGATTCCTTACATCCTAGGATTCATTTCATCCCACTGGAGGAAAAATCAACGTATCTTTTTGAAGCCTAAAACTAGCTCATAATTTGGGCCTTGAAAATCGTTCATGGTATTAAACCATATTATGTACCATCCAATCAATATATTTATATGTTCCATAGGTAGGAACCTATTTTTATTCACTGGATTCTTCAATATCATAGTTGCTTGTGGTATACATGTATTCCACCAATTTTGGGACATCTCTCAACTCAACTAGGCCATGATATACCTAATACTGAATCCAATATGTTTAGATGAATAACTCTTTGATTTTGTGTCCAAGGACCCTATGGAATGAGTGGTATTTGATATATTTTTCAACCCATTCACTTGGGGTCTCTTGGATTCTGAAAACTTCTCGATGTTCTTGTATATGGAACAGATGAAGTACCCTAGAGCCTACACAACCTGGAAGGAGTAAATCATGTTCCTTCATTCTGTGAAGGGAATCCTAGGTGCATATCCCTAATGGGTGGATGTGGTATAATTCTCATGGGGAGGCTGCATATGGATAGGATTTTCCTATGGAGGTTCATGGAGGTGGACCAAATATAGGACTTGAGTCTACACAGTTATGGATATCTATTCTTTCACATGATTTCTCACAGGAGTAGAAATAGGTAACGAGAGAGACTGTTATTTGGTGTTCTACAAGGTTTTTTCCAGCAACTAAACTATTTTAGTGAACTCTTGAAATATTCCTAAATATCTCAAGGAGATGAGGGTAGGTACCAGATCATCCTAGATGTTATCCACACACATCTTCAATAGTTTTTTTAATAAAGATTCACGTCAAGGGAGTAATTAATCCCATTTCATTAGGAAATAAAGTCATCAACTCACTCATTATCTCTTTTCTTGCATTTGGGGAGGTTGATTATGTTGGTCCTATGAATGGTGGAGCTAAAATATAGAGAAAATGATTGTGGATATCTTCCCAACTAGGAATAGATCTAGGGGACAATTAATTATACCAAATGAAAGAAAGTCCTTATAATGTATAGATGGATCATTATAGCTTGAAATCATCCTATTGCTCTAGATTTCACAAAATTGGGTTATATAAAGAGGTGAAGTGGTCTAGATACTTCAGTGGATCACTGTTTCCATTGAATACTGAAAATATCATATAATAGAATTTTAGGGGTGGACATACATGGTCTTACAATGACAAATATGGCTTCCCTTTGGGTGGGATTAAATATTGTTACGTTTTTAGAGCCTTAAGATGGGCAATAAGAGCTTCAATCACATCATCAAGGACAGGGTTTGTTGTTACCAATGTTATGAATAGCCTTTTTATCTCAAGAGGTGAATAAATCATGGTATATTGGTGTGAATTGATGATACTATTGTATGGTTGGAGGATCATACCTTGATCACTTATTGAAGACATTTGCCTCTACCTTGGTTGGGTATACGAGACCACCCACCTCAACCATGGGCATCTGGACAAGATGGACTGGCTACTCAACTGTAGGATGGGTAGGATCCCCACATACATTTCCCCACTCTGTACATTCCTCTGCAAGTACTTTTCTAGTGATCCTCTTGTAACCCTCAAGAACTTGAAGCAAAGTAGCTAATATAGCATCTGACATGGTTTATGTCATAGCCTAATATGGGTTGAAGGTCTTATAAATTCCCTTTCCCTTGTTGAGATGTTGATGATCAAGTGGTAGTACCTCAGTAGGGGGACTTATGAGGCTCAATGTAAGTCTTTTCTAATAGGTATGAGCACCTATCTAAAGGTTTTTCTGATATTTTTTATCTCCCAAGGGTTGATTCTCTCCATAATATCCCATGTCAATATCCTTGTCTCTCTGATCATCCAAGTGGTTGGTCATGACAAAATTTATGGTGATGGTGGTTAGAGAGGAACCTTCACTATCAATGGGACGATTATCCTGATGGTCTTATTGTCATCATGAAAGGGGGTTGAAGTGGAGGGTAGAGTTCAACCCCAACCCCTAAACTGCACATTGGTAGATGCTTCATACATGACCCACTGAATCACGATGAGGCTCATAACATAGATTCACTAGAAGATTTTGTGGTACCCATATGATTTAGGGCACTAATCCACTGTAAGTGTTGTAATATTTACCTTCTGAGACTACTGATGGATAGCCTCAAGATGTTTAGGGATTTCATTCTAATTCAACTAGTGATATCAGAGGGGTTTTAATGTTTCCTATATATTTTGGTGAAGGAATATAATATGGTCCTCAGTGAGGAACTTCAGGATGGTGAAGCATAGAGTTCCTAGTGTCTAAAACACAACTAATAGTTGGTCGATGTCCAGGATCTACCACAATATTTTCTCCTCCTTCTCATTTTCTTGAGGGTGATCTTGTTCTTGAAAACATTAAGATCAAATTAGTGATGAATGGGAAGATATAGGTGGAAGTGATGTAAACCTTATCTGTTTATGATTTTCTAATAGAGGATGCGTCAAATGATCTAACCAACCCTGGAATGATGGAGTGTAGTATGGTGGTGGCGCCAGATTCATAAACATGTCCATATAGGATGGGGTATTTGTAGCCTCTTTTTGGTTATGAAGGACAACTTGAACCTATGGTTTGTAAAATCACTCACCTTTTTTGAGGGTTCTAATCTAGACCCAGACATCTCCCTTGCTTTCATGGTGTAGGAGGATAGGATGGAGACTGATGGAGGCAGATACATCTACTCGGAGAGTACCTATAAATAATCTAGAACATATTCCACATGCAAGTACTTATGGAAGGATATTGGGACCTTGTGGATCTTAGATTTATGGATAACTAGTATAAGATAATGGGAACCTTCCCCTATCACTGGTGATAGATGGGAATGCATCTTCGTTGAGTTGTCCATTGTTTCATACTCGATAGGTCGATAATGATGAGAATGTTTCATGGTTATTATATCTGATAGAACTAGAGTTTACCAAGTGAGAGATTTTTAATTTCATGAGGATTTATTCCCCATGCATTATGGATAGAACTATGGGATAGTCCCTCAAGATAGTTTTTTGTTATTCTACGTCAAGATAGATCTTTGGGGTAGGGGAATTCATTGTCATATGGAGGATATACGTGCCTAATGATGTCATTATTAGGAGGAATAATGTAGTGAAATTCCTCATCATGGGATGGACCATGGTAGTTTTCAATGGTTCCCATGATGATTGAACCCAACATACCTAGTAGGAAACTGGGGTCTCGATCCCAATCAGGAAAATACAGGCTCCCTCACAATGGTTGTAAGGGTAGGAGGTGCATCAATGGTATAAGGGTCCACTAGTGGTATCCTAGGGGACTTCTTTTGGGCATGGTTGAAATTTTTCCCTTCGAACTAGAACCTATAATTTTGTAATGGTGTTGGAGGAGAAAATAAGTGATCAGAAAATTCATCATCCTATAAGGCCACCTTATATTTTCAGCAATTATGAGTAGTGGGAACCCTCTTAAGTGTCCTCCAGGTGGAAGTCACAGAAGGTGCAGCCCGTACATCCCCTACCTCCTCATAGTAGGGGGGGAGCAATCAGATTGTTCTAGGGATAGATTTATGAAATGGATTATGGTGGTAATTGAGGGTAATTCCCCCCATGTTGTCCATAAATATGGGAATTTTGGTGTGTCACCACAACTTCCAGGTCCTAACGATCCATTTCCCTAGTCGATATGACTCCTTGTTTATAGAAACAAAAATTTAATTGATCAACCTCTACTGAATGACCTCTAAGTGGGATATGGGGAAATGGTGGTATCCATGGGAGTGATGTCTTTATAGTAGGAGTGTGGTTGTATGGGATTGTCACACTATTAGTTCTCCTTCCCCCATGCCTATTGGTGGTGGGTTGTCATGAATTTCCTATAGTTTTATTCCTATATAATAAAAGGGGTCCATTATCAATACATTTCTACTAAAGGTGATACCCAATGTTCCCAATGTTATTCATCCTCTCCGGGGTGGATAAGGGATTCATGCCAACAACTCTTAGAACTAGTGATACCCAATACTCATCATCATCCCACTATTGAAAGAGAAGAGTTTCACATCAGTTTTACCATTTTTATTTAGTGAATAAAAATTCTAGAAATGTTTAGATATGATGATATCCAAAATTGGTTATGTCCAATGTTACTCATCTTCCTACTATTTAACTAGAAGAGATCCACATCGAGTTCACCATTTTTTTCATTAGTTTTGTTGGGGAACACATCAAGACATGCTTTTCCTCTAATAGAGAGTGTCTGCATCCTTAGACCAACCACAGGACCTCAAGGGTTTGGGCTCTATATCCCTACTTTCCAAAGGTGGGTGACCTCTACCACCACGGTCGATGGTGTTGACTCCTTAATCAGAATGGGAGATGGTATGTCAGCTCATCCTTCCATGTATTCCTCCTTGGAGTTTGATTCCTAATCTAGGTCACCCTCATAGAATTGATACATATTCATGAATCTCATTCCCAGTTCCATCTTGAAGTGGAAAACAATTAATTGCACTACTTGATTTCTAGACACGGAAGCTACTTGTGGTAGGAGAAAATGATGATGTTGGGAATGTCTAGCATCTGTGGATGTTGGGTGTCTTGTACATGTTGGGTATCTATAAAATTATTCCTTATTCACAGTTAAGGGTATATAATATATAAGTAATCTTAGTTGTAGAACCCTAGGCTTCCCACACTCATTACAGGGTGAATTACATAAGATGTGTAAGGAATCCAAGGCCTGTTACCTCAGGCATCCTACACTTATAAGATAGGGGGAACCACATTAATTATGTGTTTTTTTAGACATATAACATTATTCTCATTAGTAAATATATTCTCATAACATAAGTCTTCCTAGTATTTTCGCCTAATGCATCCCATACTTGTCACATGAGGTGGGGGTTCTGATGCCTCAGGAGGGGTCACAGGTTTAAATTCTTCTGGGTAAATGGTTATAGGTTTAAATTATATTGAGTAATTAATAACAAGCTTAAAGTATTATGGGTACATGTTCATAGGTTTAAATTATTTTTCAGACATGTCCCATATATGCTCACCACATACTGAGATGAATATTGAATGGGGGCACATGGTGCCACAAAAGTCCGTTGGGGACCTCAAAGTTGGATAGATAAAGGATGAGTGTATTCCGGGGGGGAGAAATCTCACTTTGGTCTCGTCATATCCCAAGGTAGATATAGACATAATGACACTGGGATATAATGACTGAACCTTAGAGAGGCATCCTATGTACCTAATTAAGAGATAGGAATCAAAACCCATGTAGTTCAAGTGAATAGTTTATGTTCATGTGGCAGGACTAATCTATGCAGTCCAACATTGTGTGGTAAGGATTTTTATGTTGAGAAAGGATTGACAACAAGAGATATCATGCCTACTGCATGAGGTATCCTATATTCATCACATAGGTTAAGGCTGTAGTTTAATATCATGTGTTGAGGATGTGAGTGTAATGACCCATAAGTTTATCAATGAAATTTCTATTCTTATAATTATATTATAAGTATAAAACACATACATCATATAGAGAACCTAAAAAACATTATTTTTAAAAATTAATAATTAAACAAGTGGTATTTATAGAAATTAAGGAACCTATACCAATGGAATAGTAACTTGACCGTTTGAATAGTAATGGGACCATTAAGAATAGTAACTCGACCAATACAGTAGTAACCTCACTTGTGAAAGTATAAATAAAATCTAGGAATATTATATATGAAAATATGATATATTTATATCTTTTCATAGGTAAATAAATGTATTTAAAATCATAAATTATGTGTTGGTATTTTTGTGAAACGTAAATGTTTATTTATAATTTTATAATTAATATAGTAATTTCAAATAAAATTTAATTTCATAAAATAGATTCATAAATTAAAATTTTATAGTCTTATGATTATAATATAATTTTTTGAGACCTTAATTAATTTTTAAAAGTGTCATAAAATGAGTTATAATTTTAAAATCGATATTTTTCAAATAAATGATGATTTTAATTAAAAATTAAATTTATAATATTTATAAAATTATTTTAATAAAATGGAGTCCTTTTTTAATATCTGAACTTAAAAAATTAGGGTGAATTTTTGGTATTTTTCTAAAATAGTTGAATTTTTAATGAATAGTAAAATATGATAATTTACAGTATTTAACTTTATAAGTAAATTAATGTATTTTTGAGTCATAGTTGTGTAATGGATGATGTAGGTGTAAATTATATTGAACTCAAATTATATATTTATTTGAATTAGTTACAACAATCAACACTATTGATAGTCTTGATCCAAAATAATAAACTAATAAATAAAATAATCAAAAACACCCCTCTCCCCCCATTATAAATACCACTAGTCTCCACCTCTTATCCTCACACCTTGTTAGATTTTAAGTCTTAAAATATTCTAACAAATTACTCTAACAAGCCTCTTTCTCATGTTATGGTCTTGTTGGTGTCACCCGAATACCATTTCCATGTTCCTTAAGAAGGTTCTCAAGGAGACGACACTTAAAAGGTAAAACCCTCCCTCTTTCTCTTTTAATTTCTTTTCTTCTATTATCCTTCCCTCAAATACCCTATAAAAGTGACATGATAACTCAAGTATCATAAATATACATTAATTTTATTATGTTAATGGTATATCCATCATCAAATCTATTTTCTTCTCTTTTTTTATATTAAAAATGAAAACATAGTCCATGATGTGTCGATTAACCACCTTCATGGATATTGTTTTTCATTTTCTATTACTGCCTTTATAGATAGTTGTAAAAGCATTATAATGGATAAAAATATTTTAAAATGTATATTAAACCTTTTTTAAGTTCTATATCTAATATATATATATATATTATTTAAAAATAAAACAAAACTAGTTTATGATAACAGAAAATTCACCAAAATAAACTAACATTCATCAATAACATTTTATCTAACAAATCATTATAATATCTAAAAAATGATATATGGGACCATTTAAAATTATGTAGGTGAATAAATATCATATAATTCCACTTCTGAAGTTTTTATTACATTTTAAAAGAACTCACATAATTAAACTAAATGGAACCAATCATAAAATCATGAAATGAATACTCTTTAAATGACGAAATTGAATCTTATAACTCATAAAAAAGTCCATAAATGAACATAAAAAAATTATAATAAATAAAATATATATTTAAAAGGTTATTAATTAAGTTATTTATGAATATAATTTTATTATTCTATATATTAAGTACAAGTTCATAACACTTTATAACATAATGTAACACCCCAATATTTCATAGTACCTTATTTCTTCAAAGTAATTCAATAACTTGCACTACACACAACACCGAGTTCAAGCGCACCACGACTTACCAAACTAGCCATTCAAAAGAGGTTATGAATAGTATTAACTAAATTGTGAACTATATACAGTTCTTATAATTTTATAATCCATATTTTGAGATTGTTAGACATAATGAAATAAACAAATTCATTTTTTTCAGATAAAAGAAGTCTTTTTTTTTAAATGAAATTTTACCGCCTTTTAATGGAACACCCTTTTTAAATACAATATTTGAAAATTTTATATATTTAATTTGAAAAAATAAACTTCTTATTTAGAATTAGGGCATAAGAATTTATTTTCAATAAATTTTTTGTGTTTTTCTGAATACTTTCATATTTGGGTGAATAGTGAAAAATACTATATTTTAAATGAAAACAACATTTTTAATCCAAAAAATTTGTAGTGTTAAATTATAAATTTTAATGGTTTGAAAGTATAAATAGATTATATTTTTACCATTTAATCCAATTTTATTCATTGGAAATAATTTCACTTTGAAATTGAACATAAATAAGTATCAATCTTTTGTTAGTTATTATTTCTTAAAAAGACGATTTTTCGTTTTGACAATGGGAATTAATTTTAAATTAATAAATGAAACTTCTATGTTTTGAATTTGGTAAAATAGACTTGATTTTTTAATTCAAAATATCAAAATTATCTTAGGGTGAAATTTTGGTATTTTTTTGAAAACATTCAATTTTGATGAATAGTGAAAAACATTGAGTTATAGTTTAAAAAAAATATTTAAATAATTAATTATTTTATTTAAATTAAATTTAGGTAAAAATAGATACATAATACCTATATATGTTAAATGTAATTCATTGGAGTCATTGTTTAATAACATTAGATATATAAAATTTTATTAAACTTTTCACCGTCTTTTACCCACCTCCTAGGAGCATTTGAAAATTTACATAAAACTTAATTTTACCACTTATGTGAGTTTAATTTCAAAACTCCAAGAGACACCGTTGATATCAGTAAGTAAAATTTGGTTTAATAAGATGAAAATAATTTTTGGTGAATAATAACTTTTTACTTTTATTTACCACTGTTAAAAGTAAATAGGGTAATTAAGGGTAAAAATGATACTATTATTACCCTAACACATGTTATAATTCTAATTGATAAATATAATTCGGCCAAACCAACCTTATAAATAAAATATGAACCTATTTGGTCCACTTGGATTAGAGTAGGACATTTATTATTATTTAATTCAAAGAAGAGCTAAAAAGTGTTAAAATCAAAGTTTAATAACTAAAACATTTTTAATATAGAGGTACACATAAGATAAATTTGACTATAAATATTAATTATAAATATAAAAATATTTCATACATAATGGTATTTTATTTATATTTTTTACACATTAAATTAGTTAATTTATTTATGACACAATGATGATGCTGTAATTATCTAATTAATGAAATATTATAATAATTGATATTATAAATATAAAAATAAACGTAATTTGAGACTTTATATAAATTTCACTAATTTTATAAGATACTATGACATGTTAGGGTGGATTGGATGAATTTGTTTTGAAGTAATAATGCTGTTATGAATTTAAGAAAAAAAATACCAAATAGTGTCAAAATGACATAAAAGAGTTTTTAAAACAAATATTATATTATTAATTGATATTCTATTCCTAAAAATATAATGTTCGATAAAAAGACTAATATAATGATAGGTGTTTCATTAATGAAGCATTTGGGGTTATCTTGTAAATATATAGTAAGTTTATTAACCATATAATATAAAAATACAAAGAGACATGGTAAATGTTAAACTACTTAACTAAGAGTTAAATCTAAAAGATAAAGTTAATATAGTGACCCAATCCTATCTAAAACCTATTGGTTGAGTGGTTTTCAACCCCTCCCCACCTTAGACTTTAAATAATTTATTTTGGAGCCATTATAAACTGAAAATGATTTTATTATATAATAATATTTCTAGATTTTCCTAAGGTGCCCCTCACCCCTCTTATAAAAGGGAACTCCACCTTCTTTCTAATTCACACCTTAAAAGACATTTGGATCAGACAGACCCTGCCCAAATAAACTCTAAATTGTCCTAAATTAATCCTATAGGCCTTCCATTATTCATAAATCCAAGCTAAGGATACCTTTTGATCAAATCAATAGGAAGAACCCGAAGAAGAGGTAAATATTTCATCACCTCTTTCAAGTTCTTTTCTTCTTCCACTTTCTCTTTCTTTGTTGTTTACATTCTAAAATAATAACTCAATTGTCTTATATATACTTTTATGTTATTATAAATATGGTACAACCATATTCATTATTCTATCCATCCTTTGAATGACATGTCACCATACATGCGTACGTACGGCTTACCGTCTCCATGTCGTGGTGTAATTGTTATTAAATAGATTATTAATTGGATGGGTATAATAATTATGTGTAATTGATGTGAATAATAAATATAACATAATAATGATTCTTTATATATGGCATACCATCCAATTATATATTATTTTAATATCAAACAAATGATATTGTTGCTCGTGCGTACGTACGGATTAATGTCTCCACGAACGCGATGAGATTCATTCTCCATCCTATGCATTCAAAACTAATATTCATTAGATGATTAAAAATAATATTTAAAGACTTAATTTAATTCTCAATATGAATAAGATAAATCCCATCCATAAAAAAATATGACTCAAATAACAAAGAATATAAAGGAAAACGAATCTGTTAACACCCGAAACAACGATAAAACTAAGATATTATTAACAAAAAAATGTTAAAAGATCATATATGATATCATATTAACTTATTTTATTCTTGTATAATTTAATAACAATTATTTCACCATTATACAGGAGGTTAACCTACCCTCGACCAAGGAAAAGTACAATGTAAGGGTTAATTTCACAATCTCTTCATTATCCGAGGATGTTTTTATATAAGCATCTACTGGGACCTCTTTATCATCCACATCCATGCTTCTAAAAAATGTGTTTCAAAAAATTATTACTATTTTATAGACTATGGTTTAAAGTCATTTATACCCTTTTTTTACTTTTTATAAGATTTTTATAAATTAATCTTTCTGTTGTTTTCCAAATATGGTCCTTTATAACCTTTTCGACAAAATTAAGGTAATAATGTATTTTTTTAACTTATATGGAAGTTGCGGCTATTTTATGCTATTATAACATCGTCTAAGCTTCCCTTATAATCTTATAATCATATTTTTAAAATAAAGTTTTTCTTTATAAATTATTTGACACTTAAATTATTTCAAAATAGAAATAGATATTTCTCAAAAAAAGGTTTTGATTTCATTTATGTTAACATCCTTTGATGGATTTTAAGCTTATTTGAAGTTGATTTATTAAGATACAAAACTTCAATATTATATTGAAGGTTTTTTGATATTTTTGACTATGGATGTGTTATTTTTATACCATTCATGGTTCATGGATAAATTATTGACATTTAGTATGCTAGTTTTAATATGAATGTTTATGTTATGTTTAAAACTTTTCATATGAGGAATGCATTGGACTTAGTATGTGATGGGTGGAGCCCACTATAGCTCCTAAATGCATCGGTAGGTCTCATGAGACAAACTAGTGTCTTAGAATAAGGCCTTGAAAAAATCTTATTTGTAGTCTTGGCACAAGGCCTTGACTATGTGTTTATGAAAGTCTGACATTATGCATTCCATCATTATGAAAGTGGCTATTGATAATTCATGTGATTATTCGACTAATAGAATATCCATGTGAGTAAGTAAATGGAATTATTTGATTTTATCTTTGCCATATTATGCTGAAGTTCAAATTTAAAAAGATTTTGTTTTAGTCTTATACATTTACTTAAATGTTTATGATTATTTATGAATGTTTCTACTATATTATTATCCTTACTGAGCATCTGAGCTCACCCCACTCTATGTTTTATTTTTCCCAAGATGCGCAGAAGTATATTTTAATGAACTGTAGGGATAGCCTATGGGATATCAGTTTTGTCTATGGAAACAATGTTGTTGTAGTTTTCTATTTTATGATGTAATGTAAACCTTATGAATGTATCTAGTAATTCCAAGGATACTAAACTAATCGGTCTTTAATGACTTGATCTTTTGTGATCATGCTAATGATACGTAATAATGCACCGACTCTGGGTAAATGGGGTCGGGGCGTTACAGTTGGTATTAGAGAGAGGTTTAGTACAAACATTGGAAACTAGATTTAGGTAAACTCTGATTAGAGCACATTTCCCTAAGATAAAATTTGAGGATTAGTATATAAGAACTTCCTAGAATTTTGGTATTATAGAGATTTTGTGAGTTTTCCAATAAATAAATCCTTGTCTGGATACGATCAAGTAGAGGCTTCTTTGGTACAGATGTACCTAGGGGTAAAACCCAAAAACACTTATTTGAGATAGACTCGAATGGGAACTTGTGCACGACAACGGGCCTTATTGCACTCTTGGTTATGACACTCCTAGGGGATATGCTTAGGATAATTCTCATTTTATTTACAAACCACTATGAAGGGTTTATGAGTATATACTTCCTCAAAGAAAACATTTTTATGATTATAGATTATATCCATGAACTGTTCAATTTATGCTATGTATTTTACAAGATTGGATTTATGTATTGTGATTCATAAACTAATCTAGTTTATGCCATTGTTTAGAAATGGTGCCCAGTATAAGGAATGTGAACTCCAGCAATACGTATGATCCAAAGAGTAAGAAGGATCATATATTTCACTGTATTAATCCAAAATTTATAAGGGAAATAGTCTCCCATGTGTTCTCAACATATGAAGAAATAGTATCATGTGTTAATAAGATAAGTAAAAAATTCTCTGAGTCCTATGGCTTTTAAGTGAAGCAGTAGAAGAAAAGGATGGAAGAGAGAAAGATGGATAAATGGAAGAGGGAAAAGAAGGATTTTCCCATTTGGGATAATTGTGTAAAGAATCACCTTGGTAAATGCTTGAAGGGAATGAGAGTTTTTTATAAGTGTGGAGAAAAAGGACACCAAGTATGTGATTACAAGGGTAAGAAACAAGTTTCAAATGTACAATGCTTCATCTGCAAGAAGTTGGGACACTACATGAATCAATGTCCAAATCATCAGAGTATACCCCAAATGCTGCTATTGGATAATAATAAAGTTATTATACTACCAAATATGAAGAGGAATGATTATATTTCTTACATTGTTATTGAATTATTTTTTTCATTTGAGTATAGTATTAATGATGTACCTATTGTAAGAATTATAGTGTATATAATGATTATACTACAGTACTATTTCATTAAGGACTTGAGATTGTGTGGAACCAAGAAAAGTGACTCAATAGTAGGTTAAATTTTCAGAAAATATATGGTTGAGAGAAATATAAACCATAATATAGTTCTAATACTGAGGTGGTGATTTTGGAATAATACATGATTAATTTGGATAAATTACATTCGATATTCTTGACTACCTTGAAACTAATTAATGATTTTTATATTCCATCATTATTGGAGTTTACCAAATTTTTGGATAGAAGGATTATATCCAGTATTCTATAAGGAATAAGGGATCATGAATTTAATCAATAAGGTTTAATGGTAATTTAGAATGTTGGAGTGTTTTAAAAGACTACATGATGAAGGTGTTCACATGTTATTACATGGTAAAATGGATCTTCATTGTGTTTACCTTCCTTATGAATTTTGGACTTTGAGTTTGGACTAATGTATTTTTGATAATTCTAGTTTGAGATTATTTTTGTATTTCCATAAAAAGGACAACCTGGAGGTCGGGCGGCAACCCGTCGCATCTGGCAAGGCCACAAGACTTTAACCCGCAACCGAATGGCGACAAAGGTGTATCACCTACCACTGGCCCATGTAATGTCCTAGATTGAATAATGTAGTTATTTTAAAGGTCTAGTATATGAATTATAAATTCATTATTTTGGAACCCTATACGAATAGGATAAATATAATATTTTTTGAAGTTCAATTATCTTTTAGAGTGAAAGATGAGTTTGTGGTAGAAATTAGTTAAAGGAAGGAACTGTACTTGTCAAGTATATATATTTTTTTATTCTATTATTCTATGAAGAAATTAATTCTTAAACATTAGGTAAGGTATCTTAAAGATAAAAATGTGTTATCGTAATACCTTATGTTTTGTTGAACCGATGATATTTTAAATCATCATAGATTGATGGCTTTGAGGCCCTCAATTCTAAAATTGTTTGTGACTGATGACCTCAATCACTCCCTATAAACATTTATATTATTCCTCCAATTATGAGTCTCTAATTTCAACCAATTTTTTCCTAATTGAGATGATAATTTCATGGTGACTTTTTTATTCCCTTTTTCTTCTTATTAAGACTAAATTTTGTTAACCCAATTTCCGATGTGGGTTTTCGCACAAAGGTATTTTCTATTTTCAACCTTTTATTTTAGAAGAACAATTTCGAATTGCGAGAATACAATTTATTGAAGGAGGGAGGAATGTAACACCCCAAGAATTAATAGTACATTATTTCTTCAAAGCAATTCAATAACATGCACTACATGAAACACTGAGTTCAAGTGCACCACGACTTACCAAAATAGCCGTTCAAAAGAGGTTATGAATAGTATTAACTAAATTTTGAACTTTATATAGTCCTTATAATTTTAGAATCCATATTTTGAGTTTCTTAGACATAATTAAATAAACCAATTCATTTTTCTAGATAAAATAAGTATTTTTATTAAATGAAATTTTACTACCTTTTAATGGAGAACCCTTTTTAAATCCAATATTTTAAACTTGTATATATTAAATTTGAAAAAATAAACTTCTTTATTTAGAATCGGGTCATAATAATTTAGTTTCAATAATTTTTTTGTGTTTTTCTGAATACTTTCATATTTGGGTAAATAGTGAAAAATACTATATTTTAATTGAAAACGACTTTTTTAATCCAAATAATTTTTACTGTTAAATTATACTTTTTAATGGTTTGGAAGTATAAATAGATTGCATTTTTACCATTTAATCCAATTTTATTCATTGGAAATAATTTCAAATTGAAATTTAACATAAACAAGTATCAATATTTTGTTAGTTAATATTTCTTAAAAACATGCTTTTTGGTTTTGACAACGGGAATTAATTTTAAATTAATAAATTAAACTTATATGTTTTTAATTTGGTAAAATAGACTTAATTTTTTAATTCATAATATTAAAATTAGCTTAGGGTGAAATTTTGGTATTTTTCTGAAAACTTTCAATTTTTGATGAATAGTGAAAAACACTAAGTTATTTTTTAAAACTGAATTTTTATTTAAATAACTAATTATTTTATTTAAAGTAATTTTAGGTAAAAATAGATACAGAATACCTATATATGTTCAATTTAATTCATTGGAGTCATTTCTTAATAATATTAGATTTATAAAATTTTGTTAAACTTTTCACCGTCTTTTACCCACCTCCTAGAAGCATTTGCAAATTTACATAAAAATTAATTTTACCGCTTCTCTGAGTTAAATTTCAAAAATCCAAGAGACACGGTTGATATCATAAATTAAAATTTTGTTCAATAAGATGAAAATATTTTTTGGTGAATTGTAACTTTTTACTTTTATTTACCGCGGTTAAAAGTAAATAGGGTAATTAAGGGTAAAAATGATACTATTATTTCCCTAGCACATGTTCTAATTATAATGGATATGTATAATTCGACCAAAAACTACCTTAGGAATAAAATATGAACATCTTTGGTCCACTTGGATTATATTAGGACATTTATTATTATTTAATTCAAAGAAGAGTTAAAGGTGTTCAAATAAAAGTTTAATAACTAAAACATTTTTAATATAGGGTTACTCATAAGATAAATTTGACTATAAATATTCATTAGAAATATAAAAATATTTACTACATAATGGTATTTTATTTATATTTTTTAGACATTAAATAATTTAATTTATTTATGACACAATGATTATGTAGTAATTATCTAATTAAAGAAATATTAAAATAATTGATATTATAAATATAAAAATAAATGTAATTTGAGACTTTTTATGAATTCCACTAATTTTATAGGATAATATGACATGTTAGGGTGGGTTGGATGATTTTTTTTTAAGTAATAACGCTGTTATGAATTTAGGAAAAACAAAATACCAAATTGTGTCAAAATTGACATAAAAGAGTTTTTAAAACAAATATTATATTATTAATTTATATTTTATTCCTAAAAATATAAGGTTCGGCCAAAAGAATTATATAATGATAGGTTTATCATTAATGAACCACTTGGGGTTCTCTTGGAAGTATATAGTACGTTTATTAATCATATAATATAAAAATAAAAAGAGTCATGGTAAATGTCTACCTATTTAACTAAGCGTTAAATCTAAAAGATAAAGTTAATATAGTGACCCAAACCTGTATAAAACCTATTGGTTGAGTGTTTATAGACCCTTAACCACCTTATTCTTTAAATAATTCTTTTTTGAGAAATTATAAGCAGAAAATTATTTTATTATAAAATTATATTTCTAGCTTTTCCGAAGGTGCCCCACACCCCTCTTATAAAAGGGCACTCCCCCTTCTCTCTAATTCACACCTTCAAAGCCATTTGGCTCGGCCAAACCCTACCCAAATACCCTATAAACTATCCTACCTTAATCGTAGAGGCCTTACTTTAGTCATAAAAGCAATCTAAGTATCCATTTTGATCAAATCAAAAGGAAGAACCTGAAGAAGAGGTAAATATTTCATCACCTCTTTCAAGTTCCTTTCTTGTTCCACTTCCTCTTTATTTGTTGTTTCGATTATAAAATAATAAATCCAGTATATTATATATATTTTTATGTTATTATAAATATGGTACAACTATATTCATTATTCTATCCATCCTTTGAAAGACATGTCACCATATGTGCGTACGTACGGCTTACCGTCTCCACGTCGTGGTGTAATTGTTATTCAATACATTATTATTTGGATGGGTATAATAATGATGTGTAATTGATGTGAATAATAAATATAACATGATAATGATTCTGTATATATGATATACCATCCAATCATATATTAAATTAATATCAAAATAATGATATTGTCACTCGTGCGTACGTATGGATTACCGTCTCCACGAACGCGATAAGATTCATTCCCCATCGTATCCATTCAAAACTAATTTTTATTAGTTGATTAAAAATATTATTTATAGACTTAATTTAATTCTCAATATGAATTAGATACATCCCATCCATAAAAAAATATGACTCACATAATAAAGAATATAAAGGAAAATGAATCTGTTAACACCTGAAACAACGATAATACTAAGATATTATTAACAAAACAATGTTAAAAGATCATATATGATATCATATTAACGTATGTGATTATTTTATAATTGAATAAAAATTATTTCACCATTATACAAGAGGTTAACGAACCCTCTACTAAGGAAAATTACAAGGTAAGGGTTAATTTCACAATCTCTTTATTATCTGAGGTTGTTTTTACGTAAGCATCTATTGGGACCTCTTTATCATCCACATCCATGTTTCTTAAAAATGTATTTCAAAACATTCTTACTATTTTATAGACTATGGGTTAAAGTCATTTATACCTTTTTTTACTTTTTATAGGAAGTTTATATAGTAATCTTTCTTTCATTTTCCAAACATGGTCCTTTATAACCTTTTCGAAAAAATTAAGGTAAGAATGTCTTTTTTTAACTTATACAGCGGGTGAGGCTATTTTCTGCCGTTATAACATCATCATAGATTCCCTTACAAGATTATAAGAATTTTCTAAAAATAAAGGTTTTCTTTATAAATTATCTGACTCTTAAATGATTTCGAAATAGATAGAGATATTTCTCAAAAAAAGTTTTTTATTTCATCTATGTCAACATCCTTTTTGGATTTTAAGCTTATTTGAAGTTGATTTATTATGATACAAAAATTCCATATTTTATTGAAGGTTTTGTTATATGTTTGACTGTGGATGTGTTATTTTTATACCATTCATGTTTTATGGATAAAGTATTGACATTTCGTATGCTAGTTTTAATATGAATGTTTATGTTATGTTTAAACCTTTTCATATGAGGAATGCATTGGACTTAGTATGTGATGGGTGGAGCCTGTTATAGATCCTTGATACATCAGTAGGTCTCATGAAACAAGCTAGTTTCTTGGAAAAAGGCCTTGAAAATATCTTATTTGTAGTCTTGGCACAAGGCCTTGACTATGTGGTTATGAAAGTCTGGAATTTTGCATTTCATCATTATGAAAGTGGCTATTGATATTGCATGTGATTATTAGACTAGTGGAATATCCATGTGAGTAAGTAAATGGAATTATTTGATTTTATCTTTTCCATATTATGTTGAAGTTCATGTTTAAAAGGATTTTGTTTTAGTCTTATACATTGCCTTAAATGTTTATAATTATTTATGAAAGTTTCCGCTATATTGTTATCCTTATTGAGCATCTGATCTCACCCCTTTCTATGTTTTCTTTTTCTCAGGATGTAAAGAAGTATTTTATGAATGACCTATAGGGATAGTCTATGGGATCTCGGTTTTGTCTATGGAATCAATGTTGTTGTAGTTTTCCATTTTATGATGTAATGTAAACCTTATGAATGTATCTAGTACTTCCAAGGCTACTAAACTAATCAGTCTTTCGAGGCTTGAACTTTTCTGATCATGCCAATGATACATAATAATGCACCGACTCTGGGTAACTGGGGTCAGGGCATTACACATAAGGTAAGTTATTCTCTCCAAACCCCCATTTTTCCTTCAGGTTATTCTTTTTCTCTATTTACCCAAATGTAATTATTAATTATTCTTATTTAATCTTCCAAAATTCTGTTTTTATTCACCAAAAATATTTACCTATATAAATTATTCTCTCTTTTATGGTGAAATACATGTTTTATAAGGTTCCATTTTCAATTCCTCCTGATAAGCAAGCCCGATTAAAGGGAACTTCCCAATTTCTTACCCATTTTCAAATACACTCCATAATTTATTTTATACCACCAATATTTTTTGGAAATAACTATTTTTATCATAAAAAACTGTATTATTTTATTTCTAGATTTATAAAAATAATTATGTTTTTCTCTTTAAAGACTCTTTTATATTTTCCCTTAAACTGCATTAAAGTAGATCATTTATAAAGTTTGTTAAACACTATTTTTTCATGTTTTCACTTAAGTTGAGCATCATGTATCATGATATATGCCTAATTTCCCTTATTAATTTTCATTTATGTTTTAAATCCATTATTTCATGGACATCATTATGATACACCCATTGTTATGCCTTGTGATATGATTATGATACCCATTTCTTTCCATTGGCAACCCTTATGTTTATACCTTATGTTTGATTCTTCATGTGGAAAACATATCCATGTACATTTATGATGGGTGAACCCAGATAGTAATCCTATTCATTGTGTAATTTTTAGTCTCATGAGACGTCATATTGGGATAAGGAGTAAACATGATTCCTTTATGGGACTTTTTCCACCATGTGGTATAGTCTTAATAGTTAATCTTGAATCATGCATATTTGATGTTATATATTTCTAACAAACTTCTATATAGACATGATTAAATTGTCCCATATTCTATATTTTATTATTACATATGTTTATTCTTGTTCCATTGCTTTTTATTTCATCATGTTATGCCTTTTAACTCATGTTTTATTCTTTATTCTTATGTTTATTCCCTTACTGGAATTTTTAGTTTATCCCCTTGCTCATGTATTCCCCAGGTTATCCTATAAAGACGTAAGAGATAAAATGAATTTATAAGCTCATTATGGATGATTAATATAAATATTTTTTATTTTACTTCCATGTTTTCTAATTATGTACCTAATCTTCCAAAGACACTAGACTTTATGATCCTTGGTGTATATTTGATGGTTAATTATACTTAAAATCATGTAATAATATGTGGAAATAGCTAGGGTCTCTATAGTTGGTATTACAGTATGGTATAGTTATTTCTGGATATTAGGAATATAAAACTTTATCAATAACTTAATGTATAATTATATCACCATGGATAACAAAGATTGAAACTTAGGTAATCACAAGATAGGATATACTTTTCATTTACAATTTTATCAATCTATGTTCAAAGTTTCCTTTTATTATGTTTATTAGATAAGTATTCAAGACCACCTATTTTTTTTTCTTTTTCTTAGTAAATGTAATAGGATAAGTACTCTAACTTGTTTTCAACTTATTATGTAAAATGAAATTTCAAGGGAGAAATTTCATAAGGGGGGAGAATGTAATGACCCATACTTTTATCAATGAAATTTCCCTTCTTATAATTATTTTATATAGTATAAAACAAATAAATTTCATAGAGAACATAATAAAAACATTACTTTCATAAATTAATAATGAAATAAGTGGTATTTATAGAAATTAAAGAACCTATACTAATGGAAAAGTAACCTGACCGTTGGAATAGTAATGTGACCATTAAGAATAGAAATCTGGGAAATAAAATAGTTACCTCACATATGAAAGTATAAATAAAATTTAGGCATACTATAAATTAAAATTTGATATATTTATATCTTGACATAAGTAAATAAATGATTTAATCATGATAAATTAAGTGTCGGTATTTTCATGAAACATAAATATTTATTTATAATCTTATAATTAACATAATGATTTAAAATAAAATTAATTTTCATAAAATATATTCATAAATTAATTTTTTTACCTATTAATAAAATATAATTTTAGGACACCTTAATTAATTTTTCAAAGTTCCATGAAATCTGTTATAATTTAAAAATTGGTATTTTTCAAATAAAAGATAATTTTAATTAAAAATTAAATTTCACGTATTTAGAAAAATAATTTCATAAAATGGAGTATATTCTTTAAATATATATATATATAAATTTTAGGGTGATTTTTTGGAATTTTTCTAAAATAGTTGGATTTTTGTGAATAGTGAAATGTGGTAATTTGTGGTATTTAACATTATAAGTAAATGAATGAATTTTTGAGCCATGGTTGGGTAATGGTTGATTTAATTGGCCATTATCTTGAACTCTAAATCTATAGTTACTATAATTAATTATAAGAATCAACATTATTGATAGTCCTGGTCCAAAATAATAAACTAATGAATAAAATAATAAAAAACACCCCTCTCCTCCTGCTATAAATGCCTCCCCTCACCACTTATTCTCTTCATGTCATATTATCTTTGGAGCTTGATAATATTATACCCAATTCCTATACCAAGACTATTCCCCATTTTTTGGCCTTTTTGGTCTCACCAAAATACCATTTCCAAGTTCCTTAGGGAGGTTCTCAAGGAGATGGCACTTAAATGGTAAAACCCTCCCTCTTTCTCTTTTAATTTGTTTTCTTTTCTTATCCGTACCTTCACATCCCCTATTAAATGTGAAATGATAAATATAGTATCATACATATACTATAATTTTATTATGTTAATGGTATATCAACCATCAAATCTCTTCTCTTCTCATTTTTATCTTAAAAATGAAAACATCATCTATGATGTGTAGATTCGCCACCTTTATGGACAAAATTTTATATTTTCTATTAACACCGTCATGGATGGTCTTAAAAATATAATAATGGTTTAAAAAGATTTTAAAATTTATATTACTACTTTTTCTATGTTTTGTAACTAATATATATATAATATTAAATAATAAAACAAAACTAGTTTGTGATAATTGAAAATTCACCAAAATAAACTAACGTTCATCATTAAAATTTTATCTACTAAATCATTATAATATATGAAAAAAATGTTATATGGTTCCATTTAAAATTTTTTAGGTGCATAAATATCATATAATTCCACTTCTCGATTTTTTTCTTCCATTTGAAAATAACTCCCATATTAAACTCAAGGGAACCAATCATAAAATCATGAAACGAATGCTCCCAGAACAATGAAATTGAATCTTATAACTCATAAAAAAGGCCATAAATGAACTTAATAAAAATATAATAAATAAAATATATATTTAATATGTTATGAATTAAATTATTATTTAATCTAATTTTATTATCTAGTATATTAAGTAAAATCACAAAACACTTTCATACATAAGGTAAGGGATTCACTCTGAACCCCTTTTCCATCAGGTTATGTTTTATCTCTCTTTACCCTGATATAATTATTATTTATTCATATGTAATATTAATAATTTTTTTTATGATAAAATATATTTCTTATCTTAATTCTTCTTTATTTGATGGGGAAATACATATTTTATAAGGTTCCCTTTTCAGTTCATCTCGATATGCAAGGCCGATTAAAGGGAACTTCCCAATTTTCTACCCGTTTTCAAGTATACTCTATAATTTGTTTTAAGAAACCAATATTTTTATAAAATAAATCATTTTATCATGAAATTATATCTCATTTCATTTTTGGTTTTATGAAGAAAAAAAATTATTCTTTTTTCACTTTAAAGACTCTTTTATATTTTTCCTTAAATCGTACCAAAGTGGTTCGTTTATAAAGTATCTTAAACACTATTTTTACATGTTTTCAATTCATTTAGATAGAATGTATCATTATCTATTTCTAATTTCCTTTATTAATGTCCATTTATGTTTTAAATATATTCTTTCATGGACATCATTATCATATGCCCAATGTTTATGCCTTATGATGTGATTATGATACCCATTTCTTTCCATGGGTAACCCTTATTTTTATACCTTATGTTTGATTCTTCATGTGGAACACATATGTGTGAAAATTTTATTATGTTTATTCCTAGAAATTTATCCAATGAATTGGGTAATGTTTAGCCTCATGAGACGTCATGTTGGGATAGAGAGTAAACCTGATTCCTTTATGGGACTTTGTCTACCATGTGATATAGTCTTGGTAATTATCCTTGAATCATGTTTATTTCATGTTATATATTACTAGCGCATTCATATATATCCATTATTACATGATCCCATGTCTATATGTTATGATTCCATATGTTTATTCTTGTCCCATTCATTTTTATGTCATCATGTTATGCCTTCTAATTCATGTGTTTTTCTTTATTCCAATTTTTATTCCCTTATTGGGATTTTTATCTCATCCATTTGTTCATGTATTCCCTAGGTTATCCTTTGTAGATGTAATATCTCAAAGGATTTTAGAATCTCATTATGGATTTTAAATAAAATATTTCTTTATTTTGGTTTCATGCTTTCAAGTTATGTACCTAACCTTCTAAATATAGTAGAATTTATGATCCTTGGTTTATATTTGATGGTTAATTATGGTTAAAATCATGTAACAATATCTGTAAAGGGATAGGGTATCTATAGTGAGTTATATAAAGTTTAAAATCTTACTACTTGAACATGATTTAGACTTATACATGGGAGATCACATTCCATAGTAGGGTGGTAGGAGTGGAGGATATGGGGATCCCACATACCTTCATAAAATGGAAAATAAACCTATTTCCGTTAATTATTCCACCACTAGGGTAGTACCGGTGTCCCAAGTATAGGGATATTGTGCTTAGAATCAAAAGGCAATAAGGCTTCCTAACTCGTTCTTTGATCAAAGGGTTTGGAGACAAGGTTTGATGATATTGGTCATGCGAGTGATTAAGGCATGAGTAAACATGGATTGGATAGGAACAAGGACCATGAGAACTCAACATTCTCAAGTTATGTCTACTAAAAGGAGGATTTATATAGGGTCATATGAGGTGGGTTTTTCAAAGTTTCGGGTTTTCATGAAGGTACAAATAGTGAGTCTGAAGCCTTCGCAAAACATAGATTCCCAAATAAATGATGGTTTCATGGTTCCCATGAGAGGGGTTTTTAAAATGATGTAGGTCTCACAGTACCCTATGGGGTTTAAATCGTATGCATCTATCAAAGAGGATGTGATATTTTTTGAAATTTATCCCTATACTAATCTTAAGTTCTAAAAGACACAGAAATGGTTATTTATGAAAGATGACTACTTATAAGAATCTATTATTGGGACCAAGATGATAAGAATAGTCATATTCATGTGTTTTCTTTAATTTTTAGCAAAGTTTAAGAGGAAAATGATGTTTAAGAAGAAAATAAATCACTTCACTTTGTTTTTGGTGAAAATCAGACTGACCATCATATTCAAGAAAAGTGGACTCATAATGGTTGAGAAAGTCCATATCATTAAATAGGTTGTTTTATGGATGAAAAGGATCATCAAACTCACCTCAGGTAAAGACTGGAATAAGTGATCAGAAATGATTAGAATCATATTTTACTTGACTATGATAAAAATCGGATGATGCTTTACTTATTTTTATTTCCCACAAATCATAAGTAAGTTGTGAAGCTTGTGATGAAATCTTGATGAAAGAAAGATGGAAAAAAGGCATGAAAATTGTATTGAGAATCTGATTAAAAGAAAATAGGGGATACTAATTGTATTCTAGAAAATCATATTCATAATAATCATATATTGTTGGAAATAATGGAAAGGTGGTGGAAATCGTATTTAGTTTTATCATAATCATGACAATCGTATTCAGGATAAGAAGGAAAGAAAGTTATTCATAAAAGATATGGAAGTTACAATAATTTCCTCAGCAAATCATAAAATTCTATATCTGATCATCAATGTATTCAAATTAATGAATGAAGTTATGATACATGCTAAAATATTGAAGAATATGGAATGTGATGAAGGCTGTGAAGGTTTTTGGAAAATGTGAGAAACTGAAGGTACTGTTTTTTAGTCAGACTAAAATCCATAAGATATAAATCTTCAAAGAAATAAGTTTATGAGTTTTAAAAAGGTATAATAATTGAAGTAGTGAAACATAATTGGTATCATATTCATAAGAGAAATAAAGACACTAATTTTTTTCAAAATATTTTATTGGATGGGTCAAGAGACATCGTACTAGAATTGATACCTGATCATCACTCTGAAGAAAAATAAGTATTAGTGGTTGAAGAAGTTTGAAAGTATTTTTTGTCTTCATCATAATGAAGAAATCAGAATGGAAGTTAGTTCCAATAATCTTAATGAGAATTATTATGTTTCCCTTCATACATTTGGTGTAGAGAAACATAATTAGGAAACTATTGTTGAGTATATGCTTCCATTTTAATGAGTAAATTGGAATAGGTAGATAGTCATTCATTTGGTGTAGAGAAACATAATGAAGAAATTATATTGGGAAAATCATAATAGGATGGATGTCTGTAAATTAATTTAGAAGATATCTGAATTTTTTAGAAGATTTTAGAAGGATCGAGAAGAAATGATAAGATTTGAGAAGCATTGACGAAGTCATAAATGTATCCAAAATTCAATTAAACATCAAAATTCATAAAATTTGTTCGAGTAGGAATGTTTCTATTAATCCCACTCAAACCACAATTAGGGTGAGTAAAAAGGTGAAAAGTATATTGTAATTTTTTATGGAAGTATTGTTCATGTGAAGTAAATAGATTACAAAGTGCTGAAGAAATTATAGAGAAAATATGAGGTTTTTTTATTGTTTTTTTTTTGAAGAAACTGTGTCGTGAAGAAGTGAAAGGAGAAGAGTCAAAATTGAAATATATTTATCTTATTATCATATTCAGCTGATTATCATATCTAGCTAGTTATTGTATTGAGAATAATTATCATATTGGGATTTAAAAACTCTAAAATTATTTTTCCATAATTGTCCCAACCTTATTCTGAAAGAGTTATATTCTCTATATTGAGCAATTGGAATAGGAAAATCAAGCTGAGAGAATCAGACTGGGAAATTAGACTGAGTTTTATTATAGAATCTATGAATTTCTTACCAGTTTATGGGTAAGAAAGTGAATAATTATTTTGAAAGTTTATAATTTTTAAATTTTATAAAGAATAAACATAACATGTTTTGTTAAAAAAACATTATATTACATCATTTTTTCTAGAAGGAGCACACACACTATTTAATTGTTTACATAGTGGTACATGAGTGAAGGTCATATCCTACTCATTATATTCCACACAAAAGCATTGTTTTCTAGTGAATTTTGTGGTATTAAATCATTTCCATACCATACCAAGGACATAAATATTCTTATTAAATAGTGAACCTTGTAAATACTTGTGTGTCTTATGGATGTGTGTTTGAATTATTTTTAGTAGGTAAAGTTATCTTAAAAAGGAGGTAAATGTTGTGTCATTTTTAATGAAACATAAAATAAAGATATATCACTAATTCAAATCATCACTCTCTTTGTGATACAATTATCCTGACTTGGAAATTTCAATTGGTATCAGATCCAAAGGTTTCCTTCATTTTTTTCTGACGTTTTGAATAGAAGTTGATAGAGAATACGAATTGTTTGAATAGTAAAGTTATTCTTGTTTTTCATGGTAATAATTATCATATCTAGAAAGATAGAATGTTTACATATCCTATGTATCTTTGATATGATTTTCTTAAAGCTGCAATAGATGGTTTTCTTCCTATTTATGAAAATGTTCCTCTTACATCTGTTGATAAGAAGAATCTTGAAAATGATGGAAGGTCCAAGAACTTTTTATTATCATCACTTTCTGAAAGTGAATTCTTAATAATAAAAGGTGTTTTCGTAGATAATGTTATACAATATAAGTTGAATAATGTATATGAAGGCAATAAAAAATTGAAGAAGGTGAAATTACAAATATAGAGTTTGAAGTATGAAGATTTCAAAATGGGTGAGTATGAATCTATTGGGAACTTCTTTACTAGGGTAAATGATATTTTAAATACTGTTAGATATCTTAGTGAAAAGTTACAAGATTCTATAGTTTTTTAAGAGATCTTGAGAATCCTTCTCGATAATTTTGATTCTAAAGTTTCTTCATTGGGATATATAGATCCCGAAACATTATCTCATGATGGTTTTCAAAGCACTCTCATAAAATATGAAATTATAAGGGAGAAAGCTATGAAAAGAAAAATAAAATTTGATGGATAAATGTCTTTTAAGGTGAATAAGAAAGAAAATTCAAAGAAGAATCTTATTAAAGAAGAATATGGAGATTCTGATTCAAAAAATGAGGTATGTATAAATCTTAATGATATTTTATCCTTGTTTTATAAAAATGTGAGAAGAGGTACATAAAAATATAAAAGTTAAACTTCCCTTGAAATTATTTGATTGTTCATCCATTTGGAACTTTGTGGATAATTTTCATTGAATAAATAAAAAAGTGTATAGTGATGAAAAATAAAGAAGATTAAAATGATAATGGAAGAAATAGGGTGATAAGGATAAATATTATGATATAGGGACAGATAAAAAAATACATCAAATCCAAAAGAATAAGATTCTCATCTAAAGATGAAGAAGAAGAAGGTATTGATGCTGAATCTGAAAAATTATTTGTGTTTGTCAGTGATAATACTTTTATTTCAAAAGTGAATGATGAATAATTAGGAATCATCAATTCTAAAGAAGAAGAAACTCAATTAAAATGTCATTTGAATGAATATTTTAAAGAATGCCTGAGAAATATTGGAAGGTAGGAGAAAGAAATCGAGAAGTTGAAAAATAAAATTTTCTCATCAAACAATCAAGAAGATATTCCTGATGAAAAATTTAATCTAGTAAATGAAATAAATGATTTAAAAAATCTCTTGAGGAAGAAAATAATCAGAATTAACATATATAATTTAAGTTTAAGGAAAAAAGAAGAAGATTTGTGACTTATCCAATAAAAACTTTCTAAAGTTTCAGAGGGAAATACGTGTTTTAAAAACTCTACCTCTAAATTTGGTGAAATTTATTGTAAGGAGGAACCTGATAAGGATCAAAAAAGATTATTTTAAAAGTTTGATAATAAATCTATAATTTTTTCTAAAAATAAAGAATGTTATAAAAGTTTGGTATGTGTCCAAGATTAACAAAGTGGAGAATTCAAATGTTTCTAAAAACACTAGTTTAAAAATGTTTCTAAATGTTCTGAATCTGAAAAAATTTCTAATACTTTTGATTCTTATAAATATAAAAAGAAAAATGAGCTGAAAATGAGGATTCTAAATGACAACAAAAAGTTTGTTGGTTCAATTAAGAAAGATAAGAAGGTTGCTGGGAAAAATGTTCACAACCCCGATCAGTATGGAAATTTCCGAGGAAAATATTCTATCTATGGGTACTATTGGTATTGTGGTGGATTCGGACATATAAAAAATATGTGTTGGTTCAACCAAAAACATTTCTATTATTCCATAGGTTTTGAAATTCATGGGTATAGGGAGAGTCAATACTCTCAGAAGAATCCTGGAAAGAAAGTTCTGAAGAAATATGAGAATAATGGTGTAAGAATTAAAAATAGTTTCCAAACCCTAGAAACTATTTTTGAAATATGTAAAAAACCAAGGAATATTTTTTAAGGGTTGTCTTGTTTTATTACCAGTGCAACAAAAGGTTATTAATAATTCTTAGAAGTTGGAGATGAAGAAAGAAAAGGGAGAAGAAAAAGCTCTTGTTGTTGAAACTATTTTAAAATCTATAAAAGGATAACAACCATAGATTCTTGATAGTGGGTTTTATTCTCATATGATATCATATTTGAGATTTTGGAAGAATGTAAATTATTTCAAAAAAGGAATTGTGACATTCGAAAATGATGAATCACTAAGAATCAAAGGTTTTGGATAATCTATCATTGGAAAATAAAAATTGAAATCCAAGAAATCTTTATTTGTTGATGGAATAAAACATAAACCATTGAGTGTTTCACAATTTTTTTATGAAGGAAATAAAGTTACATTCAGAAAAGATGGATTTTTTTAAAGTGAGAAGTATTTAAAGATAGTTACAAAAGGCCACCATACAAAGGGAAACTTATTTCATGTTTTTGATACATGAAACTCTTGTTACTTGAGCATGATGGAAGAAAATAAATTATGGCGTAAAAGTCTGGAAAACATGTGTTATATAAACATGATCAAGTTATCTAAAAAAATAGTGTTGAATACATTTCCTTTTTTCCAAGAAAAAGATATTGTTGTTGAATTATTTTTCAAAAAGGAAACATTGTAAATTAAGTGCATAATAATGTTAATATTATTTCAAAACAACCCCTAGAATTTATCAATTCTGATATATATAGGCTGATGACCCAAAAAATGAATGAAGATAAGTATTTCAATACTTTCATTGATGAATTTACTTGCATTACTTGTTTCATTTATATGAAACATAAATCAGATACTCTGAAAATGTTTAAAAGTTTCTAGAGGAAATCTGAGAAAGAATGTGATTATTCAATGGAGAAACTGAGAACTAACAATGGTGGTGAATAGAGAAATGAATAATTTGAAAGTTATCTTGAGAAGAATGAAATTCACAATGAGTATAGTTCCCCATACACTCCTCAAAAAAATGGGGTAGCTGAAATAAATAATATAATTTTAATAGAAATGGAGAGAACTATGTTACTTAAACATGATATTTCTCATTACTATTCGAGGTAATCCATGAGTACTATTGTATACATTCAAAATCAATGTTTCTATAGGAAAAACTCTGATATGACTCCATGGGATTATTTAAAGGAAAAACCCCAAGTTTGAAACACGTAAGATTGTTAGGAAGTCCGTGTATTATAAAGAAGAAAGGTGGAAACTAGGGAAAGTTTCAGCAGAAAGTTAAAGATGGAATTTTTCTTGGCTATGCTTTAGAAGAAAGAGGATATATATTTTTCAATAAATAAATAGAAATAATTTTTGATTCTTTTGACATGAAAGTTATTGAAAAGGCCAAAGAATACAAACAGACTCATGTAGATAAGGAAGTTGAGCAGGATAGGAAAACTTTTCTTAACAATTACAATAAGGATATAAACAATTGTAATCATTCTTAAAAAGAATAATCAGACTCAACTATTTCTAATGATGAGGAATAATCTCAAAAATCTCATCCCAGACTTAGAAAACAAGTAGAATCTTAGAATATTATTATTGATCAACATCAAGAGGTTCAAAAAAGAAGAATAAACAATACTATTACACATACTCCCTTGTATTCAAAAGTCAAGACGAATGATGTGAATTAAGCTTTTGAGTATCCCAAATGGGGTCAATCCATGAATAAAGAGATGGATCAAATAGGAAATAATGATACTTGGGAACTCACACCTAAACTGGATAACAAAAAAAATTATTGGTGCAAAGCATGTTTTCTAGAACAAGTTGAATGAAGAAGGTGAAGTGATAAAAATAAGGAAAGATTAGAGTGCAAAGGATACTCAAAAATTGAAGGTCTTGATTTTGATGAAACATTTTCTCTGGTGTAATGGTTAGAAACAATCATAATTTTTATTTCTATTATTGAATAATAAAGTTACAAAAAAATTCAAATAGATGTTAAATCTAAATTCTTGAATGGTGAACTTGATGAGTAAGTTTACATTTAACAACCATGTGGCTTTGTTATTATGAAAGATGAAATTTATGTGTGTAAGTTGAAGAAATATTTGTATGTATTAAAACAAGATCCAAGGACATGGTATTCCAAATTGGATACTTGTTTAAGGAATATGAGTTTCAAGAAATGAAGAGTTGATAGAAATCATTATATTAAATAAAAACATGAGTTTTTTGTCATCATAATTTTCTATGATGATGACATTATATTTACTGGGGATGATGAAGGAACATGTGAAATATTTTTTCAAGAAATGAAAATTTTATTTGAAATGTCAATGCTGGTGGAAATTAAATACTTTCTTGGGTTAAAATTTTTACAAAAGAAGAAACATGTTTTTCCTCTTTATAAAAATTATACTAAGGAACTTCTTAATAAGTTCAACATGGAGAATACAAAACTAGTTTCTACACCTATACTAGTGGAAACTAAGTTGAGTAAAGATAGAAAAGGTATGAAATTTGATCAGAAATAATTTCAAATGATGATTGGAAGTTTTTTTATTTGAATACCTCAAGAACTGATATTTTTTATATTGTTACCTTATGTGAATTATTTCAGATTGCTCCAAAAAATCACATTTACTTTCTAGAAAAATAATTCTTAGATACATCAAAGGCATAGAAAAATTTGGAATCAAGTATGATAGCTCAAAAAAATTTGGGTATTCATATGCATATTGGGTAGAGAATATTGATGATAGATGATCCATATCAATTGGAGTTTTCTTTCTAGGTAAAAGTTTTTTTAGTTGGAATACAAAGAAATAGACTTCAATAACTCTCAATATGGTTGAATATGAGTAAGTTGTTGCTACTTAAGCTGATACCCAACTTATGAAGATAAAGACTCAATTAGAAGATTTATTTATTGAAGTGAAGTTACCCTTTCCCTTAGGTGTGATAATCAAAGTGTAATAAATATCACCAAAAATTATTTACAACATTATTGTTCAAAACATATTGATATCAAATGTCATTTCATAAAAGAGTGTGTGGAGAATAATAAATTAAAGATGGATTATATTTCTACATAGGAACAAGTTGTTGACATTTTTATAAAACCTTTACCAAAGGAATATTTTCTTAAATTAAGTTTGAACATGGTAATCTAACCTCTTTCTCATCAAGGTTAAGGTATGTGTTTTCCCCTATCTTAACTTTTCTTTGGATAGTTTTGTCAAAGGGGGATAATTATTTTATAAATATATCCTTAAAATAAATCATGTAAAAATGGGGAGTTGTGGGTAATCTGTGAATTTAGCATTGTAAGTTTGTTAACTATTCTAACTGTTTGTCAGAGTGGTTGTAGGAAACAATATTTTTTTATTTCAGGGAAGTTGAATTAGTGAAGAAAGGGAAGGAATAAAATTTTAAAAGTATTTCATAATCACTACTCTTGGAAAGCATGGCTTTTCTGTCAATAATTCTTGTTTCCTATAATGATTTACCTCATGTAGGCTTAGAATTGTTGATAAGTAATCTATAGCATAAGGATAAAAAGTTCAGTGATTTATGAATCTTTTTTGAAAAAAATAAAAATTGAGATATTGTTAGAACCAAGATGATAAGGATGATTGTATTTAGTTTTTATCTTTTATTGTTAATAAATATTTAAAGGAAAAGTAAGTTTATTATAAAAAGAAATCACCTCGCTTTATTTTTCGTAAAAATCAGGTTGAACATCCTATTCAAGAAAATTAGAATCATAATGGTTGAGAAAGTACATCATATTGAAGAGGTTGTTTTCTAGATGAAAAGGGTCATCGGACTCACCTCATGTTTGGACTAGATGAAGAGATATTAATGGGGGATAATTGGAGTCTACTTGACTATGATATAAATATGGCAATGCTTTACTGCTTTGTATTTCCCACAAATCATAAGTAAGTTGTGAAACATGCGATGTAATCTTGATGAAGGAAAGGGAGATAAGTAGGCCTGAAAATATTATTGAGAATATGATTAAAAGAAAAGAGGGGATTCCAATAGTATTTAGTAAAATTTTATTTAGATTAACTGTATCTAGTTGAAAATAAAGAAAAGTTACTAGAAATTATATTCAGTTTGATCATAATCATGCCAATCATATTCACCTTGAGAAGGAAATAAAGTTATTAATAAAAGATATGGAAGTTAAAATAATTTCCTCGGTAAGTCAGACGATGCTAAAAATGATCTTCAATGTATTCAAAGTCATGAAGGATGTCATGATACTTTCTAAAATATTGAAGAATATAAAATATTGTGAAGGCTGGGAAGGTTTTTGGAAAATGTGAGAAACCAAAGGTACTAATTTTTAGTCAGACCAAAATCCAAACGATATAAATATTCAGAGAAAGAAGTTGATGAGTATTAAAAAGGAAGAATAAGTTAAGTAGTTAATGATCATTAGTATCATATTTATAAGATAAAAAAGAAATATGATTTGTTTTCAAATGATTTTATCATTTGGGTCAAGATCCATTGTATTGGAATTGATACCTAATCATCGGTTTGAAGAAAAATAAGTAGAAGTTGTTGAATAAGTTAGAAAGTATTTGTCATCTTGATTTTAGTAAATAAATTGGAATGTAAGTGAGTTCAAAGAATCTTAATGATAAGTATTATATTTCCCTTCATACATTTGAGATCCGTCACCCAGTTTTGGAAAACCAATACTTTTTCAGCCATGTTGGCTACACATACAGCCACTTTGGCTTCTTTTCATGAATGTTTGCAGGAACCTCCTTTGCACAAACATGGTTTTATCCTATTTTGGGTGCATTGGGGCTTGTGGATCCATCCTTTCTAGACATGTTGGACCTGTGCTTGATGGGAGTTCTTTTCATTTGATAATTCCAGCACAGTTACAGATTGATCTCACATTGTTTTTTTTCCACTTTTGATGCTTTATTTATTTCAGTTCTCTTCTTTCTTGCCTCCTGATGACAGAATTTATTAAGGGCATGCTTGGAGATGTGTAACCCTTGGTCGGATGTGTCTTATTACTTGAAAGAATGAGTTTTATGTAAGTTTGAGTAAGCTATTGCTTGACCCTTTTTGATCCTTCATCATGTATCGCTCTCATTTTCATGTTGGTGTAAATTCATTACACCTCGAGAATGAATTGCAATAATTTTCTTTTAATAAATTTCCTTGGGTCATGAATTGGGTGACCGATTCATGTCTCCCATTTGTCTCAAAAAAAAGTGAAGAATTTCTTTGAAATTTTATATTTGTAAAAGTTGATAAAGAAGTACCATAACATGTTTTGTTACAAAAACTTTGTATTGCAACATTTGTTATAGAATGATCACACGCACTATTAAATATTTTACATAGTGCTATACGAGTGAAAGGTCATATCCTAATGATTTTATTCCATATAAAAGGATTGGTTTCTAGTGGAGTGTGTGGTATTAAATCATTTCTATACTATACCAAGGATGTAACTATTCTTATAGAATAGTGAGCCTTATATATAATTGTGTCCTTGTGGTTGTGTGTTTGAATTTTTTTCAATAGAGAAATTTATTTTTAACATGAGGTAAAGGTTGTTTAATTTTCAAGGAAACATAAAATAAAAATATATCACTGATTCACCTCCTCCCCCTCTCGGTAATACAATTACCCTTACTGGGTAATTTCATTAATTCCATCTTTGGATCACGAGGCATAGAAATTTTTTAAATTAATAAATTTGGATAGAATTCCAAAGATCTCAATCCCCTTAAATTAGGGATTAAGGGAGGCATTTATAGACACCATAGAGGTTGTGACATACATTGCGTGAAATATTACTGTTATCATGTAAGATGAAGCTTAAAGGTGCTCTAACGTTCTTTATGAAACCCTAGTGGTTCAAAAAGTATTGATCTTTCATGAATACAACCCCTTGAGTGGGGTTTGAATCTTTTTTTCCGTAATTTACATCAACTCATCCATGTGCTCCTCGACATCTCTCGTAACATGTTTTTTTCAACATCAATAACAATGAATCCACAAATCATGATTTTTGTCTATTTCATTTTTAGGGATAAATACTAAAATACTCATCAATGGAATTAGAAACATCATAAATAATTATAAAACATCCCTAAAAATAAATTTAGTGAATTTCTAATTATTAACTTTGGAATAATAATGAATATAATTACTGCTATTATAAAACAATTATAAATGTTCAAAATTATAAACAATTGATGTGAAAATAGGTAGAATTTATATAAAGAATTAATATTTATGAAGAGTATAAATGAAAATGAATATAAGTAAGGTTATGAATTAAGTTATTAAAAATATTTATTTTGTGATATATGAGGTTAAATTGCATTCATGGAAGTCAAAAAAAGTGGTAAGGGTTTTCCATCTTAAGTTCCTCTCTTCGAGGCATGATTGGAATTATGTACTAAATTTCCTTTATATAGGGTATATAATTATTATTTGATATGTTATATAATGAAATGAATTTATTAATATTATTTTAAGATCAATTTGAATCCCTCTATTTCAGGAGGTTTTGATTTAATTTTTACCCAAGCCATAAGTGGAGTTTTTCATCTCAATTTTTATTCTTTTGGACGCATGTTATATGCACCACCTATTTCATTTTGTGTGGTTAATAAATTAGCATGGGAGAATTTTTTTCATATTAATCATATAATTTAATGTATTTAAAATCCTATATTTTTATCCCTACGTCATATTCTTTTTATTCAAGAGTTACAAAAACCCATTGTAAAACTCAATCTTTTCCATAGTGGAAAACCCATCCTATGTTTTGGTAAAGTAAAAGTGTGTGTGGTTTCCTAAAAAATATAACATTTCTAGATAATATTAAGTGGATATGGCTATGGTACAGATGCACCTTGAGGTAATCATCCAAAAAATGGTTTTTTGAGCATTGAATCAATCATCACTATGATGCATGAAAAGTAAGCCTAATACTATACACCTGGATAGACACACCTAGGGGATATTCTTTAGAATATTCACATAAACTTAATGAACCAGATGAATGATTTTTACTGCTTTTTTTTTTGTCTCACACCAATGCAAACTATTGAACCAATTCACTATCTTACATGGATAACCTAACACATTTAAAGTACCCTCACCCCTATATTTCTTTGATAAGGGTGCTATATGTTACTTTGATGATACCCCATAACCTCTAAGTTTATGAGGGTATATTCTCCTAGACATATGAATTATTTTATTGAATATGGAATTATTTTTTTCTATATTTCATATTATATGGATATCCATGTATTTATTCATCTAGATGTTCCTTATAGAATGGTATAAAAGGTCATGATGACTCTTATGATTAATGAATTAGACTTGATCATGTGATGGGTGAAGACTAGAATTATATAGCTCCTTGATGCATCGATGCATCTCATGAGACAAAAAGGGTTGGGTTTTGGTATATACCTCTTCTAATAACAAGATAGTGTCTTGGAACAAGGCATTGACAGCATGTTTTGATGTCTAGAATTATACATTCCATCAGTATGAGATCAATGATTATTATTATCCATATTTTTATTTATTCTCATGGATATAGAATTACCTCATTTTTAGTTGATTATAGATTCATTTTGTTCATTATTCATGTTGTGTCACTTATTCCACATTTATGTTATAAAATATTTCATTGTATGCTACTCCCTACTGAGCATCTAAGATCAGCCATATTTATTTTCCTTTCCCCAGGAAACCTTGAAGAGAACTATGTATAATTTCCAAGTATATGATGGAAGGGACAATTATGTTCTTATAATGTGTTCGTGTTGTATCTTATGTTTTCAAATTTAATGTATCTATGTATCTAGTCTCCCAAGACTACTAATTTGTTGGATCCTATAGTAACTCTTGTATTCTATACCAATAACGAAATATAACTATTGACTCAGGGTTTCTAGATGTAATGCCACGAACCCAGTTACCAAGATTCGGTGCATTATTGCATAACATTGGCATGATCACAATGATCAAGTCTCGAAAGACCGATTAGTTTAGTAGCCTTGAAAAAACTAGATACATTCATAAACGTTACATTATATCATAAAGTGAAAAACTAAAATAACATGGTCTCCATATTCCACACTCATATCCCCATCCAACAATCCCTGCAGGTCATTCATAAAATACTTCTTCACATCCTGGAAAAATTAAAACATTGAAAGGGGTGAGCTCAGATGCTCAGTAAGGATAACAATATTACAAAAGCTTTTATAAATAATACAAACATTTAAGGCAATGTATAACTAAAACAAAAGCCTTTTAAACATGAACTTGAGCATAATATAGAAAAGGTAAAATTAAATAATTCCATTTAAATATTCACATGGATATTATACTGGTCGAATAATCACATGCAATATCAATAACCACTTTCATAATGATGGAATGCATAATGCCATACTATCATAACCATGTAGCCAAGGCCTCGTGCCAAGACTAAAAATAATATTTTGTCAAGGCCTCATGCCAAGAAACTAGTTTGTCTCATGAGACCTACCGATGCATCGAGGAGCTATAGCGGGCTCCACCCGTCACTTATTAAGTCCAATTCATTCCTCATATGAACAGGTTTAAACTTATCATAAACCATAACATAATTGTATCACATAAAACATGCATAAAGGAAACATAAGATATCCACACTTCAATCACAAGATATCAATACAACACATTGATATAATAAAAACTTTATAAAAACCATATTCAATACCAAAATAAAAGAAAAGTAAAACATGGTTTTTATTTTTCTTTTAAAAATTGTTATGGCTTGTAGAGGAAGCCGAAACTCAAATAGTGTTCCCGGAGGCGGAGAAGTCATTGTCGCCGCATATGTACGACAATAAAAACATTCCTTTTTGTCGTTTAGTAAAATGATTCGTATAAAAAAGATTCCTTTTGAATAAATGTAAAAGTCAAAGGGTTTTATACACCGTATAAAAGAAAGTCATGTATAAAACAAAATATGCCTCAATGAAAGGAGATTGAGACGAAGTCCTTACCAAGATCATTTTTTAAATAAAATAGATATATTATGTGTATTCAATATAAGTACACATAAAGAAAGTAAAAATACAAGATAGGACATAATAATATCATAACATAATTTGAAAGTAGGAGATTAACCCAAAGAATGGAAATTAGGTTAAGAAATTCCCTTACCTCGTGTCCAACTTGACTCGACCGCTCATTAACCTCCTGAATAATAAACTAGAGTTAATATCTACTTGATTAAAAACCTTTTTCAAGTTCATTATCCCTTTTATATCACTTATTACAATGTTACGAAAATTATGTAGTCATTTAAGTTAATAACGGTCATTTTGTCGATCTTTGGTACTTGAGTCAACAATAAACTTCTTATAATTACAAGTTGTTTATGTGGTAGAATATCCATTATCTCCAGAATTATATTCATGATTTAGATATCATATATATCCTATATATCCAGTATATACATGAATTTATAATATTACATAACATTTAGAGGTAAGAAATGAAATGCACCGTTCATGGAGACGGTAAGCCGTACGTACGCATGAACGCTACTTTCATTTATATTTCGTATTTAATGGAATTAAGTTATAATTATATAAAGGTATAATATAATTCCAGTATAATATAATGTATAATACCATTTACTCCATCCTTTATACATCCCACATATGGAATTAACGATTCAAATCACTTTGAGGGGGTCGTAGTCTGCACTTCCTAAAATGAAATTATCGCGTTTACCCATAATGGAAATCGTAAAGGTATGCCATAAATGAAAAATACAAAATCATAAGGAAAAAAACATAATATATATCATATATAAAAATAGTGTCATCATAATGTCCACCATGAGAGGTGTTAAAATAATATTGAACAATCATCGTTTCGTGAGGTAGAAATTTTCCAACCACAGAAACATTATGTTCTTTAACCATTAGACGAAGGTGTGTGTAAGTGTAATTCAAATCCTTATAATAACAACATCGTATTATATTTTAGATAATGTTATTTTTATAAAGGAAATTAATAAAAAGAGTTTAGGGGGTTGGAGAAGCAAAATAAAACAAAAGAACATAAAAGAAGACATTACCTTAAAATCGGGTAACTCTTTTTGATTTGAGCCAAAGGCTTCCTTGGGAAGAATTATTCCCAAAGTGAGTCTTCTAGGAGTAAGATAGGGAAGTTGAGAGAGTATTTCGGCAGATTTTGGACGATCCAAAAGGCTTTGAAGGTGTGAGTAAGGTGGTAGTGGTGGGGGCCTTTTATAAGAGGGGAGGAGGGGCACTCTTGGAAACTCATGAAATGTTATATTATTATGAGATGATTTTAGGATTTCAAAGGTCCCACAATGATATATTTCTTGGATAAGGTGATAAGGGTTATAAATATGATCATAAAATAGGTTTTTAACAAGTGTAAGCCATGTATTTTACATTATATTTTTATTTTATTTAAATCGTTAATTAATGAGGTAATCGCTCCATCATCATGCTGTCATAAATAATTTAATTTATTTAATGTCTAAAAATTATAAAAAAATTATTATGATATAGTAAATATTTTTATATTTCTAATTAATATTTATAGTCAAAAATATAACTTGTATAACCCCATTTAAAAATTGTTTTAGTAAAACAACTCATGTTTGTGACATTTTTATTTTAACATTAAATAAAACATTTTTAATGTCATTTTCCTACCACAGTGGCTCCATGGGGTCCCCAAGTTGACCCATGGATTGTCTTGGTCGGCCATGACTCATCCAATAAGTGTAGGACAATTGTAAAGGTATTTTCATATTTTTATAATATCATTTTTACCTTAAATTTCACTAATTACCTTTAATCGCGATTAATTAAACTTAAAAGTTACTATTCACCAAAAAAATTATTTTAATCCTATTGAACCAAATTTTACTTAATAATGACAACCATGTATGTCTGATTTTTGAAAATCAAATCAAAGAAGTGGTAATGTTTCATTTAAAAGAAAAATCAGTTTTTTGACTACCACTTAGTGGTTTCACTTTTCATCAAAAATTGAAGTTTTTCAGAACAATGCCAAAATTTCACCCTAAGATATAATTGATATTCCGAATTCAAAAATGATGTCTATTTTATGAAATTAAAAACATATAAGTTTCATTAATTAATTTTATTATTAATTCCCGCTGTCACAACAAATAGCGTGTTTTTAAGAAACAATATATATCAAAAGATTGACAATTGTTTATGTCCAATTTCAAAGTGAAATTAATTCTAATGAACACTATTGGATAAAATTGTAAAAACATATT
The DNA here is from genome assembly GCA_963277665.1 of Viscum album. Classification (NCBI taxonomy): domain Eukaryota; kingdom Viridiplantae; phylum Streptophyta; class Magnoliopsida; order Santalales; family Viscaceae; genus Viscum; species Viscum album. The sequence continues at coordinate 363,310,096 of OY728162.1, read as the reverse complement.
CTAATTATAATTTAAACCCACTAAATAGTATAATTTATCACTATAAATTATTTTGATTAAAAAAGTTGTTTTTAAGTATTTTTCACTATTCATAGAAAATTGGAAGTTCTCAGAAAATTACAAAAAATTCAACTTAGGATAATTTCGATATTCCGAATACAAAAATGAAGTCCATTTTGAAATATAAAATTTATATAATTTCAAAAAGTGGGTATTACTATTCATAATGGCTATTTTGATTGGTCGCGGTGTGTTAGAATCTCGAACTTGCGTACAATGCAAGCTATTGCATTATTAAAAGAGAAGCGTATCGTGGAAGCTCGGGGTGTTACATTATACCATCCTTCAATAAATTTCGGCCTCGCTATTTGAAATTTTTCTTTGAAAATAAACGGTTGAAAATAGAAAATACCTTTTTGGAAAACCCACATCGGAAATAAGGTGAATAAAATTTAGCCTTAATAAGGGGGAAATGGAAATGAAAAAGTCACCACCAAATTATGATCTCGATAAAGAGAACATTTGTGGAAAATAAAGACATATAATTGGAGGAAAACGTAAATATTTTTAGGGAGTGATTGAGGTCATCAATCACAAACAAGTGTAAAATTGATGGCCTCAAAGCCTTCAATCTATGTTGATTTAAAATATTATCAGTTCAACAAGACATAAGCTATTACGATAACACATTTTTTTGTTTTAATATCCCTTTACTAAAGTTTAAGAATTAATTTATTCATAGAATAAACAATAGGCATATATATATATATGCTTGACAAGTAGAGCTTGAAACTTCAACTAATTTCTACCACAAACTCATATTTAACTCAAAAAGATAATGGAACTCAAAAATAGTATATTTATCCTAATCGTACAAGGTTCAAAGTATTAACACATACCATTTATATTAGGAAAACTATTTTGTAATAACCAGGGACTTCCTGTAGTCTAGTGGTAGGTAATAAAGGCCTGTCGCACTATGGTTGTGGGTTCGATTCCTGTAGCTTTGTCCGACGCAATGAGTTATCCCCCGACCTGCAGGTTGTCCTTTTCCTAAAACTATAGTATTATATTATTCCAAAAATAATCTTCAGAAATGTTTTAACCTTAAATAATACTATCCAAGGTTATACTTAATCCATTACAACCTTTATAGTTATCCAAAATACCTCTGTCCAGACTTTCTCTTAAAGGTCTCTAAATTCCAAAATCAATTGTAACATTAGATTCCCCAAACAAGGTAAAGATTCTCTTATTTTCACATAATAAAAATATGATTACCTTAATCATATTAAAATCTTATTGAAAACAACAAGTACTGCAGTACAATTCTTATATATATCACATTATTCTTATAACCATAATATAGTTCTTGAGTCCAAAAACACAAATAAAATAATTATTCAACTTCATCTGTAGTAACAGCATAAGCTTGGCCTTGATCCCTTGGCCTTTTCGGAGTCATGTTTCCCTGATGCTTAGGACATTCATTTGCATAATGTCCCATATCTCTACAATTATAGCATTCCACATTGACAGCAACTATTTTTCCCTTGCAATCATGAGCTTGGTGGCCTTTTTCACCACACTTGTAACAGACTCTCATTCCCTTCAAGCAAGTACCGGGGTGTTTCTTCCCACATTTACTGCAGGACTGATATTCAACTTTTCTCTTCTTCCCCTTATTTCCATTTCCATATTGATCAGAAGATCTCTTCTTTTCTTACATTGCTTTAAAGTCATAAGACTTAGATAATTCCTTTTCCATCTTGATTGCACATGAGACAATATCTTCATATGAAGAGAAGGTTTGTGAGACAAATGCTCGACGGAGAAATGGTTTTAACCCATTAAATAAACGTTCAATCTTAATTCTTAGGTTACTTATATAATCTACAGCATGCCTCGCTAACCTTGTAAAGTTAGCCTCATACTTTGCGACATTCTCATCCTCCTTCTGCCTCAGACTCAGAAATTGCCTTTCCATATCTGCTCGATGGTCATGTGGAAAGTATTTTTCTAAGAAAATTTCCTTAAACTCCATCCATTCTATACTTGATAATTCTTCATCTTCCTTTGTGTTTTGAATCAGTGACCATCATTTATCGACATCTCCAGTGAGGCGGTAGACTGCCATGACAACCTTCTCCCTTTCGCTACTCCCCAAGGCGTGGAATATTTTCTCTAAGGAGTTTATCCATTGCTCAGCTACTAATGGATTTGTACCCCCATTAAATGTTGGAGGTTGTTGCCTCATTAAGCAGTCTAACATTGATCCTCCACATTGCGGATCAGGGTGCTCCATACGAGTAAGGTTATTATTCATAACCTGAGTGAGTTGTCCCAGTATGGTAATAAGTTGATCAGCACCAGTTGTATCTCCAGATCCACAATAATTATCTTGATCAGTAGGGAAATCCCTATACGGAGTGCATGCATTGATACGGTTTCCATTCCTTCCACTAGGCGCCATTTCTAAACAATGGCATAAACTAGATTAGTTTATGAATCAAAATACATAATTCCATACTTGTAAAATACTTAACATAAATTGAACTATTTATGGATATAATCCATAATCATAAAAATGTTTTCTTTGAGGAAGTATATACCCATAACCCTTCATAGTGGTTTGTAAATAAAATGAGAATTATCCTAATCATATCCCCTGGGAGTGTCATAACCAAGAGTGAAGCAAGGCCCGTTGTCGTGCACCAGTTCTCGTTCATGTCTAGCTCAAAGCGGTGTTTTTGTGTTTTACCCCTAGGTACATCTGTGCCAGAGCCGCCTCTACCTGCTCATATCCAGACGGGGATGTATTGCTTGGAAAACTCACAAAATATCTATAATACCAAAATTCTAGGAAGTTCTTCTATACTAATCCTCAAAGTCTATCTTTGTGTTATTTTCTCTAATCAGAGTTTATCTAAATCTAGCTTCCAAGGTTAGTACTAACCTCCCTCTGATACCAACTGTAACGCCCCGACCCCAGTTACTAAGAGTTGGTGCATTATTGCATAACATTGGCATGATCACAATGATCAAGTCTCGAAAGACCGATTAGTTTAGTAGCCTTGTAAACACTAGATACATTCATAAACGTTACATTATATCATAAAGTGAAAAACTAAAATAACATGGTCTCCATAGTCCACATTCATATCCCCTTCCAACTATCCCTGCAGGTCGTTCATAAAATACTTCTTCACATCCTGGAAAAATTAAAACATTGAAAGGGGTGAGCTCAGATGCTCAGTAAGGATAACAATATTGTGAAAGCTTTTATAAATAACACAAACATTTAAGGCAATGTATAACTAAAACAAAAGCATTTTAAACATGAACTTGAGCATAATATGGAAAAAGTAAAATGAAATAATGTCATTTACTTATTCACATGGATATTCTACTGGTTGAATAATCACATGCAATATCAATAACCACTTTCATAATGATGGAATGCATAATGCCAGACTATCATAACCACGTAGCCAAGGCCTCGTGCCAAGACTACAAATAATATTTTATCAAGGCCTCATTCCAAGACACTAGTTTGTCTCATGAGACCTACTGATGCATCGAGGAGCTATAGTGGGCTCCACCCATCACTTATTAAGTCCAATGCATTCCTCATATGAACAGGTTTAAACATATCATAAACCATAACATAATTGTATCACATAAAACATGCATAAAGGAAATATAATATTTCCACACTTCAGTCACAAGATATCAATACAACACATTGATATAATAAAAACTTTATCAAAACCATTTTCAATACCAAAATAAAAGAAAAGTAAAACATGGTTTTTATTTTTCTTTTAAAAAAAGTTATGGATTGTAGAGGAAGCTGAAACTCAAATAGTGCTCATGAAGGCAGAGAAGTCGTTGTTTCCGCATACGTACGACAAGAAAAACATTAATTTTTTTCATTTATTAAAATGTTTCGTATAAAAAATATTCCTTTTTAATAAACGTAAAAGTCAAAGGGTTTTATACACCGTATAAAAGAAAGTCGTGTAAAAACAAAATATGCCTCAATGAAAGGAGATTGAGACGAAGTCCTTACCAAGATCATTTTTTTTAAATAAAGTAGATCTATTATGTGTATTAAATATAAGTACACATAAAGAAAGTACAAATACAAGATAAGACATAATAATATCAGAACATAATTTGAAAGTAGGAGATTAACCCAAACAATGGAAATTGGGTTAAGAAATTCCCTTACCATGTGTCTGACTTGACTCGAACGCTCTTTAACCTCCTAAATAATAAACTAGAGTTAATCTCTAATTTATTAAGAACCTTTTTCACGTTCATTATCCCTTTTATATCACTTATTACAATGTTACGAAAATTATGTAGTCATTTAAGTTAATAACGTTTGGTCGATCTTTGGTACTTGAGTCAACAATAAAATTATTATAATTACAAGTTGTTTATGTGGTAGAATATCCATTATCTCCATAATTATATTCATTATTTAGATATCATATATATCCTATATATCCAGTATATACATTCATTTATAATATTACATAACATTTAGAGGTAAGAAATGAAATGCACCGTTCATGGAGACGGTAAGCCGTACGTACGCATGAACGCTACTTTCATTTCTATTTCGTATTTAATGGAATGAAGTTATAATTATATAAAGGTACAATATAATTCCAGTATAATATAATGTATAATATCATTTACTCCGTCCTTTATACATCTCACATATGGCATTAACGATTCAAATCACTTTGAGGGGGCCGTAGTCCGCACTTCCTAAAATGAAATTATCGCGTTTACCCATAATAGAAATCGTAAAGGTATTCCATAAATGAAAAATAAAGAATCATAAGGAAAACAAAAACATAATATATATCATATATAAAAATAGTGTCATCATAATGTTCACCATGAGAGGTGTTAAAAGAAGATTGAACAATCATCGTTTCGTGAGGAAGAAATTTTCCAACCACAGAAACATTATGTTCTTTAACCATTAGATGAAGGTGTGTGTAAGTGTAAATCAAATCCTTATCATAACAACATCCTAGTATATTTTAGATATTGTTGTTGTTATAAATGAAAGTAATAAAAATATTTTAGGGGGTTGGAGAATAAAAATAAAACAAAATAACATAAAAGAATACATTACCTTAAAATCGGGTAACTCTTTTTGATTTGAGCCAAAGGCTTCCTTGGGAAGAATTATGCCCAAAGTAAGGCTTCCAGGATTAATAGAGGGAAGTTTATAGAGTATTTGGGAAGATGTTGGCCGAGCCAAAAGGCTTTGAAGGTGTGAGTAAGGTGGTAGTGGTGGGGGCCTTTTATAAGAGGAGAGGAGGGGCACTCTTGGAAACTCAATAAATGTTATATTATTATGAGATGATTTTCAGATTTCAAAGGTCGCAAAATGATATATTTCTAGGATAAGGTGATAAGGGTTCTAAATATGCTCATACAATAGGTTTTTAACAAGTTTAAGCCTTAGATTTTACATTATCTTTTTATTTTATTTAAATCGTTAATTAATGAGGTAATCGTTGCATCATCATGGTGTCATAAATAATTTAATTTATTTAATGTATAAAAATTATAAAAAAATTATCATGATATAGTAAATATTTTTATATTTCTAATGAATATTTATAGTAAAAAATATAACTTTTATAACCCCATTTAAATGTTTTTTTAGTAAAATAACTCATGTTTGTGACATTTTTATTTTAACATTAAATAAAAAGTTTTTAATGTCATTTTCCTACCGAAGTGGCTCTATTGGGTCCCCAAGTTGACCCATGGATTGTCTTGGTCGGCCATGAATCATCCAATAAGTGTAGGACAAGTGTAAAGGTAATTTCATATTTTTATAATATCATTTTTACCTTAACTTTCACTAATTACCTTTAATCGCGATTAATTAAACTTAAAAGTTACTATTCACCAAAAAAATTATTTTAATCCTATTGAACCACATTTTACTTCCTAATTACAACCATGTATGTCAGATTTTTGAAAATCAAATCACAGAAGTGGTAATGTTTCATTTAAATGAAAAATCAGTTTTTTAACTACCACTTAGTGGTTTCACTATTCATCAAAAATTGAAGTTTTTCAGAACATTGACAAAATTTCACCCTAAGAAATAATTGATATTGTGAATTCAAAAATGATTTTCATTTTATGAAATTAAAAACATATAAGTTGCATTAATTAATTTTATAATTAATTCCCGTTGTCACAACAAATAGCGTGTTTTTAAGAAATAATATATATCACAAGATTGACAATTGTTTATGTCCAATTTCAAAGTGAAATTAATTCTAATGAACACCATTAAATAAAATGGTAAAAATATATTCTAATTAAACTTTAAAAACACTCAATATTATAATTTATCACTAAAAATTATTTTGATTAAAAAAGTTGTTTTTAAGTATCTTTCACTATTCATAGAAAATTGGAAGTTCTCAGAAAATTACAAAAAAATCAACTTAGGATAATTTCAATATTCCGAATACAAAAATGAAGTCCATTTTGAAATATAAAATTTATATAATTTCAAAAAGTGGGTATTAATATTCATAATGGCTATTTTGATTGGTTGTAGTGTTTCAAAATCTCGAACTTGCATACAATGCAAGCTATTGCATTATTTTTTTTTAAAGGTTGGGGCCGAAGCCTCATTTTTATTATTAAAGCAAAGCAAAGACCTCTTTAACTGGGTAGAGGGAGACCCATTACATAGCCCGAAGGCCCAGTGGGAATTTAGCCCATTACATGACCCGTAGGCCCATTTTTTTGGCCCAAAGCCCATTCTGTGAATAGTACTGCTACAGTACCCGCGTTGCTACAGTCCTGCACAGTACCTGCCGCCGCTACAGTGCTCTACCGCCGCTACAGTGCCCGTCGTTGCTACAGTGCCGCCACTGCTACAGTATGCTACAGTACTGCTACAGTACCCTGCGCCCAATGGGTTTTGAACCCCCATTTTTCATGTAGATTTAAGGGGTGCTTACCACTAAGCCAAACCCCAACTACCTGTTGCATTATTAAAAGTAAAGCATATCGTGGAAGCTCGGGGTGTTACACTAGAGACCAACATATTATAGTCGGTATCAGAGAAATTTTATTAGGAACTGTGGGGACTAGATTTAGAGTAACTTTGTTAGATATCACAACTACTATGAAAAACCCTCATGATTTCTAGGGATCACTCTAGAAAACCTAATAGGAATGTGTTTTAGAATTCAATATGATGAGTTGATTATATGTGTTAAATTATAGAAATATAGTGACTAATATGAGGAATTGGAACTATATCAACATGTATAGTCAATGTAGGGATGTTCCTCCTAAGTGGGTCAATGAGTGGGGAAATTTCAATTAATACACCTAATGGAATTCTTATTGTAGTAAAGGTTTATCCAGTAGTATCTATTAATATTCATAGATATTCCCTAGTGTAAAAATTGATTATTTTGGATATGGTTTATTTTGAATTAATCATTTATACGGATTTTATCTCAACGTATAATGAAATAATTTATTGTTGATAGAAGAAGATTTCTATATGTGTAGCAGTCATGGAATCCCTAATTTTCAAAGGAGAGACTTCACCTCCCAAGTATTTTACAGACCCTCCTATAGTAGATCACCTTAATGAAATTATGGGATAATAATAATAGAAAAAATTATATATGGATGGTATGTAAATCCTAAGGATAGAGGACGTAGCCATTCTATAAAAATATATTGATATATTTTCATAGGAATTGCTTCATCATCCACTTGAGCTTGAAGTTGATTTTTCTCTTAAACTCATTCCTAATGCAATACCTATATCTAAAAACTCCCTATAGAATGGAAACAATGGAATTGGTGGGGTTGAAGGAATATCTACAAGAGTTATGTGATAAGGGATTTATAAGCCTTAGTGTTTTACCATGGATATCCATGTTTTATTCATATAAAATAAGAATGGGTCTATGATATTGTGCATCTATTATAGGGAGATCAATTCCAATAATATAATTAATAAGTATCCTTTACCATTCATAGATGAATTATTTGATCAACTTAAAATATCCCAATAATTTTCAAATATCAGTCTTAATTGTGGTTTTCATCGGCTATGGGTGAAGAAGGATGATATTCTGAAGATGACATTTTGAACAAGGTATGGACACTATGAGTTTATAGTAATGCCTTTTGGATTGAATAATTCACCTTATTTATTTATGGGTATGAATAATATAGTATTAAAGTATTATCTTGATAACTTTTTGGTGGTATTAATTAAGGATATCTTGATATAATCTATGATCTATTAAGAGTATGAGATTCATCTACAAATAATTATGGAGACCCTCTGAAAAAATGAATCATATGGTAAATATATTAAGTGTGAGTTTTGGATCACTGAAGTTCATTTATTAGTCATATTGTCTCCAAGGATGGAATATCTATTAACCCTTCAAAGAAAAATTTAGTTAAATAATGTCTTACATCGATGAACATAATCGAGATTTGATGTTTCTTCAGTTTATCAAGTTACTATTAGTTATTTGATCAATATTTTTCCCAATTGGACAACCCATTGGCCAAGTAAACATGTAAAGGGGTAAAATTAACCTGGTTAAGGGAATGTGAATAATGTTTTGAATATATTAATAGGAGATTAATTAGTGAACCAGTATTAACTTTACCATCAGGTAAGGAATGATTTTTAATATATAGTGATGCATAAAAGAAAGGACTTCGTTTTTCCTTATGTATAATACTAAAGTCATTTCCTATGAATCATTGAAATTAAAAATACGTAAAAAATACTATCAAAATCATGACCTTGATCTGAAAATTTAATATTTTCACTGAAAATATAGAGACACTATGTCTTTGGTGAAATATGTGACATATATACAAACAATAAGAGTTTTAAGTATATATTGTCTTTGAAGAAACTTAATATGAGACAAATAAGATGGTTGGAAGTACTCAAGGCCTATGATTTCTCAATACACTTCCACCTTGGTAAGGAAAACCAGTTGGATAATGCATTGAGTAAAAGGGACCATGGAGTTTTGACCATGATGAGGATTAACGAGGATCCTACATACAGAGATCTAGTAAAGATAGATATAGTTATTTTTAGTCAAGGGGACCCATCATTTTTTTTCAATAAATTTGTAATATATCCTTACTAGAAAATATAGAGAATTCCTATAAATATTATAAGAACATAAAAAGGAATATTAAATTAGTAAATGATGGGAAATTGATAGACTTCATTTATAGAGATAGATTTTTGAATTTTGGGAAGAGTTGTAGGTTCCATCCAAACCAAAGATAAAGAGTTAAATTCTATACTGAAGGCCATATATCAAGTTTATCTATACACCCTAATATAACAAATATATATAAGGGTTTAAGATAACATTTCTGGTATGATGGTATAAAGCATGAAATTACAGACTATGTGTTCATTTTCTTAGTATAACATTAGGTAAAGGTTGAAATAAAATATCCTAAAGGATTCATAAAACCTCTACCTATACATATATGGAAGTGGGATAATTTCACAATGGACATTTTTATTGGACTCACAAAAATACCAAGGAAGAATGATGTTGTATGGTTCATAATTGATCATCTTACTAGGTATTCTCATTTATTTTCAATAATATTAGATCTACTCCTTAAGAACCTTTTTATATCTATATTAATGAAATCATATGTCTTGATGGGTAACCTATATCAATTTTATTTTATCATGGTCCTTATTTAACATAAAAATTATGTAAGAGTATTCAAATGTATCTTAGCACTGAGATACATTTAAGCACCGCTTGTCATCCCTAGACTGATGGTAAATTGGAAAGGACTATCCAGACATTGTAAGATATACTAAGATCATGTTCTCTTAAATTCCAAGGTATGTGGGAGTAATATATACCTTTTGTGGAATTTTCATACAATAATAGTTTCCATTTTAGAATCTAATGGCACCATGCAAATCATTGTAAGGAAATATGTGTTATACTCCAACTTTTTAGGAAGAAATTATAGAAATATACCTTGTTGACCCAGAGCTTGTGGAAGAAACAACTATTAAAGTGAAAACTATTCAAGGTCATATTAAAGCATCCCAGAGTTGGAAAAGTGTTATGTTGATAATAAAATGAAGGAATTGTAATTTTAAGTTGGGTATCATGTATTCTTGAAGGTTTCACCATGGAAGGGAATTGTAATATTTGGTAAAAGGGGAAGTTAATCCCTAGGTACATTGGGCCTTTTAAAGTATTTGAAATAATTGGAGTTATAGATTACTGATTGGATATGCCTCACAACCTTTCTAAAGTATATATTGTCTTTCATGTTTCATTACTATAGAAATAAACAAAGATCTAACACATGTTCTCGCATATTTGGGAATATAGTTGCATCCTGACATGTCTTAAAATGAGTAATTTGTTCATATTCTTGACACCAGAGAGCAAGTGTTGTGGAATCACAAAACTCAATTGGTGAAAGTACTTTGGAGAAATAATAACCCAAAAGAGGTAACCTGGGAGGATAAAGAAGCTATGAGGAAGTAACATCCACATTTCTTCAATATCTGATATATAACCCAATTTTGGGTATGGAATTCTTTAAATGGGGAGAATGTAATTCCCAAGGCCCTACTATAACAGGTAAACACCATACCCTAGAATATCACACTCTAAAGAGAATTTATTCAAGACATCATATAAAAGTTAATTTTTATAATTTTAAATTAACCAAATTAAATTAATTTTTAATTCATCATATCAAAATTAACGTAGTATTAATTTTTTAGATTTTTCTAAAAAGGTCATTTTTTAGTTAAAAAATATGGTTTTGATTAAACTTATAATATGTATAAATTTAGTATTATAAATAATAAACTAGAAGTTTAAAAAACTTTTAAGTAGTAAAATGTGAATTTAAGGAATAAAAAAATTAATTTTAAAATAATCTTTGAACTTATAAATCCTATGTCCATTATTTTTATAACTAATTAAATTGTTACTTTAATAAAAAAATGTTTTTCAGTATTTTATTTGAATCAATTATTTTCAAGGGAGATCTGGTTTTCGATTTCCTTAAAAGCCTCATAATTTTTATTTGTTTTATAATAAATCAATTTATTTCGTTAAAATAAATATCCAATATAATTTTATCTTATATATAAATTTTAAGCATAAAAACATTATTTTTATAAACAAATGTTTTCAAGAGATTAAGTGCGTTTATTTTAAAATTAACTTTTTAAACATTTAGAAATTTTATTTGATAAAATGATTTTAAAATTTTAAATCATAATTATAAAATTATTTAAATTTTTTTATCTTAATCTTTTTATTATAATTGATTATTAAGGTTAAAAATTAATCATCAAGGTAAAAGTAGATTAAAGAAAATGTCAAAAAGTTAAAAGGGCCTAAATACTAAAATTTTTCTAAATAATGAGTGTTTTAGTTGATTTTTTACCCAAAATCACTATACCCTCCTCTATTATATATTTTTTGGTCATTGTACCTTGAATAGTAATTTTACATTATTGAAAATGTAAGGGTTTGTCTCAAAACTACTCATATCCTCACTAATAAAATGGTAACAATACAACCCCTTTAAGATTAAATTATCCTTATAATTTCCTATTGAACCCCTTCCAATTTTGTACTCCTATAATCTTATCCCACATTTTAAAGATTATTTTCAATAATAGTTATCATAAGGCCTTCATTTCCAAGGAGATGCTCAAGGAAAATTCAAGTCCCTGACGTGAGTATTAGCAACTACATAGATTTTCTTCTTAAATATCCTCATTCACATTTATTATAGGCACACTAATATAATGATATTAGAATATTAAATATAATAAAATTTCACTATATTAAGGGTATTATCATTTTTTCATCTATCCCATCTATTTAGAAAAACAAAACTGTCATTTGTGCGTATGTGTAGGCTACCGCCACCACAAGAAACAAAATCCATTTTTCATCACCACCAATCATTAATGGTTTCTAGAATGAATTTAATGAGAAAATATAATTTCTATTATATCATTAAGTTTCTATTATGATAAATTGGAGAACCTATTAATCATATGATCAATAAATGATCATCATTAATTAAATCCTTTAAAACAAGCATGCTAAGAAGAAAGTCATTTATTCAAATTATGTAATATTTTTATATACATTAATTATTATTATAATTAATTTATAATTATGATATATCATACAAATAAACACTAAATAAAATCATTATTCTTCTGTTATAATTATATTACAACAAAACGTCCACATAATCATTCACTAAATTAGGGTATGTTCATGTATGGGTTGATTTAACCACCTCCTTGAACAATACTATGAATTTATATCATGGATGACTATATTAAAATAATTATCAGTATAATATAATTTAAATTTATAAATTATGATTTTTTATTCTAGATATTTTTTATCAATATTTTATTCATCAATTAAGAAATTCCCTTTAATCATTAAGAATCACAAAAACATGCTTGTAATTGATTTCATCTTCAAGGATAAAGACTAAAACACTCATGAAAGGAATTTTAAACCAGGTAAATAATTATAAATAATCCCTAAAAATAAATTAAATGATCTATTATTGAGTAAATTAATAATAATAATTAATACATATACTTTAAATGTAAAACTAGTACAAACATTCGAAACTATAAACACCTGATGTGAAAAATAGGTAGAATTAATATAAAGAATGACTATTTATGAAGAGTATAAATGAAAATGGGTATGATAAAGGTTCTTAATTAAGTGATTAATATGTCTATGTTTTTTATATAGAAGTTTAAATTATGTTCATGGAAGTCATGATAAGATGTAAGGTTTTTCATCTCAAATTTCTCTCTTTGAAACATGTTTGGTATTATGCACTTATTTTATATTATATGGTGTATATGATACCTATTTTGGATTTTATATCATAAAATACTTTTATTTATTGTATTTTTAGATCAATTTTAATCCCTCTCTTTAAATAGGTTTGGATTTATTTGTTACCTAAGACATAATTGGGTTTTTTTGTCTCAATTTTTGTTATTTGGGACACATGTTATACTCACCACCTATTTCTTTTTGTGTGGTGCATAAATTTCCATGGAATACATTTACTATATTCCTCATGGAATGTAAGGAATTTAAAATATAACATTTTTATCCCTCTCATGTATTATTTTGATTCAATAGTTACCAAAACCATTGTAAAACTCAATCTTTTCCATATTGGAAAACCATTCTAAGTTTTGGTAAAGTAAAAGTGTGTGTAGATTCCAAGAAAATACATCCATGTATGGAAACTGGTAAGTGGATGCAGTTGGAGAATAGATGCATCTAGGGGAAATAACCCTGAAAAGGTTTGGTTTTTCATTGAATCAATCATCAACCTAATTCAAGATGAGTAGAAAAAAGACTACACACCTAGATAGTCACTCCCAATGGATATGATTTAGAATATTCACATTCTCTTAATGATCCATGATAAATGATCTTTCCTACCATTTCCTTGGTCTCCTAACAATGAAAATTATTGAACACAATTTCTATCTTCCATGGATAACCTTGTATATTAAAAGTATCCTTGAACCAATATTTCTTTGATAAGGGTGTTTCCTATTACTTTAACAATACCCCGTAGATTTTATGTTGATTAAGTTATGTCCTGCTAGACATCCACATTATTCTATTGAATGGGGAAGTATTTGTTTTCCATATTTCCCATTATATGTACAGTATTATTTTTAATCATCTATAGGTTCCTTAGGGAAGGGTATGAAATGTCTTGATGACTATTATGGTGGATTCATTGGACTTAATAAAGTGATGGGTGGGTCTGGTAATTATATGGCCCCTCGATGCATCGATAGGTCTCATGAGACAAAAGGTATTGAGTTTTGTAGTATACCTCTTCCCAGGACTTGAAAACATGTTTTGATGTCTGTAATTATACATTCCATCAGTGTGATATCTATTATTATTATTATCTATGTTTTCATTAATTATCATGGATATAGAATTCCCTTACTTTTAGTTGATTATAGATTCATATTTTTTATTTATTCATATCATATCACTTATTTCATGTTTATGTTATAAAATCTTCATTTGTATCATACTTATTACCGAGAATTTTTTACTCACCCTTATATTTTTTATTTCCCCTTGAAATCTAGAGGATAAATATGTATAATTTTCAAGGATGTGATATAAGGGATAATCATGTTCTTGAAATGTGTTCATGTTTTATATTATGTTTTCAAATGTTATGTATATATGTATCAAGTCTTCCAAGACAACTAATTTATTGGATCCTATGGGAACTCTTATATTTTTTACTAATAATGTAATATAACTATGGGCTATGGATTTCTAGATTTTAGGATGTTACATATATTCCCTTTAAGATAAATAGTGTCTCACACTTAATGAATTTTATAATATCTGCATTTCTTGTGAAATGATAAAGATACCAGCATTCAAGAAGAAAGTTAAAGAATATATGGTTTTTGAATCCATGAGGAATTTTAAGATCAAGTAACAAGTAGTTTTGTACACTAATGATTTTGATAATAAATAAGGGAAGGGTGAGGATTATAAGAGATTCATGTATCTTATCTCTAAGAATGTTAGAAAATGAAAGGGAAAATATAGAGGTAGGTTTCCACTAAAATGATTCAAACTTGGTGGAATTAGACACTTTTATATAAATTTTCCAAGGATAAATAGCATTAAATATGGGGTAGATGAACAAAGTGACACATCATAAAATAATTCTTGGGGTAAAACTTCAAAAGATTTAATCAAATCTAGTAAAGTTAGAAATATGTTTCCAAGAAAAAAGTAAAGAAATGTGATGAGTAAAAAAGAAGAAGAAGACTTTTCATTTAGGAGCTGATAAAAATATGCAACACCTAATAATGTAAAAAATATATAGTTCAGTTGGAGAAGCGTGATAATACCTCAAGTAGTGATGATGGACATAGTGAAATAGACTACATAGAGCACAAGATGAAATCTAAATTGGAATCATGTATAGAGTAAAATAATAGTCTAAATAAATAACTCTAACTTTTGAAGATGGAATATGGAAATAAAACTAAATCTAGATATGATGTTGTTAGTAAAGAATATAAGCATATAGAAAAATTAAAAAACTTCAAGTTGAAGAGTGAAGAGAAATAAAATATGTTAAAAGATTTTCAATATAAACACAAGACAAAAGAATAAGAGTTTACCAAGTCAGTATATAAATGTTTTGAAGCTAGAAATTATTTTAATAATATGATGAGTGATTATAATAGAGTATTGGAAGTCAAGGTTGAGACATAAAAATTATATGAGAAAGTAAAATAAAAGGATTAGGTTAAATCTTTACTCATTATGTATTAGTTTAATTTTGTTTTGACTAACAATGAAGGTTATAATTTTGATTTTGGCCATGTTTGGGATATTAAGGGTGATGGGAAACCCTATTCTTCATCTAAGTAAGAGAAAACAATTCCTGAAAGAACATCCTCCCAAAGGTAAGAACAATTTTAACACATGGTTATCCAACAAAAATAAAAGTCTGGATATAATTTATATTATTATGGAAGACCCAGATTCAGTGGTTAATGCTGGTACTATGAAAATTTGGGCACAAAAAAATCATATTGGTATAATATATATCTAATATGAAGAATGGGTGAAATAATGGAGACTGATTTTGAGAAGATCAAAATAGAATCACATAAGAATAAATCTATGAGAATTAATGCATCAAATATATCCACACAAAATTTATTTAAGTGTTTAAATGTAATATGTGGAATTTGTGACCAATAAGGTCGCTATTCATAAGAATTCATAGACATTCTTCCCAAAAAATTTCCCTATAGTGAAAAGTGTAAATGAATTCAAAATCTAAATCAGGGATGAAAAACTATTATTATTGAAGTGATATTCAAATCATGCAATAATGTAAAGCCCATGATTAGTATAAGTGATTGTTACTTTCACATTTCTAGAGATGTAAAATTTTTATAAGTATAGAATAATGTGATGGAGGTATAGTGAAATTTTAAATTGGCAGTTCTCTAAGAATTAATGGTATTAGTTTATTTGAGATAGATGAAAAGATACTCAAATACAAAAAAAATATTTATATAGAAGGAATTAAACATTGCTTTATAAGTTTAAAAAATGTGTGATTATAGGATCAATGTTTTATTTGAAAAAGATTCATGGATCATCAAGAAGATTAAATATGAAGAGTCATATCTAATGTAGAAAGAAAAAGTTTTAACATATTTAAAATTACTGAACCAATTAATTTTTATTACTTAAGTGTAAAATATTATAATAACATGTCAACTAAAGTATGAAGTTGTGAGAGAGGATAACCAATATAAAATGGAAAGTTTGGATATTTTTGAAACTTTACAAAAGTGGTAAATGGTTTGAGAAACACATAAATGAGTGTATATTCAATCCACTAGACCTCTAGAACTCATTAATTTTCATTTTATAGTACTATGAGAAATTATTCATCCAGAGATAATTTGTATTTTATTAACTTCATAAATTAATTCACTCAAATGAAAATATTTATGTTCATGAAACACAAGCCTAAAGTAGTTTACATGTTTAAAATATTTCTAAGAGTAGTTGAGAAGGAATTGGGAGTTTTCATTATGAGGTTGAGAATAAATAATATTAGGGAATATACTTGAAATGATTTTGAAAACTATATTTAAAAACATGGGATCAAACACAAATTTAGTATACCCTACACTCCCCAGTATAATGGAGTAACAGTGGAAAATAATATAATTATTGTTGATATGGGCAGAATAATGTTAGACAATCATAAATTCTTTTTTTACGGAAGAATTTTGTACTAAATTCCAAATAAAAAATAGATGCTTATTGAGACCCAAGACAAATAATATACCATATGATATGTGGTTCAAAATAAATCCAACTATAAAATGCTTCAAAGCTTTTAGACCCCCTTGTTTCATGAAGATTAGAAGCACCAATTTGTGAAAATTTAAAGAAAATGTTAAATAAAAAATATATATAAGCTACATATCCAATGGAAGTGGCTATAAGTGTTATAATAAATTTCTACACAAACTATTTGATTCCATTGATATAAAAATCCATGAAAATAAATACAATAAAAATGTTATATATGTATCAACCTGCGAAACAATAAGAGTTGGTAATAATCATATTTCAAAAAAATAGATTGAAGAAGTGGTCTCAACTATTAATAAATCTATTAATATTGGCCCAGATGAAACCAGTGATGAAGATGAGAACGATAATAATCAGAGATGTGGGAATCAAATGTTAAAGAAACATGTTCACTCTAAAAATATAATTGGTTACTAGGAAGAACCAGTATAAACTTGAAGAAGATTAAGGATCGAAAATCAGACTACTCACATTTATTAAGTTGGACCACAATCTATTTTAGAGGTAGTTGAGCATGCAAAATGGATCGATGATATGAATAAATATATTTATTGGATTTAGAAGAAATCCACTTGGGAGCTTATGCTAATATATGAACATTAAAATATAATTGGTAGTAAATGGGTTTTTAGAAACAAATTGAATGAGAAAGGATGAGTGAAACAAATCCTTGGATGGTTTGAAAAGGTTACTCATAAATAGAATATATGTATTTTAAGGAAACATTTTCACTATTGATAAGGTTGGAATCCATTAAAATGTTCATGGTAGTGGAAATACATGATCATTATAAATTTTATCAAATGGATGTGAAATATGCCTTTATAAATAGAGACATCTAATAGGAATTATTCATTGAAAATTTTAAAGGGTTAATTCTATATATTAATATAATCATGGGGTGAAAGTTAAAGAAATATCAATATAGCTTAAAATAGGATCCTGGAGCTTGGTACTCAAATTTATATATTTTTCTGAGATGAATGTAATTTTTAAAGGGAAATGATGATGGTAACCTATATGTGAAAGATTTATCCATATAAACTCTAATTATAATTATGTGTGTTGATAAAATTATATTTTCCAATGAGAAAAATATATTTGTGAAAATTTTACACAGAAGATGAAAGATGATTTTGAGATGTCAATGTTAGGTGAGATGGTTTACTTCTTGGGACTGTAGATCACAAAAACTAATTATTTCATTTTAATATCCCAAGGGAAATATGCTAAGTAATTATTGAAGAAATTTGATATGGAATATTTTAAATAAATATCAACACCCATTTTAATTTATACTATGATGAATAAAGGTGAAGCAGGAATCAGTTTGAATCAGAAAAAATTCATAATGATCATTGGTAGTCTGCTCTACCTAACTACATCAAGGACAGATATAGTATTTTCTATAACTTTATGTGCAAGGATTTAGGGTGATTCTAAAGAGTTTCATGTGCTAGAAGCTAAACTAATATTAAGATGTATTAAGGGAACTCTCTGAACTGTGGCCTACTATACATAAAATGATCTGATTTGAAGTTATAGGGATACAAATATATTGAATGGAAATGAGATTGCACTGATAGGAAGTATATCTGGTAGATCATTCTTTCTTAGTGATGGATTTGTTCATTGGCATAGAAATAAGCAGACTTCAGTTTCATTGAGTATAACTGAGGCTGGGTATATTGCTGCTACACATGATTTTACTCCAATGTTATGGGTGAAGGTGTAGCTATAAGATTTGAAAGTTGATATTGAAAAGCCACTAAAAATTTCTTTTGATAATTAAAGTGCTATTAATCTTATAAAAAACCTAGTTCCATTCAAGAAAAAAACACATTGAGAATGGATTTCATTTCATTGTAGAATAGGTGGTTGGTGGTGATATTAAACTTGAATATCTTTTCACTAAAGAAAAGGTTTAAAACATTTTTATGAAGGAAATTCCAAGAGGGAGTTTTATAGAATTGAGGATCAAACTTCTTTTTTACACTTACCCTATAACTTGAGGAGGTGTGGTATGGTACCCCCACAAGTATTTGAATTATAATATCAAATGGGGATAGAAAGTGCACAATTTTTTTGGAAACTTGTGGTACTATTATTTTTCATAAGGGGGTTGAAAATATTTCCTTATTTTTATTATTTTGGTGTTGTATCTATTATCTAATAGGGGATAAGAATGAGAAAATGTACATATTTATTGAGGAAGATTTCATTTATGTCACTTGGCCATAATTACTTATCACCAAGAGATAAAACCCTCTCAAAAACATTACATTATATAATAGTGTGGTTTTAGGATACTTTTCATATGATAAAGATGTGATTTGAGGATTCTCATTAGATTTAATATATTTTTAATAGATCCAAGTATAGTTTATAAGAGTTTATAGATATTGAAAATAAATAAAAATGGGGATATTGAAGTTCCCCAAGAATTTATTTAATGTTGTATTTATTATCAAGATGTAATAAAGAACAATTTTCATTTACTAATATACTGTTGAAGTTTTTTTGATTTTTTTTGAGAATATTTTAATTGTCTTTGTTATTTCTTGAAGTGATTCTGAGTTGTTTTGATATTTTTTGGGATTTTGGGTAGAATATAAAATTTGGACAAGTAATTTTTTATATGAGTCATTCTAGTTTAGGTTGTGTCATCTTAACACTATGATCACTAAAAATGACTAAGGCAATACTGTGTATGATTCATGCCATATTTCATATGAGTTTTCAAGGAGAATATTGTGACTTTGTATGAGTAAATCATAACATATTACAGGTTATTTGAAAATGTGGTTAAGTATGGAGTTGTGTATGAGTCATTGAAGACTTCGTACAAGTCCATTTGAATCTATGTATAAGTCATTTCACCATAAATATTAGTCATTACATGTAACAATCTATTTTTTGATCCAAGGTAGAGTTATAAGGGAATTTGAATTTTGATGTTTGGTATACGGTCCATTCTTTAAAATGAGATTTTGATTGTAAATCTGAGTTTTGGAATGATTAAGAGTGTTTTTTAGATGTGTTTTAGAGCCTGAGAGGAGTCTCTAGTGGTTCGTTGAGTTTTGGGAGCATTGGGCCTTAAAAACTCAAGTTTGGGTGGATTAGTAAGGATGAATAGTTTTTCTAAAATTGTGTGCCCCACCAATGTAAATTGTGCTCCTTGTGTAGTGAAATAGCAAGTGTCTCATGATCTATGCACGGTTTTCCCAAACCATGCACCTAGCCTACATGCTTAGTGCCATTTGGGTAGTGTCTGTGCACTTCATTGCACATGGTTGGTGAACAGTTGGTCAAACTATGTGGTTAAACTATGTGGGGGTGGTTCATAAGCAATGGGAGCTGCACGGTTGGTGCATGGTTTGGAAAAACCATGCGGCTGAACCGTGTGCCCCAATTTTTAGGGTGAAATGCTCATTTTTTCCTTAATGATCTTAAAACCTAATTTCCTTCTTCTTTTCTTCTTCTTCAGCCATGTGAGGCTCTCCTTTTCTCTAATGGGTTCCTCCTCCTCCCTCCTAAAGGCTTAATGAAATCTCCTTCATCCAAAGTCTGATTCAAACATCATTATCACATTTCATCTACATTGGTAAGCTCTCAAATTCTCTTTCTTCCTTTTTAAGTTTCTCTTCCAATATATTGAGCTATTTTGGTGTGAGATCATTCACCCTATTTTCAATGTGGATGTTCGTTTCTTATATTTCTTCCAAACCAAACTGAATTAATCCTTGATATTGGATGAGTATGGAACCTTAATCATAAGGTAGGGGTTTTATAGTTATTTCCCCAAGTTTTCATTGATTTATAAATATTATGATTGTGTTACATGATAGCCTTTTCCACACATCACCCTAAAATGAGTTATCAATTTTTAAATTGTTATATTCATGACATATTATTCTTTTTGAGCCTTGTTTAGTAATTTTAGGATTCCAACCTTGATCATGCACACCCCTTGGGTGTGTTGGCATGTTTTCCCCCTTTACAGTTAATTTCCTAAATTCCCAGAATTCCTTCTAAGAATTCTTCTTGGTTTATAAATGGATTTTACCCTTGTAGGAATTTTCCCAATTTATGACAGAACCTCCTAAGTTCTATGTTGAACCATGTAATTTATTTTCCATGTTTTGTATATTTTTTAAATGATCTTTTTTAGTGAATAGTGTTATACCTCTTGAATGTGATTCTTGGTTGTGTTAAATTAATTGATAGTAAAACAATTTCACATTTTATAATAAAACCCCTCAGATTATGTACGTTATATTCTAAACTAAAAATTGGAGATTCATGATTTAAATATTTCTTAGCCTTATGAAATTACTGTTTTCCTATGCATTTATGATATTTCTTGATATGCGTCATGCTTATTTCATGGCCTCTAATGATATTGTTAAATGGATTGAATAAGGGGGAATGGACTTCCTTATAATCAATTGTTTCAAAGATCGACCACCCCTTAAGTGGGTTGGAAAGCCTTGATTATAAATTTTAATTCCCTAATAAATTAAATGGTTTGTTTAAATTTTAATTGATAATTGAATTTGGTGGTGCGAACACACCACTTTATATATTTAAATAAACGCGACTTACGTTAATTGTAATAAATGTATCACCCTTGATTATATTAGGCTTATTGATTAATTATGATTGAGTGGTAATTACTTATTACTATCATTATTATTATACCTTTGATATAGGTTGTGGAACAATGGTAAGGGTTCTATTGGTCATGACCATTCACACTCCCAAACATTGGGTGTTGAGCATGACGTCTTACTCCATTGACACTATTTAGACGGTGGGCATGATGCACCACATCCCTTGTTCAGGTGTTGTAATGAAGACACACCCACCATCTCGAGTTTTGAGCATGAAATATCACATTCATTATGAGATGTGGGGATTTTACCCTCTACTTGATCTTATAGAATCATTTAGACTAGTTATGGATGACTAAGTTACATCCTAGTCTAGCCAACACCTAGTATTCCAGGTATATGGAAACTTACGTCTGCACATACTTAGTCCATATATGTGGATTAAGTATATAACTATACTATGTATATATTATTACTATATACATATGGTTACGGATCAGATCATAATTTCATTGATACTTTGAATTAGGTAGAGTCATCCAAGTGTCCTATTAGAACCTAATTTGACCAGTATTTATTTATTTCAGCATTATCCAATATTTCATTTATATCTACACACTACTTTACCTTATATTCACAAACTATATTTAGTTATAGAAACCATTAGTGGTGGCCTATTGGGATTTTATCTCACACCCTGATCGGGCCACCATTGCACTGGGGTACCTAAAGAGATATCATGTGTGCAAGCCCATAGATAATTTCTTGTGTGTTTATTCTTATACCTAGGAGTTAGGAGAAAGGGACTTATCTAGAGCTCAGGATTCTTGAGGATATTTCCCCCAGGGATTTTTATTTTTTTCTTTATTCATGTGCTACATTATATCATGTTTCCTAATTTGTGTCTACTGTTTTAGTTTATGTATCATCATATGGGCATGAATACGTTGTTATATATTGGAATTGTCCATATTTTATATTCATTTGACATTATTATTCTACTTCTCTATCTTTCATTTATTATTGATTATGTATCTATCAGTTATTTATTTTCTAATATACCATTGTGCTACTCTGATCATGAGGGTATAGTCTCCCCAATATACCATCTTTAGACCCTCGTTTCTAGTCTAAATCTTCTAGCATATGGGGAGGTGAGCTTGAGGCCATGTGGCTCACCGGTCGAGGCAGGGGTTAAGTGGATCTCGGGTCAGGATGTTACAAATTGGTATCAAATTTGTATTTTCATTTTTATTACTATTTGGGTCTTGTAGATAGAAGACTATGAACATTTCGATGCTTGGTAAATAGTCATTACTGGGAGTAATCAACTCATGTATGAGAAAAGGTAAGTGTCCAAGGATGGAATTATTGTTCATGTTTTTTATATTAAAATTTATTAAGATTTCACCTTGAGTGATTGGTTTAATTTCCACTACTTATTGATTTATGAGATTTATAGTATTTTTTCTTTGGTATGTTATGGAAAGGAAGTATAATTACATGCATCATTATAGGGACATAAAGATTCACATGCCATGGATATTCCATTCCATGTAGTTTCATTTGTAGGTTTCCTTCTGATTGGGATGATGTGCCTTGTGTGTTTATTAGCATGGCTATTATATACCATGTTAGGTATTTTAGTGACATGATTAGTTGTGTGCCTGTTTAGGTATTTATTTATCATGCCTAATTATATAACATTCTTGGTTGATTTATTTATCATGTCAATCTACTACCATTATTAGGTAATTATATGCCATATTTCCTGATTATTTAGCATGTATTAACTATGTATGATGATTTTGTGCTTATTGTAATGTTTCTTTCTATTTACTCCTTATGATAACATGACTAGTTATGATTTAGAAATATAATTGGTTATAGGGGATGAACATATTGGTTTCGATTAAACAAGAGCTAGTTTCCAGTTGTAAGGTGTATGGGCACCTTATAAATTGGGGAAAGGTGACCCATGTATTTGAACCATCTTTTGATATTTTTATATATATCTCGAGACCATTGTTAAAATTTAAAATCTGATAAATTTCTAATTTTTAAAGTGAATTTATTTCCATTAAAAGGGAGTTAGTTTGTGGTCTATAAAGTTCATGTGTTCTTTATAGATTGGTATATGAAAACCCATATAATCGAACCATTATATAAGACTATAATATATTTTGAAATGGTTATAAATGTAAAATCTATTTAATTTTGGTCTGAAATGAATTGGTTTCTTATAGACCTCTTACGTGACTCAACCATAGTAGGTCATTTATGGTGTTTAAACTTATCATAAAAACCCCATTAAGGGTAATTTTAAAATTAAAATTTTTGATGGTATCCTCTATAAAGGCTTGTGACACTATCACATGGGCATAGTGATCTGTATGGTTAACTTTATAAAACAAACAAATGGACCCAAGTAGGTCATTTGGGGCATGTTTCTTGTGAGATAACCCACTATGGGTGTCTTGAAGTTGTGGTAATTAAACAATTGTTATTAGGTTGCTTTCTAATGAACCCAGGTTGGATTAATGGTACCCTCATAGGTCACCTTATCTATTACCAAGTACTTTTGTCTTATAATTGGTACTTTATGTTCTTAGTTAAATATTTTGAATGTTTAAATATTGAATGATAATCAATGTAATGAATTAAAATATAACCTTAGGTGGTATCCTTAGTTTAAAACCTCAGGTAAGGTTAGTTTAAACATTTCTTTAAGTTTACTTGGAATTTATACGTGAGTGTTTTCCATAGGCCTTTTACTATTTATCATGGGATTAAATAATAGGCGCAGGGCCTAGTGAAATATGATTGGTATGACCTAGTGATAGGGTTGATGCTTTTTCTTTTGTAAGGGGATGGTCCAAGGTAGGTAGCACCCTTAGAGCTTAAATTCCTTGTTAAACATTGTAATATTTCTGATGTATGGTGTTATTGATGTGTCTTTTTCTCTAGTAGGACTCTTAGCTTATAAATGAAACCCTTATTTTGATGGGTGGTCATAGTATCCTTAACATTTTTTATTAGTGTGGGCATCAAGTGATTCTAGATTTCAATAGGTTAGATATTCCTATGGCATGGTGTACAGCTTAGTAAGTCATGTGACCCTCTCTTTTTCACAGTGATGGATGACTTGGTGCATATTCATCTTGGTTAATGGTCTTATGGGGAAATAAAACACTAGGACAAATATCTTTTATAGACTACATGATACTTGGATGCATAGTTTGGATAGCCTATGGATAGTATCAAGGATGTGTCTTCATGCATCTGAACCTAGGGGTGGTGTGTGTTCATATATGTGGAACCCATTGAGTTTATAAATGGTATAACAAACCAGTTATGTTCAGTGAAATTGTTGAGCCTTAAGCTATTAATAATTTTCTCAGGTCATCTCCAAAGTAGAGTGACCTGGTCATTCAAGGATTCAATTTCATCAAAATTCTCTAGATGGTGTTCCAAGAGGATCAAGTGTTTTGACATACCGGTTAGGTTGGTTTTTGGATTTTAGGCCAAATATTTTAATTTTCATGATCGTCACTTGGAGAAGTGTCACACGTGCATTTAAGGTGAATCATATCTTGCACACTTATGGGTAGCTATTATGTACCTTATTTTGATGACTAGGACACTCTTAATGAGGGGAGTGTCATGTCACTTCTAGTGCTATTTTCAAAGACCTGTTTTTCTAGTAAGTCTTATGTGTCGATTCGTACAAGGTAGTATGAAAGTGAGATGGTTGGATTTGTATGAAACCCTTGAGAAACATTTTTTGTCTTGGTTGTACATCAGTGGTTAAGTCTATGCAATCATAGAATTCCTTGGGTGGTAAGGGCTTCATGGTTGGGTTGGTGACGCATCAGCGGGTGAAGTTGAGTTTCTTCTGAAATAATTCGACCAATGGCGGTTCAATGACACTTGTTTTCTATAGTTAGAATGTGGTTGGTTTGAATATACATAACACTTTGCATTGAATTTGATATAAGTGTCTCAAATATTCTTGATAATCCTCAATATCCTCTTAGTTTACTCTTCTTAAGAGATGAGCATGTCCCCTATCTTGATGTCACTCTTGATGCACTATGAGAGCACTGACTATACACCGAGATAAAATTTATGAGTTTCCTTCTCCTTCAATAAATGTGATTTATCATAACTATGAATTAGATTCGTGGTTTCTATCGAGGCATGGTTAGTCCTAAGTGATACTTAGGTTACCTTGTAAGAACACCTTGGAAAAACTCTTGGACAACAGTTGTTTTCCTTTAACTTGACTATCAGGTGAATGTTATTATGGGCTTAGTCAAAGATATGATGTAGAATTATTGGCCTTGTATAAATGTGCCACTTGTAAACATGGGGTATAGAATACTTTGGGTTAGTTCCTTGAACTCCAGTTTAATGAATTTGAGGTTATCCCAGACTTATTGTCAAGCTTATACGAGACTTTTAAAGAGTGATGATTCTAGTGGGCCAGATCTAGGTTACACCCTTGTTCATAATAATCCATGATATATTAAATGTCCAGGTGATGTTTTTATCAGGTAAATTCATCAGAATTTAGGTATGGCCTTCGATGAATGTGATCATTGTAAACACTAGATTCCTTGGAAAAAGGAATTGTAGTTTAGGTTGTAAAATGTCGGTCGTCTAAGATGATAATTTTCTAGATAGGTTGGTTATAGTGGATTGGAATGTTATCATTCTTATTCTATGTATGAAGTCAGTTAAGGAACCATTTTAATCATGTCTCTAGGTTAAGTTGGGTGTGGTGTAAAGGTTGGCAGTGTCTTCTAAGAAACTTTTTTGTGACTAGTTTAAGTTAGGTCAGTTAGGATTCAAACATTTCTTTATGGTGAGGTCCCTGATATGACCTTAGAATTAATCAGGTTTTCCTAGCTCAAAATCACACCAAGAGAATCATCAGAATTCTTAGGATGTTCTTTGTAAGGCAATTCTGATGATAAGGCATACCATGGTTCTGAATTGTCCTTTAAATTCAAGAAACCTATGGTGGGGATAACTATCAACTAGATGTTTAAAGAGATGATGATTTGATCATTTCTCTATATAAATGGGACCAAGTAAGAACTATTTTGATGTTTCAATAAGAAAACAAGTATCAGTTTGGGTTTTTAGGGTTTAAGTGTTGTGCATTTAAGTAATGTTTGGAGGTGCTTGGGAATTTGGGAATAAAATGTGACCATTTTAATGATACTTCACAACCCTTGTAGGTTGGTTGATGTTTTTGTTTCTTTCCCAAAGTCTTCTCAGTGATGATATGTTCTATGGTGGGGAGGTTGTAATGACCCTTGTTCTGAGCCAAGGTAGAGTTACAAGGTAATTTAAATTTTCATGTTTGGTGGATGAGACTTTCTTTGAACCGAGCTTCTGAATGTAAATCCGAGTTTTGGAATGATTAAGAGTGTTTTTTATATGTGTTTCAAATTAAGATAGGAGTCTCGGGTGGTTTGTTGAGTTTTGGAAGTGTCATTCCCTGGAAACTCAAGTTTGGATGGACTAGTAAGGGAACACAGTTTCTCTAAAACCATGCACCCTGCCAGTGTAAAATGTGTGCCTTGTGCAGTGAAGTAGTAGGTTACATAAGGTTTGTGAATAGTTTTCTCAAATTTTGAACCTATCCTAAACGCTTAATGCCATTTGGGTAGTGTGTGTGCACATTTTAGCACATGTTTGGTGTATGGTTGGTTCACGGTTGGTTAAACCCTATGGGACAACCATGCAGGGCATGGTTCCTAAGAAGTGGGAGTCACACAGTTGGCACATAGTTTGTCCAAATAGTGCATCCAAACCATGAGACCGAATTTTGAGGGTGAAATGTACATTTTCCCTTAATGATCCTAAAACCTAATCTCATTCTTATTTTCTTATTCTCTAGCTGTGTGAGGCTCTCTTTTTCTCCTATGGGTTCCTCCTCCTCCCTCAACTAGGATTGATGATATCTCCCTTATCTGAATTCCAATTAGAATTTCGTCAGTCACATTGAATCCATGACAATAAGTTCTTGAATCCACTTGCTTCCTTTCTAAGTTTCTCTTCTAATCTATTGTGGTATTTTGGTGCGATTTCATTCACCCTGTTTTCAGAGTGGATTTACATTTCTTTGATTTCCTATAAACTAGAAAGAATCGATCCTTGATATTAGATGAGTAGAGAATACTAAGCATAAGGTATGTGGTATATAGCTATTTCCCTAAGTTTCTATTGATTTATAAATATTTCCATTATTTTTTTCACTGACCTTTTTCATGAAACACTCTAAAATGAGTTATTCATTTATAAATTATTATATGAATGACATATTACTCCCATTGATCCATGTTTAGTAATTTAAGGATTCCAACCTCGATCATAAACACACATTGGGAGTGCCTTCTTGTTTTTCCCATTTATAAATAATTGCTTAAATTTTCGGAACACCTTCTAAGTGTTTGACTTGGATTATAAATGGATTTTCCTCTTATAGGTAGTCTCCCAATTGATGATAGCACCTTATATGTTCTATGATGAACCATGAAATTGATTTTCCATGTTTTCTAGCAATATAAAATTCCCCTTTTTAGTTAATTAAGTTATAACTCTTAAATGTGTTACTTGGTTGTGTTAAATGAATTTTTTGTTAAAAAATGTTAGGTTTTATAATAAAACCACTAGGATTAGGTGAGTTATCTTATAAAATAAAAATTTTTGATTTTTGATTTAAATATTTATTGGACTTATGGAATTGGTGTTTTCCTATGCCTTTATGTTATTGCTTAATATGTGGAAATCTTAGTACATGGCCTCTAATGATATTCTTAAATGGATTGAATAAAGGGGTATGGACTTCCTTGTGATCAATTGTTTCAAAGAACAACCACCTTCTAGTTGTGTTGGAAAGCCTTAATTATAAATTTACTTACCTTGATAAATGAAACGTCTTGTTTAAAGTTAAATGTATGATTTAATTAGGTGGTACGACTATACCACTTTATATATTTAAATACACAAGTCTTATGTGAATTATAATAAATGTGATACACTTGATTATATTAGGCTTAGGGATTACCGATGCTTGAGAGGTAATTCTTTATTATTATCATTACTATTACACCTTTGATATAGGCTATGAAATTGTGGTAAGGGTTTTGTTGGACATGAAGATTCACACTCCCTTACATTGGGTGCTGAGCATAATATCTCACAACATTGACACTATTTGGATGGTGGAAATGATGCACCACGTCCCTTATTTAGGTGTTATCATGATGAAACACCCACTATATTGAGTGTTGAGAATGATGACTCACATTAATTATGAGATATAGCACTTGTACCCTCTAATTGATCTTATAGCCTCATTTGGACTGGTTATGGATGATTGAGTTACACCCTAGTCCAGTCAACACCTAGTATTCCAAGTATATGGATACTTACATCTGCACGTACTTAGTCTATATAGGTGGATATAGTATATAACTATGATATGTATATATTATTACTATATATGTGTTTATTGATCATTCATCATCCCAAGCATGGGAGAAAGTAGGTAGAGTCATCCAGGTATCATATTGGAACCTAAGTTGGTTGGTATTTATTTATTTCACTATTGATAATTATTGCATTTATATCTAAATACTTATTTACCATATATTCATGGGATGGATTTATCTATAGACATCGTTGGTGGTGGGATACTGAGATTTTATCTGAACCCTACTCGGGATACTATTACATTGGGTTACCTAATAAGATATCATGTTCACAGGACCATAGATTATTTCTAAGGTTGATATGCTTGTACTTGGAAGTTAGGAGAAAGGAACTAAGCCAGAGTATAAGATGCTTGAGGAGATTTCCCTTGAGGATTTTTATTCTTTTATTTATTCATGTATTGCACTATATCATGCTTCATGCTCTATTTATACTATTTCAGTTTATGTATCATCATTTGGATATGCATGTGTTGTTGTATATTGGCATTGTTCAAATTTTATATTCAGTTGACATTATTCTTTCTTTGTTTTTCCTTTCATTTATTATTGCTTCCCTATTATCTCTTATTTATTTTCTGATATATTGTTGTTATACTATGACTATGAGGGTATAGTATCCACACCACACCATATTTATACCCTTGCTTCTAGTCAGTAGCCTTTGGATTACAAGGAGGCACTCTCCAGGCCATGTGTCCCATCAGATTGGGGAACAGATTAAGTGGATCCTAGTTCAGGATGTTACATTACATGTCTATGTAAGATTCATTTTTTAACTCAGTGTAAGGAATTGGAAAAGGAATTGAAGTCGAGAATGTGTCGTGTATTTATATATGAATCATTTTAATCCATGTAATATTTATTTGAAGTGAGAATTTTCTAAAGGATAGGAACTAATGAGACTTCAATTGGATGATCATCACTTTATAAGGATGAACAGTAATCTACATAATGATAATGTTTCATCTTTATAAGGATTATGTCTAAGCTTCATAAGGAAAAGGATTTGTAAGGATCATCTTGGATCCATGAGAATTATTATGGTTTCATAAGGATCAACACTTTAGGGAGTTATTGAGAAAATTATAGGATGAAAAATCTATGTTTCTAGAATCGAATATTATGAAGAAATAAAACTAGTTGATGGTTGACCCATTATTCATTGATCAAAATGTTGAAAGTAAATTTTGATTCAAGAAAAATTAATATATTGTGATATAAAAATCATGAATATCATGATAATCCATGAGAACAACTAAATGAAGAATGATTCAAAGTTAAGATGAGTTTTTTTTTAAAAAAAACTCTAGAAATTAATTTTGTAATGTTAATGTGACAATGTTGTAATAATACTAAGTTCTTAAAATCACATCCATATCAGTGTACAGTGATTTTAGCTATAATATTAAGTGTGATTTTATCAAGTGATCTTTGTTATCAAGATTTGTTGTGATGTAATGAAATTCTTCACACCGCAAAAAGTTTTAAGAAGAAAAGAATCAAATTTGATCCAATAAAATATTGAGAGTTGATTTTTATGGGTATTCTTGAAATTATTAAGTCATTTTTTTTGTTTAATATTTTGGAAGATAATAAAATATGAATATATTACCCAATTTTTTCATTTATCATATGAGAATAGAAAAGGGTATTCTTGGAAATACACTAGAGACGTAGTTAAATAGAGATTGGAATAAGCTGAGACCATGGGTAAGTACCCATGTGAAAGAGATATTTTAAAAAATTCATAAAGGATTCATTTTTTTCAATTTTTTTATGGGAGTTATCTAGAATTTTTAGGTGTATATTATTTCTAGAATTAAATTAATTTTATAATATTTATAGTTTTCCTAAAATAAGGGAAGAATTTGAGATAGAGGGAGATAGAGTATAGTGGATTGTGAGTTTTGTTGAATATCATATATCAAGAGAAAAAATAGTGCCTGAAACTGGAGCATAGAGAAGAATAGAAAACCAACAAGAGCTTAAGTATTCAGTGAACTAAGATTAATAGGAATCCCAAAAACATATCAACAATTTATACTGGATATTCTGAGAAAGTATGACCATTATACATATTATTCTCAAGTGTTTTAAGAGGTCAAAGAATTTGTAGTAGTGAGCATAATCTAATTTTTATATCCTAAATACTTGAGAGGAAGATCTATATTAGTTACTGGAGAAACATATATTCTTAATAAATATTTCTAATTTTAGTTCTTACTTACTATAACTAGTGGGATGTTGTGTTAATACCAATGGGATGCAAAAGAAATTAAGACTATAGGGTGATACCTGGTCTGCCCACTTGTATTTGATCATAAAACTATAGTGTCAAATATATGTACTTGTATGATAACTAGAAACAATAAGTATTAATTATCAACACTAGGACCAAACCTTGTAAATAAGTGTTCTGTGCCTTTTTCTTTTATTTCATCACTCAAATAGGTAAGGCTATGTTAAATATTTGATAAGATTAGATCCAAATCTATTTTTGAAGTTAAATTCAATTGGAATAAATTATAAATAGCTTCATCATTGATTCACACCTTCCCTCCATCAGTAGTGCATCCACTCCAGGTATTCTCACCTATAACCACATATAGTCAATCCCCACCTTTCTAGAATAAGGTATAAACCGCCTAGCCAGTGGGAAGTCCATCCCAAAGTCCATATACCCAAGGATAATTTTCTCAAGATATATTCTAATTCATTTTAACTTTAATACCTAATATGTATAAACTATATTAATTAACTAAATTCCAACTAATAAATTTGATTAAAAATCAAATTTGAGGTAGATAGAAACTAAATCCATTATCATTTCTAGCATTTAACTCCTTAGATGCATGTATTATAATCTATAAAATAATTTTAACAAATTTAAACTAAATCATACACATATCCACAAAATAAACAATTTATATCCTTGGATAATAAAATAGGGAATAAATTTTAAATAGATGAAAATTTCATATATTTAAACATGTGATAGTCATTTATGAATAATTCGTAAATAAAATCTAGTTATAAACACTTTATAATTTTATTTTATCTTATGGATATTCGATAATATTGAATATAAATACTTTATATTCATTTATCTAATGTGAACTCTTTAATATTATGTATTATATAGTATTTCACATTAAATATATGTTATTATATGAAATATAAACATTTTATATTTTAATTTTATTATGTGAGAATCTAAATATCACATATTAATATTATTTAAGCCTTGATCAAATCAATCATTAAAACTTATTCTCATGTGGTCTAAATAATTTCCCAAATAAGGCCCTTAATTTGAAAATTTTAAATTAATTATTATAAACAATTCATAAAAAACACTTTATATTTAGACTTATTTTGTAATTTATAAACACTTTATAAATTACCCTTATGATTTCTAAATAAACACTTTATTTATAAGTCATATGTAATTCCATAAAATTTAGTAAAATGTATTTTAATATCAATTATTAATATTATGGAATATTTATTAACAAATGTTTCATAAACACTTAATTAATTAAATATAAAAACTTTATAATTAACTAATTTATAAACACTTTTATATTTAATAAATATACACAAATACATTTTATAATGATTTATAAACATTTTATAAACCATATAAATAAAATCATAGTTGAATTTAAATAAAAACAATTATTCATTAATTGTATTTAATGATTCATATTGAATTGTAGGATATGATTAATCTGTTATAGTGCATAAAAAATTTATGTACTATGAGTAATATTTTACAACTAATAATTTAATCGCTGAATATGAGTAGTAATTATATTTTACAATTCCAAAATATATCTTAAATGCGATACAATTCTCTATTTTTGAAAAACACAAGAAATTCTAGAGTTGTAAGTTATGACTGATACAAAATCGAGAGTTTTGAACTGAGTCACCACTTATGATGTCCTATTTCGTAATCCATGACTCAACCGAGCAGAGAAAAAACCTAAATCATATTTTATGATTGGCAGTACGACATGCAATACAAATTTGGAATCTTAATTTCAAAGCATTATTCCATGAATATAAAGGTATGGAAAAGATTTGGTACCACTATTATGTTTCATAATATCAAACAATAATTGTTAAACATAGTGGAAGAAAAAAAACCCAAAAAAAGATCAACCATGCTAGATAAATGAAACCACACATAGTGTAAATGAAGAATGCAGTATACCTTACATCATAGATGGCCATTGAATTTATCTTCATCCATGCTTGATGAAGATCATAATATAAGTAACCAGAAGACACCACTCCTCTAGAGGTATCCATGAGTTGTTTAATAACTTGATACTCAAGTGACATCCTTCCATCCTCCATTCCATGAGAATGACTCATTATGTAAAGGATGCTGGAGAAGAGTTTTGTGATTAGGGGAGTCTCTACCAAGGCTCGAGTGGGCTTGAACACACCCCATCTCATAGTGAATGATTTTATAAAACCCTCATGGGTGATCCTTGAGAGTTCAGGTATTTACTCATACATTATAATGCATGAGTAAACACCTCACCCAGTTCATGAAACCTATGCATAAATGCAACAAACTTACAAATGTTTCATCTTTTGAAATGACTCTTTTATGATAACCATTGTGGAAGATCTCATGAAATTTAACATTTAAATTTTTTTTCCATATCAAAATTGAAGACAGTGGCTTGTATATCATGCCTTACAATATGGTTAGTAGTACATTACGACATGGATGGGCAGTTGAACAAAACAATAACTTGTGATGTCCCTCTATCATATGATACAATATATCCATAATACATCATATTTATATAGAATTTAGAGTATATATCCTTCAATAATTTACCATTACATTCCATGTATTTGTGTCATGTATTCAGTATCCTTATCATCTTTGGATGAGATCTTCGAATGTTATTTGAATATATTTTCCTACCCTTAGTTATAATAATTTAGAAGAATGTGTTGTCTTGATTTTTTGGATTGATAAAGAAATTATATAAATGAAAAACTAATAAACAAATGCATGAAATTGATCAAATAAATTATAAATTATAATGTGAACACTTTGATACCACTTGAAGGTTATAGGGTGTTGTGGAATCGATGAGTGGATACCTAATTACAATTTTTCATTGGTTTCAATAGATAAATCTAAAGAACTTAATGAATGCAACCCCTTAATCTCCTAGAGTGAATCATTTAACATTTAATTTATAATTTATTTAAAAAATAACCACATAAAACCTGTAATTCCTTTTAATTAAATTCTTAAAATCACTTTTATGAAATTATCATTCTCATTATGAATCAAAATAAGGAATCCTATAGTTATATCCATGCATGCTTCACAAATATTGGAACAATGTTATTAGTATTATGAGTACTAGTGAAGAGGAACTTAGAGCTTCACATTTTTCACCATTTATCATAATAAAGGGTTCTATTGTTCACTATATATTCTTGAGTGGGAGGGTAGAGTATTTTATCTCTATGTCTTGAGATAACTTATTGATAGTTTCTATATTGTTCATAACACTCTTTCACATGAAAAATGATATAAATTGGAATGTATACTTAGAGTTAATGTTTAATAATTATGTAATGGCCCTTTATAAAATCTTCATTCTAAGTAATTCCCTATATCTAATATTATCATTATCACTATCATTATTATATCTCATGACATCCCCCCATATTTGACAGGGTGTTTTGAGTGGGAGTGGTTGGGGGCCGTGTCACAAGGTCAAATCTCTGGGTAGTTTTATATTATTTCATCATGTGTGATAGGGGATATTATAATATTATATATTATATACCATGGAATTTTTTTATTTAAATATGATTTTTTAAATAAATAAATTAATATTTATTTAAATTGTATTAAATAAAATATAGAATTTACATTGGGCCATTAACTCGACCTGTTAATCATTCATTTATTAAACCTTTTAATAATAAAATATTTAATTAAATTAATATCATTTTTAAAATAAATAAATAAATATTATATTCACTAAACATGAGAATAAATATTTATTTTATATTCACATAACTAAATAAATATTTATACTAATCTATTCACCAAACTGGTGAATAAATATTTATTTATTTATTACCATGTGAATAATAAACAAGAGATAAATTTCAACCTATATATTATAAACTCGAATATCTCATGATTGTATTTATGTGACCAAATTTACTTGAATAATTATTATTCCAAAATCTAGAAATAATATTTATTCTTAAAATTAAATTAACTATAATTTAATGATATTTTGGATATATTTAGAGTGTAACCCTCTCGGCCTCTTTTTCAGGGTCAATAGGTGAACTTACCTAAATTCCAAGATCAACATATAGCAACAAATTAAGGAACCTATAGAAAAAGAAGTTAATGTTACAACAACAAAAACCTTCCTATGGATTTTATTTTGTAATATAATTCATTTTTATTGATATCTCATCAATTGGGATGCATATGTGTTTCATCACCTTATATGGTTGATTTATCTTTCTTCAACTTCAAAAAGGAATTTTTTGATGAACAACCATGGTCATAGATTTAATCAGACATTTTTATTTCAATTAAAGGGATAGATATATTTTCTTCCAATAATATGGAATGGAAAAATTATTTCTTGATTTATTCAATTAATGGAATACCAGTCATAACATTCCCAATGTAATATACCTCATCGCATGTATATCTCATCACTGTTTTAATCCATACATCAAAGTACATGATTCATGATATACATTAATAATAATATCAAGTATAAAGATCAATACATATGATCATAAATAAGAATATCCAATGACACTTAATATAGCATCCCGTCTTTTTATAACATAACTTTTCATTCCATTACACGGAACTGAGGATCTTTAAGGTTTAGTGTCTTGGAAACAAGGAACATAAAACATGAAAAAAAAAACAAACATTCTTCTTAAACACTTGAAAGGCTTCTCCTCATGTTCACCCTAGGATCATTACTTCATCCCATAACCTGGGGACATACATCAAAAGGAAGGGTGAGCAGAAGGCCCAGCAAGGGAAACAAGTGAAACATTTTACATATGAACTTGAGATACATCAATAAAGTCATGAAAAGAACTTTAAGGCATGAAAATGAAATCATGAGGCATATCATAATAAAAATAAAACTTTTTCATGACTTGAAGATGTGGCTACATCATTTAACATAAACAATCATGAACATATCACCAAGGTCCATCCCCAAGGTGTCATTTTAAAATTACCAAGGTTATTCACCAAGGTATCGTGAAAATTGTAATCTCTAGTGGTTACATCATTACCCAATACATTGGAGCGCTATCAGGGCCCACCCTTAAATTTTCCTTTATTATCATGTGAGACACATATATAATCATCAAAAATTTAATAAATAACCCACATAGCATAAAATAAATGGGTTTCATTTCATAATCATAACGTTTTAAAAACTGCTTTAAAGACATGATCTTTACGTCACTTTAAACCCACAGAAAGGGAAAGCGGGTCTCATTTATGTAAATCCCAGAATTTAAAATGGAACATTTTGATATATATGTGAATACCCTTGTAGAAATAAGAGCTTTGAGTATTCACTTTATAATATAAAATAATTTTTGAGAAAAGAGAGAGGCATTTTGAGGGGAAAATTCTGCAGCATAACGGCTAAGTTTCGGGGTTTTAGAAAACATTGAAATGAGAGGGGACATGGGTCACCCTCTCATAAATGATCCATAAAACAGTAGGGTGGAAGAATAAGAAGGACATATGGACATGGTAATGAAATTTTAGGGACATACCATTTGAAATGAAAAACATGGAAGGAGAAAAAAAATTAGATTTCTCTTATGAAAATTCGGCAGCCTTACGGCGTCACTTAACTTCAAAAGAAAATGATTTGACAAGATCAAATAGGGTCCCTCATCATATGATCATAGGAGATCAGTATGATAGATATAGAGATAATTCCCCAACATAACAAAAAGGAACTTGAAAGAATTTACATGAAAGTAGAACTTCAAAACGAGAAGGGTGAAGAACCACTTAAAAATTCGGCAGCCTAACGGCGCCACTTAAAACATCAAAATACTGAATTGAAGAGATCAAATGGGGTCTCTCATCATATGAATATAAGAGTCCAGTATGATATATATAGAGATCATACCCCAATATAACAAAAAGGAACTTGAAATAATTGACATGAAAGTAGAACTTCAAAACGAGAAGGGTGAAGAACCACTTAAAAATTCGGCAGCCTAACGGCGCCACTTAAAACTTCAAAATACTGAATTGAAGCGATCAAATGGGGTCTCTCATCATATGATCATAAAAGATCAGTATGATAATTTAGAGATCATACCCCAACATAATAAAAAGTAACATGAAAGACTTGAATGAAAATAGAACTTGAAAACGAGGAAGGTGAAAGAATCCCTTAAAAATTCGGCAGCCTAACGGCGCCACTTAAACATTCTTAAAACGAATTGATGAGAGCAAGGGGGGGTCTCTCATAATATGAACATGAAATAGGCAGTAGGATGAATATAAAAGAACATAATCCAACATAAGAACATGGAGTATAAAAGAAATGACATAAAAGAGATTACTTGAAAAGAAAGAGACGGGTCGGATCCCTTACCTTAAAATGTAACTCTTAAACCTCAAAGGTTGGGACCTTGAGGGCATGGGGGCACCTTGGGAGGACTCCTTGGGAGGTAATGAGACCAGAAATTCGTTGGGAATGAGTGGGGAGTCGAATTGATGAGAGGAGGGCTTGGTATTTATAGGGAAAGTGAGGGGACAAGGCATTAATGGCCAAGGGACACCTCACATGTGCTTTTCTCAAACCCATGTGCTCTCCCTTGTCATTTATCATGGAGTTAGGCCACATGGGGCCCCCAAAACAATAATTCATCACCCTTGGCCGGCCAACCCTCAAAAGATCTCATGACATCATCATGACACCGTTATGATGTCATTAAACATACCGAAACCCTAAAACTGTATTTTTACTATTCACTGAAAATTCAACTTTCTCAGAAAAATCCCAAAATTTCACATTAACCAAATATCAATTCTCTGATTTCAAATATGAAATCCATTTTATAAAAATAATTTTCTAAATATTTTTAATTTAATTTTTAAATAAAAACACTATTCATCGAAAATTCATTTTTTCAGAAAAAACCCCAAAAATTACCATAACATAATATCGATGCTCTGAGTTCAAAAATAAAGACATTTTTATAAAAATTATTTTCTAATTATTTTTAATTAAATTTTTAATTAAAAAACACTATTCACCCGAAAAAACTAATACTTGAATAATAATTAATGAAACCGTTATTTAACTATTTTATTGAATCACATTACTTAATCAAGGTGCCTAGATTATTTTAAAACTTTCTTTAAGTGAGATTGCTAATCCATTTGGTCATATTACTAATCCTAATCATAAAATCACTATTCATAATTTACTATTCATCAAAAATCAAGTTGATCTTATTAGACTCTAAATTTAGTACTGAACATAATTGCAGAGGACCATTTTTTGAAAATCATTACACATTTTTAATTATTTAGGGTTTACATAAACATATTTAAAATATCCTTTTTCTAAAATTCATCAAAAATATGCATACTATATTTATCCGGTCATTTCAAAATTCATAAACTTCATCATAAGAAGAAATCCCAATTTTTATTTAAAACAAGGATTACACAAGGTAGTTACGGTCTCGTTACATAACCCCTTATAATACCAGCATAGGACCTAAGAGTAAGGTGTGCTAGGGTGATAGAAGCTTGGGGCGGCTCAGTCAACATTGCCCGAGTAATAATTTCTATCAGTTTGAACTTCTCACGAAGGCGATTCCGTTCCAGCTTCACATGATGAAGTTCGGCTTGGATTTGATCCAGAGCAAATCCCAGTGGTGCTACCTCCTTCCCAAGCTCTGTTAGATGGGATTCGATTGGTCCAAGACTACTAGGTGAGGCCATCGAATCTTCTTTCTATAATAATTAACCAAGATTACTTATATCAAAACATTTTGTTCACAGCGGTCATATTGACCGATGGTTATATAATAGTCAAAACCCACTGATCTCATTTTAATTATAATCATGTTTATCAAATAAAACGTTTTTGTTGAGTATAACAATAACACATAAAATTGGGAAACAAAATTTATTTAAAAATTTTGGGTCGTTACAATCTTCCCCCCTTAAGAAATTGCGTCCTCGCAATTTTAAAATTGGGTTTTGAAATTTCATTGAAAGTCCCACATCGAAAAAGGAGTCAGTAAAACTATTACTTTAAAATAAAGAAAGGGAAGTACAAAGGTCACCCGAGTTAACCCACACTAGGGTTCCATGTAGGAAAACATGGACATGGAGGAGAAAACAAAGGTTCAAGTTCTGAGGGAGAGTGATAGAGAACATGATTAGGAGAAAGTTAACCATGAGAAAATCCCAAACTTATGATGTGTGTAAACGGTCTTTGATTACCTAGTAGGAAACGTAAACCAATAACATTTTTGTTTTACGTTTATTTTCATAATTTTGAGGATTTCATTTACTACATAGAACAAAAACATAAGAAAATATACCTACCTTCAAGTAGAGTTTCATCCTTTAACAAGTCCCTACCAACACTAATATTTTCTCCAAATGATGAGAATTCAAAAACACTTGGTCTCATAAAAGCACAAGAATCATCTTCTATAGAATCACATAATCTACAAAAAATTAACTATCTATGTCTTCTATCTTTAAACATTATCCAAAAAATAGAAAGGTTAAGGTAAAACAACTCTTCAAAAAGAAAGAATCCCATAGGAATGGAAACTACTTTTAAATCATCAAAGTTCCATGGTACTACCCAAATTTCATCATAGACCATTCCCTAAATAACGGTCCTTAAAATTCCTAAAAACAAACCAAACTAAGATTGAAACCCAAATACAATAAGGATTTGATAACATAGTCTTCCAAAACAACTTCATTTTTCATCTCCAGACAACATCAACCACTCCTAACATCTTATAAAAAAAGTAGCTAACCTAAACATATTTTACCCAAGATAGGTTAGTCATTCCCATAAGTAACCTAAATTACTATAAGTTCACCTTAAATTCATCGATTCTTCAAAATATAAGTCAACCTTACTCCTCAATGAAAATACCGTAGTAATCTATTTACCTCGATCAAATATGGTTCCCAAAATAATGAACGTCTTCCAAAATAATAATCATATTTTAATCCCCTAATCATCCCTGTCATATTAATACGAAAATCATCGCATTTCCTATCACATTGGTTATCGGAACATGTTCTTCCATTTCCCACCATTAACTAAGAAGAGAAAGCATAATTATGGGCTTAAGTACTTAGCTAATAATCATGAAAAGGAACTGAAATCATATAAGGATAACTTGTATATGAAAGGTATACCCTAACTTGTGATCTCCTAGGTTCCCATCTAGGTTATGAATGATCATATATTCTTATGTGAACCTTTATTTCATTTTATCTTTGTTCCTTTAACAATGGTTCATACCAAGCTTATGAATTAACCAAAGCATATCCCCCGGGAGTGTCGTAACCAAGAGTG
Source organism: Viscum album (assembly GCA_963277665.1). NCBI lineage: Eukaryota > Viridiplantae > Streptophyta > Magnoliopsida > Santalales > Viscaceae > Viscum > Viscum album. Next base: position 363,269,285 of record OY728162.1, on the reverse strand, counting down.
CAGCAAGGCCCGTTGTCGTGTACCAGTTCCCGTTCGAGTCTAGCTCAAAGCGGTGTGTTCGGGTTTTACCCCTATGTACATCTGTGCCATAGCCACCTCTACCTGCTCGTATCCAGACAGGGATGTATTTGCTTGGAAACCCCTTAATCAATACTCACCAAAATACAAGGAAGATTTCCTATATTAATCTTTTCTATAGGGTTCCTCCTAGAGTTTTCATATCCTAATTTCCACAAAAAACTAAACCATCCTTTGATACCAACTATATCATCCCGTCTTTTTATAACATAACTTTTCATTCCATTACATGGAACTGAGGATCTTTAAGGTTTAGTGTCTTGGAAACATGGAACATAAAACATGAAAAAAAACAAACATTCTTCTTAAACACTTGAAAGGCTTCTCCTCATGTTCACCCTAGGCTCATTACTGCATCCCATAACCTGGGGACATACATCAAAAGGAAGGGTGAGCAGAAGGCCCAGCAAGGGAAACAAGTGAAACATTTTACATATGAACTTGAGATACATCAATAAAGTCATGAAAATAACTTTAAGGCATGAAAATGAAATCATGAGGCATATCATAATAAAAATAAAACTTTTTCACAACTTGAAGATGTGGCTACATCATTTAACATAGACAATCATGAACATATCACCAAGGTCCATCCCCAAGGTGTCATTTTAAAATTACCAAGGTTATTCACCAAGGTATCGTGAAAATTGTAATCTCTGGTGGTTACATCATTACCCAATGCATTGGAGCGCTATCAGGGCGCACCCTTAAATTTGCCTTTATTATCATGTGAGCCACATATATCATCATCAAACATTTCATAAATAACCCACATAGCATAAAATAAATGGGTTTCATTTCATAATCATAACGTTTTAAAAACTGCTTTAAAGACATGATCTTTACGTCACTTTAAACCCACAGAAAGGGAAAGCGGGTCTCATTTATGTAAATCCCGGAATTTAAAATGGAACATTTTAATATATATGTGAATACAATTGTATAAATAAGAGCTTTGAGTATTCACTTTATAACATAAAATAATTTTTGAGAAAAGAGAGAGGCATTTTGAGGGGAAAATTCTGCAGCATAACGGCTAAGTTTCGGGGTTTTAGAAAACATTGAAATGAGAGGGGACATGGGTCACCCTCTCATAAATGATCCATAAAATAGTAGGGTGAAATAATAAGAAGGACATATGGACATGGTAATGAAATTTTAGGGACATACCATTTGAAATGAAAAACATGGAAGGAGAAAAAAAAATTAGATTTCTCTTATGAAAATTCGGCAGCCTTACGGCGTCACTTAACTTCAAAAGAAAATGATTTGACAAGATCAAATAGGGTCCCTCATCATATGATCATAAGAGATCAGTATGATAGATATAGAGATAATTCCCCAATATAACAAAAAGGAACTTGAAAGAATTGACATGAAAGTAGAACTTCAAAACGAGAAGGGTGAAGAACCACTTAAAAATTCGGCAGCCTAACGGCGCCACTTAAAACATCAAAATACTGAATTGAAGAGATCAAATGGGGTCTCTCATAATATGAATATAAGAGTCCAGTATGATATATATAGAGATCATACCCCAATATAACAAAAAGGAACTTGAAATAATTGACATGAAAGTAGAACTTCAAAACGAGAAGGGTGAAGAACCACTTAAAAATTCGGCAGCCTAACGGCGCCACTTAAAACTTCAAAATACTGAATTGAAGCGATCAAATGGGGTCTCTCATCATATTATCATAAAAGATCAGTATGATAATTTAGAGATCATACCCCAACATAATAAAAAGGAACATGAAAGACTTGAATGAAAATAGAACTTGAAAACGAGGAAGGTGAAAGAATCCCTTAAAAATTCGGCAGCCTAACGGCGCCACTTAAACATTCCTAAAACGAATTGATGAGAGAAAGGGGGGGTCTCTCATCATATGAACATGAAATAGGAAGTAGGATGAATATAAAAGAACATCCTCCAACATAAGAACATGGGGTATAAAAGAAATGACATAAAAGAGATTACTTGAAATGAAAGAGAGGGGTCGGATCCCTTACCTTAAAATGTAACTCTTAAACCTCAAAGGTTGGGACCTTGAGGGCTTGGGGGCACCTTGGGAGGACTCCTTGGGAGGTAATGAGACCGGAAATTCTTTGGGAATGAGTGGGGAGTCGAATGGATGAGAGGAGAGCTTGGTATTTATAGGGAAAGTGAGGGGACAAGGCATTAATGGCCAAGGGACACCTCACATGTGCTTTTCTCAAACCCATGTGCTCTCCCTTGTCATTTATCATGGAGTTAGGCCACATGGGGCCCCCAAAACAATAATTCATCACCCGTGGCCAGCCAACCCTCAAAATATCTCATGACATCATCATGACACCGTTATGATGTCATTAAACATACCGAAACCCTAAAACTGTATTTTTACTATTCACTGAAAATTCAACTTTCTCAGAAAAATCCCAAAATTTCACATTAACCAAATATCAATGCTCTGATTTCAAATATGAAATCCATTTTATAAAAATAATTTTCTAAATATTTTTAATTTAATTTTTAAATAAAAACACTATTCATCGAAAATTCATTTTTTCAGAAAAAACCCCAAAAATTACCATAACATAATATCGATGCTCTGAGTTCAAAAATAAAGTCATTTTTATAAAAATTATTTTCTAATTATTTTTAATTAAATTTTTAATTAAAAAACACTATTCACCTGAAAAAACTAATACTTGAATAATAATTAATGAAACCGTTATTTAACTATTTTATTGAATCACATTACTTAATCAAGGTGCCTAGATTATTTTAAAACTTTCTTTAAGTGAGATTACTAATCCATTTGGTCATATTACTAATCCTAATCATAAAATCACTATTCATAATTTACTATTCATCAAAAATCAAGTTGATCTTATTAGACTCTAAATTTAGTACTGAACATAACTGCAGAAGACCATTTTTTGAAAATCATTACACATTTTTAATTATTTAGGGTTTACATAAACATATTTAAAATATCCTTTTTCTAAAATTCATCAAAAATATGCATACTATATTTATCCGGTCATTTCAAAATTCATAAACTTCATCATAAGAAGAAATCCCAATTTTTATTTAATACAAGGATTACACAAGGTAGTTACGGTCTCGTTACATAACCCCTTATAATACCAGCATAGGACCTAAGAGTAAGGTGTGCTATGGTGATAGAAGCTTGGGGCGGCTCAGTCAACATTGCCCGAGTAATAATTTCTATCAGTTTGAACTTCTCACGAAGGCGATTCCGTTCCAGCTTCACATGATGAAGGTCGGCTTGGATTTGATCTAGAGCAAAGCCCAGTGGTGCTACCTCCTTCCCAAGCTCTGTTAGATGGGCTTCGATCGGTCCAAGACTACTAGGTGAGGCCATCGAATATTCTTTCTATAATAATTAACAAAGATTACTTATATCAAAACATTTTGTTCACAGCGGTCATATTGACCGATGGTTATATAATAGTCAAAACCCACCGATCTCATTTTAATTATAATCATGTTTATCAAATAAAACGTTTTTGTTGAGTATAACAATAACACATAAAATTGGGAAACAAAATTTATTTAAAAAATTTCGGGTCGTTACACTTAAATATTTGGAATTTATATTTGTCGTTCAATCCTCATAACATCCCTTCTTGGTGATTAATAAGTGAAAACTTCATGAAAAGAATTTGCAATGTCTTATAAGCCCCTAATATTAGATAATCAATCATAATTCATTCCCTATAAGATAGATGTTATCTAGACTATTGGATATATGTTTAATAATATTGTCACCAAATTTGTAGGCCCTCATTATAGAAGGGAACTTCTATAACCTTTCTATGTGATAAATAATCTAAATACATTATCACATTAATATTATGTAGGAAAAAAATCATCATGTGATAATATATATATATATATATATATATATATATATATATATTCTGGTAAATTACAAAGTTAATTGGTTCTAGGGAACCAACTCCAACATCATCCATGATTTAGACTCTAAGTTCAGCAAACACATATACTCAAGTTCTTTGAATTTACCTATATCATGGAAAAAAATGTCTTTATGAACCCTTATAAGATATCATGAAAGGTGTGAACATGATATATTCATCCATAAATAACCACCATCCCCTAACTACCTATCATAAACTAAAGTGTAATACAAAAATAGATGAAGTACAGAGTGACAGATAAATAGTGTAAGTACCAACATGATTAAAAAAACATTAATACATAACATTTATAGCTAATGTAATTAACTTCTTATACCTATAGGATTCTTACCTATAAAACCTTCTTCTATTTTAACCCATGTCTAAGATGAATGATAACTAAAAGGTAAGATGAACAACCTATCCCATTTGGGGGTGAATGGAATCATGTATAATTGAGTCAGGTCATCCATGATAATTGTCTCATTTTTTGGTAGGTAAAATGGATATGATGGTATGAAATGTTTCAAGCCCATCCCATTCCATTATCCTATCTATAACCAACAGATGTACCTTGGAGCCTTTATTATATATTCATAAAATACCCCTTTCATGTACAATTACCAACCTCATATGTAAAATCATTAACATTTATATAAAATGTAAATTCATTCTAACAACATGTATAAGAATCAAAAAACAAAATTCAAGAAATATGGATAGTGATTAATATGATGGTCATGATTTGTATTTTACCTTCCATTCCTAGTCATTATAAGGCATTCTCTATTATTTATCTAACAATAATTAAGGGGATAATTGAAAACATGGAATTTCAATATACAAATACTACCAAAATACCCTAAGCCATATAAAATTTGTCTATAATCCATTTTTGGAAAACGTCATTCGAATAAAACTATTTTTTTTAGTTTCATTCACTCATCCATACATCATTTTTAAGAAATACTTTAATGGATATGAGAGAAGTAAGTGGTTTTCTGGCCAATTTAATTTTTAGAGTAGTTCCTTGGGATTCATTGAATATATCAATCCACCACCTAAATATTACAATCAAACTAGAACCAAAATAGAATTAAGGACTGAGTTTTTATTAACATGAAATCTAAAAATTAGAATATAAAACAAATTTAATACTTTTATATCACTCAAGATAACCTTTCATATCCCTCAAACCAAAATAATACTTCAAAAAAGAATGATCAAATAAGACATATATATTATAAAAATAGGTTTACATGTGTTATAGTGAAAATAGATAAAATAAGAGGATTAAAGGAGATTCATTACCTTAACTTACCAAAATATTGATCATGTTGTTGATTAATGTTCTAAGAAAATAGGTAGAAGAGAGATCCTTGATCCCACCACTATCCATTGCTTAATTTCACCCTTACACCACTATATTAAACTGATTTTATTTATAAATTCCAAATATTATAACAAATTAATATTCACTTTTTAATCAATAATATAATTTTTATCACTTTTATTAAGGTCCATTTCACTCTTTTTGTGTTTTCATTTTAGTTGGGGGTGATTTGGAGGGCCGGAGATGATGCGGAAGGGAAATGGGCCAAACTGCATTGAATCCCAAGGATATATGTCCACTGTTTTACATGGTAAAAAACATAAATGCAGCCAAGTGGGATACAATTGTGTGATCTGATTCAAGACTTTGTGGTATATAACTCATCTCAAGAAACTCAAGCCTAATTAGTCCATATTAGGGCCCATCTGAACTGATCTATCTAGGGGACTGAAACTGAACAAATTCAAAATTTAGGTTTGGTATTTTGATAATATATACCAATAAATATGTCTAATGGGTGAAAAATTTTACTTGGAGATAGTCAAGAGTCCATCCAAAAACTCTCCTCTTTTGTTAAATTAGTTATATGGTCTTTTACTAGTCCAAAATCGAGATAAATTTGGTGTAACCAAAACTGGGTGCCTAAAACCACATCCCATTTTTGGCTATAAAAGGTCCCCATGGGCACCTCATTTGAAATTTCGACCAAGGGATTGAATTTATACCAATTTAGAGTTATATAGAATTCCACGCATCACCTTGGAGGTTTTGGATCTCCCTATCCTCATAGGAAGAGTTGAAATGAAGAAGGAGATCTACCCAACCTTCCTCCTCCTCTCGATATTGGGCTAAATGGTGGGTGATCATTATGAGGTAGATACACAATTTAAGAGGGAGATACAACACATGATTTTATAATATTTGGGTGTATATTGTGGTTTTGAATTATTTTTATATGTATCTTAACTTTTTTTATACATTTAATCAAAACAATTTTTATTTCATAACGGAATGGTGTATAATTTTAAGTGTGTGACTTATGTTGTTCTGATTGGACAACATAATAATCCTCTTATTTCCAAAATATTTGAGATTTAAGTGTTCATTTACTAAAATTAAAGAATTTTAAGGGGTTTTAACTTGATTACACGATTGTTATGTCAAGTTTTAGTGCTATTTGTATTGTTTTAAGAGGCTTGTGGGTACCCAAGATCTTGGTTAACCCTCAACCAAAGGATTACACTAAAACCTAATAATCAATTAAGAACAAAAAACTTTTAAAGTGGGGTATTAACTTAGAAATCATCACATACTTATCATATATTTTTCAAAACCCAATTCTTTTTCAATTATTAAACTCTTTAAATTAGCTCATTTTTTTAAAAACTATTTTCAAAACCACCCCTTCTTTTAGTCCTTTTTATTATAAATACCCACTATAAACCACCAATTCTCCTTAAGAGATGAACTAGAGTCTTACCTAGATTATAAAATCATCTTTAAATTATAATAAATTTGATGTTTTATAACAACGCTTTCAAATTTTTGCATCATTTTCGGGGATCGTTTAGGTTTTTAGTGCATGATTTGAATAAGATATTTGTAAATTTTGTGAATATTTATTTGTTTTATCTTCTATATTTTCATATCTTCTTGTGTTATTATTTATTTCTTATATAGTTTGTGTGCATAACATGTTCTTATATGAGAAATTTACCTTTTTTTCAAACCCAAACTAGAGAGGATCCCACGTCAGTGACACCAAGATGCACCAGACAGCCCTTTAAAGGAGGATGCACCACAACTTGAGAATTTTATAAACCCATCTTCTTATGAAACCAAATTAAAAATAGAAATTAATTTGTATAACATTGATAAAAACAATAAAACACTAAAATAACTAACCTTACCTGATGTTGATATCCAACCCACTTATATTCAAATTCAAGTTGAGGCACCCAATTTTGAACTTAAATCCAGTTTAATTCATTTATTACAAAGATTATATAGACTCATGGGATAATATCCACACAATAATTTAAAATCTTTTCATATTTTTTTTTTGACAATAAAACTTACTAATGTGGATGAAGAACAAGAAAAGCTTAGTTCATTCCCATTTTCATTATAATACACTGTGAAATATTTGTTTCATTGTATTAATTAACCAATTAGAGGTTGGGAAGACATGAAATGCAATTTTCTTGAAAAATAATTCTCATACTCTAGAACCACAACAATAAGGAAAGAAATATGTGGAAAAAGATAATCTCAAAGAGAAACACTTCAGGAATACTAGGAAAGATTTAAAATTCTTGGTTCAAGTTTCCCAAACAAATAAATAAGTTATCAACTTTTAATACAAAATATTTATGAAGGTTTAATTATTAATAATCAAAAAATGATTTATGTTGTTGTATGTGGTTCTCTAGTTGAAAAAACCCCTAATAATACAAGGACCCTCATTGAGAACATGGCTCAAAACACTCAACAATTTGGTTTGAAGTCTAGTGTACCCATTCGAGGTATCCATGAGGTGAAAACTACTAAATTTGAGAAGAAGGTGGATACGAAGTTGGAAGAGGTAATTACCATTATTCAACAACTTTCCCTTTCCTAAGGGAAATCCCAAGCTCCTCCTCCCATCCATTATGTTATTTGTTCTATCGATACCCATTATTCTAACCAATGCCCTCAATTGAGAGAAACTTTTGAGAGTTATGAGGCCATATTTCTAAGATGCCCATATAACCAAACCATTAGGAAAGAACCATACTATCTATTTAACCCTTAGTGAAAATAAAACCAAGCATATAGAAAATGGGGTATTTAAACCAATTTTAATACCCATGGAAGAAACCTCTACATAGTAATCATCCACCACCACCTAGAAATCCTCCCCCACAAAGGACTCTACAAAAACCCCCTCCAAAATCCAATCCTAGCCTAGAAGACATGATGAAAAAATGTCTTCCAACAATATATAATTCCAAAAAACCACCTATTCTGCCATAAAAGATCTAAAAACCCAATTATGCCAACTTATCAACTTGGTGTGGGAAATCCAAAGTCATGGGTTGGTTAAACTACCCTCTCAACTATTAATTAACCCTAGGGATAATTCAAATGATAGTTACATCACCCTTAGAAGTTTAACTCAACTTAAAATCCGAATTAACCCTCCAATAGAGTTATCCACTCCAGAGGAAACTTCCATTCCAACCATCTCAAATGATCAAAATAAGAAAAATATTTTTCCCAAGAAAATTCCTAGTAAAGGAAAGAGTGTTTCTATTGATGATTCACCTAGAAAAACTTTTCCTCTTCCATTTACCAAAAGGGAAACCCAACCAAGAAAAAAACAAACTAAAATTGATAAATAAATCCTAGAAACTTTCAAAAAAGTTCAGGTTAGCATCCTCTTGATTGATTTCGTGAAGAAAATTCTACGATACACCAAGTTTTTGAAGGAGATGTGTACACACTGAAGGTAACTTAGAGGTGATGAGAAGGTGAGATTGGGGAGGAACATCACAACATTGATAGATCCATAACTTCCTACCAAATTCAATGATCCTAGAACACTCTCTATTCTGTGAACAATAGGGTAGAATTACTTTTCCAATGATATGATTTATTTGAATGATTCTATAAATGTGATGGCTCACTCCACTTACTCATAATTAGAGTTTTGATAATTGAAGACCATAGGTTTTGATGTTCAACTGAGAAAATGGAGTACTGCACACCCCTATGGTGTGTTAGATTATTTTCTTGTGAGGGTGAAAATTTAAAATTTTCATACTGATTTTTATATGCTTAAAATGGAAGATGATAGGATGAATGGACATGACCTGATTATATTGGGGAGGCATTTCTTAAAAACAACCAAAACCATAATTAATGTCCACAATGGTACATTATCTTTAGAGTTTGGTGGTGACATTGTCCATTTCAACATCCTTGATTCCATGAATCAACCCTCCGAATAACATTACTCACTTTTAGTTAATTTTATTGATGTAATCCCTTCCCATGAAAACATTTATTTTCATTCCCCTGATCCCCTTTCTAAGTTTTTATCATTGATTAAAATTCTAGAAAATTAATCATGCAAAGAATGTTGTGTTGGTCTATACAAAAATCATTTATGTTTGTTAATTGATAATTTCTTGAACACTGAGGATCCCATGACCATCGATGATACTACTAAGCTTGTAAAAGATCATTCCTCATCTAAGGATGTTAAAATTGAGTAGTTAGATGAGATCAGTGACCTCTCACTTTCACATTTACTCCCATCAATCTAATTTACACCTAAATTGGAACTAAAAAAACTACCTCAATATTTAAAATATTCATATCTTAATAATGGAAATAATATTCCATTCATCATTTCTTTTTCACTCCCTCCTAAGTATGAATTGTGACTGCTTGAACTTTTTATGGAGTATAAAAAATCTTTGGGATGGACACTTACAAACATTCCTGGTATTATCCCATCAATTTTCACACATCATATATTGTTAAATGATGAGCATAAACCAATGAGGTAGTCACAATGCTAACTGAATCCAAAACTTTTAGATGCTTTTAAAAAGTAGGTAATAAAATTATTTGTTACTAGATTCATTTACCTCATCTCTGATAACCGATGGGTCAGTCCAGTTCAATTTGTTCCTAAAAAACTGGTCTAGTAGTAATAAAAAATGATAATAATGAATTGGTTCTAACCCATTTGTAGAATAGTTGGCATGTCTGTATAGACTATGGTCTCGCCCAAATTTACCCAAGTTTTAAGGGTCAAGCGGTCGCTTGTAGTGTAGCTTGGGTTGTCGAATCCTCAGAGACCTAAGAAGAACCTTTAGACACTCAACAAAAAGAGATGGATTTTTGGCTATGAAGTGGCCAACTTGGGTTGATTTTATATTGTTTTTAAAGAGAACTAAAAGATCTATGTGAATTCAAATTAAGAGAAAATGAGTTGATCCTAGGTTATGGCTCGGGGTGGATTGAATGAATTCCTTTTTTTTTTACAATTTTAATTTCATTAACTCGAGAAGGATTCATGAAATGAATTCAAACTAACCTCATAACTTACTGATTAAACACCTTCAAAACATATGATAATCACCTATACACTTGTAGGATCATTTTCATGAGCACTCCAAGGTAAAGGATGTAATTAGAACATGAAAGTGGGGTGAATAAATTCAATAAGGAAGAGGAAGAATAAAAATCATTGAATGAAAGAAACTCAATTAAAAGAAATTAATAACATTTAGGGCATGAGAAATAACATTCAATCCAGCCCCTTGCTACTCCCTTGGATCAACCCATAAAAGAGCTAGCCCTCCATTGATTACAAGTTCTCAACGGAAGCGGAAGGTAGACTTATGAGGGTGGAATTGAAGAAGTAAAAATAACAAAAATAACAATCACTCCACCGTTGTGTGAACAAAATCACAAGGTTTGGTGTGAATAAATTCACACCTTGAGGCAACGGTGTCAAGGTGATAAGGATAAGAACAGAACAAGAGAAGAGGAAGAACTTTTATTGAAGACTAAGGTGATTCGAACAACTTACATGAGAAGGAAGAACATTACAAAGGCAAATTGGCATAATAACATTACAATGAAAAGAAAGCATCCAACCTCCCCAAATCCACCACCACTCCTGCCTTAAATAGGAAAAAATGAAGCCTTGGCCGAGCCCCCAACATCCCATGTGCCTTTAATTAATTATTTTGGGGAAAGGTGGGTGGAACATTAATGATGAGAGACTTTTCCACTTCTTGCCCCGAAGTTGCAGCCAGCTTGCATCCACCGGAAATACGCGCCTCAAGGACCTTCTAGAAGGCAGAATTGGAGTGGGCCATAGAAGACGTAAATGAAGAACCCGATGTCCCCTAACACCATGTAAAATTTCATCCCAAAATCATTTGTGGTTCGGGATATATGATTAAAATGGTGGACTGTTGTTCTGGGCCGCAGACTCTGGCCCAAAATTAAATCTTCAACTTGGGCCGCCTTAATCACACCCATTGAGAACGAATTAGCACTAGCTCCAGAAGAATGATTTGTTCCCCTATATGTCTTCTATCCTTACATAAATTTTGGGCTTAATTGGTCCTGTAATGTGGGCCCCATAGTCCGATCTGTGGGATGATATACAATCTGTCTTCTCCAGAATTGTTTCCTTTAATCGCCAAATATCTCCATCATAATTTATTAATAATCCATTGATCCCTGAATAAAAAATGTTCATAATTAAGTGAATATCCATTTTCAAAAAATATCAAATTAAAACATGGATATTTGCATTCTTTAAAATCAGATGAAACATTGGGCCTAAATTGGTGCACATTAGGCATGAAGTGCACAAATGATGAGAATGGGTGTTCAAAATGTAAAATGAACTAAAATGGTATTTATGAATAGCAAGGCACATGAAAACTACATATATTAGAAATGAATATTATCCTCTTACAGTGGCTAATCACACCCCCCAACTTGAGTTTTGCTAGTCCCGAGCAAAATATATCTCACAAAAATGAAATTCAAATGCCATTTTCCAAAAACATTTTAATACACATTTCTCACCCAAAGATCACATACCAAACAATTATGAAACCCATCAAAATCATTTAAAACAAGCTATTTCCATAAGCATATCCCAAGCCCAAGCCCATTCCTTTGTTCAAATTCATTGCCATATTTCATCCAAATTCAATTAAGCATGATGAAGTGTTGTGTGTCACAATAGACATGGGGGTTCATTTTCATTCGAGGGATAAAAGATGGAAGCGCTAGGAGCAATCAAATTTTAATAATAAGATGGGTACTCATTTTTTATTTTATATATATTTTTTTTGTTTTTTTTTTTTTTGCAATTTTGCCATGGTAATTGAAATTGAACTCAATCGAGTCAACCCATGTAGCAAGACTTTGCCGATGACTCCCAGGCTCAAAGACCTTAGGGAACCAAGTGAAGCTCACATACTCGGGCATCATCTCGAGCTAACTCAATCAAAAACAAATTCAAATTACCACAAATAGAGATAAAATGCCCAACTCTGGGCCAGACAACTATGGAGTCGCGATCCCCAAGTGCCGAAAGCCACACATTAGGTCAATTCATTGCTCTACGCGCAAAATTTTTTTTTTTTTTGAATACTCATGTTAAAATTAAAATGATCGCCAATCCTATGCTATTTATTATGGGTCCCCAAGAACTCAAACTAAAACCCCACAATCTAGAGGATGTGCATTGTGTTTTTTTATTAAATGGATGAAAATATAACAGTGAAAAATCACATCAGACAACCGCACTTTCCAAAAATTATGCACATGAATATAAACTTGCATTAAAATCAGAATCAAGGCATGCAAAATTATTTGATATCCAATTTCAGAGTTTGGAATGTGTGTTATCATGTTCAAGGTTAATTACATTTTTCCTTCCACACATTTTCATCTCCACCCCCCAACTTAGAATAACACTGTCCCCAGTGTTTAAAGAATTGAAATATAGAAGGGGTAGGATAGAAGTTCAACGAAGACATTGAAAATGAAAATTATGGAATGAAGTCACCTGGTGGTTGATGTTGAAAATGCATTCCCATGTCTCCCTTCAATTCTGGTTTGTCTCCCAATGGCTTGGACGATTGTGACCAGCTTTTCCCAATGACCTATGACATGCCTTAAATTTTATATATATATATATATATTTTGTATTTTTTTTAACCTAAACAAAAAAAAATAACATAAACTGATGATACATTGTCTTCTCTATATTTTCGGGGTAAGGTATTACTCAGGGATCACACCGCGTGACACGAATGAATACGGTGCTCCCCTTTCATACCCATCCTTACTCATAAAAGAAGAACAGGTCAACAATCTATTTTTTTTAAATACCAACAAAAATATAAAATAAAATAAAATAAAATAAAATAAACTGATGATACATTGTCTTCTCTATATTTTCTGGGTAAGGTATTACTCAGGGATCACACCGCGTGACACGGATGAATACGGTGCTCCCCTTTCATACCCATCCTTACTCATAAAAGAAGATCAGGTCAATAGTCTATATATATATTTTTTAAAATAACAAAATGCAGAAGAAGGAAGGGAAAAAAAAGAAAAAAAAAGTCACAAAGATTAGAAAGATGAAGACCACGGGTTGCCTCCCGTGCAGCGCTTTTGTTTAACGTCGCTAGCTCGACATGAACCCCCCAACTTAACCAATTCCAACTTTAAAAATTTTAATTACCTCATCTTTCTCCACTTCAACATGATTGAGAATGTGTATCCCTTGTGGTTGGTATGAAGATTTGGAATTTGATTCATGAACAATCCTATTTTCTAAAATGAATGGGAAAATCCAAGGAATATTAGAAATGGTTGATTCTTTTTCTTCTGTAGTCTTTATTAATAAATCAAAGATCAGCCCACCTTTTTGGGTTTCATGAGATGAATGAATAAAACCCCCAATCTCTTTCTTAACAAAAATTAGAGGGTACTCAAGTGGGGAAGGAAGGACAACGATTTTGAGCTCAGTTTGGATAGGACATTTAGACACAGGTTGAGAATTTGAATCCAACTTATCTTCATTTTCCAAATTTCTTGACAAAATTGTTTCATTTTGAATAGAAGATTCAACCAAAAAATTGGAAAGAATAGTGTTAGGAGTGGCCATGGACTCAATGTTTTTTATTTCTCTCAGTGGTTCAGTGATTGGTGTTTTTGAAAAATCATCAATAGAGTTACACTTAGGAGACTCAATCCATGATGTCAAATTCCCCTCTTGTGAATACATGAAATCAATTTCCTCCTGATTTAAAGACCCTTCAACAATTTCTTGATTTACTTCCCCTACCCCAAATCCAAAGGTCGGTTCTTCAATAAATTCATGAGAGGCTTTTGGAAAACTAGACACTTCACATAAGGTTTTTGAAGGTACAGTTGGTGTATGGATGAGTTCCTCACAAGTATTATTGCATTGTAGTTCTAATCTCAATGATGATACCTTAGAACTCATTATCTCCATTTTATTACACAATTGTTCTAAGAGTTTTTGAGGATTAGGTTGGATAAAAGTTTGTAAATCATGAACTTCATTAAGTTTCATCTCTTCAATCATCCTCGAGAGGGCTGGAAATTCATCCTTTAAAAAATCATCATCCCATTGATTGTACATCTCATCAGGCGTGTGGTAATTATTCAAGGGTTGATCAAAGAAATTTTCTAATTTAGGGGCTTCCCAATATTCATTTTCCATTTCATTCCAGCATGAGTTTGTGACATGATAATTTGGAAGATACTCCATTGGAGAAGATGGAAAGTTGGATTCTAGACTCTCAGGACACACACAAACAGAAAGGGGTAGAGATAAGAGAGATGGGGGTGAGAATAGAGAATTTGGGGTGAGAAAAGAAGATGTGTGTCTAAAGGTACTTACTTTGGTCCCCGGCAACGGCGCCAAAATTTGGTCTCGCCCAAATTTACCCAAGTTTTAAGGGTCAAGCGGTCGCTTGTAGTGTAGCTTGGGCTGTCGAATCCTCAGAGACCTAAGAAGAACCTTTAGACACTCAACAAAAAGAGATGGATTTTTGGCTATGAAGTGGCCAACTTGGGTTGATTTTATATTGTTTTTAAAGAGAACTAAAATATCTATGTGAATTCAAATTAAGAGAAAATGAGTTGATCCTAGGTTATGGCTCGGGGTGGATTGAATGAATTCCTTTTTTTTACAATTTTAATTTCATTAACTCGAGAAGGATTCATGCAATGAATTCAAACTAACCTCATCACTTACTGATTAAACACCTTCCAAACATATGATAATCACCTATACACTTGTAGGATCATTTTCACGAGCACTCCAAGGTAAAGGATGTAATTAGCACATGAAAGTGGGGTGAATAAATTCAATAAGGAAGAGGAAGAATAAAAATCATTGAATGAAAGAAACTCAATTAAAAGAAATTAATAACATTTAGGGCATGAGAAATAACATTCAATCCAGCCCCTTTCTACTCCCTTGGATCAACCCATAAAAGAGCTAGCCCTCCATTGATTACAAGTTCTCAACGGAAGCGGAAGGTAGACTTATGAGGGTGGAATTGAAGAAGTAAAAATAACAAAAATAACAATCACTCCACCGTTGTGTGAACAAAATCACAAGGTTTGGTGTGAATAAATTCACACCTTGAGGCAACGGTGTCAAGGTGATAAGGATAAGAATAGAACAAGAGAATAGGAAGAACTTTTATTGAAGACTAAGGTGATTCGAACAACTTACATGAGAAGGAAGAACATTACAAAGGCAAATTGGCATAATAACATTACAATGAAAAGAAAGCATCCAACCTCCCCAAATCCACCACCACTCCTGCCTTAAATAGGAAAACATGAAGCCTTGGCCGAGCCCCCAACATCCCATGTGCCTTTAATTAATTATGTTGGGGAAAGGTGGGTGGAACATTAATGATGAGAGACTTTTCCACTTCTTACCCCGAAGTTGCAGCCAGCTTGCATCCACCGGAAAGACGCGCCTCAAGGACCTTCTAGAAGGCAGAATTGGAGTGGTCCATAGAATACTTAAATGAATCACCGGCTGTCCCCTAACACCATGTAAAATTTCAGCCCAAAATAATTTGTGGTTCGGGAGATATGATTAAAATGGTGGACTGTTTTTCTGGGCCGCAGACTCTGGTCCAAAATTAAATCTTCAACTTGGGCCGCCTTAATCACACCCATTGAGAACGAATTAGCACTGGCTCCAGAATAATTATTTGTTCCCCTATATGTCTTCTATCCTTACATAACTTTTGGGCTTAATTGGGCCTGTATTGTGGGCCCCATAGTCCGATCAGTGGGATGATATACAATCTGCCTTCTCCAGAATTGTTTCCTTTAATCGCCAAATATCTCCATCATAATTTATTAATAATCCATTGATCCCTGAATAAAAAATGTTCATAATTAAGTGAATATCCATTTCCAAAAAATATCAAATTAAAACATGGATATTTGCATTCTTTAAAATCAGATGAAACATTGGGCCTAAATTGGTGCACATTAGGCATGAAGTGCACAAATGATGAGAATGGGTGTTCAAAATGTAAAATGAACTAAAATGGTATTTATGAATAGCAAGGCACATGAAAACTACATATATTAGCAATTAATATTATCCTCTTACAGTGGCTAATCACACCCCCAACTTGAGTTTTGCTAGTCCCGAGCAAAATATATCTCACAAAAATGAAATTCGAATGCCATTTTCCAAAAACATTTTAATACACATTTCTCACCCAAAGATCACATACCAAACAATTATGAAACCCATAAAAATCATTTAAAACAAGCTATGTCCATAAGCATATCCCAAGCCCAAGCCCATTCCTTTGTTCAAATTCATTGCCATATTTCATCCAAATTCAATTAAGCATGATGAAGTGTTGTGTGTCACAATAGACATGGGGGTTCATTTTCATTCGAGGGATAAAAGATGGAAGCGCTAGGAGCAATCCAATTTTAATAATAATATGGGTACTCATTTTTTATTTTATATATATTTTTTTTGTTTTTGTTTTTTTTTTTTTGCAATTTTGCCATGGTAATTGAAATTGAACTCAATCGAGTCAACCCATGTAGCAAGACTTTGCCGATGACTCCCAGGCTCAAAGACCTTAGGGCACCAAGTGAAGCTCACATACTCGGGCATCATCTCGAGCTAACTCAATCAAAAACAAATTCAAATTACCACAAATAGAGATAAAATGCCCAACTCTGGGCCAGACAACTATGGAGTCGCGATCCCCAAGTGCCGAAAGCCACACATTAGGTCAATTCATTGCTCTACGCGCAAATTTTTTTTTTTTTTTTGAATACTCATGTTAAAATTAAAATGATCGCCAATCCTATGCTATTTATTATGGGTCCCCAAGAACTCAAACTAAAACCCCACAATCTAGAGGATGTGCATTGTGTTTTTTTATTAAATGGATGAAAATATAACAGTGAAAATCACATCAGACAACCGCACTTTCCAAAAATTATGCACATGAATATAAACTTGCATTAAAATCAGAATCAAGGCATGCAAAATTATTTGATATCCAATTTCAGAGTTTGGAATGTGTGTTATCATGTTCAAGGTTAATTACATTTTTCCTTCCACACATTTTCATCTCCACCCCCCAACTTAGAATAACACTGTCCCCAGTGTTTAAAGAATTGAAATATAGAAGGGGTAGGATAGAAGTTCAACGAAGACATTGAAAATGAAAATTATGGAATGAAGTCACCTGGTGGTTGATGTTGAAAATGCATTCCCATGTCTCCCTTCAATTCTGGTTTGTCTCCCAATGGCTTGGACGATTGTGACCAGCTTTTCCCAATGACCTATGACATGCCTTAAATTTTTTATATATATATATATATTTTGTATTTTTTTTAACCTAAACAAAAAAAAATAACATAAACTGATGATACATTGTCTTCTCTATATTTTCGGGGTAAGGTATTACTCAGGGATCACACCGCGTGACACGAATGAATACGGTGCTCCCCTTTCATACCCATCCTTACTCATAAAAGAAGAACAGGTCAACAATCTATTTTTTTTAAATACCAACAAAAATATAAAATAAAATAAAATAAACTGATGATACATTGTCTTCTCTATATTTTCTGGGTAAGGTATTACTCAGGGATCACACCGCGTGACACGGATGAATACGGTGCTCCCCTTTCATACCCATCCTTACTCATAAAAGAAGATCAGGTCAACAGTCTATATATATATTTTTTAAAATAACAAAATGCAGAAGAAGGAAGGGAAAAAAAAGAAAAAAAAAGTCACAAAGATTAGAAAGATGAAGACCACGGGTTGCCTCCCGTGCAGCGCTTTTGTTTAACGTCGCTAGTTCGACATGAACCCCCCAACTTAACCAATTCCAACTTTAAAAATTTTAATTACCTCATCTTTCTCCACTTCAACATGATTGAGAATGTGTATCCCTTGTGGTTGGTATGAAGATTTGGAATTTGATTCATGAACAATCCTATTTTCTAAAATGAATGGGAAAATCCAAGGAATATCAGAAATGGTTGATTCTTTTTCTTCTGTAGTCTTTCTTAATAAATCAAAGATCAGCCCACCTTTTTGGGTTTCATGAGATGAATGAATGAAACCCCCAATCTCTTTCTTAACAAAAATTATAGGGTACTCAAGTGGGGAAGGAAGGACAATGATTTTGAGCTCAGTTTGGATAGGACATTTAGACACATGATGAGAATTTGAATCCAACTTATCTTCATTTTCCAAATTTCTTGACAAAATTGTTTCATTTTGAATAGAATATTCAACCAAAAAATTGGAAAGAATAGTGTTAGGAGTGGGCATGGACTCAATGTTTTTGATTTCTCTCAGTGGTTCAGTGATTGGTGTTTTTGAAAAATCATCAATAGAGTTACACTTAGGAGACTCAATCCATGATGTCAAATTCCCCTCTTGTGAATACATGAAATCAATTTCCTCCTGATTTAAAGACCCTTCAACAATTTCTTGATTTACTTCCCCTACCCCAAATCCAAAGGTTGGTTCTTCAATAAATTCATGAGAGGCTTTTGGAAAACTAGACACTTCACATAAGGTTTTTGAAGGTACAGTTGGTGTATGGATGAGTTCCTCACAAGTATTATTGCATTGTAGTTCTAATCTCAATGATGATACCTTAGAACTCATTATCTCCATTTGATTACACAATTGTTCTAAGAGTTTTTGAGGATTAGGTTGGATAGGAGTTTGTAAATCATGAACTTCATTAAGTTTCATCTCTTCAATCATCCTCGAGAGGGCTGGAAATTCATCCTTTAAACAATCATCATCCCATTGATTGTACATCTCATCAGGCGTGTGGTAATTATTCAAGGGTTGATCAAAGAAATTTTTTAATTTAGGGGCTTCCCAATATTCATTTTCCATTTCATTCCATCATGAGTTTGTGACATGATAATTTGGGAGATACTCCATTGGAGAAGATGGAAAGTTGGATTCTAGACTCTCAGGACACACACAAACAGAAAGGGGTAGAGATAAGAGAGATGGGGGTGAGAATAGAGAATTTGGGGTGAGAAAAGAAGATGTGTGTCTAAAGGTACTTACTTTGGTCCCCGGCAACGGCGCCAAAATTTGGTCTCGCCCAAATTTACCCAAGTTTTAAGGGTCAAGCGGTCGCTTGTAGTGTAGCTTGGGCTGTCGAATCCTCAGAGACCTAAGAAGAACCTTTAGACACTCAACAAAAAGAGATGGATTTTTGGCTATGAAGTGGCCAACTTGGGTTGATTTTATATTGTTTTTAAAGAGAACTAAAAGATCTATGTGAATTCAAATTAAGAGAAAATGAGTTGATCCTAGGTTATGGCTTGGGGTGGATTGAATGAATTCCTTTTTTTTACAATTTTAATGTCATTAACTCGAGAAGGATTCATGCAATGAATTCAAACTAACCTCATCACTTACTGATTAAACACCTTCAAAACATATGATAATCACCTATACACTTGTAGGATCATTTTCATGAGCACTCCAAGGTAAAGGATGTAATTAGCACATGAAAGTGGGGTGAATAAATTCAATAAGGAAGAGGAAGAATAAAAATCATTGAATGAAAGAAACTCAATTAAAAGAAATTAATAACATTTAGGGCATGAGAAATAACATTCAATCCAGCCCCTTGCTACTCCCTTGGATCAACCCATAAAAGAGCTAGCCCTCCATTGATTACAAGTTCTCAACGGAAGCGGAAGGTAGACTTATGAGGGTGGAATTGAAGAAGTAAAAATAACAAAAATAACAATCACTCCACCGTTGTGTGAACAAAATCACAAGGTTTGATGTGAATAAATTCACACCTTGAGGCAACGGTGTCAAGGTGATAAGGATAAGAACAGAACAAGAGAAGAGGAAGAACTTTTATTGAAGACTAAGGTGATTCGAACAACTTACATGAGAAGGAAGAACATTACAAAGGCAAATTGGCATAATAACATTACAATGAAAAGAAAGCATCCAACCTCCCCAAATCCACCACCACTCCTGCCTTAAATAGGAAAAAATGAAGCCTTTTCCGAGCCCCCAACATCCCATGTGCCTTTAATTAATTATGTTGGGGAAAGGTGGGTGGAACATTAATGATGAGAGACTTTTCCACTTCTTGCCCCGAAGTTGCAGCCAGCTTGCATCCACCGGAAAGACTCGCCTCAAGGACCTTCTAGAAGGCAGAATTGTAGTGGGCCATAGAAGACCTAAATGAAGCACCGGCTGTCCCCTAACACCATGTAACATTTCAGCCCAAAATAATTTGTGGTTCGGGAGATATGATTAAAATGGTGGACTGTTTTTCTGGGCCGCAGACTCTGGCCCAAAATTAAATCTTCAACTTGGGCCGCCTTAATCACACCCATTGAGAACGAATTATCACTGGCTCCAGAAGAATGATTTGTTCCCCTATATGTCTTCTATCCTTAAATAAATTTTGGGCTTAATGGGGCCTGTATTGTGGGTCCCATAGTCCGATCAGTGGGATGATATACAATCTGCCTTCTCCAGAATTATTTCCTTTAATCGCCAAATATCTCCATCATAATTTATTAATAATCCATTGATCCCTGAATAAAAAATGTTCATAATTAAGTGAATATCCATTTCCAAAAAATATCAAATTAAAACATGGATATTTGCATTCTTTAAAATCAGATGAAACATTGGGCCTAAATTGGTGCACATTAGGCATGAAGTGCACAAATGATGAGAATGGGTGTTCAAAATGTAAAATGAACTAAAATGGTATTTATGAATAGCAAGGCACATGAAAACTAAATATATTAGCAATGAATATTATCCTCTTACAGTGGCTAATCAGACTATCACCGACTAAAACAACACACTAGGAAGGACGATTTCCCATTGATGTTCATTGACCAAATTCTAGAGAGGCTATCAGTGAAGACCCGTTACTATTTTCTTAATGGGTATTCTGGATACTTTCATATCCATATTTTTCGAAGAATTAGAAAAATATAACCTTTACTTTACACTTTGGCACATTTTTATATAAAATGATGCCATTTGGTCTGTGAAATGCTCTGGGTACCTTCTAATGATGCATGGTTAGTATTTTTTCGAATTACCTAGAGAATTTCATGGAAGTATTCATGGATGATTTCACTATGTATGAATCCTATTTTGATGAATGTTTGAGTAGTATTGGTTTCATCCTACATCACTATATTTAAAATAATCTTGTATCAAATTATAAGAAATTCCATTTCATGGTGCAATAAGGTATAGTACTTAGGCATGTCAATTCTGAGGATGGTATCTAAGTTGATAAATCAAAAGTGGATGTCATTTATTCCCTACCATTCCCTAAAAATGAGTGGGATGTGCGGTATTTCTTAGGTCATGCTGGATTTTACCATCGTTTCATTCATGACTTTAGTAATATTTCACTCCCTCTCTCCTACTTACTCCAAAAAGAAAAAGAATTTGTTTTTCGAAAATAATGTGATGAGGCTTTTAATAAATTGAAATGGAGTCTGGAATCACCCCGGGTAATCTAACTACCTCAGTGGGCTTCACAATTTGAGCTCATGTGTGACACCTCTGACTATGCAGTTATGTTGTCTTATCAAAATGGGTTGATCGAGCTCCACATGTCATTGCATATGCATCATGACCACTGGACCCTGCCCAAGAAAACTACACCACAACTGTAAAATATTTTCTTTCCATTTTTTTTTCCTTGGATAAATTCAGGTCATGCCTTTTAGGTTCCAAATTCATTATGTTCTCAAACCATGAAGCCCTCTGGTATCTCCTTATGAAACCAAAATCCAAACCATGTATCATTCATTGGATTCTCATACTTCAAAAATTTAATCCAGAAAGTAAGGATAAAAATAAAGAAGATAATGTGGTGGCTAACCATATTGGTAGGATCCTCCCATCCTTGTATATTGACTCATCCCCCTGTATTACTATAAATGACATGTTTCCTAATAAGAAATTTTACCAAGTGCGAGATGTTATTCCTTGGTATGCTGAAATTGTAAATTATTTGGTATCATTTTTCATTCTTACTGATTTTAATAAAAAAACTAAGATAACTGTCTAAAACATGAATCTTGTTGGTACATCTGGGATGGTCCCTACCTTTAGCACACTTATTGTGATCAAATCCTTGGTCATTGTGTTTCCGATAGCGATTTTCAGTCTATCCTTAGGTTCTTCCACACTCTTGATTTTGGGGGACACTTTGGTCCTCAACGGACTGCTCACAAGTTCTTGAGGGACACTTTGGTCCTCAACGGGCTGCTCACAAGTTCCTTGATTATAGTCTCTTTTGGAAAACACTATTTTGGGATGACCAAGATTTATGTAAATATTTTCCTCACTATTAAAGAATGGGGAATGTTTCTAAAATAAATTAAATCCCACAAAAACCCTTTCTCTTTCATGAAATTTTTGATGTTTGGGGTATTGACTTTATGAGACCATTCCCTAATTCATTTGGAAACCTATACATTCTTCTAGAAGTGGATTATGTTTCAAAATGGTTAGAGGCATGATCCACTACTAGAAACATGACTTATACCAATGGTTTCAAACTATTGGTAAATTCCTAAAAATCATTAGTATAAACTATACCAATGGTTGTTCAAACTGTTGTCTAGTTAGCTATTAGGATATACATATACCAATGATTATAGTATAATCATTGGTATATGGATCTAGACTGCACATTATACCAACAGCTTCAGCTAACCGTTGGTATAACTTTATACCAATAGTTAATAAACTCTATAAATTAAGGAATTTTATATCTATTCCAATAGTTCTTAAACCATTGAAATAATACTTTACCAACGATTTACATAAAACCATTGGTAAAGAGTAATTATAGGTTCTATACCAACGGTTTTATGTAAACCTTTGGTATAAAGTCACTTTTCACACATATACCAATGGTTCAGAACTGTTGGTATAGCCTTGTTGCAATTGCAGCAGCAGGCCAGCCTACCTCCCCCTCAGCAGTCTCTTTACACACCTACAAAGCATGTATATGCAGAACTGAATACAGAATTTAGAATTTCATTGAATTCAGAATTCAATTCAGAACCCAATTACCCTATGCAATAAAGAATTCATAATTGAATTCTCAATTGAATACATATAGAATGAATTATGTACTGAATTCTGAATTATGAATGAATAACACATACAAAATGAATTATGAATTACATACATAATTATGAATTACATGTAGAATTCTGAATTATATATAGTGTATTAAATTCAGAATTCAATACATACAGAATTTAATTATGTATAACACATACAGAATATGGCATAAAAATTTGAATTCAGAATATGTCATACAAAATATGGATAAATGACGAATTGGAATATTTAATAGAATATAACTAATATGGAATACAGAATATGACTAATATGGCATACAGAATATGGCATACATAATATGAATTCAAAATTGAATTTATAGGCATTGGTGATTTTAGATGAAATCGGTGTGATTGAAGATTGACTAATACTTTTCACATGTAATTAGATATTAAAATAGATAAATGACATCAATAATTTCATTTTCCAAGGGGGTGGGGGCTATCCCGGGGGATGGGGGTGTCTGGGGGTGGGGGATGTCCAAGGGGGTGGGTGGGGGTGTCCAGGGGTGGGGGTGTCCAGGGGGTGGAGGGGTTGTCTAGTGGGGTGGGGGCTATCAAAGGGGGTGGGGGTGTCCGGGGGGGGCTGTCGTCCAGGGGGTCGGGATATCTAAGGGGGTGGGCATTGGGGTTGTCTAGGGGTGTGGGGGTGTCCAAGGGGAGTGGGGGGTTGTCCAAGGGGGGTGGGGGTGTCTAGGGGGTGGAGACTGTCTAAGGGATGGGGTGTCTAGGGGGTGGGGGATATCGAAGGGGGTGGGGGTGGGGGTTTCTAGGGGGTGGGGGTTGTCTAAGGGGTGGGTTGTCTGGGGGGTGGGGGATATCCAAGGGGGTGGGGTGTCCAAGGGGTGGGGACTGTCCAAGGGGGTGGGGTCTAGGGGGATGGGGTTGTCCAAGGGGTTGGGGTGTCCGGGGGGGTGGGGGTGGGGTTTGTCCAAGGGGGTAGGGTGGGGGGTGTCTAGGTGGGTGGAGGTGTCCAAGGGGGTGGGGTGTTCAAGGGGTTGGGGGTTTTCCATGGGGGTGGGGGTGGGTGTTTCCAGGGGTGGGGGATGTCTAGGGGGTGGGGTTGTCCAAGGGGTGGGGGTGTCTAGGGGGTTGTCCAAGGGGGTGGGTGTAGGGGTGTCCAGGGGGTGGGGGACTATCCAGGGGGGTGGGGGATGTCCAAGGGGGTGGGGGATGTCCATGGAGTGGGGTGTCTAGGAGATGGAGGTGTACAAGGGGGTGGGGGTGTCTAGGGGGTGTTGTGGTGTCCAGGGGGGTATCCAGGGGGTGGGGTTTCCAAGGGAACATGGTTTGTTCAGGGGGTGGGGGTTGGGGGGTGTCCAAGGGGTGGGGTTGTTCAAGGGGGTGGGGGTGTCCAAGGGGTGGGGTGTCCAGGGGTGGGGGTTGTCCAGGGGGTGGGGGGATATCCAAGGGGGTGGGGTGTCCATGGGTGTGGGGGTGTCCAGGGGGTGGGGTGGTGTCCAGAGGGGTTGTCCAAGGGGTGGGGTATCAAAGGGGGGTGGGGCTGTCCAGGGGGTGGGGGTTGTGTAATGGGATGGTGGTGTCCAAGTGGTGGGATATAATTAGATATAAAAATGGATAAATGACTTCAAAAATTTCATTTTCTAGGGAGGTGGTTGGTTATCCAAGGGGGATGTCCAAGGGGGTGGGGTGTCTGGGGGGTGGGGTGGGGGTGTTCAGGGGGTGGGTGCTATCTTGGGGGTGGGGGCTATCCAAGGGGGTGGGGTGTCTAGGGGGTGGGGCGTCCAAGGGGGTGGGGGTGTCCATGGGATGGGGGTGTTCTCTAGGGGGTGGGGGATGTCTAGTGGGTGGGGGTGTCCATGGGGTGGGGGTCGTCTAAGGGGGTGGTGTTTCCAGGGGTAGGGTATGTCCAAGGGTTAGTGGTTTCTAGGGGGTGGGGGGTTGTTCAGGGGGAGGGGGTGTCCAAGGGGGTGGCAGCTGTCCAGGGGGTGGGGGTGTCCAGGGGAGGGTTGAATCAGTCACATATATTCATACACAGTAAATAATCAAATTGTGTTTTATTATTTATAGATAAATAAATAAATATAATGTGACCTACTTAATGACACATATATTTAAGCACAACAAATCATAAAACATTAAATTTCAGTAATATAAGTCGAAAATGTAATATATCAATCTATCCTGCATCACCATCATTATCATAACCATCATGATCATCCCCATCCCCATCCTCATTGTTTTCCCCATCATCGTCCATTCCCTCCTCAACTCCCTCCTCCTCACCCTCATACTCCACCTCAGCCTCCTCCTCGCCCTCCTCCTCTACCTTGGCTTCCTCCCTGCCATCGTCATATCTAGGAAGAATATTGTCTTGAACACTACTAGAACTACCCACAGGTGCATCATATATAGAATTCATCGATGAAATATATTCATCACAAGTTGTGTTGGCCTCTAGTGGAAGTGTTGGATGTAAAACATCCATCAGATTCATAAATGTAATGTTTTCCTTAGCAGACCATTCTATCGTCTATATGGCCCTCTTTTAGCCTTTTATTTTCATGACTTAACCTTCTGGAACTCAGTGTCACTAAAACTCGTACCTGAAGAGGGACAATACCTCGTCAGGACTATACTCTTCCTAGGTTTACAGCGTACTCTTCCAGGGTGCTCATCTCCCAACACCTTCTGTAAGTGATCATTTGGCCCAAAATTATTAGGTTCCTAGGCATTAAGGGCCTCTAAAGTAGCTTGTTAAAAATATAAATATATTATTAAGTTACAAAATAGATATTAAATTTTTAAATCAATAATGTAAAACTTACAATCTGTTGTTGAGTCTGTTCTTTAACCGCACTTCCATCTTTTTTCCTTCTACTCGAGCAAAACAGTGTTTCTCAAGGCACATGTCCTTCAATATTCAATGTTTTCCTCTAAAATGATATTGAATATAGGAAAAAATAATTAAAAATAGGTTAAAAATAATTAATTTCATAAATAAAATTATATGAAAACTTCAGCAATCGAATAAATTATGGAGGAAACAATAGAATTTGAAATTCGTAAAGAAAAATTATAAACAACTGTCATACCTGCTTCCTCCCATGATCTAACATCATAGTACATCCTAATGTGTGGAGGTATTTTTTACCCTAAATGTTTTTTTATTTATTCTAAATGATTCATAAATAAAATTCAATAATACAAAAGATATTATTAATGAAAAACATGAAAATTTTCTTTTAAATACCTCAAATGTGATTAATATCTTAAACTAGATAGTTGTCCAATGAGTATCATCTCTTGATAATATTCTATTGGACAATAATCCATGACAGGTACTGCCGATAACTTTGTTCCAACTCTAGCATGAAATCCAATATACAACTCATGCTTATAGGCTCTCCAAATCTCACCTAAATCCTTTATATGTGTTGGTCATTCACCCTCACTATCGAGGAATTTAAACTGAAGCTGAAACCAAAATATTAATTCATATAAATACAAAAATAGTATATTTCATTAAATACAATAGATTCTTTTACCCATATATGATCCCAATCATTATCCTTGGCTTCATTTGGAAATTGTCTCCATGATGGCGGGATTATAGAAATAATGTCAGAGTATTTGGCAAGCATCGACAAAAAACTTCAATATTTCTGCCCTAATTTTTCAATCATTTGATTATATTTATTATAGTCCATCATCAAATGCGTGCAATAGTTCCACACCACAGGCGTGCATGTACTCCCCCACTCCATCCTCCTATTAGTAGATGTATCTGTTATGAAATAAACATATTTTTTATCAATACATGTTATAATGAAAATAAATAATGGTATAAATTTTTATTAGGGTTCTATAAATATACCTACGGCAGTCTGGTCAATGGGCACCGCTGGATCCATAGAAACTAAAGGAACACCTTGTATATGTGGATTGGGTCCCAGTGTATGATTCACATGGATAGACTATGGTGGAGTAGGAGTTGAAGAATATGTAATATATAAGCTCGGAGAGAAGGAAGTAGAAGTAAAATAAGATGGCACGGATGGTTGGTTGAATGTTGGATGGGGAGTAGGAATCATCATCGGATATGGTAAATACGGGTGAGGAGACTCAAATATAAATGGTGTTGAAAACATGGGAAGCATAAATTTCTCGTGTGTCCCAAATGACACACCAGGATCATAATTTTGGATAGATGGTGTGTTAGTTAGAGGAGAATGGTCTAATTGGGTACGCCGACCAAATCGCCTAACTCTCGTACCCCCCCCCCCCCCGGTACCACCAGCCTGAGTACTAGGACCACTACTAGGCTACTCATCAAATAATTGTCATCTAATAGGTGGATCCTACAATAACATTTAAAAAAAATTAATCACATGACATTATATATTATTTAAATATATATATTTGAAATAAAATACTCACTATAGGCACTAGTGGTGGAATGACCATCTAAGCCATGTGAAGATTGTTTTCCATCATCTTTTTATGTAGCCTCTCTTCAATTGGTTTCTTTTCCTGCATTTTAAAACAAATATGAATGTAATTATAAAATTATTACTAATATGTAACCAAAAAAACAAAATATGTGAGAGGGAATAGGGGGATTCATGGATAATTTAACTATCCATTATTTTAGGTGAGCTTGAATGAATATATAATGAATTTAATAAATCATATAAGATGTAATAAAGAAACTTAATTTTGAGTAGGATAGTTATTTACTAAGTGTCACCAGTCTATTAAAATTATGGAACATTTATTTTGAGGCTTTATTTCACTCTACAACCAAGAGAGAGAGAGAATATTGAATTATGCCTCTAGAAAATTAAGCAAGCTATATATTATGAATGATTAAACTCTTAAGACAGTTGGAAATGAAGATATAATCATATGAACAAGGATAAGATATCTACTAGATTCATAAGGGGTAAATAACTTGTCAAAATTAAAGAAAATTTTAATTTCTTTAGCCCAGGTAGATAATGAAGGTTTTTATACATGTTTTACAGAAGAAGACAAACCATCATATTCATTATCTGGTGAAATGTTAAAGGGAGGTATTAGAGTTATACTAATTTTATACATGGTTAATAAAGCATTGAAATGTTCACAAAATTATAAATTTTGGTTTCGTAGGTTTGAATACAGTTCAATAATAAATTAGAAAATGTAATTCAAATAAAATTGCAACCAATAAACATTGAAAATTCACATTAAGGTCAAGTCGGATACAACATATTTGTAATCAATATTAAATCAACTTGAATAGTACCAACATTAACAACCTAAGTTGAGCTAAAACAAAATAATTGAGAACATGGATGGATGATTCAATATATTTCCCACCAAAACATTAGGTTCACATTAAACTCTAAAAATTCAGCTATTGGAGTATCAAAAGTAATAAATGGATTCGATCCAATGGAAGCAGGGATGGTGTCAATTCCATCATCTCCATCATCAAAAATATGTCTTGGAATTACTTCAATAATGACAAAAAATTCATGTCAAAGATGGTCTTTGACATAAACAAATTGTTTCACCATTGAGGTCAATACATATTGTTCATCGGTAGCAAGAGTGTGAGTCATACCAATTACCCAAAATCCATAATCATCAATAAATGTGTCATGCCTCTTCCTCAAATCAAACCACTAGAATTTCATCATTTTGACTCATCCATGAGATTATAATCCAATATTATTATTTTTTCAATAACTCCATAATAACCTAGATTTTTAAATCAAGATATACTATATGATACACTGGCATAACATTATATTGTGGTAGTAACCATAACACCATCATGTTGTGTTCTCATTTTCTTTGACTGTTCAGTGATAATAAATCTATACCCATTGATAACAATTTATTTACAGTCACAAACCATGATATTAGGACCAAAATACAAAGATTTTATTTCCTCAAAGATAGAGTTAGAAAGAAAAATCAATACCTAAAATATAAATGAATATTAAACTTAATTAAATATTTATTTAATTATTTAAAATTAAAATATTTTTACCATCAATTTTAACCAAGTAGAAAACTCTTTTCTATGAAAACTCTCACTCTTTCTCAAAGATAAATAATGATTCTTTCTATTTATCATTACTTTATGTTCCTCATAGATAAAAATTGGAATAGTTTTATAGATATTTAAGATATACATATTCAAATTACTTACCTGATGTAGTCATCAAATAAATCACAATTGAACAAAATTGTGCGATGTTCCATCTCCTGCTCTTCAGGGTTTAATATCATCAATGTATATGATCCAGGAATTACTCCTATTTGAGGAAGTGATGAAAAACTAGGTTCGATTTTCTCATATTGTTCTTCTTTATTTATCATTAGTCTTTTCATTCCTAAAGTAAGATTAGACAAATACATAGAGCATAAATCCATACATTCTTGAGCCAAGTAACTGTTCATGATAGAACCTTTGGGATGATTACTATTTCAAACATAAGACTTTAATGTGTATATATTTCTTTCAGTTGGATACATCCAATGATAATAAATAGGTCCTTTGAGAAGTATTTCAGTTGGAATATGGATAGTCAGATGTAGCATGCATGTAAAAAATGATGGAGGAAATATTTTCTCTAACTCATACAAAATTAATTGGGAATCTGCCAATATTTTTTACAAGAAATACTTGGACAACTTCTTAGAACAAAGATCTCTAAACAAATGGCACATCTAAAAAACATCCACCCTTAAATTATTGTACAAAAGATGATGGATTTCTATTGGAATCAACTCATGCTGAAGGACGTGATAATCATGAGTCTTCAAAGATTTTATCTTCAACTCTCTTCTATTGAATCATTTATATATATTTCTTGAATATCCATTAGGAAATTTAATAGTCTCTAGTACTTCTAGAAATTTCTCTTTTATATAGGTTTCATTGAATGAGAATCACATGAAACTTTCCATTTATTTTCACTAATACACACAGGATGAAATTCTGGTCTAATGCCCTAATCCACCAAGTCATGCTGAGATAGTAAATCATCTTTTTTCATTCCCTTAACATTTAAAAGAATCGAAAGTAACATTTAACATATATTCTTTTCAATGTTCCTTACATCTAAGCAATGACATAATAAATTGATTGAATAATAAGGAAAATCAAAGAAAATACTCCTCTTCTTCCAATTGTATTAGGTATTAGTGGAAACATTCTTTCTCTATCCAGATTTCATTTGACCCTTCCTGAATGAAAAACTGAAATCTTTCAATTCATTAAGAACATCAGTTCCATACATACGCTAATGTGGATCACCGGTCTCCATGGTATTTTCAAATCTTTTTTGATTATTTTTATATGGATGGTCCATTGGAAAGAATCATTTATGTCCCATAAAATTGAAACTACAGTGATGTTTTAGTCTTCTAGATCATGTATTCTTCATACAAATAAAACATGATAGTTTTCCCTTCATGATCCATCCATAAATCATTGCATAAGCAGGAAAATCATTGATCGTCCACATAAGCACAACACGCATCTAAAATATGTCTTTCAAAGATGCATCATATGTACGCACACCCACATCCCAAAAAATTTTCAACTCTTTTATTAAAGGTTAAATGTATAATTGGGATCAGAAGGTCCAGATATCAGTATACTCATGAAAGTGAAAGGTTTTTTTATACACAACCATGGGGGAAGTTTATAAATGTGTATAAAAATCATCCATGTGTTGTGAAAATTAAGAATCCTCCCAAATGGATTAAAACTGTCACATGAAATACACATCCTAACATTACACACGTCAGATAAAAAATTAGGATATCGAGCATCAAATATCTGCCATGAAAATCCATCTACAGGGTGAACCAACTCATCATTAGTCTTCTTTCTCTCGGTATCATAACATCACATTTTTATTGATATTTCATCAGACATAAAAATATTACGGAGTATGGAGATCAATGAAAAGTGCCACATTACTCTCTGTGGCACACGGAATGGTGTTCCATCAGCTTTTGGATTCCAGTGGGATGTGCCACATTTTATACAATCATTTTGTTCAGCAGTTTCCTCCCAAAATAAACTGGAATCTTTTGGGAAAGTATGAATTTTTTTATTAAAAATCCAAGTTCTTCAACTAACTTACATTCCATATATTAGTTTGAGAGAATATCTGTATCATCTGGAAGTATGTCATTCAAGAAGGTAAGAATGTAATAGATGGTAGTATTAGAAATACCATACAAAGTTTTCCCATGAAACAATCAGATTAAAAATTCCATCATCTTCATTTTACCACATTGTCGGTATACTGAAGTTGTGGTAGCATAATTCAATTTTTTCACCCTGACAACATCATCATTTTCATTAGACACATCATGTGTGCTCATATTAAAGTCTTCTTGGGTCAAAAACCTTTATTTTTTATGATGAAGAAAAAATGGAAACCGGTCATATAATAAATTCTCCAATCCAGTCCTCTCATTTGGATCATCAGTATTTTGAGATTTCATTTTCTCCCCATTGTGATACCACATATAGTAGTTTTCCTGAAAATCATATTTGGTTATATGGAAGTTAACTTATTTATGGCTCAACTAAGGTCTTCCAACACAATTATAACATGGTTAGTGTATGTGACTACAATCTGATGCATTGTGAAATGAAAAATCTAAAAATATCTCTAAATTGTTTTGAAAATCTCTTGAGATCCGATCGATTTCATACATCTAACTTCTATCCATTCTGTAAAAAAATTGTTATAAGTCATTTCGTCAAAAAAATCAATAATATTGAAGTTTAATCAAAAATATATTTAAGTAAATGAGAATTTTTCACTTTATACGAAACCATAACTAACACACTACTCTATATGAGAATCATAATATAAAAGACAACAAAATACTAGATTTATAACAAAATACTATAAATTAATATAAATACATGATATTGACTTCAATTATAAATATAATACCATGATAGTTTTGCATATTTAGAGAACATATATAATATATGGGAGAATTTTGAGAGTCCTATACATCTTTTTCAAATAAAAGGAGGGATTTCGAATCTGTTAACCTTTGAAGGAGAAGAATCCCATTATTCTCAAGTATTCAATGAACTAAGTAATAACTTGATCACATGAGATCTGGAGAGTATTTTGAGACCAAAAATTGTTCAAGGAAGGTTTTTAATATATTTGAAGAACTATACATGAGTGTACAATATCATGTACACTTGTGGAGTAGAATTATTCAGGAGTTGAGTAAATTTTAAATCGATTAAATTTTATATTTTAGTAGATTATTTGAGTGATATTCATAATATATATTCCGAATAAATGGTAAATATAATATGAAAATGATGGTAAAAAGTTACTCAGGGATTGAAACATCATGGTCATACATGTGGATCATGGTCCAAGAAATATTAAATGTAAATAAGAGGAGTTCTATGTCATAAGATGAAGGTTCCATAGGGAAAAGAATCATGATTCCATGTACATGGATATTTTGAATGATGATATTGAAATTTATTTTAAAAATGGGAAAATTTATCCCCATTTTAGATATCCATAAAGGAAGGGGTTTCTAGTTGATGTAGCAAACTATTATAGGGTTGATAGCATATTATTAAAACAATGTGAAGATATACTAATTCATTTATGTGTGCCTAAATTTGAGGTGAAATGTGTTTTGAATTTTTTTTTCATTTATCACATACAAGAGGACACCATGGACCTGATAGAACATTGTTAAAGATATTAAAAGGTGAATTCCTTTCATCAAAGATGTAAAATGTGTAAAGATAGTTTTTTAAATAAGTTGTTGATGCTAAAAAATGGAAATATTTTGAAAAGTTAAGATATTTTATAACACCCAATACCCAAATTCAATGTATTAATTTTCTATGGAATCGATTAAATATTAATCTTCCATACATCATTTGATATCATATACTTTCTATTGTGTGTGTGTGTATTAAGTGTTAAAATGGGTAGAATCTTGGGCCAATTTGAAGAAAATAACTACATTTGTGATCAAATTTTTTATGAGGAATGTATTTTCCAAGTTTGGAATTCATTTTTTACTTGTTAGTGATCATGGAATGCACTTCAATAATCACTTTTTTGTATTACTAAATGAGAAATATGAAGATTAATACAATACCCTAATACCTTATTAACCAAAAAATTTAGGTAAGTGACATTATTCAGCTAAAATATCAATAAAATTTTAGAAAAAACCATGAGTTCAATGTCATTGGATTCTAGCAAGAAGTTTGTTGATATATTATAGTCATACATAAAAGAATTTAAAAAAATAATTGGTTTGACCCCATTTAGGATTATCAATGGAAATCCATTCCAGTTATTAGTAGATCTGAAAAATTATTCATATTGATCTATGAGGAAAGTGGATATGGATTTAAAAAAATTTGGGAATGTGGTTCTTGTAATTTGATGAATTAAAAGAGATATATAGAGACTTATACGGGAATGAAAAAAATTACAAATATAAATCCAAGAATTGGCATGACTAATGAGTCAATTTATAAAAATTCACACCCACGGAAAATTTACTTTTGATTAGCTCATGTTTAGTATTTCTTATAGGTAAATTTCACCCACATTGGACGATAACTTTAATTAGAGTCAACATTTTTTTACATAGATCTATTATGATCCATAGAGGACATGAAACTTTGTTCAAGGTGAATTGAAAATAGCTAAATCTCTAAATAAAGAAATTATAAGAGTGATTCATTCTCCCTCTTAAATATAACTAAGGATACAATGGTATGTCTATATATCGATATTAAATGAGTCACTAACTAGGATAACTTTAAAAATATTATTCATGTTTTGTTAGCTTAGTAATTATCTATAAATTAATATGGTATATGATATATTATAATCTCCTACACTCTTATACCAATGCTACAGATGGAAAAAATTCAGAATAAGAGGAGTAGTGATCAAGGGAGGCAATACCCATATAATACCTTTAAAATTACCTATACCCAATCCAACCAACATCAAAATTATAATCCATCACCCAAAAAACACCCAATTCATCCTCAATATCACTACCCTTCCCATTATTCCTTGAAAATAAACCTATAAATACAAAATCCAATTCCAATTTTCAACTAAACTAAAGTCCATAGAAACTACCATATCACCCCACTAAAAAATGAAAAAACACCTACACCACTACCCCAACCATCCCTAATCCCGTCCCATGGACCATCCTTATATCCATGACCCACCTCAATAAAATATGACTAAGTAAACCCTTTACCATATTTGAGTGGGGATACATATCACCAGTACCTCTATTAGTTCCTATAGTTCACTAACTCTACACAGAATGAGTGGTTATGAGGACTTAAAATAAAGGTGATTCACACAATCATGACACTTGAAGTGTAGAACAAAAATAGAAAACAAATCCAGGTGCACTTATTGGGTATACCATTCTATAGATCGCACGAACCTCTGGTTTAGGCCAAATCAAAATAGAAAACAAAAAATGATGCAGAACATTAAAACTAAGGTAGAACTTATAGATTTGAAGTATATAACTAAAAAATTTCTTGATTGAAGATGTATCTATCGTGTGGAAGGAGCTTTATAGCCTAGGGTAAAGAGATCACTTCAGGGGAGATTCGGTTTAGGGATGCAATCGCATGGATGGGGGGAACTGGATCTGTTGTGTATTTAGGGGAAAACATTCCCAATGGTTTTAAAAAACCGTTGGTATAAATTATAAAAATAATATCTTTCCCAACGGTTTACTCAAACCATTATGAAATTTTGATTATAAAAACATTATACCAATGTTTTAAACAAACCGTTGGTGTTTCCCTCCAATAAAAATGATTTTATCAAACTGTTGGTAAAAAAGTTTTGGTATAGCCTCCATTTCCACCAGTTATTCATGAGGATAGATGATTCTAAGTCAGTTTTGGAATTTTTGAGAACTTAGATTTTATGTAGGTTTGGATTACCTAGGTTCATCATTAGTGACCAAGGTTCTCATTTCTGCAACAAAACAATGTAATCACTTCTACATCAGTATGGAATTAGGAATCAAGTGTCTAATACATATCACCCACAAACCAATGGTCAAGATGAGGTGTCTAATAGAGAGGTAAAATAGATTCTTGAAAAAATGGTTCAACCTAATAGAAAATATTGGAGTCTTAGACTCAATGATTCATTATAGACTTATCATACTACCTTTAAAACTCCCATTAGAATGTCACCCTATTGGATTGTGTTTAGAAAGAGTTGTCACTTCCTTGTTGAGATAGAAAATTGAGCCTATTGGGCCATTAAACAATGCAATTTAAATATTTCGGGTGAATGTTCTCCAAGAAAGATATAGATTCAGGATATGGAGGAAATGTGTATAGATTCTTATGAGAACTCCAAGATTTAAATGTAGTGAACAAAGGATACCCACAACTATCACATCTTTAATCATCAATTATACATTGTTCATAAGGTCCTCTTTTACAATGAATGGCTAAAGTTGCATCCAGGTAAGCTTTATTCCCACTAGATTGTCTCATACACTGTTACTGATGTTTATCAATTTGTTGTTTTTTGGGTTCAAAATGAAGAAAAAAAACAAACCTTTATTATCAATGGGAAGAAGCTTAAGGACATTCACAAATACCTTCTAGATTCTTTGGTGGAGTAAATCCAAGTTCAAGAAGCATCCTACCATTGGGAAATGTTAATATTTATCTTCTTTTCAAACTGATTTTTTTCCATATGTTCATTCCTTATCTAATATTTTTCATTACTTTACTGGATTGACCTATACATGTGCACTTGATATCCAACTATTGTACACCCTCAAAAAATTATAAAAAAAACCAAAACAAAAAAACACCAAAAAAATGGGTTGTGTCTTGGGAAGGTTAAAACCCACTCTTCCTTGACATTTGATCTTGTTATAACTATTACAATTAGTGTTGTGAGGAGATCAAACAAGGTTCGAGAGAAGAATGTGATATTTGTTCCAAGTGTGTCTTTTGAAAAAAAACAATAATAATAAATGAGGAAAGTGAAGAAATATACAAAATATGGGGATATCTAGTTTGGAAGATTATGGATTGACTTCTAAGAATGCTTAAGTGAGTGGGTCTTGAAATTTGATTGTAAAGGGTATAGGGCAGGTTCAATGGATAGAATCATTTAAGCGAATTTTTTTTAAAATAACTTATATTTACTGGACATAAAGGGGAAAGAATAGCATGAAATGGTTGTCACACACATATGTAGAGAATTAGTGAAATGGTTAAATTTTGAATTACTTGCTAAGATTGTTATCATGCATCTCTTAGAATTTTGTTCTGATATAATTTATGAGACATCTTTTTCCATGATCATTGAGAATAACACATTGGTGCGATTTTTTCTTTGATCACATTTCTATCATGGATTAAATTTTCTTTAAATGTTAAATATTCATGAATCTGGAAATATATACATAAATCATTTCATAAATTCAAATTTTCTCAGGAGTGAAAATGTTTAGGTTTGGGGGTGTGATCGTACCACAATCCATTGCTTAATTTCACCCTTACACCGCTGTGTTAAACTGATTTTATTTGTAAATTACAAATATTATAAAAATTTTAAATTCATTTTTTATTAAATAATTTAATTTCTATCAATATTATTAAGTTCTATTTCACTTTTTTATGTTTTAATTTTGGGTGGAGATGATTTGGCGGTCGGAGATGATGCAGAAGGGAAATGGGCCAAACTTCATGAAAGCCCAAGGATATATGTCCATTTTTTTACATGGTCCAAAAAATAAATTCATCAAAATAGGATTAAATTTTGTGATATTATCCAAGACTATGTGGGATAAAACTCATCTAAATAAACTCAATCCCAATTCATCAATTTGTTGGTCCATCCAAACTAATCTATCCAGGGGACTAAATCTGCACAAATTCGAAAGTTGGGTTTGGTATTTTGACATTATCTCCCAATAAAGATGTCCAGTTAAATAAAAATTTGACATGGATATATTAAAGATTATTTTAAACAACTCTCCTCTTTTTTTAAAGTCATTATATGGCCTTTTACTAGTCCAAAACTGAGATACAGATGGTATAACCAAAACTGGGTGCCCAAAAACACTTTCCATTTTAGCTATAAAAGGGAATCATGGGAACCTCATTTGAATGTTCTACCAAGGGATTTAAGTTATACTAATTTTTAGTTCTATAGGATTCCTCTCATCATATTGAAGGTTATGGGTCTCCCTGTACTCATAGGGAGATCTGAAAGGAAGAAGGATATCCACCTAACTTTTCTTCTCCCCTTGGTGTTGGGCTAAATGATGGGTGATCATTGCGAGGGATATACTCACTTGAATAAGGAGTTCCAATACATAATTATCTAAAAATTTGGTGTATATTGTGATGTTTAATTTTTATTTTATATGTATCTTAACCATTGTTTATACATTTAATTGAAACAATTTTTAGTTCATAACTGATCGATCTGGAATTTTAAGTGTGTGACTTGTGTTGTTCTGATTAGACAATATAATAATCCTCTTCTTTCCAAAAAATTTGAGATTTTGGTGTTCCTTTACAAACCTTAAAGCATTCTAAGGGGATTTAACTTGACTACATGATCTTTATGTCAAGGTTTAGTGTTATTTTCATCGTTTTAAGAGGCTTATGGGTACCCAAGATCTTGGTTGACCCTCATCCAAAGGATTACACTAAAACCTAATAATCAATAAATAAAAAGGAACTTTTCAAGTGTTGTAGTAACTTATAAATGATAACATACATATCATATATTTTTTAAAATAAACTTCTTTGTGAACTATTAAAATCTTTAAATTAAGTCATTTTGTTTTTGAAACTATTTTCAAAACCACCCCTATTTTATTCCTTATTATGAAAAAAATACACACTATAAACCACCAATGATCTTTAAGAGATGACCTAGGGTCTTCCCTAGACTATAAAATCCTATTTAAATCATAATAAATTTGACATTTCACAAAAATACATTCAATCCTCATGGAAAGATTAAGATGAGAGGGAGAACTTGAGGGGAGTAAAATGGGGGTGAATGAGGGTGATTTCCTAATCCCCCCTCATTTTAACCTTGATTTTTGGTTAAAATGTAATAAAATTTCAATTTTTTACACTTAAAAGGTCTAATAACATCCCAAAAAATCCATTAGAAACCCATTATATTTCAAGTGGTAGAGGTAGTATCCTCTACTAAGACCATTATAATTTTGGTGGGAGCTGTACTACTTGGCAGAACTCTCCTCCATATCATTTCTCTAAAATTATCTACAACCCCTATCAAACCCCTTAAATCCTCTAAAACCTTAGAAAATGCATCAATAATTGAATTTAAAATCCAAATTTAAATATATAACTCACCTATCAAGGCCAAGGACTTTATAAGAAGGCTCTCCACACAGTATAGAAGTCATTAATGAAATAAAGTTACAAGATATAAAATTAATTGAAGAGTTTTTTAGATACTATATAGAAACTAGATTCAATATAAATGGATAAAAATCAAGGATGTGGGTGGGTTCAAAAAGGGGTGACAAAAAACTAGGGTGAATGGTTGGGTAAGAGAGTATATTTTAGAGATAAAGCACATATATATTTGGGTTTTTAGGTAGTAAAGTAATATAAAGGGTGAGTAAGAAATCAAAACTATTTGGGTAAGGAATATTTAGTAGTTGGAGAGGATATAACAAACCTGTTAAGAAATTTGGATAATATAAAGAAACAAAAGAATGAAGAAGGAACTTGGGGGGGTATAGTTTTCACACATGGGGATGGGGTAGAGTAATCATAGTGGAGACAAAACGTGATTATAGGGCCTCGAGGAAGAATAAAAAATCTGAGTGGATGTGACAAGTGATTAGGGTTTCAAGGGAACTGATGAAAGAGGAAAGATGAAGATGGAAGAGATATGAGGGTTTTTCACATGGGTAGGAGTGGAAGAGAAGTTTTATGGGTTTATAAGGATCATCCCATGGTTTTTTTAAGTGGAAAAACCCACATATATCCCAATATATCTTTACAGAATCAAATTCCATGGAATAAAAAAAATATCATACCTATATTTTATATAAAGTAACCTCTATCTTCCTTTTTTGATGGAGTATGTTTGATATGAATCACCAAAGAAGAAAACAAAGGCTTCCTACCTCTAGGGGGATTGTACCAACCTTTGGATACTGGATAATATTATGTGTACCCTAAAGCATAGAAGGGGTGTTATCACCTTCACCAAGTGATAAAAAATACTTAGGGAATAAGAGAGGTTCAAAAGGTTTTCATGTCACCAAGGTACACCATTAGGAGGTAACCCTTCCCTTATATAGGAATCCTCAACGCTCTTCATTTAATAAATATAAATCCTTTAGTTAATGTATGTAAAGCTATAAAATATCCATCTCATGGATCATTACTAATGAAAATCATGAATTAGGTGGGTTGCATGTATATAGGAATCATATCATAGGCCCACTCATACTCTATGATCGAGTCTTAATAGATGAATTTCATGTATCATAAAATATTGATATATGATATCCTACAATATTCATTAAATGAATATCCTATCTAGTGATGTGGATATATCATAGAATAAAATATACCCAATTTAATTGTGCTTACAATAATCTCCCACTTTTACTAAAATACAAAAAATAATTCATGAAAAAACATAACAACTCTTTTTGAATTTATCCAAAACTCTTTTGGATATAGATTATCAAACTCTATTTATTTTGGAATAAAAAATTTGTCCAAAATTCAATCCTTATCTAAATGATTAATCTCATGACCATGTTGGCCTTAGTATCATTGATAATAAATATTAAATCTCAATTTTATAGATGTAATCAATGAGAGGCCTCAATAAAAGTGTCAGTGCTACTCAAAGGGGTCATGTGTGATCTCCATCAAATAGACTCATATATCATATAAACATTTCCATCATAAGATATATCATATATATCATATATATATATACATAATCCCTTTACCCATGAAATCAAGTAACCAATAAAGGTAGAAAAATATCAATCTAGTATAAGAAATCTCATAATTCCTTGATTAAATGAAAAATACTGACCTGGTCCATGAATACATCACATTCCATTCATCTAGAAGATGAGAACATATCATTTCATAATACAATTTTTTTAACACATCATATGTAAATTAAATAATAATTTCCATGAATTTCCTCGGTCTAATTCAATCAAGAGATAAATTTATTTCCCTACCATACGAGTGAAAAAATTCCCATGTTGTTTGAGCTCCAACTGGAAACATGATCATTAGTATACCCAACCACCCCCTGATTAGTTAAGACATAATGGATTGGGAAAGAAATGTATCAAAGTATGAAGTTTTTCATTCTAGGTATCACTCCAACCTCAAGTAAAGAGGATTGATAATAATCATGAAAACCTAGGTATATCGATGAATGTTTAAAATTACATGGGATATTCTTGGCTAGTCAATTCAAATAATAAGCCTCCACTTATTATCTCATAGTCCCACTACTCGTGAAAATATTAACATATCATCACAACCCATAATTCTCTATGATGATTATAAATTATTGATAACTCAAATTTGTAATTTGAGGAGATATTATCATTTCTCTATTCATATAAACAGAATTTAAACACGCATAATCAAATGATAAATTTGGATTTCCTTTATTATAAATAATGACACATTATAAAACCATTGCATCAATATATTAAGTATATTATACCATGAGACTCAAAATGAACCTTATGCTTCTACGGTAAAAATGGTTTAATCAGAGTATCCACTACATTGTCATTTGTATCAACCAACTAGATACTAACATTACTTCTCTTAATGATCACTCATATAAGATGTTATTTATGAAAGATGTGTTTGGTCTTTTGGTGATATCAGGGTTCCTTTGACTGGTTTATGGATCCATTTATATCATATTAAATCTTGAACACTCCCTCAATGATAATAACCACCTTTAGTTTAAAGATGAACTTTCTAATCTAAATAGCTTCCTTCATAGAATTTGATACAATGATGTACTTTACCTCTATTTTCAAGTCTACCATGGTGGATTTTATGGAAAAATTTCAACTAATAGCTCCATCATTCTAGAAAAACACAAAATCCAAATGAGATTTCATATAATATTTGTTAGAATAGAAAATTACATTTTTTGTAACCCTTTATATAGAGTCCATCCTCTCCTCTAAAGATTAAGAACACATACTCAATTCATCTTAGGTGCTTAAGGATGTTACTCATTGAAATTTAGTGACTCTCTCAAGGATTGGATTAATATATACTCTTAATACTAATAGAATAGGTGAAATTAGGTTGAGTACACAACATATAATACATGATAAAAACTAAATATAATTTCAATGAGATCATATCCATCCTTTATAACTCCTTGTAATTATCTTGGATATTCTTAATATTTATGCCATGAAACACTAGTAAGGATCAATTTTTTGGTGTCCTCCATGACAAACCACTTTAAAAAATTACTAATGTATGTTTCCTAACTGAGTTCAAGGAACCTATTAGATCTATCTATATAGATCTCCATACCCATTATATAAGTTTTTTCTCCCATGTATTTTATCAAGAAGTATTTACCTAACCACATTTTCACAAAGTGAAGAGTTGGGATTTCATTTTAAATAAGATGTATGTCATCTACATACAATATCATAAACACCATTTACTCCCACTAATATTTTTAAATATATAAAATCATCCCTATTTTTTATGAGACCAAAATCTTTAATTAAATCATCAAACTAGGTATTCCAAATTTTATAATCTTACTTCTATTTATAAATAGAAAATTACAACTTGAAAACCTTTTCCTACTCATTTAGAACTTCAAAACATTTGGGTTGTATTATATATATATCCTTGACTAAAATACCATTAAGGAAAGTGGTTTTAACATCTATCTGATATATCTCATAAACAAAGTGAGCTGATATGGATATTAATATTCAAATAGGTTTTATCATTACTATAAGTGAAAAGGTTTCATCATAGTAAATACCAGGAATTGTCTTGTAACATGTTTTCAGAAAGCATGATTTATAGCTATACAATATACCATTCATGCCAGTTTTATTGTAGAAATCCCACTTTCACCCTATTGGACTCACACCTTTAGGTGTATCCACCAAATTCC
The DNA here is from genome assembly GCA_963277665.1 of Viscum album. NCBI lineage: Eukaryota > Viridiplantae > Streptophyta > Magnoliopsida > Santalales > Viscaceae > Viscum > Viscum album. The sequence continues at coordinate 363,226,457 of OY728162.1, read as the reverse complement.
AAACATGGTTAGTGTATATAGAGTACATTTCATATTCTATATAATTTAACCATTTATTAGAATTAAAACTCTCAATGGCCTCTTTGTGGGAAGTAGGTTCATCATTTATAAACATTAATTCATTAACATTTTCTTCAATAAATCCATATCTCTTAGGATCCTAATGAATCTTATGATACCTTTGTGATTATATTTTAAATTGAATAAATTCTTCTTCAATAAATATTTATATAAATATCTCAACTTCTATCTCAATGAAACTTCTTGTTTTTTGGTCTTGAACTTCTCCAAGTTTAACTTTCCTCCACTCACACCTCAACATATATATTATTTCTCAAAAAATATGCTATTTTGGACCACAAATACTTTTTGTTTAGTAGAACTGTAGAAATAATATCCCTTATTTTACTTAGGATAGACAATAAACAAGCACTTGTTAACATATGTTCAATATTATTATAATACAATCATCATAAAAATGCTTCACAAATCCAAATATTAAAAAAAACAAATTGGGATAAATCCCTGTCCATATCTTATATGGAGCCTTTATGACTGATTTAAATGGAACACTATTAAATAGGAATTAAATAGTCTTTAGATTATATACCTATAATGTAACTAGAAGTTTACATTTAATCATCATTGATTTAACCACATAAAATAATGTATTATTCCTCTTCTAAGACACGTCATTCCATTATAGTGTTCCAGGATGAGTGAGTGGTATATAAATTTCATAATTCCTCATATGCTTAGTGAATTCTTAGATTAATTATTCACTGCCTTGATCTTATTAAAGGATCTTAATACTCTTTCCCAAAACATTTTTTACATTTTTTGGAAACTATTTTTAACTTTTCAAAAGTTTAATACTTATTCGTCATCAAAACCACATAACCATACCGATTTAAGTCATCTGTAAAATTAACGAAGTTCCTAAAACCACCACTTAATTGAGTAATAATTTGTCTATATGAATCATTATGTACAAGATCCAAAAGTCCACTAGCCCTTTTTCATTTTCCACTAAAAGGTTCTTTGGATATTTTTTCAAATAAACAAGATTCATAATTCTCAAATGATTCATAATCAAATGGTTCCAATAATCTATCTCTTTAGAGTCTCTGTATTTGTTTCTCATTTATATATCTAATGAGTCAATTCCAAATGTAATGTCTTATAACTTCTTGGCCTATTATTCTACATGTTTTAGGTGTTGGGGGTGTCAGGGGGAGAGGCATTATTGGAGTTGGAATTTTAGTAGAGAGGAGTGAATTGTTGTGTAGACTTGGGTGTTGTGTTGTGGGTAGTTTGTTAAAGAAGGGATGTTTTGCAGAATGGTGTGTTATGATATAGAGTTATGCATTATAATGTGGATAGTTGAGTTGGATTTTAGATGTGGTGTGGTTATTTTGGTAGTGACATGTAATAGTTTTGGGGGGTTATTTATTCTTCCATGAATAGTTTTCATGGTGTGACCATAACTACCTTGACATAGAGATCATAGGTAAAGATCCATGGATATGTCATTTTTAAGGTTATTCTATAATGGTGTTGAATCTAGGTCATGAATATTAGGGGTAAAAATTTCTTAGTTATTTCTTTTTATGGGTCTCTGCTTTGTGGTCCTTTGGGCACGTTGTGGTTCTAGTATTGGGTTGATCGGGATGAAATATGAGCTAAGGAATTACAATTAAGTGATAACCCTTGAATAATGGACCTTTTCGTGGTTATATCAGATTAATGGGTTGATCTAGTTTAATAAAGAAGAGATATAGGAGATATATTTATGGCATAACATGTACCCCTTATGTTGTGGTCTTATGTTTTTCTATCTTGGGTATAAATTTAGAAACATTACCAGATATCATTCAGTTTCCTTTGCTTCCCTTTACATTGGGTGAAATAAAGTGTATTTTTGTAAGACCTTTCAATTTCCCTTTAGTTGGCCTTGATCCTTATCATCAAAATATCCCTTATTCACGATTCGAGGTGATATTTCCTCTCTTCTCCTTCTTTTATCCCATTTTGTTATCTTAGGAGTTTAGGGTAGAGATGATAGTTTAGTTTGGGAGTTATTAGTTCATGGATTTTGATAAGGTTTTATTTTATTTAGGTTGCATAAGGTTTCCCTTGTATGGTTTTAATCTTGTGTTCTTATCTTTCCCCCATTCTTCTGCAACAACTTGTCAAGAATCGATTGAGGTATGGGATTTGAGAACACACTTTATTTATGTATAAATTATGGTATTTTCATATTTTTTTTCCTAGGTGAGTGGTAATAATTATCTTAAAAAATATAACAAATTGAACTAATGAAATAAATGGGAATGGGGTGGATCACATGTGGTTACATATTTTTATGTTTTTCTTATGAGTTTAATGATATCCATTGTTGTTCCTGAAAATATTTACTACTGATACATGTATTGTTGTGACTATTGTGAATGGAATTTATGGGATTACCTATTCATAAAAGGCTAACCATGTAAATGTTGTAATGATGTGGTTTTTTGGAATCTATAAATTGATGTTATGATTTGTGTGAAAGATAAAATGGTATGATGTAAAGGTATATTCTAAACAGAGATGTGTGGAAGTGTTTTAATGTTGGTTTGGGTTTTGTTTTGTGTTGTATTTATCTATTATGATGTTGTGATTATGTGGCCTTGTTTAGGGATATTTTGTGGATAGTTTGGGCTATTTTTCTAGATTGTGTAGTGGTCATTGAAGATACCTTTCCATGGTTGGAAAGATAAAGTAAGGTTGATGTTGTGGTATGTGATGGTTTGTGTGGCTGATTGTTATAGTTGGAAAGGGAAGTGTTGTGGGATAATTTTGTGGTGGTTGGTTGATGGTTATGGGGTTATTTTATAGATTATTGGTATAATTATAATATTATATTTAATGATTAAATTGATAATGGGTGTGGGATAAAATTGTATGAGGTGCAACTATTAATGAAAAATAAATGATTTAAATTGATGGGAAATGGATGGAATTAATATGGGTGATGGGTAAGAATGTTTTTTCATTGAATATGGAATTAATAAACCTAATAAACTTAATTTGGCTAGTAAATAGTAAATCTAAAATGGTTAAATGATGTTATTCAATTATAAAATGTGGGCATTGTTGTCATTGTTTGTGTGTGAAAGTGGGTTTAGCATTTGATATATAATGTAGCAGTGATGGTAGTCCATGGTGGTGATGGTGAAGTTATTGTGATGGTGTGGTAGTTTTATTTTGGTGTGATCCCTTTAATTTGGTATTTTGTGTGGATATATATATATATATATATATAATTTATTTTCCTTGTGATTTATATATGTACCCCACCCTAGTTGGATACTCTTACTAGCATCTGAATGTTTTGGGTTTGTGATGTCTTCCCCAAACATCCAGGTTGGTGAGGGAATGACTATCTTACTACTCCCACTTCCTCACTCTATATTCTAAGTGTTTCATGGCCTGTGATATTTCAAGGTATGTATGATCATATGAAAGGGTAGTATGTGGTGTATTGGTAGACCCTGTGATGCATTGATATGATGATATATAGTGAGGGTCATGCATGGTAAGAGGAGGGCATGAGTTTGATGTCCTTCATGTTCATGATACCCTAATATGTTGGATATATGTATTGAGGTTTTGAAATGTGGTTATGGATATGAGATTATGAGGATGATATGGTTGTGTTATGTGGTGTGATTGAGATATGAGTTATAGTGTGTTGTGACATGATTATGGAAGGGATAAAGAGCATGTGATGTTTGTTGTTGGGGCATGAGAGTAAAAAACCTGTGGGGAAGTGGTGTGGGGTACCCTTTTTCTATATTTTACAATACTATTTTATTATACTTGGATAAGATATTTGGAGAGTGATCCTTGGTAAGGTTGGGTGATAGTTGACCTATTAGATACTTTTTGGTTCTATTGTTTATTCATTGAAGCATTAGTATTCTTCTTCCACATTTTCATGAGAATTATTAAAGAGGATACTATTGAGTATACATTTATGCTCACTCCTATATATATAAACTATTTTTTCATGCTTCTAGGGAAATTTTACAAATCAATTTGGGACTTACTAGTTCAAATCTTAGAGTTACAATTGGAGTTGTTACCTGATAATTTTAGTTTTGGTAATTTATTTTGGAGACTTGTATTGTATGATATTTCATGCATTATGGTTTATTATGAAATCTTGGTCTTATTTTATACTATTATTTTGATTAGTGGACTTATTATTATATAATTAATATATATGATGGTAATTCCTCCCATTTTCATGTTTTATACCCTCAGTTCTAGTCTCCAATCTTGGACCTATTGAAGGCAGGCCTTGGTGTTCACTCTCGTATTCACTGCAAGTCCAGGAGGGGTTCCCAGTGGGGGTGGTTCATGACACAAAAGGTATCTATGATTAGAATAAACCATAACCTTATTATTCAAAATACTATCGAAAAGTTTATCAATATCTAGAATGTGTTAATAGTTTTTTATTTTCCCTATACCTTAAAATATTCAATCATATATATCAAATAACTCTTATTATTAATAATGAAAGAAACTAAATTATTTAGAAAACAAGATACAACAATAAAATTTTTGGTTTATGGTGAGAACTTAATAATCATTATCCAATTATAGTATTAATTCACATGTTAAATCCAAATCATAAGTTCCAAATTTTAATGTAGAAACTCGTTCCCCATTACCGACATAAAGATCTACTTCACCCTTTTCAATACCATACTATCTTTTATCTCGTGTTTATCTACAAAAATATGTGATGCACACTCAATATCTAATACCCATGAGTTATATTTGGGGAAATTAACCACTATAAAATTCACATTCAGACGGTCATAATTCTTCACTTTGAGAATACTTCTCAACCTTCTATATTAATCTATAAATGTCTTATAATTTATACATATAAGTGATATTAATATGATTATTGTAACACCCCAAGTAAATAAAGAATATGAAATTTTTATATTTATCCATATTTGTGAATAAAATGTTAATATTAATTTAAAGGGAACTCTATGGTCGATTTCGTATCCAATACGCAACAACATGTTTCTTGTAAATCTTATGTTGCACTCTAATAATAAAATAATATTATTTTAAATGGTAGTTAATGCCTAGTCGTTGTAAGGGAAATAATGAACAGAACTAACTACAAAATGATTATATATGTTTGTCCAATATTTTTACATTTATCCAATAAATGTTAGAGGCTTAAAATCCAAATGAATCCAATTTAAGAATAAATACTCTAATATTTTTAAAAGATTGTTTTACCGCCTTTTGATGGAGAACCTTTTTTAAATATAACTTTTGACAATTTTATAAACTATATTTGTCAAAATAAACTTATTATTTATTATTGGGAAATTGAAATTTACATTGGATAAATTTTTGGTATTTTTCTGACAATGTTCATTTTTTAATGAATAGTGAAAAATACTGCATTTTACATCAAAACTGATTTTTCATCTAATTGAATTATATGGTTAGATAATATTTTTAATTGGTCTTAATGTGTAATTAGAATATATTTTTACCATTTAATTCAATGTTGGTCATTATAATTAATTTCACTTTGTAATTGGGCATAAACAAGTGCCAAACTTTTCATAGATATTGTTTCAAAAAACCCGCTATTTGTTTTGACAATAGAAATTATTTTTAAATTAATTATTTCAATTTCTATGTTTAGAATTTGGTAAAATTGATTCCATATTTGTAATCATAAGGTCCAAATTATGTAATTAAGACTCTTGTTTTTGGACATTATGAATAGTAACGATGATAATTATCTTTAATTATCTTGATTAATTAGTAATCGGGTAGTTAAGGATAATAAAATAATATCATAATAATAACAAATGGACCCAACATGTATCCTAGTGCTACTGGTTGTGTCATGTCCGACCATTGGATGCCTTTTTCCAAACATTGGGACCCCATGGAATCACTTTTGGGTGAAAGTGACACTTTATCATTTTATTTTTAAGGAAAGGAGAAAATCACTAAAGAATGTATCACCTGAGTAAAAAAAATTAGTTTTGTCTGTGTAAATGATCTATTAGACTATAAATATTCATTGGAAATATAATAATATTTAATACATCATAGTATGTTTTTATAATTTTTAGACTTTAAATAAATTAAATTATTTATGACATCATGATGATGCAGTGATTATCTCATTAATGAATGATTTAAATAAAATGAAAAGATAATGTAAATTCTAGGACTTACACTTGTCAAAGACATATTGGATGAGTATATTTCGAACCCTTATCACCTTATCCTAGAAATATATAAACTTGGGACCTTTAAAATCCGAAAATCATTTTAAAATAATGTAACATTTCTTGACATTCCAAGAGCACCCCTCCTCTCCTCTTATAAAAGGCCCCCACCTCTACCTCCTTACCCACACCTCTCAAGCCTTTGTCTCGGCCAGCCCCTACCCATTTTATCTTTCCACATCCCTCTATTCATCATTTAAGGCTCACCTTAGGCATAAATATCTTCAATAAACCCTTTTGGTTCAAACCAAAGGGAGTTACCCGATTTAAAGGTAATGTCTTCTCTTATGTTATTTTGATTTATTTTGCTTCTCTAACCCCCTAAACTCTTTTTATAACTTTCTTTTGTAACAAAACCAGTATCTTCAATATACTAGGATGATGTTATAATATTTATTAGAGATACACTTACACACACATCCATCTAATGGTTAAAGAACATACTGTTTCTGTGGATGGTGAATTATTGCCTCACGAAATGATGATTGTTCAATAGTCTTTTAACACCTTTAAAGGTGTCCATTATGATTTCATTGTATTTTATATATGATATATATGTTATTTATGTTTTCTATATGCTTCTGTATTTTATATTTAAAAAATACCTTTATTCTTTTCATGTTGTGCAAATGTGATAATTTCATATGAGGAAGTGTGCACTACTGCCCCCTCAAGTAATGTGACTCGTTCATGCAATACATGGAATGTATAAAGAATTAAATTAATGAACTCATGTGACCAATATAACATATATATTTTACTGTAATAATAATATATATATATCTCAATTAATTTTAATTCCATTAATATGACAAATAAATGAAAGTAGCGTTCATGCGTACGTACGGTCTACCGTCTCCATGAACGGTGAATTTCATTTCTTTTTATATAAAAATGTCATAGAATAGTATAAAATGAATATGTAATGGATATATATTATTTTTAAATCATTAATACTATTCTGGAGATGATGTACTTATAACTACGTGGACAATTATTTTCAAACAAGTTCATTTTTGACTCATGTACCAAACACCGACAAAAACATTTGATATGAACTCACATAATTAAATAATTATTCTAACATTATAATATGTGATATGAATTGAATAATAAACTTTAAAGGATGTCCTTAAGAAATTATAAATTGAAAAAAGTTTATTATTCGGGAATATAAAGAAATGAACAAGACAAGTTGGACTTAAGGTAAGGGATCTAACCTCTCTCTTTCTTTTCAAGTACCCTCTTTTATGTCATTTCATTTATGCTCCATGTTATTATGTTGGAGGATGTTCTTTTATATTAACCATACTATAATTTGTATTTTAATATGATGATATACCCCCTCTTACTCTCATAAATTCATTTTTAGAATTTTTAAGTGGCGTCGTTAGGCTGCCGAATTTTCATAAGGGATCCTACCTCTCTCTTTCATTTTAAGTACTCTTTTTTATGTAACTTAATTTAAGCTCCTCTTTATTATGTTGGGGGATGTTATTTTATATTCAAATTTCTGAAAATTTTATGTTAATATGATGAGAGACCCTATTTGATCTCATCAATCCATTTTTGTAAGTTTTATGTGGCGTCGTTAGGCTGCCGAATTTTAATAAAGGGATTTTCATCTCACTTGTTATTCCCGTGAGATTCATGCTAAATTTTACACTATTTATTTGTTTGTGTGGTGTATGTACTGAAAATTAATTTAATATTTTTATAATATACTCTTATTTATTGGTATTTACATCTTCATTGTATGAACCTTCTTTCATGTGGTGTACATTTCGAAAGTTGCCCAAATCGGTAAGGGAACCTTTCACACTCCTCTTTTTAAAAGACTTATTTTGTTATGTCTTTTAATTTACATTTTTTTATGTTGGGATATTCTATTATATATCCTTATTGATATAAATTTTATGTCCAACTGATGAGATACCATTTTCTCTCTCAACATCTAATTTTATGAATTTTAAAGTGACGTCGTTAGGCTGTCGAATTTTACCAAGGGAACTTCTTAACCCAATTTATATTTCTTTGGGTTCAACATGTATTTATTGAATATGACATCCTTTGAATATGTGTGAATGACCATTTATTGTTTTACATTTAATATCCACTTATATCGGGTGTATTTATATTTTCCACACATAATTATGAAATTGATTTATCCTTAATTTAAGGATACCTTATTTATAATGGTTTTCATCTCATTTTACATTTCTTTTGAGACTTCATTGTTGTTATGCTCCAATTCACACTTATATGGTGTATATACTGTCTTTGGGAATATTATATCATGAATACCTTTATTCTCATGATATTATAATGTTCTAATTAAATTTTATTCCTCAATTATTGTATTCAAGTGTCTCTCATTTTGTTAAAAACCCTTTAACTAAAATAACGTTTTAAATGTTTTAATGATTTATTATTATAAATATTTATCATTAATATACATGTTTTCAAAATGGTTTTAAGGATATAATTATATGGATATTAATGGTTTAAAATGTTAAAATATTCAAAGTGGTATGGGACACTTTGATTCAAAAATCTATTTATTAAATGTTTTAAATGGTTTTGAAAATGGTTTTTTGGAATGGATTCATTATTTCAATATCTAAAAATGTTATATTGTTATTTCAATGTGGGAATGTTATCTTTACTTTATGCTTAAGTTATGTGCTATGATTATGTTATGGTTCTTGGGCATTGTTTATGAAGACGGGTGGTTTCATGATAAACTAAGGGTGGGTGAACCCAATATAGCTCTCCAATGCATTGGGTAACGCAAAGGGATTAAACGTTAAGGTTTCTCCGAAGAGATTTAGGGAATATACTGTGATGGGTATTCCAAACATAACCATGAGGGTTACTCCCTACGTAAGAATGTTATGAATGCCTCAAGTTGCCTTTATGACTTATTATTTCTATGAGTTATTCATAAATCTTATGATTTCATGTGGTATGTTAAAGTGCTTATGTTTTATGAGTAAAGTATGATTTTATTGATTCTTATGTATACGTGTACTAATGATTCCTTTCCGTATTTTTATATCCCTTACTGAGCTTTTTATGCTCATCCCATGTTTTTGAAATGTTTTTCACAGGTCAAGGGAAAGGTACATGATATGATGATAGTGTCAAGGAAGTGTCAAGAAAGAATCCATGTTTTATTTTAAATATGTTTCTGCTGATGGGAAAAAATGAATACTATCTTTTATGTAACCACTTTGTTTAAATGTGGAATGTAATGCATGATTTATGATCTAATTCTCTAAAACTCTAAACCTGAAAAGATCCTCAATGTGAATTATTCAATTTAATTCATGGTTAAGTAAGGTTTAAGGCCAGGTCCTTATAGTTGGTATCAAAGGTCGGTTTAGATAACTTTAGAGGTTAGAGTGTTGTTTAAGCATAAGTGACAGGTTGTGTATAACCAAAATGGTTATTATATTAGATAGAGTCATTGTTATTTATGAAAGTTGGAATGAGTTTGAGATAACTTGGATAATTATATCTTAGTGTTTATCTTCCTCTTTAGTACATGATGATTTTGTTGATATACTCACACTGACATTTTTGGTTTTAGTAAATTGATGGATCTAACAGGCACCAAAGTGACAATGGGTTTGAAGGAAACTATGGTTGTTTTCTGATTAAGAGATTGGATGAAATGGGGGATTCAATGAGAAATCTTGTGGTTATTCTAAACCAACTATCAAGAGTCATGATCAACCACTTTAACCTTGGTGAGTTCTCTAATGCATCATGTATGAGAGAACCAAATCGATGTGGAATTTCGGGTAATAATTATAAAGGTAAACATTAGGGTTTATATGATCCTTACTTGTGACATAATTATGGGTTACTATATGTTATGATGGAATGTGAACGACATGAGATAAACTTGAGGTTAAATTATGTTATGGTTATTTTTGAATATTTTATCACTTTTGGGGAATTTTATAAGAATTATGTAGTTTTGGAAAAAGGACAAAACGTAGAACGTGTGACAACCTGTCGCGTCGGATGAAGCTGCGGGAATCGAACCCACAACCAAAGTGCGACTGGTATTTATCGCCTACCACTGGACTACGTGAAGTCCCTGGTTATTTTGAATAATTATTTTTAGTTAGATGATCTTATGAATCTAGAATAAGTTTATTTTGGGTTATCTATGGAAATTATTAACCTATCATGGAGGATATGTGATTAGGTTAATTACTTTCCAGTATGAGACTTTAAGAGTAACTGACGATTGGAGATAAATGATATTGTTTATCTTGGAAGACTATGTGATTAAATACTTCAGAGATTTGGGTTTCAATCTTAGTTTTGATTACTTTGAAGAATTCTATGGATAGATGTTTATTGAATGGTCTTTGTTGAAATTTGGGTATTGTTTGACAAATTTGGAGATTAAGAATAGACTTTTTTTATAAAGGATTATCCTTTTTGGGTATTATCTGATCTTGTACTAACCTTTTTGGTTTTGGTTTTGGTTTTGGTCTAAAGACATGGGAATTATATAGTTATCTTTTTTGGATTATGTGATTCTATAGAAGTTGATTATAGTGCTCTGAATGTGAACAAGTTATCCTAAATACTCGTCTTTTGGAGAAAATATGAGTTTGTGTAAGAAATCAAGAAAATTTTGAAAGTCAACATGACAAGTAAGTATGTTTACTTATGTTTTAGTTAAGCACATAAATAAATTCCTCAATGAAAAGTAATTTAAAACAAAAATATTTTCTGTTAACTTTTCCTACTGGGGAATCAAATACCGTTTAACCCATCACAAGTTTGTGATTTTCTGGTGGTTAACTTTCTCCTAAACATGTTTTCTATCACTCTCCATCAGAACATGACCCTTTGTTTTTTCTTCCATATCCATGTTTTCATGCAATACTAGTACGGGTTAACTCTTGTGACCTTTGTACTTAGATTTATTTATTCTAAAGTGATATTTTTACCAACACTTGTTCCAATGTGGGACTTTCAATGAAGTTTCCGAGCCTAATTTTAAAATTGCGAGGACGCAATTCCAAAAAGGGTGGAAGGATGTAACACCCCAGGTAAATAAATAATATGACATTTTTATATTTATCCATATTTGTGAATAAAATTTTAATATTAATTTAAAGGTAACTCTATGCTCGATTGCATATCCAATATGAAACAACAAGTTTCTTGGAAATCTTACGTTGCACTCTAATAATAAAATAATATTATTTAAAATGGTAGTTAATGCCTAGCTGTTGTAATGGTGGGAATGAACAGAACTAACTAAAAAATTATTATATATGTTTGTCAAATATTTTTACATTTATCCAATAACTTTTGGAGGCTTAAAATCCAAATGAATCCAATTTTAAGAAAAAATACTCTAATATTTTTAAAAGATTGTTTTACCGACTTTTGATGGCGAACCTTTTTTAAATATATATTTTGACAATTTTATAAGATATATTTGTCCAAATAATCTTATTATTTATGATTGGGACATTGAAATTTACTTTGGATAAATTTTTGGTATTTTTCTGACAATGTTCATTTTTTTAATGAATAGTGAAAAATACTGCATTTTACATCAAAACTGCTTTTTCATCTAATTTAATGATATGGTTAGATTATATTTTTAATTGGTATTAAGATGTAATTAGAATATATTTTTACCATTTAATCCAATGGTTGTCATTATAATTAATTTCCCTTTGTAATTGGGCATATACAAGTGCCAAACTTTTCATAGATATTGTTTCAAAAAAACCCGCTATTTGTTTTGACAATGGAAATTATTTTTAAATTAATTATTGCAATTTCTATATTTGGAATTTGCTAAAATGGATTCCATATTTTGAATCAGAAGGTCCAAATTATTTAATTAAGACTCTTTTGTTTTTGGACATTATGTATAGAAACAACGATAATTATCTTTAATTATCTTGATTAATTAGTAATCAGGTAGTTAAGGATAATAAAATAATATCATAATAATAACAAATGACCCCAACATGTGTCCTAGTGCTACTGTTTGTTTAATGTCTGACCATGGTATTACTTGTGCCAAACTTTGGTACCCCATGTAATCACTTTTGGGTGAAACAAACACTTTATCATTTTATTTTTAAGGAAAGGAGAATATCACTAAAGAATGTGTCACCTGAGTAAAACATTTTTAGTTTTTTCTGTGTAAATGATCTATTAGACTATAAATATTCATTGTAAAGACAATATTATTTCCTACACAATAGTATTTTTTTATAATTTTTAGACATTAAATAAACTAAATTATTTATAACATCATGATGATGCAGTGATTATCTCATTAATGAACGATTTAAATAAAATGAAAAGATAATGTAAATTCTAGGACTTACACTTGTCAAATACATATTGGATGAGTATATTTAGAACCCTTATCACCTTATAATCAAAATATATCAATGTTGGACCTTTAAAATCCGAAAATCATTTTAAAATAATGTAACATTTCTTGACTTTCCAAAAGTGCCCCTCCTCTCCTCTTATAAAAGGCCCCCACCTCTACCTCCTTACCAATACCTCTCAAGCCTTTGTCTCGGCCAAACAATGCCCATTTTATCTATTCGTATACCTATCTTCATCATCGAAGCCTCACCTTAGGTAGAAAGCTCTTCAAGAAACCCTTTTGGTTCAAACCAAAGGGAGTTACCCGATTTAAAGGTAATGTCTTCTCTTCTGTTATTTTGTTTTATTTTGCTTCTGCAACCCCCTAAACTATTTTTATTCCTCTATTTTGTAACAAAACCAGTATCTTAAATATACTAAGATGTTTTTATAAGAATTATTATAGCTACACTTACACACACATTCGTCTAATGGTTAAAGAACATACTGTTTCTGTGGATGGTGAATTACTGCCTCACGAAACGATGATTGTTCAATATTCTTTTAACACCTTTAAAGGTGGAAATTATGATGTCACTATATTTTATATATGATATATATTGTATTTATGTTTTCTATATGCTTCTGTATTTTATATTTAAAACATACCTTTATTCTTTGCATGTTGTGCAAATGCGATAATTTCATATGAGGAAATGTGGACTACCGCCCCCTCAAGTGATGTGACTCGTTCATACAATACATGGAATGTATAAAGAATGAAATTAATGAACTCATGTGACCAATATAACATATATATTTTACTATAATAATAATATATATATATATCTCAATTAATTTTAATTCCATTAATATGACAAATAAATGAAAGTAGCGTTCATGCGTACGTACGGTCTACCGTCTCCATGAACGGTGCATTTCATTTCTTTTTATCTCAAAATGTTATATAAGAGTATAAAATGAATATGTACTGGATATATATGATTTTTAAATCATTAATACTATTCTGTAGATGATGTACTTATAACTACGTGGACAATTCTTTTCAAACAAGTTCATTTTTGACTCATGTACCAAACACCGACAAAAACATTTGATATAAACTCACATAATTAAATAATTATTCTAACATTATAATATGTGATATGAATTGAATAATAAACTTTAAATGAGGTCCTTAAGAAATTATAAATTGAAAAAAATTTATTATTCAGGAATATAAAGAAATGAACAAGACAAGTTGGACTTAAGGTAAGGGATCTGACCTCTCTCTTTCTTTTCAAGTACCCTCTTTTATGTCATTTCATTTATGCTCCATGTTATCATGTTGGAGGATGTTCTTTTATATTAACCATACTATAATTTGTATTTTAATATGATGATATACCCCCTCTTACTCTCATAAATTCATTTTTATAATTTTTAAGTGGCGTCGTTAGGCTGCCGAATTTTCATAAGGGATCCTACCTCTCTCTTTCATTTTAAGTACTCTTTTTTATGTAACTTACTTTAAGCTCTTATTTCTTATGTTGGGGGTGTTATTTTATATTCAAATTGATGAAAATTTTATTTTAATATTATTAGATACCCTATTTGATCTCATCAATCCATTTTTTGAAGTTTTATGTGGCGTCGTTAGGCTGCCGAATTTTAATAAGGGGATTTTCATCTCACTTGTTATTCCCATGAGATTCATGCTACATTTTCCACAATTTCTTTTTTTTTTGTGGTTTATGTACTGAAAATTAATTTAATATTTGTATAATATACTCTAATTTATGGGTATTTACATCTTCATTGTATGACCCTTCTTTCATGTGGTGTACATTTTGAAAGTTTCCCAAATCGGTAAGGGAACCTTTCACACTCCTCTTTTTAAAAGACTTATTTTTTTATGTCTTTTTATTTACATATTTTTATGTTGGGATATGCTATTCTATATCCTTATTGATGTAAATTTTTTGTCCAAATTATGAGATACCATTTTCTCTCTCAACATCTAATTTTATGAATTTTAAAGTGACGTCGTCAGGCTATCAAATTTTACCAAGGGAACTTCTTAACCCAAATTAGATTTTTTTGGGTTCAACATGTAGTTATTTAATATGTCATCCTTTGAATATGTGTGAATGACCATTTATTGTTTTACACTTAATATCCACTTATATGGGGTCTATTTATATTTGTCACACATAATTATGAGATTGATTTATCCTTAATTTAAGGATACCTTCTTTATAATGGATTTCATCTCATTTTACATTTCTACTGAGACTTCATCGTTGTTATGATACAATTCACACTTATATGGTGTATATAATGTCCTTTGGAATATTATATCATGAATCCCTTTATTCTCATGATATTATAATGTTCTGATTAAATGTTATTCCTCAATTATTGTATTCAAGTGTCTCTCATTTTGTAAAAACCCTTTAAATAAAATATTATTTTAAATGTTTTAATGATTTATTCTTATAAATATTTCTCATTAATATCCATGTTTTCAAAATGTTTTTAAGTATTTAATTATATGGATATTAATGGTTTAAAATGTTAAAATATTCAAAGTGGTATGGGACACTTTGATTCAAAAATCTCTTTATAAAATGTTTTAAATGGATTTGAAAATGGTTTTTTGGAATGGATTCATTATTTCAATATCTTAAAATGTTATATTGTTATTTCAATGTGGGAATTTTATCTTCGCTTTATGATTAAGTTATGTGCTATGATTATGTTATGGTTCTTGGGCATTGTTTATGAAGATGGGTGGTTCTGTGATAAACTACGGGCGGGTGAGCCTGATATAGATCTCTAATTCATTGGGTAACACAAAGGGGTTAAATGTTATGGTTTCTCCGAAGAGATTTAGGGAATATACTTTGATGGGTATTCTAAACGTAACCATGAGGGTTACTACTTACGTAAGAATGTTATGAATGCTTCAAGTTACCTTTATGTCTTATGATTTCTATGAGTTATTCATAAATATTATGATTTCATGTGGTATGTTAAAGTGCCTTTGTTTTCTGAGTAAAGTATGATTTTATTGATTCTTATGTATACATGTACTAATGTTTCCTTTCTGTATTTTTATATCCCTTAATGATCTTTTTATGTTCATCCCAAGTTTTTGAAATGTTTTTCACAGGTCAAGGTAAAGGTACATGATATGATGATAGTGTCAAGGAAGTGTCAAGAAAGAATCCATGTTTGATTTTAAATATGTTTCCGTTGATGGTAAAAATTAATACTATATTTTATGTAACCACTTTGTTTAAATGTGGAATGTAATGCATGATTTATGATCTAATTCTCTAAAACTCTAAACCTGAAAAGATCCTCAATATGGATTATTCGATTTAATTCAAGATTAAGTAAGGTTTAAGGTCAGGTCCTTATAATTATCATGAATTATTCCACAATCTACTAAAAATAAATATCTATGGGTATCATGTTTTATATCTTTTCATCAATTATTTTTAATTAAAATACTCTCAATGGAAATGAAAACCTTGTACATATCATCTATTTAATGAACCAAGATTCATATTTTACTAAGTAATGAGTCTTCTCTTTCATTTCTCTCATCACGTGATTATTTAGGTAGGGAATCATCCCAATCATATCATATAATACTCTTGGATAGATTAACAGATATCTCTTTATCAAAATTCATCATATGGATATACTCAACTCTATTCCTCTAGTAACATAATCCTATTAGGGTATCTCATCCAGTTTAACCTAAATAAAACACAAAGAGAAGCTGCATACTTTGATTAGGATCACCCATTACTTGATTTCCTTACACAAGATAATTTAGGGGCACACAACTTTGTCATGACCTACTCGTTGGATAATCGAGTTCTTGAAAAGTGATTCTTTAGAAGAAATCCCACACTTATTATTTGAGGGTTTTCTTTTTAAATTCTCATTAGTTTAACATACATCACATGCATATTAAAATCATTTTATCTCATGTAATCTTTATTATCTCATGTTTTATTCCTTTATGTATACTTTCTTATAATTATTTGGTTTTGGAATATATATTTCATCCACAAAATCAATATATTCACAAAATATTGATGTGTAAATATATAAGCCTCCCACAAGTTTGTATTACTCACCCAAAAAAATAATCCAAACATATGCATACATATCCAAATGCATAGCATTAATACGGTACATAAACTATTCATGTAAATGCATAGAGTTTTATGAGATTGAAAATATCTACATGAGTAATCCTAAAGTAATAGATAACCAACCCCTCGCCTTTCTAGAATAACGCATGAGCCTCTAAGCTAATGGGTAGTCTAACCCTAAGTCCCTCTCTTTAGGGATATTTTACTCAAGATAGAATGAAATTCATGATAACCCTAAAATCTAACATACAAAAAATATATTCAAAAACTATTTTTATGATCATAAATCTAATAAAAAATTGAGTTTAAGGTAAATGAAAACTAAATCTTATGATATCAAACCTAGCATGTAATACAGAGATTTATCTCCTATAAGCAATTTATTATATAAATTTAGCATATGAAATATTCACATTCTATAAACATTTTATAACCATGAATATTCTAAATGATATTATAAAATAGATAAACACTTTATTTATCTTCCCAAACTTGAAATACGAATATGAACTTTTCATATAATATTTAGGCGTGAAAAATATCATTTTCTAATTACTAACACTTATATATTATAATAATTTTATAAAACATATGAAAAATATAAAAAATAAAAATTTTAACCTTTTTTAGGCATCTCATATTATATGACTGATAATCTTATTATTAGTCCTAAAATACAAATGATATGGGAGTGAAAAAATGCATAAACCAATCATATTTCACGATATCACTACAAATAATACGATGTGATTCATATCGCTCCTTACAGTATGTGGTATCATACAACACATATCATATTTAACAATATAGTAAATATAGTAAATATGCTATGGTACTCTCTTTTTAGAAACCCATGACTGAAATTTATTTTATGATATCTCATATTGTAACCCATGCCTTGGTCAAAATCCATAAATTTTTTATATATCATGCCTTATAATATAATCCAATTGTATGTTGCGCCTAAAAAAAAGAGAATAAATAAAAGATATAGTATTTTATGATACATTTAAAACACTTTATGATATTAAAATCTTTAAAAAAAGTATAATGACATGCTTATTTCTTAGAGAACAAGGCTCAGATACCACTAATGGTTTTGGGGGGATCATCCCATGATCATTTTCAATAGAAAAAAACCCATATATTGCTTAATTTATCTTCACAAGATCAACATGCATGAAATAATAAAGAATTTTAGGAAAATGAATCTAGATTAAATATTGGTTTCTTTCAACCAGTAAGAGATAAGAGTGTAAAAAAGGTGGTATTGGATGTGCATCTAGCAGTAGTAGAAAATTTAGTGGAAATTAGGTTGATTAGAAGGGGTTTTTTTAATGGATGTTGTGAAATCAGGTCAGTTCACCGAAAAGGGGAAATCATAACTTGCACTGGGAACATTTAATTGGGATCTAAAATATAGGATAGAGTATAAGGGGACTTCTACTTATCTAATAGAGGTTAACAATCAAGTTGAGGAAAGTTATAGTGTATCGGCAGTCACCTGGGTTCAATGGATGGATACTCGTAAAAGTCAGAGGTTGGTGCAACTAGGTGATCGGCTAAGACCATTTATATATCTAGGGTGGGAACACTTTCACACATAGATTTTGGCATTTATCAAAGTAGTCTAATATCATAAATTAATGATTGATATTATAAAACTTTGTATCTTCTGAGTAATGAATGTTTTACGGTGTTTATTTATGGACGTAAGATGTAATGTCAGATTCATGTAAAAAAAATTGTGTATTTTATTTCCTATTATTCACTTTTCATATTGTTTAAGATTTGATTTTAATATAATGTGTGTGAGGTTCAGAATAGTTAATTTATCAGGGCGCATTGGATTTTTATCTTCTAATATGTTATGTTGGAGGGAGAAGCTCATCTGGAGGATATGTTCCATTGTGCTTGGATCGTCCACTAGTTTAAATTATGGGAAGAAAATGTTGGCATGGGTCAAATGGGTTACCCCTCTCCTAATAAGTGTTATCAAATATTGCATTTATTTCTCACTCTTTTCATGATCCAAAGCAGATTCAGTTAATCCTCAAATTCTTTTCTTGACATCATTTTGTTTCCAGTAAGAGTTAATCATTAGCAGAAGGTATGATTTCATAAAAAGGTAAGGTACACATTGATAAGTTTTATAGAACTGATTTTGGTTTCAAGGGGATTTATATAGAATATTTTCTCATCCAAAAGGATTTGGAACATTCGTTTATAGGATTCTAGACAGAAGTTATGTAGAAAGATGAATGGGAAAGGTTGGATAAAAAAGTTCTTGGTTTGGTGAGGATTTCACTAGATAAAATTATGTTATTTAACATATGATAGAAGATAAATATAGGAGATTTTATGAAAATAATATAGGATATATATGAGGAGCCTAAAACACTTAATAAGGTTCTCTTGATATGGTATTATTTCAATGTGAGGCTATTAGAAGGAAGACCAACCAAAAATCATGTGAATGATTTCAACATGATCTGAATCCAGCATGGATCAGTGAAGGTAACTATCCCATATGATGTTTTGGAAATTTTTATATTGTCATCACTATCAGAATCATGCGATGAAATAGAAATTATAGTTAGAAATTTATGTGAAAATACTGACTTGGTATTTAAGGATGTCTGAAACATGATCCTTAATGAATATATTTGGAGGAGGTAAGTTCATGAACCTTATGATAATGCTTTGAATTTTGAAGGAAGGTAGATATCACCTCCAAGGAGAAATCAGAAGAATTAATCAGAAGATAGATCTCGGGATAGAAATCAAGGGAATTTGGTTGGCCCTGTTCCTACTTATTAGTATTGTGGGGGACATGGGAATCTCAAGATGGATTGTAGAAGTCATATAGAATTCACTATAAGGACATATTATAGAATTAAAAACTATGTGATAAATATTGAGGGTGGTATTAATATACTACTAAGATTCTGTGTTCTGATTGAATCATGGGTTGTTGATTTTGGTGTATCATTCCACTCGATGGTAGAGTAGGGTTGCATGATCAATTATGTATCTAGAAGTTTTGACAAGGTATAATTGGTAGATAATGAAGCTTTGTAAATAATGGGAAGAGGATATGTTAATGTTTAGATAAAAAATAAAGGCTTCTTGAGACTCAAAGAAGTTAGAAACATCCTTGGGCTATAGAAGAAAATTTTCATTTGTCAGTTGGATGAGGTAAGTTGTGGCACAAGATTCGCCAATAGAGTTTAGAAATTGACCCAAGGGTCCATGGTGGTGGAATACAGAGTAAAGGATGGGACCCTTTATCTAACTGAAATATCAGATAGAGCCTCAATTGTCTGATAAATAACATATGAAGATCCATAGTTATGGTATTTCTGGCTTGGATATATTAGTGTGAAACATATGAATGTACCAGTGGTGAAAGGCATGCAAAAGTTTTATCACACTGATATCAAAATTTGTGAAAGTTGTTTTCTTGTGAAGAAAAATAAAGTATAATTCATATCGACTAGATTAAATCCCAAGAGTTTAAAGTTAGATCTTATTCACTCGTATGTGTGGGGGAGAATTCCAATTCAGTCCCACTAAGGTTCTATTAAATATATCACATTCATCAATGATGCTACAAGGAATATTTAGGTTTACTTATTTAAGAATAAATCATATGTTTTCATCACCATTGTTTAGTGAAAAGCAATAGAGGAAAGGGAGTATAATTATAAATTAAAATACTTAAGATCTCACAATGTAGGTGAGTACAACGGTGGGAACTTTTTGAAATTTTACCAAAAGAAGGGGTTCGAGATGGAGAAGATAATGCCTAGAACACCACAACAAAATAGTGTAGTGGAAAGAATGAATCAGACCTTGATAGAGAAATCTTGGAGTATAAAATTGTACTTAGAGATACCCAAGTAATTTTTTCCAAAGGAAATAAACATGAAAAATCATCCCATCAAGAGAAGTATTTCATCAATAATTGGGAAGGAGCTTCCAAAACAACTATATTTTGGTAAACTACCAAAATTTAGTCTTCTCAGAGTCTTTGATGGTCTTTCCTATTCTCATGTTGAGTGGTGAAATCCAAATCTTATTTCCATATGGGTTATAAAATGGAGATTTAAAATTTAAACTATGGGATGATGATAAACATAACATCATCACAAGTAGTGACATTATCTTCAATGATAAGGTACTTTGTAAGGATAGTTACATAGAAGTTTTAGAATTTGGTAGCAAGGAATCAACAACTAAAGTTCAATTTTATCTGAATGGGGATATGAAAATATTGAAAGTTTTGGTGAGTTCAGATGATAGCATAGATTGTTCTAAAGAGAGACTAATTAAATACATGATAGAATTATATAGAACTACTAAAATATGAGGAAAATATCTAAAATTATTGCATTGAAAGTTGGAGATATGGAAGATGGAGCACCATAAAATGTAGTATAATAAAATTAGAATGGTGGGTTTAGTATAGGATAATTCTAGAGTTAGGCCACCAGTCCAGAGGTTCCTAGTCAAAATGAATTTTTTTAATTTTAATGAATGGATGAGAAATCGAATTTCTCAAAGAAGTGGAAACACTTGGTGACTCTATACAATGGGAGTCAATGCTGAAAAAAGAAATGGATTCCATAGATTTTAACAAAACTTGGAAGTTGACAGAGTTACTATAGGTGAAAAGAGTACTCAAGAACAAATTGGTTTCCCTTTGAAGGAAGGAGCATATGGAAGAAATAATTATAAGATATTACTGGTGGTGACGATAGAAATAATTAATTTATTTCTCATAATTTTCTCATCAGTGGTTAAATAAAATATATTTGGATAGTGCTAAGCATGGTAGCTTTCAATGATCTGCATCTTGAGAAGATTGATGTAAAAAACAACATTTCTTTATGGAGACTTTAAGTAAGAAATTTTCATGAATAAAATTAAAGGTTTCATGGATATTTGAAATAGAAGTCTTGTCTATAAACTGAAATGATTTTTTTATGGATTAAAGAAGGCATCTAGACAAAGGAACTATATGTTTTATGGTTTGATGGTGAAAGAAGGATTCACACAAAGTAACACAAAACACTATCTCTAAAAAAGGCATAAGATGAAAAAAGACACATCATTATTTTTTTGTATATAGACAAAATGTTATTTACTAGTCCAAAACATACCAGGATCAAAGTGATAAAGAGTTATTTCTCTATAAGGTTCAAGATTAAAGATCTCATAAAATCCAAAAACATTTGATGAATGAGAATTCAGAGAGATAAAAAGGTCATAATGTTGGTGTTATCTCATAGGGACTATATTTAGAATATAATTGAGAGATTTGGGATAATAGATTGTAAGTATTTCTCAACTCCATTGGTTATAAACTTCATCTTGTCCAAGGTAAAACCACCAAAAATGGAAGATAAGGTCTAATACATGGAAAAAAAGTATTGTTTTCATCAACTAAAAATTTGATATATGTAGTGATTTTTACATAGATAGATATTTATTTTTCATTGGGTGTGGTGATCCATTTCATTTAATATTTGGTAAAGGAACACTAGGAGACTATGAAATAGATCATCGGATACTTAAAGGGGTTGGAAGATACAACATTGTGATTCGGGGAAGATGACCCATTGTAGGGGTTTGTTGATGCAAACTTTTTTGAAGATTTAGATTCTTATAAGATCATAGTAACTGATATAAAATCATATTTTAATATCATTTTTTAGAAATTGATGTAGGTGATGTTAAAAATAAAGGTTTTGATATCATTTTTTTAAAACCAACGTTGAAACCTCAAATAAAAAAGAAAATATAACTGATATTTGAACAACTGTTTTTTCAAAAATCCAAAATTGAAAATTATTTCCCATATTGTTTTAATGATTTAACCAATGTGGAAATATAAATAAAATAATTGTATTTTGACGTCTACTTTTACATAAAAATGGCATAGAAAGACTTAAAAAAATTATGTTGGGTCTTTGGATGTCAGTTTTTACCCAAAACTAATGTCAAAAACCATGAAAAATCCTTCAACATCAATTTTATAATAAAAATAACATGGAAAGGGTCGTTCAATATTGATTTTTTCACAAAAAATGACATTTAAATATTTGAAAAATTTATCATACTTTCAACATAGATATTTATTTTTATACAAAGCCTACATTGAAAGCTCTAACAAAAATACAATACTTTTGATGTCGGTTTTATTATAAAACTAACGTTGAAAGTCATCCCTATAAGATTCCACACTAATTTATAAAAAAACCAAAATGGAAAGTTCTATTTTTCTTTTTAAAATATATTAAAATTTATATTCCCAGAACATCTAAAAAAATTAGTACAAACAACTTAAACCAAAAAACAATTGTCTAAATACTCATTTTTAAAACTTCAATTAAAAGTGGCATACTTGATAATCAATTTACAAATTAACCATACCTAAAAAATAGTTTTCAAAAAAAATTGAATGTGGATAAAAACTTCATTCGTATACGATACAACATTATTGAAAATATAAAATAACAATGAATCTTACAATATTGAAAAATAGAAAATTTTGATATAAAAACTGAAATATTTAATATAATTAACCTTATTAAATTTAGTTATCTCCACGGTTGTGATGATCTTGAACATGAATATTAAAACATAATAACCAAATTCCAAATTTCCTTTTTGATGATGAAATTTTGGTAATGAAACAATAACTTGAAATTAAAAACCAACATATATATATATAAAACAAATAATATATAATTTATAATTTATTTATCTTTACTTTCACATGTTTAATTTTATTTGGCTCTTCTATCGATAAGTGATCATTGTTAAACTTTATCTATGACCTGTATTTTTATATATAAACTAAAAAACATGTATAAAAAGGATAATTAAGATTAAAGAACTTATAAAAAATAATGAAATTTACTTTTTAAATAATTTTCTAAAATGTTTATGTACTACACCTAATAAAGAGAAAAAACAATGTAATGTGAATTCATTTGGGAAGATTTCCCCTAACATCCAATGACCACTACAATATAAAAAGTTCACAATTAATAACATTCTGATTAATATTAGTTCATGATTATCATAGTCTTCTTACCCATCAAGGAATGGAAAAAATCTACACCCAATCTCTATATTTTCTAATGTGTGACATATATATGTAACTCTAACATCATCATTAAGATATTTCATAGTTGTTGAAATGTATTTTTGGATCTATAAAACCATAAATGAAAGTGGTATCATTTTTAATGAAAATAATGTATAGATACTTAATTAAATAATTAGTAAATTTAGTCACTTCAGGTCATGTTTATTTAAATAAAGAAAAATAAAAATTATAAATTTACTTGCATGGAAAGAAACTGCAACACACGTATAGTGAGATCATTAAAAATAATATGATTTGTGGTATCTTTTTTTAATATACTCAATGCATGGTCGCTTACACATATCATACATCATTGAAAACTCATTAATATTATCCAAAAAATAATAAATCTGAGTTAATATTTTTAAATCATCAGAAATATCATATGTATCTAAAGTTGTTAGTTCTTGAACCTTTTTTTCTTTTGTACTGATTATTTTGGTTTTAGATACTCTTATATAAATTAAATATAAGAAAAAAATTAGAAGTAATTTTTAATCAAATGTAAATTATTTTTAAAAAACACTACATACCTCATATATCATGTGATCAAGAAGGCTACTTGGATAGAGTAAAAATGAGTCACAAAATCTCCAACTATGGTAACCACTTCTATAGGAAATGAAAACAAATTAGTTGGATCAATAATATCATGTACTGATACTCTTACCTAACCCAACTACATAGGTTGGTGATGTATAGAATCCCCCAAAATATATATGACCTCATACGCTGCAATATGTACATGGGGATCTCTAGTATATAACTCATAGTATAAGGTCAAGTATAAATGAGGAGGTTGGGGATCTGAGTTGGAAAGATGTGAAGGCTATGATTGTCTCATCATTTTTTCAAACATAGTCTCCATAACTAATTTAATTTTATCACCCATAGAATATTTTAGGTATTCCATATTAGATTTTAAGGAATCTATTTTTTCATCTCTCAATTTCTTACTTTTATGACCACAAAGTTTATTAATATTTAAACCTTCTACATATCCTCTTATAGGACTGGGGTATTCTAGCTTTCTTAAAGCAATAGCTAGAATATCCATCCAACACCCAGGGATAAAATTCCCATGCATCATTTACTCTTGAAGGTCATCCTTAAATGTTATATTAAAATAGTATATTATTATTATTAATTTTAAAAATAAAAACATTCAATAAAAATAAAAATTAATTTCTTTTAATTTTTTCAAATACCTATTTAGATAGATATGTAAGAAAAATTTTGTTCTTTTTTCATTCTCACTATTTTCCATTTTTCATGGAGAGTGGGGTAGATGGAGGGTTGAACGAGACCTCTTCTAAACTACTAATAGATTTATCACTTAATACATCAAAATTTTTTGTAATCATTTTATTCTCTAGTAAATGATACCCTCCACGTGATAAACTATAAGGGTGTATATTCTTAGTGATCAAAAATGGGCTTGTGTCTTGTAGGCTTCATGAGTATGGGGCAGATGTAGGGCGGGGTGGGACTAGAAGTTTTGATCATTAAGAGTGTGGGCTAATTTAGGTTCAGCCCTTGTGGGAGCGGGCTAAGGTGGGTTGATCCAACATAGGTGTGGGTTACTCGTATGCCTAATTTAAAAAATATATTTTTTTATAATATATGATTCTTTAATATTTTAGTTTTTTAATAAAAAATCATGATTAAACCATGATATATGATTTCTCACCATAATGATCATACTAATTCACCATTCATTCACATGTGAATTTAAAATAGGTTTATATTTATTGTTTTAATATGATATTATACTATTTATTTTGTAATTATTCACCATATTCACATGGTGTGTCATCCCACGTCTCGAAAAATTCAACCCATCTCCCTTGAACATGGTTTCAATTCTAAAATAGTTATTTTAATCATAATATTTTTTGGGTCAATTTAATTTTGTTATTATTTAATTTTATTTTTCTTTATTATAAAAATAGGAATGTACCTCATGGGAACCCTAATAGACTCCTTTGAAACCAGTTTTTGTTTGGAAAGTCATCATTCATTCACAATTCTAGTCATTCGCATCACCACACGACCAACATCATTGTCCATTTCCCTTCACTGATCACTCACCAACTTTGCATCGCAACAGTTCACAACCACATCAACATCGCCGCATGCCACTATTAACCCATAGAAAAATGTTCCATCACATCCCTTAAAAATATAGATATTTTCAATCCATACTTCTCACCACAATTACCAATAAGAATGAGAAAAAAATCAATATTTAAATGATTATAAATAGTATTTTTTTAAATGTGGGAAAACTGTGGGCAACCCGCGGGCTTATGCGTGGAAGGGCGGGATTGAAATTTTTTATTCTCATTATATATGGGAATTTGTGGATAAACACATGTGGGCTTGGCCCACCCCACCTCGGCCCACCCATTTTATATTACTATACATTCTGCAACTAGCTATCTTGGTGAGATCTCCTAGACACCTATTACATAAAAATAAACAAATAATTAATCATGTAATATATAAGAAATTTTACAATATATAATAATTATCATACCATATATGATTCATCATGTAGGTTGATAAAAAATTTAGTCCATTTATCTGCATCTAAATACTCATAGTTGATACATGGGTTTTCATTTTGTAACTTCCCAAAAAATATATTTTTTTGTCAATTTTATTTTAAAATCTCTCTAGAAAACAGTTGCTAAAGATAAATGTTTTTTTAGTAATTTCTTTTATTTTTTGAAGTTTTAATGTCAACTTTAATTTAAATAATTAAATATTAGTCATATGAACTATATAATATTCTAATAATGAGATAAAAATAAATCAATTGAGATATTTTACCATTATGGACTCCCATGGATACTCATTAGTTGTCTTGTCGATGGACTTCTAATCATGATATAAAATGTTAATCTTTTAATGGATATATATGGTGATATAACTCCTAAAATACATTTCATTTGAGCTAATTGGATTATTATTATAATAAAAATCAGTATTTATCCTATGTTCTTCATGATAAATTTAAAGCTTTGGTAAATTTGTAATCTCACTTCTTCTAACTCTAGGAATCGTTATCTCTGGATAAGAAGAAGAACACTCCATTGTACGAGGCTCACTGGTAGTCCTATAAATATTTTTTTACAAATTAAAAGTTTACTTTCATTAAATAATTTAATTATTGAATATTTAATAATATGAATAAAACATACATGTACCTCAATAAATTTTCCTCTACCTTTATGTCTATAATTTAGATGAATGTAATGATATTATGTGTACCATCATATTATTATAAAAGTAAATATCTAAAAATAATGAATACAAAAATATGTAAGTAAAAAAATAGTGTCACACATATGTAAGTTTCAAAAAGATGATGATGTCATGATTCTTAACCAAAAAATATTAACTTAAACTAATAAATATAAAAAATTATTCAAATATGATATAAATGGTCAACATTTATAAATTTAAATATCATAGTTACAAAAAAAATAATATACATAAATTTAAACCAAGGAATAATGATGTATGTTAGCTTTTTCAATCAAAAAGAGTTGAACCAGAATTGTTAAATATAAAATTTAACACAAAATTCATAGAAATAATCAATATATATATATATATAAATCCAAATTAAATAAAATAGATTTTTTACATGTATAAATTTCAAAAAATAAATTAAATATAAATATTTTACAAAATTATTTGGAGAGTAACTTAGTTTTTTCCAATCCCTTCAACATGATCATTTCATATATCATAGACTATGCCTGAATTGTAGTCATTGTAATCTATTAGGTCTCAATAGGGAGATGACAGAAGATCTATAGGGGGTTGAATAGACCAGATTGAAAATTTTAAAGAAATAAATTTATTATTAAAGTTAATTATTATAATTAATTTGTGGGAGAAAGAATAAAAACATAAGGATGTTTTTTATAGTAGTTCAGTCCAAAGTGGGCATACTCTACTCTTATACCTCCCGACTCGGTGAGAGATACATTGTGGACTAATACGATTTTTTAGGGGCAATCATAACCCAATTACAAGATACTTTTATAGTGGAGGGATAACCATGACACACAGACTTTTGTATGGGGAGTCACAAACCAATTACAAAACTGAATTTAGAATATGGGAGTCACAACATGAATGGTCATGACTTTAAAATCTAGAACTAACAAGCTAAAGATAGAGAAGAAAAATAATGCTTTATGTATGCAAAAGAATAAATAGAAAATAGAGAGTGCGTGCGAGAGGTGGGAAATAGTGTTACAAATTTGAAAACCAAAATGAAGTAAAATATGAACAATGAAAGCACAAGTACTACTTCTTGAGTAATGTGGATGTCACATCAAGGAATTAGTATTCATAGAATATTTTGTATATCCCTTGAGAGATCATCTAGATGATGAAATGGAGAGTTAAAGAGGACGTCAAAGCTCAGGGTCGATCTTTGGTTCTCAAAATGTTCATATACTCTTAGTTCATCTCAGTATTGTTATATACTTTGAATGTCTCCGGAGGCCATTAGATAGGATCTAAAAATACTAACAAACCAATATCAAGACAGGTAAAACAATTCCACTTCAAATAACATAATTATCCATGAGAGTGATAATTATTGTGTATAATAATCATAACAACTAATTTTTTTGAATTCAAAAACTGAAGAATGATTCAAACTATTTTTAATAACCCATTAAATGATTATAATAAGTCAAAGGCAATCCCATAAAAATCGTAAGTTAATTTTAATTTTTAAATTCAAATATTAAATACATTTTTAGTTTAATACATAATGTAATAATTAAAGGATTTAATTATCCTACATTAAATACCATTAAATGTGTTTGAATAGATTCCATGTCATTAAATGATAATTTATAAATTAATAAGTCAAAGAAATTAACTTGAAATATAAAATATTAAATATTTTGAATACATGTTGTAAAATTCATGTAAGAATATTTAATGATTTTAAAAACATTTTAAAAATAATTAAAAAATTATAATAATACTTTTATGGATTATATATAATATATATGAATTTTATAAATTAATAAAATAATTTAAAAACATAAAATAAACATGTGGTTAACTAAATAATAAAAAATAACCAAAAATAGAGCATGCGTAGAAATTCAGAGTAAAAAAATAATGGAAATAGTTGATTGTGTACCTAATGTTCATGTGTTTGGTATGCTTACCATGCAGTGCAGTTGGATCAAATTGTCATGTGGTTAGTATGTTGACCATGAAAGCAGTGTGCGGTCACTTAAAATAATGCATACGGTTAGCAGATAAAACTTACAGTAATGTGATCGGACATGCAGTCATCACACTGACCATGCACGGTCAGTTGAGTTACCATGTGAGGTAACTATAAAATCTTCATGTAGTCACTTCTACCACATGAAATAAGGTGTAAAAGTTTCACGGTAGAATGAAATTGGACATACGGTTAGGTAGTTTACACTTGCGGTCAGGTAGAAGTAAGACTTCACGGTAGGGTGAAACTACACTTACAGTAAGGTGTAAATTATATTATGGTAGAGTGTAAAAACTTCTCACAATAGGGTGAAACTCCACTTATGTTATAGTATAAATTCACTTATGGTAGGGTGGCATTTCTCATGTGGTGAGGTGGAAAATAAGAGAGAAACCTGAAATAATTTGATAGTTCAGATTTTGGATATTTTTTATCCCATCTAAATAATAGAACTATCCTTCTATATAGAAGACATAAATATATATATTCATGAGACATTTCTAAATAATCAATAATTTCATAAATTTGAATTATATATTAAGATATATCATCAAAATACAAATAAAACATTATTTGAAAACTGAACAAAAAATGATTAAATTATTTTAGTACTTCGGCCTAGTTTTTAGGTACCTAAATAAAATTTTTAGAATTTTATGTAGTTTAATGAAATGTAAAAAAACCTTCTTATATTTCTAACCTAAAATTATCCAATCAATTAAAATATGAATTTAATGAGATATCAAAGAAACAAATTTTAATTTGGAAAATCCAAAATTCCATAATTGTTGGATGATCTTTGGTGATTTTTTTAACCACTTAAACAAAAAATTCATACATCTATTTATTCTAATGAAATGTAGATAAATTTATTTTATTTTCAATGGTATAAGTTTCAAAATAATTTGATCAATATAAATCATTTTATAAAATCATAATCAATGAAAACTTAACAATACAGTAAGAAGAAAAATACTTTTCATACCAAAAGCATGTATCATGTTCAAAACAAAATGAGAGCATCATAGATATAGAATTAGACTTTTTTATAGTTAAATAAAAATTATATAAACTTTTTATATTCCATATGATAGTTAAATTTTAAAAATCTGATCACTACAACTCAAGTTATAATGAAAATACATAGAGGTTGTAAAAACTAATTTTCACATAAAATGATAAGAGGGTTTATAATTTTTTTTAAAACAAAAAATAATAATAAATAACAAAAAACTTCCCCTTT
Organism: Viscum album; assembly: GCA_963277665.1. Taxonomy (NCBI): domain Eukaryota; kingdom Viridiplantae; phylum Streptophyta; class Magnoliopsida; order Santalales; family Viscaceae; genus Viscum; species Viscum album. Next base: position 363,195,904 of record OY728162.1, on the reverse strand, counting down.
TTGAAAATTAAAATACCAAAACATGATTTTTTTAAATTATTATCCTTTTTAAAAAATTTCAAAAATTCATTTTTGTGAAATATAAAAGTAAGCAGTTTTAATGAAATAAAGCTCCCCCTTAAAAAATGCATATTAATGTAAGTTAAAAAAACAATAAAATAAACTTTTCAAACTAAATTTCTTACATACCAAGTTCAAATTTCAATTTTTCAAACTTTTTAGAATCCAAAAACTTGTTAAAAATATCATCCAATTGATTTTCAGTTGGAATATATTCAAGAATAATATCACATTTATTAACATAATCATGAAGAAAATGAAAATTAATATCTATATTCTTAGTTCTATAATGAATTAAATGGTTATTTGAAATACAATTATTAGAAGAATTATCACAATAAATAGGAAACTTTTCAAAAATAAAATCATAATCAGACAAGTTTTGTTAAATCCATAAAGATTGAGAGCAATAAGATGTGTTGGAGATATACTCACTTTTAGTAGTTGAAAAATCAATGGAGTTTTGTTTTTTTTACTCTAAGAAACTAAATTCTTATAGAGAAAGTGAAACATATCAGATGTGTTCTTTTTTTCAATTCTACATCCTAAAAAATTAGAGTCAAAAAATCTAATAAAATAAATACAATTTTTTCTAGAATAAAATAATACACAATTAACCTTTACTTTAATATATCTAATAATACACTTAAAAGATTTTAAATGAGATTCCTTAGGGTCATATTTTAATATTTAACATAAATAAATACTAAAAAATATATCAGGTCTAGAAGTGGTTAAATACAACAAACTTATAATCATTCCTATAAATAATTTAGATTCAATAGATTTTCCAAAAACATCAGAATCTAATTTATAAGAAATACTCATATGAGTTTTATAAGATTTAAAAGAATCAAGACCAACACTTGTGGCTAAATATTTATCATATTTGGACTAATTCAAAAATATTCTATCATTTCTTTAAAAAAATTAAAGTACTAGAAATAATTTTAATTCTCCCATAAGACTCATGTCAAATTCACTTTCCATCAAATTTGAAAACTCTTTACAAAGTAAATCATTTTAATATCTAAAAACAATATCAACATAAATTTTTATAATTAAAATATCACTTGAAATTCATTTAATAAAAAAATTAGGATCTACTTTACATTTTTTAAAATAATTTTTTTAGTAAAAATATTGTAAGTATATCATAAAAAGCTTAAGGTTCTTGTTTAAGACCATATAAAACTTTTGATAACTTAAAAACATGATTAGTAGATTTTTAATTTTCAAAACCAGGGGGTTGTGAAACATAAACTTCTTCATAAATAAAACCAATTAAAAAAAACTTTTTACATCCATTTGAAATAATTTATATCCTTGAAAAGAAGAAAAGGATAATAAAATTATAACATATTTAATTCTAGAAAAAGGTGAAAAATTCATCAAAATATATACCTTATTATTTTAAATAACCTTGAGAAACGGTCTAGATTTATTTTTAACAACTTTTCCAGATTCATCCATTTTATTTATATAAATCCATTTAGTACTTATATCATGCATGTATTTGTGGGATTCAAATAAATTCCAAAAAATATTTCTATAAAACTGATTAAGTTCATCATAAATAGAAACAATCCAATTTGAATTGTTTAATGCATCATCAATATTATTAGAAACAAAACTAAAAAAGCAGAATTGGCATAAAAATTTAAAACATAATTTCTAGTTTTAATACCAGAATCAACATTACTAATAACATTGTCCGTAGGAAGATCTATATGAGTATTCTATGATTTAGGATCACATATAGAAGGAGTATTCTCCCATCAATTGATTCATTCTTATCTTGAGGTTTTTCTTAACCAAAATTAAAATCTCTAAACTCATCAACAAAATCATTAGAATTATAATTCAATTTAATATTATTTTCATCAAACATAACATGATTAGATTCTTTAATAAATATAGTTCTTTTATTATAAACTCTATAAGATTTAATATTATTAGAATAACCAATAAAAATACCTTCATCACTTTTATCATCAAATTTATCTAAATTATATTTTAAATTTAAAATAAAAAATTTACATCCAAAAACTCTAAAATGACCAACTTTAGGATTTTATTTTTAAATAATTTATAAGTAGTTTTATTTAATAAAGGTATGAAAAAAATTTATTTGAAATATAACAAGAATAAAATATGCCATCATCCCAAAAATATCTAGTAAAATTATATTCACTTAAAATAGTTTGATCCATTTCAATATGAGTTATATTTTTTGTTTTATAACACTATTTTTATGTTGTGTTCTAGGTGAAAAGAAATTATGAAAATATCCATTCTTTTCACAAATTGTTCAAATTATAAATTATAAAATTCACCACCTTTATCACTATAAATAAAATTGATCCTACAACCTTTTTTATTTTTAACTAAATTACAAAAAAAGAAATAAATCTAGATAAAGTATCATTTTTATGGGCAAGAAAGTAAACCCATGTAAATTTAATATAATCATCTATAATAAATAAATTTAATTTATTTCCTAAAATACTAAAAAAATTATTAGAACCAAATAAATCAATATGTACTGACAATAATGGTTTATTAGTACTTATCTGATTGATAGGGTTGAAAGAGACTTTATGTTGTCTTCCTTTCATGCAAGTGTCACAAACATGAAGTTATTATTTCTTCAAGGTAGGTAACCGTAGCCCATTAACATGTTTAAAGAGCTCATATAAAATTTTTAAATTAACATGACCTAATAATAGATACCAAATAATTATATCATTCTTCAAATAATTCAAATACTTAACATGTTGAACAGCTAGTTCAGCAAAATCAATAATATAAATATATTCCTTTTGATTAGCATAAAATAAAAAAACATTTTCAAAAACTAAATATTTATATTTTGAAATTTAACTTCCATTCCATCATCACATAATTGAGTTATACTAATAAAATTATGTTTTAAACCTTAAACATATAAAACTTTATAAATAAAAGTAGTATTAGAAATACTAACTTTACCAAAACCTTTTACTTTTCCTTTGAAATTCTCTCCAAATTTAATAGTACCTCCATCACATGTGTTTTAAATGGTAAACTCTGATGGGTATCCATTCATATTCCAAGATCATCCATTTTCTATGTACCATATGTCATTATTGATACATATAAGGAATTTTTCCAATAAAAATAAATTTCTTAACAATTTTGGTACCCAAGCTACTTTGGGTCCAATCGAATTAGTAATACATTTTTTAGGTTCCCATATAGAATTTAAACAAGTAACATATGGTACTCTAGATAATAATGATTTATAAATATGATTTTTTGTAAATCCCAAACACTGTTTGAATCTAAGGGGATAATCATTTGTATAGTGACCTTTCATGCCACATTTAAAACAAGTAAGAGTAGAAGTGAATCCATTTTTACTTTTAACAAAATGAGTTTTAAACATTTGAGGTAATAATCTATCATAGCCAAAACCATATTTATTTTTATTTATTTTATTCAAAGACATCATTATATGATATTTCACACAACCTTTAATAAATTTACATAAACTTTTTTTAATAATTTTAACTTCCATTTTCAATGTTTCATTTAAATATTGAGAGGATTTCAAATTATCATAAACTATAGAATGCGAAGCAGAATAAATATTTATTAATCTTTCATTTTCTTGTAAAATAATATTATTTTTATAAAAAACATTATTTTCCTTAAGATTATTATATAAATCATAAACTTTAAAAATATATTTTATTAATCTTTCAATTTCATCATTTAAAATAGAAACATTCAAGATTTTAGAATCATAGTCAGATCAGAACATCCATAATAAAATCCAAAATCACAAACCTTATCTAGTGATGCCATAAAGCGCAATTTAGCATATTCTTTATCATTTATATATTGTTCACTGGAATCAAATTCTTCTATATAGCTCTAACTAGCAATCAAATCCATTTTTTATTTATTTTATTATTTTTAGTTTTTTAGTTTTGGAAAGTCAGGATTGATATGTCATTTCTTCCTACACTCAAAATAAGTAACATATAAATTATTATAATTCATAGTTACTTTATTATCACCCATACATTTTTTTATTTTGTGGGTTTCTTCTAAATCGGTTCTTAAATCCTTTTTTTTATTTGTTTATAGACTTTAGTCACAATGTGATCCATATCTTCTTTTTCACTATCTGGTATATCAGAATCAGAAGATTCATTATTAACAACATTTATATATTTAAATGCTACCCATTTTCTTTTTGTTATCTCCACTTCTGATAAGTTCTTCATTTATTTCTCATACTGAAGTAGTGATCTAATAAATTCATCAAGACTTTACTCTTTGAAGTTTTTGATTTTTTCAATAGAGACTTTCTTTTCATGTCATTTATTTGGTAGTGCTCATAGGACTCGTTCAACAAGTACTGGGTTTTCCAAATCTTCTCCAAGTGAATTCATTCCATTGACAATGCTTATGAATTGGTGGAATAGTTGGTTTAATGTTTCTTATTCACCCAACTTGAAGTCTTTGTACTCTACCCGAATCTTTATAAGATTTGTTAGAATCAATTTTTTTGAGCCAAGGTGAGTGACTTATAGACTCTTCCATATATCTAGAGCTTCATTATAAGAAGATACGTGAATAAATAACTTTTATTTATAACACATTATAAAATATTAACAACATTTTTTATTTAAAGAATATTTAATGGAATCATTTAAAATAAGTGTATATGGTCCATCCTTTGGTAGAGTGTGTTATTTCTCCATAATGGACCAATTTTCTATGATTAATTGTTTGAGGTATTCCTCTATTCACGAACTTTAGTTTCCATAATTATTTCCATCAAAGTGAGGTGCCTTATGTTGAATCCAAGCATCATTTACATTCAATCCTACCATTTTAAAGACCTTTTTCCTTATTTTGTGAAGTCTAGGAATAGTTTAGAATAGATAAAAAAAGTAGAATCTATAAAAAAAGTTTGGTTAAATTCCAAAAGGAATAAGCATTGTAACATCCCGACCCGGGTGCCACGCATCGGTGCCCCGAGCCGGCCAGTCATATAACCTCCAGAGCACCTACCCATATGCCAAAGGCTTCCAACTAGTAGTGAGGGTCTAATATCAGTCATGGGGAGAATATACCCTATTTAATCATAGTAATACACCAATGAAAAATAAGAATAATAACGGAATAACATATAACCAAATCATGATATAACATGACCATAAACAGAATAGTACCAGGATCACAAGATGACCAAAAATGAAGATAAAATTTCAAGATGAAAAATGATAAACATGTCATGATAATTTATGTTCCAAGTTTAAAAATACAAACTCAAAATTAAATACACTAATGACTCCCAAATGGGTCCTGAAACACATTTGTTTCCCTCATCCATGCTTCATCCTCACACAACCACCTAACATAGGGCCTTTTCCCTTATCATGTCCTGTAACCATGAAATATATTCGGATACTAATCTGGAATCCTAAGTAAGGTGTGAGTAAAAATCAGTTGTTCAACACCAACGATGTCTAAATACAATATCAAGTCAATCGAAAGTGTATTCATTTGTATAAATAAATAATTACAATACATAAGTAAACAGTTATCACATTATCAATTAATATTTATTTAACCACATAAATAACTAGGTTCTTATAGACACTCGTACCTCAATATTTTCTTTGGATCATGTCGAAGCCAAAGTATGTCTGAGGGACATCATATCTCAAAATTCTATTGTTACCATTATTTAATTCATGTAATAAAATGAACATGTTCCCTTTCTTTAATTCATACTTGAATTCCCATGTTACCATTAAAACTTACATAATAGAAAGACCATATTCCCATTCTTTATTTCACAACTAAATGACCATGTTAGCATTCATAACTTCACATTTGAATGACCATGTTACCATTCATCAACACATAATTAATTCAACAATTAATTATCAACATCAATTCCATTACTAATTCAAAAATTAGTTTAACACCACTATTCCCTTAGTTAATTAAATAATTAACTATTCACATTAAAAATATTAATTAATTTGAAAATTAATTAACCACATAAAATATATTAATTAATTCAATAATTAATTAATCACTTCAATTCTATTAGTAAACTCAACAATTAACTAAGCACCCTAATTTCATTATTAATTCAATGATTATTTTATCACATAACTCGCTTTAATTAATTCCCCAATTAATTAAGTGCATAAATCACATTAATTAATTCATCAATTAATTAATCATTATACACAGCTCAAAATCTCATAATTAATTATAAAATTAATTATCTCAAAAAATAAACTCAAAATATAATAATTAATTCATCAATTAATTATCTAAATCAATAACTCAATATCTCATAATTAATTCATCAATTAATTATCTCAAATAATCTATCTCAAAATATAATAATTAATTAAACAATTAATTATCTAAATCTGTAATCTCAAAATCCCCTATTTCATATCAACCTAATTAATTAATTAACCCGATAAAGAATTAAATTGATAAACACCTAATAGAAATTCTATAATTACATACACATAATTTAAATCATGACTATGTGATTTGAATTATAGACCACCTACCTCAAGTTTGAAGAAGAATTCTTACCAATGAAATTCATAAAATTTGAGCAACACAATGATGTAGAATGAGATCTAAATATAAAACCCTAAATCAAGATTGAATAAATAAAAATCCTTCAAATCTAGATCTAGATCTAAAATCCTAGATCTAGATATAATCAAAATATAAGAATAAATTCTTTCAAGGAAGGGATAATAAAGGATAATGAATTTGAAACCAATGGGATAGAATCCACTTATTAGGTGAGGTATAGATCTGTGATTTGGGATTCAAATCATGAAGAACGGAGGTCGAAAAGGATTGGAATCTATCCAGAGGGCTCCAAAATCATGAAAGATAGGCTCTGGTTGAAGGGAGGAGAATTGAGATTAAAATGGGAGTTTGGTAAATTAAGAAACTAATTTTGGGTTAAATTAATTCATGTGAATGATTTTTTTGGGCAGGGGTGCATGATTTCCCCTAACCATGCGCATAAACCATGCACCTCATTTCTAGGGGTGCATGGTTACTCCTAAGAAAGAACACGGTTTGAAAAACCAAGTGCCAACCGTGAAAAAACCCACTGTCGCATACATGACTTATTTTAAATTTATTTTTCATTTAATTTCCATTTTTTCTTTTTTGTAAGGGTTTCTCATGCATTTTTGGAGGAAAAGGTGGGTTTTCAAGATTTGGGCCAACCCATGAGCCCATTTTCAGATTTAAAAATAAATTTTGTTTATTTTATAAATCCTTTTTTTTTACATTTTTCACCCATTCCACTTCTCACTTGTCCTCCCCTGAACTATTAAAATAACCATATCCATTTGGACCCCTTATTAATTTAGTGGCATGGTGTATTTGGGAGATTTATTCAGGATTTGGGCCAACATGTGATCACATTTCCTATTTTAAAAATAATAATTCATTTCTTTCATATCTCATTCATTTTTTAATTTTTTTCAGTGATTCCACCTCTCACTTGAGTCCACGAACCCTAGCCACACCTCAATGTTTGTTTATACCTCTTTGTAGGTCATCTTCACTGTAGATTAGGGAAAATTTTCTAAGGATTTCTCAAATCATCCATATTTGAAAAGGTGGTTTTTTTTCTTTCACAACTCCTTCATTTTTTACTCTTTTTTCCCCATTTTAGTTCCCACTTGACCTATTCAGCCTTATTTGAACCTTTATATCATTTTTGGCTACTTGTAGATTCACTTATTGGTTTATTTGGGGAGATTTCTTCAAGATCTCTCAAGTAAGTGGGTTTCCTTCCTTCCTCCTCCCATTTGCTTTGGGTTTCTTCCATTTTTCTTGAAGTTTATAATGTACAAAAAGTAGGGCTTCTAACAAAGGGTTTTATATTGGGTTTCTTGGTCTAATATTGTGGTTTTAGTTTTTATTTAACAACCTTGTGGTGTGGTGGTGGTGCGGTTGAACTTTCGCACAAGGATTTGGTGTTTTTGACACTTATGGTAGGTGATTACATGTGTAAGAACAACTAGATGAGTTATACTTACTTGATTTATATTTTTATCCTACTCCTCCAACATTTTTATTTCTGTGAAAATTATTTTTGGTGGAATTTGTTAAGTAATTGATTTTTAAGTTCCATTTTTGTGTGAAAATAGGTGTTTTAAATGTGCATTACATGTTGTACCATTTGGGGTTGTTTTATAATTCATGGGATGGTCTTATTAAAATGTTTTTATACTGAAAATTTATGTTTTGGGTGATATTGGTGTGAATTTTGTTTTCAAATAGGTCTTTTAGATGGATTTTAAGTGCAAAGTTTGGATATATTTCTTGAAAATGTTTTATGGAAATTCTAAGTGGTTTATTGAGTTATATAAATGGTGTAAAGAATGTGTAGCTACTGTTTTGGGTGGGTATGACCAAAAATGGTGTTTTTATATGAAAAATGAATTTGGTAACATGTGGATATTTTTTATCACAAAGGGATAAACCTAGGTATCTAGGTGGGCAGACGTGTACTAGTATACTAGTGATCTAGAGTGGTTTTGTCCCTATTTCACTTAGAAAGTTGGACATTTACAACACTAAAAAAATTATAATGATGATGATTAGGGAACAATAGGTTATGTTTATGTTCCCTACTAGGGGCTCGTGCATGAGAATGGATATTTTTGTGGTTACTTTACACCGAGATACGAGGTACGTGGGGCCCGAAACTAACTAATGCCTAGAGATATTCCCAAGATTAGTTCTCATTGAATATTTCATATTTATCATTGGATTGTGTTGTGTTCAGATGGAAAATTCAATATCTTACATGTTTTATTGAAATGTTTTCATCCTTTGAAATCATCATTTGAAAACTGTTCACTTTTAAAAGTTTCATTCTTTAAAAATTATTTCCGCCATTTCTTGTTTAGTAAAACTTGTGTGCTTTTTATCTTGTAACACTTACCATATGGATTCTTTTGGGTGATATCTTATTGGGATTAGGTTTTCACCCTACATAAACCCATTGGGTGAAATTAGACTTGATCATGTTTGACACCGGTAAAGGAAAGGCATTGGGTGGTGGCGGTTCGAGTTGTTAGTTTCCAACCATGGTGTGGTATTGTAGAGATGGATCGTGGGTGATGAACCCTTATCATGTGGAGTTCCTTGGGATGTTTTTATGCTAATTTTAGGTATATTTTTACCTCTTGTGTCAAGTTTAGACCATGTATTCAGTTCTGAATTTTATTTAAGACTTGTTTGGAATGAATTTTCAGATTCAGTTTATTGATTGTCATTGGTAGTTTTATGTATCCATACTTGGGTAAATAGTTCCCAAACCAATATTTATAATACTCGAGCACTTTTTCCAGCCCATGGGGATAGTAAAATCCCTTAGGTCCTTTCCATGGGTCAGGTTTTGTTCTATTTGTTATGGTGACCAGATTCAGTTCGTGAAAAAATGGTATCAGAGGCAAGTTAATGTTTTTGGGTTATATTATTATTTTGGTATGAGTCAGGCTTGAAAGAAGTTAGGACTATCGTGGCTTAGAGTTTTGGTCATGAGTAGGGTTCCTGGACCACACCTCTCATGACAGACCTCGAGTCACCATGGTATGTTGGAATTGTTTGTTTGACTTCATTTCTAGGTGAGACGTGTGGGCTGTAGACTGCACGTGGACATCGGGTGGGGGTGAATTAGTTATTTATTTTATTGTTGTAATATGTTTGGATTATTTATATTTGATGTTATTGATGAAATTTTTCAAAACTGTTGTACTGATTTTTTTATCTTGTGAATGTTTCCTTTTGTATCAACATACCTCCTCGGAGATCTCACACGCACCCATAGGAGGAAGCCGGAGAGAGTTCTCCCTTACCGCTTAATCAGAGGTTGGTAGAAGTTGTAGTCTGGGATATTCAGGCTCTAGGACAAATAGATACTCCTACACTTGTCCCTACTCTAGTTAGAGAAGAGTAATATGGTCCAAAAAAGTACAAATCTCAGGAGTTCTTAAAGAACAAGCCTCCTACTTTTTGAGGAAGCACAGAACCCCAGGAAGAAAAGGAGTGGCTCGAAAAGATTGAGTGCATGGTTGAGTTCCCGGACACACCTGAGGAGGTTAGGGTAAAATGTTCCTCTTTCTTGTTAGAGTCCCCCCAGCTTTAGGTGGTGGGAATTAGTGCTTCAATCTAGTAAGAATGAGCATATGAGCTGGAAGAACTTCAAGGTTATCTTCAACGACCAGTACTGCCCTGAATTTTTGGCATATGATTGATCTAGAGAGTTTATGGAACTTGTTCAAGGGAATATTTCAGGTATGGAGTATGGAAACTATTTTTTTCACTTGGTACGGTATTCTCCAAAAATGGTCTCCAATGAGCCAATGAAGGCCTAGAAGTTCAATAGGGGTTTGCGGCCAGAGATCTATTCCCATGTCTTCCTGTTAAAGATGAAAACCTATGCTAAAGTGGTTGATATAGTTTGAATGGTGGAGATCGATTGAAAAGAGAGGGTTGGTTTGTTGAAAGTAGGTTCTCTAGACCCAACTTGTATTGTAATTTTATTACCACTACATGTAAGCATTTTTTTTATATATACATGTGTTTATCTTTCAATAATAGGGTAGATACTTCTGCATTCACTTTGTTTTTTGAAAGTTCTTTAAATTACATGTTGTATCAAAGGGTTATAGTAGATCCCAGGCTATAATGAGAACCCCAAGATTCTATGATAGTAATCTTAAAATAATTTCCTATGGTCCAGTTACATTATTATGAAAGGACATAGATGATGTGTGACTATCAAGTGTCAGGGGATCATAATAATTGATACTTCTTATCATGAAGTTCACATTTGATGATCTCTAGTAGATGAGATCATGAGGATTGATCCTCATAATAGTAACACCACATGTTTCATGTGTCATTGGACATTCTTATCTACGAAAATGTGTAATAGTCTTCAAACTTGATATCATTATCAATGTATGTCATTTAATTGTGTACTTTGATGCAAGGTGAAAACCATGGAAATGAAGTTGTGGTGAGGTATTTTCTGTTGGGTACATCATTGGTGACATGACATTGATTGAATGATCAAGATAAGATTTGTTGCTTCTGATTTGAGGAAGATATATATTGGGCCTGGTTGATTAGGATGGTTTCACCTTCATTAAATATATGGCCATGTTAGTGGAAGGAAAGACCATCTGGACAAATCAAAAAATAAAATAAATCAAGATAAAGGATGATGACACTAGCGTGAATTCTGCTTTATTGAGATATCGATAACGAAGAGATTATGTTACATAGACCATGATCATAGGAAGGTAGTCATTGCTTTGACTTTACCTTATCTCTATAGGGGCCACGATGGGTTGCTAGACCCCACTCTTAGTTAGTGAATATTATTCACTACAATTGAGACAAGGGCCTAGAGGGTCACACACTATAGCGCTTTGAGAATATCCCCTATTCTAGGAATAGGAATATAGAACTTGGTGGGGCCTACCAGGGGGTCTGAGTATTATCCAAGTTCTATGGATCAGTAAGTAATAAATAAATTCTTTAATTATTCAAGTTTGGAATAATTCATTGAATTTATTTATAACATGTATTTACAAGAGATTAAGTAAATACAAAGATAAAATATTATTCGAACGGATTTAAATATCCTGAGTTCATTTAATATTTTCTAGAGACGTGAGTCGAGTTATAGACTCAAGACTATCATGAAATATATATTGTAGTTAGTGATAAAATTATAAATATTATTTATGGCATAATTTAATTTGTCATCAATAAATATTTATAATACCTGTACAATTAATGTCTATTAGATTGGGGTCGGGAATCCACACCAGGTATTTTTAGATATTACCTATATAAGTAAGAGAGAGGCTCTTCCCATGTAAATATTCATGTCTTGGAATTGAGAGCCTCTCTATCCTCCTCAATTCAAGAGAGATACTCTCTCAAGCAAGCAATATCTTCAAGATCCTTCTTCTCAGATCAAAGACTCTTTCTTGCGGTGATCACCATTGTGTCGAAGTGATCGTTGTTGTACCGAACTAGCACCTAGATTCCAATGAACGACGCGCGAGTAGATTTAAGAGGTGTGTGTGGGCGATCTAGTGGGATTTGACGTCAGAGTCTTCAAGAAACGGTCTTCGGTATCCTGCGACATACTTGCACATGTCAGATCCAAACAATGTATATGTTCGATTTTATTTTTGTGCTCTATCAAATCCATGTGTGGTCCTCAGACCATACTGGGATAAGATCACCAGAATCAGCATTGTTACATTACTCTGGTAATGCGGAAAATTTTAGATTCTCATCCCATCAGCTTCTGTTGTCATCCAGATACCTAACAGTGGTATCATAGGGATGTGTGGTTTCTTAGAGTCAAAAAAAATTAAATTGTATTAAATTTAAGTATGGGGCATTAAATCGGTTCCAACAGACCTGACCATTCGTTGATCCATTTATGAATGGCCAAGTTACGACCATTTGAAAATTTTAATGGGATTGACATCATCGGTTTTAAGTAATTCGGATTATTATTTTATAAAGATAGCATTTTTAATTTATTCATGTGTTCTTCAAAGTACTAAAATCTAGCCAGGTATTTTTTAGAATCTGGTCGCTGAAATTTTTTTGGTGTGCTTTTTTAGGAGTTAAATAAAACATATTATTTTATTATTTTATTTTATTTTTCTCAAATAAAAATAAAAAATAAAAAAAGGAAGTATTTTAGACTTTGGGTCAAGTCATATCTCTTTTTTATTAAAGTCTTTACACTTTATAAATTTAATAATAAAAAATATTGAAGACTATGACCCCAATTGGGTGTTCACCTTTTATTTTTTTAAAATGGGGGTCGGGGTCTATTTCATCAAAAGAAAAAAAAATAAAAAAAGGGGGAAGGGGTCTTCTTTTACACTAAGCACAGCACACCCCCAAAAACCCTATCCCTCTTCTCCTGAAGCAGTCATACCAGCAGGGTCTCCCTCCCTACGTGCCTTTCCGGTATCGTGAACCTCGCATCCCTTCTATGCCACATCAGCCTACTACGCCGACTCCTCCTCACCATCCCAGCTGGACTGCGCCCTACTGGAGGACCCCACACTGCTGTCTTAGTTAGACCACACCAGGCCTCCGCCATAGGTGAACCCTGATCCCAACCTTCCTGTTGTATCGCACCATCCCGGAGCCCCCCCCCCAGCACTGTTGTTTCAACCGGACCAGGCCACCACTGTCATCTCGACCAGACCAGGTCGTCGCCCCCGTGGCTCGCCGAAAGCAGTGTGCCTTGCTAGACTGGCACACCTCACCGCTCGCTAGAGAAGCATTCTTCCACCTTCGCACCTCACCGGAGGATGTTTCCACTGCGAGTACGTTGCTGGACACCGCGGTCTTTCCGCAATCACACCACGATGGCCCTACTTTAGTAAGACAATCTCACATCAGTTTGTAGTCCTGCCGGAATCCTTCCCCATCTTGAGGTAACCCTGAAAATTAGTTTTAATTAATTTGGTTTTTAAATTAAATTAATTAGATTTATTTGGGGATTAAGTTTAACTAGAATATGAAATGTTAATTTAATTAGGATTAAAATTAAATTAATGATTTAATTTAATTTTAGAATTAAAATTAAATTAATTGTTTAATTTAATTTTAGAATTAAAATTAAATTAATGGTTTGATTTAATTTTTAGAATTAAAATTGAATTGATGGTTTAATTTAATTTTTGGAAATAAAATTATGTTAAACAATTGGAACTGATAAAATAAATTAATTGAATTTATTTAAATTCATTTAATTTATTAGAGTGCCCTCATACTATATAAATTTATTGCAGTTTAATTTTAATTGTGCTTTATTTATACTTACTAGTCTTGAGAAAGCAACTGAACTGTGCATGTCTGATTTATTTATTTAATTATTTATTCAATGTGTGTGATGATTGTAATAATTAATTAGATAAATGAGAGTCTTTGAATCATATTTTAATTAAAATATGTTTAAGGGCATGCATGTCCAATGCACTAGTTGTATTTTGTACCCCTAGAACCCATCTCCTATATACGAGCATATTTTTAATTATATGGTGATGATCTGAGACGTGGACCCCACCAAGACTAAGACAGTAATCCAGAAGGAATTTTAGTGCATTGTACTGGGGCTAGCTACGATGTGAGTCATATGTTGACTTAGGTATGGATGACACTAAGTCCAGATTGATCTATTATGGATTGATCATAATAGAATGTTCAAGACATGTTAGATTGAATGATTTACCTTTATGCATTTTTTATTGTTTTATACGAGTGCATGATTATTTCTTGATCACGTAGAATAGTAAACAAGATAAAAAATGCATAAAGATGGGAAGAATGTATTTCTATTGCATGTTCAGTTGTGAGCGTGAAAATCTAGTTTGAACATATAAATATAAAAGTATTATATTCGTCAATAAACATCAAAATCCCTCAAAGATATATTAAGTCTTAAAATGCCTTCCATTACTCACATTTAAAAAAACTGGGTGTTTGGGGTGCTCGTCAGCCATAGTTGAGAGTGCCTCTTACTACTGGGAAATTTTCATGAGATAAATGGGTCGACTTAGCTAATGTGAGTAGTCAAGGATTATCCATAACTAACTTGTTATCACTTTAGAGAAAATATGTTGAGGGAATCATGTTCAGATTCCAAAAATTTGGGACTTTACTCAACAACGCAAGTAACCACGAGTCAAGTGGTTGGCCAGCCTAGTTCCTACCTTGAAACCCTCCGAATAGTGGCGTAGCCATAACTTGTAGACTATGAGGGATGTTTTGAGGATCATTATCACTAAAGTGCTCAAGTGACAGAGTATTCTGAATATAATAGTGATGGATATCAAGGTTCACTAAAATAATGGAGACATTAAAATGATAAAATGTCAAAAGGTAATCAAGACAAATTACTAAATGAAAATGTTTATCTAATGTAGATTTAAAATGGAAATCACCAACACCATAAGTACTCTATCACTACGATCAATTCTGGATAAAGAAAATATCCTGACCAGCAATAACTTCTCGGAGTGGTATAGGCACTTCCACATAGTACTACACCAAGAAAGGAAGTTATATGTTCTAGAATCCTTAGTTCCTATTGATCCTCCTTAGGGAGAAAGTAAGGCATAAAAAAGATAAATGAAAAAATCATGTAAACGATATAATTGATGTTAAATGCATCATGATGTCATCTATTTCCATCCAATTACAGAAAATGCATGAGGATGAGGATGCCTACAAGATGCTTTTACATCTCCAATAATTATATCAGGAGAGGGATAGGAAGGAAATATATTAGATCTCAAGTGCCCTATATAAGTGCATACTAGCAGAAGGGCACTAATTCAGTCCTCATGTACTCAAGATTATTGGGTATATTGAGAGGCTTGAAGCCCTTGGGTTCAAATTGAACCAAGAACTAGTAGTGGATCTCATTCTTTCCTCTTTAACACCAAGCTTCTCGAATTTCATTGTAAATTATAACATTAATGGTATGAAAAAGTTGCTCTCAAACCTTTTGGATTTAGTTTTCCAAGCTAACAAGGAAATGAAAATTACCAATTCATTTGTCCTTATGGTGAACAAAAGAAATAAGGGCAAGGAAAAGGGGTCTATGGTCAAGTCAAGGCCAAAGACACCAATGCATCATCCTGTAAAGAATCCAAATATTTAGAGGAAAAGTAATGACCAGGAAGTTGTCTTCTCTGTATGTGGAAAGAAAGGTCACTATAAGAAGAATTGCAGAGCTATAAATAAGAAGAAAACTGATGCTTCTACTTCGGGTATTTTTGTCATTGAATGCAATCTATATTTATCTACAAGTTGGGTATTGGATATAGCATGTGGATCACAAATTTTTATTCATATACAAGAACCAAGTAGGTTCAAGAATATTGAAAAAGGTGAAGTGGATCTCTAAGCTACAAATGGTTCCAGTCTAGAAGCCTTGGCAGTGGGAGACTATCACTTAACCTTGTCAAGTGGTTTGGTTCTATCTTAAAAAAAACTTATTATGTACCTTTTTTAACCAGGAAAATTATCTCTATGTTGAGTTTAGACATTATGGGATTTTATTTTAGGTTTGGAAGTAAATGTTGTCTCTTTTATAGGGATAACATATTTTATGGTATGGAACATCTTAACAATGGTTTATACATTCTGGAACTGTAGAACCCTATAATGGAAATCAATGAATAAACCATCCAACATCACCCATATATCACCCACCTATGGTAATTTAGGCTAGGTCATGTAAAAAAGAAGTGATAATGAATATTGCATAAAGATGGTTATTTAGAATCAGTACAGTTAGAACCCTTGAATGTATGTTAATCTTGTTTATAAGGAAAAATGGCCAAAGAACCTTTCTCATTAAAGGGATAAAGAGCCAATGCAGTACTAGAATTAATACATATTGATGTACGTGGTCCATTTCCAATAAAGGAAAGGGGTGGTTTTTCATACTTAATTACTTTTACCAATTACTATAGTAGGTATGGATATATATAATTAATGCGGTATAATTCTAATTCCTTCGGATTTTTAAGGAATACCAAAATGAATTAGAAAACCAACTTGGTAAGAAGATAAAAGAACTCCGCTCAAACTGAGGCAGAGAATATCTTAATCAAGCTTTCATTGATCACTTTAAAGAGTGTGGGATAGTATCCCAACTCACTTCTCCTTATACACCACAATAGAATGGTGTCAGTGAAAGGAGGAATATGACATTTCTTGACATGTTTAGATCAATGATGATCCATGAAACTATTCCATTATCCTTTTGGGGATACGCCTTGAAGATAGCAGCATATACCCTTAACCAAGTACTGACTAAAGCTGAATATGGGATTCCATATGAGTTATGGTATGGAAAGAAACCCAGTCTAACACCCATACATGTATGGGGGTGCGAGACATTTTTTAAGACTTTACTAAGTGAAAAATTAGCATCCATAAGCACGAAGTTCATCTTTATAGGCTATCCAAAGGAAACCAAAGGTATTACCTATATAACCCTTTAGATATAAAAGTTTTTTTGGAAATACATGCCATATTTCTAGAAAGGGAACACATTTTTATTGTAAATAGTGGGAGAAAGATTGACTTTGATGAAGTTAATGCTACATATGCATAAGAGTTGGTAGAGGAACAATTTCTACAATAGCAAGTGGAAGAAGAAGTTGTTCCTGAGACACAAATACTGCATAGGTATATGTGAGAGGTTAGAGAACCAGAGCATTATGGTTTTCTTATCACCGAGTCTGGTGACACATTTTTCCTTGAGAATGATGAACCTCTAACCTACAAGGAAGTATTAGAAGGCAAAGAAGATGCTAAATGGAAAGAAGCCATGAATTCTGAGATGGAGTCCATGTACCAAAATCAGGTTTGAATTTTGGTAGACCCTCCAACTGATGTAAATCCCATTGGATACAATTGGGTATTCAAAAAGAAGATGGACATGGATGGTGAGGTTAATAACTTTAAATAAAGTCTAGTTGAAAAGGGTTTTAGGCAATGTCAAGGCATCGAATATGATGAAACCTTCTCACCAGAAGCAATGCTTATATCCATCAGAATATTGCTTGAAATAACAACCATTCATGATTATGAAATTTGGAAAATGGATGTAAAAACTTCGTTTCTAAAAAGGAAGTTTTTTGAAGACATCTATATGAATCAACCCAAAGGGTTTATCAAGTCAAAGAATTCCAATAAAGTATGCAAGCTGCAGATATCCATTTATGGGTTGAAGCGGGTATCACGGTCATGGAATGTTTGTTTTTATGAGTCCATAAGAGAATTTGGTTTTGTTAAAAACAAAATCAAGCCTTGTGTCTATAAAAAGGTTGAAGAGAATTCCATCATTTTCCTAGTGTTATATTTTGATGACATATTAATTATGGGAAATGAGGTTCAAGTATTACATTCAGTTAAGACTTGGTCAAATGAATGCTTCTCCATTAAAGACTTATGTGAATCATCCTATATTCTATGGATCAAGATCTATTGAGATAGATCTCAAAGGCTGCTTGGGATTATTCAAAGTACATATATTGAAAATGTAATCAAAAGGTGCAATATGGAACAATCCAAGAGAGGATTGTTTCTAATGTCACATAGTATAAGTCTCTCCATGAAAATGTGTCCACAAACATAGGGGGAGATTGATAGAATGAGTAGACTCCCTTATGTATTGGCAGTGGGTTCTATAGTGTATTCCATGCTATGTACTAGGTTTGATGTCGCCTTCACTTTAAGAATGGTGGGTAGATATCAAGCCAATCCAAGAGAACTGCATTGGGAAGCTGTTAAAACTATCCTAAAGTACTTGAGACATACAAAGGATGTGTTCCTGGTGTATGGAGGATATGGGGAACTATTAATGAGAGGATACACTAATGCTAGTTTCCAAACAAATCACGATGATCTGAAATCATAGTCAGACTACATCGTTTACCTGAATGGTGGTGCAGTGAGTTGGAGAAGATCGAAGCAAGCTGTGGTTTCCAATTCTACAGCAGAGTCAGAAATATATTTTAGATTTCTATACAGTAAAGGAAGTAGTCTAGATATGCAGATTTATCTCAAACATTGGTTTTGTGCCTAGCAGTGCAGTCCATGTTCTAGTATATTGTGATAATATTGCTACAGTGGTGCTTGCCAAGGAGCCTAAGTCCCACCAGAGGACAAAGAATATTTTTCAGAAGTTTCATCTCTTGAGGTATTTTACTCAAAGAGGTGAAGTCACAGTTATTAGAGTATCCATAGAGGACAATGTGGTAGACCCCCTAACTAAATCCATTTCTCAGTAGAAGCATGACTCTCACGTGAGAGCTAGAGGATTGATACTTGTTAGCAGTTGGATCTAGTACAAGTGGGAGTGTTGAAAGTGGGTTCCAAAAACCCAAATTGTATTGTACTTTTATTAAAACTACATGTATATAGTTTTTTATATATACATGTGTTTATCTTGACATATTAGTGTAGATACTTCCACTTTGTTTAAGGAAATGTCCTTAGATTACATATCATATCAAAGAGTTATAGAAAATCCCAGGCTATAATGAGAACCTTGAGATTCCATGATAGTAATCTTAAAGTAATGTATTATGGTATAGTTACATCATTCTAAAAGGACACAGATGATGTGAGACTATTAGGTTCAGGGGGATCATAAGCATTGAGACTTTTTCTCATGAAATTCGCACATGATGATCTCTAGTAGATGAAATCATGAGGACTGACCCACATAATAGGAGCACCACATGTTTCAGGTGTAATTTTTCATTCCTATCTATGGACATGTGTAATGGTCTCCATACTTGAGATCATTATCAATGTATTTCATTTAATTGTGTACTTTGATGAAAGGTGAAAACCATGGAAATGAAGTCGTGGTGATATAGTTTGTGTTGGGTATGTCGTTGGTGACATGACATTGATTGAATAATCAAGATAGGATTCATCACTTCCAAGTTGAAAAGGAGATATCTCGAGCCTGGTTGATTAGGATGGTTGCACCTTCATTAAATCCATGTCCATGGTAGTGGAAGGAAAGACCGTATAGACAAATCAACAAATAAAATAAATCAAGATAAATGATGATGACACTAGTGTGCATTCTTCTTTATTGAGATATCGATGACGAAGATATTATACTACACAGACCATGTTATTAGGAAGTTAGTTATTTCTTTGACTTTACCTTTTCTCTATAGGGGCCTTGATGGGTTGCTAGACCCCACTCTTGGTTGATGAATATTATTTACTACTATTGAGATAAGGGCCTTGGTGGTCACACACTATATCACTTTGAGAATCTTCCCTATTCTGGGAATAGGAATATATAACCTGGTGGGACCCGCCATGAGGTCTGACTATTATCCAAGTTCTATGAATCACCAAGTAATAAATAAATTCTTTAATTATTCAAGTTTGGAATAATTTGTTCAATTTATTTATAACATGTATTTACAAGTGATTAAGTAAATACAAAGATAAAATATTATTTGAATAGATTTAAATATCCCAGGTTCATTTAATATTTTCAGGAGACATGAGTTGAGTTATAGACTCAAGACTATCATGCAATATATATTTAATATATATTGCAGTAAGTGATAAAATTGTAAATATTATTTATGGAATAATTTAATTTGTCATAAATAAATATTTATAATACTTATATTGTGAATATATATTACACAGGGTTCGGGAACCCATACCAGATATTTTTAGATATTCCCTATATAAGTAAGAGAGAGGCTCTTCCCATGAAACTATTCATGTGTTGGAATTGAGAGCCTCTCTCTCCTCCTGAATTCAAGAGAGAGACTCCCTCAAGCAAGAAAGATCTTTAAGATCCTTCATCTCAGATCGAAGACACTTTGTTGTGGTGATCATCATTGAATTGAAGTGATCGTTGGTGTATCATGCTAGCACCCAGATTCCAATGAAAGACGTGCGAGTAGATTTAAGAGGTGTTTCTGGAGGATCTAGAGGGATTTGACATCGGAGTATTCAAGCAATGGTAATTGGCATCCTGTGATAGACTTGCACACGTCAGATCTGAATAAGGTACATGTTCAATTTTATTTTTGTGCTCTGTCAAATCCATGGATGTTCCTCGGACCGTACCGGGATAAGATCACTGGAATCGACGTTGTTACGTTGCTCTGGTGATGCGAAAAAAATTAAATTCCTGGCCCATCGGCTTTAGCTTCCTGTCTTGGTACCTAACATGGTTTCTCTAGGAAAATGTCAGGATTGGGCAGTGGTAATTCTTCTGAAAAGAAAAGGAAGCAAGAGGATAAAAGGAGGAAGGGAGGTGGTAGCTCAGGCCAACCTTCAAGGTAGTTTTCATCTATGGATTCTGATGTGAGGTCAGTCATGTTACACTAGTGTGGGAGGTCAGGACACATCCGACCAGCATGCACATATCCTCTGAAGCCATGTTATTAATGTGGAGGTATGGGAAACTTACAACGTTTTTGCAGGATGGAACATCCACTCTAGAGTGGAGCAGGTTTTGTGGCTTCTAGGGGAGTGTCAGCCCAGTCAGAGCCATCGAGGATGGGGGGATCTTAGTTTTGTGGTCATGGTGGTAGGTTCGGATCATCTTCTGGGCAGATCTAGTTCAGGTTAAAGCCACAGGCGATCTTCCTTTCTTAAGCAGATAGTAGGAATCTTCATGCAAAGGAGCAGGCACCAGTGGGATTGGATATAGGTCCTTCAACAGTTCGAGGTACCATCTTGATTTAATCTTCTAAAACTACTTCTCTTTTTGATATAGGTGCTTCTGTTTCATTCATCTCTACCCATATTTTGAACATGATGAATTCTCCAATCGAGCTTTTTTCTTTTGTGATGGAGTTGGTCACGCCGCTGGGAAAGAAGAAGGAGCGGGGTTTTAGGTGTTTGTCGTGTGCACTTTCTATGTCATGGGTTAAGATGAAATGGGACCTACTAGTCTTAGATATGGATCTATTTTATGTGATACTTGGAATGTATTGGCTGGTACACTTTCAAGCGCACATCGATTGTTATAGGCGGTGGGTCAGTTTCACAGCACCTGATGAGAGTCATCAGGTTTTCCTTAGGGATTTGGATCCTCGGTCAGGTCATGCAGGACTTCCACTCCCAAAGTTGGGGAATACTGTCTTCCAATTATAATCTATCATTCTAGAGGACAGTTGTCATTCTCATGAAGGTGGACTACCTCATGTAGTGGATTAATTTTCAGAGGTATTCCCACATGATTTTTTAGGATTTCCTCTGGAGCGGGACATGGAGTTCTCGAACGATTTGGTGCTGGGAACACAGCTGATATCTCTTCCCTCATATTGTATGTCCCCCACCAAGCTGAGGGAATTAAAGATACAACTGTAAAATTTAGAATACTAAGTATTAATTCACCCGAGTATCTCTTTTTGGGCCACTCTTATTCTGTTTGCGAAGAAGGCTGAAGGATCCCTCTAGTTGTGTATTGATTACTAGACACTGAACAAGGTAACTATCAAGAACAAATATCATTTCCCTGAATAGATGACTTATTTGATCAGTTGAAGGGGGAAAGTGGTTTTTTAAAATAAACTTGAATTCATGTTACCACTAACTCAGGGTGAAAGAGACATATATCCCAAAGATAGACTTCTGAAGCAGGTACGACCACTTTGAGTACTTGTCCATTCCCTTAGGATTGACCAATTCTCCAGCGATCTTTATGGAACTCGTGAATAGGGTGTTCCACCAGTATCTCAACTATTTTTTCATGGTATTCATGGATGAAATCCTGGTTTACTTTGGATCTGAGGAGGAGCATGAGCATAATTTTCAGATCTTGTTGGGTACCTTGCGAGAGCATCACCTTTATGCAAAGTTGTCCAAGTGCACTTTATAGATTAGTGAGGTGAAGTTTCTAGGGCATGTGATCTTAGAGCAGGGGGTTTTGGTGGACCCCAAGAAAATTAGTGTGGTTATGTCATGGGAGAAACTAAAGAACGTGTTCAATATTAGAAGTTTCATCATCCTGGCTAGTTACTATATGTGGTTTTTTTGAGATTTATCTTGGCTTGCTTCACCCATGACCGCACTCACCTAGAAGAGGTGAAATTTTTTTGGGGCCCAAAATGTCAGGCATCCTTCGAGGAGTTGAATCGTCAGTTGATTACTTCCCCCATGTTGATCTTTCCAGAATATGGAAAGGGATATGTGGTGTATTATGATGCTTCAAGTATGGGTTTTGGGTGTGTGCTTATATAGGATGATCATGTGGTGGTGTATGGCTCCTGCTAACTCTAACCACATGAAAAGAATTACCCAACCCATTAAATAGAGTTAGCAGCTGTGATGAATTATGTAAAGACTTTGTGTCACTACCTCTTTAGGGGGGTGTTTTTTGTCTACTCTGATCACAAAATCTTGGCCAAAATCTTCTCACAGAAATATCTTAATCTAAGACAATGTTGTTGGATTGTATACTTGTAGGGGTTCAACTTTGACACTGTCTATACACTGGGAAAAAGAAATGTGGTGTCGAATCCTTTGATTATAAAAGTACAAGTGCAAGCCTTGAGGAAGTCCACTGATGAGTGGACTCTAATGGGGCTCTTTTCTCAGATGCATGTGGAGACCAAGGAGCACAGTGGAGGTGCGTTCTTGGAAAGAATTCAGTTGACTCCTCTCTTAGATTTGATTTAGTGAGAACAACCCTGTGATGAGATTTGTCAGCAATCGAGGCAGTTTCTTCATGCTGGTGAGACATCTTCTTATTATTATTCATCCCCTGAGGGTATCTTATGCTTCAAGGGCCACTTAGTGGTGCCTTTATCTCTATGAAATGTGGTGATGCGGGATAGCCACCGGTCTGAGTGGGTTGTTCATCCTAGGGCCACCAAGATGTTTTATGATGTGCATCAGCAATTCTGGTGGCCAAGTATGAGATGAGACATAGATGAATTCATGTTAACATGTTATACATGTCATCAAGTGAAAGAGGAGCATCAAATGCCCTCCAGTTTTCTCCAGCCTCTACCCATTCCTACCTGGAAGAGGGATGAGGTCACCATGGATTTCATTGTTGGACTGCTTCATACACCCTGAGGTAAGAATGCCATAAGGGTAGTAATTGAACATCTGACCAAATCATCCCACTTCATTCTGATCAAGGATATAGCTAAAGTAGATGAGTTTGGCTGATTGTATCTTCAGAAGGTGGTAAGGCTTCTTGGTGTGCCATATATAGTTGTCTTGGATAGAAACACATGTTTCACTTATCGGTTTTGGTAAGGCCTTCATATGGCCTTGGGGACCCAGATTAAAATGATCACAGCACACCATTATCAAAAGGATGGTCAGATAAAGCAGGTGAATCAGATTTTGGAGGATATGCTTCATACATGTGTTTTGGAATTTGGAGGTTCTTGGGATAGACATTTGAGATTGGTTGATTTCACTTATAATAACATCTACCAATCCTTAATCTTAATGGCTCCCTTTGAGGTGATCTATGGTCGGCCTTATCGGTCTGCCCTATGTTGGGATGAGGTAGGTGAGACCTCACTGTTGGGGTCGAGTCTTGTGCAGGAGACTTCTAAGAATATCACATCGATCAGAAAGTATTTATTAACAGCTCAGAGTCACCAGAAATCATATGCTGATCATAGGTGTTGAGACCTAGAGTTTTCAGTGGGTGATCGGGTGTTTTTGAAAGTGGCCCTTCATCTAGGTCATCGTTGTTTGAGAAAGCAGGGAAAGCTAACACCCAGGTATGTAGGAAATTTTGAGATTAATAATAGGATTGGAAATGTGGCATACATGTTATCTTTTCCTTCTCATTTTACATCTATCCATTACGTCTTCCCTGTCTCACAACTGAAGAAGTACAACCCAGATTTGTCCCATGTGCTGAATTGGGAGGAGTTGGATATAGAGCTCGATCTGTTTGTGGTTCAGTGACTAGTGAATATTGTGGACTCCTGAGAACAAGTGATTTGAGGAAAGACTATTCATCTGGTTCGATTCCTCTAGAAACATGGGACTGATGAGCATGAGACATGGGAGCAGAAGTCTGGGATCGAGGATCACTTTTCGTTTCTCTTATCTGATTAGGCTTCAAGCTGAATTTTAGAGGGTGGAAAGTTTTTATGGTGGATAGAATTGTCACATAAATAAATTATTTTAAAGTTATTTTTCATGTTATTTCCATTCTTTCTTTTTTTGGGGGGGGTTTCCCATGCATTTTTAGAGGAAAGGGTGGGTTTTCATGATTTCATCCAACCCGTGAGCCCATTTCCAAATTTAAAAATAAATTTGGTTTCATTTATAACTCCTTTTTTTCAACATTTTTTTCACTAATTTCACTTCCAACTTGACCTCACTTGACCTATTAAAACTACCATATCCATTTTTACCCCTTATTAATTCATTGTCATGGTGTATTTGGGAGATTTATTCATGCTTTGGGTCAACCCGTGATCCCATTTCCTGTTTAAAAAAAATTATTTCTTTCATATATCATTCATTTTTTAATTTTTTTTCAGTGATTCCACCTCTAACTTGATCCCACTAACCCTAGTCGCACCCCAATGTTCCTTTCTCCCTCTTTTTATCTCATCTTCACCACAAATTAGGGAAATATTTCTCGGGCATTCTCAAATCGTCCATATTTGAAAAGGTAATTTTTTTCTTTCATAAATCCTTAATTTTTTACTCTTTTTCCCAAATTTCAGTTCCTAATTTACCTCCTAAGCCTTATTAAAATCTAAATATTAGTTTTGGCAGCTTTTATATTCACCTATTGGTGTATTTGGGGCGATTTCTTTAAGATATCTCAAGTAAGTGGGTTTCCTTCCTTCCTCCTCCCATTTTCTTAGGGTTTCTTCCTTTTTTTTAAGTTTCTAATGTCCATAAAGTAGGGATATGACCTAGGGTTTTATATTGGGTTTACTAGTTTAATCTTGTGGTTTTAGGTTTGATTTAACACCCTTGTGGTGTGGTTGTGGTGCGGTTGAAATTCCGTACAAGGATTTGGTGTTTTTGACACTTGTGGTAGGTGATTCCATGTGTAAGCACTACTAGATGAGTTATCCTTGCTTGATTTATATTTTTATCCTACTCCTCCATCATTGTTCTTTCTGAAAAAATTATTTTTTGTGGCATTTTTTAAGCAATTGATTTTTAAGTTCCATTTTTGTGTGAAAATGGGTGTTTTAAATGTGCATTTCATGTTGTACCATTTGGGGTTGTTTTATAATTCATGGGAGGGTCTTATTAAAATATTTTTCTTCTGCCAATTCTGGTTTGGGGTGATATTGGTGTGCATTTGGTTTTCAAATAGGTCTTTTAGATGGATTTTAAGTGCAAATTTTGGATATAATCCTTGAAAATGTTTTAAGGAAATTATAAATTGTTTGTTGAGTTATATAAATGGTGAAAAGCATGTGTAGCTAATATTTTGAGTGTGTATGACCATAAATGGTGTTTTTATATGAAAATTGAATTTTTTAACATGTGGAAATTATTTTATAACAAATGGGGGAAAACCAAGTATCTACGTGGACGGACGTCTACTAGTATGCTAGTGATCCGGAGTGGTTTTGTCCCTATTTCACTTAAAAAGTTAGAAATTGACTACACTAAAAAATTATAATCATGATGAATGGGGACTACTAGGTTATGGGTATGTTAACTACTAGTGGATCATGCATAAGAATTTATATTTTTGTGGTTAATTTACACCGAGATATGAGGTACATGGGGCCCGAAACTAACTAGTACTTAGGGATGTTCCCAAGATTAATTACCATTGACTCTTTTGTATTTATCATTAGATTGTGGTGTTTTTGGATGGAAATTTTAGTATATTACATGATTTATTGAAATGTTTTCATCCTTTTAAATCATCCTTTGAAAATTTTTTACTTTTAAAAGTTTCATTCTTTAGAAATTATTTCCACCATTTCTTGTTTAGTAAAACTTACATGATTTTTATCTTATAATGCTTACCATATCGAGTCTTTTGGATGATATACTATTGGTATTAGGGTCACAGACTACTTACACCCCTTGGGTGTAAGTATACTTGATCATGTTTGACAAAAGTAAAGGTACGGCCTTGGGTGGTGGTGGTTCGAGTTATTAGTTTCCTTCTATGGTGCGGTGTTGCAGAGATGGATTGTGGGTTATGACCCCTTGTCATGTGGAGTTACTTGGGATATTTTTATGATACTTTTATGTATATTTAGACCTCTTGTGTCATGTTTATACCCTTTTATTCAGTTCTTAATTTTCTTTAAGGCTTTTTTGGCATGAATTTTCGGATTCGTTTTATTGATTGTTTTTTGTTGTTTTATGTATCGATACTCGGGTAAATCATTCACAAACAAATATTTATGATACATGGGAACTTTTGAAAACTTATGGGGATAGAGAATTTCCTTCAGGCCTTACCATGGTCTAGTTTTGGTGCTAGTTTTGATGGCAACCAGATTTGCTTTGTGACACCCACTATCCAGGGTTGCATAGTTTGTTGGGATGGGGCACACATTTTTCCCTAACCATACTTCAACCGTACACTGCCCCTTTTTCTTACATTTTTCTAAATTTTCACCCAAATGCACCCAAGGTAAAACCCAAACAAAAATTACTCAACCCAAGTCAAAAGAGTACCTAAAATCTAGCCCAAGTCAACTTCAGAAAAGTTTTGGATCTTACAAGTATTGATACCAATTTTTTTCGTATCGGGAAAAAGAATAACATAGCTAATCAATTCTTAAAAGGATTGGGATCTAATACCAATTCTTAGGTCCCAATATGGAGATGAAATATGGTATATAGGGTGTGAATAGATTAGATTAAAAAATTTAAATAAATCAATTGATTATTAAAGTTAATTAATGAAGTTAATTATTAGAGTTAATTTGGAGTGGAAAGAATAAAAAATTACAATGATGATTTTTATTGTAGTTTGGTCTAAAGTGTACTTACTCAACTCTTATACCTCTATAAATGGTGACAGATATGTTGTGTACTAATATTATTTTTGAGAGGGAATCGTAACCCAATTACAAGATCCTTTTCTATAAAAGGTATAACAATGATATACTGACTTTTGTATGGGGATTCTCAACCCAATTACAACACTGAATTTAGAATAAGGGAGTCACAACCCAAATAGTCCTGAATTTAGAAATCAGGAGTCACAACCTGAATATAGAGAATAAAAATAGTGATTTTGTATGAGAAATCATAAATAGAAAATAGAGAGTGTGTGTAAGAGATGGGAAATAGTGTTACATACTCAGAAACCAGAACGAAGTAGAAGATGAACAATTAAAACATAGGTACTAGTTCTTGAGTAATGTGGATGTCTTTTCATGGAAGTAGTAGTCATAGAAGATCAGTTGCAGTCCTTGAGAGATCATTCAAATGATGAAATAGAGTATTGCATAGGATTTCAAAGTTCAATGTCAAGGTTTGGTTCTCAAAATGTTCGTACACTCGTAGTTTGTCTCGGTATTGTTATATACTTTTAATTTCTCCTGAGGCCTTTAAATAGGATCTAAAATTACTAACAAACCAATATCAAGTCGAGTAAAATAATTAAAATTAAAATAATATAATTATCCATGAGAGTGAAAATTATCATGCGGAATAATCATAACAAATAATTTGTTTGAATTCAAAAACTAAATATCGATTAAAACCATTTTTAATAACCCATTAAATGGTATTAATAAGTAAAAGGTAATACCATGAAAAACATAAGTTAATTTGAATGTTTAAATTCAAATAATAAATACATTTTTAATTTAATACAGCATGTAATAGTTAAATTATTTAATTATCTTGCAATAAATATCATAATATGTGTTTGAATAAATTCAATTTCATTAAATAATAATTTATAACATAATAATTCAGATAAATTAACTTGAAATATTAAATATTAAATATTTTGAATACATTTTGTAAAAGTAATGTAAGAATATTTAATTATTTTATTAAAAATTTAAAACTAATTAAAAAAATATAAAAATTATTTTCATGGATTATATATAATATATATGAATTTTATAAATTAATAACATAATTAAAGCACTTAAAATAAAAATACAGTTAACTAAATAATAAAAAATAACCAAAAACAAAGCATGCATAGAAATTTAGATTTTAGAAAAAAAATAAAAAACAAAAATAGATAATTGTGCTTACAATGTTCATGCAGTCAGCATACTTACCATTCAGTGTGGTTGGTTCAAATCGGCATACGTTCAATATGATGATTGTGAAAGCAACATGCAATCATTTAAAATAATGCATGTGGTAAGAAGATAAAACTTACGGTAAGGTGAACTGACATACGGTTACCATACTAACTATGCACGGTCTGTTGATTTACCATATGTGGTTACTATAAAAGCTTAATTTGGTCACTTATACCATATGCGGTAATGTGGAAAAGCTTCATGGTAGGCTAAAAGTGTACATACAGCCGAGTAGTTTACACTTACGGTAAGGTGGAAGCAAGGCTTCACAATAGGGTAAAACTCTAGTTATGGTAAGTTATAAATGATATTATGATAGGGTGGAAAATATTATCATGTTAAAGTGAAACTCCAGTTATGATAAGGTGTAAATTCTCGTATGGTAGGGTGTCATTTCACATGCGGTAAGGTGGAAAATAAGAGAGAGAAACCTGAAATAATCTGATAATTTAGACTTCATCTAATTTTTATACCTTCTAAACTACAGAATTTTCCTTTAGTTTAGAATACTAAAAATCATATAATCTCAAGATATTTCTAATGGATCAATAATCACATCAATATGAATTATATATGAAGATATACTATCAAAATACAGAGAAAACATTATCTGAAAACTGAACAAAAAATGAATAAATTATTCTAATAATTCGGCCTAGTTTTTAGATTTATAAAAATAATTTTCAGAATTTCATGTATTTGAATGAAATTTATTAAAATTTATTATATTTATAAAAAATAAACTCTAATAAATTCTGGTGTTAATTGAATGATATAAAGAAACAAAAAAGATTTTAAATTCTGGAAATCCAGAATTCTAGAACTATTACATGATCTTTGATGATTTTTTACACCACTTAACAACAAATTAAGAGATATAGTTATTAAAATGAAATATAGATAAATGTATTGGATTTAAAATAGTATAAATTTAAAAATAAGGAAATAAATATAAATCATGTTATAAAACAATAGCCAAAGAAAACTTAACAACACAGTAAACAGAAAAACATTGTTCATAAAAAAAGCATATATCATGTTAGGACCAAAATGAAAACATCATATATATAGATTTATACTTATTAATTATTAAATAAAAGTTATATAAACTTGTTATCTTTAATATGAAATTTTAATTATAAAAATTCGATCACTACAACTCAAGTTATAATGAAAATACATAGAGGTTGTAAAAATTAATTTTCACATAAAATGATAAGAGGGTTTGTAATTTTTTTAAAACATAAAATAATTAGAAATAATAAAAAAAAACTCCCAACATTGTCATCTAGAAATCACATAATAGATAAATAAACATCACATAAATATATAACATCATCATCATACTCATCACCCAAATAAATTCTTTTCCCTTGCAAAATGATGGACCACTAATCATTTGATGGGTCAGTAACATCAAATATTTCTTTGCATGTGTCACCATGATAAATGATTCATATTTTCAACTAAATATTTTCAAATCAATGAGTGTAAATCCATAATCATCATTTTTCACACCATTGTTACAATCAACCCAGTTACACTTAAACATTGTTATTTAAAATTTAGTATAATAAATTCCCCATATATCCTCAACAACTCCAAAATATGTCATTGATGCAGAAATTTGATTTTTATCTTTTTCACTCAAAAAATGAAATACTTCAACAAAGACCATTATCCCATTATTTTTAATGGTACTCTTATCATCCTTATTTTTTTGTAAAATGTGTAGTCATTAATATCAAAACCAAACCATGTGATCACATCAAGAGATGGTCCCCCTATCAACCATTTCAATTTTTCTGATATAGATAAATCTATGTTGACTCTCTCTTTAAAACATGAAAAAAATGTATTTTTATGCTCAATAATCAACCATTTTTTATTTATTTTAGATATCATACCTTCAATCCAGTAATATGTGATGATATATATGGTTATACCTCAACTATTTTGTTTAAAATTTATAAATGTGCATGTATCACTTCATCACATGGAATGAACTTTACCTTTAGTCCATGAATCCCTCTAACTTCACTATTAAATATCAAATTTTTTGATATAGGAAGACCAATGTTCTTCACTTCATACAAATAATCAGTACAAAACTCAATCACCTATTTTGATATATATTTTTAAACAATAGAGGCCTCTGGTTGATGAGTATTTTCAACATATCCCTTCAAAATTTTCATATATATTTCAAAAGGATACATCCAATATAAAAAAATAGGCCCATATATTCTTATCTCTCACACTAAATGAATCACCATATAAACCATTATATCAAAAAATGATGGTCAGAAAAACATTTCTAACTAACAATACATGAGGGAAGCTTCATTATCTAACACATCTAACAAATTTGGATCAAAGAATTTTAAATAAATGGATTTAAAAAAATATAACCTAATGATAGTCTTTCTGAATAGTATCGACAATATACCACATAGTACGATTGGTAGCAATTGTTGCATTAATACATAAAAATCATGAGATTCTATGACTATTAATTTAAAATCCTCCAATGAGACCAAATTATTCACATTTAAAGAATATCCACTGGGTAATTTAATACCAAGCATACATCGACAAAATTCATCTTCTCACTATTTCTTAATGTGCGATGAGTCGGAGGTAAATATATCTTGTTTTCTTTTATAGTAGGAGATGACTCCAAACATATTCCCATGCATATCGAATCCAATATAGCATGAAATCTATCTTTTTCATTTCATTTTATGTCTAACAAAGTTCCAATCAAACTACCAAAAATGTTTTTATCGATATGCATAACATCAATGCTATGTTTTATCTCTAAAAATATATAATATGGTATTTAGAATAATATATACTATTTATTATATATATATTTTTTATGAATAGAACTTATGTTCTTTCCAAATGTGAAATTAATATGTTTCACCTTGTTGTAATATTATTAAACTAATAATGCGTGTGAGGGAGATTATATTAAAGTAAACCATTAAATTCTTTTTCAATCTTTGATAAGGATGATCTATTCACTAAAATCTTCAACATCTCATGTATATTGTCTTTATTACATTCTATAGTTGATAATATGAATTCTATTCTTCACAAATTGGACATGCTTTATGTCCCTTGAAACTATATGTAGATAAGTTTCCATATATATGAAATTCATTTATAGTGAACATTATTATAGAATGCAAAAAAATACTCTTTCTTGTATACATAAAAAAATGGTAAAAAAGTTCTCCCATAGAAGTTTCAAATCATCAATAAATAGTAAAATATACACATCAATATCATTTTCTAGTTGTTTTGGTACAAAAATCATCAATCTCGACATAATATATTTTTTCTTCATGCATATATGTGGGGAAAATCTGTAAACTACCAACAAAGTAGGTCATGAACTATGTTGGCTACAAAGGCTCTGATATAGAATCATTCCATCTATGCATAGTCCTATTTTGATATTTTTAGCTTCACTTACAAAATCAGGAAATTTTTTATCAAATCTCTTACATTGGTACCTGAGAATGAATCAGTGCTAAATTTTTCATCCATCTTATATCGTGATGTCCAACATTTAGTAAATTTTGATAAACATTAATATTACTTCCTATACAACATGCACTCATTGAGGAAATATTATATCTTTTTATACCCTAATCTCATTGGGCATAATATTTTATTATCATCGTAATTGAAATATAGAATCTCATTGACTTCTGGAAGAGGATATTTTAAAAGTTAAAGCAATTTAGATAAAATTTTATCACTCCGTCCATTTATTTGTTCCAAGTTAACTAATCTCATAACTACTAATAACACTATAAATTTATTGCAACCTAATAATAGTGGTTTCTTAGAATCTTCATACAATCATTTAATAGTTACTATCTCTTTTATGGTTTTAACACCTACATCATGAATTAATTCATCAATATTATCCTCCATCTCATGATGAATATTTTCATCAACATTAGATATTGAATTTCTTGTTTTTTCACCATATCAGATCCAATATTTATAATTATGGATTAAACAATAGAAAATCGGGTGATCCATGATTTCTCTAGATTTTTACTTTCTCATATTCAAACACTTCACGCATGGATAGAAAACTATAAATTTTTTTAAAGATTTTGTTTAGGAAATTCCAATAAATTATCAACTCCATTTTCATATTAATCAGTAGTTCTTCATAAATTTATACGATTAGGATTCATTAATTAATAAAGATCACAATATAAAAGGTGAATATATTAAAAAATATAAACATTTAAAAAAATATATAAATAGATAAATTTTAAACATAAAAACATATAATCAAAAAAATAAATTAACAATTTATTTATAACTAACAAAAAATTATACATAATGATCAAAACATCTCATAGAAAAATTTAAATACAATTGATTAAAAGGAGATGAACTAACAAAACACAGATATTTGATTAAATAACATGACACTATGAAATACAATAACCATAATTTAATCATATTTATTTTAATTTATTCATTATGAATATATGTGTGTGTATAATTTAATTTAATTTAATTATTAATATTATTAAATCAAAAAAATATTGTATTTGTTGATTTTATAGAAAATAAATTAATTTTAAATTTATATAGTAAATAAAAATAAAAATAATTTACAAAGGAGTATATTTAAAGAATATTATTTTTGTGTAAAAATTGGGGAAATATGTTGGAGATTTTTTATTATTCATGCACCATTTTGGAGTAACCCTACTCCAAGATGTTATTTTACATCATAGATTGTCTAATATAAAAACATTCAAATCAATCTTAAAATATCTATCATTCATCATCTAATTATCAATAAGGTTAACTATAAAAAAAGTAAAACATTTATAAATATATACAATTATAAATAAAAACAATTAAAATGGAATAGAAATTGTACCACAATAACAAAAAAAATTATAATCACAAAGACATTTAAAATCTGAAACAATTCATAACCATAGTAATTTATAATTGAAAAAGATGTTTATATAAACAATAAAAGAATAAAATTTTAAACTAAAACTGCTAAATAAATATTTTAAATATAAAAAATAAACATTCCACTTAAAAAATATAGAGATGCTGAAAATATTTTATGAAGAGATCTTAAATCGGGATTGGTGAACCTTCAATTCAAACAACAAAAAAATATAACTCCAAAATGGTGGGGGTGAAAAAATAAAACTCTAAAATGGTGATTTATGGGCTGAATGAAGTAAATGATAAGTCAAGAGGATGAAATGGAGAAGAAAAATGATGAAAACGAACCCATAAAATAAATAAATCTAAGATAATAAAGGAAAATTAAGTGGGTTGGATAGTCTCACATCATAGTTAGGGTTTTTGGAAAAAGTGTGATATATGAATAGGGGGAAAATGTGCATGGGTATTTTTTTTTAAATGACATTTGATGTTAGTTTTTATTAAAACTGACATCAAAACTTAAAAAAATTTACTACATCAGTTTTAATAAAAACCAATGTCAAATGTTAAAAAAATATTAGGTGTCAGTTTTAATAAAAATCAACATCATTTATTAATGAAAAAAATTAGAATCTATTTTTAATAAAAACTAACACTAAAGATAAATCAAAAATATTTTTAATATCAATTTTAAATAAACCAATGTTAAAATTTTCTCTATGTCCATTAGGAAATCAGTTTTGAAAAAAAAACTATCATAATTACGATATAAAATCATATTTTTCACTAGTGAGTGGGTTTCATGTTTACCTATAGAGGTACCAAGGTCAGTTGGATGTATCGACTGTAGATGAGGGTTACTCTATCTATAATAGAAGATGAATATATAGCAATAATGAAAGTGGGAAAGGAATTGATTTGGTTGATATTATTTTTGAAGGAACTCATAATATGTCATAATGAGGGAGTATTCTACTGTGATATTTAAAGTTCAATTCACCTAGCACAAAATCTGGCATAAGGATAAAACATATTAACTTAAAATTATATTTAATCAAGAATTTTTTATAATATAAAGTGTTACAATTGAAAAATATGGTTTGAAGACATAATCTGATCAATATGTACCCAGAGGTGATAGTCTAAAAAGGCTTGAGGAAATATTATACCTCAATGGGACTAGGGTGAAGGAAATAGAAAGAGGGAATTTCATGTTGTGGAAAGAAGTATTATCAGAATTTTCCTAAGTGATAGAGGATACCAAGGATTTCCTTGAAACAGTATTTGGGTATGATATTGTTAAGTAAGTGAAGCTGACTTTAATTTATGTATCATTTAACCAGTGGGAGAGAAGACTAGAAGATAATTTAGTATTGGATTTTCAACTAACTGTAATGGAAACTCTAATGGAATGTAGGTTGATTGGAAGAGGTTCGCTTGGATAATGTGTAATTAGTAATACGAAATGGGAAAGCTAAGGTGGGGTGGGCCAAGCCCATGTGGGTTTGAGACCATGCAGGTTTGTCTGCAAAATCCCACATATAATGTGGAAAAAAATCAAGACTACCCCACCCCACAAAATCCTGTGGGTTTCTCACAAGTTTCCCATATTTTAAAAAATATATTATTTATAATCATTTAAATGTTGTATTTTTTTCGCATTCGTAATGGTAGTTTTGGGGCGAGGTATGGATAGACAATAGATAAAGTTTTAAGGGATGTGATGGAACATTTTTCTATGGGTTAATGGTGGCATGTGGTGACACCAATGTGGTGGTGAAATGTTGTGATGCAAAGTAGGTGAGAGATTAATGAGGGGTAGTGAATAATTATTTTGGTCATGTGGTCATGCGAATGGTTGGACCTGTGAAATAATGATGAATTTTCAAAAAACAAATAGTTTCAAAGGAGACTATTATAGTTTTCATGAGGTCCTTTCCTATTTTCATAATAAAAAATAAAATTAAATAATAACAAAAAAAATTAACTCAAAAATATTATGATTATAATAACTCTTTTAGATTTCAAACCATGTGCAGGGGAGATGGGTTCCATTTTTCGAGAGGTGGGATGACACACCATGTGAATATGGTGAATAATTACAATATAAATATTATAATATCATATCAAAATAATAAATATAAACCTATTTAAAATTCACATGTGAATGAATGGTGAATTAGTATGATCATTATGGTGACAAATCATATTTCATAGTTTAATCATGATTTTTTATTAAAAACAAAAATATTAAAGAAGCATATATTATAAAAAATATATTTTTTTAAATTAGTCTTGTGGGTAAGCTCGCACTCGCACGGGTTCAACCCGCCTTGACCCGCACCTGCACGGGCACAACCTTTATTGGCCCACTCTCTTAACGATCAAAATTTTTAGGCCCACCCCACCCCGCATTTGCCCCATACCCATGAAGCCCATAGGCCACGGGCCCATTTTGCATCACTATGTGAAAGTGGGTCAGTTCACCAAAAGGTGGAAAGAAAAACTTGCATTAGGATCATCTTACTAGGATCTATGGTTGAGGATCAAGAATAAGGGGTATTTCACTTGTCTATAGAAGGTTAGCGGTAATGTCGATGAAAGCTACAGTGTATTGATGGTCACATAGGTTCAATGGATGGATGCCCATAAATTTTGGAGGTCAGTATAACCAGATGATCATTTAGGCCCCTTTATATATCTAGGGTTGGACCACTTTCACACACCAACTATTATGTGGATCAAAGTAGTTTAATATCGTAAATTATCAATTGATATTTTAAAACATTGTATCTTTATAGTAATTAAAATTTGGAATTTTTCTTCCATGGATGTAGGATGTAATGTTTGAACCATGTAATAATTTGGGTGTGTTTTCTTTACTGTTCACTTTTCATGTTGTGTGAGTTGTGATTTGAATAGACTGTGTTCGTTGTTTGAATTAGTGCAGTGAGTATAGTACACTAGCTTCATAACTTCCAGTATGCTTATTTAGAGGGAGAAGCATGTTGTTAGGATCTGTTCCGCTATGATTGGATCGTCTGGTGGTTTAATTTTCAGGAAGCTAAAGTTAACATAATTCACATGATTTTTCCTTCGCCCAATAAAGAATATTGTACATGTACACATATAGAGTACATCCATCTTCCATCTTTGATGGAGTACGTTTGATGATAATCACCAAATTAAAAGAACAAAAGTGTCCTCTCTTTGAAAGGATTGCACCATACTTTGTATCCATGGTTGTAATACCCCCAAAATTTTAAAATAAAACCATGTTTTATAAAGTATACAACATGAAACACTGATATTAAACGAACAATGATATATTATTTAAATATTATATTTTAAATATGACTGTTAAAACCTATCCATTAAATTAGTAGGTCTAAATTTGATTAACTAATTTATAAAATATATATAAATTTCCTAATTAATATAAATTTATTGATAAATACTTGGTAAATAAGCACTCAATTTTAAATAAATATATTTATTCTTCAAAAAATACATTTTCTTCAAAAATAATTTTTATTGAATTTTATGATAAAATATTATAATTAATTTTTGGAACATTTAGAAATTAAATTTTATAAAATTAACATTATTTTTGAAATCATCATATCGATATTATCTTAGGTTTATTTTTTAGGATTTTTCTGAAAAGGTTTATTTTTTATTGAATAGTGATAATTAATGTTTTTTCAAATAGTATAATTTATTTTATTTAAATAAAGTAATTTAAAAGTACAAATATATTATGTATTTAGTATTAAAGTAACATATGAACCATTATATTTATAATAATATAATTAATTTAATTTTAATCTACTATTTTCATGATTTTGGTATAAGTTTATTTTTATTCTTAAAAATGCATTTTCTACAAATTGTTTTTAAGTACATAAAGCTTATACATTTTAATTAATTAAATTAACCGCTAATAAATAAAAATAAAAATAAAAATAAAAAATATATATTATATATCTATTTTTATGAATTTAAATTTATATAATTATTATTACTATTCATATAGTTAATGTAAGATCATCTTATACTTGAAAAATATATTTCTTCAAAAAACAATTGACAAGTTTTGTGGGTTTAATTTTAAATTAAATTCTACCACTTATATGAATTTAATTTGATAAAATTGAATCCATATTTTTAATCATCATAATTAATATTATATAATAATTTCAACTTATTTTTTGTTCATAATGAATAGTAAAAAATATTAAAAAAAAATTGCCGCAATTAATGTTAAAACTAGTTTATTGAGGGGTTATACTAAATAAGTAAATGGAATAACAAGTTTAAAAAATATTTATTTTTGAATTTTGGAGGTTTGGATTGACTATATGACCCATACACTATTATTTATCAATTTTTTAGACACATGGCTTGAGAGTGACTTCCCATTAGAGAATAGTTTTGGGTATTTACAAAAATATAACTCCACCTCAATTATAAAAGGGAACCTCATATCCTACTCTATTAATGCTTAAAAAGCCTTTTGGTTCAAAACATAACTACCCTGATACCTTCCTTACTTCTACCCCCATTTCGTATAATCCTTGGTTTGATTATAAAACCCTCTGAGGTTTTTGATGCAAACCTAAAGAGGTTTTTCGAAGAAGAGGTATCATTTTTAACTGAGCGTTTTGTTTTATTTATTGTTCCACCTTCTTAAAATATTATTAAAATGTGATGATATAGTAACATTAATATATCCTATAGACTGATATGTTATTATGTTAATTTAATAACCTATATACATCCCCTCTTTCATCAAATGGGAAACAAAACAATTGATCATGTGTACAGCA
Organism: Viscum album; assembly: GCA_963277665.1. Classification (NCBI taxonomy): domain Eukaryota; kingdom Viridiplantae; phylum Streptophyta; class Magnoliopsida; order Santalales; family Viscaceae; genus Viscum; species Viscum album. The sequence goes on along the minus strand of OY728162.1, from coordinate 363,157,173 downwards.
GACTACCGCCTCGTGAATTGATGTAATTCATTTTCCATCATCATCTCACACAGATGTTCATAATAATAGATTTAATATTTATATAATATATTAATTAAATATTAATAATTTTTTAAAATTATTATATTATATAATTTCTTGCCTTACTAGCCATTAAAAAATGATAACGTTGTTTGTTTGTACAGCGGACTACCGTCTCACGAAGCGATGCGATTCATTTTTTATTATCATGTCACATGGATGGTATATTTAAGTGTATTTAAAGAAATAATATGAAATTTACGATATAATTATAATTATATAAATATAAAATAATACTTAACTTATTTTCATTGTGATCATTGAAAAATGGAAATGTTACTACTACGTACGTACAACCTACCATCTCCATGATTGTAGCATAGTTAATATTTAATAAACATATCTCATGGTTGGTTGTAAAAGTATAATTTATGTATTAAAATTATAATGATTTAATTATTATTACTCTAAATATAATGGAGTAATTACCCCTTTGACCATGGTCAATACACTGATTTCGTTTTGAAGTTATGAACTAAACATCCTCAAAACACCATACGTGGACATAACTAATTAAGAAATTGAAAATGAAATTAAAATAAATGAATTAAATAGTTTAATTATAAGGTATTAAATATATAAAAATTTAATAAGAAAATAAATAATTTATATAAGATTATTATACAGGATATAGAGGAAATACACGACAAATCTGGACTCGTGGTAAGGGTTTTCATCTCAAAAACTTACATCTTTAAGATGCATGTTCTTTTATGCACCTAATTTATTGTATATGGTGTATATATTTTCTATTTACATATTATATAATTAATAATTCTAACTTCATGTTATTTTAAGTAAAAATTAGTTTACTTCATTCATGTGGGTTATGATTCAAAAGTTACCAAGGCGGTAAGGGTTTATGCTCTAATCTCATTTTAATCAGGATTGTTTATGCTTGAATTTCCATTAAAGTAAATTATTTGATCATTGTATAATAAAACCCTTTCATTTTATTTTCTTATTTTTATTCATTAACTTTTCATGTAATAGTATCATTATCTTCTCTTTGGTACTTAACATTATTAAATAAATGTTTTTATGAAAAGCCAATTGTATTTCTATTTTCGGTCGAAGATGATTTTTCTTCCATATCTATATTTTCCTTAAAATGTTTCAAAGAATATTTTTAATATTATAAAATGATTTATTAAATAATTTTTACCCATTTTTGACTTTTTAAATTTTTTTTTAAAAGGAATCGTCTTATTGCTCTCTGAACAAGGAGATTTTTTACTTTTAAAAAAGTGTGAAATGAATGTTTTTTAACTTTTATGGAATATAAATAATTACCCATCATCAAAACCACTAAATACTTTGAATATTACTTTATAAGTTTCCAAGTTCCATTTAAAATTAAATTTTTTCTTTAATATTTGAAAAAAATTCGATTTTAAGTAAGGGATCTCTCTAAACCACTCTTTTTTCAGGTTATGACCGTTCTCTCTCTAACTCACTTTCTCTCTCTATTTAATGTTATAGAATTATTCTAAATTACATATATATGTCTCTCACATATATACCTATCTTATTATTCTTTCCTTTTATGGGTTAATACATGCCTTATTTTTATTTCTCCAATACCTTCATTGTGAAATTTCCTTTGATTATGATATGAGGTAAGATTAAGCAACCCATTTTATTTTTATGGGTAATTATTATGTTTATGACTTATAATTGATTTCCTTTTTGTGGAAAAAATAACAATTAACATTTTATTATGGTTTTTCCAAGATAGTTCTCCAATGAATTGGGTAAATATTTGGTCTCATGATAAGTTATGTATAGGAATAGGGAGTAAACCTAATCCATTATAGGACTTTGTCCACCATATGATATTGTATAGGCAGTTAATCTTAACTCATGTTTATGTCATGTCATATGTTACTACCACATTACCTATATTTCCATGATCTTATTATTTCATGTTCTTTATATTATTCTCCCATGTGATTACTCATGAGCCTTGTCTTTTGTGATATCATGTTATACCTTTGTCTCATATATTATGTTCTATTGACATGTTTATTCATTTACTAGGATTTTTAGTTCACCCATTTATTTTATGTATTCCTAAGGTTATCCAATATAGTTTTATGATCTCAAAAAAAATAGTATCTCATTATGGAGAATAAATTAAAGATGAATTTTTTTATTTCCCTTTTAATTTATTATGTATCTAGTCTTCCAAAGACACTAGGCCTTTTAAATACTTGTTTTGTATTAATAAATATTTAAGTTAAAAATCATGAAATAATATATGTAAAAAGGCTTGGGTCACTATATTTGGTATAAAAGGATGGTCTAATAATTTTTTATTATTAGGACTAGAATAATTTAGTGATAACCCTAGGGATAATTCAAAGTGTAGGAAAACATTTGGTAATTTTGGTGAAGGATAGAGAGAGTGGTTTCCAATCAATTACATCCTTATCTGGGTACAACAAGTGGATATAGCTCTATCATAGTTTTACATAGGGGTAATAACCCTGAAATGGGTTTATTGATATGGACTCGATCATCACCTAGTAAATGACAATGATCCTTGCTACACACCATTTTTGACACTCCCGGGGGATATTCTTTGTAAAATTACAAAACTCTTAATGAACCATTATGAAGGAATTGAACAAATTGTTAGGTTAGAAAACCTAAAAGGAAATATTACCTTGGATAACCTAGATTTAAACCTTAAGACTCATAAGTTAGGATATACTTATCATTTACAATTTATTCCCCACATGTTTATAAGTTCCTTTTTTGTATATTTATTATTTAATTTATTCTCATATTATTCTTCTTCTTTTAGTTAATAGTGGGAAATAGGAGAAAGAATACTAACATCTAATGTTATGGGAAATGTAATAATTTCCCTAATGATATTCCTAACCTAATGGGAACATAATTTTGACATATTATGATCATACAAAATGAGATATCATGAATTATGATTAACAACTGAAACATAGTTGAATTTACAAACACATCAAAGAAGACAAGGATGGTGTCTAATGGAAGTTCAAGTTTCAAATATGGTAAATAAAAGAAGATTAAATTTTCTAAATGTCAAAAATTTTGGAAGAGGAACCATGTAAAATTCTTTAAAGGAACTATAAGATTCTCTATATGTGGAAAATGAGGGAATAAAGTGGCTAATTTCTAAAGAAAAATGAAGTGTCTCATTAACAAGATGCAAGGAAATAATGTTCATCCTAAGGTGCCACTAATAGTTCAATGTCATAGATTTTTGGAACTTTTTCATTATCCGAGTTGATTCCCTAATACATGTATTAGTTCATTAGGGCCTATGTTATGAAAATATTCTAATTGGAATTATTGAAGTGTTTAGGTGTTGGAACTTAATAATTATGTTGTTAAAGTATTTTTTATCAATGGTATTCTATTTATAAGAATTATTAAACTTTTAAGGATTGTTCTATAATAGTTTTTCTCTAAGAATTTGAAAGAATATGTTAAATGGTACTAATGTCCAAGAAAGGTGATTTAATCATAAGTTTATATTTTATTTAATAACAAATGATTGAGTAAAAGTTAATCATTGAAATTTGATTGATGTTGATGTAATTATTTTCAATTAAAATTATTTGATTTTGTGGAAAAGAATAAGCTTTATAGAAAACCTTTGAGGATGAAAATTTTTTATTTGATAAATAATGTTATTTTTGAATAATTGCATCATGTTATTGAGAACGTTATAGGATCGAAGTGAATTATGAATATGATTATCACTATTTTCCATAGTTTTAGAAAATGGACAACCTGAAAACTGGGCAACATCCCATCACATCTGGTAAGGTCATAGTTCTTGAACCCACAACTGAATGGAGATAAGGGTTCAATGTCTACCACTATCCTATGTGATTTCTTGATTAGTATGACATTGTTTTTTTATAGACAATTTGGTGTACAAATAATAAGTTTATTTTGGGAAACATATTAGAGGATCAAATATTATTTAATTTTTTAGATTTTGAGGTGATTAAGGATATTTTGGGAAATGTTTCATTGGATTGAGGTATATAAAACCCTTAGGTATAACATTTGATTTATCATGAAATAATATTTAAAAATAACATAATTAAATTTCTGAATGTTGAGATTATTTTGGAATTAGGGTTATTTATTTATGAAATCATTTAAGTTAAACTTTATATTTAGAGATTAATATAAAGATTTAAACAATTTGGATTTTATATTACCTTGTGGTAACCATTTTAGTTTTGGATAATATTTAAATATGTGGGGAATGTGTCTTTATCCTTTTATATTTTATGTGATATATTAGAAGTTTATTTTAGTGCTTCAGACATGAAAAATTCATCTTGAATACTCATCATTTGGAGAAATAAATGATATTGTGGAGAAAAATGATTAAATAATGAAATTATACTTGTTCAGTAATTATATTTCTTTATGTTATTAGTATATATGGTAAAATAATCCCTCAAATTTAGTAAAAGGATATTTAAATAATAAAATTTATTCATTTTTTATAAATTTATGGTCTCTTCTCTCTTAAAAATAATGTATATTGTTATCTCCTAAATAGGTATTATTTCCAAATCCATGTTTTCACTTACCAAAAATGTAATACTTGTATGTAAACCTAGTTTTTTATTTAATTTATATGACCTTATTACTTCTCTTTCTCTTTTTTAAGAGAAATTTTTATTAACCCTTTTTATGATGTGGGGTTTCCAAAAGGGAATTTTAGAATGTCAAACCATTAATTACTGAGTATAACTTTAAATTTTGAAGATGTAACTTATTTAAGGGGAAATAATATAGAACCACAATATTTAAAATAACACTATGTTTGATGGCATATACAACACATAACACTGAGATTAAACAAACCGCTATATATTATTAAAATATTATATTTTAAATATGATCATTATAACCTAGCCCTTAAATTGGAGGGTATGAAGAGTATTAAATAATTTATAAAATATATATAAATTTCCTAATAGATATAAATATATTTACAAACTCCTAGGAAATTAGCACTCAATTTTTAATAAAGACATTTATCCTTTGAAAAATATGTTTTCTTCAAAAATGATTTTTCATGCATTTTGTTAAAAAATTATAATTAATTTTTGAACTTTTAGAAATGGTATTTTATAAAATTAAGATAATTTTTTAAATCATCATATGAATATTAACTTAGGTTAAAATTTTGTGATTTTTCTAAAAAAATTGATTTTTCAATGAATAATGAAAATTAATGCTTTTTCAAATATTGTCATTTATTTTCATTAAATAAATTAATTTAAAAGTTTGAATATATTTTTTTATTTGGTATTAAAGATAAATATGAATAATTTTATTTATAATAATATAATTAATTTAATTTTAATCTCTAATTTTCATGATTTTTGTATAAGTTTATTTTTATACTTAAAAACATGATTTTTTGCAAACTATTTTCAAGTACATAAATTTTAGCCAATTTAATTAATTAAAGTAACCCCTAATAAGAAATTATTTAAATTAAATTTATATATTATATATGTGTATATATTAATTTAAATTAATATAATGATTATTACTAGTTATATAGTTAATATAAAATCATATTATACTTGAAAAATACATTTCTTAAAAATTTGTTTTTTGAAATGTTTTGCGAGTTTATTTTTAAATTAAATTATAAAAATTATATTAATTTAGTTTTATAAAATATATTAAATATTTGTAATCATATTAATTAATATTATATAATTATTTCTACTTAATTTTTTTCATAATAAATAGTGAAAATATAAAAAATGTGTTACCACTATTAACATTAAAACCAGTTTACTGGGGGTAAAACTAAAAAGGTAAATGGAATAAAATACTTAAAACATGTTTATTTTTGAATTTTTTAAGTTTTTATCTATAATATCACCCCTCCAATCCATTACTTATCAATTTTTTAGGTACATGTCTTGAGAGTGACATCGCATTATTGAATAGTTTTGGGTATTTATAAAAATGTCACTCCTACTCAATTATAAAAGGGACACTCCTATAATATTATATTTACACTACACAAATCCATTTATTAGTTACCTATTAAAATCCTATAATCCTTTTTGTGATTATAAAAACCCCCAAGGAATGATTTTGGTGCAAACCTAAAGAATTTATTCAAAGAATAGGTATCATTCTTAACCGAACATTTTTTTATTTCTTATTCCACCTCCTTAAAATATTATTCAAATGTTACAAAAAAAATAACATTAGTATCTCCCATATAATAAGATATTATTATGCTAATTTCATAATCTAAATTCATCTACGCTTCCATAAAATGGGAAATTAAACAATCGATCGTGTGTACGGTGGACAACAGCCTCACGAAGCAATGTGATTCATTTTTTATTATTATATCACATGGATGATATATGTTGGTGTATTTGAAGAAATAATATTATATTTATGATATAATTATAATTCCATAAATTTAAAATAATATTTACCTTATTTTCATCATGATCTTTGAGAAATGGGAACGTTACTCATACATATGTACGACCTACCATCTCCATGATTATAGTATAGTTCATTTTTCATAATCATATTTTATTTTTGTTTTTAAAATTATAATTTATGTATAAAATTATTATTATTTAATTATTATTATTATTTATATAATTTAACAATGACCCCTTTGAACATGGTTAACACAGTGTTGTCGTTTTGAAGTTATGAACTAACGTCCTCAAAACACCCAACATTGAAATAACTGATTAAGAAATTAAATATGTCATTAAAATAAATGAATTAAATGGTTTAAGTATAAGGTATTTAAACTTTAAAGAGTTATTTATAGAGAGATAAAATTATATAATCTTATTATATATGAGATAGATTACATACACGACATGTCTGGACTTAAGGTAAGGGCTTTCATCTCAAAACATTCTTCTTTGAGACGCATGTTCTTTTAGGCACCGAATTTATTTTATTTAGTTTATATAATTGAACATTACATATTATATCATTAATAATTCACACTTAATGTTATTTTAAATAACAAATATTTTAATTAATTTATGGTGGTTTTGATTCAAAAGTTACCAAGACGATAAGAGATTATGCTCTGATCTCATTTTAATTGGGATTGTCTAAACTTGAATTTAAATTGAAGGAAATTATTTGATAAGTGTATAATAAACCCATTTAATTTTTTATAGTCATTTTATTAATGAACTTTTCAAGTAATAGTGCCATTTTCTTCTCTTTGGTACTTAAAATTAATGAGAAAAATGTTTTTAATAAAATATAAATTTATTTTTTTTTGGTAGAAAATGTTTTTTCTTCCATATCCATATTTTTCTTAAAAAAGTTTATAGATTATTTTTAATATTATCCAATGATTTATTAAATAAAATTTACCCATGTTTTACTTTTAAAAACAAGTTTTAAAATTAATCTTCTTGTCTCTTTTTTAATAAGGATCTTTTTAAATTTTTACAAAAGTGTAAAAGGAATGTTTTTTAACTTATATGGTGAGTACCAAATTACCCACCATCACGATCACTAAATTATTATAATATTACATTAAAATTTTCCAATTTAATTTTCAAATAATTTTTTTCTTTAATATTTGATAATTTTTTTGATTTTAAGTAAGGTATCTCTCTAAACCACACTTTTCCTCAGGTTATGACCATTCACTCTCTAAATCACTTTCTCTCCCTATTTAAAGTTAAGGAATGATTTTAAATTTTATATATATATATATATATATATATAAATGTCTCTCACATATATACCTAGATTATTAACCTTTATTTTTATGTGTTAATACATTCCTTATGTTCATTTATTAAATTCATTCATTATGAAATTTCCTTTGATTATGATATGAGACAAGATTATGCAACCCAATTTCTTTCCATGAGTAATTCTTATGTTTATTTCTTATGATTGATTTCATTTTTTAGAACACATAATCATTAACATGTTATAATGGGTGCTCTTGGATAACACTCAAATTCATTAGGTAAAAATTTAGTCTCATGAGACGTTATGTATGGTATTAGGGAGTAAACCTAATCCATTATGGGATTTTTTCCACCATGTGATATTGTCTATGTTGTTATACTTGAATCATGTTTATGTCATGTTATATTTTTCTTCTATATTACTTATGTTTCCATGATCTTATGATACCATGTTCTTTATGTTATTCTCCCATGTGATTACTCATGAGCATTATCTTTTATGATATCATGTTGTACCTTTCATCCATACATTATATTCCCTTATCATGTTTATTCCATTAATGAGATTTTTATCTTACCTACTTCTTTTATGTATTCCCCAAGTTATCATATGTATTTTTAGGATCTTATTATGGATAAAAACTAAATATTTCACGTTTTACATCCCTTTTGATGTATTATGTACCTAGTCTTCCAAATACACTTGACCTTTTCGATCTTTGTTTTGTATTAATAGATATTTATGTTAAAAATCATGTTATAATATATGTAAAAAATTCTTGGGTATCTATAATTTATATCAAAATATGGTCTAGTAATTTTTGGGGATTATGAATATAATATTTTTTCAAGAACCCTATGGATGATTCAAAGTGTAGGAAAACATCCTGAAATTTTGTTGAAGTATAGATTTAGTGGTTTCCAAGTAATTACATCCATGTCTGGATAATATAAGTGGATGTACCTCTAGTATAGTTTTACCTAGTGGTAATAACCTCAAAAAAAATATTTAGATGGACTCGATCATAACTTGGTGCGTTAAAATGGGACTTACTACACAACTGGTTTGACACTCCAGGGGGATGTGATTTGGAAATTCACAAAACTCTTTATGAACCATTATTATGGAATTGAACAAATTATTAGGTTAGAAAACCTAATATGAGAATTTACCATGGATAACCTATATTGAAACCTAGAGTCTCATAAGTTAGGATATACTTATCATTTATAATTTTTTCCTCCCAAATTTATAAATTTCCCTTTTGTATGTTTATTAGTTAATTTATTCTCATCTTTTTCTTCTTCTTTTAGTTAATGAATGAAAATATGAGAAAACATGCCAATAAATAATGTCATGGTAAATTTAATGATTTCCCTAATAATATGTAAGACCAAATGAGAATAAAAGTTATATGTCTTTTGATCATGAAAAATTAATAATCTTGAATTATGATTAACAATTATAATATAGATGAATTTCCAAACACATCAAATAAGAGAATGATGGAATATCATGGAAGTTTAAGTGTTAAAGATGATAAATAAAATAATATTAAATTTTTTACATGTCAAAAATGTGGGAATAGGTTCCATGGAAAATTCCTTAAAGTAAATAGAAGATACATCATGTGTGGAAAAAGATATAACAAAGCAGCCAATTACCAAAGAAAAATGATGAGTCTAGTTAACAAGATGTAGGGAAATTTTGTCCATCCTAATGCACCACTAACAGTTCAATGTCATTAATTTGGGGAACTTGGAAATTATCCAAGGATTAATTCCTAAGTTCCTATGTTATAGAAATCATTTAAGTGGAATGATTGAAGTGTTTAGGTGTTGTAACTCGAGAATCATGTTATTGAAGTATTTTTTTTATCAATGGAATTTTGGTTATAAGAATCATGAAAATTATAAGGATTCGTCTACAGTAGTTTTTATCTAAGAATTTTAAATAATATGTTGAATGGTACTAATAAACTATAAATTTTATTTAATGGTAAGGTGATATTTTATGGAATAACACATGATTGAGGAAAAAACAATCTTTGAGATGTGCTTGATGTTGAGGTAATTACAGTCAATTTAAATTATTTGATTTTATGGAAAATAATGAGTTCCATATAAAACCTTAGGGGTTAAAAAAAGTGATTTGATGACTGATGTAATTTTTGAAGATACTCATCATATTATTGAGAATATTATAAGATCAAGGTAAATTATGAATATGATTATCACTTTTATTTTTCCATATTTTTAGAAAAAGTACATCCCAAAAACTAGGTGACAACCCATCTCATCTGAAAAGGTTTTGGGGCTTGAACCCACAACCAAAGGGCTACGATGGTCTGGTTCCTACCACTTGTGTAAAGACCCAGATCCTAGTAGAATATAGTCAATGGTTACTTTACTACATTATAATAAGACAAAAGGAATCACATATTGAAGGACTAAATAGTTTATTATTCTTGGTAAACCAGATACATACTTGAATCTCATTTTAAAATTGAAAACCCAAAATACAACATGGTGTTTTCTTTGAGTGCAACATTATTTCCTCTAGCATAACTCTACATATCAATCATAACACGCATCTTGGTATCCTGGGTAAAGAAACATAAGAAAGAGGAGAACTCAAATGATTAGTAAGGGTATAAATACAGTGGAATCTATACATAATAAATAATCATAATTAATATGGAAAGGTAAATAACAAAAACACATTTCATTCAATCAATTACTTGAGCATAATATGGAAAGAATAAATGATGATTAAATAATTCCATATAAATAATCACATGATCTTGAAAATTAACCATGGATATTATAACTAATAGAATGATCACATGGGACATCAATAACTAATCTCATAATGAGATAATGTGTAACACCCTAAGCTTCCATGGTATTCTCCTTTTTAAATAATTCAATAGTTTGTGTTGCACACAACAACGAGTTTCAACACACCATTATCTATCAAACTAACCATTTAAAAAGTGGTTATGAATAGTATTAACAAAATAATGAAATTTATATACTATATAATTAATAAAAAAAATTACAACCATACAAATGATTTTATAGTCCTAATATAATAATTAATCCAATGTTACACATTAAAAGGCTATTTTTTCTAAAAGTAATTTTACCACCTTTTAATGGAGAACTCATTTTAAATCTAATATTTGAAACTTTTATATATTAAATTTTAAAAAATAAAATTATTCTTTGAAATCATAATATCAAAGTTTACTTTGGTTCAATTTTTGGTATTTTTCTGATAAAATTCATGTTTTGATGAATAGTGAAAGTACTAAATTTTAATTGAAAACAATTATTTTCATTGAAATAATTTATATTGTTAATTTATACTTTTGATTGGTTTTAAATTATATTTATATTATATTTTTATAATTTAATCTAATTTAGGTTATTTTAATTATTTTCATATTAAAATTTTATATAAACACATGTCAATCTTTTGATGGTTTTTACTTTTAAAACCATGTTTTCTCATTCCATCAACAGGATTAGTTTTAATTTAATTACTAAAACTTCTTTGTTTTGAATTTTGAAAAATTAATTCCATATTTGGAATCATTGGTTCTAAATTATGTAAATAGTTTTATTTTATTTTTTGACATTATGAATAGTAACTTTAGTAAAAAAAACATATTACTGCGATTAAGGGTAAATCAGGTAATTAAAGGTAAAAATGATTTATAAAATTACCCTAAAACCTATAAAAATCCTATTTGATAACTAAATCCGACCTTTATCATATAAGTTATAAATTTAATCATTTAATGGACACTTTTCTATAACTATGACATGGATATTATTAAAATCAATGAATGTAACAAAATGTCACACTCTCATTTATTATAAGTAAAATAATTATAATATAGATATCACCATGAGATAACATCTATTTTAAATAGAATATGGAAATATAAAATAATTTCTTATATCATAGTAATTTATTTATAATTTTTAGAGAATAAATAATTACCATTAATGATGACACAATAGTGACTCGGAAATTATTTTATTAATAGAAATATCAAATAAATGGTTTTAAAAATATTAAAAGAAATATAATTTGAATAAATTAATGTTCTAAATGAATTTTATAGGTGACTATGACATGTTAATATTATATTAAATGGTTTTTTTGAAGTTATTTTTTTTAATTTAAGTCAAAATAATGAATAGTTTCAAAATTGACACTATTGATATTTTATAAAAATAACATTTTATTAAATTGATTAAAAATGATAAAAAGCTATAAAAACTAAAAAATTATAAATATAAGGTCTAAAATATCATAAAGTTTCTATTTATGGACAATTTACACCATATAATTAAATATTTATAACCTTTTAATATTTAGAATATTATTACAAAAATTAAAATTTAATAGATTAACTAAGGATAAATCAAAATGTTAAGGTACAAAATAAAATCCAAGCATGTATACATTTTATTTTTTGAGATTATTTATACCTATCCTAATATTATCCTAGAAATAACTCACTTTGGATCTATTTTAAATCAAATATCAATTTATATTAAATTAATATTTTTGGAGATTCCAAAAGTGCCTCTCCCCTCTCTTATAAAAGGAAACCTCTCCTTATCTTTTATTCACACCTATAAATCCATTTGGCTTGGAAAAACCCTGCCCACTTCTCCTCCAAACTTCCCTCACTTCATCAAAGAGGACATACTTTGGGAACAAATACAACCTAAGAAGTCGTGTTGTGCAAATCAAAAAGAGATAGTTGAATAAGAGGTAATTGTTTTACCATTTCAATTCAATTTCTTTTCTTCTTATACTTTATATTCCTATGTTGTTTCCATACTAAAGTAGTAAATACAGTATCATATACATGATTATATGTTATTATTATTATGGTACAACCATATTCCTCCTTTTATTCATCCTATGAATAACAATATCACCATGCGTGCGTATGTACGGCTTGTCGTCTCCACGCCATGGTGTAATTTTTTATTCAACACTAATTTATTTGGATGGGTATAATGATGAGTATAGTGCATATAAATAATGTATATTACATGATAATTATTCTGTATAATTAATATACCGTCCAATTCTATACCATTTAACCATTAAGGGAATGCTATCGTCGCTTGTGCATACGTACGACCTACCGTCTCCAAAACACAATGAGATTAATCCTCCACTACAACCATTTAAGAATGATTATGAAAATGTATATAATGAATGAATATAATATTTATAAAATTAAAATCATTATGTATATGAATAAGATATATTTGATTCATAAGAAATAAGACTTATGTTCCAAAATAAACTTAATAAATTAAAGAAGTTCACACATGAAATAATGATGACAATAAAATATTATTAATAAAATGAAATAATAGGATCATATATGATATCATAAATCATGGATATAGTTTTTTTATAACTTAATAACATTATTTAACCATTATACAGGAGGTTAACTCACCCTCAATTAAAGTAGAGTATGAGGTAAGGGTTAATTTCGCAATTTCTTTATTATCCGGGATTGCTTTTATGTAAGAATTTACTGGGAAATATTTATCATCCATGTCCGTGTATCTTAAAAAATTATTTCAAAAAATTATTACTATTATTTTAAAAAAATTTAAATACATTTTTACCCATGTTTTATTTTATAAAAGGAATTTTTTTTATTTTCCTTACGAAATATTTGTTTGACTTTTTCGACAAAGTACGAGAAAATGTATTTTTAACTTATATGGCGTGAGCGGATTTTTACACCGTCGTGATGCCTTAACATTTTTTAAGATTCCTTTACAAGATTATAGGATTATTTTCAATGAAAATGTTTTCTTTTTAAATTGTATGGAATTTTAAATAACTATTTTCAATAAAAATGGGTATTTCTCTAAAGAAGTTTCTAATGATTTTATTAAAAACATTTTCATTTATGTTAACATCCTTTATTGGATTTTATGTTGAATTGTGGTTGTTTTCTTATGATATAGTCTATCATATTATATTTAATGTTTTATGATATTTTTGATTGTGGATATTCTATTTTGATACCATTTATGGTTTATGGTTAAAGTATTAAAATTTTATATGCTAGTTTTAATGTGAATGTTTATGTTGGTTATGTTTCACCCTTTTCATGTGAGGAATGAATTGGACTTAGTAAGTGGTGGGAAGTTCTAACTATAGCCCCTTGATGCATCAGTTGTTTTGATGAGACAAGATAGTTTGGGTTTTTACCCACTTATGTATAGTCTTTCCAGGAGGCCTTGACGATGTACCTATAATGTCTGGAATTATTAATTCCCTCATTATGAAATTAGTTATTAATATTACATGTGATTATTTGACCAATATAATATCCATGTGAATGTTTATATGTATTTATTTGATTTATATTTTCTATATTATGCTCAAGATTATGTTTTAAAGGCTTGTGTTTTAGTTATATACCTTGCCTTAAAAGTTTATACTTATAGTTTCTACTGTATTATTTACCCTTACTGAGCATTTACGCTTACACCTTTCTTATGTTTCATTTTATTCTAGGATGGTAAGAGGTGTATTATAACTAACCTGTAGGGATAGTCTAAGGGATATAAGTATTTTAATAGAGATACTAGATTTTTTTCATTTCAATGTGTAATGTAAAACTTATGTTTCTGTCTAGTTTTTCCAAAGCTACTAAACTGATTAGCCCTTTAGGATTTGATTTCTTATGATCATGAAAATATAATAAAATAATGAATTGGCTCTGAGCTTCTGGGTTTGGGGAATTACATTTTGTATTAAAGGAATTTTAGTTCAAATCTTGAAAACTATATTTAGAAAATACTTTAATTAGGGAACACTACCCTAAGATAGACTTTGAGGATAAATATATAAGAACATCCTAAAATTTTGGTAATGTATAGATTATGTGGGTATTCCTAGAAAATTAATCCATATATGGATATTACAAGTGGATGTGGTTCTGACACAAATGTACCTAAAAGTAATAACTCTACCAAGGTGTTTTGGCCTTCACTCAGGGTAACCTGGTACATGATAATGAGACTTACTATACACCTGGTTTGACACTCCTGGGGGATGTGCTTAGAATAATTCACATTTTATTTGAAAATCATTATGAAGGATTTAAAAGTAAATATTCCCCAAAAGAAACCATTTTTATGATTATGAGATTAGATATACATAAATTTTTTAATTTATGTTATGTATTTTGAAATTACGCATTATGATTCGTAACCTAATCTAGTTAATGTCATTTTTTAGAAATTACGCCTAGTGGAAGAAATGGAAATTGTATCAATGAAAAAAATCCATATATAAATTTCCCTTTTATCCAAATTAATGACGTTGGAGCAGGAGCTGCAACTGGTGTTGAACAACTTATAACTATACTAGGATAGCTGAATCGGGTTATGAATAATAACCTTACCCGTATGGAGCATTCTAATCCACAATTAAAAGGATTAATGTTAGACTGCTTCATGAGAAAACAGCTCTCAACATTCAATTGGACTACAAATCCTTTTGTATCTGAGCAATGGATAAGTTCCTTAGAGAAAATATTTATTTCTTTAGGAAGTAACAAAAGGGAAAAAGTAGTCATGACAGTTATCGTCTCTCAGGAGATGTGGATCAATGGTGGTCATTAATTCAAAACATTAAGTAATATGAATAAGTATAAAATATGGAATTGAGGGAATTTAAATAACTCTTCATAGAAAAATACTTTACTCATGATCAAAAAGCAAATATAGAGAGAAAATTTCTAAGTATGAGGTAGAATGAGGATGAGAATGTTTCAAATTATGAAGCTAACTTCACAAGGTTATCAAGGAATGTTGTAGACTACATACGTAACCCAATAAGTAATATTGGTCGATTCTTTTATGGGTTAAAACCATTCATCTAATAGAAATTAGTCACACAATCCTTCTCATCATACAAAGATATAGTCTCATGTGTTATCAAGACAAAAAAGGAATTATCTAAGTCTTATGAATTTATAGTAACAAAATAGAAGAAGAGGTCCACTGAACACTCTGGGATAGGAAATAAGGGGAAGAAGGGAAAATTTGAATTTCCACTATGTAGTAATTATATGAAGAAACACCCCAATACATGCCTAAAGGGGATGATATTTTGTTAAAATTATGGAGAAAAAGGCCACCAAGATCGTGATTGGAAGTGAAATAAATAAGCTAAAAATGTTTAATGCTAAAATTTTAAAGAGATGGGACATTATGAAAATTATTTTCTTAAGCATCAAGGAAACATTCCCTAGAAAAGTCTAAGGGAGAAAGTCCAGGATTTTTCAATCACAACTGCTGAGGTTGAAGTTCCTAATGAGGTGGTGGCAGGTACTTTAATCATTTACTCAAATTTATACAAAGATTTATTTGATTCTGGATCCTAACATTCCTTTGTATCTTCTCAATTTTCTTTAAAAAATAGATATTTATGATTCTCATTAACAAGGGAGTTGTCAGCCAAAACCCCTAAGGGAAGTCTCATTGCAATAAATATGTGTTAGGCAGTTCCCATTATGAAATATAAATGTGCTTTATCTACTGACTTTATCATCATACCTATGTTTGACTTTGATATAATCCTTGTTATGGATTGGCTATCAAAATATGATGTGAAAATTTATTATAAGAAGGAAGTTATGATTTGTGAGGAAGATTTAGAATCCTTTATCTTTAAAGAAGAAACTTCATCATCTGATTATTATATTGATCCACCTCAAATAGCTCTTCTAAATGAAATTATTAGGGAATAAGAGAAGATAAAACCTACTAATCTTCAAATTGAGAGTGTACCTATTGTACAAGAATACATTGATGTAATTCCCAAGGACTTACCTGGACATCCTCTAGAGTGATAAGTTGAGTTTTTTATTGACTTAATCCCTGATGCAAGACCAATATCAAAGACTCTTTATAAAATGACCATTGTAGAATTATTAGAGATGAAGAAACAACTACAGGAGTTGAGTAATAAGGGATCTATTCACCCTAGTGTTTGTCTATAGGGATCCCTAATTATTTTTTTTAAGAAGAAAGATGGATAAATGAGGCTTTGCATTGAATATAGATAAATCAATGTTATTACAATAAATAATAAGTATCCTTTACCTCGCATTGATTATTTTTTTGATCAACTTCATGGAGCTCAATATTTTTCGAACATTGACCTTTGTTCTGGATATCATCAATTGTGTGTAAAGAAGGAATATATTCCCAATACATCATTTTGAACTAGGTATGGACATTACGAGTTTATAGTAATGCCATTTTGATTTGCTAATGCACTTGTTCAAGGAATATCTTGATGATTTTTTCATGGTATTTGTTGATGATATTTTGGTATACTCCAAAAGCTATGAAGACCATGAGAACAACTTGTGGAATGTTATTATGACTCTAATAATAAATAAGTTGTGTGGAAAATTTAGCAAGTGTGAATTCTAGATTTAGGAAATTTATTTTATTGCTCATATTGTCTCAAAAGATGGAATATCTATTGATCCTACAAATACAAAGGCAATCTAAGAATGGTCAGAACCAACGATCATAACTGAGGTACGTAGTTTTATTTGTTTAGCATGTTACTATTGATGTTTCGTCTATACTTTTGCCTGATTGGATAACCCATTTACCAAGATCACACGTAAATGGGTTAAATTAATTTGGAAAAAAGAGTGTGAAGAATGTTTTGAAGAATTGAAGAGAAGATTATTCAATGCTCCTATTTTAACGTTAACATCTGTAAATGATGGGTTTGTGGTTTATAGTGATGAATTAAGGAAAGTACTTGGTTGTGTTCTTATGTATAATGATAGAGTTATTTCTTATGCATCAAGGCAATTAAAAATTCATAGAAAAAACTACCCAACTCATGATCTTGAGTTAGATACAGTAATCTTTACATTGGAGATATGGAGACACTCTCTCTACGGTGAAAGATGTGAGATATATACTGATTAAAAGAGTTTGAAATATATTTTCTCACAGAAAGAACTCAACATGAGACAAATGATACGAGTTGAGCTACTCAAGGATTATGATTCCACAATACATTATCACTCGGGGACGGAAAATAAGGTGGTATATTATTTGAGTAGGAAGGACCATAGAGTTTGGAACAAAATGATAATTGAAAGGGATACTATGTTTATGGATCTAATAAAAATGGATATGGGAATTACCATGGAAGGTGAAACATCACTACCTTTTCAAATAGTTTCCAAACTATATTTACTAGAAAAGATAAAAATTTCTCATTCTGATGATGAGGATATTCAAAAGAATATTAAAAATGTGTATGATGGGATATTGATTGACTTCATATATGAAAATAGTATTTTGAAATTTGGGAAGGGTCATTGTGTTCCCTCTATACCTGAGCTAAAAAAAGAATTATTTGATGATGTACATAGCTCCAATTTCTCTATACACCCTGGTAGCACTAAGATGTATAGAGTTTTGAAGGAACATTTTTTGTGGGAGTGTAATGAACCCGGCAGGCTTGAAGCCCAACCAAACTTGGTTATGCACGAGCCCAGCCCTCTGGCAGATATCAGACCCCCACCCTCAGGCAGATAACAGGCCCCCACCTCAGACTGGACCAGATAGCATGTGACAGTAACTGTTCCCTGCCTGACATGAATTTTAATTCACCTCCCTCACAACTCGAACCAGCGACCAATGGCTTCGTGGTTGGCCTTTAAGCATGTGGTCATGAGTTCGAGTTGCGGGGGAGGCGTATTAAATCCTTTCCAGGTAGGGGACAGTTCCTTCCACATGTTATCTGGGCCAGTCTGAGGTTGGGGCCTATTATCTGCCTATGGGGTGGGGGTCTACTATCTGCCAGAGGGCTGGGCTCGGGCGTGGCCGAGTTCGTTGGGCTTTAGGCCCGCCAGGTTCGTTACAGGGACAACATGAAGAGGTATATTCCTGATTATGTATCAAGATGTTTGGTTTTTCAACAGGTAAAGGCTGGAAGAAAACATCCTAGAGGAGTCATGCAACCTCTTACAATACTTGTGTAGAAAATGGATGATATTATGATGGACTTTATCATGGGGCTATAAAAGACTCCTATAAGAAATTATGTGATATAGTTTATTGTTGATCGTCTTACCAAATCAGCACATTTTATTACTATAAGAGAAGTTTTACCAATTGTGTGTTTATAAAGAATTTACATTAATGAGGTTTTAATATTTCATGGTGTACCCCTATCGATTATTTCTGACCATGGTCCCCATTTTACATCAAGAATCTGGATAAGTATTCAGAAGGGCCTAGATATTGAGATCCGTTTGAGCACTGCCTACCACCCTCAAATTGATGGAAAATCAGAAAGGATTATTCAAAATTTTGAAGAAATGTTGAGATCTTACTCACTTGAATTTCAAGGTATTTGGGATCATTATTTACCTCTAGTGTAATTTTCTTATAAAAATATATTCCATTCAAGTATTGATATGGCACTGTATGAAGAATTATATAGAAATAGATGTTATACACCAACTTTTTGGTATGATGTTGGTGAAATAAAACTTGTAGGCCTAGAAATTTTTTAGGAAACAATGGAAAAGGTGAATATTATTCAAACTCATATCAAAGCATCTCAAAGTAGGCAAAAGAGATATACTGATAACTGAAGGAAGGATTTGTAATTTCAAGTGGGAGATCATGTTTTCATGAATGTATCTCCATGGAAGGGTGTTATAAGATTTGTTAATAAGGGAAATTTAATTCCCAGGTACATTAGACCTTTTGAAATTTTGGAACAAATTGTATTTGTAGCTTACCGTTTAGTAATGCCACCAAGTCTCTCCAAAGTTCATGATGGTTTCCGCGTATCACAATTAAGGAAATACATGAAAAACCCAATGCATGTACTCACCTATAAAGAAGTAGAAATGGAACTTGATTTGTATTACTATGAATATCCTATCAAGATTCTTAACACTAGAGAAAAAGTGTTGAGGAATTGGACAATATGGCGGGTAAAGGTTCTTTGGAGAAACCAAAACATGGAAGAGGCGATGTGGGAACCTGAAGAACTTATGATGAAGAACCACTTAAATATTTTTATGAAGTGATATTCTATAAATTTAGAGGATTAAATTATTTGAAGGAGGAAAGAATGTAATACCCCAAGCTTCTACAGTATGCTTCTTTTTAAATAATTCAATAGCTTCTACTGCACGCAACATCGAGTTCGAGTACACCATGATCTATCAAACTAATAGTTTAAAAAGAGGTTATGAATATTATTAACCAAATTATGAAATTTTTATACTATATAATTAATCAAATGTTTTTAAATCTATCCAAATGATTTTATAGGCATAAGATAAGAATTAATCCAATTTTACCGATTAAAAGGATATTTTTGTAAAAGTAATTTTACCACCTTTTAATTGAGACCCCATTTTAAATACAATATATGGCACTTTTATATATTCAATTTGAAAAAATAAAATTATTCTTTGAAATTTTAATATCAAATTTTACTTTGGTTCATTTTTTGGTATTTTTCATATAAGTTTCATGTTTTGATGAATAATGAAAATTTCTAAATTTTAATTGAAAAAAGTTATCTTCATCAAAATAATTTATAGTGCTAAATTATAATTTTAATTGGTTTTAAAGTATAATTAGATTATTTTATCATTTAATCTAATTTAGGTCAATAGAATTATTTTCAAATTAAAATTGAATATAAACACATGTCAATCTTTTGATGGTTTTTACTTTTAAAACTTAGTTTTCTCATGGATATGAGCCTCGACCGAGTTGGTGAGGTATCCCTAAGTTCATTCATGAGACCCGGGTTAGAAACCAAATGGAGGCATATTTCTGGGAGGTACTGTAACAGTACTATAGCAGACACTGTAGTAGTACTGTAGCAGGAACTATGCATGTACTATAGTTGTTACTGTAGCAGTTACTATAACAGGTATTGTTTGGTACTATAGCAGCCGGAACAATTCACCTTGGGCCACCGGTTTGGTCTTGGAGTCCTTAAGGCCTTCAATTCAGTAGGGATTTTATGCCACCTTTAAGTCCTTTGGGCCACCTCAAGGCCTTCGGGCCACATGCAGTTTCCCCAAACAGACTCTACAAAAAAGAAGTACCCTAGAGGAGGATTCAAAACAGGCACACTCAGTAGAGTAGAACCAAATGGATTTAGAAGAATGAGAGGGTATGGATATGATATTGTTACCAACCCATTATTTCACGAGAAGCTTAGGGAGACGGTCATGTGAAAGTAGAGAGCTATCATCACGATGCAGATGCTGGGGACGGGAAATTTCTTGTAGTTATAGTTTGGTTGAATTCCCTAAGACCTCCAGGTCATGTAATGTCTCTTAAGCCTATGTTACATGTAATAAGTAATCCTACAGTCCTTGTAAGGGTTCCCCTTTATCCCTTGAAAGAGGGTTTATCAAAAATCAATAAAAATGAAAGCATTTGGGCCATTCGGGCAAACTTAGTTTTCTTATTCCATCAATGGGATTAATTTTAATTTAATTACTGAAATTTCTGTGTTTTGAATTTTGAAAAATTGATTCCTTATTTGGAATCATTGGGTCCAAATTATTTAAATAGTTTTATTTTATTTTTTGACATTATAAATAGTAACTTTAGTAAAAAAATTATTATCACGGTCAAGGGTAAATAAGGTAATTAAAGGTAAAAATAAATTATTAAATTACCCTAACACCTATAAAAATCTTATTTAATGGCTAAATTCTACCCTTATCATCTACGTTTCTAAATATAATCATTTAATGGACACTTGACCATGAATATGACATGGATAATATTAAAATCAATGAATGTGACAAAATGTCACACTCTCATTTCTTATAAATATAATAATTTTAATATATAGATAACCAAAAGATAACATCTATTTTAAATAGTTTCTAGAAAGATAATTTAATTAACAACATTATAGTAATTTATTTATAATTCTTAGATATTAAATAATTACCATTAACGATGACACAATAGTGATGCAGAAATTATATTATTAATAGAAATATCAAATAAATGGTTTTAAAAATATTAAAATAAATATAATTTAAACTAATTAAGGTGATAAAAAAATTATAGGTTACTATGACATGTTAATAGTATATTAAATGGTTTATTTTGAATTTTTTTTGTATTTTAATTTAATTCAAGGTAATGAATAGTGTCAAAATTGACATTATTGATATTTTATAAAAATAACATTTTATTAAATTATTTAAAAATCATAAAAATCTTTAAAAAATACAAATTGATAATTATAAAGTCTAAAATATCATAAATTTTCCATCTATTGACAATTGAAACCATATAATTAAATATTTATAACCTTTTAGTATTTAGAATATTATTACCAAAATTAAAATCTAATAGATTAATTAAGGATAAAAAATGATAAGGTATAAAATAAAATCCAAGAATGTGTAAATTTTATTATTTGAGAGTATTTAGACCTATCCTCATATTATCCTATAAATAACTCACTTTCTATATATTTGAAATCAGAAATCAATTTATATTAAATTAATAGTTTTAGAGTTTCCAAAACTGCCCCTCCTCTCTTTTATAAAAGGGAACCTCTCCTTCTCTTTTATTCCCTCCTATAAATCCCTTTGTCTCGGCCAAAAACTACCCAATTATCCTCCCAAATTCCCTCACTTCATCTTATAGTCCATAATTTAGTAATAAATCTAACTTGAGTAGTCATTTTTTGAAAATCAAAAGAAGATACTTGAAGAAGAGGTAATTGTTTTACCATTTCAATTTAATTTATTTTCTTCTTCTACTTCCTCTTATTATGTTTTTTTATACTAAAGTAGTAACTCTATTATAATACAAATTATGAGATGTTATTATTATTATGGGAAAACCATATTCATCCTGTTATCCATCCTATGAATAATAATATCCCCATGTTTCTATACGTACGACTTACCATCTCCACATCGTGGTGTAATTCTTTATTCAACACTATTTTATTTGGATGGGTATAATGATGAGTATAATGGATATAAATATTTAATATGAAATTATAATGATTCTTTATAATTAATATATCATCCAATTCCATACTATTAAACCATTAATGGAATGATATCGTCGCTCGTGTGTACGTACGACTTACCGTCTCCATGACACGATGAGATTCATCCTCCACTACAGCCATTTAAGAATGATTATAAAAATATATATAATTAATTAATATAATATTTATGAACTTAATACCATTATTTATATGAATAATATATATTTGATTCATAACAAACAAGACTTACCCAACAAACTAAACATAATAAAATAAAGCAATTCAGGCCCGAAATAATGATAATAATGAAATATTATTAAGAAAACGAAATAAGAGGATCATATATGATATCATAAATCATGGATATAGTTATTTTATAACTTAATAAAATTATTTAACCATTATAAATGAGGTTAACTCACCCTAAACTAAAGGATAGTACGATATAAAGTTTAATTTCTCAATTTATTTATTATCCGGGATTGATTTTATGTAAAAATTTAATAGGACATATTTATCATCCATATCAAAGTTTCTTAAAACTTTATTTCAAAAAATTATTAATATTATTTTAAAATTTTTTAAAGACATTTTTACCCATGTTCAATTTTATAAAAGGAATCTTTTTTTCTTTTTCCTTATGAGGTACCTTGAATTTTTCGACAAAGTACAAGAAGAATGTTTTCTTTTAACTTATACGGTGTGAGCAGATTTTCCCACCATCATGATGCCTTAAAATTTTTGAATCTTACTTTAAAAGATTACAAGATTATTTTCAATGAAAATATTTTCTTTTTAAATTTTATGTCATTTTAAATAATTATTTTTAATAAAAATGGGTATTTTTTTAAAGAACTTTCGAATGATTTTATTAAAAACATTTTCATCTATGTCAACATCCTTTATTGGATTTTATACTTAATTGAGGTTGTCTTATTATGATAAAATATACCATACTGTATTTAATGGTTTATGATATGTTTGATTGTGGATGTTCTATTTTGATACCATTCATGAATATGGTTAAATTATTAACATTTCATATGCTAGTTTTAATACGAATGTTTATATTGGTTATGTTTTCACCATTATAATATGAGGAATTAATTAGACTTAGTAAGTGGTGGTTGAGGCCCACTATATCCCCTTGATGCATCGGTAGGTCCCATGAGACAAACTAGTTTGGTTTTTTACTCGTTTATGTATGGTCTTTTCATTAGGCCTTGATGATGTGGTAATGATGTCTGACATTATGCATTCCCTCATTATGAAATTAGTTATTGATGTTACATGTGATTATTCAACTAGTAGAATATACATGTGAATATTTATATGGATTTATTTGATTTATAGTTTTCCTATTATTCTTGGGATTATGTTTTAAAGGCATGTTTTTCAGTTATATACCTTACCTTAAAAGTTTATGCTTATAGTTTCCACTGTATTATTTACCCTTACTGAGAATCTGAGTGCACCCCTTTCTTATGTTTCATTTTCCCCTAGGATGTGAAGAGGTATATTATGACTGTCATGTAGATATATTATAAGGGATATGATTATTTTAATAGAGACACTATGTTGTTATTAATTTCATGATGTAATGTAAAACTTATGTTTGTATCTAGTTTTTACAAGGCTACTAAACTGATCAGTCCTTCAGGATTTGATTTCTTGTGATAATGAGAATATAATAAAATAATGCACCAGTTTCAAGCTTATAGGTTCAAGGAATTAAAGAACTTCTAATTTTGGATATCATAAAAATACCATCTAGGCCTTTTGATAGGACATCTTACATAAATGGGTAAGTCCTCGACCAAAAATACAAGCTATTTTGTCTCATGAAACCTACCGATGCTTCGAGGGGATATACCAGGCCCCTACCATCACTTACTAAGTCCAATTAATTCCTCATATATAAGGTTTGAAACATAATCAATATAAACATTTGTATTGAAAAACTAACATGTGAAATGTTAATAATTTCCCCAATCAATAAAGATAATCATAAATCATTCAAAGTAATATGATGAATAGTAATAAAATTATACACCCTTAGTAAAAATGATTATAAACCATATAAATAAAGAATAATTATAATATCAATACAACATATCCCTAAAGGATCATAAGTACAATAAATGGTTTGTGTTATTGATGAATATAAATACCATAAAAAATCCATTAAAATCCTTCTTGAGGAAAATATCCTTTTCTCTTTAAAACTATTTTTAAAACTAAATGTTTACAAAATATTTTTAAAATAATTTTATTTGAAAATAACCTTTGAAAATTATAAAGTAATATTTAAAACATTAATTGTTTATGATGATGGTAAATTCCATATATGTCGAATATGTTAAAAGAAATATTCCTTTCACATTTCTGGGAAAAGAAAAATAGGCCTTGTTTAGAAAATAACATGAATATTCCTTTCAATACATTTTTAAAAAATTAAAATATGGGTAAAAACTTCTTTTATAAATAATTTTTAGAATTTTTAAATCATTTTTGAAAACATTTTTATAAAACATGGTTTTGGAAGAAAAAGGATTTTCGACCGAAGAGAGAAATAAAGTTGAATTTTCCTAAAAATGTTTTCACAATCATTTTAAGTAACAAATAGAGTAAAATGGTATTGTTACTTGAAAATTTCATGAATAAACATAGTATAAGAAAATTATTTATTTTCTTGAGTGATAGATCATAATATTTCATCATAAAAATTTTAATCATAAACAATCCTGAAAAACAATGAGATTATAAAATAAACAATTACCACTTTGGTAAATTTTGAATCATAAGCCCCATGAAAAAAATAAATTAAAATGAAAAATTAAATAACCTGAAGATAAATGTATTTGTGATATAAAATACCAAATTTTCAGTATATACACCAAACAAAAGAACTAAATGGTGAATATGGCATATGTATTATGAAAGTAAAATTGAGACGAGAAACCCTTACCTCAGGTTCGACTTCCTTTGTATGTGTCCTAACCTCATGTATAATAAATTTAGATTTATTATAGATATATTACAGAACCATGATGATATATTTCATACCATATATGATCTTATTATAGTATTTTATGACCCATTTATTAATAACATTTTGTTAAAATCATTGTTTCATGTGATAATTGCTTCATTTTTCATGTATGTTTTGGTTTAGTAATTTCAGTCCTTTTACTTTTATCATGGTTAAATATACTCAAGAATTTTAAAAATGATATAAATATAATATATATTCATTATAAATATATTTATATTAACAAATAAAAGTTAGAGATAGAAAATAGATGACATTGTTCATGGAGACGGTAGGTCATACGTACGCATAAACATTATTTCTATTTTTCTCGACGGATAGAATGAAAGGAAAATAAATATTAATTAAAATTTAAAGAATCATTATTATTATATATATAATTTATATTAATTAAATTTATCTTTATTATCATCCATTTAAAATTAAATGAAAAACATTCTGCATCGCTACATAGAGGCAGTAGTCCACACGTACGCACGAGCGATGTTATTAATTTACAATATATTTAAAAGATAAGAAGTTAAAAGTGATATTATATTTAAACAAGTATTTTTAGGTCATAAATATTAAATTTATTCATTAATATTAACTTTAATACCTTCCATGTAATGCGTAAGTGAAAAACAAATCACATCACTTTGTGAGGCGGTAATTTACCATACACATGAGCGACGTTATCATATCCCTCAGGGAATAGTGAGTAAGAATATATATATGATATAATAATTAAAAAATTATAATAATTTAATAAATATCATATAAAAATTTAAATCTATCATTATATTTATCCTTTAAATGTGGTTATGGAAAGCGAATTACATCAATTCACAAGGCGATAGTCCTTCATACACATGATCGATGGTTTCATTTCCAATTTGATGGAAGTTGTGGTGGATATAGATTATTACATTAAAATAATTCAATATAAGTATATAGTAGATACTTGTGTTATTATATTATCATATTTTAATATTATTTTAATGGGGTTAAAGAATAAATAAAACAAATACACAGGTTTAATAATTTTACCTCTTCTTTGGGGAACTACTTTAGGTTTATACTTGAATCCTTATTAGGAGGGATTAATAATAAAAATAAGGACTATAGGATGTTGGGAGGTAATTTAGAAATTTATTTGGGTATTTATTGTATAAAACAAAGGTTTTAATTGTAGAGAGGGGAGGATAGGGGTGGCCTTTTATAAGTGGGGGAGAGGACACACATGAAATTTTATAAAAGATAAAGTGATACCCACATTTTTATCATAAAACAAAGCCTCTAAAATGGGTCATTATAAATAATTAAAGGTTTAAAGGTCTATTTATTTCCATAAAGTGGGTTTTTGACAATTTTTAATACATTTTAAACCCATATATTTATAGTTTAACCCGCGGTAAACTCATTTTTTCTTTAACCGTAGTAATTAATTTTTACTGGTTTTACTTTTCATTATGGTAAAAAATTAAGATAAAATTATTATATAATATTAATTATTATGATTCTAAATATTTAATTAATTTTTATAAATCCATTATATAAAATTTTCATAATTCAATTTAAAATTAAATCTGCTTATGCGTCGAAAAAAATGGTTTTTACAAAGAAAAACTTTCAAAAGTTTAAAAGGTGTTTATATCATAATTCAACATAAAATTTATTCCAATGAAATAAACTAGTTAAATTTTCATATAATTGAACTAAGTTTTCTTTAAAACTAATTTACAATATAATTTAACCTTTTAAATAATTTAAATCAAAATAAAATTTTAAATAAAATCAGTATTTTTAACTATTCATTAAAAAATTAATATTTTCATAAAATTCTCAACAATTCAACCAAAGATAATTTTGAAAATTAGATTTTAAAAATTAATTTTATTTTATCAAATAAATTTTCTAAAATTGGTAAAAATAATTTTAAATTATGTGCACAAAGCACGACTAAACCGCCTTTTAATAAAAATACAGCTTTTTAGAAAATAATTATTTTTCTTTCAAATAATTATTATTTTATTTATAATAAATAGATAACCATTTAATTTATTTTATATGTGTGTAAACCATATAATTTTTATAATTTATTTATTCCTATTAATACCCAATAACTTAACAACTATGTTAAAATGGTCATTTTTAAATAATAATATTTTAATAGAGTATGTGTTTTATTCAAATCTTGTGTTGTGTGCATCACAAGATATCGAAGTGATTGAATTTATTTAAAAATAAATGTATAATAAATTCACATGGTGTTTTATTATCTTTTAATATTGGTTTTGTGTGTCATACACACTACCAAACATAATGTTCCCCTTTTAAAATTTCAGGGTGTTACATTCTACCTCTTTAAATAAATTGCATCCTTGCAATTTAATCTTGATCTCAAAAATTAAGGGTTAGAAATGTGAAAATACCTTTTTTAGAAACCCAAATCTTAAAAATGTTTAACAAAACATCCTCTTTATAATATATTAGTCGAATTACAAATTTCATCTAGAATAAAACATAACTAGGTTTTCAAGTAGGAGAACATTGGTGGGAAGTGAAGATGTAAACATGGAAGAAAAATGTAAATAATTATATAGATTGATGGATATCATTAATAATAAGAAATTGAATGATCAATGTAAATTTAAGGTCCTCTAAACCATAAATCTATAATTATTTAAAATACCATTTAATTCATCAGATATGAAGATAATATGATAACATTTTTGTTTCAAGATCATTTTCCTAAAGTTGGGTAACTCTTTTAGTGTCTAAGAACATAAGGAAATATAATTACTTGATATATTTATATTTCATAAGAAAAATTTCATTATTTGATTTTTATTAGATCAATTTCCACTTCATCTCTTAGAATAATAAATGAAAATCCAAAAATTAATTTTGTATTCTTGAAGCACTAAAATTAACTTTTAACAGATTGTAAGATCTATAAAAATGAAAATTAATTCCATTTATCACTGGATTTTTTCCAAAAAAAATGGTTAACACAAGTTATCAAATATAATACATTAATATTTAAAACTCAATAGTAACACCACTTGATCAAAATTAATATTTATCTATCAAATCGTTTAAGTGAAAATAATGGCATATTAACCAGAACATCACGTAGGCTAGTGGTAGGCGCAACACCCTTTTCACCCTTCGTTTATGGGTTCAAGCTCCATGGACGTTCTAGATGTGAAGGGTTATCACCTAACATATTGGTTATCCTTTTTCTAAAACATTATTAACATAATTTCTATAATGTTTCCAAATTATAAAAACTCATAATTACCTCAACATCAAAGGTAAGATAAACCTTAAAGGTTACCAATACCTTTATAAAAACCTCTTTATCATTATTATCTCAAAATTGAGCACATGTTATGGGTTATCCTCCCTCAATAATTTGTTTTCCAAGAAGTTCAACTTTCCACTAAATAAATTTTCCTTCTCATTGTTACCATCCAACATATGTGCTCAAATACTTAATGAAAAAGTACCTCAATACAATCCTTATACATTTCAGAATTCTTATAACTATAATATCATTGATAAAATAATACTATAACATAATTATTTAATCCAAACATATTCACATTAATCATTCATATTTGTATGTAGTAATAACATAAGCTTAACATTGATCTCTTAGCTTCTTTTGAGGTATATTTCTTTGATGCTTGGAGAATTCATTTGTGTAGTGCCACATATCCTTATAGTTGAAGAATTTCATATTGAAATATTCTTTCTTTCCCTTTCAATAACAATAATGTTGGTCTTTCTCTCCACACTTGTAGAAAACTCAAATTCCATTCAAGTAATTACCAGAGTGTTTCTTTCCGCAATTATCACATTGGGGAAAATCCTTCTTTCTCTCATTCCCTTTATATAACTTTTTATCTTCCATACTCTTCTTATTTTTCTTCCCTTCAATAAAATAAAACTTGGATAATCATATCTCTATCTTTATACCAAATGATACTATGTCCTTTTATGATGAGAAATTTTAATAGAATAGTTTCCTTCGTATAATTGGATTAATTCCATAAAATAAATGGACAATATTGATCTTTGTATTATGTACATAGTCCATAGAATTACTTGTTAATCTTATTAAGTTATCTTCATACTTAGAAACATTATCATCTTCCTTTTGTCTTAAACATAGGAATTGTCTCTCCAGATTCACTCGTTGCTCGTGAGGAAAATACTTTTACAAGAAGAGTGCCTTAAAATAATTACATTCTATGTTTTCTATTTATTCTTAATTTTTACTGTTTTGAATCAATAACCACCATTGATCTAAATCTCTTGAGAGATGATAAAATTCCATGAAAAATTTAACCATTTCATTGCTTCTTAGAGTGATAAATATCCTCTCTATATAACTTATCCATTACTCAACTACAAATGGATTTGTATTCCCATTTAATGATATAGGTTTATAATGTATAAATTGGGTCTAATAATATTATTCCACTTGGTGGATCAGCATTATACTCCATATGGGCAAGGTTGTTGCTCAAAACCTAAGTCAATTTTCCTAATATTTTTATAATATGATAAATTCCAACTGTAGATCTAGCTTCATTATCTTTCCCAGGATGGAAATCCCTACATTGGAAATATGAATTGATATGGTTTTTATTCCTTCTAACAGGTTCCATTTCTAAAAAATGGCATACACTATATTAGATCATAACATTATGAAATTAATTTATAATCCCAAAACTATTTAAACACTTAACATAAATTAAAAAAATTATGCATGGATATTCTCATAATTATAAACATGGTTTATTTTGGAAATATTTAAAATCATAAAAAAATCAAATCCATCATAATGGTTTTTCATGAACCATCGAGGGCTTCCATCTAACCTGACACCTGACCTAGCCCATGATAAGGCCCGAAGGGCATTCTCAATCCCAACTGGCTAGAAACTAGTGCCTAGGAATCACAGAACTCCTTTGGGAACTGTTCAGCCTATGAAATAATTACCAATAGCAAACAATAATTTCATACAACTAAATCAACATCCAATTCATGTCATAACAAAAAGTGGAATAATGATACAAAATTGAGTTACACATTTAAAAAGTATAGATGGAAACAAATATATTAAAAATAAGGAGGGGATTGACTATATGAACAAAACCCACATGCAACATGTGGGTTGACACCCCATTCCACCATGACCAACACCTACCCAAAGGGATTTATGGCACAAAGAATCACCATCAGCACCACAGAAGGATTTTTATTTACCTGGGTTAGACATAACAAGGTCTACATACACCGGAGGGTGTGTTTAGGGAGTGAGATAAATTTCCTAGTTGGATACCACCAAAAATATTCCATGCAATGACATTAAATGAAAAATTAACAATCTATTTTTTAAAAGAATAAATTTAAATAATTTTAAAATGAGAAAATATTTTATTGATATAAGAGGTCAAACCATGTAAATGTAATTAAAATGGGTTAAAACAAAACCAAAGAACCATGGGAGAATCCCTAGGTAGCTAGGTTGTTAGGGACCTAGGATCCCCATACCTCGATGATCAATCTATATAGAATGTTCTTGTGCACAGGCCACTATAGAGGTCACAACCAAAGTTTTATAATTCCCCAATTCATCATCATTCATTTAGTTAGTGTTGTAGCGTGAACTTACTGGAGATCTCGGGTCATTACCTAGCCAACCCAAATGACATACTAGTCCATAGCAACCCAACCAGATACCCAGGGTTCCCAAGTGCCCTATCCCAATTTCTATTTCAATTTAAATCCCTTTTTATACAATCATAATTTCAATAATTGAAACCATGCGTGAAAAACAACCATGTAAAAAAGGGTAATTCACCACTAAACTTTGAAATCACACCAAAACCCATGGAAAACACCTTTTTCACCACCCACACAATTTATAAAATCCATTTGGAAACCAAATAAGGCATAATAAAATAATCAAATAATGTCATGGCATGGAACCACCTACCTCTTGCTTGAAATCACCCGAACCTAGTTAGAAACCACAAGTTGCACCAAGGAGGGACCCTAAGGAAGAAAGAGTACACCAAAACCATCAATATCCAACCCAAATAAACAAGAGTGAAACCAATTTAGGTCAAACTATCCTCTGGAAAAGAGAGATATAAAAGAAGAAGGGGGAAGAGACCAAAAGAAGAGAATGAAGGAGAGTGGAACTTAATTGAATGTATCTTGAAGAATCCAAGCCAAATACACCCTTAAATTGAAGCAAGTAAGAGAGGAGGAAGAGAGGGAGGCACGCCTAGGGCTGGAGGGGTTGAATGGGGTGAGACAGGGGTGCTTTAATGTTAAAATTAGGGAGGTAAAATTTAGAATATCAAAAGTTTTAAAAATATGGAAAGTTGCATTGTTTGGCCACATGGTTTCCTAGACCGTGCGACAACTGCGCAACACCTATTTTTAAGAGGAAAAATTAGCCGCACTGTTTACCTAAAGGTAGTGAACACCCGTGATCCTAGCTGTATAGCCTAGATAGTTCCATTTTTCTAGACGCATGGTTAGCTTGTGAGGGTCTGCACACCCATTCACTAGGTCATGCAGCCTAGATAGTGCCATTTTCAAGGCTACACTGTTTTTACTGGGATGGCGCATGATTTCTCTTAACCATATGTTGACCATTATCCTCATTCTATCCACCTAAAAACTAACATTTTTCTTGAAAAACACCCTAAAAAGTGGTAGAACATTGGAAATACCAAAAATAAAAGAGAAAATAACTGAAAAGAACACCACAGATGTGACAATTCTCCCCACTATAAAAACATTCTACCCTCAAAAAGTCAAACTAAATTTTTATTAGAGAATAAATAAGTATTCTTCTCATCCACCCATGATTTCTATTCTCATGTCTAATTATCATCAATTTCATGCTACTAAAGGACCCAAACTAGTAGTATGGATTTTCCTTGAAGCACTTTCACCTCAGAATCTATAATTTTTACCGATTTCTCAGACATAGAATGTCACACCTTGACTAACACTTATTTTTAATTTAATTTTTTTAAATCTTGCTTTTGAGTTGTAGTTTGAACCGGTTCTATTTTAAAAGTAATTTGATATCTTTCACGGGTGATCGACCGTAATCACGACTAGGCGCGTGAACGTGCCCCTGCATGTGACTGCGCACGCGACTGCTCACATGACCATGCACGGTGTCCATGCTCAGTTAATAGTGATATTATTATTTTGGTTGGTTTTTTTATTTTATTATTATTATTATTATTATTATTATTTCAGTTAATATTTTAACCTGGTCGTTTCTATTATTTTGGTTTCATTATTATTAGTTTTATTATTTGTAATAAAAATTTTTGTTATTATTAATTAGATTATTATTTTCTTATTTTCATTATTATTTTATTTTATTTTTCTTTTTATCCTCTTTTATTTGCTCTTTTCTTATTTTTTTCCCCTCCCTTTTTTCCTTATTTTTTTTATTTTTTTTTTCTTCCTCTTGTTTTTTTTTCTTCTTTTTTTCCCTCTTCCCTCTTTTCATCCCCATCCTCCCGTCGCGTTTTTTTCCTCCCTCCTTCTTTTCACAGTGGAACCCCCCCCCCTCTTCCCTCCTAACCCTACCCGAGTTGTACCACCCCCCCCCCCCACTAGCCTCCTTCTCGTCCCGCCACCCCCCCACTTTCCCTCTGGCTGCACCCAAACCGACACCCCACCTCCCCAGCTTGCCTCGCATTTCATCAGTGACCTGACCGACCTCCTCCGGCACACCAAACCAGCAACGTCCCTTCCTACTACCGGAAAATTGGAGCTGCCCTTCCCCCTTCCGGCCAGATGCCACACGCAGTGCCTACCCCTCGAAACCCTCAAGCCACGCCCCTCCTCTCTCTTGGCCGGACCACCTCTCCCTACAGACCTTCTCCCCTTGCAACCTGAACAACCTCTTCCAGTGCACCGACAACCTCCTCAGAGTTTCATCCAACCTCTATCACCCTCATCGTAGGTGCGTTCTCCTCAGACCGGGTTGTTCTTGCCTTTGGGAAAAAAATTGTTAGGGTTTGGTTGGTGTTTGGTTCGTTCATGGTGTAATTTATCCTATTGCATGTTTTTAGGGCTTAGTTGTGTTGTTACGGTGCGTTTGAAGTGCGATGGACTTTGCGCACCAATTTTGGTGAAGTTGGTCTATGCCAAAGTAGGTGGTTCCACACATGCGTATTAATTGATAAACTCATTTGATTATTTTATTAAATTATCATGTTATTGATTTGTTAGTTTGGTGCAAATTTGATTTTACTTAAGGTTTAGTGTGTTTTGACATGTTTAGTAGTGTGTTTCATGATATGAGTATGTTTTTTTGAAATCAATGTTGAACTGATTATTAGCTTTTTTTAAAGAAAATTGTGTAGTTAATTTGTTAGGGCATGCAAAGGGTGTAGTTGTTGTTTTAGTGTTGCGCCTGTTTGTGTTTAGTCAGAAATGACATTTGAAAGAGTTTTTGGTGTCTAATTTCAGGCAGCATATCTTGAAATTGTTTGGAAAATGATTCTGGTAGTTCGTTTAATTATAGAAATGGTCTTTTTAACTATGTGGGTGGTTTCTTTAATCGCGTGCGTGAGGAAGATTGAGTTCCTGAGGTGGCATTGTGTGCATTTGGTTATGTGAGGGGGGTTTGGATTGTAATAGTGTGTAAAATATTTTTTCCCTCTCAAAAATTTATTTATGAAAAAATTGGGTTGTTTTATTAAATAATTATTAAGCGTGAAAATTTGTTTTGGTTAAATTGTGTGAATATTTTTGGTGCTTAAAGTCATGCGACGTGTGTGGAATTTATTTAATAAATCCTGTTAGTGGTGTGTTTGATAATTAAAGTTATTTCTTTGACTGTGTAGTTGTTTTAATTGGTTGTGTAACTGATGCAGATTTAGCTTTGAGATATTTTTAGTGTGCATCTTATTTCAAATGGATTTTGTGTGTGAAAATGGTGGTTTTGGCATACATAATGTCTTATTTGGTTTGAGTATGTTATTAAGACATAAGAATTGAACTCTGAACTACTTGAGCACAAAGCGGGAAGCCCGGGTAGCTAGGAGGGTAGACTAGACTAGTGGGCTAGTGTTCCGGAGGTGACTTGACCCGGTTTCACTTGTAGGACTGACGATTGTAACACTAACTAAACATATGCTTTTCTGAGGGTTGTGGTCTTCTAAGCCACGTTTTTTGAGTGTAGTGTCCTTCTAATCCACATTTTCTGAGGTTTGTGGCTTTCTAAGCCACGTTTCACCGAGACACGAAGATCTAGGGGCCCAACTAGCTAACACCCACAAGGCCTCTCCCATATTTGGTGCTTAGTGGTTACTTTACTCTCATAGGTGTGACAGATTTGTTACTTTAAAAAGTGAGTGTGTGTGTTTTAATTTATGTTGTCCCATTTGAAACTATTTTCTTTAATTCCATTTTCTTTTAAATTGTTCATGAATTTATTTCTTTGCTTTAGTTAATATTGAAAATGTATTTTTCATTTAATAATTATGTGAGAAATCTTTTCTCGGTGGCATCCTACTGGGCTATAATCTCACACCCTACACACACCTTTGTGTGTATGCAGACTCTGTTCATTTGTATTCCAGGTCAAGGCATCGGGCTTAGCGATGATGGTTCGAGTTGTATTGGTTTCCTTGTACAGGTTGGTGGTGGCGGCTTGGGGATGTGACTCCTCATGTTGCATTGAGGTTTGTGTTGGAGTTTTGTTTTTTCCTTGACGTAGTCTCTTTTGGGTTTTTAGTTCAAGTTGTTAACTTTAAAATCTTAACTTGGTATAAGGTTCTGTATGGTTGTCTATTTTTAGTTTCAATTTATTTAGCTTTTTGTTTGTTTTATATTTATTTTTTCGGGTAAATCGTTCCGAAGTTTTATTTTTGATACCCAGGCACTTATTCCAGCCTGTGGGGATCGGGAATGCCCCTCGGGCCCTGCCGCGGACCGGGTCGGGCGCCGGGTCGGATGACGACCCGGCCTGGTTCATAACAAAATGGTATCAGTGTAGGGTTTTTTCTTGTTATTTGGGGTGTCAGGTAGATCGGAGATAGGATTGTCGGTATTTGAGTGGTAGGTGTGGGAAGAGCGTCACGAACTCTTGCTCGTTACGATCCTCGAGTAACTAGGGGTAGTCCGAGATTTAAGTTTTTTTTTTGTTCTATGTGGATGGGGGATGACAATAGAAGTAAACCGGTACTGCGTGCAGTCTCACATGGAGTAGCGACCCATGTGATGCCCGAGAGTACGGTTCGACACTCCTAGTGGTTGGTGCTTACCTAGGGCATGGTCTGCTAAACCATGTAGTCGGGTTAGACATGACCACTAGTCCTTCACCCAGGTGATTTAATGTTTGTGATATCTTGCTTCAATTTTGGGATTGTCATGAAATTGTTTTCCTTTAAAAAGGGAAGCAGACTTTGGTGCTACTCTTATTTTATTTTTGTGTGTGGTTGGCATGATATTTGGGGTGCGTTTCTCTTGGACCTTGTTTTTGGAATTTGGTGTTGATTTGTCGAAGTTGAATTTCTAAAAGAACGTCTTAGGTTATTAAAAATTTAAGTGAATTATTTTTGAAATGGGAAGCATTTTTAAAATATGTCTTGAATTTTTAAAATGGTTTGGAAAAAGGTATTTTTGGAATATTGGTAATGTTTTGTTTTTAAATTGAAAGAGCCTTGTTTCTTTTCTAGTGGTATTCCTATGGGTGCTCGCATGTGCATGTGGAAGTGATTAATGGATAGTTGGTGGATTGTGTGGATGGGTGCCTGGGTGGCATGGAAATTCAAATCTGTGAGGCATCCAGAAATATCAGTGGTGAGTGATTGATTTTAAAAGATACATCTTGTTTCCTGAAAAGTGGGGTTTTCTCTCAAATGGGTTTTTTTTCTTAAATGGTTTTGGAATTGGAAAATGGTTTTGAGTTCGGATTGAAAGCGATGGGTTCAAAAGAGTTGTTGGGTTTTATTGTACTATTCTTGGTTTTTCAAGCGAGTGTTTTTATTTAAGAATGAATCGATGTTTTAAATTGAAATTTTTTTATTTGTGTCCGATATATGGATGTTTGATTTGTGATGTGTTTGGATTTGTGTAAGGCTGTTTTATGTTTTTTGTTTGGGATATGCCCCCTAGAAATGTCCCATGGGTTTCCAGAAAGTCTCTCAGTTCTTGGCTCAGCCCAGACTACCAGTGGAGTGGCGGAGGTGGATTCTGCTCGGTGGTGTCGATTGTTCATAGACTTCGAGGTCAGTTGGATATCGTTGAATACTTTGGGAAAGTTGTAAATGTCTCCAGTTTTCGAGCAACTCCAAAAGTTGTGTGGGTGTAAGTTGTCTTGAGTGTGTCTGGAGGAGCGATACTACACCAGCAAACGGTAATCGTTCTGTTTTCGTTGCAAATGGGGATGTTTTGATAAATCCTCAATACTAACCACATTCCACGGTTGTACCTAAGGAAGTAAATGTGAGAGAAATTGTTGGATCTCATAGGTGTTCAACCAATCAACAGGCGGAGATTGAGGTGCGTTGACCATTCTGATGAGCTGGTTTCATGTTCTATAGAGGTTGTGTGGAACAATTATCTTAAAGATTGCAATAGTTGTTGGTCTTGTCCATATTGTGGTAAGTGTAGGTTCCTCATCCGATAAAGAGTGTGAACCAAAGGGACTTGTTCTTGGAGTGTCGCTCTCATCATTTTGCCTCACGCATTTGACATACCACTCAATCTCCTACCTCTAGTGTGGTCAGTCAGACACCCTAATTCATTCACTAAAATTATTAGTTGGTAGGTTGACGGAGTGTCTACTCAGTACATGAGGAGAAGTATGTAGGTTGATTTTCCAGTGGAGGAAGTTCCAGTCAGAGGTGTTCATCTTATGACTGTGAGGCGGTAGATGCTTCAGATATAGGGCCCCAACCATAGGTCTCAAGGTGAATATTTTACATAGTCAAAAACTCATCGAACATGGTATGGGCTTGATCCGACTTAAGTTCACAGTGATGGGATGGGGAAAGATTAAATTTCCTTATTGTGGTACCCTCTCTGAAGGTTTCATTCTTGTTATGAGGGGCATAGAGCACTTGTCTACTTGTCGTGGTCTTATTTTATGGGAGTTCCTCTTGGGCCTTAAAAAGGTTTGGAAAATTTGTATTCTTGTAAAGCTGGTGGGCGTGCTCTATGAATCTTCTTGTGGCCGGTTATGGATTGAAATCATACTCGTTTCAGAGATGGTCATGTCTTGTGGGATTAACGTGCACCTATCCAGTTTTCCACTAGGTTAGGATTTTCGCTATCAAAACCATCTCATGTGATGGAATATTGGCTAGTGTAGAAATCATCCGTGCAGGTCGGCCCATGTTGGCAGGTTCATGATGAAGAGTTCAGTTTGTATCGCTCAAAGTAAACTGGGAATGCCCGCGCGGGTTCCGTGTTGTTGGGAAATTATAAAATGGTGGGGATACCCACCTCGGGTCTTGCTGACATCCCCTAATGTGTTGGTTGGTTAATATTAGGGAGCTTGGATGGCCAAGCCAGTGTTAGATGTTTGTCTAGGCTGGTGAGTTGTTTTGGTCTGAAGAACCAATGTTTGACGAGAACCCTAATATGGTGGGGAGACCACCATAGGGAGAGCTGGTGGAAGACTCTGTTTTCAAAGTGCACTTGGCAGGGAAACCCCTTACATATGCTCCACCCAACCTCGACCATGCTAATTAGATAGATTGAGTAGTGGGTCGCTTGAT
The DNA here is from genome assembly GCA_963277665.1 of Viscum album. Classification (NCBI taxonomy): domain Eukaryota; kingdom Viridiplantae; phylum Streptophyta; class Magnoliopsida; order Santalales; family Viscaceae; genus Viscum; species Viscum album. The sequence continues at coordinate 363,118,407 of OY728162.1, read as the reverse complement.
GAGCGTTCTTGGAGATCTTGAGCGGCCCTGGTGATCCCTAAGTTAGGGGTCAGGGTGTTCCATGTTGTAATTCTGTTTCAAAGTGAATTTTTTATTATTGTTCATTTTTCCTGATGATTCTGGTTTTGAGATCTTTGTTATTTCATTTCATCATCATTTTGAATTCTCGGTCTTTGGGCGATTGAGGTTTGGTTTTAAGCATCTTCACGGTCTTGCTTGGAACCCTTCGTTGACCTGGTCTTTTGGGACTTTTTAGGGGAAAAAAGTGTCATGGTGGGGAGAATTATCACACCTCGACTAACACTTATTTTTAATTTAATTATTTTAAGTCTTTCTTTTGAGTTGCAGTTTGAACCGGTTCTATTTTAAAAGGAATTTGAGATCTTTTATGGGTGCTCGACCATAATCGCGACTAGGCGCACGAACGCACCCGTGCATGTGACCATGCATGCGACCACTCACACGACCATGCATGGTGTCCAAGCTCAGTTAATAGTGATATTATTATTTGGGTTGGTTTTATTAATTTATTAGTATTATTATTATTATTTTAGTTAATATTTTAACCTGATCATTTTTATTATTTTGGTTTTATTATTATTAGTTTTATTATTAGTAATAAAAAAAATTATTATTTTTAATTATATTATTGTTTTCTTTTTTTCCTTATTATTTTATTTTATTTTTCTTTTTATCCTATTTTATTTTCTCTTTTCTTTTTTTCCCTCCCTTTATTACTTATTTTATTTTTTTTTATTTTTTTTGTTCCTCTTGTTTTTCTTTTCTTCTTTTCCCCCTCCTCTCTTTCCCCCCCTCCTCCCATCACATATTTTTTTCCCTCCTATTTTGCGTAGAGGACCCCCCTTTTACCTCCTAACCCTACCCGAGCCGCACCAAACACCACCCCCCCTCCCCGCCAGCCTCCTTCCCATCACGCCACCCTCCCACTTTCCCTTCGGATGCACCCAGACTAGCACCCCACCCCCCGGCTTTCCTTGCACACTGTCAGTGACCCGACCGACCTCCTCCGGCGCACCAAACCAGCGGCGTCCCTTCCTGCTACTGGTGAACCGAAGCCATCCTTCCCCCTTCTGGCCGGATGTCGCACGTAGCACCTTTCCCTCGAAACCCTTGTGTCGCGCCCCTCCTCTCTCTTGGTCAGACCACCTCTCCCTACTGACCCACTCCTCCTTCACCTAGAACAACCTCTTCCAGCACACTGATAACCTCCTCAGAGCTTCAGCTAACCTCCCACACCCTCACCATAGGTGTGTTCTCCTCGGACCGGGTTGTTATTTCATTTTGGGTAATTTTTTTGGTTAGGTTTTGGTTGGAGTTTGGTCCGTTCATGGTGTAATTGATCCGATTGCATGTTTTTAGGGCATAGTTATGTTGTTGCGGTGCGTTTGAAGTGCGGTGGACTTTGCGCACCAATTTTGGTGAAGTCGGTCTACACCGAGGTAGGTGGTTCGGCGCATGCGTATTAATTGATAAACTCATTTTCTTATTTAATTAACTTAGCATGTTATTAATTAGTTAGTTTGGTGAAAATTTTATTTTACTTAAGGTTTAGTGTGTTTTTACGTGTTTAGTAGTGTGTTTCATGATATGAGTATGTTTTTTTGAAATCAATGTAGAACTGATTATTAGTTTTTTTAAAAGAAAATTGTGTTGTTAATTTTTTAGGGCGTGAAAAGGGTACAATTGTTGTTTTCGTGTTGCGTCTATCTGTGTTTAGTTAGAAATGACATTTGAAAGAGTTTTTGGTGTTTAATTTCATGCATAATTTCTCAAAATTGTTTGGAAAATGTTTTTGGCAGTTCCTTTAATTATAGAAATGGTCTTTTTAACTATGCAGGTGGTTTCTTTAATCGCATGTGTGATGCAGATTGAGTTTCTAAGGTGGAGTTGTGTGCATTTGGTTATGTGAGGGGGGTTTGGGTCGGTCTAGTGTGTAAAACATTGTTTTCCTCTCAAAAATTTATTTATGAAAAATTTGGGTTGTTTTATTAAATAATTATTAAGGGTGAAAATTTTTTGGTTAAATTGTGTGAATATTTTTGGTACTTAATGTCATGCGACGTGTGTGCAATTTGTTTAATAAATCATGTTAGTGGCCTGTTTGATAATGAAAGTGATTTCTTTGATAGTGTAGTTGTTTTAATTGGTTGTGTAACTAATGCAGATTTAGCTTTGAGATATTTTTAGTGTGCATATTATTTCAAATGGATTTTGTGTGTGAAAATGGTGGTTTTGGCATGTGTAATGTCTTGTTTGGTTTGAGTATGTGATTATGACATAAGACTTGAACTCTGAACTACTTTAGCACAAAGAGGGAAGCCCAAGTAGCTAGGAGGGTAGACTAGACTAGTGGGCTAGTGTTCCGGAGGTGACTTGACCTGGTTTCACTTACATGACTGACGATTGAAAAACTAACTAAATATATGATTTTCTGAGGGTCGTGGTCTTCTAAGCCACGTTTTCTGAGGGTCATGGCCTTCTAATCCACGTTTTCTGAGGGTCGTGGCCTTCTAATCCACATTTCACCAAGACACGAGGATCTAGGGGCCCAAGCTAGCTAACACCCATGAGGCTTCTCCCATATTTGGTTCTCATTGGTTAATTTATGCTTATCAATGTGACACATTTGTTACTTTAAAAAGTGAGTGTGTGTGTGTTTTAATTTAAGTTGTCCCATTTGAAATTGTTTTCTTTAATTTTGTTTTCTTTTAAACTTTCCATGCATTTATTTCTTTTCTTTAGTTAATATTGAAAATATATTTGTCATTTAATAATTACGTGAGGAATATTTTCTCGATGGAATTCTATTGGGTTGTTAGTTCGCACCCTACATACACCTTTGGGTGTATGTATACTCTATTTCTTTTCTATTCCAGGTCAAGGCATCGGGCTTAGCGATGATGGTTCGAGTTGTATTGGTTTCCCCACGCTGGTTGGTGGCGGTGACTTGGGGATGTGACTCCTCATGTCGCACAGAGGTTTGTGTTGGAGTTTTGGTTTTTCCTTGACGTAGTCTCTTTTGGGTTTTTAGTTCAAGTTGTTAACTTTAAAATCTGAACTTTGTATAAGGGTCTGTTTGGTTGTCTGTTTTTAGTTTCAATTTATTTAGCTTGTTGTTTGTTTTATATTTATTTGTTCAGGTAAATCATTCCCAAGTTTTATTTTTGATACCCAGGAACTTGTGCCAACCCATGGGGATCGGGAATACCCCTCGGGCCCTACCGTGGACCGGTTCGGATGACGACCCGGCCTGGTTTGTGACATAGAATCAGATTCCAACTCTAAAAACTTTTCAGTTGAGCATATAATAAGGGTTAGGGTCATATTTCTTTAATTGTGAGACATGGAAAACATCATGGATCGACATTATTAGGGATAGTAAAGAAAATCAGTATGCCATTTAAAGGCACTGTCGTGGGTGATCTCAAATGATGTGTGCTTTTTTTGGGTACTTAGGTGTAGTAGAGTGGCTGACCAAGGTCGTCTCTCAAAGGAGGAAGTAATTTAAAAACTTATTAAGGGTATTTTGAAAATAAAATAAAAAGGAATAAACAAACTTATAATTATGGGGGTTTGATGTTTATAAAATAAGAATAATAAGTTTGTTGGAATAAGATTGTATTTTTTTATTCTTATTTTTGAAATGAAATTTGATTAATAAAACACAACTAGAAGATATTTTTTTAGATTTTTTTTTAAAACATAACTGGTATGACTCTACCTATTTACTTACTTATTAATCATTATCATTTATATTAATCACTACTTAATTATGATCACCTAATTTTCTAACCCTTAAACCCTATGGGAGTTAACTTAACCACAATGATAAAATGAATTGAACCCTAGGCTAGCTTTGGAACATGCAATCATAGCACCCTACGTTGATTTTCATTCCAATACTAGCTTATCGTCAATGGTAAATTAGGTCACATATCCATTCTGTAAATGAGGATGAATTGATTTTAGATATTATATTTAAAATTTACAAATTAATCTTGTGTGGTTTTGTTTTACCGATTAAGTTCGCGCTCTCACAATTTGCACATTAATCGATCTCGCAAGTTTTATGTAAGTTGTTCCATTGCTTGATTAGTTTATTATAATTTAAAAACTCAATTCATAAATCATACTATGTGAATTAAATTATCTCATTGATTCAAAATAATTAAGTTAATAAGGTTAGAGTTAGATCAATTACTAAGAATAATTACTCTTCCATGGGCAGTGTAGTCATTGTAGTAAAGTTTTGCATTTGTAAAGGTTGTTGAAAGGGTATAAAACAATAAAATTTCTACTATTTATTTCTAGACCAAAGAGGAATATTAGAGAATAAGATAATTGAATAAAACAGAATAAAATAGAATAAATAAAGAAGAACTAATAAGTTTATTACGCAAACACAAACATTACAACGCAAAGAAGAAGAAGAAGGCTTTGTTGAAGGGATCATTTCTTCAAGATATACCCTTATTTAAATTCTTGGATAATTATAGTGTAAGCACTTATAAACTTCACTAAACTTACTAATTCACATCCCAACCCCTCCAAATGAGAAAAATATACATTTATAGAGTGGAGGGGAGGCTAGGGTATAAGTGGTTTCAAGTGTGGATGGGGAAATTCAGGAAAATATTTTAAACCAACTTTCACCACATTCTTGACCACCAAAATGCATTAATTAGTTGTCCTTACATAAGTATTAGTTTTTTTAAATTGGTTCATAGATCTACTCTTCAAATTTGGACTCAATCTATGCATATATAAATAATTTATGTCCCAAATACTAAATTAGTGTCCAATATTGAGGGCCCACCCCATCTTTGACTTCATGGACCTTTTAATCCAACCAAATGCACAATTTAGCTTTGTAGTCATGAATAAAAGTTGTATACCATTGAGTTAATAACACTTATACAAAATTTTAAGTTCAAATAATTCAAATTAAAATATTTATGTCTGAATTACTATAGTGCACTTTAAAGGGTAAAACTGAAATTTTCATCAAATTTTCAAATGAATGATCTAATCCCAAATATTTTATAAAGAAACATATTAAACAAAATTTGAGGAATTTATATCATTTATTATCAATAAAATACTCAATAAAATTGTGTTTTATCAACTCCCCCACACTTACCTTTTTCCACTCCTAAGAAAAGTCACATATCATGTATTCCAAAAAACAATCATGACAAGATATGCATATTCATATTCCTCAATCCATAGTGGAAAAATTGGAAAAGTAAGAATTCTATAAAGTGTTAATATCAATAAATTTAAAATTCATTTTCTTAGTAAATTATGTCAAAACCAAATGGATTGATATTAATAACACTAATCATAGCGAAACAAGCCATGGGTCCACCATGCCACTAATTCCCCACGTGTATGTGTTCCAATCATTTCAAACATGTCTCTACACCCTTTATCCAGTATATTCAGGTCAATAAAAAATTTTATTACCTGATTATATTCCACAAAACCTATTCAACATCCTTTTTAATAAAATTCCAAAACCCACTCATTTAAGCATTCATAGAATTCAAACTATGAGCTCCCGACCTAAATATCCCCGCATGTTTTACATATATTCACTCCCATATTTATTGTTTTTATTTTTATTTTTTTAAGGGTATAAAATAGTTATATATTAGGTGCACATGAATAGGTCGATCTGGTACAGTGATGGAAATGATCGTAAGAGAAACAAATGTATGGAAAGACTATGTTATAAGCTGAAAATAATTACTTACCCTGAATATACATTTAATTGGGTAAGAGAAACTCACAAGTCATGATTGTGTGAAAATATGTATGGAGAAATAAATGACACAATTTACCATGAACAAAAATCAAAAATAATGGTGTCAACATCTAAAAGTTTTTATTATGGCACAACCAATCATATCATCAACGACTTCAATTTTTATAAAAATAAACCCTTTGATGAAGAAATATTTCTCATGCTTATCATGCCACTAATGAATTTTTAAAACATGAATTTTCCATATATTCTATGTCTAAATGATCATTTTACATGATTTTTTTTCTTTTTTGAAAATTTTAACCAACAAATTAACAAAAAACACACACAAAACACACAAATGAAAATCATAAATAACTACCCCAAAATGTTTCCCCTCCCCCACACTTAAAATATTTAATTTTCCTTAATGTGAACTTATTAAATGATATGTGAACATGAAATTTAGAATTCTAAATAGGAAAAATAATATAAAATTGAAATGGTTTGGAACAACTTGATATTTTCAAGTGATGGTGGGGTAATACAGTGTGATGAAATCAACTACATTGGTGGGAAGTCCTTTAATATATTTATTTGAACATTACCCATTGGCTTTAAATCTCTTTTCAGTGTCCTCTAGGCATTAGCTTCAGTCATGAATTGTGTAGAAGGACTTTCTCTCCAACATGAAACTCCCTTTATTAGATCATTTTTTCATGAGTTTAATTTGATCTTTCCTTGTAGAGCCTTGAGTTCTCATATGATGACAATTAAATCTCCTCAAACTCTTGAATTTCCAGATTCCTTTGAATTCTATCTTGGTCTAAATCCATGTTTCATTTCTTTATATCCTAATAATATTGATTCTTGACTTCCATGAGGAGATGATAAGCTTTCCCAAAAATAATTTGAAATGGGGGTATTGTATGTTGTCCTATAAGCCCACAATGCATCATACAAGTGCTTTCTCCAACCCTTCCTATTTGGCTACACGATTTTCTCCAAAATTTGTTTCAACTCCCGATTTGAAACCTCATCCTAGACATTTGTTTGGGGGTGGTATGGTGTTGATGTTTTGTGTGTTACCCCATTCTTATAAAGGAGGGAAGAAAAATTCCGATTGAAAAAGTGTGTACCTTGGTCACTGATGATGGCCCTTGGTACTCCAAACCTGCAAAAAAAAATATGCCTTGAAAAATTCCACTGCAACATGAGATTCATTAGTCCTGGTGACCATGGCCTCTACCCATTTTCTAACATAATCAATGGTAATAAAAATATACAAAAAAACAAATGAACTAGGAAAGGTACCCATTATATCAATGCCCCATACATTAAAAATATCATAGAATAGTATGGGTTGTTGGGGCATATCATAGAATAGTATGGGTTTTGTTCCCAATGTGTTGGAAATGAGATAATGACTTGAAAAATACATGGACATCATTGAATAATCTAGTCCAATTTAATCCAGAGTCTAATACTTTTCTAGATGTTCGTTGGGGTCCAAATGTCTCACCATAAGCAAGTGTATGACAAAAATGTAAAACAGAATCAAACTCATGATCATGAATGCACCCCCTAACAACTTGGTCACTACACATACAACATAGGTAGGGATCAACCCAAACATAAAACCTAGAATCACTCTTTAATTTTTGGACTTGATATTTCTTTAAATTTGTAGTAATTTCAGAGGCAATAAGGTAGTTCACTAAATCAGCATACCATGGATGTGTACTTGAGATGGAATAAAAATGGTCATTGGGGAAAGTGTCATGAAGTTGTACTTGGTCCATGGTTTCATCCTCTAATGTGTGAGTAATCCTACTCATGTGGCCTGCCATCAGGTTTTCTGAACTCTTCTTATCCTTTATCTCAATATCAAATTCTTAAAGAAAGAGTATCAATTGGATGAGTCTAGGCTTTGCATATGGATTCTTCAAGAGGTACCTCAAAGCTACTTGGTTAGAAAAAACAACTACTTTATATCCCAATAAATATGGATAGGATTTATCTGAAGAAAATATGATGGAAATAAACTCTTTTTATGTGGTTGTGTAATTTGATTATGTTGAATCCAATGTCCTTGAAGCATAAGCAATCACATTTGAACGTCCTTCCACCCTATGAGATAAGACAGCTCCAACCACGATGTTGGATGTATCACACATAATATCAAATGGATGGTCCCACCGTGGGGGGTGTATGATCGGTGGAGTGGTTAGATGCTTCTTTGGATCATCAAATGATACCCTGTATGAATCATTAAAAATGAAGTCAATATATTTTTGAAGTAGTTGATATAATGGTAGAGATATCTTAATAAAATCACTAATGAATCATTGATAAAATTCTTTATGCCCTAATAATGATCTAACATCTCACACACATGAAGGATATGGTAAGGATGAAATAATATCTACCTTGGATCTATCTACCTATATCCCATTTTTTTGACACTACATGCCCTAATAAAATACCATGCTCTACCATGAAATGACACTTTTCAAAGCTAAAAACTATATTCTTCTCAATATAGAGATTCAAAACCTTTCCCAAACTAAATATGCATTCATCAAATGAAGATCCATGAAATGTAAGATCATCCATAAATACCTCCATTTATATCTCAATGAAATCTGACAAAAGAACTCACCATATATCTCTGGAAGGTACATGGGGCATTGCATAGTCCAAATGGAATCCTTTGGTATAAAAATGTACCAAATGGACAAGTGAATGTTGTCTTATCTTGATCCTATGGAGCTATAGGAACCTGAAAATATCCAAAAAATTCTTCCAAGAAACAATAGTGTGTTTCCCCAACTAGTATCTCATGCATTTGATCAATAAATGGGTGGGTAAATAGTCTTTCTGAGTGGATTGATTTATTTTTATATAATCAATACACACACGCCAACTTTTTTGTACTCTCATTAGAACCAAATCCTCTCTCTCATTTCTAAAAATGGTAACACCACTTTTCTTAGGCACAACCTGAATATGACTCACCCACTGGGAATCTGAAATGGGATAAATTATACCTGCCTTGAGAAATTTTTCAACTTATTTTTTAACAACTTCTATAAGGGTGGTATTGAGTCTCCTTTGTAGATGTATCACCAGTTTGTCCCCATACTCCAAAAGAATCATATGCATGAAAATAGAGGGGATAATACCTGATATTTCATCTGAGGTCCACCTGATTTCCCTGATGTTCTCCCTAAAAAGATTCAAAAAGTCTTTCTTCATGTTCAAAATGGAGATTTTTAGAAATGATAACAAGAAATTTCTCACCACTTAACAAGTATGAGTATTTGAGATTTGGTGATAATGGCTTGAGTTCTAATAAAGGGGGTGCAGTAAGAATGGAGACATTGAAGGAACTAAAATATGTGCACAATGAACATCGGTACCAGAATAAGCATCATCAAAATAAAAGAATAATGCGTAAAATCCATTAGCATACTCAATAGCCAAGTCATAATCAGAGTGAACATGATCAAAATCAGAATATGAATCCATTTTAAAATAAAATATAAGAGAGGTTTTTGCATTATAAAGATGTTTGGAAGTGTTCTTAGACATAAAACTAGAACAAATGCTCATAATGTCTCTAAACTTAGGGCAATCAAAATCCATGGGGTTTTTACTTGGTGGTACAAAATGGGAGATAACAAAAGCAGAATGGTCCTCTGAGGGGTACTTTATGGAGTCCATAACATTAAATATCACAAATTCATCTCCAAACTCCATGGAAAGTGTACCCTCATGGACATTTATCATAGTTTTTTCAGTTTTGAGGAAGGTCCTACCTAAGATAATTAGATAATGAGAACTTACTTGATCATCCTCCATGTTAAGAACATAGAAATATGCTAGAAATATCATGTCTCTTACCTGAACAATTACATCCTCAAGGACTCCCAATGGATATTTCATAGCTCTATTTTCTAAATGCACCACCACTCTCATCAACTTCAACTCACCAACCTATAAATAAGAGAATATAGAGTGAGGCATCACATTTATGGAAGCTCCTAGATCACATAAAGAATTATAAAAGTGTAACTACCCTATGGTTCATGGGGTGGTGAATGTCCCCAGATCCTTGTACTTTATTGGAATTACTAGAGTGGGTGTAATGAGTGTTACACATTCCTTACAAGATTGATCCACTCATTTACCTTGAGCCCTATTTTATTTTTACATAGTTATTTTAAGAATTTTTCATACCTTGGTATTTGTTTAATGGCTTCAAGTAGAGGGATGTTGATCTTAACACACTTGAATATATCCAAAACCTCTTTTTTCATCCCCTATTCAGCTATCTTCTTGGTTTTTACAACTCTGTTTGGAAATGGAAGGGTTTTAGGAGGAACATCATCGATCTTTTTCTTACCTTTTTCTGTCTCCTTGGGATTCTCATTAGTTTTTGTTGAATGGGTATTCTCTAGAGTTGAGGTGAATACTGGTGGAATGATAGGTGAATATATATTAGTAATTTTCTTCCCATTTCTCAATGTGATGATACTAACATTACCATTGGTATTTGGAGTAGGTTGGGAAGGAATATTTCTAGAGTTCTTATTTACCAGTTCATGTAGGGTGGTGGAAATCTGGCTTATTTGTGTCTTTAACTCCCTCAACTCAAAACCTAGACTCTTCAACTCATTCTGTTGATTAAGATTTTTTTTCAAAGGTCATCAGTGTTATAATCTACCTTTGGTTTATAACTCTCTTGTTTTTACTTGTTGATGCTTGAGCCTAAAATCTCTTTTGGGGTTGTTGGAAACCCGATTGGTAAGGTGGAGGTTGCTAGAATTTTTTTTAAAAGGGGGCCTTTGTTTTTTTTCAGAGCTATACCTCATGTCTTATTGATACTTCCACCCTTGGTTGTATGTTGGATAAAATTAATCATAATTCTTCTAAGGATGTGGTTGTTGTTGCTACTGATATGGCCTCCCAGAGAATACTACTATATAATCCTCTATCTCTTGTAATTGGGGGAAACAATCAGTCGGGTGGTCTATTTTAGTTCAAATGCCACAAGGCCTTGTAGAAGAGGGTTGGAATTTATTTTGATCTAAATCAATATATCTCACCATAGTGGTAAATTCTTCCATCTCGGTATCAATTAAATAATTTTCCATAGAAGGACTTACCTGGTGTACTCCTCTAACATGTGGTGTACCTCGATCACTATAGCGACCCAACCATTTCTTCCATTACTATTACATCATTTTAAAGATAAATAACATAATAGTATTACATATATAGAATCGAAAGGTTTAGTGTATTGGGAAAACTAGGACCATACATAGAAATTACAACATCAAGCATAAACATTTATTCAATTTCTTCTTCTCTAGATTCTTACTGGCACTTGACCTCTCCTTGGTACATATAGCCACCTGAGGATATACATCAAAAGGGGTGAGCTAGAAGCCCAGTAAGGGAACATATAAGAAATATATAACATGGGGAGAGCATAATCATAACATAGGCAAAGAATCATGAACATTAAGTAATCATTAATAAAAGACTTGAAATGTCACAATGCATAAAAATGAAACATCATGTCTTAGTGGTTAACTACCACAAATACTTGTGAACAAAGATAAAATCTTGTTCACACATCATTTCACATTTACTCATGAGATTCATCAATTTACCCAATGCATTGGAGCTCTATATAATTTTGGGCGCACCTGTCACATTGAAACATTCATATTGATCTATATAATTTCAGGCGCACCCATCACATCATAACATTATCATTTATCATGCATGCCATAATGAACATATAAAAAATAGGCATAACTAACCCATGAAAAGGAATGGGTTTCATCTCATAAGAACACATTCATAAAAATTGGGTTCCCAAAAGAAAGAGGGAATAACATACATGTTATAAGAACCGTCAATCTTGAATGAGAAGTAAAAGGTGTGTTCCTTAAAGAAGAGTTCTTTTGGAAAACATTTGGTTTGAAATAAATACCAGTGAAAAAAAATTATATCTCAAAAAAGGAAAGTCAATTATGAACAAAATATTTTTAAGGAGTAACCATATCAAAAAGGAGTGAAAGAGGGAGAACCCGAAGGATGAAAGTTGGGTTAGATAATTTCCACTAACCTTATATCTAAACACTTCCTTCACTTTAATGTCCTATATAATGACATTATATTCATTAATTAGAAATTCAAGAACCTTTTATACATGAATATAGGTCATTTTGGTTTCATTATGTTATTTTATGGGCCTTTTGATAAGTTATAGAGTTTAAAAACATTGTTCAGGAATGTTTTTTTTATGGTTTTCTTGAGCGTTTCACATGTATACATGAATTGAAGTTCGTGTAGAACATGGATAAACATCCAAAACATATATTCCATGCACTACTAGAAACTGGGCCTATAGAGACCACCTTGAGACCGCCAGTGGTGGTCGCATTTGGCCCGTCGCTGTAGGGCTCTAGCGACCTCCAATGACGGTCGCTATAGGTAATCAGAAATTCGGTACACCATGAATACATGGAGATCACTGTTGGTATTTACCAAGAGTGACCGCCAATGGCGGCCGCAAACCTGGAAAAAAAATTTAAAAATTAATTTATACATCCCATTTCCAATAATCACAAAACCAATTGCCAAGCAGAAAACACACAGCTAAAATGACAAAAAAAACAATTCAAAATAGCATAAACATCAGATTCCTCAAGAACAATAAATGATGGACATACTTCTTCACATGAGGCGGTTTAAACATCTCTAATCCATTCCAATTTTCTGCTTCAATAAGATTAAAATTAGATACAAAAGAAACAACTAAATAAAGAAAATACAAATTGGACATATTTATTAAGTTATTATATATATATATATAAACCAAATTTGGCCATTATATCAATAGGATAATATGTCATTAGGCCATTTGGTCATTATGGTGTTACACTAATATTCCATTAGGGCGTTAGGGCGGTATTAGCACGTTAGTCCCCCCCCCCCAAAATGTATTTTTTAGGTGTTTGGCGCGCTTGAAAAGCATCTGTGGGGTGGTCAAAACCGACTAAATGACCTCAGAATGCCATGAAATCGGACAAAAACAAAGAGTAGGTGAATTGTGAAATGATCCGGCAGACGACATGTCAATCGGAGGTGTCGTGTGACCGTGGTGACCAAGAACGCACTCCGCGTGTCGTAAATGGCCAAAACATGTGTTTAACGGTCAAATGCATACCGAACAACATTAGCATCATATGAAATCACACAAGAACACCCTAATTATTATTGGTGAGGTGTACTAGGAGACGGTACATCATTCGTATGCAAGGTTTGCACGTCATGGCTGAATATGTGTTTTTTAGGTGTTTGGCGCGCTTGAAAAGCGTCCGTGGGGTGGTCAAAAATGGTTGAACGACCTCAGAATGTCATGAAATTAGACAAAAAAGGGTGGGTGAATTTTGAAATGGTCGGTTAGATGGTACGTCAATCAGAGGTGTCGTGTGATCGTAGTGACCGAAAACGTACTTCGTGTGTCGTAAATGGCCAAAACATGCATTTAACAATCAAATGCATACTAAATGGAATCGGCATGACATGAAATCACACGATAACACCCTAATTATTACTGGTGAGGTGTATAAGGAGAATGCACATCATTTGGATGCAAGGTTTGTGTAGCACGACTGAATATGTGTTTTTTAGGTGTTTGGCGTGCTTAAAAAGCGTCCGTGGGGTGGTCAAAACTGGCCGAATGACCTCGGAATTCCAAAAATAGGACGATGACAAAGTGTGGGTGAATTTTGAAATGGTCGGGTAGATGGAACGTCAATCAGAGGTGTTGTGTGACGACGGTGACCGAAAACACACTTTGTGTGTCGTAAATGTCCAAAACATGTGTTTAACGGTCAAATGTATACCGAACGACATCAGCATGACGTGAAATCACACGAGAACACCCTAATTATTACTGGTGATGTGTACGAGGAGACAGCACATCATTCGGATGCAAGGTTTGCACAGCACGGCTGAATATGTGTGTTTTTGGTGTTTGGCACACTTGAAAAGCGTCCATGGGGTGGTCAAAAATGGTCAAACGACCTCGGAATTCCATGAAATCAGATGAAGACAAATCATGGGTGAATTTTAAAATGGTTGGGTAGATGTAAGGTCAATCAGAGGTGTCGTGTGACTGTGATGACCAAAAATGCACTCTGCGTGTCGTAAATGGCCAAAACATGCGTTTAACGGTCAAATGCATACCAAACGGCATCGGCATGATGTAAAATCACATGAGAACACCCTAATTTTTTTAGTGAGGTGTAATAGGAGAAAAAACGTGATTCAGATGAAATCATTGCACGGCATGGCAGAATATGTGTTTCTTAGGTGTTTGGCGCACTTGAAAAGCATCTGTGGGGTGGTCCAAACTGGCCGAATGACCTCAGAATGTCATGAAATTGGACAACCACAAAGGGTGGATTAATTTTGAAATTTCCAAGCATAATTAATGTCAATTGGAGGTGTTTTGTGATTGTGGTGATCGAAAACACACTCCACACATAGTAAATGGCCAAAACATGCGTTTAACGGTCAAATGCATACCAAACGATATCGGCATGATTTGAAATCACACGAGAACACCCTAATTATTATTGGTGAGGTGTACGAGGAGACGACACATCATTCGAACACAAGGTTTGCATGGCACAGCTGAATATATATTTTTTAGGTGTTTGGGGCGCTTGAAAAGCATCCATGGGGTGATCAAAATTGGCCAAATGACCTCAGAATGCCATGAAATCGGACGACAACAAAGGCTGGGTGAATTGTAAAATGGTCGGGCGGACATCACTTCAATCGGAGGTGTCGTGTGACCGCGGTGACCGAAAACGCACTTTGAGTGTAGTAAATGGCTAAAACATGTGTTTAACGGTCAAATGCATACCGAACAACATCTTCATGACATGAAATCACTCGAGAACACTCTAATTATTACTGGTGAGGTGTACGAGGAGATGACATGTCATTCAAAAGCAAGGTTTGTGCGGCACGACTGAATATGTGTTTTTTGGTGTTTGGCGTGCTTGAAAAGCGTCTGTGGGGTGATCAAAACCAGCCGAACGACCTCAGGATGCCATGAAATAGGACGATAGAAAAGGGTGGGTGAATTGTGAAATGGTCGGGCAAACGGCACATCAATTAAAGGTGTCATGTGACCGTGGTGACCGAAAACGCGCTCCGCGTGTTGTAAATGGCCAAAACATGCGTTTAACGGTCAAATGTATACCGAACAACATTTTCATGACATGAAATCACATTAGAACACTCTAATTATTATTGGTGAGTTGTACTAGGAGACGGAACGTCATTCGGACTCAAGGTTTGCGCGGCACGGCTGAATATGTGTTTTTTTGTGTTTGGTGCGCTTGAAAAGCGTCCGTGGGGTGGTCAAAACTGGCCAAACGACCTCGAAATGCCATGAAATTAGACGAAAACAAAGGGCGGGTGAATTATGAAATTCTTGGGTAGACGACACATCAATCTAAGGTGTCGTGTGACCACGGTGACTGAAAATGCACTCTGTGTGTCGTAAATGGCCAAAACATGCATTTAACGGTCAAATGCATACTGAATGACATTGGAATGACATGAAATCACACAATAACACCCTAATTATTACTGGTGAGGTGTATGAGGAGACGACATGTCATTCAGATGCAAGTTTTTTGCGGCACGTCTGAATATGTGTTTTTTAGATGTTTGGTGTGCTTGAAAAGCATCCGTGGGGTGGTCAAAACTGGCTGAATGGCCTCCGAATGCCATGAAATCGGACAACAACAAAGGGTGGGTGAATTTTGAAATTTTTGGGTAGACGAAACATCAATCAGAGGTGTCGTGTGATGACGGTGACCGAAAACGCACTCCACATGTCGTAAATAGCCAAAACATCCATTTAACAGTCAAATGCATACCAAACGACATCGGCATGACATAAAATCACACGATAACACCCTAATTATTACTAGTGAGGTGTATGAGAGAACGACACACCATTAGGATGCAAGGTCTGCACGACATGGCTAAATATGTGTTTTTTAGGTGTTTGGTGCGCTTGAAAAGCATCCGTGGGGTGGTCAAAACTGGCCGAACAACATCAAAATGCCATGAAATTGAATGACAACAAAGGGTGGGTGAATTGTGAAATGGTTGGGCAGATGACACACCAATTGGAGGTGTTGTGTGACTGTGGTGATCGGAAACGCACTTTTTGTGTCGTAAATGGCCAAATCATGCGTTTAGCGGTCAAATTCATACCAAACGACATATACATGATATGAAATCACACAAGAACACCCAAATTATTACTGGTGAGGTGTACGAGGAGATTTCGTGTCATTCAGATGCAAGGTTTGCATGGCACAGCAGAATATGTGTTATTTTGGTGTTTGGTGCGATTGAAAAACATCTACGGGGTGGTCAAAATTGGATGAACGACCTCAGAATGCCATGAAATTGGACGACAAAAAAGGGTGGGTGAATTTTGAAATGGCTGGGTAGACGGAACATCAATCAGAGGTGTTGTGTGACCGCGGTGACCGAAAATACATTTCGCATGTCGTAAATGGCCAAAACATACGTTTAACGGTCAAATGCATACCGAACAACATCAGTATGATTTGAAATCACACGAGAACACCCTAATTATTACTTTTGAGGTGTACAAGGAGAAGACACATCATTTGGATGCAAGGTTTGCCTGGAACGACTGAATATGTGTTTTTTTGGTGTTTGGTGCGCTTAAAAAGCGTCCGTGGGGTGGTCAAAACCGGCCGAATGACCTCAGAATGCCATGAAATCGGACGACAACAAAGGGTGGGTGAATTGTAAAATGGTCAGGTAGATGGTACATCAATTGGAGGTGTCATGTGACCGTGGTGACTGAAAATGCACTCCGCATGTCGTAAATGGACAAAACATGCGCTTAATGGTCAAATGCATACCGAACGACATAGGCATGTTGTGAAATCATATTAGAACACCCTAATTATTACTGGTGATGTTTATAAGGAGAAGAAATGTCATTAGGATGCAAGGTTTGCGCTGCATAGCTGAATATGTGTTTTTTAGGTGTTTGGCGCGCTTGAAAAGCGTCTGTGGGGTGGTCAAAACCGTCCGAATGACCTCAGAATGGCATGAAATTGGATGACAACAAAGGGTGGGTGAATTATGAAATTCTTAGGTAGACGGAATGTCAATCAGAGGTGTCTTGTGATCGGGGTGACCAAATAAGCACTCTGTGTGTCGTAAATGGTCAAAACATGCATTTAACGGTCAAATGCATACCGAACGACATCAGCATGACATGAATCACACAAGAACACCCTGATTATTACTAGTGAGGTGTACGAGGATACGACACATCATTCGGACGGAAGGTTTGTGCGGCACGGCTGAATATGTGTTTTTTAGGTGTTTGGCGCACTTGAAAAGAATCTGTGGGGTGGTCAAAACCAGTCAAATGACCTCGAAATACCATGAAATTGGATGATAATAAAGGTTGGGTGAATTGTGAAATGGTTGGGTAGACGACACGTCAATTGGAGGTGCCGTGTGACCGTAGTGACTGAAAACGTACTTCACATGTCGTAAATGGCTAAAACATGTGTTTAATGGTCAAATACATACCGAACGACATCGGCATGATGTGAAATCACACGAGAACACCCTAATTATTAATGTTGAGGTGTATGAGGAGAATACACATCATTTGGATTCAAGGTTTGTGTGGCATGACTGAATATATGTTTTTTAGGTGTTTGGCGTGCTTGAAAAGCATTCGTGGGGTGGTCAAAACCGGACGAATGACCTCGAAATGCCATAAAATCGGATGAAAACAAAGTCTGGGTGAATTGTGAAATGTTTGGGCAGACGACACATCAATCTGAGGTGTGTGTGACCACGGTGACCAAAAACGCACTTCATGTGTCGTAAATGGCCGAAACATGCGTTTAACGGTCAAATGCATACTGAACGACATAGGTATGACGTGAAATAAAACAAGAACACCCTAATTATTACTATTGAGGTGTACGAGGAGACGACATGTCATTAGGACGTAAGGTTTGTGTGGTACGGCTGAATATGTTTTTTTTAGGTATTTGGGGCGCTTGAAAAGCGTCCGTGGAGTGGTGAAAACTGGTCGAATGACCTTGGGATGCCATGAAATCGGACGAAAACAAAGGGTGGGTGGATTTTGAAATGTTTGGGTAGACGGAATGTCAATCAGAGGTATCATGTGACTGTGGTGACCGAAAATGCACTATGCATGTCGTAAATGGTCAAAACATGCATTTAACGGTCAAATGCATACCGAACGACATCGGAATGATGTGAAATCACATGAGAACACCCTAATTATTACTGGTGAGGTGTACGAGGATATGGCACATCATTCAGATGCAAGGTTTGTGTGGCATGGCTCAATATCTATTTCCATCTCTCTAGGGTAGGTGGATCCTGAGTACATGTTGGAGGCCTTAAGATTTTGTTATATGTATGTGAAGGACATGGGAACCACCAGTCTCAATGTTCTAACACTCTGGACATCCCTTTCACCCCCTCTGACAGCCCACCTCACCCCCAGAAAGCCCCCCCTCACCCCCGAACAGCCCCACCCCCACCCCGAAAATCCCCCCACCCCACCCCCCGGATAGCCCCCCACCCCCCGGACACCCCCCCTCTCCAAGTGGGACTATATATATTCTAATAGTTGACCCTTTTAAATGTAACTCCCACCCTCAAACACTAAAAGAATGATGGATTCATTAACCTTACTTACCATAGGGAGAAAAGTCAAGAGACTTACCTGAAACCAATAATGACAGCATAATAGAGATAGCATGAAATAGAGAGTGAAACCTCTAGAAACAACACTACAACAGTGAATCCCCTTATTTAGTAGCATTCTACTTCCCCTAAACCCAATTTTTCAATCATTACAGTTTCTGCTACGATGTCACCTATCCGGACACCCGTTACGTTTGTTCCCACTCAACTCGTGCTAAGAAGTGGTTATGTGACCCACCTCATCAAGTCATTTTATTACTGCATTTGTTGATCACTCCTTCCCCATCAAACTATGGGACAAAAGTGCTAATTAATCCTTCTTTCTATATTGGTGAAAGCTAGGTAAAGGAGGGTGTTTTTTATGATTATAGATCATCCAAACACCCCCCACCCACCCGCTCGCCCTCACCCCGGAAATCCCCCCTCACCCCCGGACAGCCCTTCCACCCCTGGACAGCCCACCGCACCCCAGGATAGCCCCCCCCCCACCCACCCACACACACACACACACCGGACAGCCCCCCCCCCCACCCCCTAGACAACACCCCCCCCCCACCCCAGACAGCCCCCCAACCCCCAGACAGCCCCCCCTCACCCCGAACACCCCCCCCCCCACCCCGCCCTCACCCCGGGCATCCCCCCTCACCCCCAAACAGCCCTACCACCCCCCGGGTAGCCCACCTCACCCCCGGATACCCCCCCCCCCCCCGCCGCCCTCACTTTGGACATCCCTCCTCACCCCCCGTACAACCCCCCTCACCCCGTACAGCCCCCCTCACCCCTGGATAGCCCCCCTCACCCCGGACAGACCACCTCACCCCTGGACAGCCCCCCACCCCCCAGATAGCCCCCCCTCACCCCCCGGACAGCCCCTCCACCCCAACCCCGGATAGCCCTGCCACCCCCCAGACAACCCCCCCCCCAAATTACATTTAAAGTCTAAAACAATATATAACATTAATTCAATAATAAATATAAAATAAACACACCTCGTGAATGTGATGCGTCATGCACGGTCATGGTTGCTACCTCCATCCGGTGTGTCAGGGTCCTATAACAAATAAAAATTATAAAGATTTAATAATGAAAATAACATAAAGTGAATAAATAAATTCATTATGAACCTACATCGTATGATCTCATGCACCAGTACCCAGACACACATATTCCTATAGTTTTCTAACCTCAACAATCAATTTCGCATTTATCTCCTCGGAAGCATGAAACCGTGCCTTGAAATCTGAAAGCTATTGTGTCATCTAAGCAACAACAGGACCAAAAACCTCAGCACATGATACTACAGAATGAGGAATCCTCGTTCCATAGGTCAAACTATATCCATGTCTGTCATGACCAATAATGCGATGGAAGATATCATCCCTTCGCATGGGAAATTGTCATTGATCCTATGGAAGTTGTTCTAACTCAGCTTCAAATTGATCCTGTGAAATATTTAAATATATATACATATGTATGTTTATATACTGATGCATGTAAGTATTGGTAATGAGTAAAAGAACTTACTATAAGAGTTGTAGCCTCAGGATCATTTCGATAACGAATCCCCATCCACACTGACATTTTATCAGTCGGTGCACCTTGCTCTCATAACTGTATACCAATAAAATATAATAGTATAACACAAAACCATAATAAATAAAAAAATGAATAATAAATACCTCATGTCGGATCTGAGAGACGTGACAAGTCCCGAGCCAGTGAGGTGGTCCCTGCAACATTCGATTCTTGGAATGGCGTGTTGACACCTCCTATATACAATTAATTCAAATTTGAAGCAAATATAATGTCACACATTCTTGAAAATATATATACCAAAATAAATATACTAACCGCGACAGCCTCAGTAGACCAATATGCAACTAATTCACTCCACTGAGATGGAAGAACACTTCTTGGGACTTTTTACAGAATGTCTGCGAAACCCATATTTGGTACCCAATGCTCCCTCTTGACTTTGAATTTATAATATTTACACATCTTATGACATTTTCTCATACACACAGGCCGAAACTCATCAGGGAACACTTTTATATTATTTTATTTAAGAAAAAAAATCACACATGTTATTATTTTTTAAAACATAGGAAGGAACTAAATTGGTCTTCTTACCTTAACTTCCCTCCAAAGTCGATCTAATGTATCCTGAGGGATAGAAGTCCAGTCACATGTGGACAATGGAAATCGATGTGGGTCGCGTATGATATGACCCAAATGAAGAATAAATGCAGGGGCAGTCGATTCCATAGGATGAAATCTGTCGTTAAATGAAACATCATAAATCGTGTCAGAATTCCATGATAAAATCCCACGACCAGGGCCTCTCTTGCAAGAGGAAGAACCAGTCGAGTCCGATCCTGTTGAAAACAATTTTATACATAAATTGACAGATGTTAATACATACACATATATATATATATATGTTTAGAAATGACATAAAAAATCAGAAATAGTTACATTCAAACATACCTCGACCCTGAGACGTAGATGGCTCAAATGGATAATGTGGATCTGTTGCCTATTCCCCTGACATGACTGCGATCGTACAAAACATTAATAAGGAGACCATTCACAATGTCAAAAAGATAAATTGGATTTTTTTTTAAAAATAAAACTTGTACAATAGTCAATCAAACAATAATGGATAGAATAATTAGTTGTAAATGGATTTTAAAAAATCAAAAAATTAATAAAACAGAAATAAAATTATGTAAAAAAAGGCTTGTATTTAGAAGGGGGTGTTGTGGGGCTGTCCGGGGTGGGGTGGGTGTCCGGGGTGGGGGGCTGTCTGAGGTGGGGGGTTTTCCGGGGTGGGGGGAGAAAACATATGTGACCCATGTATGCCTATTTTTTGGAATGTTTAAGCCATACATATTTTTTACTTTTATTGGAACAAGGGCATGCAAATTACCCTTTCGTACTCCAGCCTGATAAATTTTCATAAGCTGGGAAATCATTGATTGTCCATAATAAAGCAGCCTGCAATTTGAACATTTCATTCATTTCACAGTCATAAGTCATCACACCATCTTCTTACAATTCATTCAACTCATCAATCAATGGCTGAGGGTAAACATCAATCTTATCCCCTAGGCTTCTTGGTCCATTAATAATTGTGGAAAGTAATATAAATTGTTGCTTCATACCAAGGCATGGAGGAATATTATACAGAAACAACACCATGGGACATGTGCTATGAGTTTCACTAACCATAGACTTGAATGGATTTAAATCATTTGCCACCAACCTCAATCAGACATTACGAACATCTTTAGTAAAGTCAGGGTGTCTCTTATCAAAATCCTTCCATGCACAAGAGTCTTTTGGGTGGGTTAACATATCACTTTCCTGATTCCTTTCTGCATGACATCTCATTAAATTAGAAACTTTAGATGACATAAAAAATATTTTCAACCTCAGCTTTAGGGGAAAGTAACGCATTTTCTTTATAGCAATCGGTTTTCCCTGTTACATAGTCTGACTTTGATGAGTCTGATTTTTCATGTTCTCTTTCAACCTGGAAGAGCCACGGACCGTACAAATATCCAAATATGCAGTTTCCTTTATAAAAAAATACAATTGTTTTCACATGCATCTATTGTATCATATGTAAAACCTAAGTTCTCTGTCAACTTACGAGCATGGTAATACGACTCAGGAATCTTAGCATCGACAGGAAGAACATTTTTCAATAATGCCAACAGCATGTTGAATGATGTGTCTCACCACTGATTCAAAGTCTTCAAATGAAACAAATCAATGATAAATGAAAATTTATTGTAAGCAATACATCCAGGATATAATTCCATTTTTTGCGTCATCAAGTACTTCATAAAATCTTCTCAAATCACGATCTGCACCAGAGCGTAGATTTATCTCACCGGTCTCAATGTTCTAAATGTCAATGTCTTCAGGATCCAACCCATGTACCATTTTAGTAAGCATTTCATGCATTGGATCATTCATCCTCACATAAACATTCATCTAAACTACATCTTTATTTTGACAACGAATATATTATCTCCCATGATGAGTCCAACTATTATAATTTTTCATAAATCCATTCAAGAATAGGTGCTCTCTCACGATATCTCATGTGAATTGATATATATTTTCACATTTTCTACATGAACAACTAATATAGTCACTTTTAAATCCTCCGATTAATTCAATGAACTTCATAATGCCTTCAAAATATTCTCTAGACATTCAATTTGGAAGATCAATCCAGTCTTATCCATAATAATATCTGTTTAACAAACATTTACCAAAATGTGGTCAAGCCTCAAACATTTTCTCATGGGATACACACACAGACTCAAGAATGCTATAAATAAAATAACAACACAACTTAATATTAACCCATTCAACATATTCATGGATTGTACATTGTATGTAACTTCTAACCACAAGTAAGGTGTGATGTCTTCTTATACAAACACCGTTAACACACATTGTTTCATAATTCTTCATACACACAAGCCCATATACACATGAACTTAAATTTCCACAATTCTTATTCACACACAATATTCATATAATCTTTATGCATGCCAACTTTGTGCTGTAAAATGCCCAAAATCAAAACTCTTAAATGGAAGTTAGGGCATATCTGATAGCGCTACAAATCTGGAAGGGAGGGGAGGCGGAGGTGGTGCTGTGAGAGAGAGGAGGGGTAGTGGAGGGGAGATAGAGTCTGAGGTGGTGTGGCGAGGGAGGGTATGGGAAATGACGGGATGCCGGAGGTGGTCGTGTGGCGTCGAAGGTGACTGGTGATGGGTGTCGGCGTTGCGGTGAGGGATAACAGAAGCTACAGGTAGGGTTCGGGTGCAAGGGGGATTCGACCGCGAGGGGGCAAACGCGGTCGCGCAGCATCGGCAGTGCAGTGACAGTGGTGACCAGTGATGGGTGTCGGCGGTGTGGGGAGGGAGAACAGGCACTGCAAGTTGGGTTCGAGTGCGAGTTGGGTTCAACCACAAGGGTGGGGGAGGTCGGGGCGGAGGCGGATGATGTCGGCAGTGCGGGGAATGGTTCTAGCAGTGGTGGTCGGTGCTGCAGGGTACAGTTCTAGTGGCACGAGGGGGTGAACTAGGGGGTTTGAGCGCAAGGGTGCGGGGGTGGGGAGGATGGAACGAGGGTGGTTGATGGGCATGAGGGCGGTGGCAATCGGTGCTAGGGAGGCGGTGGTCAGCGCTGCAAGGTAGGGTTCTGGTGGGCACGATGGGGTGAGGGGTAGGGGGTTTTAAGCTTAGTGACCGCCATTAGCGGTCTCTATTGGGTATCAATAGCGACCGCTAATGGCGGCCGCCCATGTCAGGGGGGCTCCAAAGTCCCCTTTTCTAGTAGTGATGTTACTAATGATATTAAATAAGTTAAAAAGATATTATAATGAATTACATTGTATTCCATGTGGATGAATCATTAGATAAAAAATTAAATGATGATTGTCTGAGTTAATTTGGGCGGTTTTTCAACCACAAAGAACTTGTTTTGATTAATCATTTAGTAATATGTACATAAGTTAGTTCCAGAACTTTAAATAAGACTTAATACATATAAAATATTATGGTTCAACAATAAAAATGGTTTCATGACTAGATCTGAAGCTAGAAATGAAAAAAGAAAACATTTCATTCTTGAAGGTGATAGATTAACACCTCACAAACAATGTTTTCTTTTATAAAATAAAAGGAAGAGTAGAAGGGGGTTGGATGGTATAATATCCCATTAGTATCATAAAATTAAAGTATATGTATGATACTATAGTTACCATACCATTTTTACAAAGATAGGTGGGGAGATAATGAGAAAAGAACTTGAAATTGAAAGGGAATTAAAGGAGAATTGGGAGAGAAATTACCTCTTGAATTCTCCTCTTGAGATCCTCCTTAAGGGGCCTAGGCTTGGTCTTTTGATGAGACCAGAAGCTCTTGGACGTGGGGGAGGGGCTACAGAAGATTCTTGGGCAGAGTTTAGATAAGGCTTGAAGCTTAAGAGGTGTGAGTAAATGAGGGTGTGAAAGGTGGTATTTATAGTGGAGAGGAGAGGGGATTTCTCAATATAGAATTCATTAATTTATTATTTCCCCACAAGACAAGGAATAGTGATTCTTCTATGACCAAGAATAGTAATTTTATAATTTTATCCCAAACCAAGTTTTCTTACATCAGCAGAACATCATACATGAATCTATAATTAGCTTATTTAGCTTATTTTGTAAATTATGGTATTTCACTATTCATCAAAAATTCAAGTATTTTGGAAAAATCCCAAAAAATTTCCCCTACTATTTTTTTACGTGTATAATCCAAAAATTATTTCCATTTTGAAAAAAATAAATTTCTAAATATTATTAATTTAATATTTAAGTAAAATCACAATTTACTTGAAAAAGCAGTTTTTAGAATTAAAACTGATTTTATAATGCTTTTAAAAATTACTTGAGGTATTATAAAATTATCTTAAATCTAGAAGACATAGATTTTTTAATTTATGAACACATTTAAAAAAAATAAATTTTCTTTATAACTAATTAATTATAATTAATTATTTATGACTTACAAAAATACCATTACTTTTACTGTGGTCAAATTGTCACTTATAAGATGCCTTAATTTTATTTAATTATTTATAGTTAAGGTTACTATTATTTTGGACAATTTACTATTCATAAGGTTCATATTATTATTCATAAGGTTAGGTTACTATTCATAAGGGTAGGTTACTATTCACCAAAAATTATTTTTTCTTTATTATACTCAAAATATCATCTTGAACACAACTGTGTGTGTCGGATTTTCGAAATTCAAAACATAGAAGTGGAAAAACTATGTTTAATTATCACATAGTATTTAGTGTCATGATATTTCATTGTTCTTCCTAATTTGATTGTACTATAGGGCATAATTATAAGAATTTAATTCCATCAATAAAACTTTGGGTCATTACATTCTTCCCCCCTTATGAATTTTCACCCTCGAAATTTCGTTTTACACAAAAAGGTTTGGGTACTTCTCCTTCATCAACTCCTCTGGTTCATATGTAGATTCTTCAAACTTATGGTTCCTCCAAAACACTTTAAAAATGTGGTTTTTCTTGTTGTGTAGAACCTTATCTCTCCTGTCCAGAATCTCTACCAGCTGCTCCTCATAGGAGAGATCATCTTCCAGCTGTACCACCTCTAAGTTCAGTACATGTGAGGGATCAGGTATGTACTTTCTTAGGAGTGATACGTGAAACACATCATGAAATTGAGCCATATTTGGTAGAAGTGCAAGTCTATAGGCCACATCTCCTATGTGGTCAAGGATATCAAAGGAGCCAATGTACCTTGGGCGTAACTTCCCTTTCTTTCCAAACCGCATGACTCTCTTTCATGGTGATATTCGAAGGAAGACTTTATCTCCAACGTCGAACTCCAAGTCCCGTCGACAGTTTTCAGTGTAGATCTTTTGCTGAATCTATGCAAATTTGATGTGTTTCTGGATGACTTGAACCTTCTCTGTCATCTCTTCCACAAGATTGGGTCTAAGTATCTTTCTTTCTCTAGCTTCATCCTAATAAGTTGGAGTTCTACATCGCTTTCCATACAAAGCATCATATTGAGCCATCTGAATACTCGAGTGGAAGCTATTGTTATATGAGAACTCAACCAATGGGAGATGCTGATCAAATCCACCTTTGAATTCTAGAGATCAGGCTTTTATCATATCTTCAAGAGTCTGAATAGTCCTTTTAGATTGGCCATCAGTTTGGGGGTGATAGGTTGTGATGAAATTTAATTCAGTACTCAAATCATGTTGAAGGCTCCTCCAGAATTTAGATGTGAACCTTGGATCATGATCAAAGAAAATTGAGAGTGGAACTCCATGAAGTCTCACCACTTCCTTGACATATATCTTTGCAAGTAGTTCAAGCAAGAGGTCTTCCCGAATAGTGATAAAATGGGCAGTCTTGGTGAGTCAGTCAACCACAACCCATATCGCATTATTTCCCTTCGACGTCTTTGGGAGACTCATGGAAAAGTCCATAGTAACATTATCCCATTTCCACATGGATATAGGTAATGGCTGCATCAACCCTTTAGAATTTTTTCACTCTACTTTAACTTGATGACATACCAAGCACCTTGAGATATATTCTGCAATCTTCTTTTTCATGTTATCCCACGAGAAGTGTTCTTAGAGATCATGGTATATCTTGGTACTCCAAGGATAGATAGAGAATGTTGAGCTATGTGCATTGTCCAATAGCTCCTTCTTTATCCCAACTGATGAAGGCACACAAAGCCACATTCCAAACTAAATCACACCATCATTTTCAATATGGAACTCTGTAGCTTCCCTTCCTTTAGTGAATTCACCCTCTTTTGTATCTCCACATCATCCTTTCTTGCCCAAATGACCAGAAGGACTTCATTTTTATTGATTTTTTGATAACCCCCCTTTCAAGGGATGAGGGGGAACCCTTACAAGTCTCGTACGCTTATAGATTACATGGCCCATAGGCTTAGGATATTACATGACTCGAAGGTCTTAGGGAATTCAACCAGACTATCTGCATGGAACTGCCCCTCCCCAGTATCTATATTATGATAGTATCTCTCCACCTTTGCATGGACATCTGGCTAGTCTTCCCGTGCATGCACAGGCTGGTACCGATGGTATAGACATACCCTCTCATTATGACATTCCATTTGGTTCTGCTCTGGTGAGTGCACCTGCTCTGAATCCTCTTCTGGGGCTGCTCCTTTTTTGTAGTGTGTCTGGGGCAACTGCATGTGGCCCGAAGGCCTTGAGGTGGCTCGAGGGCCTTAAAGGTGTCCTGAAAGCCCTACTGACCCAAAGTCCTGGGTGGCCCGAAATCCTAAAGTACTCCAATCCCAAACTAGTGGTCCAAGGTGAGTAGTTCCAGCTGCTACAGTACTGAACGGTACCTGTTACAGTAACTACTATAGTACCTGCTACCATACCCGTATAGTGTACAGATCTGCTACAATACCTGTACAGTGTACAGTTCTGCTACAGTACCCACATAGTGTACAGTACTTCTATAGTGCCTACTATTATACCTGTAAATATGCCTCTACCTGGTTTTGAACCTGGGTCTTGTAGATGCACTTAAGGATACCTCACCAACTAGGATGAGCCTCATGTGCTCTCCACATCATCCCTTTGTGCTTCCTTAATCTTATCTTGGATGGATGGTTGCGAAATCATTTAGGAAATGTAGGATGTATCCCCTACCCTTATGATTTCTAAATCCATCCTTTGGATATCCAAGAATATAGGGTCTTTCTCAATCTGTAACATGGATAGAGTATCAGGTTCTTTTCTGCTTAGAGCATCATCTACCTTGTTCTCCTTTCCATGATGATAGTGAATAGAGCAATCGTAATCCTTGATTAGCTCTAACCATCTCCTTTGATGCATGTTGAGCTCCTTTTGCGTGAATATATACTTTAAGATCTTTTGGTCGGTGTATATGTCACACTTCTCACCATAAAGGTAGTGCCGCCAGATTTTCAAGGCAAAAAATCACAGCTGCCAGCTCTAGATCATGTGTCAGGTAGTTCTGCTTATGGATATTCAACTATCATGAGGCATAGGCTATCACATTATCATTTTTCATGAGTACACAACCCAAGCCTTTCTTTGAAGCATCACTGTATATCACACAACTTTATCCACTTTTTGGTAGTGTGCGTAAAAGTACATTGATCAGCCTTCTCTTTAGCTCCTTGAAGCATCCCTCACATTCTTCCATCCAGGCATACTTTACCCCTTTCCTTGTTAACTTAGTTAGCGGGCTTGACAATCATGATAAGTTTCTCACAAAACATCAGTAGTACCCATCTAATCCAAGAAAACTACAGATTTCTATGACACTAGAGGTCTTGGGCCATTCCTCAATTGCCTTTGTTTTTGAAGGATCCACAAAAATTCCCTCACTTGGGATCACATGTCCCAAGAACATGACTTGATTCATCCAAAATTCACACTTTCTGAACTTAGTGTAAAACTTATCCTTTCTCAATTTTGCCAACACAAGTCTTATATGTTCTTCATATTTCTTCTTTATCTTGGAGTATATGAGGATATCATCAATAAAAACTACCACAAATTTTTCAAGGTAATGTATAAAGACTATATTCATCAAATCCATGAAGATTGTAGGGGCATTAGTAAGTCTGAAGGGCATAACCAGAAACTTATAATGCCCATACCTTGTACAAAATTATTCTGAATATCTTCCTTCTTCACCTTTAGTTGATGATATCCAGAACGAAGATCCACATTTGAGAAGTATTGAGCTCCTCTTAACTGTTTGAACAGGTCATCAATCCTTGGAAGAGGATACTTTTTCTTTATAGTGATCTTGTTGAGTTCCTGATAATCAATACACAACCGCATTGTTCCATCCTTCTTCTTTACAAATAGCACTAGTTCACCCCAAGGTGATGCACTAGGGTGTATAAACCCTTTGTTTATATTTTCTTCCACTTTCTTCTTTAACTCCTCCAATTCGATAGGATCCATCCTATAGGGACACTTTGAGATAGAATTAGCTCTAGGTATGAATTCAATTGAGAACTCTACCTCACGATTCGGGGGAATTATGGGTAACTCTTCAGGAAATACATCACTGTATTCCCTCACGGTGGGCATTTCTGCAAGGTTGGAACTTTCCTTTGACCCAACCATTTTGGATAGGTATGATTCATTACAGGGAATCAACACCCACAAGATTTAAGGATTTTTCAAAGGAGATTCATGATCTCCCTTGCATTTGTAGAGGAGAATGGGATGGTTCGGAATATGAAAAGATATTTCCTTTTCATGATAGTTGATATGTTCTCTATATAATGAGAGCCAATCTATTCCTATTATAGTATTGAATTCCACCACGGGAAGTATTACAAGATTCGCTGGAAGAATCTTCCCACATATGCCAATTGGAGAAGAGTTGAACACTTGGGTTTCAATGATTGCACCACTTGATGTTTTTATAGATATATCTACTTCAATTTTTCATGGATTTGATTCTATAGTTCTAGAAAACTTTCAAGATATAAAGGAATTCATAGAACCAGAAAAAAAATAAGACTTTTTCCATTCTTGAGTGAATAGAAAGTATACCTTGTACGACTTCATTATCTTTCTCCACTTCTACGGTAGTGATGGCATAAGCCTTCCCTTGTTCCTTTGGATTTGGTGGTTGATGACGCTGATTAGCCTTGAGAACTCTAGGTTTAGTGCACTGGCTGGTATAGTGCCCTAGCTCCCTACAGTTGTTGCATTGAACCATGGGTGGTTCTCTCCTTTCTTCGGCTACATTATCCTTTAATTTCATATCTTTTCGACACTCTTGAGCATGGTTTTCGTCTTTCCCACACTTGAAGCACTTCCCTGTCCCTTTGAGGTGATTCCCATGGTGCAACTTCCCACATTTTTGGCATGTGGGTCATTGAGTTTTCTTCCCACCTTTGTCATTAGATCATCTGTCTTGAAACTCCATCTTTTGTTTCTTATCACCATAGTTGTGGGACCATTCTCCAAACTCCATCTCCACTTTGATATCACACCGAAAAACTTATTCATAACTCCCAAAGTCTCAAATTTCAAGAGCCTTTCGAAGTTGTGGTTATAATCCACTAAAGAATCTATCAAGTTTTCTATCATTGTTGATAACAAAACCCAAAGCATACCTTGCAAGACTGGTGAAATTTTCTTTATAGGTTGTGACAGATTCTCCTTCTTTTTTCTTGAGCTATATGAATTCTCTCTCCATATTTGTCCAAAGAGTTCGTGGGAAATAATTATTAAGAAACATGATCTCAAAGTCTTCCCATTCCATCGCTTCAATTTCCACCCTTGGATCAGTGTTCTTAATCAAAGCCCACTATTGATCAGACTCTACATCTAGACGATAAATGGTTAGATTCACCTTCTCTATCTCAGAATAGTGAAGCACATAAAATATCTTCTCCATGGAGTTGACCCACTACTCCTAAACTAGTGGATCGGAAGATCCAATAAACATCGGTGGTCGTTGCCTCATAAAACATTCGATAGTCAGTTACTCCCTCTTTAGTGAAAGAGGAAGTTCCCCATTATTATGTTTATTTTTCATAACCTAATATAGTTGGGTAAGAATCACCATGAATTTTTGAACTCCACCTCCCAAATCATTGGTGGTGTCGTTCGGGAAATCGTTGCATTGGCCCTTGCACGAGTTGTTGGCCTGGTTTCTCCTGGTTCCCACCATTTTCTAAAATAGAGAAGGATAGAACAAAACATAACTCAACAAGTCATGAATAACTTATTAATTTAAAAAAATTATAGTAAAATCATAACGTATGGGATCCATATATAAAGATTCTTGTGTGCATATTTTTACTTAGTCTCATACTAGAGGTTTTCTCTAGGGTTCACTAATCCTAATTCCCAAATTAGCTAAACCTTGCCTCTAATACAAACTATAGAAACATAGCCATTTATTCCATTACTATTACATCATTTTAAAGATAAATAACATAATATTATTATACATAGAGGATCCAAAGGTTTAGTGTCTTGGTCAAACTAGGACCATACATAATAATTACAACATCAAGCATAAACATTTATTTAATTTCTTTTTCTCTAGCTTCTTACTGGAACTTGACCTCTCCTTAGTACATGTAGCCACCTGAGGATATACATCAAAAGGGGTGATCTAAAAGCCCAATAATGGGACAAATAAGAACAATATATCATGAGGTGAGCATAACCATTACATAGGCAAATAATCATGAACATGAGGGAATCATTAATAAAAGACTTGAAATGTGGAAATGCATAAAAATGAAACATAATGTCTTAGTGGTTAACTACCACACATACTTGTGAACAAAGATAGAATCTTTTTCACATGTCATTTCACATTTACTCATGAGATTCATCAATTTACCCAATGCATTGGAGCATTGTATAATTTTGGGTGCACCCCTCACATTGAAACATTCATATTGTGCTATATAATTCTGGGAACACCCGTCACATCATAACATTATCATTTATCATTCATGAAACAATGAACATATAAAAAAACAAACATAATTAACCCATGAAAAATAATGGGTTTAATCTCATAAGAACACATTCATAAACATTGGGTTCCCACAAGAAAGAGGGAATAACATACATGTTACAAGAACCGTCAATCTTGAATGAGAAGTAAAAGGTGTGTTCTTTAAAGAAGAGTTATTTTGGATAACATTTGGTTTGACATAACTACATGTGAAAAACATTTATATCCTAGAAAAGTAAAGTCAATTATGAACAAAAGATTTTTAAGGAGTAACCATATCAAAAAGGAGTGAAAGAGGGAGAACTCGAAGGATGAAAGTTGGGTTTGAGAATTTCCCCTTACCTTATATCTGAACGCTTCCTTCACTTTAATGTCCTATATAATGACATTATATTCATTAATTAGAAATTCCATAACATTTTATACATTAATAGGGTTAATTTTGGTTTCATTATGTTATTTTATGGTTCTGTTGATAAGTTATAGAGTTTAAAAACATTGTTCAGGAATGTTCATTTTTATGGTTTTCCTGAGCGTTTCACATGTATTCATGAATTGAAGTTCATGTAGAACATGGATAAACATCCAGAAAATATATTCCATGTTACTAATGATATTAAAGAATTTAAAAATATCTTATAAATAATTACATTGTATTCCTTGTGGATGAATCATTAGATAAAAAATTAAATGATGATTGTTTGAGTTAATTTGGGCGGTTTTTCGACCACAACGAACTTGTTTTGATTAATAATTTAGTAATATGTACATAAGTTAGTTTCAGAACTTTAAATAAGAATTAATACATATAAAATATTCTGGTTCAACCATAAAAATGGTTTCATGACCAGATCTGAAGGTAGAAATGAAAAAAGAAAACATGTCATTCTTGAAGGTGAAAGATTAACACCTCACGAA
This sequence comes from Viscum album, assembly GCA_963277665.1. NCBI lineage: Eukaryota > Viridiplantae > Streptophyta > Magnoliopsida > Santalales > Viscaceae > Viscum > Viscum album. The sequence continues at coordinate 363,085,775 of OY728162.1, read as the reverse complement.
CAATGTTTTCTTTTATAAAATAAAAGTAAGAGCAGAAGGTGGTTGGATGGAATAATGTAACACCCCAAGATTTCATAGTACGTTATTTCTTCAAAGTAATTCAATGACTTTCACTACATGCAACACCGAGTTCAAGCACACCACGACTTACCAAACTAGCCGTTCAAAAGATGTTATGAATAGTATTTACTAAATTTTGAACTTTATATAATCCTTATAATTTTAGAATCCATATTATGAGTTTCTTATATATAACGAAAAAACAAATTCATTTTTTCAGAGAAAAGAAGTATTTTTTTAAATGCAATTTTACCACCTTTTAATGGCGAACCCTTTTTAAATCCAATATTTGAAACTTTTATATATTCAATTTTACAAAATAAAATTCTTCTTTATAAGTGGAAAATAATAATTTAGTTTCAATAAATATTTATTTTTTCTGATAACTTTCATATTTGGGTGAATAGTGAAAATACTATATTTTAACTCAAAACAACTTTTTTAATCAAAATAATTTGTAGTGTTAAATTATACATTTTAATGGTCTGGAAGTATAAATAGATTATATTTTTACCATTTAATCCAATGTTATTCATTGGAAATAATTTCACTTTGAAATTGAACATAAACAAGTATCAATCTTTTTTTAGTTATTATTTCTTAAAAACACGATTTTTGGTTTTGACAACGGAAATTAATTTTAAATTAATAAATGAAAATTCTATGTTTTGAATTTGGTAAAATAGAATTAATTTTTTAATTCATAATATCAAAATTAGCTTCGGGTGAAATTTTGGTATTTTTCTAAAAACTTTCAATTTTTGATAAATAGTGAAAAACACTAAATTATTGGTTAAAACCGACTTTTTATTTAAATAATTATTTATTTTATTTAAATTTATTTTAGGTCAAAATAGATATATAAGACCTATATATGTTCAATATAATTCATTGGAGTCATTTTATAATAAGTTTAGATATATAAAAAATTTATTGAACTTTTTACCGTCTTTTTCCCACCTCTTAGGAGAATTTACAAATTTGCATAAAATTTAATTTTACTATTTATGTGAGTTGAATTTCAAAAATATAAGAGAAATGGTTAAACTCAGTAAGTAAAATTTGGTTCAATAAGATGAAAATAATTTTTGGTTAATAGTAACTTTTGACTTTTAATTATTGCGGTTAAAGGTAAAAAGGGTAATTCAAGGTAAAAAGAATATTATAATAATACAAAATTTCCTTAACACTTGTCCTAACCATATTTTGTAAGCCATGGTCGACCATGGGAATCCTTAGGTTGATTTTGGGACCCCATGGAGCCACTTATAAATGATAATGACACTTTATTTTAATTAACTTAAAGTAAAGACAAAAATGAGATAAACAACTATATTTTAGTAAATAAATTTTTACATGGGGTTACATAAGTAATATTATCGACTATAAATATTAATTGGAAATATAAAAATATTTCCTACATAATGGTATTTTATTTATATTTTTTAGACATTAAATAATTTAATTTATTTATGACACAATGATGATGAAGTAATTACCTTATTAATTAAATATTAAAATAATTGATATTATAAATATCCAAATAAATGTAATTTGAGACTTTTTATGAATTATACTAATTTTATAGATTAATATGACATGTTAGGGTTTATTAAATGAATTTTTTTCGAAGTAATAATGCTTTTATAAATTTAAAAAAAAACAAAATAGCTAATAATGTCAAAATTGACATAAAAGAGTTTTTAAAACAAATATTATATGATTAATTGATATTATATTCCTAAAAATCTAAGTTTTGGCCAAAGTTCTTAAATAATATTATATATGTCATTAATGAACAACTTTAGGTTCACTTTGAAGTTTATAGTAAGTTTATTAACCATATAATATAAAAATACAAAGAGACATGGTAAATGTCAAACTAATTAACTAAGAGTTAAATCTAAAAGATGAGGTTAATATGGTGACCCAAACCTGTCTAAAACCTATTGTTTGAGTTTTTTTATACCCATCCCCACATTAGTCTCTAAATAAATCGTTTTGTATCCATTAGAAACCGAAAAATATTTTATTATAAAATAATATTTCAATCTTTCCCTAAGGTGCCCCTCACCCCTCTTATAAAAGGGTACTCCCCCTTCTCTCAAATCCACACCTTAAAATCCATTTTTCTAGACAAAAACTAACCAAATATCCTCTAAACTTTCCTCCCTTAATTCTAGAGGCCTTACTTTAATCATAAATATAATCTAAGGATCCATTTTGATCAAATCAAAAGGAAGAACCTGAAGAAGAGGTAAATATTTCATCACCTCTTTTAAGTTCTTTTCTTCTTCCACTTCTTCTTTAATTATTGTTTCCATTATAAAATAACAAATACATTATCTTCTATGTAATGTGATGTTATTATAAATATGTTACAATCATATTCATTATTCTATCCATACTTTGAATGACATGTCACCATACGTGCGTACGTACGGCTTACCGTCTCCACGTCGGGGTGTAGTTGTTATTCAATACATTATTATTTGGATGGGTATAATAATGATGTATAATTGATGTAAATAATAAATATAACATGATAATGATTCTTTATATATGATATACTATCCAATTATATACGATTTTAATATCAAAATAATGATATTGTCGCTCGTGCGTACGTACGGATTACCGTCTCCATGAACGCAATGAGATTCATTCGCCATCGTAACAATTCAAGACTAATTTTCATTTGATGATTAAAAAAATGTTTAAAGACTTGATATCATTATGGATATGAATAATAAACATACCATCAATAACAAACATGACTCGCGTAACAAAGAATATAAAGGAAAACGAATCAGTTAACACCCGAAACGACGATAATACTAAAATATCATTAACAAAGCATTATTAGAAGATCATATATGATATCATAATTATTTATATGGTTCTTGTATAATTTAATAACAATGATTTAACTATTATACATGATTTTAACGTACCCTCGACCAAGGAAAAGTACAAGGTAAGGGTAAATTCTACAATCTCTTCATTATCCGAGGTTGTTTATATGTAATTATCTACTGGGACCTCTTTATCATCCACATCCATGTTTCTTAAAATGTATTTCAAAACATTTTTTCTATTTACTAGACAATGGTTTAAATTCATTTATACCCTTATTTGACCTTATATATTTTTTAAAGGAATCTTTCTGTCATTTTCCAATCAAGGTACTTTATAACCTTTTCGACAAAATTAAGGTAAGAATGTCTTTTTTAACTTATACGGTGGGTGCAGCTATTTTCCACCATTATAACATCATCAAAGTTTCCCTTACAAGCTTATAATAATATTTTCAAAATAAATGTTTTCTTTATAATTATGTGAATCTTAAATTATTTCAAAATAGAAAGAGATATTTCTCTCAAATAGTTTTGATTTCATCTATGTCAACATCCATTGATAAATTTTACACGTGTTTGAAGTTGATTTATTATGATACAAATCTTCCATATTGTATTTAAGCTTTTATGATATGTTTGACTATGGATGAGTTATTTTTATGCCATTCATGGTTTATGGTTAATGTATTAACATTTCATATGCTAGTTTTAATACGAATGTTTATGTTATATTTCAACCTCTTCTTAATGTGAATGTGTTGGACTGGTATGTTTTGGGTTGGGGACCGGTAAAAGTAATCCCTCTGGATTGGGGTCTGGTTACAGCAGACCCTCTGGGTTGGAGTCCGGTTACAGAGGCTCTCTAGGTTGGAGTCCGGTTAGAGAGGCTCTCGGGGTTGGAGTCCGGTTACAGAGGCTCTTTGAGTTGGGGTCTGGTTATAGTTAGCCCCTAGGTCCTGGCATGAGGCCTTGACACCGAAATTAAAGTCCAGTACTATACATTCCCTCATTATGAAATTAGTTATTACATGTGATTATTTGACTAGTATAATGTCCATGTGCATGTTAATATGGTAATTTTTGATTTATTTTTTCCATATTATGTTCAAGTTTATGTTTAAAAGGCTGTTGTTTTTATTACATATATTGAATTAAAAGTTTATAGCTTCCACTAAATTATTTACCCTTACTGAGAATCTGAGCTCACCCCTTCCTTATGTTTTATTTTCCCAGGATCCCAAGAAGTGTTTTATGTTTAAGATGCAGGGTTAAGCTAAGGAAAAAATGGAATTCTCAAAGGATTCTTTTTTTTGGGTTGTATGTTTTAAAGTGTAATATAACGTTCATGTATGTAATCTATTTTCCAAGACTACTAAACTGATCAGTCTTTTGGGACTTGATTCCTCGTAATAAATCCAATGTATTAAAATAATGCACTGACTTTGGGAATCTAGGGTCGAGGTGTTACATATAATATCCCATTAGTATCATAACCTTACAATATATGTATGATACTAGAGTTACCATACAATTTGGACAAAGATGTGTCGGGATAGAATGAGAAAAGAACTTGAAATTTAAATGGAATTAAAGGAGAAGAAGGGGAGAAATTACCTCTTGAATCCTCCTCTTGATATCCTCCTTAAGGGGCCTACGCTTGGTCTTTTGATGAGACCAAAAGTTATTGGACGTGGGGGAGGGGCTAGAGAATATTCTTGGTCAGAGTTTAGATAAGGCTTGAAGCTTGAGAGGTGTGAGGAAATGAGGGTGTGAAGGGTAGTATTTACAGTGGAGGGGAGAGGGGATTTCTCAATATAGAATTCATTAATTTATTATTTCCCCACAAGACAAGGAATAGTGAGTCTTCCATGACCAAGAATAGTAATTTTATAATTTAATCCCAAACCAAGTGGGATTACATCAGAATAACATCATAAATGACCCTATAATTAGCTTATTTAGCTTATTTTGTAAATTATGGTATTTCACTATTCATCAAAAATTCAAGTATTTCAGAAAAATCCCAAAAAATTCATCCCTATCATTTTTCGATGTGTAGAATCCAAAAATGATGTAAATTTTTCAAAAATAAATTTCTAAATATGATTAATTTAATATTTAATTAAAATCACAATTTACTTGAAAAAAATAGTTTTTAAAATTAAAACTGATTTTATAATGCTTTTAAAAATTACTTGAGGTCTTATAAAATTATCTTAAATCTAGAAGACATAGATTTATTAATTTATGAACACATTTTAAGAAAATAAATTTTCTTTTTAATTAATTAATTATAATTAATTATTTATGACTTACAAAAATACCATTACTTTTACTATGGTTAAATTGTCACTTATAAGATGCCTTAATTCTATTTAATTATTTATAGGTAAGGTTATTTTGGAAGATTTACTATTCATAAGGGTCATATTACTATTCATAAGGGTAGGTTACTATTCATAAGGGTTGGTTACTATTCACCAAAAATTATTTTTGTTTTATTACACTTAAAAAATAATCTTGAATACAACCGTATATGTAGGATTTTCAAAATTCAAAACATAGAAGTGGAAAAAAATATGTTTAATGGTCACATAGTATTTAGTATCATGATATTTCATTGTTATTCCTAATGAGATTATACTATAGGGCATAATTATAAGAATGGAATTCCATTAATAAAACTTTGGCTTGTTACATTCTTTCCCCTTATGAAATTTCACCCTCTAAATTTCGTTTTACACAAATAGGTGAGGGTACTTCTCCTTCATCACCTCCTCTGGTTCCTATGTAACTTCTTCAAACTTACAGTTCCTCCACAAGACTTTGACAAGGTGGGTTTTCCTATTGCGTATAACCTTATCTCTCCTTTCCATAATCTCTAATGGCTACTCCTCATAGGAGAGATCATCTTCCAGTTGTACCACCTCTGAGTTCAATACATGTGAGGGATCAGGTATGTACTTTCTCAGGAGTGATACGTGAAACACATCATGAACTTGAGCCATATTTTGTGGAAGTGAAAGTCGATAGGCCACATCTCCTATGCAGTCAAGGATCTTAAAGGGGTCAATGTACCTTGGGCTTAACTTACCTTTCTTTCCAAACCGCATGACTCTCTTCCATGGTGATATTAGAAGGAAGACTTTATCTATAACATCGAACTCCAAGTCCCTTTGACAGTTGTCAGTGTAGATATTTTGCCAACTCTATGCATCTTTGATGTGTTTCTGGATGACTTGAACCTTCTCTGTCATCTCTTCCATAAGATCGGGTCCAAGTAGCTTTCTTTCTCCAACTTCATCCCAACAGGTTGGAGTTCTACATCTCTTTCCATACAAAGCTTTATATGGATCCATCTGAATACTTGAGTGGAAGCTATTGTTATATGAGAACTCAACCAATGGGAGATGTTGATCCCATCTACCTTTGAATTCTAGAGAGCAGTATCTTAGCATATCTTCAAGCATCTGAATAGTCCTTTCAGATTGGCCATCAGTTTTGGGGTGATAGGTTGTGCCGAAATTTAATTCAGTACTCAAAGCATGTTTAAGGCTCCTCCAGAATGTAGATGTGAACCTTGGATCACGATCAGAGAAAATTGAGAGTGGAACTCCATGCAGTCTCACCACTTCCTTGACATATATCTTTGCAAGTTGTTCAAGTGATAGGTCTTCCCTAATAGTGATAAAATGGGCAGTCTTGGTGAGTCGGTCAACCACAACCCATATCGCATTATTTCCCTTCGACGTCTTTGGGAGAATTGTGACAATGTCCATAGTAACATTATCTAATTTTCACATGGGTATAGGCAATGGTTGCATCAACCCTTTAGACTTTTGTCACTCTGTTTTAACTTGCTGACATACCATGCACCTTGAGATATATTCCACGATCTCCTTTTTCATGTTATCCCATCAGAAGTGTTCTTAGAGATCACGGTATATCTTGGTACTCCCAGGATGGATAGAGAATGTTGAGCTACATGCATTGTCCAATAGTTCATTCTTTATCCCGAGTGATGAAGGCACACAAAGATGCATTCCAAACTGAATCACACCATCATCGTCGATATGGAACTCTTGCAGCATCCCTTCCTTTACCACATTCACCCTCTTTTGTATCTCCACATCATCCCTTTTTGCTTCCTTAATCTTCTCTTGGATGGATGGTTGCACAATAATTTGGTAAAGGAAGCATGTATTCCCTAACCTTATGATTTCTAAATCCATCCTTTGCATATCCAAGAATACAGGGTCTTTCTCAATCTGTAACATGGAAAGAGTAGCAGGTTATTTTCTGATTAGAGCATCAGCTACCTTGTTCGCCTTTCCAGGATGATAGTGAATAGATCAATTGTAATCCTGGATTAGCTCTAACCATATCCTTTGATGCATTTTGAGCTCCTTTTGTGTGAATATATAATTTAAGCTATTGTGGTCGGTGTATATGTCACACTTCTCTCCATAAAGGTAGTGCCACCAAATTTTCAAGGAAAAAAATCACAACTGCCAGCTCTAGATCATGCGTCGGGTAGTTCTGCTCATGGATCTTCAACTATCGTGAGGAGTAGGCTATCACATTATCATTTTTCATGAGTACACAACCCAAGCCTTTCTTTGAATCATCACTGTATATCACAAAACTTTATCCACTTTTTGGTAGTGTGAGTAAAAGTGCAGTGATCAGCCTTCTCTTTAGCTCCTTGAAGCTTCCCTCACATTCTTCCGTCCAGACATACTTTACCCCTTTCCTTGTTAACATAGTTATCGGGCTTGAAAATCAAGAGAATTTTCTCATAAAATTTCGGTATTACCCAGCTATTCCAAGAAAACTACAGATTTCTATGACACTATAGGGATTGGGTCATTCCTCAATCGCCTTTGTTTTTGAAGGATCCATAGAAATTCCCTCACTTGTGATCACATGTCCCAAGAACATGACTTGCTTTATCCAAAATTCACACTTTCTAAACTTGGTGTACAAATTATCCATTCTCAATGTCACCAACACAAGTCTTAAATGTTCTTCATGTTCCTCCTTTCTCTTGGAATATATGAAGATATCATCAATAAATACTACCACAAATTTTTCGAGGTAATGTCTAAAGACTCAATTCATCAAATACATAAATATTGTAGGGAATTAGTAAGTCCAAAGGGAATAATAATAAACTTATAGTACCCATACCTTGTATGAAAGGTAGTCTTCTGAATATCTTCTTTCTTCACCTTTAGTTGATGATATCCAGAATGAAGATCCACCTTTGAAAAGTATTGAGCTCCTCTTAACTGGTCGAAAAAGTCATCAATAATTAGAAGAGGATACTTATTCTTTATGGTGAGTTTTCGATAATCGATACATAGCAACATTGTTCCATCCTTCTTCTTTACAAAGAGAACTAGTGCACCCCAAGGTGATGCATAAGGGTGTATGAACCCTCTTTCAAGATGTTCTTGTAGATACTTCTTTAACTCCTCCAATTCAATAGGATCCATTCTATAGGAACACTTTGAGATAGGAGTAGCTCTGGGTATGAGTTAAATTGAGAACTCTACCTCACAATCCGGGGGAATTCCGGGTAACTCTTTAGGAAATACATCACTGTATTCCCTCACGATGGGCATTTCCTCAAGGTTGGAACTTTCCTTTGACCCAACCATTTTGGAGAGGTATGCTTCATCATAGGGAATCAACACCCACACCATTGAAGGATTTTTTAAAGGAGATTCATGATCTTACTTGAATTTTTAGAGGATCATGGGATGGTTCGTAATATGAAAATATATTTCCTTTTCCTAATAGTTGATATGTTCTCTATATAACGAGAGCCAATATATTCATATTATAGCACTGAATTCCACCAAGGGAAATATTACAAGATTCTCTGGAAGAATCTTCCTACATATGCCAACAGGAGAAGAGTCGAACACTTGGGTTACAATGATTACACCACTTGGTGTTTTTACAGATATCTCTACTTCAAGGTTTCGGGGATTCTATTCTATAGTTCTAGAAAACTTTCAAGATATAAAGGAATGCGTAGAACCAGAATCAAATAATAATTTTTCTATTATTGAGTGAATAGGAAGTTTACCTTGTATGAATTCATTATCTTGCTCCACTTCCGTAGTAGTGATGGAATAATCCTTACCTTGTTCCTTTGGCTTTGGTGGTTGATGACGCTGATTTCCCTCGATAACTCTAGGTTTAGTGCACTCGATGGCATAGTTCCCTAGCTCCCTAAAGTTGTAGCATTGAACCATGGGTGGTTCTCTCCTTTCTTCGACTACATTCTCCTTTCTTTTCATGTCTTTTTTACACTCTTGAGCATGGTTTCCTTCTTTTCCACACTTGAAGCACTTCCCTGTCCCTTTGAGGCGATTCCCATGGTGCAACTTCCCACATTTTTGGCATGTGGGTCATTGAGTTTTCTTCCCACATTTTTCATTAGATCCTCTGGCTTGAAAATCCATCTTTTGTTTCTTATCACCATAGTTGTGGGACCTTTCTCCAAACTTCATATCCACTTTGAGAGCACACCGAACAACTTCTTTATAACTCCCAAATTCTCAAATTGCAAGAGCCTTTCGAAGGTGTGGTTTTAATCCACTAAAGAATCTATAAATTTTTCTATCATTGTTGATAACAAAACTGAAAGCATACCTTGAAAGCCTGGTGAAATTTGCTTCATAGGTTGTGAAATATTCTCCTTCTATTTTCTTGAGCTCAATGAATTCTCTCTCCATCTTTTTCTAAAGAGTTCATGGGAAATATTTATTAAGAAACATGATCTTAAAGTCTTCCCATTCCATCGCTTCAATTTTTTCCCTTGACTTCACGTTCTTAATCAAAGCCCACCATTGATCATCCTCTCAATCTAAATGATAAATATCTAGAGTCACCTTCTCTGTCTCAGAACAGTGAAGCACAGAAAATATCTTCTACATGGAGTTGACCCACTGCTCCAAAACTAGTGGATTGGAAGATCCACTAAACATCGGTGGTTGTTTCCTCATAAAACATCTGATATCCAGTTGCTCTTTCTTTGGTGAAGGAGGGTGTTCCCCATTATTATGGTTATTGTTCATAACGTGAGATAATTGGGTAATAATCACCATGAAGTTTTGAACTCCACCTCCCAAATCATTGGGGATGTCGTTCGGGAAATCGTTGCATTGGCCCTTGCATGAGTTGTTGGCCTGGTTTCTCCTGGTTCCCACCATTTTCTAAAATAAAGAAGGTTAGAAAAAAACATAAGTAAACAAGTCATGAATAACTTATTCATTTAAAAAATTTATACTAAAATAATATCATATGGGATCCATATGTAAATATTCTTGTGTGCATATTTGTACTTAGTCTCATACTATAGGTTTTCTCTAGGGTTCACTAATCCTAATTCCCAAATTAGATAAACCTTGACTCTGATACCAACTATAGCAACCTAGCCATTTATTCTATTACTATTACATCATTTTAAATATAAATTACATAATAGTATTACACATAGAGGATCCAAAGGTTTAGTGTCTTGGGAAAACTAGGGCCATACATAACAATTACAACATCAAGCATAAACATTTATTCAATTTCTTCTCCTCTAGCTTCTTACTGGCACTTGACCTCTCCTTAGTACATGTATCCACCTGAGGATATACATCAAAATGGGTGATCTAGAAGCCCAGTAAGGGGACATATAAGAAAAATATAGCATGGGGTGAGCATAATCATTACATAGGCAAAGAATCATGAACATGAGGGAATCATTAATAAAATACTTGAAATGTGGAAATGCATAAAAATAAAACATCATGTCTTAGTGGTTAACTACCACACATACTTGTTAACAAAGCTAGAATCTTGTTCACACGTCATTTCATATTTACTCATGAGATTCATCACTTTACCCAATGCATTGGAGCATTGTATAATTCCAGGTGCACCCGTCACATTGAAACATTCATATTGCGCTATATAATTCCAGGCGCACCCGTCACATCATAACATTACCATTTATCATTCGTGACATAATGAACATATAAAAAAAATGAACATAAATAACCCATGAAAAGGAATGGGTTTCATCTCATAAGAACACATTCATAAACATTGGGTTCCCAAAAGAAAGAGGGAATAACATACATGTTATAAGAACCGTCAATCTTGAATGAGAAGTAAAGGGTGTGTTCTTTGAAGAAGAGTTCTTTTAGAAAAAATTTGGTTTGACATAAATACCTGTGAAAAACATGTATATCGTAGAAAAGGAAAGGAAATTATGAACAAAATATTTTTAAGGTGTAACCATATCAAAAATGAGTGAAAGAGGGAGAACCCGAAGGATGAAAGTTGGGTTCGAGAATTTCTCCTTACCTTATATCTATACACTTCCTTCGCTTTAATTTCCTGTATAATAACGTTATATTCATTAATTAGAAATTACATAACCTTTTATACATGAATAGGGGTCATTTTGGTTTCATTCTATTATTTTTTGGTCCTTTTGATAAGTTATATAGTTTAAAAACATTGTTCGAGAATGTTCGTTTTTATGGTTTTCTTGAGCGTTTAACATGTATTCATGAATTGAAGTTCATGTAGAACATGGATAAACATCCAGAACATATATTCCATGTTACTAATTATATTAAATAATTTAAAAAGATATTATAATGAATTACATTGTATTCCATGTGGATGAATCATTAGATAAAAAATTAAATGATGATTGTTTGAGTTAATTTGGGCGGTTTTTCGACCACAACGAACTTGTTTTGATTAATAATTTAGTAATATGTACATAAGTTAGTTCCATAAATATAAATAGGACTTAATACATATAACATATTCTGGTTCAACCATAAAAATGGTTTTATGACCAGATCGGAAGGTATAAATGAAAAAAGAAAACATGTCATTCTTGAAGGTGATAGATTAACACCTCACGAACAATGTTTTCTTTTATAAAATAAAATGAATAGTAGAAGGGGGTTGGATGGAATAATGTAACACCCCAATATTTCATAGTATGTTTTTTCTTTAAAGTAGTTCAATAACTTGCACTACACAGAACACCGAGTTCAAACGCACCACGACTTACAAAACTAGCCGTTCAAAAGAGGTTATGAATAGTATTAACTAAATTTTGAACTTTATATAATCCTTATAGTTTTAGAATCCATATAATTAGTTTCTTATACATAATTAAAAATTAAATTCATTTTTTCAGATAAAAGAAGTATTTTTTTTAAATGCAATTTTACCACCTTTTAATGGCGAACCCTTTTTAAATCCAATATTTTAAACGTTTATATATTCAATTTGACAAAAGAAAATTCTTCTTTAGAATCAGGACATAAGAATTTAGTTTCAATAAATTTTTAGTGTTTTTATGATAACTTTGATATTTTCGGTGAATAGTGAAAAATACTGTATTTTAACTGAAAACAACTTTTTTAATAAAAATAATTTGTAGTGTTAAATTATATATTTTAATGGTTTGGAAGTATAAATAGATTATATTTTTACCATTTTATCCAATTTTATTCATTGGAAATAATTTCACTTTGAAATAGAACATAATCAAGTATCAATCTTTTGTTAGTTATTATTTCTTAAAAACACGCTTTTTAGTTTTGACAACGGGAATTAATTTTAAATTAATAAATTAAAATTATATGTTTTGAATTTGGTAAAATAGACTTAAATTTTGAATTCAGAATATCAAAATTATCTTAGGGTGAAATTTTGGTATTTTTCTGAAAACTTTCAAATTTTGATGAATAGTGAAAAACACTGAGTTATTGGTTAAAACCGAATTTTTATTTAAATAATTATTTACTTTATTTAAATTTATTTTAGGTCAAAATAGATACATAATACCTATAAAAGTTCAATATAATTCATTGGAGTAATTTTATAATAAGTTTAGATATATAAAAATTTTATTGAAATTTTTACCGTCTTTTACCCACCTCCTAGGAGAATTTGCAAATTTCCATAAAAATTAATTTTACTATTTCTGTGAGTTGAATTTCAAAAATCTGAGAGACACGGTTAACCTCATTAAGTAAAATGTGGTTCAATAAGATGAAAGTAATTTTTGGTGAATAGTAACTTTTGACTTTTATTTACTACGGTTAAAGGTAAAAAGGGTAATTTAAGGTAAAAAGAATATTATAATAATAAAAAATTTATCTTAACACTTGTTCTAACCTTATTGGATGAGCCATGGATAACCATGGGCATCCCTGGGTCGATTTTGGGACCCCATGGAGCCACTTATAAATGATAATGACACTTTAATTTAATTAACTTAAAGTAAAGGCAAAAATGACATAAACAAATATATTTTAGTAAATCAATTTTTACATGGGATTATATAAGTCATATTTTCGATTATAAATATTCATTAGAAAGATAAAAAAAATTACTACATAATGGTATTTTATTTATATTTTTTAGACATTAAATAATTTAATTTATATATGACACAATGATGATGCAGTAATTACCATATTAATGAAATATTAAAATAATTGATATTATAAATATCCAAATAAATGTAATTTGAGAATTTTCATGAATTCCACTAATTTTTTAGGTTAATATGACATGTTAGGGTGGATTAAATGAATTTTTTTTTTTGAAGTAATAATGCTGTTATGAATTAAACAAAAACAAAATAGAAAATAGTTTCAAAATTGACATAAAAGAGTTTTTAAAACAAATGTTATATGATTAATTGATATTCTATTCCTAAAAATCCAAGGCTCGTCCAAAGGTCTTAAGTAATATTATATATGTCATTAATAAACCACTTTAGGTTCACTTTGAAGTTTATAGTAAGTTTATTAACCATATAATATAAATATACAAAGAGACATGGTAAATGTCAAACTAATTAACTAAGAGTTAAATCTAAAATATGAGATTAATATAGTGACCCAAACCTGTCTAAAACCTATTGGTTGAGTATTTTTCGACCCATACCCATTATATCCTTGAAATAAATCATTTTGGAGCCATTATAAAACGAAAATGATTTTATTATAAAATAATATTTCAATATTTTCCTAAGGTGCCCCTCACCCCTCTTATAAAAGGGCACCCCCCCTTATATCAAATTCACACCTTCAAAGCCATTTGGATCAGCCAAACCCTGACCAAATATCTTCTCAACTATCCTAACTTCATTCTGGAGGCCTTCCTTTAGTCATAAATCCAACCTATGGATCCTTTTTGATCAAATCAAAAGGAAGAACCCGAAGAAGAGGTAAATATTTCATCACCTCTTTCAAATTCTTTTCTTATTCCACTTCTTCTTTACTTGTTGTTTCAATTATAAAATAATAACTTCATTATCTTCTATATACTGTGATTTTATTATAAATATGTTACAACAATATTCATTATTCTATCCATCCTTTGAATGACATGTCACCATACGTGCGTACGTACGGTATACCGTCTCCACGTCGTGGGGTAGTTGTTATTCAATACATTATTATTTGGATGGGTATAATAATGATGTATAATTGATGTAAATAATAAATATAACATGATAATTATTCTATATATATGATATACCATCCAATTATATATGATTTTAATATCAAAAGAATGATATTGTCGCTCGTGCGTACATACGGATTACCGTCTCCACGAATGCGATGAGATTCATTATCCATCATAACCATTCAAGACTAATTTTCATTTGATGATTAAAAATAATGTTTAAAGACTTGATATCATTCTGTATATTAATAAGAAACATCCCATCCATAACATACATGACTCACGTAACAAAGAATATAAAGGAAAATGAATCAGTTAACACCCGAAACGACGATAAAACTAAAATATCATTAACAAAGCATTATTTTAAGATCATATATGATATCATAATTATTTATATGGTTCTTTTATAATTTAATAACAATCATTTAACTATCATAAATGAGGTTAACATACCATCTACCAAGGAAAAGTACAAGGTAAGGGTTAATTCTACAATCTCTTCATTATCTGAGGTTGTTTATACATAATTATCTACTAGGACCTCTTTATCATCCACATTCATGTTTCTTATAATGTATTTCAAAACATTTTTTCTATTTACTAGACAATGGTTTAAAGTCATTTATACCCTTATTTGACCTTATATGTTTTTAAAAGGAATCTTTCCGTCGTTTTCCAAACAAGGTATTTTATAACCTTTTCGACAAAATTAAGGTAAGAATGTATTTTTTAACTTATACAGCGGGTGCGGCTAGTTTACTCCATTATAAAATCGTCGAATATTCCCTTATAAGCTTATAAGAATATTTTCAAAATAAATTTTTTCTTTATAATTATGTGACTCTTAAATGATCTCAAAATAGAAAGATATATTTCTCTCAAATAGTTTTGATTTCATCTATGCCAACATACTTTGATAAATTTTACACGTGTTTGAAGTTGATTTATTATGATACAAATCTTCCATATTGTATTTAAGGTTTTGTGATATGTTTGAATATGGATGGGTTATTTTTATTTCATGCATGGTTTATGGTTAAAGTATCGAAATTTCATATTCTAGTTTTAATACGAATGTTTATGTAATATTTCAACCTCTTCTTAAGATGAATGTGTTGGACTTGTATGTTCCAGGTTGGGGACCGATAAAAGTAAGACCTTTGGGTTGGGGTCTGGTTACAGCAGACCCTTCAGGTTGGAGTCCGGTTACAGAGTCTCTCTAGGTTAGAGTCTGGTTAAAGAGGCTCTCTGGGTTGGAGTCTGGTTATAGAGGCTCTCCGGGTTAGGGTCCGGTTACAGTTAGTCCCTAGGTCCTGGCACGAGGCCTTGACACAGAAATTAAAGTCTGGTACTATACCCTCATTATGAAGTTAGTTATTACATGTGATTATTTTACTAGTATAATATCCATGTGAATGTTAATATGGTAATTTTTTATTTATTTATTCCATATTATATTCAAGTTTATGTTTAAAAGGATGTTGTTTTTATTACACATCTTACCTTAAAAGTTTATAGCTTCCACTAAATTATTTACCCTTACTAAGCATCTGAGATCACCCCTTCCTTATGTTTTATTTTCCTAGGATCCCAATAATTGTTTTATGTTTAAGATTCAGGGTTAAGATAAGGTAACAATGGAATTCTCAAAGTATTTTTTTATGTTGTATGTTGGAAAGTGTAATGTAACGTTTATGTATCTCATATATTTTCCAAGAATGCTAAACTGATCGGTCTTTTGGGACTTTATTCCTTGTAATCATGAAAATTTATTAAAATAATGCACCGACTCTAGAAATATAGGGTCGGGGCGTTACAGTTGGTATCATATGAATTTTATCAATAACCTTGAAAACTAGATTTAGATAAACTCTGATTAGAGCACATTACCCGAAGATAAACTTTGAGGATTAGTATAGAAGAACTTCCTAGAATTTTGGTAATGTAGATATTTTGTGAGGTTTCCAAGAAAATACATCCATGTCTGGATACAAGCAGGTAGAGGCGGCTCTGGCACAGATGTACCTAGGGGTAAAACCCAAAAACACTGTTTTGAGCTAGACTCGAACGGAAACTAGTGCACGACAATGGGCCTTATTGCACTCTTGGTTACGACACTCCCAGGGGATATGCTTAGGATAATTCTCATTTTCTTTACAATTAATTATGAAGGATTTACGAGTACATACCTTCTCAAAGAAAATATTTTTATGATTATGGATTATATCCATAAACTGTTCAATTTACATTAGGTATTTTACAAGTTTGGAATTATTCATTGCAATTCATAAACTGACCTAGTGTATGCCATTGTATAGAAATGGCACCCAGTAGAAGGAATGTGAACTCCAGTAATACGTATGATCCAAAGAGTAAGAAGTATCATATCTTTCACGGTATTAAGAAAACATTAAGAAGGGAAATAGTCTCTCATGTATTCTCAACATATGAAGAAATAGTATCATGTATTAATAAGATAAGTAAATAATTCTATAAGTCCTATGGCTTTGAAGGGAAGCAAGAGAAGAAAAGTATGGAAGAGAGAAAGATGGATAAAGGGAAGAGGGAAAAGAAGGATTTTTCCATATATGACAACTATGGAAAGAATCACCTTGGTAAATGCTTGAAGTGAATGGGAGTTTGTTATAGGTGTGGAGAAAAAGGACACCCAGTACGTGATTGCAAGGGTAATAAAAAAGTTTCAAATGTACAATGCTTCATCTGCAAGGCGTTGGGACACTACATGAATCAATTTCCTAATCATCACAGTATACCTTAAATGATACTATTGGATAATAGTCAAGTTATGATACTACCTCAGATGAAGAGGAATGACTAGTGTTCTTATGTTGTTATTATAGAATTATTTCATTTGAGTGTTGTATCAACAATATACTAGTTTTATGAATTATGGAGATAAATAAGGATTCTACTACAGTACTATTTTTTGAGGATTTGAGATTATATGGTTCTAAGAAATGTAACTTAATAGTAAGCTACACATTTTGGAAAAATACATGGTTGAAAGAAATGTAATCCTTAATATGGTCCAGATAATGAGGTAGTGATTTTGGAATAAGAGATGGTTGATTTGGATAAATTATATTGGATATTCTTGAATTCCTTGGAACTGATTAATAGTTTTTTTATTTCATCATTGTTGGAATATTCAATATTTTTAGATATAAGGAATATATCCAGTATTATATAAAGGATAAGGGAGCATGAATGTAATCAATAAGGTTTTATGTTAATTCATGGTGTTTCCATGTTTTAAAATAATACATGATGAAGGTGTTCACATGTTATTACGTGGAAAAAAAGTTCTTCATTGTGTTTAGCTTCCTTATAAATTTTGGACTGTGAGTTTGTATAGAAGTATTTTGGATAAGTCTAAATGCTGGAATGGATTAAGTTTGAAATTGGATACTATTGTTAAGGTTATTTTTGGATTTTAATAAAAAGGACAACACACAGACCGTGTGGCAACCCGTCGCGTAAGACAAATCTGCGGGAATCAAACCCACAACCATAGTGCGATTGGGATTTATCTTCTACCACTAGACTATGTGAAATCCCTAGATTGTATAATATAGTTTCTTTTTTTAAAGGTTATTATAGGTGAATTATAAATTCATTTTTTTCAACCCTATACGAATAGGATAAATAGAATATATTTTAAGTTCTATTATCTATTCAAGTGAAAGATGAGTTTGTGGTAGAAATTAGTTAAAGGTTGGAACTCTACTTGTCAAGTATATATTTTTTCTTCTCTTATTCTATGAATAAATCAATTATTAAACTTTAGGTAATGGATCTTAAAACTAAAAATGTGTTATCCTAATAACTTATGTTTTGTTGAACTGATGATATTTTAAATCATCATAGATTGATGGCTTTGAGACCCTCAATTCTACAATTTTTTGTGACTGATGACCTCAATAACTCCCTATAAATATTTACATTTGTCCTCCAATTATGTTTCTCTAATTTCCACCAATTTTCTCTTAATTGAGGTCATAATTTAGTGGTGACTTTTTCATTCCCCTTTTACTCTTATTAAGACTAAATTTTATTAACCTAATTTCCGATGTGGGGTTTCCAACAAAGGTATATTCTATTTTCAACATTTTATTTTCGAAGAACAATTTAAAATTGTGAGGATGAAATTTATTTAAGGATGGAAGAATATAACACCTCGTGATTTCATAGTACGTTATTTCTTCAAAGTAATTCAATAACTTGCACTACACACAACACCGAGTTCAAGCGCACCACGACTTACCAAACTAGCCGTTCAAAAGAGGTTATGAATAGTATTAACTAAATTTTGAACTTTATATAATCCTTATAATTTTAGAATCCATATTATGAGTTTCTTAGACATAATGAAAAAACAAATTCATTTTTTTCATATAAAAGAAGTATTTTTTTAATGTAATTTTACCGCCTTTTAATGACGAACCCTTTTTAAATCCAATATTTGAAACTTTTATATATTCAATTTGAAAAAATAAAATTCTTATTTAGAATTGGGACATAAGAATTTAGTTTCAATAAATTTTTAGTGTTTTTCTAATAACTTTCATATTTTGGAGAATAGTGAAAAGTACTAGATTTTAACTGAAAACAACTTTTTTAATCAAAATAATTTGTAGTGTTAAATTATACATTTTAATGGTTTTCAAGTATAAATAGATTATATTTTTACCATTTAATCTAATGTTATTCATTGAAAATAATTTCACTTTGAAATTGAACATAAACAAGTATCAATCTTTTGTTAGTTATTATTTCTTAAAAAAATGATTTTTGGTTTTGACAACGAGAATTAATTTTAAATTAATAAATGAAAATTCTATGTTTTGAATTTGGTAAAATAGACTTAAATTTTTAATTCATAATATCAAAATTATCTTAGGTTAAAATTCTGGTATTTTTCTGAATACTTTCAATTTTTGATGAATAGTGAAAAACACTGAGTTATTGGTTAAAACCGACTTTTTGTTTAAATAATTATTTATTTTATTTAAATTTATTTTCAGTCGAAATAGATACATAATACATATATAATTTCAATATAATTCATTGGAGTAATTTTATAATAAGTTTAGATATATAAAAATTTTATTGAACTTTTTACCGTCTTTTACCCACCTCTTAGGAGAATTTGCAAATTTGCATAAAACCTAATTTTACCGTTTCTGTGAGTTGAATTTAAAAAATCCGAGATACATGGTTAACCTCAATAAGTAAAAATTTCGTTCAATAAGATGAAAATAATTTTTGGTGAATGGTAACTTTTGACTTTTATTTACTGCGGTTAAAGGTAAAAACGGTAATTCAGGGTAAAAAGAATATTATAATAATACAAAATTACCTTAACACTTGTCCTAACCTTATTGGATGATCCATGGCTGACCATGGTCATCCTTGGGTAGATTTTGGGACCCCATGGAGCCACTTATAAATGATAATGACACTAAAGTTTAATTAACTTAAAGTAAAGGAAAAAATGACATAAACAAGTATATTTTAGTAAATCAATTTTTACATGGGGTTATATAAGTCATATTTTCGACTATAAATTTTAATTGGAAATATAAAAATATTTCCTAAATAATTTTATTTTATTTATATTTTTTAGACATTAAATAATTTAATTTATTTATGACACAATGATGATGAAGTAATTACCTTATTAATGAAATATTAAAATAATTGATATTATAAATATCCAAATAAATGTAATTTGAGACTTTTTATGAATTCCACTAATTTTATAGGTTAATATGACATGTAAGAATTTAGTAAATGAATTTTTTTCAAAGTAATAATGTTGTTATTAATTTAACAAAAACAAAATAGAAAATAGTGTCAAAATTGACATAAAAGAGTTTTTAAAACAAATATTATATTATTAATTTATATTCTACTCCTAAAAATCTAAGGTTCAGAAAAATGTCTTAAATAATATTATATATTTCATTAATGAACCACTTGAGGTTCACTTAGAAGTTTATAGTATGTTTATTAACCATATAATATAAAAATACAAAGAGACATGGTAAATGTCAAAATAATTAACTAAGAGTTAAATCTAAAAGATGAGGTTAATATAGTGACCCAAACCAGTATAAAACCTATTGTTTGAGTAGATTTCGACCCATACCCACCTTATTATATAAATAAATCATTTTGGAGCCATTAGAAACCAAAAAGTATTTTATTATAAAATAATATTTTAATCTTTTCCTAAGGTGCCCCTCACCCCTCTTATAAAAGGGAACTCCACCTTCTCTCAAATTCACACCTTCAAAGTCATTTGGATCGGACAACCCCTGAAAAAATATCCTCTAAAATTTCCTCCCTTCATCCTAGAGTCTTTCCTTTAGTCATAAATCTAAACTAAGGAGCACTTTTGATCAAATCAAAAGGAAGAACCCGAAAAAGAGGTAAATATTTCATCACCTCTTTCAAGTTCTTTTCTTCTTCCACTTCTTCTTTACTTGTTGTTTCCATTATAAAATAATAACTCCATTATCTTATATATACTGTGATGTTATTATAAATATGTTACAACCTTATTCATTATTCTATCTCTCCTTTGAATGACATGTCACCATATGTGCGTACGTACGGCTTACCGTCTCCACGTCGGGGTGTAGTTGTTATTCAATACATTATTATTTGGATGGGTATAATAATGATGTATAATTGATGTAAATAATAAATATAACATGATAATTATTCTGTATATATTATATAAAATCCAATTATATATGATTTTAATATCAAAATAATGATATTGTCCCTCGTGCGTACGTGCGGATTACCGCCTCCACGAACGCGATGAGATTCATTCGCCATCGTAACCATTCAAGACTAATTTTCATTTTATAATTAAAAATAATGTTTAAATACTTGATATCATTCTGGATATGAATAAGAAACATCTCATACATAACAAACATGACTCACGTAACAAAGAATATAAAGGAAAATGAATCAGTTAACACCCGAAACAACGATAATACTAAAATATCATTAACAAAGCATTATTAGAAGATCATATATGATATAATAATTATGTATATGGTTCTTGTATAATTTAATAACAATGATTTAACTATTATATATGAGGTTAACATTCTCTCTAACAAGGAAAAGTACAAGGTAAGGGTTAATTCTACAATCTCTTCATTATTCGAGGTTATTTATACGTAATTATCTACTGGGGCCTCTTTATCATCCACATCCATGTTTCTTAAAATATATTTCAAAACATTTTTTCTATTTACTAGAAAATGTTTTAAAGTAATTTATACCCTTGTTTGACCATATATGTTTTTTAAAGGAATCTTTCCGTTGTTTTCCAAACAAGGTACTTTATAACCTTTTCGACAAAATTAAGGTAAGAATGTCTTTTTTAACTTATACGGCAGGTGAGGCTATTTTCTGCCATTATAACATCGCTGAATCTTCCCTTAAAAACATATAAGAATATTTTCAAAATCAATTTTTCCTTTATAATTATGTGACTCTTAAATGATTTCAAAATAGAAATAGATATTTCTATCAAATAGTTTTGATTTCATCTATGTCAATATCCTTTGATAAATTTTACACATGTTTGAAGTTGATTTATTATGATACAAATCTTCCATATTATATTTAAGGTTTTGTGATATGTTTGACTATGGATGAGTTATTTTTATGTCATTCATGGTTTATAGTTAAATTTTTGACATTTCATATGCTAGTTTTAATACGAATGTTTATGTTATAATTCAGCCTCTTATTAAGATGAATGTGTTAGACTAGTATGTTCCGGGTTGGGGACCGATAAAAGTAAGCCCTCTGGGTTGGGGTCCAGTTACAGCAGACCCTCCGGGTAAGATTCCAGTTACAGAGGCTCTCCGGGTTGGGGTCTATTTACAGTTAGCCCCTAGGTCCTGGCATGAGGCCTTGACATAGAAATTAAAGTCTGGTACTATACATTCCCTCATTATGAAATTAGTTATTACATGTGATTATTTGACTAGTAGAATATCCATGTGCATGTTAATATAGTAATTTTTATTTATTTTTTCCATATTATGTTCAAGTTTGTGTTTAAAATGATGTTGTTTTTATTACACATCTTGCCTTAAAAGTTTATAGCTTCCACTAAATTATTTACCCTTACTGAGCATCTGAGCTCACCCCTTCCTTATGTTTTATTTTCCCAGGATCCCAAGAAGTGTTTTATGATTAAGACTCAGGGTTAAGCTAAGGGAAAAATGGAATTATAAAAGGATTGTTTTTTTGTGTTGTATGTTGGAAAGTGTAATGTAACGTTCATGTATGTAATCTATTTTCCAAGACTGCTAAACTGATCGGTCTTTCGGAACTTGATTCCTTGTAATCATGCCAATGTATTAAAATAATGCACCGACTCTGGGAATATAGGGTCGGGGTGTTATGTATAATATCCCATTATTATCATAACATTACATTGTATGTATGATACTAGAGTTACAATACCATTTGGACAAATATAGGTGGGGACAGGATGAGAAAAGAACTTGAAATTGAAAGGGAATTAAAGGAGAAGTGGGAGAGAAATTACCTCTTGAATCCTCCTCTTGAGATCCTCCTTAAGCGGCATAAGCTTGGTCTTTTGATGAGACCAAAAGCTCCTGGACATGGGGAAGGGGCTAGGGAAGATTCTTGGGTAGAGTTTAGATAAGGCTTGAAGCTTGAGAGGTGTGAGTAAATGAGCGTGTGAAGGGTGGTATTTATAGTGGATGGGAGAGGGGATTTCTCAATATAGAATTCATTAATTTATTATTTCCCCACTAGACAAGGAATAGTGAGTAATACATGACCAAGAATAGTAATTTTATAATGTAATCCCGAACCAAGTGGGCTTACATCAGCATAACATCATACATGACTCTATAATTAGCTTATTTAGCTTATTTTTTTAAATTATGGTTTTTCACTGTTCATCAAAAATTCATGTATTTCAGAAAAATTCTGAAAAATTCATCCCTACCATTTTTCGACGTGTAGAATCCAAAAATGATGTAAATTTTTCAAAAATAAATTTCTAAATATGATTAACATAATATTTAATTAAAATCACAATTTACTTGAAAAAACAGTTTTTAAAATTAAAATCGATTTTATAATGCTTTCAAAAATTATTTGGGGTCTTATAAAATTATCTTAAATATAGAAGACATATATTTGTTAATTTATGAACACATTTTAAGAAGATACATTTTCTTTTTAATTAATTAATTATAATTATTTATTTATGATTTACAAAAATACCATTACTTTTACTAGGGTCAAATTGTCACTTATATGATGCCTTAATTTTATTTAATTATTTATAGGTAAGGTTACTATTATTTTAGACAATTTAATATTCATAAGGGTCATATTAATATTCATAAGGGTAGGTTACTATTCATAAGGCTAGGTTACTATTTACCAAAAATTATTTTTGTTTTACTATACTCAAAAAATCATCTTGAATACAACCGTGTGTGTCGGATTTTCGAAATTCAAAACATAGAAGTGGAAAAACTATATTTAATGGTCACATAGTATTTAGTATCATGATATTTTATTGTTCTTCCTAATTTTATTATACTATAGGGTATAATTATAAGAAAATAATTCTATTAATAAAACTTTGGGTCGTTACAATCGCCATTTTGTTGGAAGTTTTGTGCCATCATATCAATCAATGCATGTAAAACTATTGGTGTTTTGTCGACCAATGAACCCCATATGCGGCATCCACCGTGCTTCTCTCCATAGGTGTGAGGCCTTCTTAGAAGTACTGGTTGTGGAGTTTCTCACTGATTTGGTGATGTGGACAGCTTATGCACAACTTCTTAAATTGATCCCAGTACTCATACATTGACTCCCCTTGGGCTTGCTTGATTCCTAAGATCTCTTTTAAAATGGAAGTGGTCCTTGATTATGGAAAAAATATTTGTAAGAAAAGGCATTTAAAATCATTTCAACAAGTTACATATTCAGGTTGTAAGTAGTATATTTATTCTTTTGCAGTTCCATCAAGTGAGAATGGGAATGCTCTTAGTTTGATTTGATCTTTAGCTACATTTCTTGGTTTAAGGGTTGAGAAATCCACATTAAATTATTTTAAATTATTATTTGGATCCTGACTAGATAATCCATGAAATTTTGGAAGTAGGTGAATTAACCCAGATTTCATTTCAATGTTTGATTCGAGATTTGGGCATGCAATACAATTTGGTTTATAGTTAATGTCAGGTGCAGCCAATTATTGAATGGTTCTATTAAGTTAGTTGTTTTTTTTCATCCATTGGTTATTGTTTTATGTTTTAATCATAATTTATTCCAATTTCAATGTTACTAGAGTGGAGGAATTGTCCAACTGGTTGAATATTGAAACTTCCCTTAGACTGAGATTGTCCGATTCAAGCTCTAAGGCTGCATTCAATCTCAGGGTCTAGATCAAAGAGATCATCAGGATGGGATCATGTCATAAATCATATAAATTGAGAAAATTAGACCATAATATCATTATAATAAGTTTAAATTTATGGTCTAATAGATAAGAAAAGGGGGAGGAAGAACAAAGAGAAAAAAACAAACAAAAATTGAGAAAGGGGAAAGAAGAAGGAAGAATGTAGATAAAACCAAAAGATAAAATAAAAGTAAACAAATACCTCTAATTAGTTGAATAAAATACTTTCCTCCCCATTAATGGTTCCAATTTTAAATGTGCTACGGTGGGCACTCTCAAATGATGTGTGACTTTTTTGGGTACTAATGTGCAGTAGAGTGGCTGACCAAGGTCGTCTCTCAAAGGAGGAAGTAATTTAAAAATTTATTAAAGGCATTTTGAAAATAAAATAAAAAGGAAGAAAAAACTTAGAATTATGGGGGTTATATTTATAAAATAATAAGAATAATTTTTCTGGAAGAATATTGTATTTTTTTTCTTGTTTTTGAAATGAAATTTGATTAATAAAACACAACGATACGATGTTTTTTTAGTTGCTATTTCAAAAAAGCATAAGTAATCTAACTCTAAATATTAACTTATTAATCATTATAATTTATATTAATCTCCACTTAATTTTTATCCTCTAATTTTATAACCCCAGAACCCTACAAGAGTTAACTTAACCACAATTATGAAATGAGTTGAACCTTAGGCTAGCTTTGGAACATGAAATCATAGCACCATTTATTGATTTTAATTATAATACTAGATTATGATCAATGGGAAATTAGGTAATCTATCCATTATTTAAATTAGGATGAATTTATTTTAGGGATTACCTTTGAACTCTACAAATTAATCCTGTGTGGTTTTGTTTTACTGATTAATTTCACGCTCCCACAATTCGTACATTACTCAACCTCGCAAGTTTTATGTAAGTTGTTCAATTTCTTGATTAGTTTATTTTAATTTAAAAATTAAATTAATAAATTATACTATGTGAATTATAGTATCCCATTTATTCAAAATAATTAATTGAAGAAGGTTAGAGTTATATCGATTACTAAGAAGAATTACTCTTCCATGGGTGGTGTAGTCATCGTAGAAATGTTTTGCATTTATAAAGGTCTTTAAAAGGGTATAAACCAATCATGTTTCTACTATTTATTTCCATCCAAAATAGGAAGATTATAGAATAATATAATTGAACAAAACGGAAGAAAATATAACAAATAAAAAAAGAACTAAGAAGTTTATTATGCAATCACAAACATTACAACGCGAAGAAGAAGAAGAAGGATTTGATGAAGGGATCCTTGATTCGAGATCTACCCTTATTGAAATGCTTGGATAATTGGAGTGTAACCACTTATCCTCTTCCCTAAACTTAATAATTAACGTCCCTACCCCTCCAAATGAGAAAAATACATATTTTTAGAGTGTATGGGAGGCTGGGTTATAAGTGGTTTCAAGTGTGAATGGGGAAATTCATCCAAATATTTTAAACCAAATTTCACCACCTTTGTGACCACAGAAACATGTGAATTAGCTATCCTTACATAAGTATTAGTTGTTCAAAATTTGTTCCTATATCTCCTATCTAAATTTGGGACCAATCCATGCACTGATGAAGAAGTTATGGCCCAAATACTAAAGTGGTGTCCAATCTGGAGGGCACAACCCATCTTTGACTTCATGTCCCTTTTACTCCAAACAAATGCACAATTTAGATCCATATTCCTGAATAAAAGTTGTATCCCATTGATTTAGTAACATTTCTACATAATTTTAAGTTCAAATAATTCAAATTAAAATATTTATGTCTGAATTACTATAGTGCACTTTAAAGGGTAAAACTAGAATTTTCATCAAATTTTCATCAAATTTTCAAATGAATGATCTAATCCCAAATATTTTATAAATAAACGTATTTAACACAATTTGAGAAAGTTATATAATTTATTATCTATAAAATACTCAATAAAATTTTGCTTTATTAGCCACTTTACTAATTCTTTCAGTAGTCTCAAAAGGTCCAACAAACCTCAGCATAAGCTTCCCTTGGTTATAAAGATAATGGTGACCCAGGCAAGGTGTCACCTTTAGAAACACCTGGAAACCCATTTATAATTACAAGGATTGGAAAAAAATAATCGGAATAGGATTTATGGTAGCTATATACCATCAAAAACTGTTTCCTGGTCAATCAAACTTTATCAGATGTCCCTTGCACAAGGCTTGGTCCCAACATAGAGGTTTCACCCACTTTTGTCCAGCACAGGGTTGAATGAAATGAAAAACCATAAATCAATTAAAAGGTATCCATTTTAATTGAGGATTGGTAACTATTATTATAATAAAATTCCATGAATCATATATGGTTATCCCATGATCCTTTGAAATCGATCATGCGCGTACGGAGGATATCTTCCAAAATTTGGTTCACCCACTCAGTCTGACCATCTGTTTGAGGAAAATATATCGTAATAAGCTTTACTTGAGATCCTATTACCTTCTGAAGTCCTTCTTAGAATTGAGAGGTAAATCGGGGGTCCCTATCTAAAATAATAAATGATGGAATTCCATGAAGACTCGCAATTTCTTAAACATACAACTGGACCAACTCATCCACCTTAGTCTAATCCTTGATTAGAGTGAAATGAGTTGATTTGTTCAGATGATCAATAACTATCCATATAGAATTCTTTCCCTAGGTCATATGAGACAACCTATTGATGAAATCCATGGTGACCTCATCCCACTTATAATTAGGAATGAGGAGTGTTTGAATAATACTTGTGGTATTATGATGCTTAGATTTAATCTATTGAAAACTGTAACATCTATATATGAAGTCAGATATATCATTCCTTATACCTAGCCACCAGAACCAATGTCATACATTGTAAAACATCATGGTGGTATCAGGATGAATGGACCACTGTGACTAGTGGATATCATGAATCACCACCTTTCATGAAGATAAAAACACCATAAAACAGACCTTGAAATAAAGGATTACCTCAGAATATAATGACCACTCATTGGGAACCTCCCCACCATTTAGAATCTGCATAGAAAATTGGCACGATTCATCATTAGGTTGTTCTTCCTGAATCAGTTCCTAAAGGGTGGAGGTTTCCTTAATGTTGTCCAAGAATTTTCCTCCACTGTAAACCTTGGATTCCGAGTTCATTCGGAAAATAATCCCAATCAGGGTCCATTTGTAACTAGACTACTTTAGATATTTCATTGGAATATTCCTACTTAGGGCATCAGCTACCTCATTCCCCTTTCCCGGGGTGTAGATAATATCAAATTCAAACCCCTCAAGGTACTCAACCCATTAACACTGCTTCATATTTAAATCCTTTTAGTAGAAAATATAGGCTATGATATTATGGTCTGAGTAGACTATAAATTTATCCTTGAAGAGATAGTGGCACCATGTTTTCAAATAATGCATCACTTCCAATAGTTCTAGGTCATGAGTTGGGTAATTTCTTTCATGTAGTCAGAGTTAGAGAGATCCATATGCCACCACATGGTCGTCCTGTATCAATACAAACCCAAGACCTATACTTGAATCATCACATTAGACCATGTGTCCTTTTTTGGATTTAGGTAAGATTAAAAATGAGGTATTGGCCAATCACTTATTGAGTTCCTCAATGGATGCCTGACATTATGGGCTCCATTCAAACATTTCCCATTTTGGGTAAGTGTGGTAATGGGAAAAGAAATCCAAGAAAAATACATGAAAAACTATCTTCAATATCCTATTGGCCCAAGATGCTTCTGATCTCAAAGACATTCTTTGGTATCTACCATGAAATCACTACTATCGTTTTCTTAGGGTCCACCAAAACCACATTTTATGAGATCGCGTGACCCAGAAACTTAACTTCACATATCCAAAAAGTACACTTGAAAGGCTTTTCATAAATACGGTGGTCCCAAAGAGTGACTAGAATGATCATCAAGTGCTTACCATACTATTTCTCTATCCTATAATAGACTAGGATATCATACAAAAAACCAAAAAAAATAGCTGAGGTACTTATAGAACACTCGATTCATATGATCCATGAAAACCATCCGAGAAATTTTCAACATAAATGTCATAAAAAAATACTTGAAGTGTACATAACTATTTCAAAATTCTATCTTGGGAATGTATTCTACCCTAACCCTAACTTGATGATACCCAGAGTGTAGGTAAATCTTGGATAACCACATTTCCCCCATGAGCGGATCAAATATGCCATCAATGTGGGGTAAGGGATATTTACTCTTGATTGTGGTCATGTTTAACTTCTGTTAATCGATGCACAATCGGAGGGATCCCTTGGTATTTTAGAAAAAATAATTGGGGTGTCCCAAGGTGAGATGCTTGGGAGAATTAATCCTTTGGTTTCTAAATCATCCATCTATATTTTTAACTCCCTCAACTCTGCAGGGCCCATACAATATGAGGTAAGAGATATCAGTTGTGTTCTTGACACCAGATCGATGGTAAACTCCACATCCTTCTCTATAGGTAAACTTGAGAATTCCTCTTGAAAGACCTGTGGAAAATCATTTACTATAGGAGGAAACCAATTCTCAAAACCTCCACCATTATCCTCTAGTATAAGATAAGAGACCTAGAAAATGAGGCCACCTAACTCCAAAAGTGGAGGTCCAACTCGCCCTGATTGGGGATCCCATTCACCTTAGAAGACCTAAGTACTCTCATTGGGTTCTATAAAAGTTACCCACCAACGATAATAATCAACATGTTCCTTAAAATGCATCATCCAATCCATGCCCAGGATCGTACCAAAAATATCCATTTCCAGAACCAAGAATTATCATTCCAATTCAACCCATGACATAGTGAGAGCATAGGATGGACATATAAAACCATGTTCCCTCTTTTTTCTAAGTGGTGTAACCAAATACATGGAATAAGGAATAATCTAGGTTATTAATTTCAGTAGTTCCACATGGTGGGTAAAAATAAAATAATTAGAAGCACTTGTATCAAATAAAGTGATGACTATGGACGATGCAATAAAAATAGTACCTCAAATTATTATGTGGTTTGCATATAATTCCACTAGTTCCTACTCTATATCATGAAGTTACCGCATCTATATCTAGGCTTGGTAACAAGTACTAACTTATCGATATGACTTAAGATGACTTTGCCCAGTAGTATATTCATCCATGCTACCATGACCACCAAATCAAGAACCCATGATTATGGATAGTTCTGACTAAGCTATCATCCACCTAGAGGATGAGGAACCTACACCACCATAATATGGGAGTTTATTTTTGAAAAACTATTGTAAGTGACCCATAAGTCCACATTGATGACATCAACTAGGTGGAGTTGAATAAACAGTTCGTACGTGTCTAAGGGATCCACACTAATGGAACGCGACTTACCCACCACTAGTGGTTAAAGATTAAGTTGGCTGGGATGGGAACTAGAACTACCAATTCCCTTGTTCTCTTACTCATCATGCTTCATTTTCCTCTCATATGTTCCATGACAGCCTTGGCCCACTACTGAAACTACTCCAAAAAACCATATTTACCAGTCGGATCAATCTCCACCATCAGGGGTTGATCAACCACCTAATCATATTTCTTTATTTAGAATAATAAATCTTGAGATCAAATATTTGACTGTAATCCCATTTCAAATTGGTAAGACTTTTTATTCTCATTAGAATCCACCTCAGGTGAGAAATAGACATGTTTTGAAAAATGGTTGGCATATTCTAACATGATTTGATCACCCTGGTGGAGATCTAGAAACTACCAGGTCGTGGCAAGGTCTAAGGTCTCAAGGAAATAATTATCATTGAAGGAAACCTTAAATTCCTTTCAATTAATATGCTCATGTTTTCTAGCCTGGATCATTGAGTCCCACCACATATGACTAGGGCCTTCCAACATGAATGAAGTGAATTTCACCTTGACCAATTCAGGAGTATTGAGAAACCCAAAGACCCTATCAAACTTTTCCACCCAAAATTTTACTTCTTGGGGGTCTGTACTACCCCAAAAGGAAGAGGTTTATTCTTAAGGAACTTCTAACCTTTATCCTTTACAAACTTGGTTCAATTTCCTTAGCCTGAGCAAGACTGTATCCCACTCCCTGATCCAAATCTCAAACAGTCTGAACCACTACTTCCACTAATCCATGATCAACAAGTGAGGTATAATTATCTTTGGTCTCTTATAGTGGTTGTATGGGGGTTTCCAGGGAGGCATGATGCTACACTAATAATCAAACACAAGGAGAACCATCATTACATCTCCCTTAAGGAATACAATGATAACATAATTTAAATAGAAACATAAATCAAAATAAAACCATAACAAACAAAAATAGCATATTAAATCACTACACCCCATTTTGATGTCCATGCATAGTATGTAGCCTATACATCACACCTAGATGATGAGTAAAACCAAATCCTCAAACCTCCCATAGTGTATCAAGGCTTGTCACGAGGTGTGTTGTTTAGACACCCCAGTCATAACTATAACCTCAAGCCTTGAGAGTCCTAGATCATGTCTATCCAGACTCTCCCAAATAACATGACCCAATGAAAGTGAAAAACCTGGGCTATGATACCATTTTTTCAAAAACTAGTTCAGGATTCTATCCAAGCCAACACTAGAACTTGTCCATGACATGGATTGAAGGTTGTTCTTGATCCCCATGGGATAGAAACTAGTGCTTGGGAATAATAAAAATCCTTTGGTAATGGTTTTTCCCATGAAATAATTAACCAAAAATAAACAATAATTATATAAAACTAAATCAACATCTAATTCATATCATAATAAAAAGTTTAATAACAATACAAAAGTGATTTATGCATTTAATAAGTACATTAAGAAAAAAATATATTAAAAATAGGGAGGGGATCGACTGGATGAACAAAACCCCCATGCAGCATGTGGTTCGACACCCCATGCCACCACCACTAACACCTACTTAAAAGGATTTCTAGCATGAAGAACCACCATCACCACCACGTAAGGCCTTTAATTTACTTGGGTCATACATAATAAGGTCTACATACACCCTCGGGTGTATGTAGAGTGAAATATAAATTTCCTAGTAGGATACCACCAAAAATATTCCATGCAATGACATTAAATGACAAATTAACATGAGAGTTTTCAAAAGAATTAATTTAAATAATTTTGAAATGAAAACATGTTTTTTTATATAAGTGGTCAAAAAATGTAAATTTAATTAAAATGGGTTAAAACAAAACCAAAGAACCATGGGATAATCCCTAAGCATCTAGGTTGTTAGGTCCCTAGGATCCTTGTACCTCAATGATCAATCCATGTAGAACATTCTCACACATGAGCCACTATAGAGGTCACAGCCAAAGTTCTAGCGGTCCCCAATTCATTACCATTTATTTAGTTAGTGTTGTAATATGAACTTTTTGAAGATCTCAGGTCATTTCCCAACCGAACCAAATGGAATACTAGTTCATAACAACCCACCTAGATACCCAGGGTTCCCAAGTTCTCTATTCAATTTCTATATCAAGTGAAATACTTTTTTATATAATCATAATTTAAATAATTTAAACCATGGTTGACAAACAATCGTGTACAAAATAAAATTCAACTCTAAACATTGAAATCATTCCAAAATCCATGGAAAACAACTTTTTCACCACCCAAACAATTTATAAAATCCATTTGGACACCAATTAAAGAATAATAAAATCATCAAATTATGGAATGGAATGAAACCACTAAACTCTTTCTTGAAATCACCTAAATTTGGTTGGAAAACACAATTCATGCCAAGGAGGGACCTTAAGGAAGTAAGAGTACACCAAAACCATCAAGATCCAACCTAAAGAAACAAGAATAAACCCACTTTAGGTCATCCTATCCACTGGAAAAGAGATAACCCAAAGAGGAAGGGGGGAGAGACCAAAAGAATATAAGGGAGGAGAGGGGGAACTTACTTGAAGGTATCTTGAAAAATACAATCCAAATCCACACAAAAAATGAAGGAGGAGAGAAGAAATATAGGGAGGTTTTCCTAGGTATGTAGGGGTCAAATGGTGTGAGATAGGGGTGCTTGAGGGTTAAAACTAAGGAGGGGAAAAGTTGGAATATCAAAAGTATTAAAAATCTAGAAGTTTGAATGGTTTGGATGCATGGTTTTCCAAACCATGTGTCAACCACGAGAAACCTCTATCCAAGTGGAAAAAGTGGTCGTACATTTTACCTATAGGGGTTACACACCCATGCACCTAGCTATGAAACCTGTAAAATGACATTATCCTAGTCACACGGTTAACCTAGGAGGGGTCGTATGCCCGTGTTCTAGGTCATGTGGCCGAGACATATTTGGAAGGTAAAAATCTATATGTGATATTATATTTAAAAAATTATGTATAGGGAATAAATATCACATATATTCATTAATTTTAACCTTTATACCTTCCATGTAAAGCAGAAGTAAAAAACAAATCACATCACTTCGTGAGGCGGTAGTCTGTCATACACATTAGCAAAGTTATCATATCCCTCGCGGAATAAAAAGTAAGAAGTTATATGTGATATCATAATTTAAAATGTATAATAATGTCATAAATATAATATAAAAAAAATTGAATCCATCATTATATGTAGACTTTAAAGGTGGTTATGAAAAGCGAATTATATCAGTTCACGAGGTAGTAGTACGCCGTACACATGATTGATAGTTTTATTTCACATTTGATGGAAGTAGAGAAGAATATAAGTTATTAAATTAATATAATAACATATCAATACATATTAGGTATTGGTGTTATTATATTATCATATTTTAATATGATTTGAAGGTTGTGGAAGAATAAATAAAACAAATATTCACATTAAATAATTTTACCTCTTCTTCAAAGATCCTATATAGGTTTATACATAAAACCTTATTGGAATGGATTCCTAATAATTCTAATGCCTCTAGGATGTGTGAAGGTAATTAAGGAAGGTATTTGGGTAGTTCTTGACTGAACCAAAGGGTTTTTTAAGTGTGAATGTTGGGGGAGCGGGGTGGCCTTTTATAAGTGGGGGATATTAAACACATGGAATTTTTGAAAAGATAAATCTATACCAATTTTTTTATGATTAAAATGTGATGTTTTGGACTTGGATACCACTCATAGGTTCCTTGATCCTAGTTTACCGCATGGGCTCAAGCGCATGTCCCCAAATGTTAGAGGTTTTCAACTAGCAACAAGAGCCTAGGGTGTATTTGTGGGGAGACTATGTCCTCATTACCATAGTGGAACATAGTAGATATATATAATAATAGGTAAATAGAAGAATAAATATAAGTAAACATATGTCACAGTAGAAGAAACTGATAATAATCAACTATAACTGGAATTTGAATCATATATTAAATGATGATGATGCATGTCATGTCTCTATAAAACTAGAAACATGGATACAAGGTATAAGGCAATAGATTCTATACAATATAATCAAAAAGAATCCAAAAACTATCCCAAATATCCTGAGCTCTATCTTGGTCATATGCTACCAAGATTCATCCTAATTCAATCAAGAAATATCAAGTGTTCAAGGTGGGATGCTTCCCATTGTCAACTCCCGCATACATGTAATCTACTTGGGTACCAATGGTATCCCAGATAGGGTGTGATATAAATCTCAATAGGCCACCACAAATGGAATCTATAATATACAGTCCATGTAATATAAACTGAAATCATGTGTAGGCATGAATATATAAAAGTAAAGTAGTAGAGTAATGTAAATACCCAAGTACCCACTTCAGCCTCAGCTGGTGTCTAAATATATAACCATTTCATTTATTAATTATGTTATAGTTTATATAGTAAGTTGCATGAGGTATAACCAGCATTGAAATCCTAACATGAGAATAATAATGACAAAGGATCCAAGATATAACAAGGCATCCATGATGATGATGATAGTAAAGAGGATCTAAGGTAATAACCAATGCATCCTTTACCTCAAGGGTCAAGACAACTCAATAATAATCTATATCCTGGCTAAAGGGGTAAGAGTGCAATCCAAGGGTCATCACCCAAGTCATTCCATAATAATTTAATTCTAACTGAGTCCAAAGATTTTATCTAAGGTAAAATGGGATAAGAAATTACTAGGTCTAAGGGAATATCCAAGGCACCACATGTCTGTAGACATCATGTTGGATCCAAGGAGTGTATCCAAGGCATTCTATAATGATAATGGAGGGATCCTACAGTGTCATACCATTCATCCACAAGTAGATAAATGTTGGGTTCCAAGGTGGGTATCAACATTAGTAACCGGAATCCCTGAATTGGAATGGCATTAACAAGTGCTCAAGGCATTCCCTCATGAATCTAAGGATATCTTGAGTCTAAACACTCCTATAATAATGTCAAGTTACATATGAAATAGGCACCTTATATGCAATTCACACTTTAATTAAGGTCATGTAATACTCATTCCTTTTAATAAGTCATTTGGTTCAAGTCATTGTTTATCACTAGTGTGAAAAAGCTGATAGGGCATGAAACTATTTAATAATTCATATATTCAAATTCAATTCATTAGGTTTACTCTTTTTCCTTCTGCTAATCATGGAAAGTTGTGTTATGGACATGCAACCAAGTCGTTCTATTACATTTAATTAGGCTAAGTTATGTATATAATATAATTTTCAATTATAATTGAGATTCATGAATTATTTAAATCACTTACCTTAGAAGGGTAAATTGATAGGCATACTCATGCTAGACACTACTTTCCATTTTCTTTAATTAATGCCTACCTTTATCAAGGTTAAGTCAAATCACATCTGAATGGTGGTGCATATAGGCCTAACAAAATACTAAAATCATAATTAAGTGAAACACCCTACTTGGGGTGGTTGGTGTTAAGGACGTAACCTCTAAGGATGGGTATCACATATAACAAGATTCTTATAATATGGTTCTAATGACTATAATCAAGGAACATAGATTAAATAGGATGTGCCTGATGAAATCAGCAAACAAACATGGAAATTTATAAAATGGTGAAACATAAGGGGTGAGTTATAGACCACGTACCTTAATCTCATACGGCTCTCCTTATCTAGTTTTAGCCTTTAGTTTGGCTTGTATTAGAAGAAATATGAAGAACAGATCAACGTCCTACAAATATGGAATATTTTCCTGCACCAAAACATCATCACTGATAGGAAGAAGAGTGGATAAATGAGCTAAAGGACCGAAGAACTTATTGGTGCACTTCCAATGAGACAGACAGATCTGAAATCAATGTTTGGATGGTGGAATAGTAGAAGAAACTATATTAGGGATTATTGGGAGGATCATGTGCGAGAGAGAGGGGGTGGGGGTTTTTGAAAAAGGGTGGCCCTGCCTCCTATTTTTTAAACTATTTGGGCATTTATAGGACGTGTAAATGCTTTACATGTCATGTAAATGTCAGGGTATTTCCCCCTAAGAAAAACATCTTACATGATGTGAAAGTTTCTACCTAGACCATTACATGTCTTGTATTCTAATTACATGACATTTAATTGGCCTACAGCCAACCTACAACCCCCATGTTCCTTTCTTCTCAAAAACAAATCAATCGATCTAAAGGCGTGATTTCATATTTAAGCCAAAAGAGAACTACAACATAGGTTTTAACTAAAAATTAAAAGGATATGTACCTGAGATAAAAACCAGGTTCTTATAGTCTTCCCCTTAAATGAACTCTCCCCCCAAGTTCACCTTCTAAGGGTGGAAAAACATTTTCTAGGAACAACTCTGTCCATTGGGCACGTACATCAGCCACCCACTCTTGGGTCTCATCATATACATAGTCATGATACCATAGAATCCATACTAAAGGACCATGGGATAATCCATAAGCATCTAGGTTGTTAGGGCCCTAGTATCCCTGTACCTCAGTGATCAATCCATATAGAACATTCTCATGCACAAGCCACTAGAGAAGTCACAACTAAAGTTATTGAGGTCTCCAATTCATTATCATTCATTTAGTTAGTGTAGTAACATGATATTTGTTGAAGATCCTAGGTTATTTCCCAACCTAACCAAATGTAATACTAGTTCATAACAACCCACCTAGATACCCAGGGTTCCCAAGTGCTCTATTCTGATTTCTATATCAAGTGACATCCTTTTTTATATAATCATAATTTCAATAATTTAAACCATGCTTGAAAAACAATCATGTACAAAAAGAAAATTCACCACTAAACTTTGAAATCATTCCAAAACCCATGGAAAACAACTTTTTCACCACCCAAACAATTTATAAAATCTATTTGGACACCAAAGGAAGAATAATAAAATCATAAAATTATGGCATGGCATGGAACCACCAACCTCTTACTTGAAATCACCTGAATTTGGTTGGAAACCACAGGTTACACCAAGGAGGGGCCCTAAGGAAGTAAGGGTACACATGAACCATCAAGATAAAACCCAAAGAAATAATACTAAACCCACTTTAGGTCAACCTATCCAGTGGAAAAGAGATAACCCAAAGAGGAAGGGGGGAAGAGATCAGAAGAAGATAATGGAGAAGGAGAGGGGGAACTTACTTCAAGGTATCTTGAAAAATCCAAGCCAAATACACACACAAATTGAAGGAGGAGAGTAGAAATAGAGGGAGTCATTCTTAGGTCTATAGGGTTCAAATGGGGTGAGATAGGGGAGCTTTAGGGTTAAAACCTATGAGGGGAAAAGTTGAAATATCAAAAGTATTAAAAATCTGGAAGTTCTCATGGTTTGGCCGCATGGTCTTCCAAACCATGTGCCAACAATGAGACACCTCTATCCAAGTGGAAAAAGTGGTCGTATAGTTTACCTAGAGGGGTTTCACACCCATGCACCTAGCCATGCAACCTGGAAAATGTCACTTCCCTAGTCACACGATTAACCTGGGAGGGGCCAAATGCCCATGTGCTAGGTCATGCGACCGAGACAGTGCCGCTGTCGAGGTCGTACAGTTTGCACTAGGATGGAGTATGGTTTATCCAAACCATGAACCTCCTTATATCCACCCAAAACCCAATATTTTTCTTGAAAACACCCAAAAAATCAATTTAAAAAAGATAAGACCAAAAATAAATGAGAAAATGCCTAAAAATAATACCATGAATGTGACATGGTTTGTAAATAAAATGTCGATTATCCAAAGCATATCCCTAAAGAGTGTCAAACCAGATGCACAGTAAGGTCTGTTTTTGTATACCATGTAATTATAAAGTCAAGACCAATGTTCCTTTTTTGTAGTTATTACCCCTGGGTACATC
Source organism: Viscum album (assembly GCA_963277665.1). NCBI lineage: Eukaryota > Viridiplantae > Streptophyta > Magnoliopsida > Santalales > Viscaceae > Viscum > Viscum album. Next base: position 363,047,500 of record OY728162.1, on the reverse strand, counting down.
TGTACCAAATTCATGCCGATGTGCAGTATCAAGATAGGGATGTATTTATACGTAAATCACATAATATCCTCAAAAAAATATTAGGATGTTATTTTTTACTTATTCTTAAATTTAATATTAGGATTATGTGTTCTAATTTATAATTTCTTAAATCTAGTTCACAATGTATCTACTAAACTTCCTCTCATTCTAATTGTAAAGAACCCAAACCTAGTAGCCCATAGTTTGTGGTTAATTTATTACAATGTCATAAGATACAAGGAATCACGTCCCAAAGGACTAAATAGTTTCTTAGTCTTGTTAATCTATATATATACTTGAATCTCATTTTAAAATTGAAAACATAAAATACAACATAGTATTTTCTTCGAGTGAATCATTATTTCTTCTAGTATAAGCTTGCATATCAATCGTAATACACATCTTGGCATCTTGGGGAAAGAAATATGAGAAAGGGGTAAGCTCAAATACTTAGTAAAGGTATATATATAGTGAAATATATCCTGAATAAATAATCATAATAAATATGGAAAGGTAAATAACTGAAACACATGGCATTTAATCAATTACTTGATTATAATATGGTGAGAATAAATGATGATCTAATAATGCTATAAAAATAATCGCATGAGATTAAAACTTAACCATGGATATTCTAACTAATTGAATAATCACATGTAAAATCAATAACTAATATCATAATGAGGGAATGTGTATTTTCAAACATCATAACCATACCATTAAGGCCTTATGCTAACACATCTTATACAAATGAGTAAGGCCCCAGCCAAAAACCCAAGATAGTTTTTCTCGTGAGACCTATCGATGCATCAAGGGGATATAGTGGGCCTCGTCCATCACTTACTAAGTCCAATTAATTCCTCATATGAAAGGGGTGAAACATAATCAACATAAACATTAGTATTTAAAAACTAACATATAAAATTTTAATAATTACCCCAATCGATAAACCTAATCATAAATCATTCAGAGAAATATGGTGAATGGTAATAAAATTATTAATATTTAGTCAAACTAATCATAAACCATCTAAATAAATAATAATGATGATATCAATACAACATATCCCTAATGCATCGTAAGTACAATAAAGGGTTGTGTCATTGATGAATAGAAATACTATAAAAATTCTATTAAAAGCTTTCTTAAGGAAAATATCCTTTTCACGTTGAAAATATTTTTAAAACTAAAATTTCACAAAATATTTTGAAAATAAGATTTGAAAATTTTAAATAATATTTAAAAAAAATTAGTGGTTTTAATGGTGGGAAATTTTTTACTTCTTTTACACATTAAAAGAAATATTCCTTTCACATTTTCGGTAAAATACAAACGGGCCTTGTTCAGAAAATAGCATGAATATTCCTTTCAAAAAATTCTGTAAAAAAGTAAAAAATGTGTAAAAATTTATTTTATAAATCATTTTAATAATTTAAAAAATATTTTTAGAAAACATGGTTTTAGAAGAAAAATGATTTTCGACTGAAGAGTGAAATAAAGTCGTATTTTCTTAAAAATATTTTATCAATAATTTTAACTAACAAAGAGATGAAAATGGTAATATTACTTTAAAATTTCATTAATTACTATATTAAAATAAAATTAATTAGTTTATTTAGTGATATATTATAATATTTCATCATCATAAATTTAATTATAAATAATCCTGATAAACGTTGAGATTGTAAAATAAACCATTACCACTTTGGTAACGTTTGAATCATAAGCCCCATGAAAGAAAAAAATTAAAATGAAACATTAATACCATAAATATGGAGGTATTAATTATATAACATATCAAAGGAGAAGTAAATACACCACACAAAAGAACTAAGTGGTGAATATGGAATATGTTTCGCTGAAGTAAAAGTGAGATGAGAAACTCTTACCTCTAGTTTGATTTCTATCATATGTATATGAACCTCCTATAATAAATATAGTTTTATTATAAATCTATTATATAACTATTTTTATATATTTAATACTGTATATGATTTAATTATTTCCTTTTATGACCCTTTTATTAACAATTCTTTGTTAAAATTACTCTTTCAGGTGATAATTGCTTTATTTTTCATGTATGTTTTGGTTCAGTGATTTTGATCCTTTTAATTTGATCATGGTTACATCATATACATAATGTTAAACATGATATAAATATCATATATATTCATTATATATGTATTTAGAGTCATTTATAAAATTTAGAGATGGAAAATGGTTTACATCGTTCATGGAGACGGTGGATCATATGTACGCATGAACATTGTTTCCATTTTTCTCAATGGATTGAATGAAAAGAAAATAAATATTAATTAAAATTTAAATATTATTTATTATTTTATATATATCATTTATATTAATTAAATCCATTCTTATTACCATTCGTATAAAAATAAAATGAAAAATATTTTACAGGCAGTAGCCCACACGTATGCATGAGCGACGTTATTATTTTCCAACATATTTTGAAGGTAAGAATTTAGATGTGATATTATATTTTAAAAAATATTTATAGGTAATAAATATCACATATATTCATTAATTTTAACCATTCTACCTTCCATATAAAGTATAATCAAAAAATCAAATCACATCACATCGTGAGGCGGTAGTCTGTCGTACACACGAGCAAAGTTATCATATCCCCCACAGAATAAAAAGTAAGAATTTATATGTGATATAATAATTTAAAAAGTATAATAATGTCATAAATATAATATAAAAAATTTAAACCCTTCATTATATACATCTTTTAAAGGTGGTGGTGAAAAGAGAATTACATCGGTTCACGAGGCGGTAGTCCACCGTACACACGATCGATAATTTTGTTTCTCATTTGATGGAAGTGGAGATGAATATAAGTTATTCCATTAACATAATAACATCTCAATAAATATGAGATATTTTTGTTATTATATTATTATATTAGAATATGATTTGAAGTTGTTGGAAGAATAAATAAAATAAATATGTATGTTTAATAATTTTACCTCTTCTTCAAAGATCCTCTATAGGTTTATACCTAAAACCTTCTTGGAAGGGATTACTAATCATACTAATGCCTATAGGATGTGTGAAGGTAATCAAGGAAGGTATTTTAGTAGTTATTGGCTGAACCAAAGGGTTTTTTTAAGTTTGAATGTGGGGGGAGATGGGTGGCCTTTTATAAGTAGGGGATAGTAAACACATGGAATTTTTGAAAAGATAAATCTATAAATATGTTTTTCTGATTCCAAATGTGATGTTTTGGACCCAGATTCAACTCATAGGTTCCTTGATCCTGGTTGGCCACATGGCCTCAAGCACATGTCCCCAAATTTTAGAGGTTGTCGACTAGAAATAAGGGCCTAGGGTGTATTTGTGGGGAGACTATGCCCTTATTACCAGAGTGGAACATAGTGGATATATATGATAATAGGTAAATAGAAGAAGAAATATAAGTAAACATATGGCATAGTAGAATTAACTGATAATAATCAAATATAACTGGAATCTGAATCATATATTAAATTATGATGATACATGTCATGTCTCTATAAAACTGGAAACATGGATACAAGGTATAAGGAAATACATGTCATGACCCGACCTGTACCGGGGCTCGAGCTGCAACTACCCCAAACCCTCCTCTATAGGCCAGGGGATGGAGACTAGCGCTGAAGGCACAACAAACTATGGTAGGCCTTTTCCTAAGAATTTGTACACACACACGCAGCTAAAACAATGAAAAAGTGCAGAGAAAAGAGAGCAAGATACAACACTACTACAAAATGGGAAACCAACATACACACATTGACCTCTAACCAGTACAAGTAAAGTTCTGAAAAGTGGACTGAAAAGTAAACTAAATTGTGAAAGGGTAAAACACTCATCCAACCAGAAAGGTTCCACAACCCGGAAACAGGTAAATGAAAGTAAACAGCTAGTGAGTTTCCAACCCAGAAATCCTCCTACATCCACTGAATGCATCCCATGCTCCGGTGTCCTCAATGCTCCTCTGTATTCTCGATCGACCTATCCTTCGTCTGTAAGGGCACATCAAGTGCAGTAAAAGCCCAAGCAGGGGTGAGTATAAAGATACTCAGTAGGATGCCTCGAAAGCTCGAGGGAGAAACAAAGGAGATACTAAAATGGTGAGCAGTAGACGGAGCAAGAACAGTATAAGAGTACAAAAGAGAGAGTACAGCTCAACCTGACAAGAGAAAGGAAGCAAGCTCATCCAACCAAGAAGAGCTAGACACGGAAAGCACGTGGCATACCTCGTGCGTCTTTTCCCCTACTATAAGAAGAGTAATTGAACCCAAGGAGTGGGAAAAAAAAGTACGGTGTATATATATGCTCAACAAGAAATTAGAACGAGTGTGTAAGGGGATATCTATTTCCAAACTCTTCCCAAGAAAAGTCACCAACAGTCCAAAGGATATCCGTCACTGATGCCCAACAATCCCACATGCCAAAGTTGCCTCATCACTAAACCGAACAACCAAGGGTCCCGCTCTGGTAATCACAGAGAAAAGTCACTGAATAGACTCATAGAAAGGGCTGAGTCTGAAAGAAGTCATCGGGTAACCCACTGCCTAGCCCCACTGGCAAGTAAACCACAAGAGGTCATCAGGTAACCCACTGCCCAACCTCTCTAGAGGGTAAACCACAAAAGTTCATCGGGTAACCCACTACCCAGCCCCGCTGGAGGGTAAACCACAAAAGGTCATTGGGTAACCCACTGTCCAGCCCCACTGGAGGATAAACCACAAAAGGTCGTCGGGTAACCCACTGCCTAGCCCCGCTGGAGGATAAACCACAAAAGGTCGTCGGGTAACCCACTGCTCGGCCCCGATGGAGGGTAAACCAAAAAAGGTCGTCGCGTAACCCACTTCCCAGCCCCACTGGAGGGTAAACCACAAAAGTTCGTCGGGTAACCCATTTCCCAGCCCCACTGGAGGGTAAACCACAAAAGTTCATCGGTTAACCCACTAACTAGCCCCACTGGAGAGTAAACCCTAAAGTCAATGGGTAACCCACTACCCAGCCCCACAAGAGGGTAAATCCTAAGGTCAATGGGTAACCCACTACCCAGCCCCACTAGAGGGAAAACCCGGAACTGGTCCGATAACTCTGCATTGTCCGTGCCATCACTGGGCGTCACCAATACCGCTACCATGCGTAGGTTTGTAGTGCGTCAAAGGAACCTTCAACCAATTCCAATTCTTGTTTCCACATTTAATTAGATCTTGAAATAGGATCTTTTATCCCAAACAGATTACATTTTTGTAATCCTCGTGGAAAAACACACGAGATAGACTACTTACTCGCTGGAAATGGGCTCTCGGTGGAAATGTTATTCAAAACCGCTTTATGACCATATGGCATCTCGTGGGGCCCACACCTCGATCCTGAAAGAGGTCGGGTGAACTGCACCATCGCAATGCTCTCAGAAAAGCATGTCAAAACGACTATTGATACGCCCCAAATGGATGTCTGAAGAAAAAGGCACAGTACGCTGCACACAGCTTAAGAGAGGGCCCATGGGGCCCATACCTCAACTCCAACTTCAACGCCTGAAACCACCCTGGTCAACTTTACCTCGATGTCAGGGTCACAACGCCGCTAACGGCGCCTAAAACGGACTCCGAATACAGAAGCTGCAACTCCCCACATTATATGCAAACGGGCCCTTTGGGGCCCACACCTTGATCCCGAAACACTTTACGCAGATCATACCATTTTTTTCCTTGAAGATAACCACGTGGGATAGGCTATTCATTTTCCCTGAATGGACTTATGTATCATAAGTCATAAAAATGCAGCATACGTTTGAAATCCACCACATGGGGCCCATGCCTCGGGCACGAATTTAGGCGGGCGGATTGCACCGTCGCAATACCCTTGGAAAAACACTCAGAAATGAGTACTCAAACACCCCAAAAGGATGTCAGGTGAAAAAGTGGCGTTTCACCATAAAACGTGTGAACTAGGCCCTATGGGGACCACACCTTGTCTCCAACCCAAACGCTTTGGAAAGAATCTCAAAAAGTTCACATGAGGACTGGGGTCACGCTATCGCTGACGGTGCATCAATCAGACATCCCAAGCATGAGTTAGGTCCGACGCAAGATTAATTAATTAATTAAGCAATTAATTAATTATTCGAAATAATCTTTTCATGCCACCGAGCAACGAAACTAAACCTCAAGGGTCCCAAACCAACTTTGGAAGGACCGTCGCAACTCCAGGACCACAACGCCTCTGACGGCGCGTCAAATGGGCGTCCGACTCGCGAGTACGTCCGATGTAAACTTTAATAATAATTTATTATTATTAAATTAAAGAATCTTGGGTCACCCACCTTTGGGTGAAGAACTCAAAAACCCCGAAACACACTTCAAAAATTCTGCCTCGCTGACACAGACCCACATCCGCAGACGGCGCATCAAACGGACGCGCCGTTTGGAAGTTTCGGCCCCCCGAACGCAAGGGGGCCCAACCGGGCCGGTTCACCCCGGCTAGACCGGTCCGAACCGCGGGCCCACGGCCCAGCCGTGGGTCTGGCCTAACTCACCGCAGCCCGCTCCAGCCACACCGGACCCCTCGGGTTTGGTTCTCCCCTGAAGACCGGCCTTTGGCCGGTCTCCGCGTCACACCAGCAGGACCCACCAAAGGCGGGTCCTGGTCTCCTCCGCACCCCGAAGTCACCGCCTCGAGTTCCCCCTTCGACTGTGATAGGCCAGCGCCCTCGGGTTCCCCCTTCGACCACGATAGGTCAGTGCCCTCGGCGCCTCCGCCTCCCGCAGTGCACCTTCGTGCTGCCCCGGCTACACCGTGCCGCTCCTCCTGCCGCGTACCGCCCGAGCCGCCTGGTCCTCCGCACTCCGACGCACCAGAAGCTGCCTAGTCACCCCACTCCGCCGCTCCATTGTGGCCCGCTGAAACCACCTCATCTGCGCTGGCCACACCCGACCTCCGGATCTCCGAAGTCCCGGCCACCCGACGTCGCACCACGGGCCACCGCCACTTCGGGTGCTCTGCCGCACAAAAACAGGCGGTCGCCGCGGTCCTGGTTCGTCCTCCGGTCGTGGCCCCTCACCGAAGCCGAACCTTCAGCTGGTCCCCCTGAACACTCCAGTGGTCGGAAAAATTATCCGACATTGGTTTCGGGATCCTCAAGGCCGGAGCTTCACAACGCCGCCCCTCGCTCGTTGATCCATCACGGTTTTGGCGCTTCCAAAAATTGGGACGAAGAACACCCAAGAACGAGAAGTAAAAATGGGGATCGGACGATGGTCGTGTTCATTTGACCTTCGTCCCAATTCCAAAATTATATAAATTAAATGAAAAAATTGACAAACGTGCAGAAATTAACAAGAATCCTACCTCGATCCAGCCGTTCGTCGTTGGCAACGCGTTCGCTTCTATCCCACTTCGATCCACCGAAGTTCACTCCTCTATCCGGCGAAGAACAGCGAAGAACACCGAGGAACGTCGAAGAACGCTTGAGGGAGAGAGATGGGGGAGAGAGAGAGAGAGAGAGAGAAGAGAAACTAGGGCTTTCCCCTAATTCGACAAACTAATTTATAAACTCTCTCTAAAACTCTACCGACGAGCGAGGATTCCGAAACCTCTGTGCCCGCCTATTTTATATCGCTCCTAGGAAAAACTCCCCATTTCAAACTCAATGGAAGTATCACATTTCCATTCTGAGACTCCTTTTGAATGTTATTTTAAAGGAACATCAATGATAACAATCACTAAGTCATTATTTTTAAAATGACGATTTTTTCCCTGGGTGACATCTCTCACAGCAGGCCTGCGCCCGCAACCTTTACACCCCACATAGGGTAAACGGCACACATCAGACGCAACTGTACCCTCTGATTTCTGATCCGAGCTACCGTTTAGGAGAAATCATAGCCCCGCAACATGCATAGTATAAAAATACTTAATATTTTTATAAAATTAATTCCAGGCACACCGGGCCTCGGAATCAAACATCGTCTTCGCGCCTAGCTCTGGAATTATATGTAGAAATATTCCAAAGTATTACAGGATAAAAACTAGGTCTCTACATCAATCCCTCCTTCAATATTTTCGTACCTGAAAAGAAAAACTTAGAAAAACAAATCAGGATACATAGTTCACACCTAGCTCTCCCACTCCCAAGAAAACTTTCACAACACCATGTTGGCCCAACACGTGAACCAAAGGGATGGTTCGTACTTATAAGGTATGCTACTTTTGATGACGTGTGTAGGAACATGCATGCACTTCATCAGTTGCGACATGTGGAAGACATTGTTCACCCACTCCTACTATTGGGAGGGTAGGGAAAGACGGTAGGAAACCTCTCAATTGCTTGCACGATTCCCTAACAGCCCAAAGAAACTCAGGGGGCCTTCCCCGGCCGAACCGTTACTTTCCACGTCGTGACCAAAATCATGATTTTTTTCTGTAACATGGTCTCGTGATTCCCTCCTTCATAACACCCAAGGATATCTTGTAACACCCGAGACTTTTATGTTATATAAATCATCAAAGGAATCTTTTGTCTACACAACACTTGCTTGGCTTGCTTTACACGCAATCGCGACCTTCCTCGATAGCTTGCGTCGTACGCAATATCGAGTTTCACAAAACAACAATAGGCTATTAAAACTAGCCGTTATGAATAGTAATAACCACTTTTTGAAAATTTATAAATTTTATTTTTCAAAATGGACTTCATTTTTGGACTCAGAATATCAAAATTAGCCTAGGGTGAAATTTTGGTATTTTTCTGAAAACTTTCAATTTTTGATGAATAGTGAAACCACTAAGTGGTAGGTTAAAAACTGAATTTTGCATAAAACTTAATTTTACCGCTTCTGTGAATGGAATTTCGAAAATCCGAGAGACACGGTTAATATCAAGGACTAAAATGTGGTTCAATGAGATGAAAATAATTTTTTGGTGAATAGTAACTTTTTACTTTTTTTTACCGCGGTTAATAGTAAATAGGGTAACTAAGGGTAAATATGATATTACTATTACCCTAACACGTGTCCTAATTCTATTGGACAAGTGTAATTCGACCAAAAACAAACTTAGGAATAAAATATGACCATTTAGGCCCACTTGGATTAGATTAGGACATTTATTATTAATTTATTTAAAGAAGGGTTAAAATAGTTAAAATCAAAGTTTAATAAGTAAATCATTTTTAATATGGGGTTATACATAAGATAAATTAGATTGTAAATATTCATTAGAAAGCTAAAAAGATTTCCTACATGATGGTATTTTATTTGTAATTTTAGACATCAAATAATTTAATTTATTTATGACACAAAGATGATGGAGTAATTATCTTATTAATGAAATATTGACAAAATTGATAATATAAATACCAAAATAAATGTAATTTAAGACTTTTTATGAATTACACTAATTTTCTAGGTTACTATGATATATTATTGTTGATTTAATCAACTTGGTTAGAACATATAATTCTGTTATGACTTTCACAAAAATCATATATCAAATAGTGTCAAAATTGACACAAAATAGTTTTTAAATCAAATATTATATTATTAATTGTTATTTTATTCCTAAAAATCTAAGGTTCGGCCAAATGACTTAGATAAGGATATATATATTAATAATAAACAATTTGGGGTTCGTTTGGCATGTTATAGTAAGTGTATTAACCATATAGTGAAAGAAAACAAAAAGACGCGGTAAAAGTTAAATTAATTAACTTAGAGTTAAATCTAATTGATAAGGTTAAAATAATACCCTAAACTTGTCTAAATCCTATTGGTTGATAGGATTTCGACCAATCCCCACTTTAGCTTCTAAATAAGACCCTTTGGAACCATTATAAACCGATTTTGACTTTAATATAAAATAATATTTTGAGATATTCCTAAGGTGCCCCTCTCCTCCCTTATAAAAGGGCACCTCCTTCCCCTCCTCCTCACACCAATTTGAGCACTCAAGCTCGGCCAACCCCTGCCATTTTCCCTTCTCCACTTCCCTAGAATAATCCTAGAGGTCCTGGTCTTCTTCAAAGACCAATCTTAGTTCCCTAAGTGAAGGATTCAAAGAGGCGTTTCAAAGAAGAGGTAATAACCATTACCGATCTTTTCAATTTCTTTCTTCTTCAACTTCTTCTTCTTTAGTTGTTTCATGATAAAGTAATAACATCAGTATTACTTACATACTGATATGTTATTATAAATATGAAACAACCCTAATTAACCTTCTATCCATCCTACAGAAAAATGAAATCACCGCGCGTGCGTACGTACGGAATACCGTCTCTACGCCGTGGTGTAATCTATTTTCCACCATAACCTTACAAGGATGGGTATAATGGTGTAATGAGTAACTATATATGATTATTATGAAGTAATATTGATACTGAAATAATATATATATACTCCAATACAATTCCACGATCATAGGAACGATATCATCACTCGTGCGTACGTACGGAATACCGTCTCCACGATGTGATGCGACTCGTTCTACATGATCTTCATTTAATAATGATTATATAAATGAATTTAATGAATGAATATGGTATATACTACACTAATACCATTCTGGAAATGAATTATCTATAACCTAAATATAAGAATAAGAATTTACTCGACAAAACACGCATAAGAACAAAAAGTTATAAAGACCCGAGTAACAAGTAACAATGAAATATTACTAACAAGAAGCTAATAATATGACCATATATGATATCATATAAATATGTATGATTATGGAATAAGTCAATAACACTATTTAAACCATTATACAGGAGCTTCGGACACGTACAAAGCTAATCGGACCTAAGGTAAGGGAAAATATCACAATCTCACTTTTATCCGAGATTGTTTTTACTTTGGTAATTACTGGGGTGTATTTTATCATCCACATCCATGTTCCCTCGATATGTAATATTATTTCCTTCCTTCTACAATAGTTTATATCCAATTTTACCCTTCGGTAAGTTTTTTGTAAAAGATATGAAAGGAATCTTTTGTCGTTTTTCGTACGAGGTACTTTTTGACTTTTCCGACAAAAGTTAGAAGAATGTTTTTTTTAACTTATACGGCATGAATGGATTTTTAAAACATTATTTCCAAGAAGCTTCCTTTACAAGTTTTCAAGTTTATTTTTAATCAACTTCTTTTATTTTAAAGTTGTATGACATGTTATGAAAGGAAAAATGTTTTTGAAGAAGAAAGGATATTTTCCTCAAGAATGGAGTTCAAGTGTTTTATCAAAATTATTTTCCATCTAAGATAATAAAGGGTTCTGTTTTATCCCTGTTATTAAATTGATTTGATCATGTTGTGATGGAATTATTTTTATGAATTCCTTTATCTTATATGAATTGATTTATGATGTCATGATGTTTCAAGAATCCCATTTTTGTTACATGTGTTATACGATGATGTATGATTTATGATTATGTGGCACACATAAGAAAGGATTCATTATAAGATGGGTGGGACCTATATCTCCCTCCAATGCATTGGGTAAAGATTTTATATCTCATGAGATAGACATGGCTGGAACGGAAGGTTATTTCGGTTCAGTGATACAGGACTGAAACGAGGAGTGAACTCGGTTCAGAAAGGGACTTTGTCCACTAAGATAGTCTTGGTAATGAGTCATGACTAACAAGAAATGATTTTCCATGATTATGTGTGCATGCCACAAAGTTTCAAGTTTTATGTTATGGGGATCTCATTTTCACTTCTATGATTTATTCCATGTTAAGATATTATGATCTCTTTTGCAGGTTTTGATTTTCAAAAAGATATGATATGATTTTTATTTCCTTTATTTGCCCTTGCTGAGCATTTGAGATCACCCTTTTATGTTTTCTTTTCCCCAGGTCAGGAAGATGGATATTAAGTAGAATATGCTAAAAGGGACCCTAGATATGATGAAATAAATGGGAGACACTGTAGAAGATTTATGAACCAGTTGTTTATGTTTCCCAGTTTCTAAAGACACTATACCTATACGGTCCTTTGTGGTTTTGTCATATGTTGTAATAAGTGTGCTTCAATTTTGAAGTATTAACAATGTATGTAAAGTATGGGTCGTTATAGTTGGTATCAGAGGAAAGGTATAGTCAACCTTTGGAAACTAGGATGTGAAAGCCTTAGTAAGAACCCTAAGGATAAGTCTAAGCATAGAACACAATCTTAGTGTTTTAGAAATAGCCTTGAATAACCTAGGATAAGACCTTAAGCATGAAAATTTTATTCTTGAATTATGTGGTTTCCTATTATAATTAGTGTTGCTCACACTATTCTTCTTGGTTTTAGTCAATGGCTGGAACCCGAAGGAACCGTGTTAATGCGGAATGCGATGGGCAATGCAATGATTGTCCCCCTGAGCAACCAAACGATATGGGAGCTGGAATGCAAAATCTTGTAGCCATGCTCACACAACTTTCTCAAGCTATGAATCATGCAGGATTTCCAAACGAACAAAGGAGGGAGCAACATTCTGTTGAATCCTTCATGAGGCAGCGTCCACCTTCTTTTAGCGGGTCTACTGATCCATTAGTTGCTGAACAATGGATTAGTACTACTGAAAAGATATTTTCAGTTCTTTAATGTTCTGAGCATTATAAAGTCATCCTAGCAGTGTATCGTTTGGAAGGAGATGCTGATCAATGGTGGAATCTTGTTAAGAATACAAGGCAAAGGGATGAAATTGAGTCTATGGAATGGGACGAGTTCAAGAACTTATTTTTCAATAAGTACTTCCCTCGTATTCTCCGAACAAAGATGGAGAAAGAGTTCCTTGAACTGAAGCAAAGGGATGATGAATCTGTTAGTACCTATGAAGCAAATTTTACAAGACTTGCAAGGTACGCTTCTGGTATTATTATCCAACCTAAGAGTAAGATCGATCGATTCTTTAGTGGATTAAAACCAAGTCTTCGAAGGGCGTTAGCCATAAGGGACTTCAATAGCTATGAGGAAATCGTTCGATGTGCTCTCAAAGTCGAGATGGAGATTGGAGTAACCCATCAGTCACATGGGTTTGATAAGAAGAGGAAGATGGAATTCAAAGAAAAATATAAAGAGCACACGGAAAAGAAGATGAGCTTTTCCTTATGCTCAAAGTGTGGAAAGAAACATGGAGGGAGTTGTCTTAAAGGGACAAGTAAATGTTTTAAATGTGGAAAGGAAGGCCATCGGGCATTTGAATGCCGTGATAATGGGAAGAAGATGTCTAATGATGCAAACAAAGGAAGGGATACACAGAATGAACCTACTACACTTTAATGTTTCAAGTGCAAGGAGATGGGGCATTATGCCAATCAATGCCCAAATCCAAGGGTTGATGATGATGGTCGACGTCAACAAACTCTTAAGGCTAAAGACAAAGGAAAGTCACATGCAATTTCTATCAGCGATGTGGAGTACGATAACGATGTGGTGAAAGGTACACTTACCATCCACTCTAAAGTAGCAAATGTTTTATTTGATTCTGGATCCACCCACTCTTTTATTTCTGAAGACTTTTCTAAGGGTATCACCGTATTACCTCAACAATTAGATGTTGAGTTAGCTGTGACAACACCTAATGGCACATCAATCGCATCAAAAGTTTATAATTCTTCTCCGATCGAAGTTTGTGGGAAAGTGCTTCCTGCAAATCTTGTGATCCTTCCTTTAGTGGAATTTGATGTGATTCTTGGCATGGATTGGCTTTCTCTACATGGAGCTCATATCAATTGCCAAAGAAGTGAAGTCACATTTCATATTCCAGATCAATCTACGATCGTCTATCGATGCAAGGATGAATATAACCTTCCAGTGGAAATTTCTTCCATCTTATGGGTCTTGATACCACTAAATGAAGGTTATTTATCTCAAATGGTTGGTGAGAAACTCACGATTAAGAATATGCCCATTGTATGGGAGTTTGATGATGTCTTTCCGGAGGAATTTTCGGGTCTTCCACCAAATCGTGAAGTTGAGTTTTCAATAGAACTCGTACCGGGTGCTTTGCCTATTTCAAAGACACCTTATAGAATGGCCCCAATTGAGTTGCAGGAATTGAAGAAGCAACTCCAAGAGAATCTTGATAAGGGATTCATACGCCCTAGTGCGTCACCTTGGGGAGCACCTGTTCTATTTGTTAAGAAGAAAGATGGATCAATGAGACTTTGCATTGATTATCGAGAACTTAACAAGATCACTATTAAGAACAAATATCCTCTCCCACGCATTGATGACTTATTTGACCAACTACGCGGAGCTCAATAATTTTCCAAGATTGATCTTCGTTCAGGGTATCATCAATTAAGGGTCAAAAGGGAGGATATACCAAAGACGGCTTTCTGTACAAGGTATGGACACTATGAATTTATAGTGATGCCATTTGGTCTTACTAATGCCCCTGCTATCTTCATGGATCTAATGAATAGAGTCTTTAGAGACTATCTTGATCAATTTGTGGTAGTCTTTATAGACGATATTCTTGTCTATTCAAAGAGCAAGGAAGAGCATGAAGATCACTTGAGAATTATATTGAAGACCCTGAGAAAGGAGAAGCTTTATGCCAAATTTACCAAGTGTGAATTTTGGCTTCAAAAAGTTGCATTTTTGGGTCATATAATCTCAAAGGAGGGGATATCTGTGGATCCAGCAAAAACAGAGGTTATCGAAAGATGGTCAAGACCAACAACAGTAACTGAGATCCGAAGTTTTCTTGGTTTGGCTGGATATTATCGACGTTTTGTAAAAGATTTTTCACGATTATCTAATCCACTCACCAAGTTGACTCGAAAAGGAGTTAAGTTTGTCTGGACAGAGGAATGTGAAGAGAATTTCAAGGAGTTGAAAAGAAGGTTATCCAGTGCACCTGTGCTTACACTACCTTGTAGTGGAGAAAGGTTTGTGATCTACAGTGATGCATCCAAGAAGGGATTGGGGTGTGTTCTTATGCAAAATGATATGGTAATAGCTTATGCCTCACGACAGTTGAAAATCCATGAGCAAAATTACCCAACACATGATTTGGAGTTGGCTGCGGTAATCTTTGCATTAAAGATTTGGAGGCATTACCTTTATGGTGAAAGGTGTGATATTTATACTGATCATAAAAGTTTAAAGTATATTTTCACACAAAAGGAGTTGAATATGCGTCAAAGAAGATGGTTGGAGCTAATTAAGGATTATGACTTCTCAATCCATTACCACCCTGGGAAAGCAAACAAGGTGGCAGATGCATTAAGTCGACAAGACCATGCTAGTTTATCCATGATGAGGATCACAAAAGATCCAATATTTATGGATTTACAAAGGATGGATCTTGGAATTATAATGGAAGTGGAAAAATCTTATCTTTCTCAAATGAATGTTCAACCATCTATACATGTGAAGATTAAAGAGGCACAGAAAGAAGATGTCGAGTTACAAAAGAAGGTGAGAAATGTTCCTGAATTCAACCTTGATTGTGATGGGATAATAAAGTTCAGGAATCGGGTTTGCGTTCCTCCCATCCCCGAATTAAAGAATGAGCTGCTGGATGAGGCTCATAGTTCATCATTTTCTATTCATCCTGGAAGCACGAAGATGTATAGGGACCTGAAAGAGTACTTCTGGTGGGATGGCATGAAAAGAGATGTTGCTGAATATGTCTCTCGATGCTTGGTTTGTCAACAAGTTAAAGCTGAGAGACAGAAGTCTAAGGGGATGTTACAACCATTACCCATACCCGAATGGAAATGGGAAAACATCACTATGGACTTTGTCACAGGACTTCCTAAAACATCCAAAGGCAATAATGCTATCTGGGTCATAGTTGATCGTCTTACAAAGTCTGCACACTTCATTGCTATTAGAGAGGATTTCTCTCTAGATCAGCTTGCCAGGATATATGTAAAGGAAGTGGTGAGATTGCATGGAGTACCACTTTCTATTATATCTGATCGAGATCCGAGATTTACCTCGAAGTTCTGGCGAAGTCTTCAGCATACTCTGGATACAGAGTTGAGTTTCAGCACTGCTTATCATCCCCAGACAGACGGTCAGTCTGAGAGAACAATTCAAACCCTAGAAGATATGTTGAGAGCTTGCTCTATGGATTTCAAAGGAGGTTGGGATCAACACCTACCTTTGGTGGAATTTTCTTATAATAATAGCTTTCACTCCAGTATTCAGATGGCTCCTTATGAAGCTCTCTATGGAAAGAAATGCAGGACTCCAACTTGCTGGGATGAAGTTGGGGAAAGAAAGCTATTAGGACCTGATCTCGTTGATGAAATGGCAGAAAAGGTCAGATCTATTCAACAACACATAAGAGCAGCTCAGAGTCGACAGAAAAGTTATGCCGACAACCGAAGAAAAGACCTAGAGTTTGAAGTGGGTGATAAAGTGTTCTTACGAATATCTCCCTGGAAGAGGGTTATGAGATTTGGGAAGAAGGGGAAGTTGAACCCTAGATATATCGGTCCTTTCGAAATACTGGATCGTGTTGGGAAGGTAGCTTACCGATTGGCGCTTCCACCGAATCTCTCTCAAGTTCACGATGTGTTCCATGTATCTCTCCTGAGAAAGTACATACCAGATCCTTCACATGTACTCAGCTCAGAAGTTGTACCGCTGGAGCAAGATCTTTCTTATGAAGAACAGCCGATAGAGATTCTGGATCGTAGCGAAAAAGTCCTACGAAACAAGACCACTCGCTTGGTGAAAGTTTTATGGAGGAACCACCAACTTGAAGAAGCTACATGGGAGCTTGAGGATATGATGAGGGAGAAGTATCCTCATCTGTTTGTTACAAAGTGACGAATTTCGAGGGCGAAATTCTTTTTAAGGGGGGTAGAATGTAACACCCGAGACTTTTATGTTATATAAATCATCAAAGGAATCTTTTGTCTACACAACACTTGCTTGGCTTGCTTTACACGCAATCGCGACCTTCCTCGATAGCTTGCGTCGTACGCAATATCGAGTTTCACTAAACAACAATATGCTATTAAAACTAGCCGTTATGAATAGTAATAACCACTTTTTGAAAATTTATAAATTTTATTTTTCAAAATGGACTTCATTTTTGGACTCAGAATATCGAAATTAGCCTAGGGTGAAATTTTGGTATTTTTCTGAAAACTTTCAATTTTTGATGAATAGTGAAACCACTAAGTGGTAGGTTAAAAACTGAATTTTGCATAAAACTTAATTTTACCGCTTCTGTGAATGGAATTTCGAAAATCCGAGAGACACAGTTAATATCAAGGACTAAAATGTGGTTCAATGAGATGAAAATAATTTTTTGGTGAATAGTAACTTTTTACTTTTTTTTACCGCGGTTAATAGTAAATAGGGTAACTAAGGGTAAATATGATATTACTATTACCCTAACACATGTCCTAATTCTATTGGACAAGTGTAATTCGACCAAAAACAAACTTAGGAATAAAATATGACCATTTAGGCCCACTTGGATTAGATTAGGACATTTATTATTAATTTATTTAAAGAAGGGTTAAAATAGTTAAAATCAAAGTTTAATAAGTAAATCATTTTTAATATGTGGTTATACATAAGATAAATTCGATTGTAAATATTCATTAGAAAGCTAAAAATATTTCCTACATGATGGTATTTTATTTGTAATTTTAGACATCAAATAATTTAATTTATTTATGACACAAAGATGATGCAGTAATTATCTTATTAATGAAATATTGACAAAATTGATAATATAAATACCAAAATAAATGTAATTTAAGACTTTTTATGAATTACACTAATTTTCTAGGTTACTATGATATATTATTGTTGATTTAATCAACTTGGTTAGAACATATAATTCTGTTATGACTTTCACAAAAATCATATATCAAATAGTGTCAAAATTGACACAAAATAGTTTTTAAATCAAATATTATATTATTAATTGTTATTTTATTCCTAAAAATATAAGGTTCGGCCAAATGACTTAGATAAGGATATATATATTAATAATAAACAATTTGGGGTTCGTTTGTCATGTTATAGTAAGTGTATTAACCATATAGTGAAAGAAAACAAAAAGACACGGTAAAAGTTAAATTAATTAACTTAGAGTTAAATCTAATTGATAAGGTTAAAATAATACCCTAAACTTGTCTAAATCCTATTGGTTGATAGGATTTCGACCCATCCCCACTTTAGCTTCGAAATAAGACCCTTTGGAACCATTATAAACCGATTTTGACTTTAATATAAAATAATATTTTGAGATATTCCTAAGGTGCCCCTCTCCTCCCTTATAAAAGGGCACCTCCTTCCCCTCCTCCTCACACCAATTTGAGCACTCAAGCTCGGCCAACCCCTGCCATTTTCCCTTCTCCACTTCCCTAGAATAATCCTAGAGGTCTTGGTCTTCTTCAAAGACCAATCTTAGTTCCCTAAGTGAAGGATTCAAAGAGGCGTTTCAAAGAAGAGGTAATAACCATTACCGATCTTTTCAATTTCTTTCTTCTTCAACTTCTTCTTCTTTAGTTGTTTCATGATAAAGTAATAACATCAGTATTACTTACATACTGATATGTTATTATAAATATGAAACAACCCTAATTAACCTTCTATCCATCCTACGGAAAAATGAAATCACCGCGCGTGCGTACGTACGGAATACCGTCTCCACGCCGTGGTGTAATCTATTTTCCACCATAACCTTACAAGGATGGGTATAATGGTGTAATGAGTAACTATATATGATTATTATGAAGTAATATTGATACTGAAATAATATATATATATACTCCAATACAATTCCACGATCATAGGAACGATATCATCACTCGTGCGTACGTACGAAATACCGTCTCCACGATGTGATGCGACTCGTTCTACATGATCTTCATTTAATAATGATTATATAAATGAATTGAATGAATGAATATGGTATATACTACACTAATACCATTCTGGAAATGAATTATCTATAACCTAAATATAATAATAAGAATTTACTCGACAAAACACGCATAAGAACAAAAAGTTATAAAGACCCGAGTAACAAGTAACAATGAAATATTACTAACAAGAAGCTAATAATATGACCATATATGATATCATATAAATATGTATGATTCTGGAATAAGTCAATAACACTATTTAAACCATTATACAGGATCTTCGGACACGTACAAAGCTAATCGGACCTAAGGTAAGGGAAAATATCACAATCTCACTTTTATCCGAGATTGTTTTTACTTTGGTAATTACTGGGGTGTATTTTATCATCCACATACATGTTCCCTCGATATGTAATATTATTTCCTTCCTTCTACAATAGTTTATATCCAATTTTACCCTTCGGTAAGTTTTTTGTAAAAGATATGAAAGGAATCTTTTGTCGTTTTTCGTACGAGGTACTTTTTGACTTTTCCGACAAAAGTTAGAAGAATGTTTTTTTTAACTTATACGGCATGAATGGATTTTTAAAACATTATTTCCAAGAAGCTTCCTTTACAATTTTTCAAGTTTATTTTTAATCAACTTCTTTTATTTTAAAGTTGTATGACATGTTATGAAAGGAAAAATGTTTTTGAAGAAGAAAGGATATTTTCCTCAAGAATGGAGTTCAAGTGTTTTATCAAAATTATTTTCCATCTACGATAATAAAGGGTTCTGTTTTATCCCTGTTATTAAATTGATTTGATCATGTTGTGATGGAATTATTTTTATGAATTCCTTTATCTTATATGAATTGATTTATGATGTCATGATGTTTCAAGAATCCCATTTTTGTTACATGTGTTATACGATGATGTATGATTTATGATTATGTGGCACACATAAGAAAGGATTCATTATAAGATGGGTGGGACCTATATCTCCCTCCAATGCATTGGGTAAAGATTTTATATCTCATGAGATAGACATGGCTGGAACGGAAGGTTATTTCGGTTCAGTGATACAGGACTGAAACGAGGAGTGAACTCGGTTCAGAAAGGGACTTTGTCCACTAAGATAGTCTTGGCAATGAGTCATGACTAACAAGAAATGATTTTCCATGATTATGTGTGCATGCCACAAAGTTTCAAGTTTTATGTTATGGGGATCTCATTTTCACTTCTATGATTTATTCCATGTTAAGATATTATGATCTCTTTTGCAGGTTTTGATTTTCAAAAAGATATGATATGATTTTTATTTCCTTTATTTTCCCTTGCTGAGCATTTGAGCTCACCCTTTTATGTTTTCTTTTCCCCAGGTCAGGAAGATGGATATTAAGTAGAATATGCTAAAAGGGACCCTAGATATGATGAAATAAATGGGAGACACTGTAGAAGATTTATGAACCAGTTGTTTATGTTTCCCAGTTTCTAAAGACACTATACCTATACGGTCCTTTGTGGTTTTGTCATATGTTGTAATAAGTGTGCTTCAATTTTGAAGTATTAACAATGTATGTAAAGTATGGGTCGTTATATATATGGTCACACAAGTTTCACAGTCGGTGCATCACAACCGAGACTCTCTTCTAAAGGAACCTGCTACAACACTGCCATTTTCAGGAACATAGACTACCTCGAAGTCATAGTCCTATAGAAATTTCAACCAGCACCATCGCCTCAGGTTCAAGTCTCTCTAGGTGAGGATGAATCTGAGAAACTGGTGGTCTGAGAAAACCACAAAGCGATCTCCCAGAAAATAGCGTCTCCACATTCTCAGCGCAAGTACTACCACCAGCAGCACCACATAGTGAAACGCATAGTTCTTTTTATGGGGTATCCATCACCTCGACCTGTACTTGATAACGGTATCAAGATTAACGTTGATCATGCAAGGTACCAATGAACAGGGCAGGCGAGAAAACTCATCCAACTGCCAGAGGCTAGACACGGAAAGCATGTGGCATACCCCACGTGTATTTTCCCCCCTCAGAAGGAGAGTAATCCTCAAAACAGGAACTCTGCCAAACCTACTAGTGTAACCTCAAGAAAAAGGGGGTCAAGCAGAAAATCCCCACTGGAAAATTCAGAACCTACTCTAACACTCCACCACACAACCCTACCATGAATGCACATATCAAAGGGACTCATCCACCGCACCTCAATACTATCTGCTTTGGGTGGTACTGACTCTCCCTCACAGTTTTGATCGCATCACAAAAACGTGTCTTAGTGGGGGAAGAACCCATCTTTCTCATGCATTCAAATCTATGTCAGAAAACACCAACACAGGGTTACACCGACGCCCTGTGTCACCCTCGGTAACCCCTCAAACAAGAAGTTAGACGAAAAGAGTACCTCATGTAGTGTCTAACAAGTTCTACTTAGAAAAATAGAAAAATACATAGAGTGTACCTCTTATTATATCATGCATTACAGGATTGTAGACATCCATAGCACACAGCCTCTCGTGGCCCCGTCCGTCAGCTCCTTGAGCCTAATATGGGCCACCTAGTGGTGGTGGAAGGACCTCAAAACATCGTCTGCCAACCAGAGTTCTTCTTGGTTTTCTTCATCACCACCTCCCTGGGGACCACCCTGTCCTCACCTGGAAGTTCTCTAATCACGACACTGCCTCTATCATGGCGGTTCATCTACCAACTATCTACAAAACTCAGTACATTTGGTCTAGTAGTCTCACGCCACATGACCTCGCACATCACAAACATAGCACTAGTCCTCCCTGGGATATCTTGGTGCTCTACGTTGTCCCCGAACATGTGCCCGAGTCTCATAAAGGGGAGACTTCTGGTGTCGAGGCCCTTCTAATCGATGTCCCTCTAACAGAAATTTCTCTGTCACCAGTGCCTTCTCCAGCACCCTGAGATGGGTGAGGATGCACAAGGGCACTACGCTAGCACGAATCTCCTCTACAGAGATCTCATTCAAACTTTTGTGCTCAAAATTTTCCATTATAGACCACGTCCAAAGAGTACCGAGTAAGGTCTTTGAACCTAGTCGTGTACTCAGCCACTGCCATCACTCCCCGCTGAAACTCCAGCAGCTCCTGAAACCATAAAAATTGTATGTAGAAGGGGTAGTACTCCTCATTAAACAAATACTAGAAGTCATCCAACAAGAGTACCGACTCATCGTGCATCTGAGTAACCCTGTCTCTACTAACGCCAAACTGCTTGGTGGAAAAAGACTGGTTTTCAAAGCCACCATAAACCTATCTGTGTCCGAACAATCCTGAAGAGGCGAACCACCAACTCTAGCCAACCCTTCACTGACTGAGGGTATGGATCACCGTGGAACCTCAGCGGTCTCTGACGCTGGAACTCACATAGCGTGTCGAGCCCATGATCATCATCAGTCCTCACTTCCGGTACTATCTGCTACTCCACAGGTGGAGGTGCTACTGCCTATCCTCATGGAGAAAGGGTAATTGTATGATGGATCTTGAACTAAGGCCTCATTGATCACGAAATCTTCATCCCAAACCGGAGCTAGTATCCTGGCTGGTTATCATCATGGAGACATCCCGAATCCGATCAAGGAGTACCGCGGTCAAATGATCATATATATACCAACAAAGATGGGGAGATGACTCAAGAAGGATAGTCAAAGACTCAATTCTATATGATGCACGAACTAAATTCCTTGCAACAAGTGTCTCAGTGTACCGAGTCGACAAGCAGGTTATTAGTGTCCTGGTGAATGGATACGCCGGCCATCGCACCATCACTGGACTCCCTGGTCTGAGAGCCGCTCTCGAGACACATTGACACTATTGCCCCAAAACTCAACCATTTTCTTTTTAGGGACATTCGAAAAATTCCCCAAGGAACGAACCACCTCTAATACCACTTTGTCACGACCCGACCCGTACTGAGGCTCAAGATGCAACTACCCCAAGCCCGCCTCCATAGGCCATGGACTGGCGACTAGCGTCGAAGGCACAATAAACTAGGGGAGGCCTTTGCCTAAGAAGCTGTACACACACACGCAGCTAACTCAATGCAAAAGTTCAGAGAAAAGAGAGCAAGATACAACACTGCTACAAAAAGGGAAACCAACATACACGCATCGACCTCTAACCAGTACAAGTAAAGTGATGAAAAGTGGACTGACAAGTAAACTGAACAGTGAAAGGGGCAAACATGTTCCCAACCAGAAAGGTTCCATAACCCGGCAATAGGTAAACGAAATTAAACAACTAGTGAGTCTCCCACCCAGAAATCCTCCTACGTCCAATGAACGCAGCCCACGCTCCTATGTCCTCTAAGCTCCTCCATAGTCTCAATCAACCTGTCTGTCATCTACAAGGGCACACCAAGTGCGGGAAAATCCCAAGCATGGGTGAGTATAAAGATACTCAGATAGGATTCCCCGAAAGCTCGAGGGAGCAACAAAGGAGATACTAAAATGGTGATCAGTAGACGGAGAAAGAATGGTGTAAGAGTACAAAAGAGATATTGCATCTCAACCCGATAAGAGAAAGTAAGCAGGCCCATCCAATCAAGAGGAGCTAGACACAGAAAGCACATAGCATACCCCGTGTGTCTTTGCCCCTCCTAGAAGGAGGGTAACTGAACCCAATGAGTGGGAACAAAAGTAGGATGTATATATATTCTCAATAAGAAATCCAAACGAGTGTGCAAGGGGTCTCTATTTCTAAGCTTAGCCCAAGAAAAGTCGCCAACAGTCCAAAGGATATCCTTCACTGATGCCCAACAATCCCACATGCCAAAGCTTCCTCATCGCTAAACTGAACAACCAAGGGTCCCGCTCCGGTAATCATAGATAAAAGTTACTTACTAGCCTCATAGAAAGGGTTGAGTCTGAAAGAAGTCTTTGGGTAACCCACTACCCAACTCCGCTGGAGGGTAAACCACAAGAGGTCATCAAGTAACCCACTAACCAGCCCCGTTAGAGGGTAAACCACAATAGGTCATCAGGTAACCCACTGCCTAGCCCCGCTGGACGGTAAACCACAAAAGGTCATAGGGTAACCCACTGTCCAGCCCTACTAGAGGGTAAACCACAAAAGGTCGTCGAGTAACCCAATTCCCAGCCCCACTGGAGGGTAAACCACAAAAGGTCGTCGGGTAACCCACTGCCCAGCCCCCATGGAGGGTAAACCACAAAAGGTCGTCGGGTAACCCACTACCCAGCCTTACTAGAGGGTAAACCATAAAAGGTTGTCTGGTAACCCAATGCCCAGCCCCGCTGGAGGGTAAACCACAAAAGGTCATTGGGTAACCCACTGCCCAGCCCCGCTAGAGGGTAAACCAGAAAAGCTCATCGGGTAACCCACTACCCATCCCCGCTAGAGGGTAAACCCTAAAGTCAACGGGTAACCCACTACCCAGCCCCACTGGAGGGTAAACCCTAAGGTCAACGGGTAACCCACTACCCATCCCTTCTGAAGGGAAAACCTGGAACTGGTCTGATAACTCCGCATTTCTCGTGCCATCACTGCGTGTCACCAACACTACTACCATGTGTAGATTCAAATTGCATCAAAGGAACCTCCGACCAACGCCCTTTCCTATTTCCACATTTAATGAGATCTCAAAAGAGGCTCTGATCTAGAAAATAGATTAAACCATTGTAATCCTCACGGAAAAACACACAAGATAAACTACTTACTCACTGGAAACGGGCTCCTGGTGGAAAACTTATTCAACACCACTTTATGCCCATACGGTGTCTCGTGGGGCCCACACATCGGTCTTGAAAGAGGTCAGGTGAACTGCTCCATCACGATGCTCTCAGAAAAGCATGTCGAAACGACTACTCATACGCCCCAAACGGATGTCTAAAGAAAAAGGTGCAGTATGCTGCACACAGCTTAAGAGACGGCCCGTGGGGCCCACTCCTCAACTCCAGCTTTAATGCCTGAAACCACCCTAGTCAACTTCACCTCGATGCCAGGGTCACAACGATGCTGATGGTGCCTAAAATGGACTCTGAATGCAGAAGCGGCAACTCCCCACATTATATGAAAACGGGGCCATGTGGGGCCCACACCTCGATCCCAAAACACGTCACGTAGATCATACCATTGTGTTCCTTGCAGATAACCACACGGGATAGGCTATTCATTTTCCCTGAATAGACTTATGTAGCATAAGTCATAAAAACGCAGCATACGTCTGAAAGCCGCCTCATGGGGCCCAGGCCTTAAGCCCAAATTTAGGCAGGCATATTACACCATCGCAATCCCCTCAGAACAACACTCATAAATGAGTACTCAAACACCCCAAACGGATGTCGGGTGAAAAAAGTGGCATTTCACCGTAAAACGTGCGAACTAGGCCCTGTGGATCCCACACCTTTTCTCCAACCTGAACACTTCGGAAAGCATCTTAAAAAGTCCGCACAAGGACTCGGGTCACGCTGTCGCTGACGACGCGTCAATCAGACATCCCAAGCAGGAGTTTAGTCCAACGCAAGATTAATTAATTGATTAAGAAATTAATTAATTATTCAAATTAAGCGTTTCGTGCCACCGAGCAACGAAACCAACCCTCAAGGGTCCGGAACCAACTTTGGAAGGACCGTCGCAACTCTAGGGACACAACGCCTCTGACGGTGCGTCAAACGGGCATCCGGCTTGCGAGTACATCCGATGTAAATTTTAATAATAATTTATTATTATTAAATTAAAGCATCTTGGGTCACCCGCCCTCGGGCACAGAACTCAAAAACCCCAAAACACGCTTCAAAAAGTATGTCTCGCTAACACGGACCCACATCCACAGACGGCACGTCAAACGGACGCGCCGTTTGGAAGTTACGACCCCCCGAATGCAAGGGGTCCCAACCGGGCCGGTTCACCCCGACCGGCCCGGTCCAAACCGCTGGCTCACGGCCCACTCCAGCCACACCAGACCCCTCAGGTCCAATTCTCCCCAAAAGACCGTCCTTTGGCCGGTCTCCGCGTCGCAACAACAAGACCCGCCGAACGCGGGTCCTGGTCTCCTCTGCACCCCCGAGGTCACCGGCTCGGGTTCCCCCTTCAACTGCGACAGGCCGGTGCCCTCGGGTTCCCCCTTCGACCACGACAGGCTGGCGCCCTCGGCACCTCCGCCTCCTGGCACATCGTCGTGCTGCCCCGGCTACACCGCGTCGCTCCTCCAACTGGGTACCACCCGCGCCTCCTGGTCCTCCTCACTCCACCGCACCGACAG
Organism: Viscum album; assembly: GCA_963277665.1. Classification (NCBI taxonomy): domain Eukaryota; kingdom Viridiplantae; phylum Streptophyta; class Magnoliopsida; order Santalales; family Viscaceae; genus Viscum; species Viscum album. Next base: position 363,021,379 of record OY728162.1, on the reverse strand, counting down.
CTGCCCGGTCACCCCGCTCCGATGTGGCCTGCTGAAGTCATCTCATCTGCGCCGGCCACACCCGACCTCCAGCTCTCTGAAAGTCCCGACCACCCCGGCACCGCACCATGGGCCACCGCCACTTTGGGTGCTCTTCCGCGCAAAATCTGGCAGCCGCCGCACTCCTGGTTCGTCCTCTTGCCGTTGCCCCTCTCCGGAGTCAAACCTTCAGCAGGTCCCCCCGACCACACCGGTGGTCAAAAAAATTATCTGACACCAGTTTCGGGATCCTCGGGGTCGGGGCTTCACAACGTTGCCCCTAGCTCGTAGATCCGTCACAGTTTTGGCGCGTCCGAAAATTGGGACGAAGAACGCCCAAGAACGAGAATTAAAAATGGGGATCAAACGATGGTCGTGTTCGTTCGGACAACGTCCCAATTCCAAAATTATATAAATTAAACGACAAAATTGACAAAGGTGCGGAAATTAACAAGAATTGTACATCGATCTGGTCATTCGTCGTTTGCGACGTGTTCGCTGCAATCCCACTTCGATCCACCAAAGTTCACTCCTCAATCCGGTGAAGAACGGTGAAGAACACTAAAGAACGTCAAAGAATGATTGAAGGAGAGAGAGAGAGAGAGAGAGAGAGGAGGGAAACTAGGGTTTTCCCCTAATTCCACAAATGAATTTATAAACTCTCTCTGAAACTCTACTGACGGGCGAGGATTCCGAAACCTCCATGCCCACCTATTTTATATCACGCCTAGGAAAAACTCTCCATTTTGAACTCAATGGAAGTCTCAGATTTCAATTCCGAGACTCCGTTTGAATGTTATTTAAAAGTAATGTCAGTGATAATAATTACTAAGTCATTATTTTAAAAATGACGATTTTTTCCCTGGGTAACATCTCTCACAGAAGGCTCGCGCCTAAAACCTTTACACCCCACCTAGGGTAAACGGCATGCTCCGGACGCAACTGTTCCCTTGGATTTCCAATCCGAGCTACCGTTTAGGAGAAAACATAACCCTGCCACGTGTATAGTATAAAAATACTTGATATTTTTATAAAATTAATTCTGGGCACACCGGGCCTCGGAATCGCACGTCGTCTTCTCGCCTAGCTCTGGAATTATATGTAGAAATATTCCAAAGTCTTACAGGGTAAAAACCAGGTCTTTACAATACATTCTATACAAAAGAATAAAAAATAATCCAAAAACTATCCTCAACATCATGAGCTCTATCTTGGTCATATGATACAAATCTTCATCCTAATTCAAGAAAACAATATCAAGTGTTCAAGGAGGGATGCTTCCCTTAGTCAACTCTTGCATACATGTAATATACTCGGGTACCAATGGTAGCCCAGATAGGTTGTGAGATAAATCTCAGTAGGTCACCACCAATGGCATCTATAATATACATTCCATGTAATATAAACTGAAATAGTGTGTAGGCGTGCATATATAAAAGTAAAGTAGTAGAGTAATGTAAATACCCAAGTACACACATCAGCCTCAGCTGGTGTCTAAATATATAACCATTTCATTTATTAATTATGTACTAGTTTATATAGTAAGTCGCATGAGGTATAACCAGCATTGAAATCATAACATGAGAATAATAATGATAAAGGATCCAAGATATAACAAGGTATCCATGATGATGATGATAGTAAAGAGGATCCAAGGTAATAACCAAGGCATTCTTGACCTCATGATTCAAGCCAACTTAATAATAATATATAGCCTGGCTAAAGGGGTAAGAGTGAAATCCAAGGGTCATAACCCAAGGTATTCCATAATAATGTAATTCTAACTAAGTCCAAGGATTTCATCTAAGGTAAAATGGGATAAGAAATTACTAGTTCCAAGGGCGTATCCAAGGTACCACATGTAAGTAGATGTCATGTTGGATCCAAGGAGTGTATCCAAGGCATTATATAATGATAATGGAGGGATCCTACGGTGTCATACTAGTCATCCACAAGCAGATAAATATCGGGTTCCAAGGTGGGTATCAACCTTATTAACCAGCATCTCTGAATCAGAATGGCGTCCACAAGTGCTCAAGGCATTCCCTCATGAATCTAAGGCTAGAATGAGTCTGAACACTCCTATAATAATGTTGAGTTCCATATGAAATAGGCACCTTATATGTAACTCAATCTTTAATTAAGGTCATGTAATACTCATGCCTTTTAATAAGTCATTTGGTTCAAGTCATTATCTCTCACTAGTGTGACAAAGCTGATAGGGCATGAAACTATTTAATAATTCATATATTCATATTAAATTCATTAGGTTCACTCTTTTTCCTTCCGCTAATCATGGAAAGGTGTGTTATGGACGTGAAACCAAGTCATTATATTACATTTAATTAGGATAAGTTATGTATATAATATAATTTCCAATTATAATTGAGATTCATGAATTATTTAAAGAACTTACCTTAGAAGGGTAAAGTGATTGGAATACTCATTATAGACACTACTTTTCATTTATTTAATTAATTCTCACCTTTATCAAGGTTAAGTCAAAGCACACCTGAATGGTGGCATAGATAGGCTTAATAAGATACTGAAAGCATAATTAAGTGAAACACCCTACTTGGGGTGGTCGATGTTAAGGACGTAACCTCTAATTATGGGTATCACATATAACATGAGTCTTAGAATATGGTTCTAATGACTATAATCAAAGCACATAGATTAAATAGGTATCACCTGATTAAATCAACATGCAGACATGGAAATTTATAAAATGGTAAAACATAAGGGATGAGTTATAAACCACATACCTTAAGCTCATAAAACTCTCCTCATATAGTTTCAGCCTTTATTTTGGATTGTATTAGAATAAATATGAATAATGGATCAACATCCTACAAATATGGAATATTATCCTGCACCAAAACAGCATCGCTGATAGGAAGAAGAGCGGTGAAATGAGCTAAAGGACTGAAGCACTTAATTGTGCACCTCCAATGAGAAAAACATATCTAAAATCAAAGGTTGGATGGTGGAATAGTGGAAGAACCTATATTAGGGCTCCATGGGAGGCTCTTGTGTGAGAGAGAGGGGAGGTGAGGTTTTTTTCAAAAAAGGGTGACCCTGCCTCCTATTTTTTTAAACTGTTCAAGCATTTACATGACATGTAAATGCTTTACATGTCATGTAAACACTAATGAAAATATGGCCTTTATCAGCACTAGAAAAGGGCATTAACAGCACTAGAAAATCGTTGTTAATCGAGGCGAAGATAAAGGGGGGTCCTTTTTATCAGCACTCTAAAAAGTGATGATAAAAGTAAAAAAAATTAAAAAAAAATTAAAAAGAATATATAATGTGGGAGGGAACTTTTAACAGCACTTGACCCCCCCCCCAATCAGCGCTAGGAGGAGCCCCCTCCCTCCCAATGCACGATGCCTTTTCCCGCGCAACCCCCTACCACTTGCACCCACAACACTTGCTTCCACTAGAACTCGAACCTGAGACCTCCCCCCTTGCGCTCCTGCACCTTTACCACTAATCCATTTAATTTTTTTCTCTATTTAATGATATATCTATTTTTATATATATATATAATTATATTTATTCGTATATTAATATAGATTCATATTAATATAAATATATTTAGTTATATTAATACATATATATTTATTCATATATTAATATATATATTTATTCTTATATTAATATCTATTTATATATATATTTTTATTGTAATTTTTTATTCATATATTTATTTTTATATTAATATATATTTATAAGATTAGTTTTAAATACATTTATAAAATATGTTTTTTTATGTGTGTTTATAAATAAATAAATACATACATACATACATATATAAACACACACACACACACACACATATATATATATATTTACTAATAAATACATATATATGTGTATCTGAAAATCCGTAGAATGTTAAAATGACCAAAACTTCTAATCCAGAAGTCTGTTTCAACTCTACAAATAGTAAAATCGAATAAAATGAAACAATATTTGATATAATATGTGGTACAGGCCTAGAAGACATCCGGATCAGAATCTATACTTGTTTGAATGTTAAAAAATCGGGGTATCCCGACTAAAAACTTAGTTTTGGGGGTCTTTTGGGCCTTTTGGGCTGCGAAAATGTGATAGAATGTTCTTTGGGTCACTAGAATGTAGAGCTCATCACAATCTTCTATTTGATATACTGTAGAGATCAAAAGGACACCCGGATTAAAATTTATGTCTGTTTGAAGTTTGAGTTACAATTTCAACTTATTTTAGATCTTTTATTAATTTTTTTGATTTTTTGTGTCTTAAAATTGTTATTAAATGATTATTAATCAATGATAATTAGAAAAATATTAATTAATAATATTTTTTAAAATATTTTAAAGGTATTTTCTCTCAATTTATTATATATTAAATGTAATAGTCTATTTATACTTATCTAAAACATATTTAAAAAATACATATTATATTTATATTAATATAAATATACTTATATAACAATATATTATTTTTCATGAATTTTTCTTTTAATTTATCAGCACTAGGAAAAAAGCATTGATAAATCCCCCCCCTTAACAGCACTAAAAAAAGAACTGATAAAGAGGGGGCCTTTATCGGTGCTAAAAAGGTGCTAATAAAGGGTCACTTTTAACAGTGCTTTTTTAGCGCTCTTAAAAGTGCTCTTTATCAGTGCTTTTTTTAGCGTCGTTAAAGGGTGGTGCTGCAGAAACTCAGTTTTGTGGTAGTGAAAGCTCAAGGTATTTACCCCTAATAAAAACATCTTACATGATGTGAAAGTTTCTACCAAGACCATTACATATCTTGTATTCTAATTACATGACATGTAATTGGACTACATCCAACCTACAACCCCCATGTTTTCTTCTTCTTAAAAATAAACCAACCGGCCTAAAGGCACGATTTCAGATTTAAGCCAAAAGAGAACCACAACATGGGTTTTAACTAAAAATTAAAAGGATATGTACCTGAGATAAAAACCAGGTTCTTATAGTCTTCTCCCTTAAAGGTACTCGTCCCCGAGTTCACCTTCCAAGGGTGGAAAAACACTGTTTGAGAACAACTCTGGCCACTGGGCACATATATCAGCCACCCACTCCCAGGTCTCATCTTATACATGGTCTTGCTACCATAGAATCCATACTAAAGGAATATCCTAGCCTCTAAGATCCTTCATGCTCCAATCAATAATACATATAGGATACTCCTTAGAATAAGCATCAATATCTAACTCAACCTCCTAGGGATCAAAAGTATGAGATGAGTCAGCATGATAATAGTGAATCTGTGAAATGTGAAAGATTTCATGCATGGAATGATACATCTGAGGTAATAACAACTGATAGGCTACCATCCTGACTCTCTCACGAATCTCAAACGGCCCGAAAAAGTGTGGTGATAGCTTCCCTTTCCTCCATATCTGTCTATTCTCAAGCCTTGGTGATACCCATAGGAAAACATGATCCCTGGCCTCAAACTCTAGAGGTCATCTATGGAGATCGACATAATATTTATGTCTAGAATAATCAGTAAACATATGCTTTTTGTCCATTTGAACCTGCTCTGAGGTCTCTTGCATGAGATAAAGACCCGGTAGTGTCATATCACTTTCCTCTAACCATCACAAGGGTGAACAAAATGGCCTACCATACCAAGAATCAAAAGGATCCATCTTAATTTTCACCTAAAATATATTTTTATAAGTGAACTTGACAAGAGGGATATGCTTCTCACAAGAACCATTGAAATAAAGGATACATGCCTGAATCATGTCCTCTAACAGTTGTATTGTCCATTCTGATTGGCCATTGGTCTTAGGGTGAAAGACTGTGCTCAGAAGAACCAATGTATCCATATTCTTCTGAAACCCCTACAGAAACCATGACATGAATCAAGAATCCCTATCTAAAATAATAGTATGAGGCACCCCGTGTAGTCGTATTATCTCACAGACATAATTTCTTCCCAACTCATCAACTGAGAAAGTCTCTCAGATAGGAAGGTAGTGGGCTACTTTTTTCAGTCAGTCAATGAAAACCCAAACTGCATCTCTACCTCGAGGAAAACTTGGTAAGGCAACTAAAATATCCATAGAAATATCTTCCCATTTCCATTTTGATACTGGAAGTGGCTATAAAAAGCCTATAGGATGCTAGTGATCTACCTTTATCTGATGAAATGTTGAACACCTAGTGATAAAGTATGTCATCGGACATTTCATTCTAGGCCACAAATATTAGTGTCTCGTATTTCGATACATTTTGGAAATTCTTGGATGAACTACCCACTGAGAAGTGTGGGACTTCTGTATCAGTTCCTCTCTCATATCTATAGGAACCCATACTTTTCTAGGTATACATAGGATTTTATATTTGTCCACAAACCAATATAGAGATGGGTTATCTCTAGAAATTCTCTCTCAAAGAAACAAGCCTTTGGGATCTAAAAATGATTAATCTTTACCCTCACAAGGAGTGAAGAGGTAACTATCAATGCTGAGATATAATACTACTCTTCACTATCATGAAACTCCAAATTCATCTCAGAAAAGAGGTCCATTAATTTCCATTCTTCACTGGCTTCCCATATGGCTTATGCCTAAGTTTTCTGACTCAACACATCAGTTACATCATTACCCTTTCCAAGCATATAGGCAAGCTCAAAATAGAAATACTGAAGATATTTGACCCATATTCACTATTTGAGATTCAATTCACACCGTGTAAAGATATATTTGAGGCTCTTGTGGTTCTTATACACCACAAATCAATTGCCCGTCTAATAGTGTCTCTAGCAATGTAAGACATGGACAACCGCTGCTAGCTCAAGGTCATGTGTCTGGTAATTTATATCATGAGGCCTCAAATTCTGAAAGTTATACACAATGACTCTATCCTCTTGATTTATCACTACACCAAATACTATTTTAGATGCATCAAAGAACATTGTATATCCTCTTCCAAGTTCTAGAAGAATCAGAATAAGTGTCGATACAAGCCTTATTTTTAGCTCATAAAAGGATTTCTCACACTCTTCTAACCACATGAACTTAACACCTTTATTTGTAAGACCAATAAGAGGTATATAAAGATGTGATAATTCATGTATTAAATGACTTTAATATCTAGAAAATACCAAGAAACATCGTATATCAAACACGTTCTTGGGATGCTCCCAAGAAACCACAGCACTCACCTTATCTAGGTCAATAGATACTCCTAATTCTAAGATAATATTACCAATAAGTGAACTTTGTTGATCCATAAGTGGAACTTATCAAGATTGACATAAATCTTATTCTCTCTCGGTGTATTCAAAACAATCTCAAGTTTCTTAGCATGGTCGCTGTGAGTGTGAGAATACACCAAGATGTCGTCCACAAAGACCATGAAAAAAGAATTAAGATATGGGTGGAATGACCTATTTATTAGATCCATAAAAACGATAGGCACATTCTTAATTTTGAAAAACATAATGAGATACTCATATAGACCATACCTTATATGAAAAGTTGTAAAATGTATGTCTGAAGGTCTAAATTGCACCTGATGATAGCTCAATCTTAGGTAGATCTTTGAGAAAACCAAAGTTCCTCAGAGATGATCAAAGAGATCATCTATTTGAGGTAGTGGATATCGGTTCTTGAACATAAGCTGGTTCAACCATTTATAATCCACACATAAACAAAGGGTCTCATCCACCTTCTTGGTTAAAATCATAGGTGAACCCCAAGTGGAAGTGCTAGGCCGTATAAAAACTTTGGCCTCTAAATCCTCAAACTACCACTTGAGATCCTAGATCTCAATAGGTGTCATCATGTATAGAGACAATCCCAAGAAACATCATATATCAAACACGTTCTTGGGATGCTCCTAGGAAACCACAGCACTCACCTTATCTAGGTCAATAGATACTCCTAATTCTGAGATAATATGACCCAAGAAGTGAGATTTTTTTATCCATAAGTGTAATTTATCAATCTTGATATAAAGATGATTCTCTCTCGGTGTATTCAAAACAATCTCAAGGTGCTTAGCATGGTCGCTATGAGTGTGAGAATACACCAAGATGTCATCCACAAAGACCACGACAAAATAATTAAGATATGGGTGGAATTCCCTATTCATTAGATCCATGAAAACGATAGGCACATTCTTAATATTGAAAAACATAATGAGATACTCATATAGACCATACCTTCTATGAAAAGTTGTAAAATGTATGTCTGAAGGTCTAAATTACACCTGATGATAGCTCAATCTTAGGTAGATCGTTGAGAAAACCATATCTCCTCAGAGCTGATCAAATCGATCATCTATTTGAGGTAGTGGATATCTGTTCTTGAACATAGGCTGGTTCAACCATCTATAATACACACATAAAAAAAGGGTCTCATCCACCTTCTTGGTGAAAATCATAGGTTAACCCCAAGTGGAAGTGCTCGTCCGTATAAAACCTTTGGCCTCTAAATCCTCCAACTACCGCTTGAGATCCTGGATCTCAATAGGTGTCATAATGTATAGAGAAATATACATTAGTGCTACTCTTGGAACAATCTCAATCATAAACTCTACCTCTCTGTCAAGAGGTACGCCAGAAAAATTGTTGGAAAAAATGTCCCTAAAACAATATACTATGGGAGGAAAGTTTGAGAGATGTACTCCCAACTCCTCCATGAAGAGACTATAATTATGGGTGGTCACTCCACCTAGACCATAATGCTCTGGTCTAGCTCTACTAGCCTATACATCCCACTCACCCTTGTGTAGATAATTGTTTCCCTCTGTTGATGTAAACGATACCCTATGGAGATAGAAATATACACAGGCGTGATACAGGACTAAACAATCCATCCTAATAATGACATCAAAATCATACATATCAAGAACAGATAGTTTCCACAAGAAAGGGTAACAACCTACCTTAAGGGAAAAATCCCTAAATTGGCATATGCCCTCTGACCGTACTCCCAACAATGTATCCAGGGTCATTACACCACATTAATATTGAATTTATAGACCAATACTTTCCACAATAGATAAATAGATGAATTAGTGTGAATCACCTATATCAAATAAAGAAGATGCTTTAGTATAGGCTAATAGAATAGTACCTCATACTATTGATAGTCCTGCACTCTGATGCTCAGGTATCAACTGTAAAGCATACAACTAGCTTGATATGCGGCCTTTTGCTTCAGCTGGACTACCCTAAGTATGACTGCTCTGCTAGTGTAGATGATCAAGAGTTTGGATACCATGGCCATGACCTCCTTTTTGGCTAGTCCTATCGATGCTACTCCAACTCCCCACCTATCATGGTGTAATGGAACCTTCCCCTGAAGTTGGAGCTAGTGAAGAGCCTCTTCCACTAGAAGTAGATGTAAAGGTCTGATAGAATCTATGAATATGTCTCATACGCCTGTAATCATGTCACTCCATCGGGTCTCTATCACACTAAGGCTTCAGATTTCCCTATCATCCACATTAATGGCATAAAATGGAGCTACCAGTATGGTTACTCTAACCTCCACTGTTCTAATGTGAAATCTTGAGAGAACGTTTCCTGCTATCAAAAGAACTATTGGACTACCTCAACACTGATCCTCTATGACATGTACTATTGTATTCCCTCAGGATATGCTCAGTGATAAGAGCATTATTTATGATCTCAAAGAAATTAGGTAGGAGAAAGACATTCACCTGAGTATGGATGTCACACTGGATCCCATCCTCAAAATTTTTAGCACGTGAAAGCTCATCACTGGCTAGAAGCGGTGAAAAGAACTGGAACTCGGTAAAACACATTGAATACTCCTTGACTAACATAGAAACCTACTCTAGATTCATGAAATATCTAGAACGGTCATCCCTCGGCATCTAAGGAAATAATTAGTCATAGAAGGCAGTCTGAAAATCATCGCATACCATGCCCTAATGGCGACCATCCTGGGTAATCGCATCCCATCATCGGTTGGCCAAATCACATAGCATATATGTAGAAATATTGACCCTTCACTCTAGATAAATATACATATGATAAAATATAGATAGGATGACCTATAGCTAAGACTCAATATCCTCTAGACTACCATCCATCGAGAAGGTAAGAAGATGATGCTGCTGGAACTCGCAAGTTAGATCAGCCATTATAAGTGCAGGTCATGGAGAACCTTGCATGGAATGTATCAGATGTTGGAAACTTTCACAAAGTTGAGAGTCAATTCTTGGTTTAGTTATAATAGTTGGTTCCTCTAGTTTCACACCTAGAGGTAATACTAGAGTCTCAGGGCTCACCAAGGGTACAGCATGGTCATCATTGTAACGTCTTGGACCTAGATGCCACTTAGGATTTTCCCAAGCCAGGTTGGCCACATGGCCTCTAGCGCATCTCCTTAAACACCATAGGCTTCCGACTAGCAGTGATGTCCTAGGGTGTACCTATGGGGAGACTATACCCTTATTACCAGAGTGTATCACAATAGATAACATATATAAGAATAGGTAAATAGAGGAAGGAGTATAATAAATAGAAGTCATAGTAGAATTAGACATAAGTAATAAACAACTAAACAACCGGTAATCATATACAAAAGTTGTTGATGATATTTCATGTATCTATAGATTTGGAAAACATGGATAAAAATTATTAGACAATCATTCTATACAAAAGTAGAAAAAAATAAACCAAAAACTATCCCCAACATCCTGATCTCTAATTTGTTCATTTGCTGTTATCTCCATCCTAACAATCAATAAATCAGGTGTCTGAATCAACATGCTTCCCTTTATCAACACATCCATACATATAATCTACTCAGGTACCAATGGCACTCAAAGAGGGTGTGAGATAAATCTCAATAGGAAACCACCAATGGTGTCTATAAAATCTTGTCTATGTAATATAAATTGGAATAGTGTGTAAGTATTAATATATAAAAGTAAATCACTATAATAAAGTAAATACCCAAGTACCTACTTCATCCCTCATCCAATATCTGAATATGTAACCAGTTAATTAATTAATTTAAGTTCCAAATTATATATTTAAGTCACATGGGGAATGTCCAGCACTGACATCACCTCAGGATTGTATTAGTAAAGGTTCTAAGATGTAACTAGGAAACCTTTATTAATATAATAATGAAAGGGTTCCAAGGTAATGATCAAGTAAACTGAGACCTCAAGGGTTTCAAACTCAATAGTAACTGCATCCTAGATAAGGGGTAATATTGTAATCCAAGGATCATCATCCAAGGCATTCCACAATAGTGATGATCTAACTGAGTCCAAGGAAAACATCTAAGGTAAAACTGGATAAGCTATGGTCAAACCTAAGGATGTAACAGACGCATCTCATGTACATAGAAACCATGTTGGATCTAAGGAGTGTATCCAAGGAATACTATAATAGTAAATAAGGTATCATATGGTGTCATATCGGGCATCCACTGATAGATAAGGATCGGGTTCCAAGGTGGGTATCAACCAAGGCAACCAGCATCCTTTAATCAGAATGGTGTCCTCGAGTGCTCAAGGAATTCCCTCAGGAATACAAGGTGATATCGAGTCAAACAACTCTTATAAATATGTCAAGGTTTGTATACAAGGTACCTTACAATTAATTCATTTAATTAATCCATGTAATAGTCATATCATTTAATAAAGTGAAGGTTCAATCATTTCCTTTCATTAGTGTGACAAGGCCAAGGGGCATGCAACCATTCAAGTAATTTCATATTTAATTTATTGGTTCTCTCATTTACCTTTGATAACATGAAAATGTTGTTCTAAAGATGAGAAACCACATGAATTTCATTTAATATAAACTTGGACAAATAATATATATATAATATACTTTCCAATTTACTATTTAACATTGGTTGATAAAGTTGGAGCACTTACCTTAGGCAGGTCAAGTGACACTCAAGGCTAACCATTAGAATTTCGATAGTCATCCAATTAAGGTAGGCTTACCATTAACTAGGTCAGGCTTAATAACACCCAAATGGTGGCTCAGACAACATGTCAAACCACTAAAAGCTAAAAAGGCCAATTATGGAAAATACCTTACATGGGGTAATTGGTGATGTGGGCGTAACCACCAAAAATGAATAATATATATGGAATGGGTCTTAAAACACAGTTTTAACTACTATATGCAAGGTATATAAATTTGATAGATGACACTTGATGAAATTGGTGTGCCCACACAGAAATCTATAAAATAATAAATATTGAGGACTGAGTTATAGACCACCTATCTCATACACATACGATTATCCTCATCCTGTATCAGCCTCTAGTTCTGCCTGTATTGGAATAGATATGAATAATATATAAATTCCCTAAAATTGGGACATATGATCCTGCATCTAAATAGAATCATTGATAGGAAGAAGAATGATAAAAGATTAAAAAGGAATCAAGAACATATCTGAACAGATCCAATGAGACAAACGTTGATCGATTCAGACTCCAGATGGAATTTGAGGATCAATTTCTAGTTTAGAGGGGTTTTAGGATTCAAAAATTTATAATAGGGGGTTTTTATTCACTGGAATAAAAAATAAATAAGGGATTTGATTTAAAACATCATTTAAGGTCATTTTCGTATATTCACCCCAATTTGGCCTCCACACGATTTGGACAAACCGTGTGCAAACCATGCATGGAATTTGTAGGGAGGAGAATACCACATTGTTAGGTTGCACAATTAGGGAAACTATGTGCCAACCATGTGAAACTCCACTGTCAAAATTGCAAGCATTCTCGCACGATCGTGCGGCCCATTTTGCACAGTTAGGTCAAGTTGTGCGCCCTCCTGCTGCTCATTGTCCATCCTCGCATAGTTAAATATAACCATGCGTCCTTCCTCACATGGTTTATTCTAACTATAAGACAAAACATTTCCTCCCAAAAATATGGGTTTCAGGCTTCAAAAAAGACTCAAACACCCACAAGACATTTTCTAACTCATTAGGCATCCACATTAGGTCCATAAAAAATAAGAAAAAAATTTAAAGGATCCATTCCTAAGTCAAAAACCAGGTTCTTATAATCTTCCCCACTTAAAGGAACTCATCCCTGAGTTAACCATCCAATGGTGGAGAAACACTATCTAAGAATAACTCTAGCCACTGGGCATGTACGTCAGCCTCTCGCTCCCAAGTCTCGTCTTGTACATAGTCGTTCTGCCATAGCACCCATACAAGAGGAACAGACTGGCCTCAGAGATCCTTTGTGCTTTGTTCAATGATTCATATAGGATACTCCTCAAAATAATCATCAAGATCTAGCTCAAATTCTTTATGATCAAAAGTATGAGACGGATCAGCATGATACTAGTGAAGCTGTGAAACATGGAAGACATCATGCATGGAGTGATACCTTTGAGGTAGTAGCAACCGATAGGCTATTAGACTGACTCTCTCCAGAATCTAAAATGGTACTACAATGCATGTTGATATATTATCTTGCCTATATATCCATATATTCTCTATCTTAGCTGATACCCATAGGAAAACACGATCCCCGACCTCGAACTCCAGAGGTCATCAGTGGTGATCGACATAAGATTTTTGTCTAGACTAAGCAGTAGACATACACTTCCTGATCATCTGAACCTACTCTGAAGTCTTATACATGAGATGGTGACCTAGTAGTTATTACTCACCTACCTCTATCCATCACATATTTGAATGATGTGACCTACCATATAACTCCTTAAAAGGATCCATCTGAATCGTTGCTTGAAATTTGTTATTATAGGTGAACTCAATGAGAGGGATATGTTTCTCCCAAGGACCGCTGGAATAAAGGATTCATGCTTGATTCATGTCCTCTAAAACCTGTATCATCCATTCCAAATTTCAATCATTTTGATAGTGAAAATTTATGATCAAAATCACCTGTGTACCCATAGATTTTTGTAACCCCTATCAAAACCATGACGTGAAATGAGAGTCCCAATCAGAAATGATAGGATGAGGAACCCCATGTAGTCATATGATCTCACAGATAGAAAATATTCCCATATCATCAATTGAGAAAGTCTCCAGATAGTAATTAAAGTGGGATAATTTCATTAGTCTATCAATGAAAACCCATACAACGTCGCTACCTCTAGGCGACCTTGGTAAACCGACTACAAAGTCCATAGAGACATCTTCCCATTTCCATTCTGATACTAGAAGTGGATATTAAAATACTATAGGTATCTGGGGATACTCCTTCACTTATTAATAGGTGGAACACCTAGTGATAAAGCCTGATATCTAACACTTTATCATGGGCCACCAATAGTGGCATCACATGTTTCGATACATATTAGAGATGTCTGGACAAACTACCCACTGAGAAGCGTGGGAATCTTGCATCAACTCCTCTATCATATTTGTAGGAACCCATAAATGTCCATGTATACCAAGGATGTTTTTTCTATCCACAGTCCAATCTAGAGGTGGGTTAGCTCCTAAAATACTCTCACGGAGAACCAATCTCTCAGGATCTGAAAATTATCTTTTCTTCGCCTTCTCAAGGAGGGTAGAGGTAACTGTCAGGGATAAGAGAAAATATTAATCATGACTATCATGAAACTCCAGATTCATCTCAAAAAATTGGACCATCAATTTCTATTCATCATTGACTTATTTTATGGCATATGCCTGAGTTTTCTGACTCAGTGCATCAGCAACTATATTGACCTTCCTAGGAATATAGGCAAGCTTGAAATCGAAGAACTGAAGATAGTAGACCCATATCCAATGTATGAGATTAAATTCACACTTTTTAAAGATATATTTTAGGTTCTTGTGGTTTGTATAAACCAAAAATATGTCACCTTATAGATAGTGTCTCCAACAATGTAAGGCATGGACAACTACTGTAACATTAAGGTCATGTGTTGGGTAATTTATCTCATGAGGACTCAACAGTCGAGATCTGTATGCAATGAATCTGTCCTTCTACATTAGAAAATCTCTTAGGTTGATGTCTGATGCATCATAGAATATGGTATATCCTCTTCCAGGCTCTAGAAGATTCAGAATAGGTATCGAGACAAGCCTCCCTTTCATCTCTTGAAAATATTTCTCAAACTCTTCTGTCCATAAAAACTTGAAACCCTTTTCTATAAGATTGGTAAGAGGTGAAGAAATGAATGATAAGTCCTGTATAAAATGCCTATAATATCCATCCATCCCCAATAAACTTAGTATATCAAACACGTTCTTGAGATGCTCCATAGAAACCACAACACTCGTCTTATTTGGGTCAAAAAAGACTCTTAATTATGATAAAATATGACCCAATAAGTGAACTTTTTCAATCTAAAAGTGTCACTTAGAAATCTTGGAATAAAGATGATGCTCTCTCAGTGTACTCATAACAATACCAAGGTGATTGGCATGGTCTCTATGAGTGTGAGAATACACCAATATTTCGACCACAAAGACCAAGACAAAGGAATCCAGATAGGGGTAGAAATCCCCATTCATAAAATCCATGAAAATGGTGTCCATGTTCGTAAGACTGAATGGCATAACAAGGTACTCATATAGACTATACCTAATATGGAAATTTTCACAATGTATGTTTGATGTTCTTACTTGCACCTAATGATAGCCTGATCTCAGGTCGATCTTAGAGAAGACACTAGCTCCTCAGATATGGTCAAAGATATCATCTATTCAAATCAGTAGATACTGGTTCTTGAATATAATTTGGTTAAACTATCTCCAATCCATGCATAGATGAAGGGTACCATCCACCTTCTTAGTGAAAATAATAGGCGAACCCCAAGAGGAAGTAGTGGTCTATATAAAACCTTTGGCCTCTAAGTCCTCTAACTGCCACTTGATCTCCAAGAGCACTATAGGTGTCATCCTATATGGAGGAATAGACATTTTAGATACTCCTCAAATGATCTAAATTGTAAAATCTACCTCTATCTCAAGAGGTAATCTAGAAAAATTATTAGGAAAACATCCCTGAAATGATATACTACTAGAGGGAATTCATCCTGATTTAGACATAATCCTCCATGAATAGATTAATAATTTGCGTGGTCACTCCACCTATCCCATGATGCTATAGTCCATCTCTACTAGCCTGTACATCCCACTCACTCTTGTGTAGATAACTACTACCATTGGGTAATGTAAACGACACCCTTCAGTGATATCAATATACAAAGGCATGATACAGAACCAACCAATCCATCCAAATAATGACATCAAAACCCATAATCTTGAGAAAAAATAGGTCCCACAAGAAATGGTAACTACCTGTCTCAAGGGGAAAGTACCTACATTGGTGTATTCCCTCTGACCATACTCCCAATGGTGTATCCAGGTTCAATACACCACAGTAATACTATATTTCCAGCCTAAGACTTTCCACAGTAGATAAGGAGATTAAATATTGTGAATCACCTATATCAAATAAAGTATATACTATAATGGAGGCTACTAGAATAGTACCTATTACTGTAGATGGTCTTGTAGACTGATCCTTAGGTGTCAGCTATAATGCATGCAACTGACCCAATCCACAACCATGTGCAACAGCTGGACTACCATGATCAAAACTGCTCTACTGGCGTTGTTGGTGATCAAAAGTCTGGCTACTAAGGCCATGAACTCCTCCTCAGATAGTCCTTTTGGTGATACTACAACTACCCTCCTGACATGGCATAAAAGAACCTACTTCTGTAGGTGGAGCTGGTATGGATCCTCTTCCACTAGAATCTGATGTAAAGTCCTGACATAATCTCTGAAGATGCTCCATACGGCCGCATACCCAGCACTCCATAGGGTCTCTATCACACTGAGCCTTCAAGTACCCCAATCATCTACACTGAGCCTTCTATTTCCCCTATCGTCCATACTAATGACACACCATGGAGCTACCAGCATAGGTAATATGGCTTCCACTACCCTGATGAGAAACCTCAATATATCTCTTTCTACTACTGAAATAACTATTAGCCTATTGTGGTGCTATTCATCTATGTTTGGTACTATCTCCAACACTTAGGTTGTGCTCAGTGATAAGATCCTGATTTACTATTTTAGAGAATGTAGGTATGTATAAAACATTCACCTGAGTACAGATATCATACATAATCCCATCCTCAAATAATCTAGCATGCGAAATCACATCACCAGCTATAATCTGTGAAAAGTGTTGTAACTCAGTGAAACATTCTAAATATTCCATAACTGACATATAATTCTGATCTAGATGCAAGAACTCTCTATCTTAGTGAGTTCTCAACATATGAGAAAAGAATTAGTCATAGAAAGCATCTAGAAATCAGATCATACCGTGCCCTTATGGTGACCAACCTGCGTAATTACATCCCACCAACACTTGGCCAAATCACATAGCATGTAAGTAGAAATATTGACCCTCCACTCTAGAGGCGTCTCCAGATTCTCAAATATATACAAGGTGGCCTCTAGCCAAGACTCAACAACCTGTGGAATGCCATCCCTCGAGAAGGTATGAGGATGATACTACTGAAAATCATGAGTCAGATCAACCATTGTATGTCTAGGATCCAGATCACTATTAATGGTTTACATTATACATAAGAAACTATCTAAAACTTGATAATTGGTTCCCATTTTAGGTACAGTAGGGGTGCCTTAAGTGGAACTCCTGAAGGTAATATCGGTAGATTAAGGCCAACCATGTTTAGAGCATGGTCATCACCACCTTCCTAGTACATGACTTGAGGATGTCGTGGTGACATTGTTCTACAAATGTCAAGCACATATCTCAAAACAATCTTTAAGAATATATATATCAATACTAGAGGAAGATGAATGTAAGAAAGGGCTCACTACCTATGGTATACCACCTCAACTACCCTCGTCATTTAATGGAAACCACTTTATTTTAATCAATCAAGTTTCACTTTTCAATTTTCATTTGATTATTTCCATATATCATGGTTCGTATATAATGGATCACCATTCCCATTAAATGAGGGCCCATACTCTTTATCACTAAAAATGACACCCATTTAATTTTTAATCGAATGGATTGACTCAGTAAATTACTCATTCCAACCCATGAGGGCCCATAACACCTCATGAATTGAAACCAACAATCACTCAATCTCAACCAAGTAAAATCACAGGCATAGTATAACTTCCACAACATCACTGAACAATCACAGGCATATCAAGCAATGAAAAGTAGTGAAATGCACTTATATGTCATGGAAATATGCATGACATGCGAATTATAGGTGGCTATAATTATGCATGTAACAATGATCTTCGCCCTCATATCATCGGGATAAGGATGAAATGAAATATCAATCAGAATAATAATCAACAACACCACATAACATGTAAGTAACCCAATGGTGAAATGATATCAACCATAATTGGAAAAAGTTGAATAATAATTTTTAATTCAGGAAACTCGGACTTTACCCTAAACATGGGTTTGCGATGCCCAAGAACGGCTTATGAACAAGTTCCAAGCATTCCTAATCTAAAATCTATTATCTCCAAATAGTAAAGAAATAAAAAAGCCACTCTGATACCACTTTGTGACATCCCAGTCTTGGATGCCACTTAGGAGTTCCCCAAGCTTGGTTGTCCACACGGCCTCAAGCGCATCTCCTCAAATGGAAGAGGTTTCCAAATAGTAGTGAGGACCTAGGGTTTATATGTGGGGATATTATTCCCTCATCACCAGAGTGTATTATAGTGGATAACATATATAATAACAAGTAAATAGAGGTAGTGGTATGATAAATAAAAGCCACAACAAAAGTAGACATAAGTAATAAACAACTGAACAACTTGTAATCATATACAAAAGATGGTGATGATATTTCATATATCTATAAAGCTAGAAAAAATGGATACAAAGTATCAAACAAGAATTCTATAAAAAAATTGAAAAAATAAATTAAAAACTATCCTTAATATCTCAAGCTCCAACTTAGTCATCTGCTATCATCTCCATCCTAACAATCAAGCAATCAAGTGTCTAAAGTGAACACTTCCCTTTGTCAACACATGCATACATATAATCTTTCTGGGTACCAATGGTGCCCAGATAGGGTGTGATATAAATCTCAGTAGGCCACCACCAATAGTTTCTATAACATCCTATTAGTTTAATATAAACTGAAATAGTGTGTAAGCATGCATATATAAAATTAAAGTAGTACAGTAATGTAAATACCCAAGTACCTGCTTAATCTCTCGGCTGGTGTCTGAACATGTAACCAGTTCATTAATTAATTTTAGTTCTAGTTTATATAATTAATTCATGTGAGGCATATCCAATACTGACATCACCTCGTGATAGTAATAGTAAAGTTTCCAAGATGTAATAAGGCATCCTGTATTGATATAATAATGAAAGGGTTCTGAGGTAATGATCGAGGAAACTGAGACCTTAAGGGTCACCAACTCAGTAGTAACTACAGCCTGAATAAGGGGTAGGATTATAATTAAATGATTATTGTCCAAGTAATTTCACAATATTAATGATTTAACCAATTACAAGGAAAACATCCATGGTAAAACGGGATAATCCATGGCCAGACCCAAGGATGTAACTGAGGCATATCACATCCATAGAAACCTTGTTGGATCCAAGAAGTGTATACAAGGAATCCTATAATAGTAAAAAAAAGGGATCATATGGTGTCATACCAATCATCCATTGATAGAAAGGGATCAGATTCCGAGGTGGGTATTAACCAAGGCAACCAACATCCTTGAATCAGAATGGAATCCTTGAGTGCTTAAGGAATTCCCTTAGGAATCCAAGGTGATCTCAAGTCAAAACACTCCTATAAATATGTCAAGGTCCATATACAGGTAACATTACAACTAATCAATGTAATAGCCATCTTATTTAATAAATTTAAGGTTCAAGACTTTCCTTTCATTAGTGTGACAGGGCCATAGGGCATGAAACCATTCAAGTCATTTAATATTTAATTACTTGGTTCTCTCCTTTACCTTTCATAACATGACAAGGATATGATAGGGAAGAGAAACCAAATGCATTTCATTTAATGTAAATTAGGCCAAGTCATATATATAAAATATGCTTTCCAATTTACCATTTAACATTGGTTGATAAAGTTGGAGAACTTACCTTAGGCGGGTCAAGTTACACTCAAGGATAACCATTAGAATTTCGATAGTCATCTAATTAAGGGAGGCTTACCATTAACCAGGTCAAGCTGAATCACACCCAAATGGTGGCTCAAACAACATTTCAAACCACTAAAAGCTAAAAAGGACAATTATGGAAAATACCCTACATGGGGTAATTAGAATTATGGTCATAACCACCAATAATGAATAACATATATGCAATGGGTCTTAAAACACAACTCTATCATATATAAGAAAGGAATATAAATTTAATAGATGATGCTCGATGAAATCGGTATGCCCATGCGACAATTTATAAAATGAATAATCTTGAGGAGTGAATTATATACCACCTACCTCGTACTCGTATGACTCTTCCTGTCCAGTATCAGCCTCTAGTTTGGCCTGGATTGGAAGAGATTCGAAGAACAGATCAATGGCCTAAAATTGGGGCATATGAACCAACATCTAAATAGTATTGTTGATAGGAAGAAGAATGAAAAATTATTAAAAATGAATCAAAAACATACCAGTGTAGATCCAATGAGATGAACGATGATCAATTCGGACTCTGGATGGAATCTCAGGATCAATTCCTAGTTTAGAGGGGTTTTAGGCTTCAAAAAGATAGAATATGGGTCTTTTGTATGCTCTAATGAAAAAAGAAATAAGTTCTTTTATTTAAAACATCATTTAAGGTAATTTTCATAAACTTTACCAAATTTTACCTCCGCACGGTTTGGCCAAATCATGCGTAAACCATGCATGGGAAGCTATAGGGAGGGACGTACCACATGGTTAGGCTGCATGGTTAGGGAAAT
The DNA here is from genome assembly GCA_963277665.1 of Viscum album. Lineage (NCBI taxonomy): Eukaryota > Viridiplantae > Streptophyta > Magnoliopsida > Santalales > Viscaceae > Viscum > Viscum album. The sequence goes on along the minus strand of OY728162.1, from coordinate 363,000,403 downwards.
CATGCTCCAACCATTTAAAAAAACCACTAAAAAAATTGCAGACATTCTCATATGGTCATGCGGCCCATTTTTCATGGTTTGTTCAAACCGTGAGCCCTCCTACTGCTCAATGTCCAACCTCGCACAGTTAAATCTAACCATGTGGCCTACCTCACACGGTTTATTCTAACCATGTGAAAGGCCATTTTCTCCCAAAAATATGGGTTTTGGGATCCAAAAAAAGCCCTAAACGCATAAGAGACCTTAGATAATTCATTAAGCATCCACATTAGGTCTATAAAAGGAAATTTGACTAAAATTTAAAGGATACATACTTGATTCAAAAACCAGGTTCTTAAAATTTTACCCCTTAAAGGAACTCATCCCTGAGTTCACTTTCTAAGTGTGATGAAACACTATCTGATAACAAATCTGACCATTGGGAACATACGTTAGCCTCTCGCTCCCAATTCTTGTCTTGTACACGATCATGCTTCCATGGAACCCATACTAGAGTAATAGACCAGCCTTGAAAAGACTTCATTATCTGATCAATGATGCGTATAGTATACTCCTAAAAAGAAGCATCTGACTCTATCTCAACTTCCTCAAGATCAAAAGTATGAGATAGATTAGAATGATACTGGAAGAGTTGTGAAACCTGGAAGACGTCGTGCATGGAATGGTACCTTTGAGGTAGTAGCAACTGATAGGCTACCAAACCGACTCTCTCTAGAATATCAAATAGCCTCATGAAGTGTGGAGAATCTTCCATTTCCTATGTATCCATCTGTTCCCTAGCATGGGTGATGCCCGAAGGAAAACATAAGCCCTGACCTCGAACTCTAGAGGTCAGCAGCAGCGATCGGTATAAAATTTCTACCTAGACTAAGTAGTATATATATGCTTCCTGTTTAGCTGAACCTACTCAAAAGTCACCTACATGAGATGAGGACCTAGTAGGGATATCACACCTACCTATATCTAGAATAGGGATGAACAGAATGACCTACCATATAAGTCCTCAAAAGGATCCATCTAAAGTTTAACATAAAATCTATTATTATAGGCGAACTCGATGAGGGGGATATGTTTCTACCAAGAATCACTAAAATCAAGGATACATGCCCGTAGCATGTCCTCTAAAACCTATATCGTCTGTTCTGACTTTCCATCAGTTTGAGAGTGAAAAGTTGTGCTCAAAAATACTTTTGTACCCATATCATTCAACAACCCCTACCAAAACCATGACTTGAAATGAGTATACCTATTATAAATGATAGTAAAAGGGACCTTGTGTAGTTATATGATCTCATAGACATACAATATTCTCGACTCATTAACTAAGAAAGTATCTTGGATATTAATTAAGTGGGATACTTTATTCAATCTGTCAATGAAAACCCATAAAGCATCGCAACCTCTAGGCGATCTTGGTAAACCAACTACAAAGTCCATAACAACATTTTCCCATTTTGATTCTGGGACTAGAAGTGGTTGTAACAAGCCTGCAGGTCTCTAGTGCTCCAAATTCACCTGCTTATAGGTGGAACACCTAGTGATAAATCCTATTATCTAATGATTCGTCCCAAGCCATCAATATTCATTTCGCATGTCTCGATACATTTTGGAGGTGCCTGAATGAACTGACCACTAAGAAGTATGGGAATATTATATCAAATCCTCTATCATATATGTAGGAACCCAGACATGTCCATGTATACACAGGATGTCATCTTTATTCGCAAACCAATCCAATGGTGGTTCAGCTCTTGGAATACTCTCATGGAGAACCAAGCCCTTAGGATCTAAAAATTGTTTATTCTTCACCTTCTCAAGAAGGGAAGAGGTAACTATCAAGGCTGAGATAAAATACTACTTGTGACTATCATGAAACTCTAGATTCAGCTCAAAAAAGAGGTCCATCAATTTCCATTCATCAATGGCTTCTCGTATGGCCTATGCCCGAGTTTTCTGACTCAGTACATCAGTAACTACATTACCCTTTCTTGGCATATAGAAAAAATATAAATCAAAGGACTGAATATATTCAACCCATATACACTATCTAAGATTTGAGTCATGGTGTGTAAAGATATATAGGAGGATCTTGTGGTCTATATGCGCTCAACCAACAGATAGTCTCTACAGAAATGTAAGGCATGGACAACTGTCGCTAGCTCAAGGTTGTGCATTGGGTAATTTATTTCATGAAGTCTCAAATGTTGAGATCCATAAACAATAACTCTATCCCCCTAAATCATCAATGTTTCTAGTACGATGCATGATGCATCACATAAGACAATATAGCCTATACCAGGATCTAGCAGAGTTATAATAGGTGTCAATACAAGACACCCTTTTAGTTCCTGAAAGGCTTTCTCACACTCTTATGACCATAGGGAGTTGACACAATACTTTGTAAGACTAATAAGAGTTTAATCAAGGCATGAGAAGTCCTGTAAAAATTCATGTAATATCTATCTAGCCCCAAGAAACTCCATATATCAAACATGTTGTTGGGATTCTCCTAGGGAACCACAAGACTCACCTTCTTTGGGTCAATAGAGACTCCTGATTTTGGGAAAATATGACCCAATAAGTGAACTTTTTGATTCATAAGTGTCACATAGAAATCTTGGAATAAAGATGATGTTTTCTCAGTGTACTTAGAATGATCTCAAGGTTCTTATAATGGTCTCTATGAGTGTCATAATACACCAAGATTTCATCCACAAAGACCATGAAAAAGGAATCCAGATAGAGGTTGAACGCCTTATTCATTAGAGCCATGAAAACAGAGGGTGTGTTTATAAGACCAAATGGCATAATGAGGTACTTATATAGACCATAACTACTATATGTAAAATTTTATGAGGTATTTCTGATGGACTAACTCACACCTGATGATATCCCAATCATTGGTTGATCTTAGAGAATACCCTGGCTCCTCAGATCTATTCAAAGAGATGATCTATTTGAGGAAATGAATACTGGTTCTTGACTATAAGTGGGTTCAATCATATCTAATCCATAAATATATGAAGGGTCTCATCCACCTTCTTTGAAAAAATCACAGTCGAACCCCAGGAGGAAGTACTAGGCCATATAAAACCTTTTTCCACTAAGTCCTCTAACTGCCACATGAGATCTTAGAGCCCTATAGGTTCCATCCTTTATGAAGGAATGGAAATTGTAGCTAATCTTAGAATAATATCTATTTTAAACACTTCATATATCTTAGGAGGTTAGTTGGAAAAATTTTCAGGAAAGATGTCCCTAAAACGATCTTCCATTAAAGGGAATTCATCCTGATGTAAATCTCAATCCTCTATGAAGAGATTGAAAATCTGGGTGGTCGCTTCACTTATCCCTTGATGCTATAGTCCAGCTCTACTATCCTGGACATATCACTCACCCTTGTGTAGATAATTTATGTCCTCTAGTGATTTAAACGATACCCTTTGGTGATATCAGTCTACAAATGTGTGATACATAACCAACCAATCCATCCCAAGAATGATATCAAAACTCATCATCTTAAAAAAAAATAGGTCCCATGAGAAAGGGTAACTTCCTATCATAAGGGGACACTCCCTAAATTGAAATATTCCCACTGAACATACTCCCAATGGTGTATCCAGGGTCATTACACCATAGTAATACTGTATTTACAGCCTAAGAATTTCCATAATAGATAAGGAGATGAAAGAGTATGAATCACCTGTATTAAATAAATTAGATACTATAGTGGAGGATACTAGAATAGTACCTCAACAATAGATGGTTTTGCATCCTGATCCTCAGGTATCGGCTATAATGTATATAATTGACCTAATCCATGACCTTATGCAACAGCTGGACTTCCATGATCAAAAGTTCTCTGATGGCATTGTTGGTGATTAGGATTCTAACTACTATGGCCATGCCCTCCTCCCTATCCAGTTTTGGTGATGCTACTCTAACTCCCCACCTAATGCGGTGTGAAAGAACCAGCTCCTAAAGGTGGATCTGGTACAAATCCTCTTTCACTAGAACCTAATGGAAGGATCCAACATGATCTCTAAGGATGCCCCATATGGCTGCAAACCCAACACTCTAGAGGGTATCTATCACACTGAGGCTTTAGGATCTCCTATCATCCACACTAATGTCACACCATGGAGCTACCAGTACAGGTACTCTGGTTACAACTGCCCTGATAAGAAATCTCAAGAGATCTCTTTCTCTTACTGAAATAACTACCAGTCTGTCGCAGAGCTGGTTCTCTATGTCTGGTACAATCATCGTCCCTAAGTATGTATGGAATACACGATCCCATACTTGAAGCATCTAGAATATGAAATCTCATCATCATCTAGAAGTTGTGCACAACACTATAACTCAATGAAATGTGTTGAATACTGCACAACTAACATATAACCCTACTCGAGAAGAATGAACTCTCTGGCTTGGTTAGATCTTAGTTCCTGAGGAAAGAAGTAGTCATAGAAAGTAGTTTGGAAATTAGATCATACCATGCCCTAATGGAAACCATCCTGGGTAATTACATCCCACCAATGCTTGGCTGAATCACGCAGCATGTAAGTAGTAATCTTGACCCTCCACTTTGAAGGCATATCTAAATACTCAAAGATAGACAAGGTGAATTATAGCCAAGAATCAATAGAATTTGGACCATCATCCCCAGATTAGGTAGAAGGATGTTGCTGCTGGAAATCATGAGTCAGATTAGCCATCATAGGTGCAGGACGTGGAGCATCATGCATGGATTGCATCAGATGTAAGAAACTATCTCAAACTTTATCTTAAGTGCCCAGTTCAGTGCAGAAGGAGGTGCCTCAAGTGGAAATCCTAGAGGTAAAATTGACAGCTCAGGGCCCACCACATCTGGAGCATGGTCGTCACCACCTTCCTAGTGCACAACTTGAGGATATCATGGCAGCATTGGTCTACAAATGCTAAGCACATGCCTCATAACAAAATTTAAGAAGATAGATAGTAACACTAGTGTAAGATTAAAGTAATAAAGGGAAAACTACCCATGGTATACTAACCCAAATACCTTCTTAAAATTCAAGCTATTGGTAAGTTATCAAGTATAAGATATAGGGGTTCTAGTAGATGAAGGTTCAACTATACCATGCCTCATCATTTACTGGCAGCCACTTTATTTTAATCAATCAAGTTTCACTTTACAATCTTGATTAGCCTATTTACATATATCATGGTTCAAATAGAATGGATTATAATTCCCAGTGAATCATTGCCCATACTCCTTATCATTGAAAACAATACCCATTTAATTTTTAATCTAATGGATCGCTTCAGTAAATTACCCATTCCAACCCACAAGGGACCAATACACCTCATGAATTGAAACCAATAATCACTCAATCACAACCAAGTAAAATCACAGGCATACTATAACTACCATACCATCACTCAATAATCATAGACATATCAATCAATGCAAATCATTGAAATCCAACTATATAGCATAGAAATATGCATGACATGTGAATTATTGGTGGATATAATGATGCATGTAAAAATCTACCTCGCCATAATATCATGGAGCCAAGTATGAAATGAAATATCAATCAGAATAATAATCAATAACACCACATAACATGTGAGTCACCTAATGTTGAAATGATATCAACTATAATTGGAAAAAGTAGAATAATAATTTTTAATTTAGGCAACTCAGCCTTTACCCCAAACATGGTTTTGTGATGCCCAAGCACGAATTATAATCAAGTTGCAAGAGTTCATAATCTCTAATATATTATCTCCAAATAGTAAAGTAAGAAAGGAACTGTAACACTCCGATCTTCCACGATACACTTCTCTTCCAATAATGCAATAGCTTGCATTTTACGCAAGTTCGAGATTCTAACACACCGCGACCAATCAAAGTAGCAGTTATGAATAGTAATACCCACTTTTTGAAATTATATAAATTTTATATTTCAAAATGGACTTCATTTTTGTTTTCATAATATTGAAATTATCCTAAGTTGAATTTTTTGTAATTTTCTGAGAACTTCCAATTTTTTATGAATAGTGAAAAATACTTAAAAACAACTTTTTTAATCAAAATAATTTATAGTGATAAATTATACTATTGAGTGGTTTTAAAGTATAATTAGAATATATTTTTACCATTTTATCCAATTCTGTTCATTAGAATTAATTTTACTTTGAAATTGGACATAAACAATTGTCAATCTTTTGATATATATTGTTTCTTAAAAACACGCTATTTGTTGTGACAGCGGGAATTAATTATAAAATTAACTAATGCAACTTATATGTTCGGAATTTTTTAAAATAGACATCATTTTTTAATTCAAAATATCAATTATATCTTAGGGTGAAATTTTGGAATTGTTCTGAAAAACTTCAATTTTTGATGAATAGTGAAACCACTAAGTGGTAGTTAAAAAACTGATTTTTTGTTTAAATGAAACTTTACCACTTCTATGAATTGAATTTAAAAAATAAAACATACATGGTTGTCATTAGGATGTAAAATTTGGTTCAATGGGATTAAAATAATTTTTTGTTGAATAGTAACTTTTAAGTTTTATTAATTGCGATTAAAGGTAATTAGTAAAATTTAAGGTAAAAATGATATTATAAAAATATGAAAATACCTTTACACTTGTCCTACCCATATTGTATGAGTCATGACCGACCAAGAAAATCCATGGGTCAACTTGGGGACCCCATGGAGCCACTTGGGTAAGAAAATGACATTAATAGCTTTTTATTTAAAGTAAAAATAAAATTGTCACAAACATGTGTTTTTTTACTAAAACAGTTATTACATGGGGTTATATAAGTTAACTTTTCAACTATAAATATTAATTGGAAAGATAAAAATATTTCCTAAATCATGATAATTTTTTTATAATTTTTATACATTAAATAAATTAAATTTTTTATGACACAATGATGATGCAGCGATTACCTTATTAATTAATGATTTAAATAAAATGAAAAGATAATGTAAAATCTAAGGCTTAAACTTGTCAAAAACCTATTTTATGAGCATATTTCGAACCCTTATCACCTTATACTCGAAATATATCATTGTGGGACCTTTATAATCCGAAAATAATTTCATAATAATGTAACATTTCAATCTTTCCAAGAGTGCCCCTCCTCTCCTCTTATAAAAGGCCCCCACCACTACCACCTTATTCACACCTTCAAAGCCATTTGGCTCAGCCAAAATCTACCCAAATACTCTCTCAACTTCCATATCATACTCCTAGAAGCCTCACTTTGTGGAGAAGTCTTCCCAAGGAATCCTTTGGCTCAAATCAAAAAGAGTTACCCGATTTTAAGGTAATGTCTTCTCTTGTGTTCTTTTGTTTTATTTTGCTTCTCCAACCCCCTAAAATATTTTTATTAATTTATTTTGTAACAACACCAGTATCCTCAATATACTTGGATGTTTTTATGAGAATTATTTTATTTACACTTACACACACCTTCATCTAATGGTTAAAGAACATAATGTTTCTGTGGGTGGTGAATTACTGCCTCACGAAACGATGATTGTTCAATCTTATTTTAACACCTATCATGGTGGCCATTATTATGACACTATTTTTATATATGATATATATTATGTTTTTGTTTTCCTTATGATTCTGTATTTTTCATTTATGGCATACCTTTATGATTTCCATTATGGGTAAACGCAATAATTTCATTTTAGGAAGTGCGGACTACCGCCCCCTCAAAGTGATTTGAATCGTTAATGACACATGTGGTATGTATAAAGGATGGAGTAAATGGTATTATACATTATATTATACTGTAATTATATTATACCTTTATATAATTATAATTTTATTCCATTAAATATGAAATAGAAATGAAAGTAGCGTTCATGCGTACGTACGGCTTACCATCTCCATGAACAGTGCATTTCATTTATTACCTCTAAATGTTATGTAATATTATAAATGAATGTATATACTGGATATATATTATATATATGATATCTACATCATGAATATAATTCTGGATATAATGGATATTTCACCACATGAACAACTTGTAATTGTAAGAAGTTTATTTTTGACTCAAGTACCAAAGATCGACAAAACGATCGTTATTAACATATATAATTACATAATGTTTATAACATGTTAATAAGTGATATAAAAGGAATAATTAACTTGAAAAAGGTTCTTAAGAAAATATAAATTAACTCTATTTTATTATTCAGGAGATTAAAGAATGATCGAGTCAAGTCGGACACGAGGTAAGGGAACTTCTTAACCCAATTTCTATTCTTTGGGTTAATCTCCTACTTTCAAATTATGTCATGATATTATTATGTCATATCTTGTATTTTTACTTTATTTATGTTTACTTGTATTGAATACACATAATAGATCTATTTTATTTAAAAAATGATCTTTTTAAGGGACTTCGTCTCAATCTCCACTCATTGAGGCATATTTTTTTTATACACAAATTTTATTTATACGGTGTATAAACCCCTTTAACTTTTATGTTTATTCAAAAGGAATATTTTTATATGAATCATTTTACTAAACGAAAAAAGGGAATGTTTTTCTTGTCGTACGTATGCGGCAATAATGACTTCTCCTCCACCGTGACCATTATTTGAGTTTTGGTCTCCTCTACAAGCCATAACTTTTTTTTAAATGAAAAATAAATACAAAGTTTTAATTTTCCTTTATTTTGGTATTGAAAATGGTTTTGAAAGTGTTTTTATTATATCAATGTGTTTTATTGATATCTTGTGATTGAAATGTGGAAATGTTATGTTTCCTTTATGCATTTTTTATGTGATATGATTATGTTATGGTTTATGATATGTTTAAACCTATTCATATGAGGAATGCATTGGACTTAATAAGTGATGGGTGGAGCCCTCTATAGCTCCTCGATGCATCGACAGGTCTCATGAGACAAACTAGTGTCTTGTCACGAGGCCTTGACAAAATATTATTTGTAGTCTTGGCACGAGGCCTTGGCTACGTGGTTATGATAGTCTGGCATTATGTATTCCATCATTATGAAAGTGTTTATTGATATTGCATGTGATTATTCAACCAGTTGAATATCCATGTGAATAAGTAAATGGCATTATTTTATTTTACTTTTGACATATTATGCTGAAGTTCAAGTTTAAAAGCCTTTTATTTTAGTTATACATTGCCTTAAATGTTTATGTTTATTTATGAAAGCTTCTGCTATATTGTTATCCTTACTGAGCATCTGAGATCACCCCTTCCAATGTTTTAATTTTTCTAGGATTTGAAGAAGTATATTATGAATTACCTATAGGGATAGTATGAGGGGATATGAAGACAAGATGTTATTGTAGTTTTGTTTTACTTTATGATGTAATGTAAGACTTATGAGTGTATCTAGTGTTTCCAAGGCTACTAAACTAATCGGTCTTTCGAGACTTGAGCTTTTGTGATCATGCTAATGTTACGCAATAATGCACCGACTCTGGGTAACTGGGGTCGGGGAATTACAGTTGCTATCAGAGGTAGTTTAGTACTAACCTTGGAATCTAGATTTAGATAAAATCTGATTAGAGCACATATCCCTAAGATAGACTTTGAGTATTAGTATATAAGAACTTCCTAGAATTTTGGTATTATAGAGATTTTGTGAGTTTTTCGAGCAATACATCCCTGTCTAGATATGAGAAGGTAGAGGCGGCTCTGGCATAGATACACCTAGGGGTAAAACCTGAAAACACCGCTTTGAGCTAGACTCGAACGGGAACTGGTGCACGACAACGGGTCTTGCTGCACTCTTGGTTACGACACTCCCAGGGTATATGCTTAGGATTATTCTCATTTCCTTTACAAACCATTATGAATGGTTTATGAGTGTATACTTCCTTAAAGGAAACATTTTTATGATTATGGATTATATCCATAAGTAGTTTAATTTATGTTAAGTGTTTTTCAAGTTTGTTATTGTGTATATCGATTCATAAACTAATCTAGTTTATGACATTGTTTAGAAATGGAACCTAGTGGAAGGAATGGAAACTGTATCAATGCATGCACTCCATATAGGGATTTCCCTCCTGATCAAGATAATTATTGTAGAGCTAGAGATACAACTGGTGCTGATCAACTTATCACCATACTGGGACAACTCACTCAGGTTATGAATAATAACCTTACTCGTATGGAGCACCCTGATCCGCAACGTGGAGGATCAATGTTAGACCGCTTCATGAGGCAAAAACCGCCAACATATAATGGGGGTACAAATCCATTAGTAGCTGAGCAATGGATAAACTCCTTAGAGAAAATATTCCACGCCTTGGGGAGTAGCAAAAGGGAGAAGGTTGTCATGGCAGTTTACCGCCTCATTGGAGATGCTGATCAATGGTGGTCATTGATTCAAAACACAAAGGAAGATAATGAAATATAAAATATGGAATGGAGGGAGTTCAAAGAGATTTTCTTAGAAAAATACTTTCCTCGTGACCATCGAGCAGATATGGAAAGGCAATTTCTGAGTCTGAGGAAAAAGGAGGATGAGAATGTCGCAAAGTATGAGTCTAACTTTACAAGGTTAGCAAGGCATGCTCCAGATTATATACGTAACCCAAGAAGTAATATCGGTCGTTTATTTGATGGGTTAAAACCGTTTCTCCGTTGAGCATTAGTCTCACAAACCTTCTTGTCGTACGAAGATATTGTCTTGTGTGCTATCAAGACGGAAAACGAATTCTCTAAATCTTATGACAATAAAGTCAAGCAAGAGAAGAAGAGAATGGTGGAACAAGAGACAGATAAAGGAAAAAAGGGAAAGAAGTATTTTCCATTATGCGATAATTGTGGGAAGAATCACCCCGGTGTTTGCCTAAAAGGAATGGGAGTTTGTTATAAATGTGGAGAAAAACGTCACCAGGCTCGTGATTGCAAGGGAAAGAAAGAGGCTATCAATGTTAAATGCTATAATTGTAGAGATATGGGACATTATGCAAATGAATGTCCTAAGCGTCAGGGAAACTTACCTCAGAAAAGGCCAAGGGATCAAGGCCAATCTTATGCTATTACTACAGTTGAAGTGGAATAATTAATGTATTGGTGCTTTTGGACTCAAGGATTATATTCTGGTTATAAGAATAATGTGATATATATATGGATTGTACTGAAGTACTTGTTTTTTTCATTAAGGATTTAATATCATGAAGGTAATCATATTTTTAGTATGTGACAATAAGAGAAACTTTACTTTGTTTGGGGAATCTGATGTTACAATTGATTCTGGAATTTAGAGACCTTTTAGAAAAAGTCTGGACAGAGGTATTTTGGATAACTATAAAGGTTGGAATGGATTAAGTTTATCTTTGGATAGTATTGTTTAAGGTTAAAACATTTCTGAAGATTATTTTTGGAATATTATAATACTATAGTTTTATGAAAAGGACAACCTGCAGGGTGGGGGATAACCCGTCGCGTCGGACAAAGCTGCAGGAATCGAACCCACAACCATAGTGCGATAGGCCTTTATTACCTACCACTAGCCTACAGGAAGTCCCTGGTTATTAAAAAATAGTTTTCCTAATCTAAATGGTATGTTTTAATATTTGTAACCTTGTATGATTAGGATAAATATAATATTTTTGAGTTCTATTATCTTTTTGAGTGAAAGATAGGTTTGTGGTAAAAATTTATTAAAGAATGAAAGTCTACATGACAAGTATGTACATTCCCTTACGTCCTTAGTAAATCTCCTAAATAAATTCCTCAACTTTATAAAAGGTAACTTAAAACAAAAACGTTGTCGGTTAACTTTTCCTACTGGGGAATCAATGATCATTTAACCAATCACAAGTTTGTAATTTTCTTATAGTTAACTTTCTCCTAACCCTATTTTCTAAAACTCTCCATCAGACCTTGATGGTATATTTTTCCTCCATATCCATATTTTCATAGAATCCTAGTATGGGCTATCTCGGGTGACCTTTGTACTTATCTTTATTTCTTTTAATGTTATATTTTATTAACCCTATTTCCAATGTGGGTTTTCCACAAAGGTATTTTCTATTTTCAACCTTTTATTTTCAAAGAAAAATTTCAAATTGCGAGGACTCAATTTATTGAAGGAGGGGATAATGTAACACCTCGAGCTTCCACGATACGCTTCTCTTTCAATAATGCAATAGCTTGCATTTTATGCAAGTTCGAGATTCTAACACACCGCGACCAATCAAAGTAGTAGTTATGAATATTAATACCCACTTTTTGAAATTATATAAATTTTATATTTCAAAATGGACTTCATTTTTTTATTCGGAATATCGAAATTATCCTAAGTTGAATTTTTTGTAATTTTCTGAGAACTTCGAATTTTTTATGAATAGTAAAAAATACTTAAAAACAAATTTTTTAATAAAAATAATTTATAGTGATAAATTATACTATTTAGTGGTTTTAAAGTACAATTAGAATATATTTTTACCATTTTATCCAATGGTGGTCATTAGAATTAATTTTACTTTGAAATTGGACATAAACAATTGTCAATCTTTTGATATATATTGTTTCTTAAAAACACGCTATTTGTTGTGACAGCGGGAATTAATTATAAAATTAATTAACGCAACTTATATTTTTGGAATTATTTAAAATAGACATCATTTTTGAATTCATAATATCAATTATATCTTAGGGTGAAATTTTGGCATTGTTCTGAAAAACTTCAATTTTTGATGAATAGTGAAACCACTAAGTGGTAGTTAAAAAACTGACTTTTCGTTTAAATAAAACTTTAATGCTTCTATGAATTGAATTTCAAAAATCCAACATACATGGTTATCATTATAATGTAAAATTTGGTTCAATGGGATTAAAATAATTTTTTGGCGAATAGTAACTTTTAAGTTTTATTAATCGCGATTAAAGGTAATTAGTAAAATTTAAGGTAAAAATGATATTATAAAAATATGAAAATACCTTTAAACTTGTCCTACACATACTGGATGAGTCATGTATGACCAATACAATCCATGGGTCAACTTTTGGACCCCATGGAGCCACTTGGGTAAGAAAATGACATTAATAACTTTTTATTTAAAGTAAAAATAAAATTGTCACAAACATGTGTTGTTTTACTAAAACAATTATTACATGGGCTTATATAAGTTAAATTTTCAACTATAAATATTAATTGGAAAGATAAAAAGATTTACTACATCATAGTAGTTTTTTTATAATTTTTATACATTAAATAAATTAAATTTTTTATGACACAATGATGATGCAGCGATTACCTCATTAATTAATGATTTAAATAAAATTAAAAGATAATGTAAAATCTAAGGCTTACACTTGTCAAAAACATATTGGATGAGAATATTTAGAACCCTTATCACCTTATCCTAGAAATATATAATTTTGGGACATTTATAATCCGAAAATCATTTCATCATAATGTAACATTTCAATCTTTTCAAGAGTGCCCCTCCTCTCCTCTTATAAAAGGCCCCCACCACTACCACCTTATTCACACATTCAAAGCCATTTGGCTCAGCCAAACTCTTCCCAAATACTCTCTAAACTTCCCTATCTTACTCTTAGAAGCCTCACTTTGGGCAAAAGTCTTCCCAAGGAATCCTTTGGCTCAAATCAAAAAGAGTTACCCGATTTTAAGGTAATGTCTTCTATTGTGTTCTTTTGTTTTATTTTGATTCTCCAACCCCCTAAAATATTTTTATTACTTTATTTTGTAACAACACCAGTATCCTAAATATACTTGGATGTTTTTATGAGAAGGTTTTAATTTACACTTACACACACCTTCGTCTAATGGTTAAAGAACATACTGTTTCTGTGGGTGGTGAATTACTGCCTCACGAAACGATGATTGTTCAATATTCTTTTAACACCTCTCATGGTGGCCATTATGATGACACTATTTTTAAATATGATATATATTATGTTTTTTTTTCTTATGATTTTGTATTTTTCATTTATGTCATACCTTTATGATTTCCATTATGGGTAAACGTGATAATTTCATTTTAGGAAGTGCGGACTAACGCCCCCTCAAAGTGATTTGAATCGTTAATGTCATATGTGGGATGTATAAAGGATGGAGTAAATGGTATTATAAATTATATTATACTTTAATTATATTATACCTTTATATAATTATAATTTCATTCCATTAAATATGAAATAGAAATGAAAGTAGCGTTCATACGTACATACGGCTTACCGTCTCCATGAACGGTGCATTTCATTTATTACCTCTAAATGTTATGTAATATTATAAATGCATGTATATAATGGATATATATGATATATATGATATCTACATCATGAATATAATTCTGGATATAATGGATATTTCACCACATGAACAACTTGTAATTATAAGAAGTTTATTTTTGACTCAAGTACCAAAGATCGACAAAACGACCGTTATTAACATAAATAATTACATAATGTTTATAACATGGTAATAAGTGATATAAAAGGAATAATTAACTTAAAAAAGGTTCTTAATCAAATAGAAATTAACTCTAGTTTATTATTCAGGATATTAAAGAACGATCGAGTCAAGTCGGACACGAGGTAAGGGAACTTCTTAACCCAATTTCTATTCTTTGGGTTAATCTCCAACTTTCAAATTATGTCATGATATTATTATGTCCTATCTTGTATTTGTACTTTATTTATGTGAACTTGTAGTGAATACACATAATAGATCTATTTTATTTAAAAAACTATCTTTATAAGGGACTTCGTCTCAATCTTCATTCATTGAGGCATATTTGTTTTTATACACAAATTTTATTTATACGATGTATAAACCCCTTTGACTTTTACATTTATTCAAAAGGAATCTTTTTATACGAATCGTTTTAATAAATGAAAAAAAGTAATGTTTTTCTTGTCGTACGTATGCGGCGACAACAACTTCTCCACCGTCGTGACCATTATTTGAGTTTCAGCCTCCTCTACAAGCCATAACTTTTTTTTAAAATGAAAAATAAATACAAAGTTTTAATTTTCCTTTATTTTGGTATTGAAAATGGTTTTGAAAGTGTTTTTATTATATCAATGTGTTGTATTGATATCTTGTGATTGAAATGTGGAAATGTTATGTTTCCTTTATGCATGTTTTATGTGATACGATTATTTTATGGTTTATGACATGTTTAAAACTATTCATATGAGGAATGAATTGGACTTAATAAGTGACATGTGGAGCCCGCTATAGATCCTCGATGCATCGGCATGTCTCATGAGACAAACTAGTGTCTTGGCACGAGGCCTTGACAAAATCTTATTTGTAGTCTTGGCACGAGGCCTTGGCTACGTGGTTATGATAGTCTGGCATTATGCATTCCATCATTATGAAAGTGTTTATTGATATTTCATGTGATTATTTGACCAATAGAATATCCATGTGAATAATTAAATGGCATTATTTCATTTTACTTTTTCCATATTATGCTGAAGTTCAAGTTTAAAAGGCTTTTGTTTTAGTTATACATTGCCTTAAATGTTTATGTTTATTTATGAAAGCTTCTGCTATATTGTTATCCTTACTGAGCATCTGAGCTCACCCCTTCCAATGTTTTAATTTTTCCAGGATTTGAAGAAGTATATTATGAATGACCTGCAGGGATAGTATGAGGGTATATGAAGACAAGATGTTGTTATAGTTTTCTTTTACTTTATGATGTAATGTAAGACTTATGAATGTATCTAGTGTTTCCAAGGCTACTAAACTAATCAGTTTTTCGAGACTTGATCTTTTGTGATCATGTCAATGTTACGCAATAATGCACCGACTCTGGGTAACTGGGGTCGGGGCATTACAGGAACCACTCTAATACCACTTTATGAAGTCCTAGTCCCAGATGTCACTTAGGAGTTCCCCAAGCCTGATTGGCCACATGGCCTCAAGTGTATCTCCCCGAATGTCAGAGGCTTCTGACCAGTAGTGAGGGACTAGGGTGTGTCTGTGAGGAGACTATGACCTCATTAACAAAGTGTATCATGGAAAATAACATATATAAGAATAGGTAAATAGCGGAAGAAGTATAATAAATAGAATATGTAGTAGGAGAAGACAGAATTAATAGAAAACTGAACAACTGGTAATCATATACAAAAGAAGATGATGATATGTCATGTATCTATAAAGCTGTAAAACATGGATACAAATCAGTAGACAATAATGCTATACAAAAGTAGAAAAAAGAAACCAAAAACTATCCTCAGCATCCTGACCTCCAACATAGTCATCTGCTACTATATCTATCCTAACAATCGAGCAAACAAGTGTTCTAAGTGACACACATCTCTTTGTCAACACCTATATACATATAATCTGCCTGAGTACCGATGGTGCTCAGATAGGGTGTGACATAAATGTCAGCAGGCCACCACTAACGGTGTCTATAACATCATGTCCATGTAAAATAAACTAAAATAGTGTGAAATCATGCATATATAAAAGTGAAGTAGTATAATAATGTAAATACCCAAGTACCTGCTTCATCCCTTAGCTAGTGTCTAAACATGTAACTAGTTCATTATTTAATTTAAGTTCTAGTTTATATATTTAATACACATGAGGAATATATACTTGGAAATCTTAGGGTAGAGCCCTATTTATTGAAAAAGAAAAACAAGGATCCCTTTTGAATTGGAAAATAAGAACCCATTACATTTCTGAAGGCCAGAGGCATACAACCATAAGTTCAAGAGACAAAATTCCATAAGTAAATAGTTCAAAAAAACACAATAAATAAATTCCAAATGGCCATGGACCAACAAAAATCAATCACCATAGAAACCCTTGCTACCACCATGGAATCTAGCATACCAGTCGCCAAGGGCCACCATGATCTGTTGTTGTCATCAAAACTGCCACAGCCATAGGATCTCCATAGCCGCCACCAAGCTGAGACCTGGGGGATCCATCACCGCTGTAGACTGAAACCGAAGCTACATCCGAAGATGTAGCCACCCTTCACACCATATCCATAACTGCACATCCATGCAGAAGTCTTTCAATCCCACCCAGGTCACCACATAAATCATCAACCATAGCCATATCCACAAATAATGTCACTTCCATTGAAGACCTCTCGCGGAGTCATCCAACCCAAAATTCCATAGCCAACAGCGTGAAGACAACCCTTCATAGACCGCAGAGGACCAAATCTGGTCTTGACTACTAGAAACCCTTCACTGTAAAGATGGTTAATCCCATGCCTGAAGACCAAACCTCATCATCGTTGTACAGTGAGGAGAACCATTGCACACCAAAGACCTGTCAAGAACCACCAAGGTCACAACTGACAACACTGAGATAGAGGAGGGAGAACAAATGAACCAAGATCAGGAGATGGCAGTGGTGAGATAACTATATCATGAAGTTGTTCCCCTTATGAGATCATATGATCTCATGTGAGGCATATCTAGCACTAACATAACCTCATGATAGTAATAGTAAAGGTTCTAAGATGTAATAAGGCAACCTGCATTGATATAATAATGAAAGCGTTCCAAGGTAATGACCAAGGAAACCAAGACCTCAAGGGTCATCAACTTAGTAGTAATTATAGCTTGGCTAAGGGGTCATAATGTAATCTAAAGGGCATTGTAGACGCCGGAAAAGTCCGTTGTTCCCAAACGAAGCTCCGGATGCGGAAAGCGAAGTGATATTTGGAGTCAGAGGCACGTTCCGGAGGGCCCGGAGGACTTGCGCGAAATTTCAGAGGCTCGCGCGCAAAGTTGAGTCGCGGCGCGCAATCTTCCCGGGATGCGCGCAATGCGCTGGGCCGGCGCGCTATTTTGCGCGCCCGCGGCCTGCGCGGCGCCTTTTGCGCGCTGGGTCCTGATTCCGCGCCCGCGAAGCGAATTGCGCGCCCGAGACCGGATTCCGCGCCCGGGGTTGCCTATAAATATAAGGCGACCCCCGACGTTTTGAAGGTTGCCAGAATCCGAAGCGTCGCTCGTTCGCGCAATCCAACCCCTTCCGTGCGCAATGCCGATCTTCAGGTAACCTCCTTTCTTTCGCGCAATAGAGCCTTGGGGTTCGCCTTCGCGCGCAATTCCCTTGGATCCTTTCCTTTGAATAAATTTCAACCCGAAGGCCTTTGCGCGCAAAAGAAGCCTCTTGCGCGAAATTGCCCCCGGGTGCGCGCAATCCGACCCGATTGCGCGCACCCCCCATTTTCAAAGTGGCCATTCGTTAGAGAATGAGTCGTTGCCCCCGCGCGCTATCCGAAGCCCGGTGCGCGCAATCTCAATCATCCGTGCGCGAAGCGCTGGCCCAATTGCGCGCCAGCCCGCCATTTTGCGCGCCAACCCGCGGTTTTGCGCGCAAAGCTCCTCTTTTTCGCGCAATCCGCCAGGGTCGCCTCCCTTGACCCCCTGAGGGTACCCGCCTGCGTGGCGCCCGATGATCCTCATCCTGGGTGCCCGAACCGTGCGCTGTCTTCCCGTGCAGCCTTCCAGGCTCGTGCGAAGTGACACAGACCCATCGGCGGCAATATTCGTCCAGCATGACGTTAAACTGCATAATGTCCCGCATGACGTTAAACTGCACGTATGTCCAGCATGACGTTAAACTGCACATCCGTCCAACATGACGTTAAACTGTACTACGTCCAAGCTGCACGACGCTAAACTGCCTAGCCCCCATCGTCCGCGCTGCAAGACGTTAAACTGCCAAGTGTTTCGTCCTCAACACACGACGTTAAACTGTACTTCGTCCGGCAAGACGTTAAACCGTCCGCTTCGTCCTTAACACACGACGTTAAACTGTACTTCGTCCGGCAAGACGTTAAACCGTCCGCTTCGTCCTTAACACACGACGTTAAACTGTACTTCGTCCGGCAAGACGTTAAACCGTCCGCTTCGTCCTCAACACACGACGTTAAACTGTACTTCGTCTGGCAAGACGCTAAACCGTCCGCATCATTCGATCCCGTGCCTCGCACGCAGGGTCTCCCCCGGTTTGGATGTGGCCCCCACCCGCTCGTCTCTGCAGGGATGTCGGGATTGTCCCTCTTTTGGGACGATTTAATGGGAGCGGCTTTTCCCTACGGGGGCAGGGTATTACAAACCCCTAGTTTCTCGTGGGAGGCTGCACATGTGTATCTCCATTGCGCCTCCCCACTGCCGAAGCCAGTAGAGGGTGTGACTGGGATCGAGGTGTCTTCTGCTTTCGGTCCAAGTCCCTTCCAACTGAGTTTCGCCGCATCCGGGCTGCCCCAAGTGCGTAAGTCCTGATGGAATGAACTACGTAGACTTTGATCCCTGTCTTCTATACAGGGTACGTAGGAAGCCTCCCTGAGGTTCAAGCCCACCACCTGGTCGTCCCGGTCGTATTTACGTCGGTTCGTCCATCAGTGGACCCCTCCAGGGTTCACGCTTGCGTCGATTCACCTATGAATCCGCCCCTGTGGGAGACTGCCCGTGTGTATCTCCACGGTGCCTCCCCACAGCCCCCCTTTTCCATTTCTCCTTTTATCGTCCAGCATGACGTGAAACTGTGATCCACCCGGCCGTTCCATCCCCCTCTGTGCGAGGTGGTTCGGTTCAATCCTCCGCCCGGCGGCCTAGACCTCTTCGTGAGTCGGCTTGCCGACGTCCAGCATGACGTTAAACTGTATACCCGAACTACGTTGACTTTGATCCGTGCTAACGCGCGGTACGTAGGAAGCCCCTCCGGGGTCCAAGCTCTTCACTCCATCATCCATCCTGATCCTTACCCGGGCCGCCACATCCCGGTGGGGTCATGCCACTTCACTCCACTCCACGTTACTTGGGAAGCCGCCCATGTGCTGGCCCCAGCGTCGGAGGTTCCCCGCAAGGGGTTCTGTCATCTGATCCACTTTTCGTGTTGATCGGTCCGATGCCGTCCCCGCTGGACGTTAAACTCGCGGCATACCCCGTGTTAAACATGGGAAGCTGAGGAAAACCTCAGGTGACACAGTTCCCCGCACCCAGTGCGGGATGCCTCAGGCCATCATGCCTTCGAGAAGCCCTATTAGGGACGGAAGACAGACGTGCAGAGCCGCAGTGTTACGACACGCCCCCCAGCACCCAGAGCCACCCGGCCTTCTCACCGCAGGTTGCTGCCCCGACCAGACTCCTTGGAGCGTCCGGGCGGAAGCAGCGTAATTAACCGGTGTCCATGAAGATATGGCGCCGGGAACGAGATTCACGAACATTCTTAAGTCTATGAGGGAGACCCGGATTAGGCGACGAGTTCCGAGGAGACGTCCAAGGAAGGAGGAGCCGACATCCCATCATCCCGGTTTCGATCAAGGAGCAGACGCCCCTGAATAAGGGACGAATGTCGCCCGCCCTTGGAAAGCGGGACTGCAGGACCACAAGCCGCGCGCCCATCCCCTCGGGTTGACGGGTGCACGTGCGAACGCGTCCTGGCGGAACAGCGTAACCCGACGCACATCCGCACCGAAACAGAAAAATGGTGAACCCGACGTGAATCTCTTCTCCTCGATACGAAGACCGATGGCTTTCAGAGGTGTTGGAAGACCGGCATGTTGCCCGGCCAAGCATTCAGTCTTACCCGCCAGGGGCTGGGGAAGGGACATCGGGCACTCCGTCTCGCAACGTCGAGGGCCTGGGTTCCCCCCACGGAAGGCGTCGTGGCGCTAATGGTTGGTTGACGATTCCTTTTTCCTGTCAGTGTTAATGGGTTCTTCTCCCTGCTTTCAGAAATCAGGTCTCCCGATCCAGTGCCCGATCGCCGCCCGCCCACTGGCGCAGGGATAGGGGAAACACCGACGCGGCTACTCCGCGCGGTCCTGCCCGTTCCATAGTCGTCCCAGCAGCCGCAATTGCGGGACGACCACGCCCTCTCTCCCCCTCGGAGGTCATCCAGAGAAGGGTGATCAACACCCTGGTGCGGAGATACGAGGAAGAGGGAGTCATCCCCACTAGGGAAATGGCTCGCCTAGACCTTGAGGAGGCTGCGCCTCGCCACCATCGCCGCCCCCGAGGGCCGCACAGGGAGGCACCGCTGCCTACCTCAACGTCCAATCTCTTCGGGAGTTTATCCCCGGAGCGCTCTGACAGTTCCCTTCCCTATGCGGATGAGGTGGAAGATGCCCGGGATCACCCTATCTGGGATTCGCTCCAGGGATCTACAGTAAGGACTCCCGCCAGGCCACGGCGACACCGCCGCCAGGCCTCTCCAGTCGAAGAGCGGGCTCTCCACCTGCCCGCGCCGCTCATCCCGACTCGTCTGTCTCGACGCCAACGTCGGGCACGAGCGGAAGAGGATGCCCACCTTGGGGCTCTAGCAACAGCGGCCGCATTGGCCCAAGCCACTGCTGGCTCCAGTCGCCAGGCCTCTGTGCATCCTGAGCAGGGGAACTCCTATGTCCGACCTGGATCGAGGCCCCGACCGCCCCAAAGGCAGGTTGGGTCGACTCTCCCGGTTGCTGGCACTGGCAGTAGCCACCGCGGACCACCTCGCGGTAGCGCTATTCACCGGCAGGATCTACTCTGTGTGGCCGATCCAGGAGGCATGGGTCATCCCACCTTCCAATCCCGGCCCGGAGGCCTGCCCGGAATCATCTCTCCCCGCGTCCCCTTTGATATCTGTCCCGGTGCCCCTCGCACCTTGGTTCCCAGTCCTCTTGGCCCTAGCACCAGTGCGGCCGGAGGACGCCAGGACAGAGATCAGCCCTGCCCCGAAGAACCACCCAGGGGCAGGAAGGCAAGGCGTCGACGCCGAGGGAAGAATGTTACGGAATTCCGGACAGAGATCTGACCGGTTTGCTTCTCTGACTCAGAGGCGGAGTACGATTCGGCGACAGAGCCCCTTCCCCAATCCCGCCAGTCAAGGGTAGGGGTAGGAATGCGGCACGTCAGCCTCGTGCTCCCCGAGAGCGAGATCGATGTGATCCCCGCTTCTCTCCGAAGGTATATCCGGAGTAACGAGGGCCTGGTAGACCCCCAAGGATCAAGCTTGCGGTTGGTACCGGCCCCTCCGGAAGTGCCTTCCGTCTCGATCGGAGAAGCCGGAGACTTTTTCTGGGGACCGACGGTCGAACCACGATCTGGTGCGCCCTCGGCGAGCACCGATGCTACGGCAGGATGTTCGCTCACCGGCCCATCCTATCGTGATGTGGTAGCCAGGGCACCACCACCCTCAGAGGGCGGCCCGGGATATGGAGGCCAATCGGCCTGTTCGCCGTATTCACCGCCGGCCAACCTGTCGGCCCGGCGGCCGGCCTCGGCACCACTACCAGTTTCCCGTCCGTTCCCAGCCATGGAAGAGGACCAAGGAGATCTGGGTCCCGAGTTTGAGTCGTGGAGCTTCTGGACCGTCCTTGCAGAGGGCCACTTCCCTAAGAAGTTTTGGCCAGTCGCAGGACCGGGCTTTGATGCACCCGAATCGCTCACCCCGGATGAGTTCGAATGCTTCCGCCGAACTCTCCGGGAGACTCGCTCCTGTCTTCACCGCCTACAAATGCCATACCCCGGGAGTCAAGTGCACCTGGAGGATATTGGTGAGCAGTGCCGTCAAATTGACCTGGCCATGCTCCCCGCGGTTCGGCACCCCGGGTCATTTGAGCACCACGAGGCCCTCCAACAACGATGCGTTGAGTGTTTTCAAGTACTCCGCAAAGTTATCGAGGAAGCCACTCCCCACATGTATATCCGTGGATGGGGGCAGTACGCTTCCCTACGCTTCAGTGTGATCCGCCGACAGCCCGATTCGCTGGGTGGCCCTGAGGGTATATCCCCAGGGACAGGAACGGTCAATATGGCTGACCTGTCGGGAGAGGGGAACGATTTGGAACTTCTCGACGGGGGATTCCCCCCCGAAGACAAGCCGTCGTCAGATCCATCGGTGAGAGTTACTCGTCATCAGAGAAACCTCCTGGGGCTCCCCGCACCCACTGAAGCACTGACGTTGAGCCGAAACGTCAGCAAAGGAAAAGAGCACAGCGAGGCTATAAGGCCCGCCGACCCATCTGCCTCCATGCAGAGGGCAGAGGAGGATCCCGAGAAGGCTACGCTACGTCAGCAGCTCGCCGAACAGAAGAAGCTGGTTGACCAGCTCCTCGCCGAGCGCGCTGCAGAACGGCAGCCTGACTACGGTGATCCCAGGCCAGGACAGCAGGGATCGGAACAACCGCTCCTCGATGAGACTCTCCCGGGAAACCGTGATTACGCCGTGTTCGCCGACAGGAGAGAGGCCATTGCCTATAGCAAGAGGGCACGGTATGTTTCGCCACACCCTCCCGAGCGGCGTGACTACCTGAGAGATCCCGCTCGGATTCCTCCCGCTGCCCCAAGGGCCGCTCCGCCCGCCATCCCACGAGCTGCCAAGTTCGACGACCCGGTCGACAACCCGATTGAAGGGCCATGCAATGCGCTCGTGGTTAGAGATCCTCGCCAGGACTGGAACCCATGTCCGGACGATCCGATGGCGGCACTCATTGCCCGCTTGGAAGCCTTGGAGACTCGGCAGGTGGCGATCCCACCGGACGGCAAGCCCTACCCAGCATGGGTGGATGACATGCCGGCGCCTCCGGGATTCGGGAATCCCACTTTCGCCCCCTTCAACGGAACTGGAGATCCGCCACAGCATTTAGCCCACTTCAACTCGAGGTGCGGGCCTATGTTGGGGACTCCGGCGCAGCAGGAGGCCGCTAAGCTTCGCTGCTTTGTTCAGACACTGGAAGGGCCAGCATTTGTCTGGTACAGCCAGCTCCCCGTCGGGTCGGTAACCAGCTGGGAGGACCTCCGTAGACAGTTCCTCTACCAGTTCAGTTCCACGACCCGGAAGACAAGTATCGCAGACCTCTTCAAGTGCAAGCAGAGGCCTGATGAGCGAGTCGCGGACTTTGTCGCCCGATGGAAGGGTCTCACGTATTCCCTTGACATGCCATTGACTCAGGAGCAGTTGCTGACAATGTGCGTCGGGAACGTCAAGACCGAGCTGGTCCCTTCCTTGATCACTCAGAATTACCCCGGAGGGTTCAGGGACTTCTCAGACAAAGCTCAACGTCTTGAGGAAGCCCTGCAACAGGCCAGCCAGGCACACCCGCTGCCTCCTATGATTCCTGCAAGGAGAGTCAGTAGGGCTGAGCCCGCTGCTGTTGCCCAGATAGAGGCCCCCAGGCCGTTGGAGCTGCTGCCGGTGAGGCCAGCTCCACAGCCTCACAGGAATCCGCCTCCACGGGCTCAGTTCCCGGCCCAGCAGCGGCAGCCCCAGAACCGGCCGGCCCCTCCGCGTAATGTACCGCCGCAACCCAGGCGAGATAATCAGGGTCCACCTCCTCGGCCGGCCCCTCCAGCCCCTCGTCAAGACCACGCTCCCAGGGGCCCGCGACACCTGACTTACTCATTTCATGAGGATCAGGTCCCCGGTTACTTCCGGAGCTCCCTGGAGCAGAGGATTGTGCGACTGCCTGAGTGTTGGAGGCCAGAGGAGGCACATCTTACGAATAACCCCCGCTACTGCCCCTACCATCGGGCCTTGGGGCACACCATCCAGCGGTGCTATGTGTTTAAGGACTGGCTCCAAGACCAGATTAACAACAATGTGATCAGGTTGGGCCCAGCTCCAGCACAAGTGGCGGGCGTGTTCGTGGGATCAGATGACGATAGTGGCAACGAGGACGAATGGCAGCTGGTCCCCAACCGCGGATCCCAGAAGTACAATAACTGGATGGCCCGCAAGACGACCATTCGCGCCCATGGAATCATCTGTGCGCGCTTGAATCAGCCTGAGCCCCCAGAACCTGCGGGTGCTGCTTCGGCATCGTCGTCCCAGCCTGCCTCTTCCAAGAGGAGCAAACGGCGGCAGCGCAATAAGGAAGAGCGCGCCCCGCCAGTTCCGCCACTATCCCGTACTCTCGGCGATTTCATGCCCCCGGAGATGGGGGTCCCTCCTCGGATCCGCCCGGTGATGGATGATTCGTCCGATGACGGTATTGGGTACGCTTCGGTTAACACCGTCGAGCTGGTAAATCCCTTTTCGGTTCCCGACGTTGAAGAACACCAGGTGGACCTCCCTAGTGTCCCCGGTCGTCGCCACCGTCGGAAGAACCGCAGCAACAGGAGTCGCCGGGGCACAGCCGTTGGTACCTCCAGCCAGGCCGTGCACGCCACTGAGACTAGGCAGCAGGCTCAAAACCGAGCTCAGCGCGCGCAGCCCCCCCATCCGGGGATGACGGATTCGCCTCCGCCACTGTTTGTGGTGTGGGACCAGGCAGAACCGCCTCAGCCGCGTCGCGACCAGCTCCGCCCTGCCACGAGTCCATCCCGGCCTCCTGACTCCAGTACGGTGACCATTTCCCGGATTGCGACCAGTGAACAGCGAGATGCGCCAAGTACCAGTCGGCCGCCGATCCAACCGGCAAGGCCCGTCATGCCACCAACTGCAGAGCAACCTCCTGCAACCAGGGGCTCGCGCTTGGCCAAAAAGTATGATGTCCTGAAGCACTTGGCCGACATCCCAGCAAGGCTCTCCATCCTTGAGGCTCTGTGCATGTCATCTGAGATGCGCGAGGCACTCGCTGAAGCCCTGAAAAGCCCCCTCCAGTTTGAGACAGAGGTTGCGGCTGCAGAGGCCTTTCACGCCGAAACGATCGAGGACGCCGAATGTCAGGCAGTTATCTCGTTCTCTGGTAAGGATGAAGACCCTCCTATACAGGGACACATTCGTCCGCTGTATGTCACTGGCCGGTTCAATGGCCTTGAAGTCCTGCGCTGTCTTGTCGACACGGGGTCCGGGATTAACCTGATTCCAACTCGGACGCTCCGGAGATTGGGGTTGTCTGAGGATGACTTGATTCCCTCCGACCTCAGGATCCAGGGGTACGACCGCACCGAGCAAACCCCGGTCGGCAAGATACGTTTGAAGACCCAGTTTGGTGACTTGGTCGCCAACACCGAGTTCATGGTAGTCTCTCAGGACACTGCGTATAACGCATTGATGGGCAGGCCATGGCTCCACCTTCACGCGGCGGTTCCCTCGTCATACCACCAATGCCTCAAATACTCCCTTAATGGTCGAGTAGGCGTGCTTCAAGGAGATGCCTCTCCTTTTGCCTCATGTGAAGCCCACTATCTGGACGCGGACTATTACAAGAGCAAGGATAAGCAGATCCTGGCAGGTGAGGTTGAGCATGTCGCTGTTGCGAGCGATCCCTGGGCAAGTCTGGATGACGCTTACGTCCTCCCGATTCACCGGTTGGACGTCGCCATGGTCTTGACGGTCCGCGAGTCTCCTGATGAGATGGCCGCGACCGCCCGCGCCAGCACCAGTGGCCCAGCAGGATCTGGTAGCCCCAATGCAGTTGCCAACGCAGTCTCTCCCGTGGACGATCCCTCCCCGAGTGGAGAGGACGTGGAAGATGCACCCCCAGCCTTTGAGGAGGGCGTCCCCGCCACGGTCGATGAGTTAATACAGGTGAACCTTGGAACCGAGGCCGATCCAAGACCCACATTGGTTAGTGCCGCCATGCCCTCTGAGGAGCGGCAGCAGTACGTGGACTTTCTCAGGCAGCACCGTGATGTGTTCGCTTGGGGCTATGACGAGATGCCGGGGCTAGATCCTCAGGTAGCCGTCCACCGCCTTGGTCTCCCGGCGAACCATCGCGGGTTCAAGCAGCCTCCCAGGAAGATGCACCCATCCCACGGTGCCATGGTTGAGGCCGAAGTTGACAAGCTTATCAAAGCCAACTTCGTGAGGGAAGTTCAGTACCCCAAATGGCTGGCCAACATTGTGCCGGTCAGGAAGAAGAACGGGCAGATTAGAGTCTGCATCGACTTCCGCGATCTCAACCGCCACTGTCTGAAGGATGATTTTCCCCTTCCAGTGACAGAGCTGTTGATTGATGCCACAGCAGGGTTCCAAGCCCTCTCCTTCATGGATGGATACTCCGGATACAACCAAATTCGGATGGCCCCTGAGGATGAGGAGTTCACTGCCTTCAGGGCCCCCCAAGGTACCTTTTGCTACCGGGTCATGCCCTTCGGCCTGAAGAATGCAGGTGCCACCTATCAACGGGCGATGCACCGCATATTCAAGCCAATCCTCGGCACGCTAGTGGAATGCTACGTCGACGACTTGGTTGTCAAATCGCGCCAGCGTCGGGACCATCTCAAAGATCTTGAGAAAGTGTTCAGCTTCCTCCGGTCTCGCTGCCTGAAGATGAACCCGTTGAAGTGTGCCTTTGGGGTCACCTCCGGAAAGTTCCTTGGATTTGTGGTAAGATACCGGGGTATTGAGATCGACCCAGAGAAAATCAGGGCGATTAGCCAGATGCCTCCCCCGGGTACCGTCCGGGAACTGCAAGGGTTCCAAGGCCACTTAGCCTATATACGCCGATTCATCGCGAATCTGGCCGGCAAGTGTAAGCCCTTTTCTCGGCTTATGAAGAAAGGTGCCACCTATGTATGGGATAAAGAGTGTCAGACCGCTTTCGAGGAAATCAAGCAGTACCTGCTTCAACCTCCGGTCCTGATGCCGCCCGTATCCGGAAAGCCGCTGGTCCTTTATGTGACCGCCCTGGAACGGTCCCTGGGTGCCCTTCTCGCCCAGAAGAACAACGAGGGAACAGAGAATAGCCTCTATTACCTCAGTCGCATGCTCCTCGATGCGGAAGTTAGGTATTCCCCCATCGAGAAGAGCTGCCTGGCGCTCGTATTTGCCGTACAGAAATTACGGCACTACTTGCAGAACCATGAGGTACAGTTGGTTTCTCGGGTAGACCCGTTGAAATATATCCTGAGCCAGCCTATGTTGACTGGCCGCCTAGCACGGTGGGCTGTGATTCTCCAGCAGTTCGACATCAGGTATGTGTCTCAGAAGGCCATCAAAGGGCAAGCGTTGGCAGACTTTCTGGCCGCTCACCCGACCTCCGCGGATCAGCCGCTGGATCTAGGCTTTCCTGATGAGACCATTCTCTCGGTTGATCGAGCTGATCCATGCTGGCAGATGCACTTTGACGGTGCCTCCCGGAGCCCCACCGGTAGAAGACTCGATAATCCTAAGCTCAACAGAGTGGGCTTGGGCATCGTCTTCATTACCCCGGAGCGAGCCGTGCTGCCATACTCTTTCCTGTTGTCAGAGGGCTGTACCAACAATGAGGCGGAATACCATGCCCTCATCACCGGCCTCGAGTTGGCTCTCGAGATCGACGTGCCCCGTCTGTGCGTGAAAGGGGACTCCGAGCTGGTCGTTAAGCAGATCAATGGCGACTACGTTGTCAGGAAGCCGGAACTTGTGCCATTGTTGGAGTGCACCCTCCTTCTGATGACCCGGTTCCCTTCTCGGCCGGAAATTGTCCATGTTCCCCGGTCGCAGAACGGTCGAGCAGATGCTTTGGCCAGCCTCGCTGCGTCACTTGCGGAGCCTGAACAGGACAACCTGATCGTCCACGTGACGCGCCGCAGGCTCATCGCTCCCGTTATCCCGGAAGAAGATCGCGGCCCGTTGGTAAGTAACCTCACCACGGTTGCCCCTATGCCCGGAGCCCCGAGTACCCCAGATATGACAGTCGGATCAGCCCCTGATTGGAGGACGCCTTTGGTTGAGTACCTCCAACATGGCATTCTTCCATCGGATCGGGCCGAGCGCGAGCGAGTTCGACGCCGCGCATCGCAGTTCGTCCTCCAGAGCAGTCCCGGCCTGGAGCAGATCCTCTACAAACGCGGATTTGATGGTGTTCTCCTCCGTTGCCTTCAGGGAGTTGAGATCCCACGAGTCATGCAAGAGGTTCATGCTGGTTCGTGTGGCGCCCACCAGACTGGGCCGAAGCTGTCCCACCAGATTCGGAGGTTGGGATACTTATGGCCCTCTATGATCCATGACTGCATCGAGTATGCCAGGAGGTGCCATGCGTGCCAGGTTCATGCGAACTTTGTGCATCGGCCGCCGGAGCCTCTCCATACCACAAGGTATTCCTGGCCCTTTGCAGTCTGGGGACTGGACGTTGTGGGACCTTACCCGCCGGCGACAGCTCGCCAGTGCCGGTTCATTCTGACCGCCACGGACTTCTTCTCCAAATGGGCAGAAGCGATTCCGCTCAGAGAGGTCAAATCATGTTCGATCGCTGACTTCGTGACCTCCAACATCATCTATCGATTTGGAGTTCCTCACGCTATCCTCACGGATAACGGAACCAATTTCCGAGCAGCCAAGTTGAAGAAGTTGTACGCCAAGTATAACATTCGCTCGAACCATACATCTCGCTATCATGCGCAGGCGAATGGACAGATCGAGGCGTTTAACAAAACCCTCTCTAACATTCTGCAAAAGATGGTTGGTCAGAACAAGAAGAGTTGGCCGGACAAGCTCCCCAACGCCCTCTGGGCTTATCGAACGACGACTCGCAATTCCACCCAGATGACCCCTTATTCCCTGGTGTATGGAGCTGAGGCCGTCCTGCCCATCGAGATCCAGTTGTCGTCCTTGCGCACTGCGGTCTACGACCAGCAAGCGCCGGACAGAGTCGCTGAAGCCCGTCTAGTTGAGTTGGAAGCACTGGATGAGAATAGACTTCGCGCTTTGCACAACTTGGAGAGGCATCAAAGCAGAATGGCTCGAGCTTTCAATAAGAAGGTTCGCCTCTGCTCCTTCCTGCAGGGTGATCTAGTGCTAGCCCTAAGAGCGCCAATGATCCCCGGCAGGAAGCCGCCCAAGTTGGAGCCCAAGTGGGAGGGACCTTTTGTTGTCCACAAGGTCTATCCCAATGGCGCGTACTCCCTAGCAACTATGGATGGTGAGCGTGTCACTCCTCCCACCAACGCTAGGTTCCTCAAGCAGTACTTTGTCTGAGTGTGCCCACGTCCTGCACGACGTTAAACTGCATACGTCCGCGCGGCAAGACGTTAAACTGCCAAGCATCATTCGTCCAGGCTACAAGACGTTAAACTGTTCAGCATTCGTCCGCGCTGCAAGACGTTAAACTGCCAAGTGCTTCGTCCTGCATGACGCTAAATTGCACTACGTCCGAGCTACAAGACGTTAAACTGTTCAGCATTCGTCCTGCATGACGTAAAACTGCCCCTCAAGAACTACGTGCGGCTTGATTCCCATCCTTATGGGATACGTAGGACCGCCTGAACATTCATGTTTCAGGCCCAGCCCCATCCTTCGGGAATTTCCATCCCATCCCGGGCCCTTGGTCCAGTTGCCTCTGGGTATGTGGCGTATCGCGTGCGCGGGGGATTATGTCCTCATTTACGTCGGTTTTCTCGCCACGCTGTACGCCCCCCACGTTTGGGGATGCCTTCTGCTTCCCCCTTCTTTTTCCCTCATCGTCCTGCATGACGTAAAACTGCCCTTCCAGAACTACGTATGGCTTGATTCCCATCCTTATGGGATACGTAGGACCGCCTGGACATTCATGTTTCAGGCCCAGCCCCATTTCCCGGGAATCTCTATCCCGCGTCGGCCCTCTGGCCCAAGTTCCCCTTTTTTTTTTGTGTGAGGCGTATCGCGTGAGCGGGGGATTATGTCCTCATTCACGTCGGTCTACTGGCCGCGCCGTACGCCTCCCCCGTGTGTGGGACTACCTCACACCCCTCATCGTCCTGCATGACGTTAAACTGCCTCTCAAGAACTACGTGCGGCTTGATTCCCATCCTTATGGGATATGTAGGACCGCCTGGACGCTTATGTTTCAGGTCCAGCCTCGTCTCTTGGTTGATCACGGGGATCTGCCCCCCTTCGGTTGCTCTCAGGGTGAGTCCTCCGACCCTTTCCGGAGATCTGTTAACATGCTTTGGGTGCTTCGGTCTATGACTCGTAGTGTCAGATTCAATCCCGACAAGTCCTGTGTTGCTTTTCAGGCCCCGCGCTTCCTCTTGTTCGAGCCTTCACTCAAAGGGATCCTCGTTAGCGGTTTGGGTACGATGCCTTAGTGCTCTCCCACCGCTCCGGGTCGATTTACCGGCGGGTCTTGGGCCGCAAATCGATATGAATCCTGCGATTGAGCGGTTGATGCTCGTTTGCTTGCCCCGTCTTAGGCTAACGCGATCGGATGTTGTGTTGCGAATGCGTCAGCAACATCCTTGATCGCCATGTCGGCTCTTTCAGGCTCTGAACATTGGATTGCGCAGTCCTCATCACACTCCGTCTTTATGTGTTGTAGTGGAATCTCGACACTCCCTTCATACTGACCTCCAGTACACCACTACACGTTAGGCAGACCAACCAGGGTAATGATGTCGTTCGAGACTCCCATGATCTGAGCACCAAGGATATATGCGGATATCCTCCCTAAGGGCCATGCATAGCTGGACCCTCGTCCCCATAAGGAGGAGGGAGTCGCCCGAACAATTGCGTTCTGGGCCCAGTATATCTGGAGGCTAGCATCTCTGCCCCTCGGGTGATGGACATACGCAGACCCCTATCCCAAGACTCTTCTCCTGGAATCGTGCGTGACCGCAGGGCTGGGTATGTTCCCACCTCCGCCGTGTCTGCCATACCGCGATAAGCGGATTCCTCCATGGTCCGAACCACACGACCTTAAACTGTGTTGTCTGGTCCTACCACACGACCGTAAACTGTGATCGTCTTGGCCGCCCGACGAGAAACGGCACTGCATCGTGATGTCCTCCTCAGGGGACACTCATGTTGGGCGCTGGTTAATGACCACGCCATTCATCAATGCCTTCCATGGCTTGATTATTGTGGCGACGCCAGAGATTTCTCAATCACAGGCATGTCGCCGCACAAAGAAAAACCATTCATCTTTAAGGACAAACAAGAAATATCAAATGCCGCTCCTTCTGTGTGCGAGGGTCAGACCCGCACTCTTCCCCGCGCTGGTGCCCGATTGTGTTGCGCCGCGCTTCAAGAACTACGTGTGGCTTGATTCCCATCCTTATGGGATACGTAGGAACGCCCGGATGTTTGAAACTTCGGGTCTAGCCCCCCACCTCTTAGAGATTCCCCCTTCTCTGGGGAATCCGCCGCCTTCAGGTCACCCTCAAGGCGTGTCCCTCGACCCCTTGCAGTGGTCCACCGGTGTCAAGAGTACTCTAGTTTATTGCCAGGAGGGTCAGGATCCGTTTGGTCAGGTTTCCTCCGCTTTTCAGGCTTCGTGCTCCCTTTCATTCGGACCCATCGTCTACGCCCTGGGTGGAGCCCCCGTGAACGGTTCGGACACAATGCCTCAGTGCTCTCCCACCGACTCGGGTCGGTACCCCCAATGGCCTCGGGCAGCAAATCGATATGAATCCTACGATTGAGCGGTCGATGCTCGTTTGCTGCCTCATTCCACCAACGGTTAGTGCGATGTTGATGCTGCCTTTCCGCCACGGTCGGCAGTACTCCCATATCGTTACGCCGGTGCCCCCAGTCCTTGAATGAATGGCCGCATGATTCACATTTTCCACCTCCCATTCCGGCCAGGCGAAACCTAGACACTCTTGACACTATCCCTCAGTGCATCTTCGCATATCCAGGGGATAGGACCACGATGTGGCGTACTTTGAGGTCTCTATGGTCCGAGATCTAAGACCTTAAACTAAGATCTAGCCCCATGGTCCGAGCTCTAAGACCTTAAACTAAGATCTAGCCCCATGGTCCGAGCTCTAAGACCTTAAACTAAGATCTCTCCTTATGGTCCGAGCTCTAAGACCTTAAACTAAGATCTCTCCTTATGGTCCGAGCTCTAAGACCTTAAACTAAGATCTAGCCCTTATGGTCCGAGCTCTAAGACCTTAAACTAAGATCTCCCCTTATGGTCCGAGCTCTAAGACCTTAAACTAAGATCTAGCCCTTATGGTCCGAGCTCTAAGACCTTAAACTAAGATCTACCCCTACGGTCCAAGCTCTACGACCCTAAACTAAGATCTCCCCAAATGGGGTCCTACGTCCTGCATGACGTTAAACTGCACTCTCAGAACTACGTGTGGCTTGATCTCCAGCCTGATGGAGTACGTAGGAACGCCCGGGCATTCCGACTCGGGTCCAGCCTCAGGGATCGTTAAGTCCCGCCCCTCCTCGTCGCCGGCCGTCTGGCCTGACTTCGGGTAGAGTGGTGCAGTTGTGATATTCTCCCCGATTCAGCTCGGGATGCCCCATTGCAATGGTGGGAAGGGACGGTTTCCTCGTCAGAGAGGTGCTGTCTGAGAATTGAGGTGACTCACGGCCAGATTAGTGCATCCGCCTAATACGCTTTCCCCACGGTGGCGCAATTTTGAGAGCGTTGGATTCTGTCCGAACAAATCGTCACTTCGCCCCACGCTTCGCATGCCATGTTGATCTGGATTTCCACCCTTGTGTCTGAAGGAACCCCAAAGCGGTATTCATGATGACATGTGGTCCGCCTCCTGCAATATGAATGATGACCTTTTTCGGCCCGTCTATTGCAGTTGTTATGGTCGATCCACTGTCCGCCTACTGTCTTGGGCATTTCCTGGAAGGCCGACCGTTGTGGATGTCTGGATTCGGGACACGCGATTCACCTCTTCTCATTTCCCTATGTTCGGATAAAATCTCAACGCCCCTAGAATTGTCCCGCTCGTGTGTCGGAACAGGTTGGGGGGATGGTACATTGATTAGGTCTGAGGTCTCCTTTCCTAGGAATGACCTCCCTCTTTTCTCCAGAAATCCAGGCCCAATTATGGATGCCTGATGCTTGGTTAACACTCCCGCAAGACAACGAATTGTGGTTGAGCATGTTAAACCAAAAGATGCAGATAAATATATTGATTCATACAGATGGATCAAAGTAGCGGAAGCAAATGTTTTGGGAATGGCAAAACAAAGCCCTTAGGGATTAGCGTGCTGAATGAGTCTTTCTAATGCCGCTACCCTTTGGCTGGTGGCCTCCAGAGCTGCTTCTCGCTCTCTGCGTGCCCTCTCTTCGTCGGCGGTCGCAGCGCGCAGTTCGTCGATTCGGGCCTGTGCACGCTCCCGCTCGACCTGAATTGTGACCATCTGTTGGCCCGCCTCCGTCAGCTGTACCTGGGCGTCAACCAGCTGGGCTGCTAGTTGCTCCACAAGCTCGGTACACGTTGCGACGAAGGCCTCCTTCTCTGCCGCCTGCCCTTCGAGGCGCCGGACTTCCAGCTCCGCCACGAGGAGCGCCCGCGTGCTCTCCGACATGTCCCGACTTTGTGTGACGTCGGCACGCCGGCAGCTCTCGCGCATCTTTTCGGCCATGAAATCACGGACCGTTAGATGGAGGCGTTGAGCATCAGCTCCCCCGGCACACAGAAAGCGCAGCCAGGTTTGAAGTGATCTCATGCGCCCCAGCCACTCCGACGGGTCTCTCTTGAGGAAGCGCTGGATGCACTTCCACCCCCTACGGCGCGTTATCCGGCTCTCCTCGACCGCCTCCGTGTCTGAGTCGTCCATCTCCTCGGGATCGGCAGGCCGGTAGGCAGGGAAGGAAGCCAGCAGGTCTGCTGCAGGGTCCGCCCCTGGGAGGCCCTCACGAGGGATAGGTTCCCCAACATCCGGGCGACCTTCTTCTCTCTCCCCAGCGGCGCTGACACCCTCGTCAGCCCCCAACCTCTCTCCGACGGCAGCACCGCCGACGTCCGCAGCCCCTTGATCAGCAGTTGGTGGGGCCGGTTCGGTTTGGGAAGTCTGTTCCGGAGCAGGCGGCATGTCCACCACTGGTCCACTCGTAGATGGCCCGGGTTCGGCAACCCGATGAGCCTCCAGTGTTGAGATCACTGCGCAGGGCATGCCATGGTTAGTCACGGATCGTCAACGGCAAGCACCAGCAGTAAAGTAGGGAGACTTACGGGAGTTCGGAGCGTCGTCTTCCGCTATCCCGGTCGCCGCAGGAACAGTTGCAGCAGGGGACCCCTTAGCGCTTGTCAGTTCGATAATGGGTGCCTGGCCCCCGCCTTGTCCTGCTGGCGCCTCTCCTACTCCCGCTGAGGACGCCTGACCAACATCCGTGTGCTCCTGAGAAGGATGGAGAAACGGGTTAGAAGCTGCATAAGAGAATGGATGAAGCAGGTTGAGTAGGGATAGAAGCGGACCTCGAGGAGCTCAGTGACGTCAACATTGTCAGAGCCGGCCACCTCGCCGCTCTCCCGTGGGCTCCCCCAATGGGACCTTCCCTCGGAGCCTTCATCCTCCCCCGTCTCCTCCTCCTCGGAGTCGTTACTGTCATCTTCTTCCGGCGGCATCTGTTCCGGAGCGGGCTCGAGACCGAGCATCACCTTCACCAGAAGGGATGGCTCCGCGCGCTGACCACGTTGGCACGCGTACTCGTCCATGGCCGTCAGATACGCATACTGCCGGTTGAAGTCCACTCTGTCGGCAATCTGGAGGCGCCCGACCTCTGGCAGATAGATTCCTTCTCTGAGTATCTTTCGCCAGATGGCGTCGGTCCCCAGTGACTGCCGTAGAGTCATCCAGGCCGACCACAGCGCCGGGAAGACCGCATCATGGGAAGGTTCGAGCAGACGTCTCACCTGCTTCCCGGGCCGCTCGTCGACCACCGCACGTGCCCCCCCCCCCTGGGCGCTGAGGTCGTGGCGGCAGCTCGCGATGTGCCCGCCGCCGAAGTCCCTGCCCGCGCCGGCTCCGCTGCTTGGCGCGCCTCCGTTCTCCCCCGTGTGGCGGCGCCTTGCCTCCTTCCTTGACGCCCGGTCTCCGCACGGGTAACCTCGAGCCGCCGAACTAGCTTCCGCAAAAGCCCCTCGGGGTACGCGATGGCCCAGTGTTCGGCGTACTCGGTTGCCAAGCCTGCGTCAACTCCGGTAGGAGGGAGAGTGATGACGTCGCCAGAGCCGAAAGCGGCAAACATCAGCCACATCTGGCGAAGGACGCCAGGGTTCGTCTCCTCCCGGACAGCAGTGAATACCCTCTTCGGCATCCGTTGAAGGCACCCGAACTGCCTGGCGAACCGGGTCGGCACGTAAGGCTCGCAGATCACCTTCCCGTCGATCCGAGCCACGAGCACCCCGCCCCGCATGTTCAGGAAGTATTCATGCTGCTCCAGCGGACCCTGCCCATTGTCGATCATCTGGCCGACGGGAGTGGGGAACGGACTGAAGTTGAAGTTGGCATGATTGCCAATCCGGATCCGCACGCCCTCCTCACTTAGGGTCATCGGAGCGACCCCCGCGATGTTCAGCAGGGAGGGTCGCAGGCCGTTGCCCGGAGGAATGATGGCGTTCGGAAACGTGTACCCACCGAGGTGAGCATCCACCCAGCCGTGGAAGAACTGAAAGGGCCCACAGATCCTTCGTGGCGACCCCCCTCGTGAGATGCGTCCCAGGATGGCATACAGCCTCGCCAGCACTGGGACCCCGAGGTTGTATCTCTTGTTGGCGGCCATAGCGCCTGCCATCGCCAGTGTCGCCGGGCGAACGCCCATTCTCGCGTCCCGCACTGGCAGGAGCCACCCACTCAGAAAGGCGGCCAGGAACGCCGCGTACCGGACATTTGGGTCCCGGGCCTCGATGACGCGGTACCCCCATGAGCGGTAGTCACCCGTCTCCAGGACCCGCCAGTACGACCCGTTCCGACTCCTCTGAGCTGCGGTCGGGCACCGCTTCCCCCTGCCTGGCATCTTGACCGCCGGGTCATGCTCCAAGAACTGGCCGAACCATTCCTTGTAGGCTATGTCCTTCTGGAAGTCTTTGATCCCGAGCCGCTGCGTAGCCAGGTCAAGCAGATGCCAGGTCAGGATGGGAGTCCGTGACCTGTCCTCCCAGGTGTTCTTCGGTGGCAGGAACTCATCGTATTGGTAGCCCTCCAGCGGGATACCTCCGATGCAGTGGATGTCCCAGAGACCGATGCCGACCTCCCCATGGTGAAGATGGAAGGTGTTGGTATCCGTAGACCATCGGGTGAACAGCTCCGGCCCGAGCTCGGACTGCTGGTAGAAGTGGAACTGCGACGTCCACACCGCCTCGAACAGGCCGATGTACCGCAGCTCCTCTGCGAAGTGATCGCAAGTGTGGCGTACCCAGAATGCCCAGGCCCACTCACTGGTGAAGTTGCCCCCAGACCGCAAGTCCCAGTCCTTCAGCCAGCCCTTGGTGTCGTCCGTGACGCTCTGGCGATATATGCTCGAGTAGAGGGCTGGAGAATTCTCCGCAGTAGGCTCACCCCCATCAATGGTTCGCGTCCTCGGGTTCAGGACATAGACATCCAAGTGTCTGGTCTCCCTGGCAGGATGCCCATTGTTGGTGATGTTATAGCGGAGAAGCTCATCCTCCCGGGTCACCCAGGTCCGTGGCGCATCAATCTCGAACCCTGGCACCGGAACCTCATCTAGGATGCCGAAGTTCCAGAGCGGCAGGTTGTCCGACAGTGGATATGTCTTCTGGGCCGGCGTTAGTAAGTCGAACAAGGATTGATTGTTGGAAACAATCTCCTTGGCTCCGTAAACCTCCTCGTTCGTCGCCATCTCAGCCCTGCGAGTGGCGGCATCCCCCTCATTTCCTCTGTGCGCGGCCATCTCAGAAGTTGCGGGAGTCGTGCGGGTTAAGGGATGAAGCGTGCGGGATCGGACGAGGCTGGTAGAGAAGTTTGAAGGCTGGCGCGCAATCCAAGTGGACGGCGCGCAATTGGGAAGAATGTCGCGCAAAGTTCCGGGTTTTCGCGCAAAGACAGGCGAATTCCGGACGGTTTTTGCGCGCTGATCGGGCGAATTTCGCGCCGGAAAAGGAAATTTCGCGCACGAGAGCTTTGGAGCTTATCGCGCGGAAGGCCGGAGTACGGAACGCGGGACCCAGGGCCCCTATTTATAGGCAAGGCCGGGGTCCGCGCTGCGCGGAAAGCGCTTTGCGCGACCGCAGCGGTGAATTTCGCGCCCAACGCCCCTTTTTGCGCGCCTAAGTCCCGCGCAGCCCAGGATTTCGGCATTCCGGCGTCTCCCTCGGAACCCGATCATTGCGACCTCTCGGACCATAAGGGCTAGATCTTAGTTTAAGGTCTTAGAGCTCGGACCATAAGGAGAGATCTTAGTTTAAGGTCTTAGAGCTCGGACCATAAACTAAGATCTAGCCCTTATGGTCCGAGCTCTAAGACCTTAAACTAAGATCTACACCTACGGTCCGAGCTCTACGACCCTAAACTAAGATCTCCCCAAATGGGGTCCTACGTCCTGCATGACGTTAAACTGCACTCTCAGAACTACGTGTGGATTGATCTCCAGCCTGATGGAGTACGTAGGAACGCCCGGGCATTCCGACTCGGGTCCAGCCTCAGGGATCGTTAAGTCTCGCCCCTCCTCGTCGCCGGCCGTCTGGCCTGACTTCGGGTAGAGTGGTGCAGTTGTGATATTCTCCCCGATTCAGCTCGGGATGCCCCATTGCAATGGTGGGAAGGGACGGTTTCCTCGTCAGAGAGGTGCTGTCTGAGAATTGAGGTGACTCACGGCCAGATTAGTGCATCCGCCTAATACGCTTTCCCCACGGTGGCGCAATTTTGAGAGCGTTGGATTCTGTCCGAACAAATCGTCACTTCGCCCCACGCTTCGCATGCCCTGTTGATCTGGATTTCCACCCTTGTGTCTGAAGGAACCCCAAAGCGGTATTCATGATGACATGTGGTCCGCCTCCTGCAATATGAATGATGACCTTTTTCGGCCCGTCTATTGCAGTTGTTATGGTCGATCCACTGTCCGCCTACCGTCTTGGGCATTTCCTGGAAGGCCGACCGTTGTGGATGTCTGGATTCGGGACACGCGATTCACCTCTTCTCATTTCCCTATGTTCGGATAAAATCTCAACGCCCCTATCATTGTCCCGCTCGTGTGTCGGAACAGGTTGGGGGGATGGTACATTGATTAGGTCTGAGGTCTCCTTTCCTAGGAATGACCTCCCTCTTTTCTCCAGAAATCCAGGCCCAATTATGGATGCCTGATGCTTGGTTAACACTCCCGCAAGACAACGAATTGTGGTTGAGCATGTTAAACCAAAATATGCAGATAAATATATTGATTCATACAGATGGATCAAAGTAGCGGAAGCAAATGTTTTGGGAATGGCAAAACAAAGCCCTTAGGGATTAGCGTGCTGAATGAGTCTTTCTAATGCCGCTACCCTTTGGCTGGTGGCCTCCAGAGCTGCTTCTCGCTCTCTGCGTGCCCTCTCTTCGTCGGCGGTCGCAGCGCGCAGTTCGTCGATTCTGGCCTGTGCACGCTCCCGCTCGACCTGAATTGTGACCATCTGTTGGCCCGCCTCCGTCAGCTGTACCTGGGCGTCAACCAGCTGGGCTGCTAGTTGCTCCACAAGCTCAGTACACGTTGCGACGAAGGCCTCCTTCTCTGCCGCCTGCCCTTCGAGGCGCCGGACTTCCTGCTCCGCCACGAGGAGCGCCCGCGTGCTCTCCGACATGTCCCGACTTTGTGTGACGTCGGCACGCCGGCAGCTCTCGCGCATCTTTTCGGCCATGAAATCACGGACCGTTAGATGGAGGCGTTGAGCATCAGCTCCCCCGGCACACAGAAAGCGCAGCCAGGTTTGAAGTGATCCCATGCGCCCCAGCCACTCCGACGGGTCTCGCTTGAGGAAGCGCTGGATGCACTTCCACCCCCTATGGTGCGTTATCCGTCTCTCCTCGACCGCCTCCGTGTCTGAGTCGTCCATCTCCTCGGGATCGGCAGGCCGGTAGGC
The DNA here is from genome assembly GCA_963277665.1 of Viscum album. Classification (NCBI taxonomy): domain Eukaryota; kingdom Viridiplantae; phylum Streptophyta; class Magnoliopsida; order Santalales; family Viscaceae; genus Viscum; species Viscum album. Next base: position 362,960,810 of record OY728162.1, on the reverse strand, counting down.
AGGGAAGGCAGCCAGCAGGTCTGCTGCAGGGTCCGCCCCTGGGAGGCCCTCACGAGGGATAGGTTCCCCAACATCCGGGCGACCTTCTTCTCTCTCCCCAGCGGCGCTGACACCCTCGTCAGCCCCCAACCTCTCTCCGACGGCAGCACCGCCGACGTCCGCAGCCCCTTGATCAGTAGTTGGTGGGGCCGGTTCGGTTTGGGAAGTCTGTTCCGGAGTAGGCGGCATGTCCACCACTGGTCCACTCGTAGATGGCCCGGGTTCGGCAACCCGATGAGCCTCCAGTGTTGATATCACTGCGCAGGGCATGCCATGGTTAGTCACGGATCATCAACGGCAAGCACCAGCAGTAAAGTAGGGAGACTTACGGGAGTTCGGAGCGTCGTCTTCCGCTATCCCGGTCGCCGCAGGAACAGTTGCAGCAGGGGACCCCTTAGCGCTTGTCAGTTCGATAATGGGTGCCTGGCCCCTGCCTTGTCCTGCTGGCGCCTCTCCTACTCCCGCTGAGGACGCCTGACCAACATCCGTGTGCTCCTGAGAAGGATGGAGAAACGGGTTAGAAGCTGCATAAGAGAATGGATGAAGCAGGTTGAGTAGGGATAGAAGCGGACCTTGAGGAGCTCAGTGACGTCAACATTTTCAGAGCCGGCCACCTCGCCGCTCTCCCGTGGGCTCCCCCGATGGGACCTTCCCTCGGAGCCTTCATCCTCCCCCGTCTCCTCCTCCTCCTCGGAGTCGTTACTGTCATCTTCTTCCGGCGGCATCTGTTCCGGAGCGGGCTCGAGACCGAGCATCACCTTCACCAGAAGGGATGGCTCTACGTGCTGACCACGTTGGCGCGCGTACTCGTCCATGGCCGTCGGATACGCATACTGCCGGTTGAAGTCCACTCTGTCGGCAATCTGGAGGCGCCCGACCTCTGGCAGATAGATTCCTTCTCTGAGTATCTTTCGCCAGATGGCGTCGGTCCCCAGTGACTGCCGCAGAGTCATCCAGGCCGACCACAGCGCCGGGAAGACCGCATCATGGGAAGGTTCGAGCAGACATCTCACCTGCTTCCCGGGCCGCTCGTCGACCACCGCACGTGCCCCCCCCCCTGGGCGCTGAGGTCGTGGCGGCAGCTCGTGATGTGCCCGCCGCCGAAGTCCCTGCCCGCGCCGGCTCCGCTGCTTGGCGCGCCTCCGTTCTCCCCCGTGTGGCGGCGCCTTGCCTCCTTCCTTGACGCCCGGTCTCCGCACGGGTAACCTCGAGCCGCCGAACTAGCTTCCGCAAAAGCCCCTCGGGGTACGCGATGGCCCAGTGTTCGGCGTACTCGGTTGCCAAGCCTGCGTCAACTCCGGTAGGAGGGAGAGTGATGACGTTGCCAGAGCCGAAAGCGGCAAACATCAGCCACATCTGGAGAAGGACGCCAGGGTTCGTCTCCTCCCGGACAGCAGTGAATACCCTCTTCGGCATCCATTGAAGGCACCCGAACTGCCTGGCGAACCGGGTCGGCACGTAAGGCTCGCAGATCACCTTCCCGTCGATCCGAGCCACGAGCACCCCGCCCCGCATGTTCAGGAAGTATTCATGCTGCTCCAGCGGACCCTGCCCATTGTCGATCATCTGGCCGACGGGAGTGGGGAACGGACTGAAGTTGAAGTTGGCATGATTGCCAATCCGGATCCGCACGCCCTCCTCACTTAGGGTCATCGGAGCGACCCCCGCGATGTTCAGCAGGGAGGGTCGCAGGCCGTTGCCCGGAGGAATGATGGCGTTCGGAAACGTGTACCCACCGAGGTGAGCAGCCACCCAGCCGTGGAAGAACTGAAAGGGCCCACAGATCCTTCGTGGCGACCCCCCTCGTGAGATGCGTCCCAGGATGGCATACAGCCTCGCCAGCACTGGGACCCCGAGGTTGTATCTCTTGTTGGCGGCCATAGCGCCTGCCATCGCCAGTGTCGCCGGGCGAACGCCCATTCTCGCGTCCCGCACTGGCAGGAGCCACCCACTCAGAAAGGCGGCCAGGAACGCCGCGTACCGGACGTTTGGGTCCCGGGCCTCGATGACGCGGTACCCCCATGAGCGGTAGTCACCCGTCTCCAGGACCCGCCAGTACGACCCGTTCCGACTCCTCTGAGTTGCGGTCGGGCACCGCTTCCCCCTGCCTGGCATCTTGACCGCCGGGTCATGCTCCAAGAACTGGCCGAACCATTCCTTGTAGGCTATGTCCTTCTGGAAGTCTTTGATCCCGAGCCGCTGCGTAGCCAGGTCAAGCAGATGCCAGGACAGGATGGGAGTCCGTGACCTGTCCTCCCAGGTGTTCTTCGGTGGCAGGAACTCATCGTATTGGTAGCCCTCCAGCGGGATACCTCCGATGCAGTGGATGTCCCAGAGACCGATGCCGACCTCCCCATGGTGAAGATGGAAGGTGTTGGTATCCGGAGACCATCGGGTGAACAGCTCCGGCCCGAGCTCGGACTGCTGGTAGAAGTGGAATTGCGACGTCCACACCGCCTCGAACAGGCCGATGTACCGCAGCTCCTCTGCGAAGTGATCGCAAGTGTGGCGTACCCAGAACGCCCAGGCCCACTCACTGGTGAAGTTGCCCCCAGACCGCAAGTCCCAGTCCTTCAGCCAACCCTTGGTGTCGTCCGTGACGCTCTGGCGATATATGCTCGAGTAGAGGGCTGGAGAATTCTCCGCAGTAGGCTCACCCCCATCAATGGTTCGCGTCCTCGGGTTCAGGACATAGACATCCAAGTGTCTGGTCTCCCTGGCAGGATGCCCATTGTTGGTGATGTTATAGCGGAGAAGCTCGTCCTCCCGGGTCACCCAGGTCCGTGGCGCATCAATCTCGAACCCTGGCACCGGAACCTCATCTAGGATGCCGAAGTTCCAGAGCGGCAGGTTGTCCGACAGTGGATATGTCTTCTGGGCCGGCGTTAGTAAGTCGAACAAGGATTGATTGTTGGAAACAATCTCCTTGGCTCCGTAAACCTCCTCGTTCGTCGCCATCTCAGCCCTGCGAGTGGCGGCATCCCCCTCATTTCCTCTGTGCGCGGCCATCTCAGAAGTTTCGGGAGTCGTGCGGGTTAAGGGATGAAGCGTGCGGGATCGGACGAGGCTGGTAGAGAAGTTTGAAGGCTGGCGCGCAATCCAAGTGGACGGCGCGCAATTGGGAAGAATGTCGCGCAAAGTTCCGGGTTTTCGCGCAAAGACAGGCGAATTCCGGACGGTTTTTGCGCGCTGATCGGGCGAATTTCGCGCCGGAAAAGGCAATTTCGCGCACGAGAGCTTTGGAGCTTATCGCGCGGAAGGCCGGAGTACGGAACGCGGGACCCAGGGCCCCTATTTATAGGCAAGGCCGGGGTCCGCGTGGCGCGGAAAGCGCTTTGCGCGACCGCAGCGGCGAATTTCGCGCCCGACGCCCCTTTTTGCGCGCCTAAGTCCCGCGCAGCCCAGGATTTCGGCATTCCGGCGTCTCCCTCGGAACCCGATCGTTGCGACCTCTCGCCGATCAGATTCCGAGGGGGGGCTTTTGTAGACGCCGGAAAAGTCCGTTGTTCCCAAACGAAGCTCTGGATGCGGAAAGCGAAGTGATATTTGGAGTCAGAGGCACGTTCCGGAGGGCCCGGAGGACTTGCGCGAAATTTCAGAGGCTCGCGCGCAAAGTTGAGTCGCGGCGCGCAATCTTCCCGGGATGCGCGCAATGCGCTGGGCCGGCGCGCTATTTTGCGTGCCCGCGGCCTGCGCGGCGCCTTTTGCGCGCTGGGTCCTGATTCCGCGCCCGCGAAGCGAATTGCGCGCCCGAGACCGGATTCCGCGCCCGGGGTTGCCTATAAATATAAGGCGACCCCCGACGTTTTGAAGGTTGCCAGAATCCGAAGCGTCGCTCGTTCGCACAATCAAACCCCTTCCGCGCGCAATGCCGATCTTCAGGTAACCTCCTTTCTTTCGCGCAATAGAGCCTTGGGGTTCTCCTTCGCGCGCAATTCCCTTGGCTCCTTTCCTTTGAATAAATTTCAACCCGAAGGCCTTTGCGCGCAAAAGAAGCCTCTTGCGCGCAATTGCCCCCGGGTGCGCGCAATCCGACCCGATTGCGCGCACCCCCCATTTTCAAAGTGGCCATTCGTTAGAGAATGAGCCGTTGCCCCCGCGCGCTATCCGAAGCCCGGTGCGCGCAATCTCAATCATCCGCGCGCGAAGCGCTGGCCCAATTGCGCGCCAGCCCGCCATTTTGCGCGCCAACCCGCGGTTTTGCGCGCAAAGCTCCTCTTTTGCGCGCAATCCGCCAGGGTCGCCTCCCTTGACCCCCTGAGGGTACCCGCCTGCGTGGCGCCCGATGATCCTCATCCTGGGTGCCCGAACCGTGCGTTGTCTTCCCGTGCAGCCTTCCAGGCTCGTGCGAAGTGACACGGACCCATCGGCGGCAATATTCGTCCAGTATGACGTTAAACTGCATAATGTCCCGCATGACGTTAAACTGCACGTATGTCCAGCATGACGTTAAACTGCACATCCGTCCAACATGACGTTAAACTGTACTACGTCCAAGCTGCACGACGCTAAACTGCCTAGCCCCCATCGTCCGCGCTGCAAGACGTTAAACTGCCAAGTGTTTCGTCCTCAACACACGACGTTAAACTGTACTTTGTCCGGCAAGACGTTAAACGGTCCGCTTCGTCCTCAACACACGACGTTAAACTGTACTTCGTCTGGCAAGACGCTAAACCGTCCGCATCATTCGATCTCGTGCCTCGCACGCAGGGTCTCCCCCGGTTTGGATGTGGCCCCCACCCGCTCGTCTCTGCAGGGATGTCGGGATTGTCCCTCTTTTGGGACGATTTAATGGGAGCGGCTTTTCCCTACGGGGGCAGGGTATTACAAACCCCTAGTTTCTCGTGGGAGGCTGCACATGTGTATCTCCATTGCGCCTCCCCACTGCCGAAGCCAGTAGAGGGTGTGACTGGGATCGAGGTGTCTTCTGCTTTCGGTCCAAGTCCCTTCCAACTGAGTTTCGCCGCATCCGGGCTGCCCCAAGTGCGTAAGTCCTGAAGGAATGAACTACGTAGACTTTGATCCCTGTCTTCTATACAGGGTACGTAGGAAGCCTCCCTGAGGTTCAATCCCACCACCTGGTCGTCCCGGTCGTATTTACGTCGGTTCGTCCATCAGTGGACCCCTCCAGGGTTCACGCTTGCGTCGATTCACCTATGAATCCGCCCCTGTGGGAGACTGCCCGTGTGTATCTCCACGGTGCCTCCCCACAGCCCCCCTTTTCCATTTCTCCTTTTATCGTCCAGCATGACGTGAAACTGTGATCCACCCGGCCGTTCCATCCCCCTCTGTGCGAGGTGGTTCGGTTCAATCCTCCGCCCGGCGGCCTAGACCTCTTCGTGAGTCGGCTTGCCGACGTCCAGCATAACGTTAAACTGTATACCCGAACTACGTTGACTTTGATCCGTGCTAACGCGCGGTACGTAGGAAGCCCCTCCGGGGTCCAAGCTCTTCACTCCATCATCCATCCTGATCCTTACCCGGGCCGCCACATCCCGGTGGGGTCATGCCACTTCACTCCACTCCACGTTACTTGGGAAGCCGCCCATGTGCTGGCCCCAGCGTCGGAGGTTCCCCGCAAGGGGTTCTGTCATCTGATCCACTTTTCGTGTTGATCGGTCTGATGCCGTCCCCGCTGGACGTTAAACTCGCGGCATACCCCGTGTTAAACATGGGAAGCTGAGGAAAACCTCAGGTGACACAGTTCCCCGCACCCAGTGCGGGATGCCTCAGGCCATCATGCCTTCGAGAAGCCCTATTAGGGACGGAAGACAGACGTGCAGAGCCGCAGTGTTACGACACGCCCCCCAGCACCCAGAGCCACCCGGCCTTCTCACCGCAGGTTGCTGCCCCGACCAGACTCCTTGGAGCGTCCGGGCGGAAGCAGCGTAATTAACCGGTGTCCATGAAGATATGGCGCCGGGAACGAGATTCACGAACATTCTTAAGTATATGAGGGAGACCCTGATTAGGCGACGAGTTCCGAGGAGACGTCCAAGGAAGGAGGAGCCGACATCCCATCATCCCGGTTTCGATCAAGGAGCAGACGCCCCTGAATAAGGGACGAATGCCGCCCGCCCTTGGAAAGCGGGACTGCGGGACCACAAGCTGCGCGCCCATCCCCTCGGGTTGACGGGTGCACGCACGAACGCGTCCTGGAGGAACAGCTTAACCCGACGCACATCCGCACCGAAACAGGCATCATCCAAGTCATTCCACAATAGTGATGATCTAACTGAGTCCAAAGAAAACATCAATGGTAAAATGGGATAAGTATGGCTAGACCCAATGGTGTAACTAAGGCATCTCATGCCCATAGAAACCATGATGGATCCAAGGAGTGTATCTAAGGAATCCTTTAATAATAGATAAGGGATCTTTTAGTGTCATTTCTAACATCCACTGATAGATGATGATTGGGTTCCAAGGTGGGTATCAACCAAAGAAATTAAAATCCTTTAATCATAATGGCATCCTTGAGTGCTCAAGACATTCCCTCATGAATCCAAGGCGATCTTGAGTCAAACCACTCCTATAAATATGTCAAGGTCCATATACAAGGCACATTTCAATTAATTAATTTAATTAATCCATGTAATATTCATATCATTTAATAAAGTGAAGGTTTAATCCTTGCCTTTCATTAGTGTGACAAGGCCAAGGGGCATGAAACTATTCAATTCATTTCATATTTAATTACTCGGTTCTCTCCTTAGCCTTTCATAACATGATAAGGATATTTTAAGGATGAGAAACCACATGCATTTAATTTAATGTAAACTAGTCCAAGTCATATATATACAATATAATTTCCAATTTACCATTTAAAATTAGTTTATAAAGTTAGAGAACTTACCTTAGGCGAGTCAAGTGACACTCGAGGCTAACCAATTGCATTTAGATAGTCATTCAATTAATGAAGGCTTACCATTAACCAATTCAATCTGAATCACACCTGAATTGTGGCTCTAACAACATGAAAAACCACTAAAAGCTAATTATGGAAAATACCCTACATGGGGTAATTGATGTTGTGGGTGTAACCACCAATAATTAATAACATATATAGAATGTGTCTTAGAACACAGTTATAATGACTATAAGTAAGGCATGTAAATTTGATAGATGATGCTTGATAAAATTAGTGTTCCCACTCATCAATTTATAAAACAATGAATCTTGAGGAGTGGGTTATTGATCACCTACCTCATACTCATACGACTATCTTCATCCATTATCATCCTCTAGTTCAGCCTAGATTGGAAGATATCTAAAGAATGGATCAATGCCCAAAAATTGGGGCATATGAACCTGCATCTAAATAGTGTCATTGATAGTAAGAATAATGAAGAAAGATTAAAAAGGAATCAAGAACATATCGGTGTGGATCTAATGATATTAATAGTGATCGATTCGAACTCTATAAGGAAGCTCTGGATCAATTTCTAGTTTACAGGGGTTTTAGGCTTCAAAAAGGGAGAATAGGGGGATGTTGTTTGTTGGAATGAAAAAGTAAAGAAGGTCTTTGATTTAAAACATCATTTAAGGTCATTTTGCAAATTTTCCCAAATTTGGCCTTTGTATGGTTTGGTCACACAGTTTGACCAAAACATGTGCAAAGAGTGCATGGGAAGCTATAAGGATGGGCATACCGCATGGTTAGGGAAACTATGCACCAACTGTGCGAAACTCCACTTTCAAAATTGCATACATTCTTTCATGGCTATGTGGCCCATTTCATATGGTTAGGCCAAACCGTGTGACAAGCCATTTTCTCCCAAAAATTTAGGTTTCAGGATTCGAACAAGCCCCGAACACCCACGATACCTTTTATAACTCATTAGACATCTAAATTAGGTCCATAAAAGAAAATTAGATCCAAAATTAAAGGATCCATACGTGATTCAAAAATCAGGTTCTTATAATCGTCACCCTCCTAGCACATGACACGAGGACGTCGTGGCAGCATAGGTCTACAAATTCCAAGAACACACCTCAAAATAAACTTAAAATAGATAAAAACACAAGAAGTATATTATAAAAGTAAGTGCTCACTATCCATGGTATACTACCCCATCAACCCACTTAGAAGGCCAAGTATTGGTAGGTGTTCAATTTTAAATTATAGGGGTTCCAATATATAAAGAGTTAATAACACCTTGCCTCGTCATTTATTAGTGACCATTTATTTTTAAGTCTTGTTCACATTTTTAAGTTGCATTTGATTATAAAATTATATCAAAGTCTTACAAAAATGGATTTTCATTCCTAGTAAATCAAGGCCCATACACCTTATCACTGAAAGTGACACTCATTTAATCTCAATTTAACCCCATCTACATTTGGTCTCATAATGTAACATGTTATGTATAATGGATTGACTCGGTAAACTGCCCATTCCAATCCATGAGGACCCATACACCTCATGAATTGAAACTGTAAATCACTCAATCACAACCAAAGAGAAACATAAGCATAATATAACTATCATATCATCACTCAATAATCATAAGAAAAACTAAAAAATGAAAGTAGTGAAATTCACCTATATGGCGTGGAATATGCATGGCATGTGAATTCTAGGTGCCTACGTTGATGCGTGATTGATGCTACTTACCCTCATATCATTAGACCAAGGATAAAATCAAATCCTCAATAATAATAATAATAATAATAACCATCACATATCATGTGTGTCACCCAACGATGAAATGATATCAATAGTAATAAGTAAAAGTAGAACAACAATCATTATTTGAGGCAACTCAACATTTACCCTGAACATGGGTTAGCTATGAAAAATTAAGTTTCAAAGTGTTCCTAATCACCTTTATACTATATACAAATAGTAAAGAAATAAAGGAACCTATTCTAATACCACTTTTTGACATCTAGGACTCATATTCCACTTAGAGGTGCCCCAAGCCCAGTTGGCCACATGGCCTCAAGCATATCACCCTAAACGCCAGAGGCTTCCGACTAGTAGCGAGGGCCTAGGGTGTGTCCTTGGGGAGACTATGAATTTATTGTTGTAGTGGAACGTGATGGATAGATGTGATAATAGGTAAATAGTATAAGTAATATAAGTAAACTGATGGCATAATAAAAGCAACTGAAAATAATCAACTATAACTGGAATCTTAATCATATATAAAAAATATGATGATGCATGACATGCCTCTATAAAACTGGAAACATGGATACAAGGAAGCATCCAATACATGTTATACAAAATAATCAAAAATAAGCTAAAAACTATCCCCAACATCCTGAGCTCTATATTGGTCATCTGCTACTAAGCTCTATCTTAATGCAAGCAAGCAGAATCAAGTGTCCAAGGTGGGATGATTCCCTTTGTCAACACCTACATACAAGTAATTTTACCAGGTACCAATGGCGGCCCAAACAGGGAGTAAGATAATTCTTAGTAGTCCACCACCAACGATGTCTATAACATCTTGTCTGTGTAATATAAACTAAAATAGTGTGCAGAAATTCATATATAAAAGTAAATTAGTACAGTAATGTAAATACCCAAGTACCTACTTCACCCTAAGCTAGTGTCTAAACATATAACCATTTCATTTATTAGTTATGTTCCAGTTTATATAGTAATCCACATGCGGTATAACCAGCACTAGCATCCTAACATGAGAATAATAATGATAAAGGGTCCAAGATATAACAAGGCATCTGTGATGATGATAATAGTAAAAATAATCCAAGGTAATAACCAAGGAATCCTTGACCTCAGGGGTTGATCCAACTCAATAATAATTTGTAGTATGGATAAAGGGGTAAGAGAGTAATCCAAGGATCATCATCTAAGGAATTCCACAATAATTTAATTCTAACTGAGTCCAATGATTTCATCCAAGGTAAAACAAGATAAGCAATGACTAGGAACAAGGGTTTATCTAAGGGTCCACATGTCCATAGACTTCTTGTTGGATCCAAGGAGTGTATCCAAGTCATCTTATGATTATAATGGAGGGATCCTATGGTGTCATTGTAACGACCCAAAATATTGAATAAATCTTGTTTCCTAATTTTATGTGTTATTTTATTTTATTTTTATACTCAACAAAAAATTTTCATTTGATAACATGAGTATAATTAAAATGAGACCGTTGGTTTTTGACTGGTATATGACCATTGGTCAATATGACCACTGGAAACTAAACGTTTTGATTATTGTCTCTAAATACAAGTAATCTTGGTTAATTATTATAGAAAGAAGATTTGATGGCCTCACCCAATAGTCTTGGACCGATCGAAGCCCATCTAACAGAACATGGGAAGGAGGTAGCACCACTGGGCTTTGCTCTGGACCAAACCCAAGCCGAACTTCATCGTGTGAAGCTAGAACGGAATCACCTTCGTGAGAAGTTCAACCTGATAGAAATTACTACTCGTGTGATGTTGGTCGAGCCTCCCTCGGATTCTCTCACCTTAGCACACCTTACACTTAGGTCCTATGCTGGTGTGATAAGAGGCTATGTAAGGAGACTATAACTGCCTTGTGTAATCCGTTATTTTAAATAAAAAATTGTATTTCTTCTTATGATGAAGTTTAAGAATTTTCAAATGACCGAATATATATAGTATGCATATTTTTTATTAATTTTAGAAAAAGGATATTTTAAAAATATTTATGTAAACCTTAAATAATTAAAAATGTGTAATGATTTTCAAAAAATGGTCTTCTACAATTATGTTCAGTACAAAATTTAGAGTCTAATAAGATCAACTTAATTTTTGATGAATAGTAAATTATGAATAGTGATTTTATGCTTAGGATTAGTAATGTGACCAAATGGATTAGTAATCTCACTTAAAGAAGGTATTAATATAATCTAGGCACATTGATTAAGTAATGTGATTCAATAAAATGGTTAAATAACGGTTTCATAAATTATTATTCAAGTATTAGTTTTTTCAGGTGAATAGTGTTTTTTAATTAAAAATTAAATTAAAAATATTTAGAAAATTATTTTTATAAAATGGATTTCATTTTTGAACTCAGAGCATCGATATTATGTTAAGGTAATTTTTGGGGATTTTTCTGAAAAAATGAATTTTTGGTGAATAGTGTATTTATTTAAAAAATAAATTAAAAATATTTAGAAAATTATTTTTAAAAAATGGAGTTCATATTTGAAATCATAGCATTGATATTTGGTTATGGTGAAATTTTGGTATTTTTCTGAGAAAGATGAATTTTCAGGGAATAGTAAAAAAAGCAGTTTTAGGGTTTCGGTATGTTTAATGACATCATAGCTGTGTCATGGTGATGTCATGAGATATTTTAAGGGTTGGCCGACCAAAGGTGATGGATTATTGTATGGGGGCCCCATGTGGCCTAAATCCATGGGAAATACCATGGGAGAGCACATGGTTTTGAGAAAACCACTTTTGAGGTGTCCCTTGGCCATTAATGCCTTGTCCCCTCACTTTCCTTATAAATACCAAGTCATCCTCTCATCCATTTCGACTCCCCACTCTCCCCCAACGAAGTTCTGGTCTCATTACCTCCCAAGGAGTCCTCCCAAGGTGCCCCCAAGCCCTCAAGGTCCCAACCTTTGAGTTTTAAGAGTTACGTTTTAAGGTAAGGGATCTGACCTCTCTCTTTCTTTTCAAGAAATCTCTTTTATGTAATTTCTTTTATGCTCCATGTTATTATGTTAAAGGATGTTATTTTATACTACACTTACTTCCCTTTTCATTTTCATATAATGATAGATCCCCTCTTACTCTCATTATTTCGTTTTATGAAGTTTTAAGTGGCACCGTTAGGCTGCCGAAATTTTTGTAACAGATTCTTTCTCCCTTCTCATTTTTCAAGATCTATTTTCATGTAAAGTATTTCAAGTTCCTTTTTATTATGTTGGGGTATGATCTCTAAATTTATCATACTAATCTTTTATGATCATATTATGAGAGACCTCATTTTATCTCTTCAATTCAGTATTTTGAATTTTTAAGTGGCGTCGTTAGGCTGCCGAATTTTTAAGTGGTTCTTTCACCTTTCTCCTTTTTCAAAGTTCTAATTCCATGTCAAGTTTTGCAAGTTACTTTTTATTATGTTGGGGTATGATATCTAAATCTATCATACTGATATTTTATGTTCATATGATGAGAGACCCTATTTGATCTCATCAATTCATTTTTGTTGAATTTTAAGTGGCGTCGTTAGGCTGCCGAATTTCTAAGGGGTTATTTCACCCTTCTCATTTTCAAGATCTACTTTCATGTCGAGTCTTTCAAGTTCCTATTTTTTGTTGGGGTATGATCTCTAAATATATCATACTTATATTTTATGTTCATATGATGAGAGACCCTATTTGATCTCTTCAATTCAGTATTTTGATGTTTTAAGTGGCGCCGTTAGGCTGCCGAATTTTTAAGGGATCCTTTCACCTTTCTCACTTTTCAAAGTTCTACTTTCATGTCAAGTATTTCAAGTTCCTTTTTATTTTATTGGGGTATGATCTCTATATCTATCATACTGATCTTTTATGTTCATATGATGAGAGACCCTATTTGATCTCTTCAATTCAGTATTTTGAAGTTTTAAGTGGCGTCGTTAGGCTGCCGAATTTTTAAGGGATTCTTTCACCCTTCTCGTTTTAAAGATCTATCTTTCATGTAAATTCTATTAAGTTCCTTTTTATTATGTTGGGGTATGATATCTATATCAATCATACTGAAATTTTATTTTCATATGATGAGAGACCCTATTTGATCTCGTCAAATCATTTTTTGTTGATGTTTAAGTGACGTCGTTAGGCTGCCGAATTTTCATAAGAGAAATCTTATTTTTTGTCTTCATTTCATGTTCTTCATTTCATATGGTATGTCTTTAAAATTTCATTTCCATGTTCTTAAATCTTTTATATTATGTCCCTCTACTGTTTTATGGGTCATTTATGAATGTTTGACCTATTTCCCCTCTCTTTTCAATGTTTTCTAAAACCCTGTAACATAGCAGTTATGCTGCAGAATTTTCGTCTCAAAATGTCTCTATCTTTTTCTAAAGTTCTTTGATTTTATTAATTTAATACTCAAATCTCTCTATTCTATATTGGTATTCAAATATATACCAAAATTTTCTATTTTAAATTCTAGGTTTTACATACATGAAACCCGCTTTCCCTTTCCGTGGGTTTAAAGTGACATAAAGATCATGTCTTTAAAGCAGTTTTTAAAATGTTATGATTATGAAATGAAACCCATTTCTTTTATGCTATATGGGTTGTTTATGAAATTATTGATGATGATATATGTGGATCACATGATAATAAATACATGTCAAGGGTGTGCCCAGATAGCGCTCCAATGCATTGGGTAAAGACTTAATCTCTAGAGATGACCTTTTAGACTGATACCTTGGTGAATAACCTTGGTAATTTTTAATGACACCTTGGGGATGGACCTTGGTGAAACGAAATTATTTTCAATATTAAATGTTGTATCCACATCTTCAAGTTATGAAAAATGTTATTTTTATTATTATATATCTCATGATTTCTTTATCATGCCTTAAAGTTCTTTTCATGACATTTTTTATGTATCCCAAGTTCACATGTTAAATGTTTCCCCTTGTTTCCCTTACTGGGCCTTCTACTCACCCTTTCTTTTGATGTATGTCCCCAGGTTTGAGATGCAGTAATGAACCTAGGATGAACATGAGGAAAAGCCTTTCAAGTGTTTAACAGGAATGTTTTTTGTTTTCATGTTTTAAGTTCCCGGTTTCCAAGACACTAAACCTTAAAGATCCTCAGTTTTGTAAAATGTAATGAAAGTTTATGTGATAAAAATGTGGGATGTTATAGTTGGTATCAAAGGATGGTTTAGTTATTTATGGAAATTAGGATATGAAAACTTTAGGAAGAAACCTATAGAAAAGTTTAAATATAGGAAATATTCTTGGTATTTTTGTTAGTATTGAGTAAGGGGTTGCCAAGAAAATACATCCCTGTCTCGATACGAGTAGGTAGAGGTGGCTCTGGCACAGATGTACATAGGGGTAAAACCCGAAAAAAACGCTTTGAGCTAGACTCGAACGGGAACTGGTACACGACAACGGGCCTTGCTGCACTCTTGTTTATGACACTCCCGGGGGATATGCTTTGGTAAATTCATAAGCTTAGTATGAACCATTATTAAAGGAACAAAGATAAAATAAAATAAAGATTCACATAAGAATATATGATCATGTATAACCTAGTTTTAAACCTAGGGGATCACAAGTTAGGGCATACTTTTCTTCTAAAAGTTATCCTTATATGCTTTAAGTTCCTTTTCATGATTATTGGCTAAGTATTTAAGCCCCTAATTATACTTTCTCTTCTTAGTTAATGGTGGGAAATGGAAGAACATGTACCAACAACCAATGTGATAGGAAATGCGACGATTGTCATATTAATATGACAGAGATGATTAGGGGATTAAAAGATGATTATTATTTTGGAAGACGTTCACTATTTTGGGGACCCTATATGATCGAGGTAAATAGATTACTACAGTATTTTCATTGAGTAGTAAGGTTGACTTATATTTTGAAGAATCGATGAATTTAAGGTGGACTTATAGTAATTTAGGTTACTTATGGGAATGATTAACCTATCTTGGATAAAATATGTTTAGGTTATCTACTTTTGTTATAAGATGTTAGGAGTGGTTGATGTTGTTTTGAGATGAACAATGAAGTTTATTTTGGAAGACTATGTTATCAAATCCCTCTTGTATTTGGGTTTCAATCTTAGTTTGGTTTATTTTGAGGAATTTTAAGGACCATTATTTATGGAATGGTCTATGATGAACTTTGGGTAGTACCATGGAACTTTGAAGATTTAAAAGTAGTTTCCATTACTATGGGATTATTTATTTTTGAAGAGTTGTTTTACCTTACCCTTTCTGTTTTTGGAATAAGGTTTAAAGATAGAAGAAATAGATAGTTAATCTTTTATGGATTATGTGATTCTCTAGAAGATGATTCTTGTGTTTTGATGAGACCAAGTAGTTTTGAATGCTCATTGTTTGGATAAAAGATTAGTTTTGGGTAGAAACTTATTAAAGGATGAAACTCTACATAAAGGTAGGTATATTTTCTATGTAGTAAATGAATTCCTCAAAATTATGAAAAGGAACGTAAAACAAAAATGTTGTTGGTTTACGTTTCCTACTAGGTAATCAAAGACCGTTTACACACATCATAAGTTTGGGATTTTCTTATGGTTAACTTTCTCCTAATCATGTTTCTATCACTCTCCCTCAGAACTTGACCCTTTGTTTTCTCCTCCATGTCCATGTTTTCCTACATGGAATTCTAGTGTGGGTTAACTCGAGTGACCTTTGTACATCCCTTTCTTTCTTTTAAAGTAATAGTTTTACTGACTCCTTTTACGATGTGGGACTTTTAATGAAATTTCAAAATCCAATTTTAAAAATTGCGAGGACGCAATTTCTTAAGGGTGGAAGATTGTAACGACCCGAAATTTTGAATAAATCTTGTTTCCTAATTTTATGTGTTATTTTATTTTATTTTTATACTCAACAAAAAAAATTTCATTTGATAACATGAGTATAATTAAAATGAGACCATTGGGTTTTGACTCGTATATGACCATTGGTCAATATGACTGCTGGAAACTAAACGTTTTGATTATTGTCTCTAAATACAAGTAATATTGGTTAATTATTATAGAAAGAAGATTTGATGGCCTCACCCAATAGTCTTGGACCGATCGAATCCCATCTAACAGAACTTGGGAAGGAGGTAGCACCACTGGGCTTTGCTCTAGACCAAACCCAAGCCGAACTTCATCGTGTGAAGCTAGAACGGAATCGCCTTCGCGAGAAGTTCAACCTGATAGAAATTAATACTCGTGCGATGTTGGTCGAGCCTCCCTCGGATTCTCTCACCTTAGCACACCTTACACTTAGGTCCTATGCTGGTGTGATAAGGGGCTATGTAAGGAGACCATAATTGCCTTGTGTAATCCTTTGTTTTAAATAAAAATTTTGATTTCTTCTTATGATGAAGTTTAAGAATTTTCAAATGACCGGATATATATAGTATGCATATTTTTTATGAATTTTAGAAAAAGGATATTTTAAAAATATTTATGTAAACCTTAAATAATTAAAAATGTGTAATGATTTTCAAAAAATGGTCTTCTACAATTATGTTCAGTACAAAATTTAGAGTCTAATAAGATCAACTTAATTTTTGATGAATAGTAAATTATGAATAGTGATTTTATGCTTAGGATTAGTAATGTGAACAAATGGATTAGTAATCTCACTTAAAGAAGGTATTAATATAATCTAGGCACATTGATTAAGTAATGTGATTCAATAAAATGGTTAAATAACGATTTCATAAATTATTATTCAAGTATTAGTTTTTTCGGGTGAATAGTGTTTTTTAATTAAAAATTAAATTAAAAATATTTAGAAAATTATTTTTATAAAATGGATTTCATTTTTGAACTCAGAGCATCGATATTATGTTAAGGTAATTTTTGGGGATTTTTCTGAAAAAAATGAATTTTCGGTGAATAGTGTATTTATTTAAAAAATAAATTTAAAATATTTAGAAAATTATTTTTATAAAATGGAGTTCATATTTGAAATCAGAGCATTGATATTTGGTTAAGGTGAAATTTTGGGATTTTTCTGAGAAAGATGAATTTTCAGTGAATAGTAAAAAAAAGCAGTTTTAGGGTTTCGCTAGGTTTAATGACATCATAGTTGTGTCATGGTGATGTCATGAGATATTTTAAGGGTTGGCCGACCAAAGGTGATGAATTATTGTATGTTGGGCCCCATGTGGCCTAACTCCATGGGAAATACCATGGGAGAGCACATGGTTTTGAGAAAACCACTTTTGAGGTGTCCCTTGGCCATTAATGCCTTGTCCCCTCACTTTCCCTATAAATACCAAGCCATTCTATCATCCATTTCGACTCCCCACTCTCCCCCAACGAAGTTCTGGTCTCATTACCTTCCAAGGAGTCCTCCCAAGGTGCCCCCAAGCCCTCAAGGTCCCAACCTTTGAGTTTTAAGAGTTACGTTTTAAGGTAAGGGATCCGACCTCTCTCTTTCTTTTCAAGAAATCTCTTTTATGTAATTTCTTTTATGCTCCATGTTATTATGTTAAAGGATGTTCTTTTATACTCCTCTTACTTCCCTTTTCATGTTCATATAATTAGAGATCCCCTCTTACTCTCATTATTTCGTTTTATGAAGTTTTAAGTGGCGCCGTTAGGCTGCCGAAATTTTTGTAACAGATTCTTTCTCCCTTCTCATTTTTCAAGATCTATTTTCATGTAAAGTATTTCAAGTTAGTTTTTATTATGTTGGGGTATGATATCTAAATTTATCATAATGATATTTTATGATCATATGATGAGAGACCCCATTTTATCTCTTCAATTCAGTATTTTGAAGTTTTAAGTGGCGTCGTTAGGCTGCCGAATTTTTAAGTGGTTCTTTCACCTTTCTCCTTTTTCAAAGTTCTAATTCCATGTCAAGTCTTGAAAGTTACTTTTTATTATGTTTGGGTATGATATCTAAATCTATCATACTGATATTTTATGTTCATGTGATGAGAGACCCTATTTGATCTCATCAATTCATTTTTTTTTTGAAGTTTAAGTGGCGCCGTTAGGCTGCCAAATTTCTAAGGGGTTCTTTCACCCTTCTCATTTTCAAGATCTACTTTCATGTCAAGTCTTTCAAGTTTCTTTTTTTTGTTGGGGTATGATATCTAAATCTATCATACTGATATTTTATTTTCATATGATTAGAGACCCTATTTGATCTCTTCAATTCAGTATTTTGATGTTTTAAGTGGCGTCGTTAGGCTGCCGAATTTTTAAGGGATCCTTTCACTTTTCTCACTTTTCAAAGTTCTACTTTCATGTCAAGTATTTCAAGTTCCTTTTTATTTTGTTGTGGTATGATATCTATATCTATCATACTGATATTTTATGTTCATATGATGAGAGACCCTATTTGATCTCTTCAATTCAGTATTTTGAAGTTTTAAGTGGCGTCGTTAGGCTGCCGAATTTTTAAGGGATTCTTTCACCCTTCTCGTTTTCAAGATCTATCTGTCATGTAAAGTCTTTCAAGTTCCTTTTTATTATGTTGGGGTATTATATATATATCTATAATACTTAAATTTTATGTTCATATGATGAGAGACCCTATTTGATCTCGTCAAATCATTTTTTGTTGAAGTTTAAGTGACGCCGTTAGGCTGTCGAATTTTCATAAGAGAAATCTTATTTTTTGTCTTCCTTTCATGTTCTTCATTTCATATGGTATGTCTTTAAAATTTCATTACCATGTTCTTAAATCTTTTATATTATGTCCCTCTACTGTTTTATGGGTCATTTATGAATGTTTGACCCATGTCCCCTCTCTTTTCAATGTTTTCTAAAACCCTGTAACATAGCCGTTATGCTGCAGAATTTTTGTCTCAAAATGTCTCTCTCTTTTTCTAAAGTTCTTTGATTTTATAAAGTGAATAATCAAAGATATATCTTCTATATTGGTATTAAAATATATACCAAAATTTTCTATTTTAAATTCTGGGTTTTACATACATGAAACCCGCTTTCCCTTTTCGTGGGTTTAAAGTGACATAAAGATCATGTCTTTAAAGCAGTTTTTAAAAGGTTTTGATTATGAAATGAAACCCATTTATTTTATTCTATATGGGTTGTTTATGAAATTATTGATGATGATATGTGTGGCTCACATGATAATAAAGACATGTCAAGTGTGCGCCCAGATAGTGCTCCAATGCATTGGGTAAAGACTTAATCTCTAGAGATGACCTTTTAGACTGATACCTTGGTGAATAACCTTGGTAATTTTTAATGACACCTTGGGGATAGACCTTGGTGAAACGAAATGATTGTCAATATTAAATTTTGTAGCCACATCTCCAAGTTATGAAAAATGTTATTTTTATTATTATATATCTCATGATTTCTTTCTCATTCCTTAAAGTTCTTTTCATGACATTTTTGGTGTATCCCAAGTTTACATGTTAAATGTTTCCCCTTGTTTCCCTTACTGGGCCTTCTTCTTACCCTTTCTTTTGATGTATTTCCCCAGGTTTGAGATGCAGTAATGAACCTAGGATTAATATGATTAGAATCCTTTCAAGTGTTTAACAAGAATGTTTTATGTTTTCATGTTTTAAGTTCCCGGTTTCCAAGACACTAAACCTTAAAGATCCTCGGTTTTGTAAAATGTAATGAAAGTTTATGTGATAAAAAGGCGGGATGTTATATTCATACTAGGCATCCACAAGTAGATAAAGATTGAGTTCCATGGTGGGTATAAACCTTGGAAACCAGCATCCCTAAATCATAATGTCATCCACAAGTGCTTAAGGTATTCCCTCATGAATCCAATACTAGCTCAAGTTTGAACACTCTTATAACAATTTAAAGGTCTATATGAAATAGGAACCTTATATGTAATTAATTTTTTAATTAAGTTCATTTAATACTCATGCCTTTTAATAAGTCATTTGGTTCAAGTTTTTGCCTTGAATTAGTGTGACAAGGATGATGGGGCATGAAACCATTTATTAATTCATATATATCATATTCAATTCATTAGGTTCACTCTGATTCTTCCATTAATCATGGAAATGTGTGATATGGATGTGAAACCAAGTCATTCTATTACATTTAATTAGTCCAAGTTATGTATATAATATACTTTCCAATTATAATTGGGATTCATGAATTTTTTGAAGCACTTACCTTAGAATGGTCAAGTGATAGGCATACTTGTTCTAGACACTACTTTCCATTTATTTAATTAACACCTACCTTTATCATGGTCAAGTAAAATCACACCTGAATGATGGCACAGATAGGCTTAACAAGATATTAAAAGCATAATTAAAGGAAACACCTTACTTGGGGTGGTCGGAATTCAGGACATAACCTCTAACAATGGATAACACATATAAAAAGGGTATTAAAACACAATTCTAATGACTATAAGCAAGAAACGTGAATTAAATATTCCATGATTAATGAAATCAGCATGCACACACGACAATTTATAAAACAACAAAACTTAAGGGATGATTTATATATGACCTAACTTAAGCTCATACAACTCTCCTCATCTAGTATCAACCTTTAGTTTGGAATAGATCAGGAGAAATATGAAGAATGGATCAATGATATAAAAATAGGGAATATGAGACTGCACTAAAACAACATCTTTAATAGGAATAAAAATGAATAAAGGATCTAAAGGACTGAATCACTTACCAGTATGCTTCCAACGTGACAGATAAATATGAAATCAGAGGTCGGATGGTGGAATGGCAGAAGAACCTAGCTTCGGGCTCCATGGGAGGCTCCTACACGAGAGAGAGGGAGGTGGGGTTCTGTATGAAAAAGGGAGTCCATATCTCCTATTTTTTAAAAACTGATCAGGAATTTATATGATGTGTAAATGATTTACACGTCATGTAAATATCGAGGTCTTTCCCCTGGGAAAAACCCTTTACACGATGTGAAAGGTTCTGCCCAGACCATTACATGTCATGTAATCGATACACATCATGTATTCCAATTACATTGTGTGTAATTGGACTATATCCAACCTATATCCCCCATTTTATATTATTATCAAAAACAAACATACCGACCTAAAGGCTCAGTTTCATATTTAAGACAAAAGAGAACTGCAACATGAGTTTTATTTGAAAATTAAAAGGATTCATACCTGAGATAAAAAACTGATTTCTTACACCAAAATCGAACAAAATGGGTCATTATCAACCCTTAGAAGTTATAAGGTCAAAATATGGTCATAAAATAGGTTTTGGTCAATTTTTAGCTCATTTTTAACCCTTGTATTCTTAGTATAACCCCTGATAAACTCATTTTTACCATAACCATGGTAATTAATTTTTATTATTTTTACTAATTATTATGGTCAAAAATTAAGTTGAACTTATTATATTATATTAATTATTATTATTAAAAATATTAAATCCATCTTTACAAATTTATTTTAAATAATTTTCATTATTCAATTTAAAATTAAACTTATAGACACGTCGAAAAAATAGTTTTTCCAAAGAAAAACTTTCAAAAGTTTAAAAAGTTTTTATATCATAATTCAATTTAAAATTGATTAAAATGACCTAAATTAGTTAAATTTTATTATAACTGAACTAATTTTACTTTAAAACTAATTTAAAATATAATTTAACCTTGTAAATAATTTAAACGAAAAGACAGTTTTCAATAAAAATCGGTATTTTTCATTATTCATCAAAAAAATTATCTTTTTAGAAAATTATCAAAAAATCAACCAAAGATAATTTTGACATATAGATTTTAAAAATTAAATTTATTTTTTCAAATATATTTTTATAAAATTGGTAAAAATTAATTTTAAATTATCAGTGAAAAGTGAGACTAAACCGCCTTTTAAAAAAATACAGTTTTTTAGAAAACATTTCTTTTTCTTTCAAATGGTTCTTATTTTATTTATAATCAATATATAACCATTGACTTTATTTTATATGTTTGTAAACCATATAATTTTTGTAATTTAATTAGTCATATTCATACCCTACAACTTAACGGCTAGTTTATAATGGTCAGGTTTAAGTAATAATATTTTAATAGAGTAGCATGTTTCGTTCAAACCCAATTTTGCATACATCACAAGCTATCAAAGATAATAAATTTATTTAAAAAAGAAATATATCATAAAGTATTAGGGTATTATTTTTCTCTTCTAATAATGTTGATTTGTTTCATACATGATATCTAATATGATGTTCCCCTTTTAAAATCTTGGGGTGTTACAACCGGCCTATATGATATCCTAGTTAGTATGACATTGTTTTTTCGTAAATGATTTAGTGGATAAATAATAAGTTGATTTTAGGAAACATATTAGAGGATAAAATAATTTTGAATTTTTAGAATTTTGTGGTGATTAATGATATTTTGGTAAATGTTAATTGGGTTAAGGTATATGCAACCCTTAGGTTTAACGTGTGATTTAACATGAAAGATTAGTTGGTAAGAACACAATTAAATTTTTGAATATTGAGGTTATTTAGGATGTAGGGTTATTTATTTATACAATGATTTAAGTTGAACTTTGGATTTGGAGATTAATATGAAGGTTTATTAATTTTGGATGTTATCTTTCCTTGAAGTAACCATTTCAGTTTTGTTTAATATTTAAATATAAGAGGAATATATTTTTATCCTTTTATGGATTATGTGATCTATTATAAGTTTATTTTTTGTGATTTAGGCATGAAAAATTATCTTGGATACTCATCGTTTTGAGAAAAATATGATATTGTGGTGAAAATGATTAAAGGATGAAATTATACTTGTCAAGTAAGTATATTTCTTTATTTTCTTAGTATTCATGGTAAAAGGATCCATCAACTTTAGGAAAAGGATTTTGGAATAAATAAATGATGTTCATTTTCAATAAATCAATGGTCTATTCTCTCTTAAAAAAAGGTATAACACTATCTTCTAAATGGATATTCATTCCAAATCCATGTTTTCACATCCCACTAATATTCTAATAATTTGTAAACCTATTTTTGTGTTATTTTAGATAACATTTATACTTCCCTTTCCATTTTTTTAAGATTAAGTTTTATTAACCATTTCTACGATGTGATTTTTCCATAAAGTAATTCTGGAATGTCAAACCCTTGATTATTGAGAACAAGTTAAAATTGAGAGGATGAAATTTATTTAATATGTTTATAATGTAACATACTTATATTTTAAAAGAACTCTCTATTTGATATCATATACAACACATAACACTGAGATTAAACGAACCACGATATATTATTAAAATATTATATTTTAAATATGATTGTTATAAAATAGCCATTAAATTAATGGGTATGGATAGGATTAAATACTTTATGAAATATATAAAAAGTATATAATATATATAAATTTATTTATTATTTCCTAATAAATAAGCACTTGGTTTTTAATAAAGACATTTATTCTTCAAAAAATACTTTTTCTTCAAAAATTATTTTTATTGCATTTTGTAAGAAAATATTATAATTAATTTTTAGAAATTTTAGAAATATAATTTCATAAAATTAACATAATTTTTTAAATTATCATATGAATATTAACTTAGGGTTAAATTTTGGTATTTTTCTAAAAATATTGATTTTTTCAATGAATAGTGAAAATTACTGATTTTTCAAATACTGTCATTTCTTTTCATTAAATCAAGTAATTTAAAAGTAATAATATATTTTAGATTTGGTCTTAAATTTAAATATGAAGCATTTTATTTATAATAATATAATTAATTTCATTTTAATTGAAAAATTTTATGATTTTTTTGTATGATTATTTTTATGCTTAAAAATGTGGTTTTCTATCAACTGTTTTTAAGTACATAAAGTTTATCCATTTTAATTAATTAAAATAAACCCTAATAAGGAAATATTTAAATTAAATTTATATATTATATTTATATTTATATCAATTTAAATTCTTATAATGATTATTACTAGTCATATAGTTAATGTAAGATCATCTTATAATTGAAGAATACATTTCTTGAAAAATCATTTTTTGACACGTTTTATGGGTTTAATTTTAAATTAAATTATACCAATTATATAAAATAAATTTTATAAAATGGATTCCATATTTTAAATAATAATAATAAATACTATGTAATAAGTTCAACTTAATTTTTTTTCTTGATGAATAGTAAAAACTATAAAAATATGTTACTACGGTTAATGTTAAAACTAATTTATTAAGGGTTAAACTAAAGAGGTAAATAGAATAAAATAATTAAAAAATGTTTATTTTTTAATTTTTGAAGTTCTTACAAACCATATCACCCATACACTCCATTATTTATCAATTTTGGAGGCACATTCCTTGAGAGTGACTTCCCATTATTAAATTGTTTTGGGTATTTAAAAAAATGTCACTCCTCAATTATAAAAGGGCACCTCTTCTCAGTTTATCTTCACACGTAAAAAAATTTTGGTTTATCCAATACCTATAAAAATATCATCCTTAATTCCCTCACTGTGTCTTATAATCCTCGGTTTGATTATAAGACCATCAAAGGAAGGCTTTTGGTGCAAACCTAAAGAAGTTGTCTAAAGAAGAGGTATCGTTCTTAACTGAGCATTTTGTTTTATTTATTATTCTGCCTCCCTAAAATATTATTCAACTATGATAATATAATAACATAAATATATCCCATATAATTAAATTATATTATGTTAATGACATAACCTACATTAATCTCTTCTTCCATAAAATGGAAACAAAACCATCTATCGTGTGTATGGCAGAATACCACATCACGAACTGATGTAATTCATTTTTCATCATCACCTCACACAACTATTAATAATGTAGTATTTAATATTTATATATTATATTAATTACATATTAATAATTTTTTAAAATTAATATATCGTATACTTTCTTACATTACCATCTATTTAAAAATGATAACGTCATTCATGTGCATGGCGGACTACAGCCTCACGAAGCGATGAAATTCATTTTTTTATTACCGCATAAAATGGATGGTATATGTAAGTGTGTTTAAATAAATAATATTATATTTATTATACAATTATAATTCTATAAATATAAAATAACACTTACCTTTTTTCCATCATGATCGTTGAAAAATGGAAATGTTACTCATGTGTACGTACGGCCTACCATCCCCATGATTGTAACATAGTTCATTTTTTATAACCATATTTCATGGTTGGTTTTAAAATTATAATTTATGTATAAAAATTACAATAATTTAATTATTATTATTCTTTAGATAATAGAATAATGACCCCTTTTACCACGGTTAACACATGTATGTCGTTTTGAATTTATGAACTAAACGTCCTCAAAACACCCGATGTGGATATAATTGATTAAGAAATTAAATATTTAATTAAAATAAATTAATTAAATGGTTTAATTATGAGTTATTAAACCTGGAAAATATTCTCATATTATTATACATGAGATATAGGACATACATGATGTGTTTGAACTTGTGGTAAGAATTTTTGTCTCAAAACATCCTTTTTTGAGACACATGTTCTTTTATGCACCTAATTTATTTTATATGGTGTACATACTACCCATTTAAATATTATATCATTAATAATTCATAATTCATGGTATTTTAAGTTACAATTCATTTACTTCAGTCATGGGGGTTATGATTCAAAAGTTACCAAGTCGGTAAGGCTTTATGCTCTAATCTCATTTCAATTTTGATTGTTTATCTTTAATTTCTATTGAAGTAAATTATTTGATAATTGTCTAATAAAACCCTTTAATTTTATTTTACTATATTTATTCATGAACTTTTCAAGTAATATTACCATTTTTATCTCTTAGGTACTTAAAATGATTGAGAAAAATGTTTTTAAGAAAAGCCAACTTTATTTCTCTTTTCAGTCAAAAATGTTTTTTCTTCCATATCCATATTTTCCATAAAAAAATTTAAAGAAAATTTTTAATATTATAAAATTATTTATTAAAGATATTTTTACCCATGTTTTAATTTTTACAATATATTTTAAAATGAATCTTATTATCTCTTTCTCAATGAGGAGCTTTTTAACTTTTTATAAGAGTGTGAAAGAAATGTTTTTTTAACTTGTATGGAATGTATGGAATTACCTGTTTCCATGAACACTAAATTATTTGAAACTTCCTTTAAAATTTTACAAGGTCATTTTAAAAGAAAATTTTTTCTTTAATATTTTATAAATTTTTAGATTTTAAGTAAGGAATCTCTCTAAACCACCATTTTCTTCAGGTTATGGTCATTCTCACTCTAACTCACTTTCTCTCTCTCTTTAAAGTTATGGAATACTTATAAATACTATATATATGTCTCTAACATATATACCTATATTTTTTTCCCTTCCTTTTATAGGGTAATATATTTCTTAAGTTCAGTTATCAAATTCCTTCATTATGAAATTTCTTTTGATTATAATACGAGGTAAGATTATGAAACCCATTTTATTTCCATGGGTAATTCTTATGTTTTATGCCTTATTATTGGTTTCCTTTTTTGGCACACATAATCATAAACATGTTATAATGGGTGCTCTTGGATAGCGCTCCTATGCATTGGGTATTGGTTCCAAGCATAGTAGAAGCGTGTGGTGGTGGGCGATATATTAAAATTTCTTTTAATAATTGTTACCTGAAACCAAGAGTGAGGATCTTACACATAAAATTTATAATTAATTTATTTAATATTTGAATAAATAAATACTTAGGCTTATGAAATTTTTTAGTTAGTGAATGTTGATCATCTAAAAAGACCCTTCTAGATTACCTTTGTTACTCTATGAGGATCCAAGGATAGAATCCCTCTAACGGTGATCCACACGTGCTCCTATGATCTATGAGCAACACCAATCGATCTCTCGGTGCTAGTACGGTGATTCAAATGTCTTACATTATTCGTTATTGATCGTTCATTCATGAGTCTTGAAGAAATATCTCTTTTGCTTCTTATTCTTTAGAGGGAGAGAAAATTATGAGTCGAGAGAGAATTTGTTGTGCACAATAATTCTCTATTCTCAATTTTTTGGATACTCTACACAATGGACATGACCGTCTATTTATAGATTTATGATTTGGGAAAAAATATTATTTACTTGAATTTCATCCATTAAATAACATTTATTATCTTTAATAAAATCCATTACAAATAATAATATTATTATTATTATTATTATTTTGTGGCATGCACCAACTTGCACAATAAAAATATTATTTAACCATATTTTTAATTAATATTTGTCACCGAACAAGGCCTTGGTTAGTTTGAAATCATCTTGCATTTATTGAACACCCGAATAAAAATTTTATTCATAAATAAATATTTTATTCACATACCAGAGAATAAATATTTATTAAATATTCAATAAAATAAATAAATATATGTTTATCCACATACTAACAGATAAATATTTATCTAATTTATGCAATCAATATAACTTGAATAAAATCATTCCTCATATTTGAGAATAATATTTATTCCATTAATTAAACTCAAATAGAATTTAATCGAGCTTAATGGAAACATTTAGTGTGTGACCCTCTAGGATACTTTCTCATTGGAATTAGGCTAGCTTGCATAAAGTCTAAGATTACTATCTAGAAACAGGTCAACAAATCCAAGTGAAAGAACTTAATGTCACAACATCGACAACCACATATGAATGATCATTGTGTAATATAATACATTTGTCATAATATCTCATCAATCAATTTGAAATATGGTTTCATTAACCTATTTACTCAATGAATATTTCTTTGGTTATCTCTAATAAACATGTCATTTCACCATGTCCATGGAATTTAATACGACGGTTTTATTTCAATCAAAGGGATGAGATACCAGTTTCTATTAAGATGGAAGGGACAATCCTTTCTTGACTTATCCATTAATGGCATGTCAATCATGACACACCCAGTGTACCTTACTTCCCACCAACATATGGCATGATGGTTTTGGTCAGTAAATCTAAGTGTGTGAGTCATGAAATACATTAATGATAATATTAAATTCCAAAGACTATTATACATGCTCATAGATAAGAATATCTGATGACACCAGAACATGTGGAATTCCTACTGGCAGGTCTGTTCTCATAATCTCCCATCTTTGAGATTACCAAGTGTGAACTTCATGAGAAGAATCTTCATCTACTTAAGAGAACATTCACCTAATAGTCTAAATATTATGTGTCCCATCATAGTGCATTATCTAACCACAAAACTATATTAAAAATATTGTCATAGCGCTTCAAGGTTCTCATCATAATAGGGAAATGATATGACCTTATCGATTCAATAAATACTCTTGGACATTATTACATTAAATCCATGCAGAAATAATGAATAATATGCAATAAGATGTTAAATTAATATTCAATACATTAAATATACATGTAATAAAAGTACAATCAGTTGGTCCTAGGACACCAACTCTAACAAATTCCCACTTATACTAGAGTCAACTGCCTACAACTTTCAGTATATTAGACCTCACATGATAATCATGTTTCTATGTAATGTTATTTTATTTATATTTTTTAGACATTAAATAATTTAATTTATTTATGACACAATGATGATGCAGTGATTACCTTATTAATGAAATACTAAAATAATTGATATTATAAATATCCAAATAAATGTAATTTGAGAATTTTTATGAATTACACTAATTTTATAGGTTAATATGACATATTAGGGTTGATTAAATAAATTTTTTTAAAGTAATAATGTTGTTATGAATTAAAAAACAAAATAGAAAATAGTGTCAAAATTGACATAAAAGAATTTTTATAACAAATATTATATTATTAATTGAAATTATATTCCTAAAAATCTAAGGTTTAGCCAAAGGTATTAAATAATATTATATATGTCATTAATGAACCACTTTAGGTTCACTTGGAAGTTTATAGTAAGTTTATTAACCATATAATATAAAAATACAAAGAGACATGGTAAATGTCAAACTAATTAACTAAGAGTTAAATCTAAAATATGAGGTTAATATAGTGACCCAAACCTGTCGAAAACCTATTGGTTGAGTATTTTTCGACCCATCCTCAACTTATCCTCAAAATAAATAATTTTGGAGCCATTATAAACCGAAAATTATTTTATTATAAAATAATATTTCAATCTTTTCCTAAGGTGCCCTCACCCCTCTTATAAAAGGGCACTCCCCCTTCTCTCAAATTCACACCTTCAAAGCCATTTTTCTCGGCCAAAATCTACCCAAATATCCTCTCAACTATCCTACCTTAATCATAGAGGCCTTCCTTTAGTCATAAATCCAACCTATGGATCCCTTTTGATCAAATCAAAAGGAAGAACCTGAAGAAGAGGTAAATATTTCATCTCCTCTTTCAAGTTCTTTTCTTCTTCCACTTCTTCTTTACTTGTTGTTTCCATTATAAAATAATAAATCCATTATATTATATATAATGTGATGTTATTATAAATATTTTACAACCATATTCATTATTCTATTCATCCTTTGAATGACATGTCACCATACGTGCGTACGTACGGCTTACTGTCTCCACGTCGTGGTGTAGTTGTTATTCAATACATTATTATTTGGATGGGTATAATAATGATGTATAATTGATGTAAATAATAAATATAACATGATAATGATTCTGTATATATGATATACCATCCAATTATATACGATTTTAATATTAAAATAATGATATTGTCGCTCGTGCGTACGTACGGATTACCGTCTCCACGAATGTGATGAGATTCATTCGCCATCGTAACCATTCAAGACTAATTTTAATTTTATGATTAAAAATAATGTTTAAAGACTTGATATAATTATAGATATTAATAATAAACATCCCATCCATAATAGACATGACTCACGTAACAAATAATATAAAGGAAAACGAATCAGTTAACACCCGAAACGACGATAATACTAAAATATCATTAACAAAGCATTATTAGAAGATCATATATGATATTATAATAATGTATATGGTTATTTTATAACTTAATAACAATTATTTAACTATTATACAGGAGGTTAACATACCCTCGACTAAGGAAAAGTACAAGGTAAGGGTTAATTCTACAATATCTTCATTATCTGAGGTTGTTTATACGTAATTATCTACTGGGAGCTCTTTATCATCCACATTCATGTTTCTTAAAATGTATTTAAAAACATTTTTTATATTTAATAGACAATGGTTTAAAGTAATTTATACCCTTATTTTACCTTATATGTTTTTTAAAGAAATCTTTCTGTCGTTTTCCAAACAAGGTACTTTATAACCTTTTTGACAAAATTAAGGTAAGAATGTCTTTTTTAAGTTATACGGCAGGTGTGGCTAGTTTCTGCCATTATAAAATCATCAAAGCTTCCCTTATAATCTTATAAGAATATTTTTTTTAAAAAAATTCTTTATAATTATGTGACTCTTAAATGATTTCAAAATAGAAAGAGATATTTCTCTCAAATAGTTTTGATTTCATCTATGTCAACATCCTTTGATAAATTTTACATGTGTTTGAAGTTGATTTATTATGATACAAATCTTCGATATTGTATTTAAGGTTTCGTAATATTTTTGACTATGGATGGTTTATTTTTATTCCATTCATGGTTTATGGTTAAAGTATTGACATTTCATATATTAGTTTTAATACAAATGTTTATGCTATATTTCAACCTCTTCTCAAGATGAATGTGTTGGACTAGTATGTTACAGGTTGGGGACCAGTAAAAGTAATCCCTTCAGGTTGGGGTCTCGTTACAGCAGACCCTCTAGGTTGGAGTCCGGTTACAGAGACTCTCTGTGTTGGAGTCCGGTTACAGAGGCTCTTCAGGTTGGAGTTCGGTTACAGAGGCTCTCCGGGTTAGGGTCCGGTTACAGTTAGCCCCTAGGTCCTGGCACGAGGCCTTGACACAGAAATTAAATTCTGGTACTATATATTCCCTTATTATGAAATTAGTTATTACATGTGATTATTTTACTAGTAAAATATCCATGTACATGTTAATATGGTAATTTTTTATTTATTTTTTACATATTATATTCAAGTTTATGTTTAAAAGGTTGTTGTTTTTATTAAACATATTGCCTTAAAAGTTTATAGATTCCACTAAATTATTTACCCTTACTGAGCATCTGAGCTCACCCCTTCCTTATTTTTTATTTTCCCAGGATCCCAATAAGTGTTTTATATTTAAGATGTAGGGTTAAGATAACGGAACAATGGCATTCTCAAAGGATTTTTTTGTGTGTTGTATGTTGGAAAGTGTAATGTAACATTTATGTATGTAATATATTTTCCAAGACTACTAAATTGATCATTATTTTGGGACTTTATTCCTTATAATCATGCCAATGTATTAAAATAATGCATCGACTCTAGAAATCTAGGGTCAGAGCGTTACAGTTGGTATCAGAGGAAGTTTAGCAATAACCTAGGAAACTATATTTAGATAAACTCTAATTAGAGCACATTACCCTAAGATAGACTTTGAGGATTGGTATAGAATAACTTCCTAGAATTTTGGTAATGTAGAGATTTTGTGAGTTTTCCAAGAAAATACATCTCTTTCTGGATACAAGCAGGTAGAGGCGGCTCTGGCACAGATGTACCTAGGGATAAAACCCAAAAACACTGCTTTGAGCTAGACTTGAACGGGAACTAGTGCATGACTACAGGCCTTACTGCACTCTTTGTTACGAAAATTTTGTGGGATATGCTTAGGATAATTATCATCTTCTTTACAAATCATTATGAAGGATTTACGAGTATATACCTCCTCAAATAAAATATTTTTATGATTATGGATTATATCCATAAACTGTTCCATTTACGTTAGGTATTTTACAAGTTTGGAATTATTCATCACAATTCATAAAATGACCTAGTGTATGGCATTGTATAGAAATGGCGCCCAGTAGAAGGAATGTGAACTCCAGTAATACATATGATCCAAAGAGTAAGAAGGATCATATCTTTCATGGTATTAAGCCAACATTAAGAAGGGAAATATTCTCCCATGTATTCTCAACATATGAAGAAATATTATCATGTGTTAATAAGATAAGTAAATAATTATCTAAGTCCTATGGCTTTGAAGGGAAGCAAGAGAAGAAAAGTATGGAAGAGAGAAAGATGGATAAAGGGAAGAGGGAAAAGAATGATTTTCCCATATATGATAACTATGGAAATAATCACCTTGGTAAATGCTTGAAGGGAATGGGAGTTTGTTATAAGTGTGGAGAAAAAGGACACCAAGTACGTGATTGAAAGGGTAAGAAAAAAGTTTCAAATGTACAATGCTTCATCTGCAAGGCGTTGGGACACTACATGAATCAATGTCTTAATCATCATAGTATACCTTAAATGATGCTACTGGATAATAATCAAGTTATGATACTACCTTAGATGAATAGGAATGACTAGTATTCTTATGTTGTTATTATAGAATTATTTCATTTGAGTGTTGTATCAACAATATATTAGTCATATGAATTATGGAGATAAATAAGGATTGTACTGCAGTACTATTTTATTTAGGATTTGAGATTATATGGTTCTAAGAAAAGTGACTTAATAGTAAGCTACACTTTTTGGAAAAATACATGGTTGAAGGAAATTTAATCCTTAATATGGTCCAGATAATGAGGTAGTGATTTTGGAATAAGAGATGGTTGATTTGGATAAATTATATTGGATATTCTTGAATTCCTTGGAACTAATTAATAGTTTTTTTATTTCATCATTGTTGTAATATTCAAAATTTTTGGATATAAAGAATATATCCAGTATTATATAAAGGATAAGGGAGCATAAATGTAATCAATAAGGTTTTATGGTAATTCAGGGTGTTACCATGTTTTAAAATAATACATGATAAAGGTGTTCACATGTTATTACGTGGAAAAAAGGATCTTCATTATGTTTAACTTCCTTATAAATTTTAGACTGTGAGTTTTGATAGAAGTATTTTGGATAAGTCTAAAGGCTGGAATAGATTAAGTTTGAAATTGGATACTATTGTTAAGGTTATTTTTGGATTTTTATAAAAAGGATAACATGAAGACCGTGTGACAACCCGTCGCGTCTGAAAAATTTGCAGGAATCGAACCCACAACCATAGTGAGATTGGGATTTATCGCCTACCACTGGACTATGTGAAGTCCCTAGATTGTATAATATAGTTTATTTTTTTAAAGGGTCTGATTGGTGAATTATAAATTCATTTTTTTAACCCTATACGAATAGGATAAAAAGAATATTTTTTAAGTTCTATTATCTATTCGAGTGAAAGATGAGTTTGTGGTAGAAATTAGTTAAAGGGTGGAACTCAACTTGTCAAGTTTTTTTTTCTTCTATTATTCTATAAAGAAATCAATTCTTAAACTTTAGGTAAGGGATCTTAAAACTAAAAATGTGTTATCCTAATACCTTATTTTTTGTTGAACTAATGATATTTTAAATCATCATAGATTGATGGCTTTGGGACCCTCAATTATACAATTGTTTGTGACTGATGACCTCAATCACTCCCTATAAATATTTACATTTTTCCTCCAATTATGTGTCTCTAATTTCCACCAATGTTCTCCTAATAAAGATCATAATTTGGTGGTTACTTTTTCATTCCCCTTTTACTCTTATTAAGACTAAATTTTATTAACCCAATTTCTGATGTGGATTTTCCCACAAAGGTATTTTCTATTTTCAACATTTTATTTTTGAAGAACAATTTCAAATTGTGAGGACTCAATTTATTGAAGGATGGAAGAATGTAACACCCCAAGATTTCATAGTACGTTATTTCTTCAAAGTAATTCAATAACTTGCACTACACGCAACATTGAGTTCAAGCGCACCATGACTTACCAAACTAGTCGTTCAAAAGAGGTTATGAATAGTATTAACTAAATTTTGAACTTTATATAATATTTATAATTTTAGAATCCATATTATGAGTTTCTTATACATAATGAAAAAACAAATTCATTTTTTTCATATAAAAGAATTATTTTTTTTAAATGCAGTTTTACCGCCTTTTAATGACGAACCCTTTTTAAATCCAATATTTGAAACTTTTATATATTAAATTTGACAAAATAAACTTATTCTTTAGAATAGGGACATAAGAATTTAGTTTCAATAAATTTTTAGTGTTTTTCTGATAACTTTCATATTTGGATGAATAGTTAAAAATACTATATTTTAACTGAAAACAACTTTTTTAATCAAAATAATTTGTAGTGTTAAATTATACATTTTAATGGTTTGTAAGTATAAATAGATTATATTTTTACCATTTAATACAATGTTATTCATTGAAAATAATTTCACTTTGAAATTGAACATAAACAAGTATCAATCTTTCGTTAGTTATTAATTCTTAAAAACACACTTTTTGGTTTTGACAACGGGAATTAATTTTAAATTAATAAATGAAACTTCTATGTTTTGAATTTGGTAAAATAGACTTAATTTTTTAATTCATAATATAAAAATTAGCTTAGGGTAAATTTTTGGTATTTTTCGAGAAACTTTCAATTTTTGATGAATAGTGAAAAACAATGAGTTATTGGTTAAAACTGACTTTTTATTTAAATAATTATTTATTTTATTTAAATTTATTCTTGGTTTAAATAGATACATAATACCTATATAATTTCAATATAATTAATTGGATTCATTTTAAAATAATTTTAAATATAAAAAAAAATTATTGAACTTTTTACCGTCTTTTACCCACCTCTTAGGAGAATTTGCAAATTTGCACAAAACTTAATTTTACCGTTTCTATGAGTTGAATTTAAAAAATACAAGAGACATGGTTAACCTCAGTAAGTAAAATGTGGTTCAATAAGATTAAAATAATTTTTGTTGAATGATAACTTTTTTACTTTTATTTACTGCGGTTAAAGGTAAAAACGGTAATTCAAGGTAAAAAGAATATTATAATAGTATAAAATTACCTTAAAACTTGTCCTAACCTTATTTAATGAGCCATGGATGACCATGGGAATACTTGGGTCGATTTTGGGACCCCATTATTCCACTTAAAAATGATAATGACACTTAATTTTAATTAACTTAAAGTAAACGCAAAAATGACATAAACAAGTATATTTTAGTAAATCAATTTTTACATGGGGTTATATAAGTTATATTTTCGACTATAAATATTAATTGGAAATATAAAAATATTTTATACATAATGGTATTTTATTTATATTTTTTAGATATTAAATAATTTAATTTATTTATGACACAATGAAGATGTAGTAATTACATTATTAATGAAATATTAAACTAATTGATATTATAAATATCAAAATAAATGTAATTTGATACTTTTTATGAATTAAACTAACTTTATAGGTTAACATGACATGTTAGGGTTGATTAAATTATTTTTTTAAAAGTAATAATTCTTTTATGAATTTAACAAAAACAAAATAGCAAATAGTGTTAAAATTGACATAAAAGAGTTTTTAAAACAAATATTATATTATTAATTGATATTATATTCCTAAAAATATAAGTTTCAGAAAAATGTCTTAAATAATATTATATATGTCATTAATTAACCACTTTATGTTCACTTGTAAGTTTATAGTAAGTTTATTAACCATATAATATAAAAATACAAAGAGACATGGTAAATGTAAAACTAATTAACTTTGAGTTAAATCTAAAATATGAGGTTAATATAGTAACCCAAACCTGTATAAAACCTATTGTTTGAGTAGGTTTTGACCCATACCCACATTAGTTTCGAAATAAATCATTTTTGAGCCATTATAAACCGAAAATAATTTTATTATAAAATAGTATTTTAATATTTTCCTAAGGTGCCCCTCACCCCTCTTATAAAAGGGCACTCCCCCTTCTCTCAAATTAACACCTTCAAATCCATTTGGATCATCCAACCCCTGAACAAATATCCTCTAAACTGTCCTCCCTTCATCATATAGGCCTTACTTTAGTCATAAACCCAACCTAAGGATCCCTTTTGATCAAATAAAAAGGAAGAACCCGAAGAAGAGGTAAATATTTCATCACCTCTTTCAAGTTCTTTTCTTCTTCCACTTCTTCTTTCCTTGTTGTTTCCATTGTAAAATAATAACTCCATTATCTTATATATATTGTGATGTTATTATAAATATTTTACAACCTTATTCATTATTCTATCCGTCCTTTGAATGACATGTCACCATACGTGTGTACGTACGGCTTACCATCTCCACGTCGGGGTGTAGTTGTTATTCAATACATTATTATTTGGATGGGTATAATAATAATGTATAATTGATGTAAATAATAAATATAACATGATAATTATTCTGAATATATGATATACCATCCAATTATATACTATTTTAATATCAAAAGAATGATATTGTCGCTCGTGCGTACGTACGGATTACCGTCTCCACGAACACGATGAGATTCATTCGTCATCGTAACCATTCAAGACTAATTTTCATTTTATGATTAAAAATAATTTTTAAAGGCTTGATATCATTCTGGATATGAATAATAAACATCTCATCCATAACAAATATGACTCACGTAACAAATAATATAAATGAAAATGAATCAGTTAACACCCAAAACGACGATAATACTTAAATATCATTAACAAAGCATTATTAAAAGATCATATATGATATCATAATTATGTATATGGTTCTTGTATAATTTAATAACAATGATTTAACTATTATAGAGGAGGTTAATGTACCCTCGAACAAGGAAAAGTACAAGGTAAGGGTTAATTCTATAATCTCTTCATTATTCGAGGTTGTTTATACGTAATTATCTAATGGGACTTCTTTATCATCCACATCCATGTTTCTTAAAATTTATTTCAAAACATTTTTTCTATTTACTAGATAATATTTTAAAGTCATTTATACCCTTGTTTTACCTTATATGTTTTTGAAATGAATCTTTCTGTCGTTTTTCAAACAAGGTACTTTATAACCTTTTCGACAAAATTAAGGTAAGAATGTCTTTTTTAACTTATACGGATGGTGCGGCTATTTTCCACCATTATAACATTGTCTAAGCTTTCCTTACAAACATATAAGAATATTTTCAAAATAAATGTTTTATTTATAATTATGTGACTCTTAAATGATTTCAAAATAGAAAGAGATATTTCTCTCAAATAGCTATGTCAACATCCTTTGATAAATTTTACACATGTTTGAAGTTGATTTATTATGATACAAATCTTCCATATTGTATTTATGGTTTTGTGATATGTTTGACTATGGATGAGTTATTTTTATGTCATTCATGGTTTATGGTTAAAGTATTGACATTTTATATGGTAGTTTTAATACAAATGTTTATGTTATATTTCAAACTCTTCTTAAGATTAATGTGTTGGACTGGTATGTTCTAGGTTGGGAACCGGTAAAAGTAAGCCCTCTGGGTTGGTGTCCGGTTACGAAAGACCCTCCGGGTTGGAGTCCGATTATAGAGGCTCTCCAGGTTGGATTCTGGTTAAAGAGGCTCTCCAGGTTGGAGTCCGATTACAGAGGCTCTCCAAGTTGGGGTCCGGTTATAGTTAGCCCCTAGGTCCTAGCACAAGGCCTTGACGAAGAAATTAAAGTCTGGTACTATACATTCCCTCATTATGAAATTAGTTATTACATGTGATTATTTAACTTGTAGAATATCCATGTGCATGTTAATATGGTAATTTTTGATTTATTTTTGACATATTATGTTCAAGTTTCTGTTTAAAAGGCTATTGTTTTTATTACACATCTTGCCTTAAAATTTTATAGATTCCACTAAATTATTTACCCTTACTAAGCATCTGAGCTCACCCCTTCCTTATGTTTTATTTTCCCAGGATCCCAAGAAGTGTTTTATGATTAAGATGTAGGGATAAGCTAAGGGAACAATGGAATTATAAAAGGATTGTTTTTTTTGTTTCATTTTGGAAAGTGTAATGTAACGTTCATGTATGTAATCTATTTTCCAAGACTATTAAACTGATTGGTCTTTCGGGACTTGATTTCTTGTAATCATGCCAATGTATTAAAATAATGCACCGACTCTGAGAATCTAGGGTCGGGGTGTTATTTATAATATCACATTAGTATCATAACATTACAGTGCATCTAAGATACTAGAGTTAAAATACCATTTTGACAAAGATAGGTGGGGATAGGATGAGAAAAGAACTTGAAATTGAAAGGGAATTAAAGGAGAAGTGGGAGAGAAATTACCTCTTGAATCCTCCTCTTGAGATCCTCCTTAAGGGGCCTAGGCTTGGTCTTTTGATGAGACCAGAAGCTCTTGGACGTGGGGTAGGGGTTAGGGAATATGCTTGGGCAGAGTTTAGATAAGGCTTGAAGCTTGAGAGGTGTGAGGAAATGAGGGTGTGAAGGGTGGTATTTATAGTGGAGGGGAGAGGAGATTTCTCAATATAGAAATCATTAATTTATTATTTCCCCACAAGACAAGGAATAGTGAGTCTTCCATGACCAATAATTTTAATTTTACAATTTGATCCCGAACCAAGTGGGCTTACATAATCATAACATCATAAATGACTCTATAATTAGCTTATTTAGCTTATTTTTGTAAATTATGGTATTTCACTATTCATCAAAAATTCAAGTATTTCAGAAAAATCCCAAAAAATTCATATCTACCATTTTTCGACATGTAGAATCCAAAAATGATGTAAATTTTTCAAAAATAAATTTCTAAATATGATTAATTTAATATTTAATTAAAATCACAATTTACTTGAAAAAAACAGTTTTTAAAATTAAAATTGATTTTATAATGCTTTCAAAAATTACTTGGGGTATTATAAAATTATCTTAAATCTAGAAGACATAGATTTTTTAATTTATGAACACATTTTAAGAAGATACATTTTCTTTTTAATTAATTAATTATAATTATTTATTTATGACTTACAAAAATACGATTACTTTTACTAGGGTCAAATTGTCACTTATAAGATGCCTTAATTTTATTTAATTATTTATAGGTAAGGTTACTATTATTTTGGAAAATTTACTATTAATAAGGTTCATATTACTATTCATAAGGGTAGGTTACTATTCATAAGGTTAGGTTACTATTTACCAAAAATTATTTTTGTTTTATTATACTCAAAAAATCATCTTGAACACAACCATGTGTGTTGGATTTTCAAAATTCAAAACATAGAAGTGGAAAAACTATGTTTAATGGTCACATGGTATTTAGTATCATGATATTTCATTTTTCTTCCTAATGTGATTATACTATAGGGCATAATTATAAGTAGGGAATTCCATTAATAAAACTTTGGGTCGTTACAATCACCATATTGTTGGAAGTTTTGTGCCATCCTATCAATCAATGCATGTAAAACTATTGGTGTTTTGTCGACCAATGAACCCCATATGAGGAATCCACTTTGATTCTCTCCATAGGTGTGAGGCCTTCTTAGAATTACTGTTTGAGGAGTTTCTCACTGATTTGGTGATGTGGACAGCTTTCGCACAACTTCTTAAATCGATCCCAGTACTCATACATTGACTCCCCTTGGGCTTTCTTGATTCCGGAGATCTCTTTGAAAATGGAAGTGGTCCTTGATTATAGAAAAAATATTTGCAATAAAAGACGTTTCAAATCATTCCAACAAGTTACATATTCAGGTTGTAAGTAGTACATTTAGTCTTTTGCAGTTCCATCAAGTGAGAATGGGAATGCTCTTAGTTTGATTTTATATTTAGATACATTTCTTGGTTTAAGGGTTGAGAAATTAAAATTAAATTATTTTAAATTCTTGTTTGGATCCTCACTAGATTATCCATGAAATTTGGAAGTAGGTTAATTAACCCAGATTTCAGTTCAATGTTTGATTTGAGATTTGGGTATGCAATACAATTTGGTTGATAGTTAATGTCAGGTGCAGCCAATTATTGAATGGTTCTATTAAGTTCATTGTTATTTTTTTCATCCATTGGTTCTTGTTTTGTGTTTAAATTATAATTTATTCCAATTTAAATGTTACAATAGTGGATTAATTGTCCAACTGGTTGAATATTGAAACTTCCCTTAGACTGAGATTGTCTGATTCAAGCTCTAAGGCTGCATTCAATCTCAAGGTCTAGATCAAAGAGATCATCAGGATGGGATCATGTCATAAATAATATAAATTGAGAAAATTAGACCATAATATAATGAGAATAAGTTTAAATTTATGGTATTATAGAGAAGAAAAGAGGGAGGAAGAAGAAAGAGAAAAAAACAAACAAAAATTGAGAAAGGGGAAAGAAGAAGGAAGAATGTAGATAAAACAAAAAGAGAAAATAAAATTAAACAAATACCTCTAATTAGTTGAATAAAATACTTTCCTCCCCAGTAATGGTTCTAATTTTAAATGTGTTATTGTGGGCACTCTTAAATTATGTGTGACTTTTTTGGGTACTTAGGTGCAGCAGAGTGGCTGACCAAGGTCGCCTCTCAAAGGAGGAAGTAATTTAAAAATTTATTAAAGGTGTTTTGAAAATAAAATAAAAAGGAAGAAACAAACTTAGAAGTATGGGGGTTTATATTTATAAAATAATAAGAATAATTTTTCTGGAAGAATATTGTATTTTTTGTTCTTGTTTTTGAAATGAAATTTGATTAATAAAACACAACGATACGATGTGTTTTTAGAAAACTATTTTAAAAAAGCATAACTAATATAACTCTAACTCTAAACTTATTAATAATTATAATTTATAATAATATCCACTTAATTTTTATCCTCTAATTTTATAACCCTCAAACCCTATAGGAGTTAACTTAACCACAATTATGAAATGAGTTGAACCTTAGGCTAGCTTTGGAACATGCAATCATAGCACCCTTTATTGATTTTAATTATAATACTAGATTATTATCAATGGTAAATTAGGTAATATATCCATTCTTTAAATTAGAATGAATTTATTTTAGGGATTACATTTGAACTCTACAAATTAATCCTGTGTGGTTTTGTTTTACTGATTAAGTTCACGCTCCCACAATTCGTACATTACTCAACCTCGCAAGTTTTATGTAAGTTGTTCAATTTCTTGATTAGTTTTTTTAAATTTAAAAATTAAATTAATAAATTATACTATGTGAATTATAGTATCCCATTTATTCAAAATAATAAATTTAATAAGTTTAGATTTAGATCGATTACTAAGAAGAATTACTCTTCCATGGGCGGTGTAGTCATCGTAGAAACGTTTTGCATTTATAAAGGTCGTTGAAAGTGTATAACCCAATA
Organism: Viscum album; assembly: GCA_963277665.1. Lineage (NCBI taxonomy): Eukaryota > Viridiplantae > Streptophyta > Magnoliopsida > Santalales > Viscaceae > Viscum > Viscum album. The sequence continues at coordinate 362,919,833 of OY728162.1, read as the reverse complement.
ATGTTTCTACTATTTATTTCCAGACAAAATAAGAATATTATAGAATAATATAATTTAACAAAACATAAGAAAACATAATAATTAAAAAAATAACTAAGAAGTTTATTACGCAAATACAAACATTACAACGCGAAGAAGAAGAAGAAGGCTCGGATGAAGGGATCCTTGCTTCAAGATCTAACCTTATTGAAATTCTTGGATAATTGGAGTGGAACCACTTATACTCTTCCTGAAACTTCCTAATTCACGTCCCTACCCCTCCAAATGAGAAAAATACATATTTTTAGAGTGTATGGGAGGCTAGGTTATAAGTGGTTTCAAGTGTGAATAGGGAAATTCGTCCAAATATTTTAAACCAAATTTCACTGCCTTTGTGACCACCAAAACATGTGAATTATCTATCCTTACATAAGTATTAGTTATTAAAAAAATTTCCTAGATCTCCTCTCTAAATTTGGGCCCAATCCATGCACTAATGAAGAATTTATGGCCCAAATACTAAATTGGTGTCCAATCTGGAGGGCACAACCCATCTTTGACTTCATGTCCCTTTTACTCCAACCAAATGCATGATTTAGATCCATATTCATGAATAAAAGTTGTATCCCATTGATTTAGGAACATTTATAGAAAATTTTAAGTTCAAATAATTCAAATTAAAATATTTATGTCTGAATTACTACAGTGCACTTTAAAGGGTAAAACTAGAACTTTCATCAAATTTTCAAATGAATGATCTAATCCCAAATATTTTATAAATAAACATATTTAACACAATTTGAGAAATTTATATCATTTATTATCAATAAAATACTCAATAAAATTGTGTTTTATCATCCACTTTACTAATTCTTTCAGTAGTCTCAAAAGGTCCAACAAACCTCGGCATAAGCTTCCCTTGGTTATAAAGATAATGGTGACTCGGGAAAGGTGTCACCTTTAGAAACACCTGGCCACCCATTGATAATTACAAGGCTTGTAAAAACTAATCGGAATAGTATTTATGGTAGCTATATACCATCAACAACTATTTCCTGGTCAATAAAACTTTATCAGATGTCCCTTGCACAAGGCTTGGTCCCAACAAATAGGTTTCACCCACTTTTGTCCAGCACAGGGGTGAATGAAATGGACAACCATAAATCACTTCAAATTTATCCATTTTAATTGAGTATTGGTAACTATTATTATAATAAAATTCCATGAATCTTATATGGTTATCCCATGATCCTTTGAAATCGATCATGCACATACGGAGCATATCTTCCAAAATTTGGTTCACCCACTCAGTCTGACCATCTGTTTGAGGATAATATATCGTAATAAGCTTTAATTGAGATCCTATTACCTTATAAAGTCCTTCCTAGAATTGAGAGGTAAATCTGGGGTCCCTATCTGAAATAATAAATGATGGCATTCCATGAAGACTCACAATTTCTTAAACATACAACCGACCCAACTCATCCACCATAGTCTAATCCTTGATTAGAGTGAAATGAGTTGATTTGTTCAGATGATAAATAACCATCCATATATAATTCTTTCCCTAGGTCATATGAGACAACCTATTGATGAAATCCATGGTGACCTCATCCCACTTCTAAGTAGGAATGAGGAGTGTTTGAAGAAGACTTGTGGGATTATGATGCTTAGATTTAATCTGTTGGAAACTGTAACATCTAGATATGAATTCAGCTATATCATGCCTTATACCTAGCCACCAGAACCAATGTCATACATTGTAAAACATCATGGTGGTCTCAGGATGAATGGACCATTGTGACTAGTGGATATCATTCATCACCACCTTCCATGAAGATAACAACACCACAAAACAGACCTTGAAATAAAAGATTACCTCATAAGATAATGACCACTCATTGGGAACCTCCCCACCATTTAGAATCTGCATAGAAAATTGGCACAATTCATCATTAGGTTGTTCTTCCTGAATCAGTTCCTGAAGGTTGGAGGTTTCCTTGATGTTATCCAAGAATTTTCCTCCACTATAAACCTTGGATTACGAGTTCATTCGGGAAATAATCCCAATCATGGTCCATTTTTCACTAGACTACTTTAGATATTTCATTGGAATATTCCTACTTAGGGCATCATCTACCTCATTCCCCTTGCCCAAGGTGTAGACAATATCAAATTCAAACCCCTCAACGTACTCAACCCATTAGCACTTCTTCATATTTAGATCCTTTTAGTAGAAAATATAGGCTATGATATTATGGTCTGAGTATACTATAAATTTATCCTTGAAGAGATAGTGGCACCATGTTTTCAAAGAATGCATCACTTCCAATAGTTCCAGGTCATGAGTTGGGTAATTTCTTTCATGTGGTCAGAGTTAGAGAGATCCATATGCCACCACATGGTCAACCTATATTAATACAAACCCAAGACCTATACTTGAATCATCACAGTTGACCATGTGTCCTTTTTTGGATTTAGGTAAGATTAAAAATGGGGTATTGGTAAATCACTTATTGAGTTCCTCAATGGATTCCTGACATTATGGGCTCCATTCAAACATTTCCCCTTTTTGGTAAGTGTGCTAATGGGCAAAACAATCCAAGAAAAATATATGAAAAACTATCTGCAATATTCTATCGGCCCAATATGCTTCTGATCTCAAAGACATTATTTGGTTTCTACCATGAAATCACTACTATAATTTTCTTAGGGTCCACCAAAACCCCATATTCTGAGATCACGTGACCCAGAAACTTAACTTCACATATCTAAAAAGTACACTTGAAGAGCTTGTCATAAATACGGTGGTCCCAAAGAGTGACTAGAATGATCATCAATTGCTTCCCATACTATTTCTCTATCCTATAATAGACTAAGATATCATACACAAAAACCATAACGAAATAGTTGAGGTACTTATAGAACACTCAATTCATATGATCCATGAAAACCATCAGATCATTTGTCAACATAAATGTCATAAAAAAATACTTGAAGTGGACATACCTGTTTCAAAAGGATATCATGGGAATGTATTCAATCCTAACCCTAACTTGATGATACCCAGTGTTGGTAAATCTTGGATAACCCCATTTCCCCCTTGAGCGGATCAAATAGTCCATCAATGTGGGGTAAGGGATATTTACTCTTGATTGTGACCCTATTTAACTTATGTTAATCGATGCACAATCGGAGAGATCCATTGGCCTTTTAGAAAAAATAATTGGGGTGGCCCAAGTTGATATGCTTGGGAGAATGAATCCTTTGGTTTCTAAATCATCCATCTATATTTTGAACTCCCTCAACTCTGCAGGGCCCATAGAATATGAGGGAAGATATATCAGTTCTGTTATTGACACCAGATCGATGGTAAACTCCACATCCATCTCTATAGGTAAACTTGAGAAGTCCTCTTGAAATACCTCTTGAAAATCATTTACTATAGGAGGAAACCAATTCTCAAAACCTCCACCATTATCCTCTAGTATAAGAGAAGAGACCTAGAAAATGAGGCCACCTAACTCCAAAAGTGGAGGTCCAACTCGCCCTGATTGGGGATCCCATTCACCTTGGAAGACCTAAGTACTCTCATCGAGTTCTATAAAAGTTACCCACCAATGATAATAATCAACATGTTCCTTAAAATGCATCATCCAATCCATGCCCAGGATCATACCAAAAATATCCATTTCCAGAACCAAGAACTATTATTCCAATTCAACCCCTGGCATAGTGAGAGCACATGATGGACATATGAAACCATGTTCCCTCTTTTTTCCAAGTGGTGTAACCAAATACATGGAATAAGTCATAAGATCGGTTATTAATTTCAGTAGTTCCACAAGGTGGGTAGAAATAAAATAATTAGAAGCACTTGTATCATATAAAGTGACGACTATGGACGATGCAATAAAAATAGTACCTCGAATTATTGTGGCATTTGAATCTAATTCCACTATTTCCTACTCTATAGAATGAAGGTACCTCATCTCTATCTAGGCTTGGGAACAAGTACTAACTTATGAATATGCCTTAAGCTGACTCTACTCAGTAGTAGATCCATCCATGCTACCATGACCACCAAATCGAGAACCCATGATTATGGATATTTTTGACTAATCTATCATCCCCATAGAGGATTAGGAACCTACACCACCCTAATATGGGAGTGTATTTTTGAAAAACTATTGTAAGTGGCCCATAATTCCACATTGATGACATCAGATAGGTGGAGCTGAATAAGCAGTTCGTACGTGTCCAAGGGATCCACACTAATGGCACACGACTTACCCACCACTAGTGGTTGAAGATGAAGGTGGTTGGGATGGGAACTATAACTACTAATTCCCTTGTTCTCCTACTCATCATGCTTCATTTTCCTCTCATATGTGCCATGAAATTCTTGTCCCACTGCTGAAACTCCTCCAAAAAACCATATTTACCAGTAGGATCAATCTCCACTATCAGGGGTTGATCAACCACCTAATAATATTTATTTAGTTAGAATAATAAATATTGAGATCAAATATCTGAATGTAATCCCATTTCAAATTGTTGAGACTTTGGATTCTCATTAGAAACCACCTCAGGTGAGAAGTAGACATGTTTTGCAAAATGGTTGGCATATTCTAACATGATTTGATCACCCTGGTGGAGATCTAGAAACTACCAGGTCTTGGTAAAGTCCAAGGTCTCAGGGAAATATTTCTCATTAAAGGAAACCATAAATTCATTTCAATTCATATGCTCATGTTTTCTATCCTGTACCATTGAGTCCCACCATCTATGACTAGGGCCATCCAACATGAATGAAGTGCATTTCACCTTGATCAATTCAGAAGTATTGAGAAACCCAAAGATCCTATCAAACTTTTCCACCCAATATTTTACTTATTGGGGGTATGTGCTACCCCAAAAGGAAGGGGTTTATTCTTAAGGAACTTCTAAACTTTATCCTTTACAAACTTGGTTCAATTTCCTTAGCTTGAGCAAGACCGTGTCCCACTCCCTAATCCAAATCTCAAACAGTCTGAACCACAACTTCCACTAATCCCTGATCAACAGGTGAGGTATAATTATCTTTGGTCTCTTATAGTGGTTGTATGGGGGTTTCTAGGGAGGCATGATGCTACACCAATAATCAAAAAAAAAGTAGAACCATCATTACACCTCCCTTAAGGAATTCAACGATAACATAATTTAAACAGAAACATAAATCAAAATAAAACCATAACAAACAAAAATATCATATTAAACCACTACACCCCATTTCGGTGTCCATGAATAGTATGTAGCCTATACATCACACCTAGATGAGGAATAAAACCAAATCCTCAATATCCCATAGTGTCCCAAGGCTTGTCACGAGGTGTGTTGTTTAGACACCCCACTCGTAACTAGAACCTCAAGCCTTGAGAGTCCTAGATCCTGTCTATCCAGACTCTCCCAAATAACATGACCCAAAGAAAGGGAAAAACCTTGGCTATGGTACCATTTTTTCAAAAACTAGTTCGGGCTTCCATCCAACCCAACACTAGAACTGGTCCATGACATGGCTCGAAGGCTGTTCTCGATCCCCATGAGCTAGAAACTAGTGCTTGGGAATCATAAAACTCCTTTGGTAATGGTTTTTCCCATGAAATAATTAACCAAAAATAAACAATAATTATATACAACTAAATCAACATCTAAGTCATGTCATAAAAAAAGTGTAATAACAATAAAAAAGTGAGTTATAAATTTAAGAAGTACAGTTAGAAATAAACCTATTAAAAATAGGGAGGGGATCGACTAGATGAACAAAACCCCCATGCAGCATGTGGTTTGACACCCCATTCCACCACCACTAACACCTACTTAAAAGGATTTCTAGCATGAAGAACCACCATCACCACCACAGAAGGCCTTTACTTTACTTAGGTCATACATAATAAGGTCTATATACACCCGAGGGTGTATATAGGGTGAAATCTAAATTTGCCCGTAGGATACCACCAAAAATATTCCATGTAATGACATTAAATGACAAATTAACATGCCAGGTTTCAAAAGAATTAATTTAAATAATTTTGAAATGAAAACATTTTTTTATATAAGTGGTCAAAAAATGTAAATGTAATTAAAATGGGTAAAAAAAACCAAAGCATCGTGGGATAATCCCTAAGCATCTAGGTTGTTAGGGCCCTAGGATCCTTGTACCTCAATGATCAATCCATATAGAACATTCTCATGCACAAGCCACTAGAGAGGTCATACACAAAGTTCTAGCGGTCCCCAATTCATTACCATTAATTTATTTAGTGTTGTAATATGAACTTTTTGAATATCTCAGGTAATTTCCCAACCGAACCAAATGGAATACTAGTTCATAACATCCCACCTAGATACCCAGGGTTCCCAAGTTCTCAATTAAATTTCTATATCAAGTGAAATCCTTTTTTATATAATCATAATTTCAATAATTTAAACCATGCTTGACAAACAATTGTGTACAAAATAAAATTCACCACTAAATATTTAAATCATTCCAAAATCCATGGAAAACACCTTTTTCATCACCCAAACAATTTATAAAATCCATTTGGACACCAATTAAAGAATAATAAAATCATCAAATTATGGCATGGAATGGAACCACTAAACTCTTGCTTGAAATATCCTAAATTTGGTTGGAAAACACAATTCATGCCAAGGAGGGGCCCTAAGGAAGTAAGAGTACACCAAAACCATCAAGATACAACCTAAAGAAGCAATAATAAACCCATTTTAGGTGAACCTATCCACTAGAAAAGAGATAACCCAAAGAGGAAGGGGGAAGAGGCCAAAAGAATATAAGGGAGAAGGAGAGGGGGAACTTACTTGAAGGTATCTTGAAAAATAAAATCCAAATCCACACAAAAATTGAAGGAGGAGAGGATAAATATAGGGAGTTTTTCCTAGGGATTTAGGGGTCAAATGGGGTGAGATATGGGTGTTTGAGGGTTAAAACTAAGGAGGGGAAAATTTGGAATATCAAAAGTATTAAAAATCTGGAAGTTTGCACGGTTTGGCTGCATGGTTTTCTAAACCATGTGCCAACCACGAGAAACCTCTATCCAAGTGGAAAAATTGGTTGTATAGTTTACCTAGAGGGGGTACACACCCATGCACCTAGCCATGCAACCTGGAAAATGCCATTATTCTGGTCACACGGTTAACCCGGGAGGGGCCGCATGCTCGTGTTCTAGGTCATGTGGTCGAGACAGATTTGGAAGGTAAAAATCTATATGTGATATTATATTTAAAAAATTATGTGTAGGGCATAAATATCACATATATTCATTAATTTTAACCTTTCTACCTTCCATGTAAAGCGGAAGTAAAAAATGAATCACATCACTTCGTGAGGAGGTAGTCTGTCATAAACATTAGCAAAGTTATCATATCCCTCACGGAATAGAAAGTAAGAAGTTATATGTGATATCATAATTTAAAATTTATAATAATGTCATAAATATAATATAAAAAAGTTGAATCCATCATTATATTAAGACTTTAAAGGTGGTTATGAAAAGCGAATTACATCAGTTCACAAGGTAGTAGTACGTTGTACACATGATTGACAGTTTCATTTCACATTTGATGGAAGTAAAGATGAATATAAGTTATTCCATTAACATAATAACATCTCAATACATATTAGGTACTGGTGTTATTATATTATCATATTTTAATATGATTTGAAGGTTGTGAAAGAATAAATAAAACAAATATGCACATTAAATAATTTTACCTCTTCTTCAAATATCCTCTATAGGTTTATACCTAAAACCTTATTGGAAGGGATTCCTAATAATTCTAATGCCTCTAGGATGTGTGAAGGTAATTAAGGAAGGTATTTGGGTAGTTTTTGACTGAACTAGAGGGTTTTTTAAGTGTGAATGTTGGGGGATAGGGGTGGCCTTTTATAAGTGGGGGATAGTAAAAACATGGAATTTTTTAAAAGATAAATCTATACCAATGTTTTTCTGATTCTAAATGTGATGTTTTGGACCTGAATGCCACTCATATGTTCCTTGATCCTAGTTGGCTTCATGGGCTCAAGTGCATGTCCCCAAATGTTAGAGGTTGTCGACTAGCAACAAGAGCCTAGGGTGTATTTGTGGGGAGACTATGCCCTCATTACCATAGTGGAACATAGTAGATATATATAATAATAGGTAAATAGAAGAATAAATATAAGTAAACATATGGCACATTATAAGAAACTGATAATAATCAACTATAACTGGAATCTGAATCATATATTAAATGATGATGATGCATGTCATGTCTCTATAAAACTGGAAACATGGATACAAGGTATAAGGAAATACATTCTATACAATAGAATAAAAAATAATCCAAAAAACTATCCCCAATATCCTGAGCTCTATCTTGGTCATATGCTACCAAGCTTCATCCTAATTCAATCAAGCAATATCAAGTTTTCAAGGTGGGATGCTTCCCATTTTCAACTCCCGCATACATGTAATCTACTTGGGTACCAATGGTAGCCCAAATAGGGTGTGAGATAAATCTTAGTAGGCCACCACAAATGGAATCTATAATATACAGTCCATTTAATATAAACTGAAATCATGTGTAGGCATGCATATATAAAAGTAAAGTAGTAGAGTAATGTAAATACCCAAGTACCTGCTTCAGCTTCAGCTGGTGTCTAAATATATAACCATTTCATTTATTAATTATGTTCTAGTTTATATAGTAAGTCGCATGAGGTATAACCAGCATTGAAATCCTAACATGAGAATAATAATGACAAAGGATCCAAGATATAATAAGGCATCCATGATGATGATGATAGTAAAGAGGATCCAAAGTAATAACTAAGTCATCCTTGACCTCAAGGGTCAAGCCAACTCAATAATAATCTATAGCCTGGCTAAAGGTATAAGAGTGAAATCCAAGGGTTATCACCCAAGGAATTCCATAATAATGTAATTCTAACTGAGTCCAAGGATTTTATCAAAGGTAAAATCGGATAAGCAATTACTAGGTCTAAGGGCGTATCCAAGGCACCACATGTCTGTAGACATCATGTTGGATCCAAGGAGTGTATCCAAGTCATTCTATAATGATAATGGAGGGATCCTATGATGTCATACCATTCATCCACAAGTAGATAAATTTCGGGTTCCAAGGTGGGTATCAACCTTAGTAACCGGCATCCATGAATTGGAAGGGCATTAACAAGTGCTCAAGGCATTCCCTCATGAATATATGGCTAGCTTGAGTCTAAACACTCCTATTATAATGTCAAGTTTCATATGAAATAGGCACCTTATATGCAATTCACTCTTTAATTAAGTTCATGTAATACTCATGCCTTTTAATAAGTCACTTGGTTCAAGTCATTATCTATCACTAGTGTGACGAAGCTGATAGGGCATGAAACTATTTAATAATTCATATATTCATATTCAATTCATTAGGTTTACTCTTTTTCCTTATTCTAATCATGTAAATGTGTGTTATGGACATGCAACCAAGTTGTTCTATTACATTTAATTAGGTTAAGTTATGTATATAATATAATTTCCAATTATAATTGAGATTCATGAATTATTTAAATCACTTACCTTAGATGGGTAAATTGATAGGTATACTCATTCTAGACACTACTTTCCATTTTTTTAATTAATTCTTACCTTTATCAAGGTTAAGTCAAATCACACCTGAATGGTGGTGCAGATAGGCTTAACAAAATACTAAAATCATAATTAAGTGAAACACCCTACTTGGGGTGGTTGGTGTTAAGGATGTAACCTCTAAGGATGGGTATCACATATAACAAGAGTCTTAGAATATGGTTCTAATGACTATAATCAATGCACATAGATTAAATAGGATGCGCCTGATGAAATCAGCACACAAACATGGAAATTTATAAAATGGTGAAACATATGGGATGAGTTATAGACCACCTACCTTAATCTCATACGGCTCTCCTTATCTAGTTTTAGCCTTTATTTTGGCTTGTATTAGAAGAAATATGAAGAATAGATCAACGTCCTACAAATATGGCATATTTTCCTGCACCAAAACATCATCGCTGATAGGAAGAAGGGTAGATAAATGAGATAAAGGACCGAAGCACTTATCGGTGCACTTATAATGCGACAGACAGATCTGAAATCAACGGTTGGATGGTGGAATGGCGGAAGAACCTATATTAGGGCTTCTTGGGAGGATCCTGTGTGAGAGAGAGGGGAGGTGGGGGGTTTTTTGAAAAAGGGTGGCCCTGCCTCCTATTTTTTAAACTATTTGGGCATTTATAGGATGTGTAAATTCTTTACATGGCATGTAAAGTTCAGGGTATTTCCCCCTAAGAAAGACATCATACATGATGTGAAAGGTTCTACCTAGACCATTTCATGTCTTGTATTTTAATTACATGACATGTAATTGGCCTACAACCAACCTACAGCCCCCATGTTCCCTTCTTATCAAAAAAAATCAATCGATCTAAAGGCATGATTTCATATTTAAGCCAAAAGAGAACTACAACATGGGTTTTAACTGAAAATTAAAAGGATATGTACCTGAGATAAAAACCAGGTTCTTATAGTCTTCCCCCTTAAAGGAACTCTTCCCCCAAGTTCACCTTCTAAGTGTGGAAAAACACTGTCTGAGAACAACTCTGTCCATTGGGCACGTACATCAGCCACCCACTCTTGGGTCTCATCCTATACATAGTCATGATACCATAGAATCTATACTAAAGGACCATGGGATAATCCCTAAGCATCTAGGTTGTTAGGGCCCTAGTATCCTTGTACCTCAGTGATCAATCTATATAGAACATTCTCATGCACGAGCCACTAGAAAAGTCACAGCCAAAGTTCTTGAGGTCCCCAATTCATTATCATTCATTTAGTTAGTGTAGTAACATGATATTTGTTGAAGATCCTAGGTCATTTCCCAACCTAAACAAATGGAATACTAGTTCATAAAAACCCACCTAGATACCCAGGGTTCCCAAGTGCTCTATTCTGATTTCTATATCAAGTGAAATCCTTTTTTATATAATCATAATTTCAATAATTTAAACCATTCTTGAAAAATAATCATGTACAAAGAAAAATTAACCACTAAACTTTGAAATCATTCTAAAACCCATGTAAAACAACTTTTTCACCACCCAAACAATTTATAAAATCCATTTGGACACCAAAGAAAGAATAATAAAATCATAAAATTATGGCATGGCATGGAACCACCAACCTCTTACTTGAAATCACCTGAATTTGGTTGGAAACCACAGGTCACACCAAGGAGGGGCCCTAAGGAAGTAAGAGTACACCCGAACCATCAAGATAAAACCCAAAGAAACAATACTAAATCCACTTTAGGTCAACCTATCCAGTGGAAAAGAGATAACCCAAAGAGGAAGGGGGAAGAGACCAAAAGAAAACAAGGGAGAAGGAGAGGGGGAACTTACTTCAAGGTATCTTGAAAAATCCAATCCAAATCCACACAAAAATTTAAGGAGGAGAGGAGAAATAGAGGGAGTAATTCTTAGGGCTAGAGGGTTCAAATGGGGTGAGATATGGGTGCTTGAGGGTTAAAACCGGTGAGGGGAAAAGTTGAAATATAAAAAGTATTAAAAATCTGGAAGTTCTCATGGTTTGGCCGCATGGTCTGCCAAACCATGCGCCAACCATGAGACACCTCTATCCAAGTGGAAAAAGTGGTCGTATAGTTTACCTAGAGGGGTTGCACACCCATGCACCTATCCATGAAACCTGGAAAATGCCACTTTCCTGGTCACATGATTAACCTGGGAGGGGTCGCATGACCATGTGCTAGGTCATGCGGTTGAGACAGTGATGTTTTCAAGGTCGTACGGTTTTCACTAGGATGGATTATGGTTTATCCTAACCATGAACCTTCTTATATCCACCCAAAACCCAACATTTTTCTTGAAAACACCCAAAAAATCAATTTATAAAAGACAAGACCAAAAATAAATGATAAAATGCCTAAAAATAATACCATGAATGTGACATGGTTTGTAAATAAAATGTCGATTATCCAAAGCATATCCCTAAAGAGTGTCAAACCATATGCACATTAAGGTCTGTTTTTGTATACCATGTAATGCTCAAGTCAAGACCAATGTGCCTTTTTTGTAGTTATTACCCCTGGGTACATCTATTCCAAATTCATGCCCATGTGCAGTATCAAGATAGGGATGTATTTCTAGGTAAATCACATAATATCCTCCTTAAAAAAAATCTTTGGATGTTATTTTATACTTATTGTCAAATTTAATATTAGGATTATGTTATCTAATTTATAATTTCTTAAATCTAGTTCACAATGTTTCTACTAAACTTCCCCTCATTTTAATCGTAACGACCCCAAACCTAGTATCTCATAGTTTGTGGTTAATTTATTACAATGGAATAAGATACAAGGAATCAGTCCCAAAGGACTGAATAGTTTATTAGTCTTGGTAATCTAGATACATACTTGAATCTCATTTTAAAATTGAAAACATAAAATACAACATAGTATTTTCTTCGAGTGAATCATTATTTCTTCTAGTATAATCTTGCATATCAATCGTAATACACATCTTGGCATCTTGGGGAAAGAAATTTGAGAAAGGGGTGACCTCAAATGATCAGTAAAGGTATACATATAGTGAAATATATCTTGAATAAACAATCATAATAAATATGGCAAGGTAAATAACTGAAACACATGGCATTTAATCAATTACTTGAGCATAATATGGTGAGAATAAATGATGATCAAATAATGCTATAAAAATAATCGCATGAGCTTAAAACTTAACCATGGATAATCAAAATAAGTGAATAATCACATGTAAAATCAATAACTAATATCATAATGATGGAATGTATAATTTCAAACATCATAACCATACCATTAAGGCCTTATGCCAACACATCTTATACAAATGAGTAATGCCCCAACTAAAAACCCAAGATAGTTTGTCTCGTGAGACCTATTGATGCATCAAGGGGATATAGTGGACCCCACACATCACTTAATAAGTCCGATGCATTCCTCATATGAAAGGGGTGAAACATAATCAACATAAACATTAGTATTTAAAAACTAACATATGAAATTTTAATAATTACCCCAATCGATAAAAATAATCATAAATCATTCAGAGAAATATGGTGAATGGTAATAAAATTATTAATATTTAGTCAAACTAATCATAAACCATACAAATAAATAATAAGAATAATATAAATACAACATATCCCCAAAGCATCGTAAGTACAATAAAAAGTTTATGTCATTGATGAATAGAAATACTATAAAAATTCCATTAAAAAATTTCTTGAGGAAAATATCCTTTTCACGTTGAAAATATTTTTAAAACTAAAAGTTCAAAAAATATTTTGAAAATAATCTTTGAAAATTTTAAAGTAATATTTAAAAAAAATAGTGGTTTTAATGGTGGGAAATTTTTTACTTGTTTTACACATTAAAAGAAATATTCCTTTCACATTTTTGGTAAAATACAAATGGGCCTTGTTTAGAAAATAGCATGAATATTCCTTTCAAAAAATTCTGTAAAAAGGTAAAAAATGGGTAAAAAATTATTTTATAAATCATTTTAAAAAATTTAAAAACATTTTTAGAAAACATGGTTTTAGAAGAAAAATGATTTTTGACTGAAGATCGAAATAAAGTCTGATTTTCTTTAAAATATTTTCTCAATAATTTTAACTACCTAAGAGATTAAAATGGTAATATTACTTTAAAATTTCATTAATTACTATATTAAAATAAAATTAATGAGTTTATTGAGTGATATATCATAATATTTCATCATCATAAATTTAATTATAAATAATCCTGATAAACGGTGAGATTGTAAAATAAACCATTACCACTTTGGTAACATTTGAATCATAAGCCCCATGAAAGAAAAAAATTAAAATGAAACATTAATACCATAAATATGAAGGTATTAATTATATAACATATCAAAGTAGAAGTAAATACACCACACAAAATAACTAAGTGGTGAATATGGCATATGTTTCGCTGAAGTAAAAGTGAGACGAGAAACTCTTAACTCTAGTTTGATTTCTATCATATGTATATGAACCTCCTATAATAAATATAGGTTTATTATAAATCTATTATATAACTATATTTATATATTTAATACTGTATATGATTTAATTATTTTCTTTTATGACCCTTTTATTAACAATTCTTTGTTAAAATTACTCTTTCAGGTGATAATTGCTTTATTTTTCATGTATGTTTTGGTTCAGTGATTTTGATCCTTTTAATTTGATCATGGTTACATCATATACATAATGTTAAACATGATATAAATATCATATATATTCATTATATATGTATTTAGAGTTATCTATAAAATTTAGAGATGGAAAATGGATTACATCGTTCATGGAGACGGTGGATCATACGTACGCATGAACATTGTTTCCATTTTTCTCAATGGATTGAATGAAAAGAAAATAAATATTAATTAAAATTTAAATATTCTTTATTATGTTATTTATATCATGTATATTAATTAAATACATTCTTATTACCATCCATATAAAAATAAAATGAAAAATATTTTACAGGCAGTAGCCCACACGTATGCACGAGCGACGTTATTATTTTCCAACATATTTAGAAGGTAATAATTTAGATGTGATATTGTATTTAAAAAATTATTTATAGGTAATAAATATCACATATATTCATTAATTTTAACCTTTATAACTTCCATATAAAGTAGAATCAAAAATCAAATCACATCACTTTGTGAGGCGGTATTCTGTCGTACACACGAGCAAAGTTATCATATCCCCCACGAAATAAAAAGTAAAAAGTTATATGTGATATCATAATTTAAAAAGTATAATAATTTCATAAATTTAATATAAAAATTGTAAACCCTTCATTATATACATCCTTGAAAGGTGGTGATGAAAAGTGAATTACATCGGTTCACAAGGCGGTAGTCCACCGTACACACGATCGATAGTTTTGTTTCTCATTTGATGGAAGTGGAGATGAATATAAGTTATTCCATTAACATAATAACATCTCAATACATATGAGATATTGGTGTTATTATATTAATATATTTGAATATGATTTGAAGGTGGTGGAAGAATAAATAAAACAAATACGCATGTTTAATAATTTTACCTCTTCTTCAAAGATCCTCTATAGGTTTATACCTAAAACCTACTTGGCAGGGATTACTAATAATAATAATGCCTATAGGATGTGTGAAGGTAATAAAGGAAGGTATTTGAGTAGTTCTTGGCTGAACCAAATGGTTTTTTTAAGTGTGAATGTGGGGGGAGAGGGGTGGCCTTTTATAAGTGGGGGATAGTAAACAAATGGAATTTTTGAAAAGATAAATCTATAACAATGTTTTTATAATTACAAATGTGATGTTTTGGACCCTAATTCCACTCATAGGTTCCTTGATCCTGGTTGGACACATGGCCTCAAGCGCATGTCCCCAAATGTTAGAGGTTGTCGACTAGCAACAAGGGCCTAGGGTGTATTTGTGGGGAGACTATTCCCTCATTACCAGAGTGGAACATAGTGGATACATATGATAATAGGTAAATAGAAGAAGAAATACAAGTAAACATATGGCATGGTAGAAGCAAATGATAATAATGAACTATAACTAGAATCTGAATCACATATTAAATGATGATGATACATGTCATGTCTGTATAAAACTGGAAACATGGATACAAGGTATAAGGAAATACATGTCACGACCCGACCCGTACCAGGGCTTGAGCCGAAACTACCCCAAGTCGGCCTCCATAGGCCAGGGGCTGGCGACTAGTTCCGAAGGCACAACAAACTAGGGTAGGCCTTTGCCTAAGAAGTTGTACACACACATGCAGCTAACTCAATGCAAAAGTGCATATAAAAGAGAGTAAGATACAACACTGCTACAAAATGGGAAACCAACATAAATGCATCGACCTCTAACCAGTACAAGTAAAGTGATGAAAAGTGGACTGACAAGTAAACTGAATAGTGAAAGGGGCAAACACACGCCCAACCAGAAAGGTGCCACAACCCAGCAACAGGTAAACGAAAGTAAACATCTACTGAGTTTCCAACCCGAAAATCCTCCTACATCCACTGAACTCAGCCCACGCTCCTGTGTACTCTATGCTCCTCTATAGTCTCGATCGACCTGTCCGTCGTCTTCAAGGGCACACCAAGTGCGGGAAAATACCAAGTAGGGGTGAGTGTAAAGATACTCAGTAGGATGCCCCCAAAATCTCGAGGGAGCAACAAAGGAGATACTAAAATGGTGAGTAGTAGATGGAGCAAGAACAGTGTAAGAGTACAAAAGAGAGAGTGCAGCTCAACTCGACAAGAGAAAGGAAGTAGTCTCATCCAACCAAGAGGATCTAGACATGGAAAGCACGTGGCATACCTCACTCGTCTTCTCCCATCCTATAAGGAGAGTAACATAACCCAAGGAGTGGGAACAAAAGTAGGGTGTATATATATTCTCAACAAGAAATTAGAATGATTGTGTAAGGGGATCTCTATTTCCAAGGTCAACCCAAGAAAAGTCACCAACAGTCCAAAGGATATCCTTCACTGATGCCCAAAAATCCCGCACGCCAAAGTTGCCTCATCGCTAAACTGAAAAACCAAGGGTCTCACACTGGTAATCACGGAGAAAAGTCACTGACTAGACTCATAGAAAGGGCTGAGTCTGAAAGAAGTCATCGGGTAACCCACTGCCCATCCCCGCAGGAGGGTAAACCACAAGAGGTCATTAGGTAACCCACTGCCCAGCCCCGCTAGAGGGTAAACCAAAAAAGGTCATCGGGTAACCCACTGCCCAGCCCCGCTGGAGGGTAAACCACAAAAGGTCATCGGGTAACCCACTGCCCAGCCCCGCTGGAGGGTAAACCACAAAAGGTCATCGGGTAACCCACTGCCCAGCCCCGCTAGAGGGTAAACCACAAAATTTCGTCGGGTGACCCACTGCCCAGCCCCAATGGAGGGTAAACCACAAAAGGTTGTCGGGTAACCCACTGCCCAGCCCCACTGGTGGTTAAACCACAAAAGGTCATCGGGTAACCCACTGCCCAGCCCCACTGGAGGGTAAACCCTAAAGTCAATGGGTAACCCACTACCCAGCCCCACTGGAGGGTAAACCCTAAGGTCAATGGGTAACCCACTATCCAGCCCCACTGGAGGGAAAACCCGGAACTGGTCTAATAACGCCGCACTGCCCGTACCATCACTGGGTGTCACCAACACCACTACCATGCATAGGTTCAGAGTGCGTCAAAGGAACCACCGACTAATGCTCTTTCCTGTTTCCAGATTTAATGAGATCTTAAAAGAGGATCCACCCTCCCAAATAGATTGCACTGTTGTAATCCTCATGGAAAAACACGCGAGATAGACTACTTACTCGCTGGAAACGGGCTCTCGGTGGAAAAGTTATTCAACACCGCTTTATGCCCATACGACATCTCGTGGGGCCCACACCTCGGTTTTGAAAGAGGTCGGGAAAACTGCGCCATCGTGATGCTCTTGGAAAAACATGCCAAAATTACTACTCATATGCCCCAAATGGACGTCTGAAGAAAAAGGCGCAGTACGCTGCACATAGCTTAAGAGACGGCCCATGGGGCCCAGGCCTCAACTCCGACTTCAATACCTGAAACCATCATGGCCAACTTCACCTCGATGTCAGGGTCACAACACCACTGACGGCGCCTAAAACGGACTCTGGATGCAGAAGCTGCAACTCCCCACGTTATATGAAAACGGGGCCCTGTGGGGCCCACACCTTGATCCCGAAACACGTCACGCAGATCGTACCATTGCGTTCCTTGCAGATAACCATGCGGGATAGGCTATTCATTTTCCCTGAATGGAATTATGTAGCATAAGTCGTAAAAACACAGCATACGTCTGAAATCCACCTCATGGGGCCCATGCCTCGGGCCCGAATTTAGGTGGGAAGATTGCACCATCGCAATCCCCTTGGAAAAACACTCAGAAACGAGTACTCAAACACCCCAAATGGATGTTGGGTGAAAAAGTGGCATTTCATCGTAAAACGTGCGAACTAGGCCCTATGGGGACCGCACCTTGTCTCTAACCCAAATGCTTTGGAAATCATCTCAAAAAGTCTGCATGTGGACGGGGTCATGCTACCGCTGACGGTGCGTCAATCGGACATCCCAAGCAGGAGTTAGGTCTGACGCAAGATTAATTAATTAATTAAGCAATTAATTAATTATTCGTAATAAGTGTTTCATGCCACCGAGAAATGAAACCAAACCTCAAGGGTCCTAAACCAACTTTGGAAGGACCATCGCAACTCCAGGGCCACAACACCTCTGATGGCGCGTCAAACGGGCATCCGGCTCGTAAGTACGTCCGATGTAAACTTTAATAATAATTTATTATTATTAAATTAAAGCATCTCAGGTCACCCGCCCTCGGGTGCAGAACTCAAAAACCCCGAAACACACTTCAAAATGTCCGCCTCGCTAACACGAACCCGTATCCATAGACAGCGCGTCAAACGGACGTGCTGTTTGAAAGTTATGGCCCTCCGAACGCAAGGGGGGCCAACCGGGCCGGTTCACCCCGGTCGGCCCAGTCCGAACCGCCGGCCCGCGGCCCAGCCGCGGGTCGGCCCGACTCGCCGCGGCCCGCTCCAGCCACACCAGACCCCTCGGGTCTGGTTCTCCTCAGTAGACCGGCCTTTGGCCGGTCTCTGCGCCCCACCAGCAGGACCCACGCGAACGCGGGTCCTGGTCTCCTCCGCACCCCCGAGGTCGCCGCCTCGGGTTCCCCCTCCGACAGTGATAGGCTGGCACCCTCGGGTTCCCCCTTTGACCACGATAATCCGGTGCCTCCGCCTCCCGCAGCGCACCGTCGTGCTGCCCCGGCTACACCGCGCCAATACTCCGGCCACGTACCGCCCGAGCTGCCTGGTCCTCCGCGCTCCGCCACACCGGCAGCTGCTTGGTCACCCCACTCTGTCGCTCCGCTGTGGCCCGCTGAAGCCACCTCATCTGCGCCGGCCACACCCGGCCTCCGTCTCTCCGAAGTCCTGGCCACCCGGAGCCGCACCACAGGCCACCACCACTTCGGGTGCTCTACCACGCAAAAACCGGCGGCCGCCGCACTCCTAGTTTGTCCTCCGGTCGTCACCCCTCACCGGAGATAAACCTTCAGCTGGTCCCCCCGACCACTCCGGTGGTCGGAAAAATTATCTGACACCATTTTTGGGATTCTCGGGGCAGGAGCTTCACAACGCCGCCCCTTGCTCGTTGATCTGTCACGGTTTTGGCACGTCCGAAAATTGGGGCGAAGAACGCCCAAGAATGAGAAGTAAAAACAGGGATCAGACAATGGTCGTGTTCATTCTACCATCATCCCAATTCCAAAATTATAGAAATTAAACAACAAAATTGACAAACAGCGAAAATTAACAAGATTCCTACCTCGATCCGGTCGTTCGTCGTTGGCGACGCGTTCGCTGCGATCCCACTTCGATCCACCGGAGTTCGCTCCTCAATCCGGTGAAGAACGGAGAAGAACGCTGAAGAACATCAAATAACACTCGAGGGAGAGAGAGAGATAGAGAGAGATAAGGAAAATTAGGTCTTTCCCCTAATTCCACAAACAAATTTATAAACTTTCTCTGAAACTCTACTGACGGGCGAGGATTCTGAAACCTCCACGCCCGCCTATTTTATATCACGCCTAGGGAAAACGCCCCATTTCGAACTCAATGGAAGTATCGGATTTCCATTTTGAGACTCTATTTGAAAGTTATTTGAAAGGAACGTCAATGATAATAATCACTAAGTCATTATTTTTAAAATGACGATTTTTCTCCTGGGTGACATCTCTCACAGCAGGCCCGTGCCCGCAACCTTTACACCCCGCCTAGGGTAAACGGCATGTTCTGGATGCAACTGTGCCCTCTAATTTCCAATCTGAGCTACCATTTAGGAGAAAACATAGCCTCGCCACATGCATAGTATAAAAATACTTAATATTTTTATAAAATTAATTTCTGGCACACCAGACCTCGGAATCACACGCCGTCTTCGCGCCTAGCTCTGGAATTATATGTATAAATATTCCAAAGTCTTACAGGGTAATAACCAGGTCTCTACATCATTCCCTCCTTCAAGATTTTCGTCCCAAAAAATCAAAACTAATAAAAACAACTCGGGATACAGAGCTCACACCTAGCTCTCCCACTCCCAAAAAAACTTGCACAACACCATGTTGGCCCAACACGCGATCCAAAGGGATGGTTCATACTTATAAGGTATGCTACTTTTGATGATGTGCGTAGGAACACGCACACACCTCATCATCTGCGACATGTGGAAGACACTGTGCACCCACTCCTACTATTGGGAGGGTAGTTCAAGATGGTAGGCAACCTCTCAACTACTTGCACGATTCCCGAATGGCCCAAAGAAACTTGGTGGCCTTCCATGGAAGAACCGCTACTTTCCACGTCGTGACTGAAATCATGATTTTTTCCTGGAACATGGTCTCGTTATTCCCTCCTTCATAACACCCAAGGATATCTGGTCACACAAGTTTCACAGTCGATACATCACAACCGAGGCTCTCTGCTAAGGGAACCTGCTACAACACTACCATTTTCTGAAACATAGAATACCTCGAAGTCATAGTCCTATAGAAATTTCAACTATCACCATTGTCTCAGTTTCAAGTCTCTCTGGGTGAGGACGCATCTGAGAAACTGGTGGTCTGAGCAAACCACAAAGCGATCTCCTAGAAGATAGATTCTCCATATTCTCAGCGCAAGGACTACCACCACCAGAACCACATAATGAAATGCGTAGTTCTGTTTATGGGGTGTCCATCACCTCGACCTGTACTTGATAACGGTATCAAGATTGACGTTGAGCATGCAAGGTACCAACGAACAGGGAAGGCGAGCAAACTCATCCAACCGCCAGAGGCTAGACACAGAAAGCACGTGGCATACCCCACGTGTCTTTACCCCTCTTGGAAGGAGAGTAATCCCCAAAACAGGCACTCTGCCAAACCTAATATTGGTACCTCAAGCAAAAGGGGGTCAATCAGAAAAGCCCCACTGGAAAATCCAGAACCTACTCTGACACTCCACCGCACAACCCTGCCATGAATTCACATGTCAGAGGGACTCATCCACCGCACCCCAATACTATCCGCTTTGGGTGGTACTGACTCTCCCTCACAGTTTTGATCGCATCACAAAAATGCATCTCAGTGGGGGAAGAACCCATCTTTCTCGTGCATTCAAAGCTACGTCAGACAACACCAACACAGGGTTACACCGACGCCCTGCGTCACCCTTGGTAACCCCTCGAACAAGGATTTAGACAAAAAGAGTACTTCACGCAGTGTCTAACAATTTCTACTGATAAAAGTAGAAAAATACACAGAGCATACCTCTTATCATCTCATGCGTTGCAGGATTATAGACATCCATAGCACACAGTATCCCACGGCCCCATCTGTCAACTCCCTGAGCCTAATATGGGCTGCCTAGTGGTGGTGGAAGGACCTCGAAACGTCGTCCACCAACCACAGTTCTTCTTGATTTTCTACCAACACCGCCTCCCTGGGGACCACCCTGTCCTCACCTGGGAGTTCTCTAATCACGACATTACCTCTGTCGTGGCGGTGCATATACCAACTATCTGGAAAACTCAGCGCATTTGGTCGATTAGTCTCACACCATGTGACCTCGCACATCACAAACATAGCACTAGTCCTCCCTGGGCTATATCAGTGCTCTACGTTGTCCCCAACCGTGTTCCTAAGTCTCATCAAGGGGAGACTTTTGGCATCGAGGCCCTTCCAATCGACGTCCCTATGACAGAAATTTCTCTGTCACCAGTGCCTGCTCCAGCACCTCGAGATGGGTGAGGATGCACAAGGGAACTACGCTGGCATGAATCTCCTATATATAGATCTCGTTCAAACTTTTGTGCTAAGAAGTTTCCATTATGGACCACATCCAAATAGTACCAAGTAAGGTATGTGAACCTAGTCATGTACTCAGCCACTGCCATCACTCCCCACTGAAACTCCAGTAGCTCCTGAAACCGTAAAAATCATAAGTAGAAGGGGTATTACTCCTCATAAAACAGCTACTAGAAGTCATCCCACGAGAGTACCGACTCATCGTGCATCTGAGTAACCTTGTCTCTACTAACGCCAAACTGCTTGGTGGAAAAATAATGGCTGTCAAAGCCACCATCAACCTGTTAGTGTCCGAACAAGCCTGAAGAGGTGAACCACCAACTCTAGCCAACCTTTCACTAAATGAGGGTATGGATCACCGTGGAACCTCAGTGGTCTCTGAAATTGGAACTCACATAGCATACCCAGACCGCTCTCATCATCGTCCCTCGCTGCTGGTACTATTTGCTACTCCACAGGTGGAGGTGCTACTGCCTGTCCTCCTAGATAAAGGGTAATCATATGATGGATCTTGAATTGAGGCCTCATCGCTCATGGAATCTTCGTCACGAATCGAAGCTAGTATCCTGGATGGCTATCATCTCGGAGACATCCTGAATCCAATCAAGGAGTACCGTGGTCAAATGATCATATATATACCAACAACGATGGGAATCTGACTCAAGAAGGACAGTCAAAGACTCAATCCTATATGATGCACGAACCAAATTCCATGAAACAAGTGTCTTAGTGTGCCGAGTCGACAAGCGGGTTATCAGGGTCCTGGTGAATGGATACATCGGACACCGCCCCATCACTGGACTCCCTAGTCTGAGAGCCACTCTCGAGACATGTTGAAACTATTGCCCCAAAACTCAACCAATTCCTTTTTAGGGATGTCAGAACAACGCCCCAAGGAACGAACCACCTCTGATACTACTTTGTCACGACCCGACCCATACCGGGGCTCGAGCCACAACTACCCCAAGCCCGCCTCTATAGGCCATGGGCTGGCGACTAGCGCCGAAGGCACAATAAACTAGGGGAGGCCTTTACCTAAGAAGTTGTACACACACACGCAGCTAACTCAATGCAAAAGTGTAGAGAAAAGAGAGCAATATACAACACTTATACAAAAAGGGAAACCAACATACACGCATCGACCTCTAACCAGTACAAGTAAAGTGCTGAAAAGTGGACTGACAAGTAAACTGAACAGTGAAAGGGGAAAACACATGCCCAACCAGAAAGGTGCCACAACCCGTCAATAGGTAAACAAAAGTAAACAACTAATGAGTCTCCCACTCGGAAATCCTCCTACCTCCACTGAACGCAGCCCATGCTCCTGTGTCCTCTACGCTCCTCTGTAGTCTTGATTTACTTGTCTGTCATCTGCAAGGGCACACCAAGTGCGGGCAAATCCCAAGCAGGGGTGAGTATAAAGATACTCAGTAGGATGCCCCGAAATCTCGAGGGAGAAATAAAGGAGATACTAAAATGGTGAGCAGTAGACAGAGAAAGAATAGTGTAAGAGTACAAAAGAGAGAGTGTAGATCAACCCAACATGAGAAAGTAAGCAGGCTCATCCATCCAAGAGGAGCTAGACACAGAAAGAATGTGGCATACCCCGTGTGTCTTTGCCCCTCCTAGAAGAAGAGTAACTGAACCCAAGGAGTGGGAA
Organism: Viscum album; assembly: GCA_963277665.1. NCBI lineage: Eukaryota > Viridiplantae > Streptophyta > Magnoliopsida > Santalales > Viscaceae > Viscum > Viscum album. Next base: position 362,896,138 of record OY728162.1, on the reverse strand, counting down.
CAAAAGTATGGTGTATATATATGCTCAAAAAGAAATCCGAACGAGTGTGTAAGGGGATCTATATTTTCAAGATTAGCCCAAGAAAAGTCGCCAACATTCCAAAGGATATCCATCACTGATGTCCAATAATCCCGCACGCCAAAGTTGCCACATCGCTAAACTGAAAAACCAAGGGTCCCGCTCCGGTAATCATGGATAAAAGTCATTGAATAGCATCATAGAAAGGGTTGAGTCTTAAATAATTTGTTGGGTAACCCACTACCCAACCCTGCTAGAGGGTAAACCACAAGAGTTCGTTAGGTAACCCACTGCCCAGCCCCGCTAGAGGGTAAACCACAAAAGTTCATTGGGTAACCAACTGCCTAGCCTCACTGGAGGGTAAACCACACAAGGTCGTCGGGTAACCCACTGCCCAGCCCCGCTAGAGGGTAAACCACAAAAAGTCGTCGGGTAACCCACTGCCCAGCCCCGCTAGAGGGTAAACCACAAAAGGACGTCAGATAACCCACTGCCCAGCCCCGCTGGAGGGTAAACTACAAAATGTCGTCAGGTAACCCACTACCCAGCCTTGCTGGAGGGTAAACCATAAAAGGTCATCTGGTAACCCACTTCCCAACCCCGCTGGAGGGTAAACCAAAAAAGGTCATCGGGTAACCCACTGCCCAGCCCCACTGAAGGGTAAACCATAAAAGGTCATCGGTTAACCCACTACCCAACCCCATTGTAGGGTAAAACACAAAAGGTCGTCGGGTAACCCACTACCCAGCCCCGCTGGAGGGTAAACCCTAAAGTCAACAGGTAACCCACTACCCAGCCCTGTTGGAGGGTAAACCCTAAGGTCAACGGGTAACCCACTACCCATCCCTACTGAAGGGAAAACCCAGAACTGGTCCGATAATTGTGCATTGCCCGTGCCATCATTGGGTGTCACCAACACCGCTACCGTGCGTAGATTCAGAGTGCGTCAAAGGAACCTCCGACCAACGCCCTTTCCTATTTCCACATTTAATGAGATCTCAGAAGAAGCTCTGATATCCCAAACATATTACACTATTGTAATCCTCATGGAAAAAACACGTGAGATAGACTACTTACTCGCTGGAAATGGGCTCTCGGTGGAAAAGTTATTCAACACCGCTTTATGCCCATACGGTGTCTCATGGGGCCCGCACCTCGGTCCCGAAAGAGGTCGGGCGAACTGTGCCATCGCGATGCTCTCTAAAAAACATGCTGAAATGACTACTCATACGCCCCAAACGGACGTCTGAAGAAAAAGGCGCAGTATGATGCACACTGCTTAAGAGACGGCATGTGGGGCCCACGCCTCAACTCTGGCTTCAACGCCTAAAATCACCCTAGTCAACTTCGCCTCGATGCTGGGGTCACAATGCCACAGACGGTGCCTAAAATGGACTTCGGATGCAGAAGCTGCAACTCCCTGCATTATATGCAAACGGGGCCCTGTGGGGCCCACACCTCGATCCCAAAACATGTCACGCTGATTGTACCATTATGTTCCTTGCAAATAACTATGTGGGATAGGCTATACATTTTCCCTGAATAGACTTATGTAGCATAAGTCGTAAAAACGCAGCATACGTCCGAAAGTCGCCTCGTGGGGCCCATGACTCGGGCCCGAATTTAGGCGGGCGGATTGCACCATCGCAATCTCCTCAGAAAAACACTTAGAAATGAGTACTCAAACACCCCAAACGGATGTTGGGTGAAAAAGTGGTGTTTCACCATAAAACGTGCAAACTAGGCCTTGTGGGGCCTACACCTTTTCTCTAACCCGAACACTTTGGAAAGCATCTTAAAAAGTATGCACAAGGACTGGGGTCACGCTGCCGCTGACGGCGCGTCAATCGGACATCCCAAGCAGGAGTTTGGTCTGACGCAAGATTAATTAATTAATTAAGCAATTAATTAATTATTTGCATTAAGTGTTTCGTGCCACTGAGCAATGAAACCAAATCTCAAGGGTCCCGAACCAACTTTGGAAGGACCGTCGCAACTCCAGGGCCACAGCGCCTCTGACGGCGCGTCAAACGAGCGTCCGGTTCGCGAGTACGTCCGATGTAAACTTTAATAATAATTTATTATTATTAAATTAAAGAATCTCGGGTCACCCGCCCTCGGGCGTAGAACTCAAAAACCCCAAAACACACTTTAAAAAGTCTGTCTCGCTGACACGGACCCACAACCGCAGACGGCGCATCAAACAGACGCGTTGTTTGGAAGTTATGGCCCCTCGAATGCAAGGGGGCCCAACCGGGCCGATTCACCCCAGTCGGCCCGGTCCAAACCGTCGACCCGCAGCCCACACCAGCCACACCGGACCCCTCGGGTCCAGTTCTGCCCAGAAGACCGGCCTTTTTCCGGTCTCCGCATCGCGCCAACAGAACCCGCCGAACGCAGGTCCTGGTCTCCTCTGCACCCTCGAGGTCGCTGCCTCGGGTGCCCCATTCGACGGCGACAGGTCGGCGCCCTCAGGTTCCCCCTTTGACCGCGACAGGCTGGCGCCCTCGGCACCTCTACCTCCTACAGCACATCGTCGTGATTCCCCGGCTACACTGCGCCACTCCTCCGGCCACGTACCGCCTGCTCCACCTGGTCCTCCGCGCTCCGCCGCACCGGCAGCCGCCTGGTCACCCCGCTCCGCTGCAGCCCGCTGAAGTCACCTCATCCGCACCAGCCCCACCCGACCTTCGGCTCTCCGAAGTCCCGGCCACCCCAGCGCCTCACCACGGGCCACCGCCACTTCGGGTGCTCCGCCGCGCAAAAACTGGCGGCCGCCGCACTCCTAGTTCGTCCTCCGGCCGCCACCCCGCGCCGGAGCTGAACCTTCGGTCGGTCCCCCCGACCACTCCGTGGTCGGAAAAATTATCTAACACCGGTTTTGGGATCCTCGGGACCGGAGCTTCACAATGCCGCCCCTCGCTCGTCGATCCGTCATGGTTTTGGAGCGTCTGAAAATTGGGACGAAGAACGCCCAAGAACGAGAAGTAAAAATGGGGATCGGACGATGGCTGTGTTCTTTCGGTCATCGTCCCAATTTCAAAATTATAGAAATTAAACGACAAAATTGACAAAGGTGCGGAAATTAACAAGAATCCCACCTCGATCTGATCATTCGTCGTTTGCGACGCGTTCGCTGCGATCCCACTTCGATCCACCGGAGTTCGCTCCTCAATCCCGTGAAGAAAGGCGAACAACGCCGAAGAACGTCGAAGAATTCTTGAGGGAGATAGAGAGAGAGAGAGAGAAGGGAAATTACGGATTTCCCCTCATTCCACAAACGAATTTATAAACTCTCTCTGAAACTCTACCGACGGGCGAGGATTCTGAAACCTCCAAGCCCACCTATTTTATATCACGCCTAGGCAAAACGCCCCATTTTGAACTCAACAGAAGTCTCGGATTTCCATTCTGAGACTCCGTTTGAAATTTATTTTAAAGGAATGTCAGTGATAACAATCACTAAGTCATTATTTTTAAAATGACAATTTTTCCCCTAGGTGAAATCTCTCACAGCAGGCCCGCGCCCGCAACCTTTACACCCCGCCTAGGGTAAACGGCACGCTCTGGACACAATTGTGCCCTCAGATTTCCAATCCGAGCTATCTTTTAGGATAAAACACAACCCTGCCATGTGCATAGTATAAAAATACTTAATATTTTTATAAAATTACTTTCGGGCACACCGGGCCTCGGAATCGCACGCCGTGTCACGAACCAGGCCGGGTCTCCATCCGACCCAGTGCCTGACTCGGTCCGCGGCATGACCCGAAGGGTATTCCCAATCCCCATGGGATGGAAACCAGTACCAGGCATCAAAACAAGCAGTTGGGAACGGTTTAGCCCATAAAAAATAAAATACAGATAAACAGGAATGAACACAATAAAACAGGTAAACAATTTCAGTAGAAAATAAAATTAGAGATAATCAAATAGACATACCTCCAAGTGACCCCATGGGTCACCACCAACATAGAACCACACTTTCCTGAAAGCAACCCAAGTCTAAAACTTGAAACTGAAAGTAAAGTAGGTGTGAGCACCGAGGTGCTTAGTAGGAAAGCCAGAAAAAAAAATCAACAATGTCTCATGCCCCTGCCTTTAATAAGAAATCCAATCATGAAAGTTTGAAAATAAGACCTATTAAAATAATGTTTTCCACTCCATTAAAAATTTAAGTAACAGGTTTCACTTTTAAGGAAAACATTTCATTTCCAATATAATGGAAAAAAATGGAATCAAGCATGGATTAACCTTTTGAAATGAAAAGAGAGCAGTTTATAATAAAATGTGGTTTTTCACAAATGAAGCATTAGATATGAAACAATTAAAAAGGAAATCACACCACAAGTAACATGTCATAAACGAGCACTATGGGCAGTCTCTAAAGGTAACTAGTAGAAGTGGGACCCTAGAGACCTCGTACCTTGGTGAAATGTAACCATGAAAATTATCTGTTCTCGTGCATGAGCCACTAGACTGGGCAACACATCCATAACCTAGTGGTCCCCAACATCATCACATGTTTAGTTAGTGTTGTTGTGTCAATCCTGCTAGACTGAACTGGGATGAAACCATGTCATGTCATCTAGCGTACTAGTCCTAGTCCGCCCACCTAGATACCTGGGGTTTCTCATGTGCTCTATTCCAAAAAGGTGGCGAGTTTTTATCAAAAGAAAAGAAATGAACATCACACTTTCTTTATCCTAAAAACTCACTAAACCACTCACCACCGTTCTCCCTCCTTAAGCACATTCCCCTATTTCACATTACATAATGCATAAGCCTCAACATTAGGAACATATTCATACACTCAACATACAAGTTATTTTCTAAAACCAAGGGGGTTTTCCTTAAGATGGGTTTTCCAATTTTACAAACCATTTCAAGGGGCCAAACAGGCTTTATTGTTTTACAAATAATAGTTTTCATTTTTGAACATATAATCATCTAAAATCTTTTCAAAACCTTTTAAAATACCAATTAAACAATCTACATGTTACATATAAAAAACAAGCTTGAACTCTTTCTTAAAATGATGCAATTCATTTATGAGAGTCCAAATGGTCATTAGTAATACATTACATTTTTTTTCAAAACAAATGCATAACCATTATTAGAGAATGCACCCAGATTTCATAGCATGTAAACATAGCATATATATATATATATATATAACATATTTTCAAAGAAAGCAAGAAATTATGAAATTCAAACTAAAGTCATAGGCATAGGAGACCTACCTCAAACATGTCGTTGTTTGTCGACAACCACCTGAACCGATCCTTGGCACATACACGCACATGCATGTATACATATATATATACACCCCTAGATGCATTGCACATATTCCCTGCGCCGTGAGGGAATATGCACAGTGAGAGAATATCTATATACATGCCTTACCATATGCATGTACATGCAGGGATCCTCAATACCCATGACCCAAAACCATCACAGCGAAGTCCAACACACTACACATATAATTTAATAAAACAATTCAAACACTTAAACAATCTATAAAACATTTCAAAATAACACATCAAGGGCTCGCACCAATGACACACTCAACTTCAAGTTGGGAAGCCACTTTGAAACCAAATTTACAACAAATAGACATTAAAACATACCTTACATAATTTAAAAGAATTTACAATACATATTGAGTAATGCACAACAAGACACACACAAACCTCAATTCCATTTTGAAAAATGACGCACAATAAAAACCTTTGAAAACTCCATCTGCATCACCCACACAATTAAAATAACCAACTGCATAATTAAAATGACCATTTTCTTGATTAAACAAACCGATGGGAAATTTATTAAACAGTTTTCAAAATGCATCGAATGACTCAAAAATACAAAGGCTTAATCAAAAATTATTTTATGGTTACACGCACACAGACGCTACACTAAAACATCAATTGCACCCTTTGCACATACTAAAAAATTAACTACACAATTTATAAAGCACTATTAAACAGTTCAACATGGGTTTTCATAGCAACAAATACTCATATCATCTAAACATACCACTAAACTCATAAACACATCAAAAAATATACTAAAACTCAAGTAAAATTGAATTCGCATCAAACAAAAAGGTTAATAAACATGCTAAATTAATTAAATTCATGAATCAATTTATCAAAAATAATTTTATGAGGGACCGCCAACCTCGATGTAGGCCAACTTCACCAATTTGGTGCGCAAAGACGAACGCACCTCAATCGCACTTAAAACCACTCAAATAAACCCTAAAATTAAATCATTAAACCATTTATAATCAAAATCGAAACAAGGAAATCCCAAAACCCTAACTCGGAAAAACCAATACCCTAATGGAGGAGACTTACCGGGGTGATTTCCACCGGCGGTGAAAGGAGAGGGGTTGTCAGAGGAGGCCGCACCGGCAGAAGCCATGTCGGAGAAGGATGAACGGGAGGAGGCCGCGCGGGATGAGGCCAGGAAAGAGGGGGTCGTGCGGGATGAGGCCGGGAAAGAGGGGGTCGCACCGGTGGAGGCCGGGCAAGAAGGGAGGCCGAGCGGGAGGAGGTCAGGAGGTGCGCTAGGGTTTGGAGAAGGGGGAAAGGGAATCCGTGCGGGGAGGGGAGAAGCGCAGAGAGAAGGAGAAATAAGAAGAGGAAAAAAATGAAAACAAAAAAGAAAATAAAGGAATAAAGGAATTGAAAAAATGTAAAACCAATCTAGGTTAATGATAAATATATAAAAAAATAATGATAATAATAATAATACTAATAATAATACTAAAATAATAAAACCAATGAAAATAATAACATCATTATTAATTTAGGTTGGACACCGCACAAGGTCGTGTGCACGGTCGCCTACGCAGTCACCTGTGCGGGCGCGTGCACGGTCGCGCGCCTAGTTGCATGCCTATGTAATAATTAATTTAATAATAAAACGTTTTGTTACTTAATTTGGGCACTACGCACGGTAACGCACCCGTGTATGAACCCAAATCTCTAAAAAAAACCGGCTAAATCTACAGCCCAAAAAAAAGAGATCCAAAATAGTTAAATTACAAGGATGCATGTGTCGGTCGGGGTGTGACATGTTGTCTTCATGCCTAGCTCTGAAATTATATGTAGAAATATTCCAAAGTATTACAGGGTAAAAACCAGGTCTCTACAATACATATTATACAAAAGAAGCAAAAATAATCCAAAAACTATCCCCAACATCCCGAGCTCTATCTTGGTCATATGATACCAAGCTTCATCCTAATTCAAGAAAACAATATCAAGTGTTCAAGGCGGGATGCTTCCCTTTTTCAACTCCTGCATACATGTAATCTACTCGGGTACCAATGGTAGCCCAGATAGGGTGTGAGATAAATCTCAGTAGGCCACCACCAATGGCGTCTATAATATACAGTCCATGTAATATAAACTGAAATAGTGTGTAGGCGTGCATATATAAAAGTAAAGTAGTAGAGTAATGTAAATACCCAAGTACCCACTTCAGCCTCAGCTGGTGTCTAAATATATAACCATTTCATTTATTAATTATGTTCTAGTTTATATAGTAAGTCGCATGAGGTATAACCAGCATTGAAATCCTAACATGAGAATAATAATGACAAAGGATCCAAGATATAACAAGGCATCCATGATGATGATGATAGAAAAGAGGATCCAAGGTAATAACCAAGGAATCCTTGACCTCATGAGTCAATCCAACTCAATAATAATATATAGCCTGGCTAAAGGGGTAAGAGTGAAATCCAAGGGCCATCACCCAAGGTATTCCATAATAATGTAATTCTAACTGAGTCCAAGGATTTCATCTAAGGTAAAATGGGATAAGAAATTACTAGGTCCAAGGGCGTATCCAAGGCACCACATGTCTGTAGATGTCATGTTGGATCCAAGGAGTGTATCCAAGGCATTATATAATGATAATGGAGGGATCCTACAGTGTCATACCAGTTATCCACAAGCAGATAAATATCGGGTTCCAAGGTGGGTATCAACCTTATTAACCAGCATCCCTGAATCAGAATGGCGTCCACAAGTGCTCAAGGCATTACCTCATGAATCTAAGGCTAGAATGAGTCTGAACACTCCTATAATAATGTCGAGTTCCATATGAAATAGGAACCTTATATGTAACTCACTCTTTAATTAAGGTCATGTAATACTCATGCCTTTTAATAAGTCATTTGGTTCAAGTCATTGTCTCTCACTAGTGTGACAAAGCTGATAGGGAATGAAACTATTTAATAATTAATATATTCATATTAAATTCATTAGGTTCACTCTTTTTCCTTCCGGTAATCATGGAAAGGTGTGCTATGGACCTGCAACCAAGTCATTCTATTACATTTAATTAGGATAAGTTATGTATATAATATAATTTCCAATTATAATTGAGATTTGTGAATTATTTAAAGCACTTACCTTAGAAGGGTAAAGTGATTAGAATACTCATGATAGCCACTACTTTCCATTTATTTAATTAATTCTTACCTTTATCAAGGTTAAGTCAAAGCACACCTGAATACTGGAATAGATAGGCTTAATAAGATACTGAAAGCATAATTAAGTGAAACACCCTACTTGGGGTGGTCATTGTTAAGAACGTAACCTATAATGATGGGTATCACATATAACAAGAGTCTTATAATATGCTTATAATGAATATAAGCAAGACACATAGATTAAATAGGTCGCACCTGATGAAATCAGCATGCACACATGGAAATTTATAAAATGGTAAAACATAAGGGGTGAGTTATAAACCACCTACCTTAATCTCATAAAACTCTCCTCATATAGTTTCAGCATTTAGTTTGGATTGTATTATAATAAATATGAAGAATGGATCAACATCTTACAAATATGGAATGTGATCCTGCACCAAAACAGCATCGCTGATAGGAAGAAGAGAGGTGAAATGAGCTGAAGGACTGAAGCACTTATCTGTGCACCTCCAATGAGAAAAACATATCTGAAATCAAATGTTGGATGGTGGAATAGTGGAAGAACCTATATTAGGGCTCTATGGGAGGCTCCTGTGTGAGAGAGAGGGGAGGTGAGGTTTTGTTCAAAAAAGGGTGGCCCTGCCTCCTATTTTTTTTAAATTGTTCGAGCATTTACATGACATGTAAATGCTTTACATGTCATGTAAACACTACTGAAAATATGGCCTTTATCAGCACTAGAAAAGGGCATTAACAGCGCTAGAAAAGCACTGTTAATCGAGGCGAAGATAAAGGGGGGTCCTTTTTATCAACACTCTAAAAAGCGATGATGAAAGTCAAAAAAAAAATTAAAAAGAATATATAATGTGGGGGAGCTTTTAACAGCGCTTGACCCCCCCCCCCCATCAGCACTAGGAGGAGCCCCCTCCCTCCCACTGCACGCTGCCTTTTCCCGCACAACCCCCTCCCACTTAGACCCGCGACCCTTGCTTCCACCAGAACTCGAACCCGAGACCTCCCCCCTTGTGTGCCTATACCTTTACCACTAAGCCATTTAGTTTTTTTCTCCATTTAATGATATATCTATTTATATATATATATATATATAATTATATTTATTCTTATATTAATATAGATTCATATTAATATAAATATATTTAGTTATATTAATACATATATATTTATTCATATATTAATATATATATTTATTCTTATATTAATATATATTTATATCTATTTATATTTTTTTTTAGTTGTAATTTTTTATTCGTATATTTATTTGTATATTAATATATATTTATAAGATTAGTTTTAAATACATTTATAAAATATGTTTTTTATGTGTGTTTATAAATAAATAAATACATACATACATACATATATAAAACACACACACACACACATATATATATATATATATATTTACTAATAAATACATATATATGTGTATCTAAAAATCCATAGAATGTTAAAATGACCATAACTTCTAATCTAGAAGTCTGTTTCAACTCCACAAATAGTAAAATCGAAGAAAATGAAACAATATTCGATATGATATGTGGTACAGGCCTAGAGAAAATCCATATCAGAAGATATACTTGTTTGAATGTTAAAAAATTGGGGTATCTCGACTAAAAACTCAGTTTTGGAGGTCTTTTGGGACTTTTGGGCCTCGAAAAATATGATAGAAGGTTATTTGGGTCACTATCATGTAGAGCTCAGCGCAATCTTCGATTTGATATACTGTAGATCTCAAACAGACACCCGGATTAAAAGTTATGGCTGTTTGAAGCTTGAGTTACATTTTCAACTTATTTTAGATCTTTTATTAATTTCTTTGTTTTTTTGTGTCTTCAAATTGTTATTAAATGATTATTAATCAATTATAATTAGAAAAATATTTTTTAATAATATTTTTTAAAATATTTTAAAGCCATTTTTACTCAATTTCTTATATATTAAATGTAATAGTCTATTTATACTTATCTAAAATATATTTAAAAAATACATATTATATTTATATCAATATAAATATACTTATATAACAATATATTATTTTTCATGATTTTTTTTTTAAAATTTATCAGTGCTAGGAAAAAAGCGCTGATAAATCCCCCTCTTTAACGGCGCTAAAAAAAGCGCTGATAAAGGGTCACTTTTAACAGCGCTTTTTTAGTGCTCTTAAAAGTGCCCTTTATCAGTGCTTTTTTTAGCGCCGTTAAAGGGTGGTGCTGCAGAAACTCAGTTTTGTGGTAGTGAAATCTCAAGGTATTTCCCCTAATAAAAACATCTTACATGATGTGAAAGTTTCTACCTAGACCATTACATATCTTATATTCTAATTACATGACATGTAATTGGCCTACATCCAACCTACAACCCCCATGTTTTCTTCTTCTCAAGAACAAACCAACCAGGCTAAAGGCACGATTTCAGATTTAAGCCAAAAGAGAACTACAACATGGGTTTTAACTGAAAATTAAAAGGATATGTACCTGAGATAAAAACCATGTTCTTATAGTCTTCTCCCTTAAAGGAACTCGTCCCAGAGTTCACCTTCCAAGGGTGGAAAAACACTGTTTGAGAACAACTCTGGCCACTGGGCACATACATCAGCCACACACTCTCGGGTCTCATATTATACATGGTCGTGCTACCATAGAATCCATACTAAAGGAATAGCCTAGCCTATGATATCCTTCATGCTCCAATCAACAATGCATATAGGATACTCCTCAAAATAAGCATTAATATCTAACTCAACCTCCTAGGGATCAAAAGTATGAGATGATTTAGCATGATAATAGTGAATCTATGAAATGTGAAAGATGTCATGCATGGAATGATACCTCTGAGGTAATAACAACTAATAGGCTACCATCCTGACTCTCTCCAGAATCTCAAACGGCCCGAAAAAGTGTGGCGATAGCTTCCCTTTCCTCCATATCTGTCTATTCGCAAGCCTTTGTGATGGCCATAGGAAAACATGATCCCTGGCCTCAAACTCTAAAGGTAATATATGGAGATCGACATAATATATATGTCTAGAATAAGTAGTAAACATATTCTTTCTGGCCATTTGAACCTTCTCTGAGGTCTCTTGCATGAGACAAAGACCTAGTAGTGTCATATCACCTACCTCTAACCATCACAAGGGTGAACAAAATGGCCTACCATACCAAGACTCAAAAGGATCCATCTGAATTTTCACCTAAAATATATTGTTATAGATGAACTTGATAAGAGGGATATGATTCTACCAAGAACCATTGAAATCAAGGATGCATGCCTGAAGCATGTCCTCTAACACTTGTATTGTCCATTCTGATTAGCCATCGGTCTGAGGGTGAAAGACTGTGCCCAGAAGCACCAATGTACCCATATCCTTATGAAACCCCTACCAAAACCATGACATGAAGTGATAATCCCTATTTGAAATAATACTATGAGGCACCCCGTGTAGTCGGATTATCTCACGGACATACAGTCTTCCCAACTCATCAACTGAGAAAGTCTCTCAGATATGAAGGTAGTGGGATACTTTTTTCAGTTATTCAATGACAACCCAAACTGCATCTCTACCTCGAGGCAAACTTGGTGAGGCAACTAAAAAATACATAGAAATATCTTCCCATTTCCATTTTGAGACTGGAAGTGGATATAAAAATCCTATAGGATGCTAGTGATCTGCCTTTATCTGATGACAGGTGGAACACATAGTGATAAAGTATGTTATCTGACATTTCATTCTAGGCCACAAATATTAGCATCTCATATCTCAATACATTTTGGAAATTACCGGATGAACTACCCACTGAGAAGTGTGGGACTCCTACATCAGTTCCTATCTCATATCTATAGGAACCCAGACTTTTCCATGTATACATAGGATGTTATATTTTTTCACAAACCAATTTAGGGATGGGTAATCTCCAGCAATTCTCTCTCAAAGAAACAAGCCTTCAGGATCTAAAAAATGCTTAATCTTTACCCTCACAAGGAGTGAAGAGGTAACTATCAATTCTGAGATATAATACTACTCGTGACTATCATGAAACTCCAAATTCAGCTCATAAAAGAGGTCCATTAATTTCCATTCTTCGCTGGCTTCCCATATGGATTGTGCCTAAGTTTTCTGACTCAACGCATCAGTTACATCATTAACCTTTCCAGGCATATAGGCAAGCTAAAAATAGAAGGACTGAAGATATTTGACCCATATTAACTATTTGAGATTCAATTCACACTGTGTAAAGATATATTTGAGTCTCTTGTGGTTCGTATACACCACAAATCAATCCCCCATCTAATAGTGTCTCTAGCAATGTAGGGCATGGAAAACTGCTGCTAGCTCAAGGTCATGTGTCAGGTAATTTATATCATGAGGCCTCAACTTCTAAAATTTATACACAATGACACTATCCTATTCCTTTATCACTACACCCAAGACGATGTCAGATGCATCAAAGAACATTTTATAGCCTCTTCCAAGTTCTAGAAGAATCAGAATAAGTGTCAATACAGCCTTATTTTTAGCTCATAAAAGGATTTATCACACTCTTCTAACCACATGAACTTAACACCTTTATTTGTAAGACCAGTAAGAGGTATAGAAAGATGTGATAAGTCCTGTATGAAATTCCTTTAATATCTAGACAATCCCAAGAAACATCATATATCAAACACGTTCTTGGGATGCTCCTAGGAAACCACAGCACTCACCTTATCTAGGTCAATAGATACTCCTAATTCTGAGATAATATGACCCAAGAAGTGAGATTTTTTTATCCATAAGTGTAATTTATCAATCTTGATATAAAGATGATTCTCTCTCGGTGTATTCAAAACAATCTCAAGGTGCTTAGCATGGTCGCTATGAGTGTGAGAATACACCAAGATGTCATCCACAAAGACCACGACAAAATAATTAAGATATGGGTGGAATTCCCTATTCATTAGATCCATGAAAACGATAGGCACATTCTTAATATTGAAAAACATAATGAGATACTCATATAGACCATACCTTCTATGAAAAGTTGTAAAATGTATGTCTGAAGGTCTAAATTACACCTGATGATAGCTCAATCTTAGGTAGATCGTTGAGAAAACCATATCTCCTCAGAGCTGATCAAATCGATCATCTATTTGAGGTAGTGGATATCTGTTCTTGAACATAGGCTGGTTCAACCATCTATAATACACACATAAAAAAAGGGTCTCATCCACCTTCTTGGTGAAAATCATAGGTTAACCCCAAGTGGAAGTGCTCGTCCGTATAAAACCTTTGGCCTCTAAATCCTCCAACTACCGCTTGAGATCCTGGATCTCAATAGGTGTCATAATGTATAGAGAAATATACATTAGTGCTACTCTTGGAACAATCTCAATCGTAAAATCAACCTCTCTGTCAAGAGGTACGCCATAAAAATTGTTGGGAAAAATGTCCCTAAAACAATATACTATTGGGAGGAAAGTTTGACAGATGTACTCCCAACTCCTCCATGAAGAGACTATAAATATGGGTGGTCACTCCACCTAGACCATAATGCTCTGGTCTAGCTCTACTATCCTAGACATCCCACTCACCCTTGTGTAGATAATTGTTTCCCTCTGTTGATGTAAACGATACCCTATGGCGATAGAAATCTACAAAGGCATGATACAGGACTAACCAATACATCTTAATAATGACATCAAATTCATACATATCAAGAACATAGAGTTTCCACAAGGGTAACAACCTACCTCAAGGGAAAAATCCCTAAATTGGAATATTCCCTCTGACCGTACTCCCAACAGTGTATCCAGGGTCATTACACCACATTAATACTGAATTTATAGCCCAAGAATTTCCATAATAGATAAATATATGAAGTAGTGTAAATCACCTATATCAAACAAAGAAGATGCTTTAGTATAGGCTACTAGAATTTTACCTCATACTATAGATAGTTCTGCACTCTGATGCTCAGGTATCAGCTGTAAATCATACAACTAGCTTGATCCGCGGCCTTTTGCTTCAGCTGGACTACCATAAGTATGACTGCTCTGCTAGTGTAGATGATCAAGAGTTTGGATACCATGGCCATGACCTCCTTTTTGGCCAGTCCTGTCGGTGCTACTTCAACACCCCACCTAGCATGGTGTAATGGAACCTACCCCTGAAGTTGGAGCTAGTGAAGAGCCTCTTCCACTGGAAGTAGATGCAAAGGTCTGATAGAATCTATAAATATGTCTCATACAGATGTAAGCATGTCACTCCATCAGGTCTCTATCGCACTAAGGCTTCAGATATCCCTATCATCCACATTAATGGCATACAATGGAGCTGCCAGTATAGTTACTCTAACCTCCACTGTTCTAATGTGAAATCTTGAGAGAACGTTTACTGTTACCGAAAGAACTATTGGACTGCCTCAACACTGATCCTCTATGACATGTACTATTTTATTCCCTCAGGATATGCTCAGTGATAAGACCATTATTGATGATCTCAAAGAAATTAAGTAGGAGAAAGACATTCACCTGAGTATGGATGTCACACTGGATCCCATCCTCAAAATGTTTAGCACGCAAAAGCTCATCACTGGCTAGAAGCGGTGAAAAGCACTGGAACTCGGTAAAACACACTAAATACTCCTTGACTAACATAGAACCCTACTATAGATTCATGAAATCTCTAGAAAAGTCATCCCTCGGCATCTAAGGAAAGAATTAGTCATAAAAGGCATTCTGAAAATCATCACATACCATGCCCTAATGGCGACCAGCATGGGTAATTGTAGGTTCCGGGCGCAGTGGAAGCGCGTTGGTGGGGTTTTCACAACTTTAATTTTAACATTAAACAACATTCAATCCGAGATCTGTCACGATTTAAAACGCCGAATCTTCGGAATAGAACTAAGAATGAAAAAAGAAAAGAAGATCCCTGGAACCCTTGAGATAGGATCATCATATGTTGGTTATAATTAATTTAATTAATTCATAAGAATTACCTCGATGGAATTCTTTCTTCGTTGGAGTCTCCGGTCATGATCCTGTGATCCATCGTTGCGTTGTAGAATCCAAGTATAGGATTCCTCTAGCGGTGATCCACATGTTCTCCACGTATCTCTGGACGTCGCTAAAGGGATCTCCGGGTGCTAGCGCGGAAGAGCCTTCGCTTGCGATGTCCCCCTTCAACCGCCTTGATCCGATGGAGGATCTCGCTTTCGTAACTTGAAAGCGTTCTTGGTGCAAAGGGAATTCTCTCTTGGCTTGAGAGTATTTCCAAATCCATTGTGCACAACAATGGCTCTGTTTATATCAGAATAATGTAATTGGGATTATAATACTTAGAATAATAAAATGAATTAATTGCCTGAAAGCATTTAATCATTTCATTTAATTCTTATTAATACCCCATGTCTTAATAATGACAGTTGACCGTCATTATTACTTGACATGCTCCCAACATATTAAATTTAATATCATTTAATTAAATAAACAATATTTTCTCATGAATCCCAAAAAACAAACTACACGGCGTGTATATAAATATACAGGGTGTGTACTTTTATTTTTCATTTTATTTATTTCCTCCACCATATTTATTAGACCTTGAGTAATGGCTATTTATTTCTTAAATAAATGTAATTGCATTACTCGCTAATATATATATATTATTTTACCCACAATATATTCTCTCAAATAACTAGTGTCGAAATAAATGCGATCAAGCATCCTTAAATAATTATTAAACCACAATCAGGAATAATATTTATTTAACTTGTTAAATTAATATTTAACTGAGATACATGGACACACTTAGTGTGTGACCCTCTAGGCCTCTTTCTTAGTGGCATTATATGGAGCCTACCTAAATTCCAAGGTTAGCGTCTAGCAACAAGCCAAGGCACCCATAGAAAAAGAAGTTAACGCCGCAATGACGTGTCACCTCCTACGAACGCTTACCGTGTAATATAATCCCTTTTTCTCGATATCTCCAATCAAACGGGTTGCATGCTAGTGCCATCAACCCATGTGCTCGAATATTCTTTCTTTGACTTCCTGGAATTGAACTCGCCCATACCTTACCATAGCCATGGATTTATTTAGGCTATATCAATTCCATCAAAGGTCCTGAGATATCTACTTCTGTTATGGAACATAAGAGAAAAATCCTTTATCGCATTATCTATTAATGTAGTATTACTCGTGACACACCCAACGTATCCTACCTCGCTGCGAACAGTGCGTCGTCACAGTTTTCGTCAATACATCTAAGTGCGTGAGTTCTAATACCCATTAATAATAATCTTAAAGTCTAAGGACCAATACACACGTCCGTAGATAGGAACATCCAATGACACTATGAAATGTGGATTTCCTACTGGCGGTTCTCGTTCTCATAATATCCTCCTGGATATTACCAAGGGCGCACACCATGAGAATGTGCCTCAAAGTTTTATGAGTCCTCGCCCCTAATGGCCTGTATTATTTGTGTCCCTCAAATAATATCATCCAGCCATAGAACATATATTCAAGAACAGTGTTATGGCACTTCCGGGTTCTCATCATAGCAGGGATCCGCTATGACCCATTAATGAAACAGCTATCCTTAGGACATTATCACATGCATTGTCACGCAGAAGAACAATCAAGATGTGATAAGGAATTTATTAATGAATAAAGTAAAAAGTAGTTGGTTCTAGGCCACCAACTCCAACAAACTCCCACTTGGACTAGAGCCAACTTCTAACAACCTTTAACCTGCTAGCTCTCACATGATATTCATGCTTCTGCTGAGATAGACCTTTAGTCATGGGGTTCGCCACGTTCTCTTCCGTGGACACTCTGCTCACTACAACTTCACCCCTTTGATAGAAATCTCTCAAGAGGTTATACTTCTGGAGTATGTGCTATGTCCGTTGATGTGACCTTGGTTCTTTTGCAAGATCCACCACTGTAGTATTATCACAATACAATGTAATTGGATCTTTATTACTAGGCACCACATCAAGATCCTAGATAAAGTTCTGAATCCAGAAGGCTTCCTTGGCTGCATCAGAAGCCACTATATAATCGGACTTTGCTATATAATCGGTGACAACTGGCTACTTTGAACTCTTCCAGCTCACAGCTCCTCCATTGAGACAGAAAACATATCTAGACTGTGACTTCAGATCATTCAGATCTGTCTGAAAACCAGCATCAGTATAACCTCTGATGACAAGCTCCTCATCTCCTCCATACACCAGGAACATATCCTTAGTACTTCTCAGATACTTAAAGATAGTCTTAGCAGCAGTCCAATGTTGTTCTCCTGGATCTGCTTGATATCTGCCTACCATGCTCAGTGCATAGGCAACATCAATCCTGGTACATAACATGGCATACATGATGGATCCTATAGCCGAAGCGTATGGGATCTTACTCATCCTATCTTTCTCCTGTTGTGTCTGGGGACACATTTTCTTAGAAAGATGTAATCCATGTGACACTGGAACCAATCCCCTCTTGGATTTTTCCATACTAAATCTCTTTAGTATCTGGCCAATGTATGTACCCTGACTTAGTCCAAGCATCCTCTTGGATCTATCACGAATGATCTTGATCCCTAGAATGTAGGTTGCTTCTCCTAAGTCCTTCATGGAGAAACACTTGTTCAACCAGTCCTTAACTGACTGTAAGGATGGTACCTTGTTTCCAATAAGAAATATGTCATCAACATATACCACTAGGATGACATTCATATTCCCATTAAACCGCTTATAAACACATGGCTCACATTCGTTCTTAATGAAACCAAATTACTTTATTTCTTCATCAAATCGAATGTTCCATGACCTGGATGCTTGCTTCAATCCATAAATGGATTTCTGCAACTTGCAAACCTGTTTGGCTTCACCTGGTGTCACAAACCCTTCTGGTTGTGTCATATAGACATCTTCCTGAAGGTTCTCGTTAAGGAATGTTGTTTTGACATCCATCTTCCAAATCTCGTAGTCATGGTAAGCTTCTATGGCAAGTATGATTCTTATGGATTTAAACATGGCAACTGGCGAGAAGGTTTCATTATAGTCAATTACTTGACACTGTCTAAATACTTTAGCCACTAGCCTTTCTTTATAGGTGCTAAATTTACCTTCCATGTCCAAATTTCTTTTGAATACCCATTTTCATCTAAAAGGCTTTACATCAACTAGCTCATCAACCAGAACCCAAACTTGGTTTTGATACATGGAATCCATCTCAGAATTCATAGCTTCTAGCCATCTTGTAGTTTCTGAGATTTATACTTCTTCCTTGTAGGAGAGAGGTTCATCATTGTCTAACAATAATGATTCACCATCCTCAGTGACTAGGAAACCAAATCTCTCTGGTTCCCTTACCTCTCTTGAGCTCCTACGCAGTACTTGTGTTTTTGGAACCTCTTCCACGGGGACCTGTGGAACTTGTTCCTGTACAAACTCCTGTGTATCTTGAGCATCAACTTCATCGAAGTAAATCTTGCTCTCACTATCCTTCTTGAGGATGTGCTCCCTCTCAAGAAAGACGGCTTGTCTGGCGACAGTCACTTTCTTGTCTTGAGGGTTATATAGGTAATATCCTTTCATTTCCTTGGGATATCCTATAAAGATACACTTCATGCCCCGTGGTTCTATTTTGTTGCCTGAGAAGGCCTTAACAAATGTCTCGCATCCCCATACACGTGTATGTGACAAATTGGGTTTCCTTCCATTCCATAACTCGGATGAAATTCCATTTTCTGCCTTAGTTGGTACTCGGTTTAATGTGTATGATGTAGTTTGTAATGCATATCCCCAAAAGGATAATGGAAGATCTGTATGACTCATCATTGACCTCACCATGTCCAACAAGGTGTGATTCCTCCTTTCACTAACACCATTCCACTGTGGTGTATAAGGAGAAGTGAGCTGAGATAGAATCTCAGACTCCTGTAGAAGATCGATGAACTCTTAGTTCAGATATTATTCACCTCGATCCGGTCAAAGTTTCTTTATCTTTTTACCAATTTGGTTATCTACTTCATTCTTGAATTCCTTAAATTTCTCTAAGGACTCTAACTTATACCTCATTAAGTAGACATAGCCATATCTACTCAAATCATCAGTAAAAGTAATTAAGTAAGAATATCCACCTCTAGCTTCTACTGGAAATGGTCCACACACATCCGTGTGTACCAATCCTAGAAGCTCCATGGCCCTTTCACCTTGTCCACCAAAAGGCGGCTTGGTCATTTTTCCTTGTAAACAAGCATGACATCTATCAAGTGGTTTTAGCTCAGTAGAGTCTAAATATACATCTTGGTAGAGCTTTGTCAAGCGCTTCTCGTTCACATGACCAAGGCGGTGATGCCATAACTGGGTGATGTATGAGTCATGTGAGTTTGTTTCGTTATCGATTTCCAACACTTGGTTTTTGTAATTTAATACATACAAACCATTATTCAAATGTGTCATACCATAACATACATTGTTCTTATAAAAGATACAACCCTTATTTCCAAACTTGAAAACAAATCCATCCATATCCAAACAAGATACAGAAATTATGTTCTTGGTAACACTAGGCACAAAATAACAGTTTTGTAAAACCAAAATCATGCTAGTTGGCAATGAGAGGTGATAGTCGCCAATAGCCAACACAGCCAGCCTTGTGACATTGGCAGCTTTAATATCCACCTCTCCTCTGGCGATCTTTCTAAATCTACTTGGTTCCTGCATTTGAATACAGATTTGATCCCCACAAGCTATATCAAATACCCAATGTGTAGAAATAGAAAGATTTCACCCGATAAAAAACGCACCTTTAGCATCCCCACGCTTTTGGGTGCAGTTACTCTTCTAGTGGCCCTGCTTGCCACATGAAAAATACACTGCCTCCCATTCCTTACCCTGCCTCTGGATCTTCCCCTTCTTGGAGGGATGGTGCTTGGGGCTTCAGACGGTTTATAAGTCTTTGGCCCCTTTGCCTTATCCTTCCTTTTATTTTTCACCATAAGGACCGTGGGTTTGTTACGCCCCATGTCCTTATCTATCTGGAAAATCAAGGTCAAAAGCTCCGATAGACTCTTCTCATTGCCGATCATGTTATAGTTGACAATGAAGCTAGAGAAGGTCTTGGGCAGTGATGATAGGATGAGATCTGTACGCAACTCATTCGGGAATTTAATCCCTAATATGTCCAGGCGTTCAATGTAGCCAATAAGCTTGACTACATGAGGCCCAGCTGGCATAGACTCTCCAAGCTTCGTGGTAAACAAAGCATTGGATATCTCATACCTCTCCTGTCTCTCCTTCTCTTGGTAGAGATCTTTAAGGTGAGACATCATGCTATACGCGTCTATATTTTCATGTTGCTTCAAGAGCTCATTAGACATGGATGATAGCATGAAACACTGGACATCTGTGGCATCATCCATGTGTTTCATATAGAGATATAATTCCTCATCACTAGCCTCTTTCCCAGGTGCAACTGGAATAGACTCTTCCAGCACATACAATTTCCTTTCATGGTGAAGGACGACGCATAAACGCCTCTGCCACTCTTGGAAATTGGTGTCGGTGAGAAGGTTTTCTTTTTCGAGTATAGTTCACAATGATATGTTTGAATTCATTTTCTTGTCATTTCTACAAATTAATATGAACAAAGGTTTAGTACTTTATTACAAAAATTGAGACAAATAAATTAATTAATACTTATTAGTCTCCCACTATTTTATCGAAATCCAATATCCCTCACCATTGACTTCGGAATATTATGTTGCGTGAATATTCTAGTAGAAAGGATCCATATTTCCCTTCACATTACCCCAACTAGGGTTGGTCAAGAAACTTGAAGGGTTTTAGGTAGGCATTCCAAATGCCAACTGCATTAACTCACAGCTCCTTGATCCGCTGAGTGGTCTCCCCAATCCTGAAATCCTTTTTGGATTTCCTCAACCTTTGCCTCTTGTTCATACCAAGTCCTGTTGTGGTAGTCAACCCTTGATGCAAACCAAGTCGAGTCAACCCAAAACCTTGAACTAGAATTTCCCAATAATTGAAATCACCCCAACTAGGGTTGATTAAGCACTTTGAACTATGGTTCGATTCTAACCAAGATTATGGAAGGCTATGCTGACTTAATATTTCTTTTGAGGGATTTTATCCTTATACGTAAATTTCCGTTTTATTATCTTTGATTACATGCTTGTTAATATTAAGTGGGATATACTTAATTGATTAACCATGTCTAAGATAATATTTACGTATATGCCGGTTTTATTTTAGTTCCATCTTTCATGCTCGTTTAATTCATTAATTGTGTGATCGTGACAACACACCCACAATAAATAAACCATGCAACTGATAGAAATAAAATAAATGGTATGATCATGAGCTTTTCTATTGGTTAGTTTATCTAGCGGTTGATAAACTAACCCAAGACCTAGGGGGAAACACCTTAAACCTTTCGGGTTCATGTTTACAGCTTTCCACCTATCCACCTTTGTATATCCTTGGATTGGTTTCACCTTGGCTCCTGACTTGAGCCGCCTCCACTAGCTTGGGAGCTCCATCCATTACATATGCATTTATCTCACACGCAGGTGAGGGGTAAAAGGGGTTTTTACATAAAAGAATCCTTGGGCGCGCAGGCCCTACATATTAATGAGGAGATGGATCACAGGCCAACAAATTTAATTTAAATAAATTAATTAAAAGAAACCATTCACATACAAATTTCTCGGTCTAGCTCATGATCATCCATACATGCAACGATATTTACGCATAAATAAAACTAGCATTCAATTATTTAATCGTTCTTGTTTAAGATAAATCACGCTCGAATCAATTAATTGTCTTTAATTAATCAATCCTTTTATCTTAAATCCTTTTTCTAAATTTCCTTGAGATTCTCATCCATCATAATTTTAAAAAAATAAATTCATTTAAAATTATACTTGTACGTAACTTTTACCTTGGAGGCAACCCAGTGAATTCCCATTTATTACGCAGATGTTAAATTAAACACATATATATAAAACACCTATCACATGTTGTGCCTCAGCTTTACGCCTGCACCATGGTACACGTCTCAAGGGTTTGTATAATATAATAATAAATTTTAATAAATCTGTGTAATTTGGGTGAGTACACGGCGTGTAGTTCCAACTACACGGTGTGTACTTTTCTTCATCGTCCATCCGAAGTACATGCCCAGGGACATGGCGTGTTTATGTACTTTGGAAAATTTCAGAGTACACGGAGTTTTCTATGGGACACACGCCGTGTAGTTTCCGCGTTACACGATTTCCAGCCGGGAAAGCCATGTATGGGGTACACGGCCCAACCCTAACCCGAAGGGACTACACGCCATGTTCATTGGACCACATGGCATGTAATCCAGAAACCGTGTGCCACCTGTTTCTGGTCAACACACGGTGTCTTAAATTCTTATAAAGAATCCAATACATAGCCTGATTTGGCGGATCAGTCAATGCATTGAACCTAGACTACACGGCGTGTACTTCCGAATACACGCCGTGTACTCTGGTGTTGTACGGCCAGAAACGTTTGGCTCCTCTGGATGAGTTCCTCTATTTTATTTTAATCAAAATTAAAAGAAAAATTTGTTTCTGTGAGGTGAACGAGAAACGAGGGAGGAGGAAAGGATCTCGATATTCAGATTTCCAGAATGATTAAACTTGAATTGAAATAACTAAATTATTAAATGCGTAAATTACCAAGGAAAAACTAAATAATTATAATCAATGATATAACCACTCTGATACCACCTGTAGGTTCCGGGCGCAGCGGAAGCGCGTTGGTGGGGTTTTCCCAACTTTAATTTTAACGTTAAACAACGTTCAATCCGAGATCCATCATGATTTAAAATGCCGAATCTTAGAAATAGAATAAAGAACGAAAAAAGAAAATAAGAGTCCCGGAACCCTTGAGATAGGATCATCATATATTGGTTATAATTAATTTAATTAATTCATAAGAATTGCCTCGATGGAATTCTTTCTTCGTTGGAGTCTCCGGTCACGATCCTGTGATCTGTCGTTGCGTTGTAGAATCCAAGTATAGGATTCCTCTAGCGGTGATCCACACGTGCTCCATGTATCTCTGGACATCACCGAAGGGATCTCCGGGTGCTAGCACAGAAGAGCCTTCTCTTGCGATGTCCGCCTTCAACTGCCTTGATCCGGTGGAGGATCTCGCTTTCATAACTTGAAAGCGTTCTTGGTGGAAAGGGAATTCTCTCTTGGCTTGAGAGTATTTCCAAATCCATTGTGTACAAAAATGGCTCTATTTCTATCAGAATAATGTAATTGGGATTATAATACTTAGAATAATAAAATGACTTAATTTCCCGAAAGCATTTAATCATTTCATTTAATTCTTAGTAATACCCCATGTCTTAATAATGACAGTTGACCATCATTATTACTTGACATGCACCCAACGTATTACATTTAATATGATTTAATTAAATAAACAATATTTTCTCACGAATCCCGAAAAACAAACTACACGTCATGTATATAAATATACATGGAATGTACTTTTATTTTTCATTTTATTTATTTCCTCCACCATATTTATTAGACCTTGATTAATGGCTATTTATTTCTTAAATAAATGTAACTTCATTACTCGCTAATAAATATATATTATTTCGTCCACAATATATTCTCTCGAATAAATAGTGTCGAAATAAATGTGATCAGGCATCCTTAAATAATTATTAAACCACAGTCGGGAATAATATTTATTTAACTTATTAAATTAATATTTAACTAAGATACATGGACACACTTAGTGTGTGACCCTCTAGGCCTCTTTCTCAGTGGCATTAGGCGGATCCTGCCTAAAGTACAAGGTTAGCATCTAGCAACATGCCAAGTCACCCATAGAAAAAGAAGTTAATGCCCCAATGATGTGTCACCTCCTATGAACGCTTACTGTGTAATATAATCCCTTTGTCTTGATATCTCCAATCAAGCGGGTTGCAGCTAGTGCCATCAACCCATGTGCTCGATTATTCTTTCTTTGACTTACCGGAATTGAACTCGCCCATACCTTACCATGGCCATGGATTTATTTAGGCTATATCAATTCCATAAAAGGGCCTGAGATATCTACTTCTGTTATGGAACAGAAAGGAAAAATCCTTTCTCGCATTATCTATTAATGCAGTATTACTCGTGACGCACCCAAAGTATCCTACCTCACTGCGAACAGTGTGTCGTCATAGTTTTCATCAATAAATCTAAGTGTGCGAGTTGTAATACCCATTAATAATAATCTTAAAGTCTAAGGAACAATACACACATCCTCAAATAGGAACATCCAATGACACTATGAAATGTGGATTTCCTACTGGAAGGTCTCGTTCTCATAATATCCTCCTGGATATTACCAAGGGCGCACACCATGAGAAGGTGCCTCAAAGTTTTATGAGTCCTCACCCCTAATGACCTATATTATTTGTGTCCCTCAAATAATATCATCCAGCCATAGAACATATATTCAAGAACAGTGTTATGGCACTTCCAGGTTCTCATCATAATAGGGATCTGCTATGACCCATTAATGCAATAGTTGTCCTTAGGACATTATCACATGCATTGTCACGTAGAAGAACAATCAAGATGTGATAAGGAATTTATTAATGAATAAAGTAAAAATTAGTTGGTTCTAGGCCACCAACTCCAACAGTAATCTCATCCCATCATCGGTTGGCCAAATCACATAGCATATATGTAGAAATATTGACCCTTCACTCTAGATAAATATACATATGATCAAAGATAGATAGGATGGTCTCTAGCTAAGACTCAATAGCCTCTAGACTACCATCCATCAAGAAGTTAAGAAGATGATGCTTCTGGAACTCACGAGTTAGATCAGCCATTATAAGTGTAGGTCATGGAGCACCTTGCATGGAATGTATCAGATGAAGGAAACTTTCACAAAGTTGAGAGTCAGTTCTTGGTTCAGTTATAATAGGTGGTTCCTAGAGTGTCACTCATAGAGGTAATACTAGAGTCTCAGGTCTCACCAAGTGTAGACCATGGTCGTCTTTGTGACGTCTTGGACCCGGATGCCACTTAGGAGTTTCCCAAGCCCGGTTGGCCACATGGCCTCTAGCGCATCTCCTCGAACACCATAGGCTTCCGACTAGCAGTGATGGCCTAGGGTGTACCTATGGGGAGACTATACCCTTATTACCAGAGTGTATCACAATAGATAACATATATAAGAATATGTAAATAGAGGAAGGATTATAATAAACAGAATCCGTAGTAGAATTAGACATAAGTAATAAACAACTAAACAACCAGAAATCATATACAAAAGCTGATGATGATATTTCATGTATCTATAGATTTGGAAAACATGGATAAAAATTAGCAGACAATCATTCTATAGAAAAGTAGAAAAAAAAGAAACCAAAAATTATCCCCAACATACTGATCTCCAATTTGTTCATTTGCTACCATGTCTATCCTAACAATCAATAAATCAGGTGTCTGAATCAACATGCTTCCCTTTATCAACACATCCATACATATAATCTGCTCAGGTACCAATGGCACTCAAAGTGGGTGTGAGATAAATCTCAATAGAAAACCACCAATGGTGTCTATAACATCTTTTCTGTGTAATATAAACTAAAATAGTGTGTAAGTATTAATATATAAAAGTAAATCACTATAGTAAAGTAAATACCCAAGTACCTACTTTATCCCTCAGCCGATATCTGAACATGTAACCAGTTCATTAATTAATTAAAGTTCCAATTTATATATTTAAGTCACATGGGGAATGTCCAACACTGACATCACCTCATGATAGTATTAGTAAAGGTTACAAGATGTAAAAAGGCAACCTTCATTAATATAATAATGAAAGGGTTCCAAGGTAATGATCAAGGAAACTGAGACCTCAAGGGTTTCCAACTCAATAGTAACTACATCCTAGATAAGGGGTAATATTTTAATCCAAGTATCATCATCCAAGGCATTCCACAATAGTGATTATCTAAATGAGTCCAAGGAAAACATCTAAGGTAAAACGGGATAAGCTATGGTCAAACCTAATGATGTAACAGACGCATCTCATATACATAGAAACCATGTTGGATCTAAGGAGTGTATCCAAGGCATCCTATAATAGTAAATAAGGTATCATATGGTGTCATATTGGGCATCCAATGATAGATAAGGATCGGGTTCTAAGGTGGGTATCAACCAAGGCAACCGGCATCCTTGAATCAGAATGGTGTCTTCAAGTGCTCAAGGAATTCCCTCAGGAATATAAGGTGATATCGAGTCAAACAACTCTTATAAATATGTCAAGGTCTGTATACAAGGTACCTTAAAATTAATTCATTTAATTAATCCATGTAATAGTCATATCATTTAATAAAGTGAAGTCTCAATCATTGCCTTTCATTAGTGTGACAAGGCCAAGGGGCATACAACCATTCAATTCATTTCATATTTAATTAATTGGTTCTCTCATTTACCTTTTATAAAATGAAAAGGTTGTTCTAAGGATGAGAAACCACATGTATTTCATTTAATATAAACTTGGACAAATAATATATATATATATATATAATATACTTTCCAATTTACTATTTAACATTGGTTGATAAAGTTGGAGCACTTACCTTAGGCAGGTCAAGTGACACTCAAGGCTAACCATTAGCATTTCGATAGTCATCCAATTAAGGTAGGCTTACCATTAATTAGGTCAGGCTGAATCACGCCCAAATGGTGGCTCAAACAACATGTCAAACCACTAAAAGCTAAAAATTCCAATTATGGAAAATACCTTACATGGGGTAATTAGTGATGTGGGCGTAACCACCAAAAATGAATAATATCTATGGAATGGGTCTTACAACACAGTTTTAACTACTATATGAAAGACATATAAATTTGACAGATGACACTTTATGAAATTGGTGTGCCCACACAGAAATCTATAAAATAATAAATATTGAGGAGTGAGTTATATACCACCTATCTCATACACATACGACTATCCTCATCCTGTATCAACCTCTAGTTCAGCCTGGATTGGAATATATATGAAGAATATATCAATTTCCTAAAATTGGGAAATATGATCCTACATCTAAATAGCATCATCGATAGGAAGAAGAATAATAAAAGATTAAAAAGGAATCAAGAACATATCTGAACAGATCCAATGAGACAAACATTGATCGATTCGGACTCCGGATGGAATTTGAGGATCAATTTCTAGTTTAGAGGGGTTTTAGGATTCAAAAAGTGACAATAGGGGGATGTTATTCACTATAATAAAAAAAATAAGAAGGGATTTGATTTAAAACATCATATAAGGTCATTTTCACATATTCACCCCAATTTGGCCTTCACACGATTTGTCGAAACCATGTGCAAACCATGCATGGAAGTTGTAGGGAGGGGCATACCACATTGTTAGGTTGAACAATTAGGGAACCTATGTGCCAACAATGTGAAACTCCACTATCAAAATTGCAAGCATTCTCGTACGGTCGTGCGGCCCATTTCACACAGTTAGGTCAAGTTGTGCGCCCTCCAGTTTCTCATTTTCCATCCTCGCATATTTAAATATAACCATGCGTCCTTCCTCACACGGTTTATTCTAACTATACAACAGAACATTTCCTCCCAAAAAGATGGGTTTCAGGCTTAGAACAATCCCCAGACACCCACAAGACCTTTTCTAACTCATTATTCATCCACATTAGGTCCATAAAAAATAAGACCAAAATTTAAAGGATCCATTCCTAAGTCAAAAACCAGGTTCTTATAATCTTCCCCACTTAAAGGAACTTTTACCTGAGTTCACCCTCCAATGGTGGAGAAACACTGTCTAAGAATAACTCTAGCCACTGGGCATGTACGTCAGCCTCTCGCTCCCAAGTCTCATCCTATACATAGTCGTTCTGCCATAACACCCATACTAGAGGAACAGACTTTCCTCAGAGAGCCTTTGTTCTTCGTTCAATGATGCATATAGGATACTCCTCAAAATAATCATCAAGATATGTCTCAACTTCCTCATGATCAAAAGTATGAGATGGATCAGCATGATACTAGCTAAGCTGTGAAACATGGAAGACATCATGCATGGAGTGATACCTCTGAGGTAGTAGCAACCGATAGGCTATTAGACTGACTCTCTCCAAAATCTAAAATGGTCCAACAAATCATATTTATAGATTATCTTTCCTATATATCCATCTATTCCCTATATTGGTTGATACCCATAGGAAAACATGATCCCCGACCTCAAAATCCAGAGGTCATCAGTGGCGATCGGCATAAGATTTCTATCTAGACTAAGTAGTAGACATACACTTCCTGATCATTCTGAACCTACTCTGAAGTATTATACAGGAGATGAGGACCTAGTAGGTCTGCCTCACCTACCTCTATCCATCACATATTTGAATGACATGACTTACCATATAACTCCTTAAAATGATCCATCTGAATCGTTGCTTGAAAGTTGTTATTATAGGTGAACTCAATGAGAGGGATATGTTTCTACCAAGGACCACTGAAATAAAGGATGCATGCTTTAATCATGTCCTCTAAAACCTATATCATCCATTCCAAATGTCCATCATTTTGATAGTGAAAAGTTATGATCAAAATCACCTGTGTACCCATAGATTTCTGCAACCCCTATCAGAACCATGACGTGAAATGAGAGTCCCTATCAGAAATGATAGGATGAGGAACCCCATGTAGTCATATGATCTCAAAAATAGACAATATTCCCATCTCATCAATTGAGAAAGTATCTAGATAGAAATTAAAGTGGGATAATTTCATCAGTCTTTCAATGACAACCCATACAACGTCGCTACCTCTAGGCGACCTTGGTAAACCGACTACAAAGTCCATGGAGACATCTTCCCATTTCCATTCTGATACTGAAAGTGGATATTAAAATATTGTAGGTATATGGGGCTACTCCTTCACCTATTAATAAGTGGAACACCTAGTGATAAATCCTGATATCTGACACTTTATCCTGGGCTACCAATACTGGCATCACATGTCTCGATACATTTTGGAGATGCCTGGACAAACTACCCAATGAGAAGCATGGGACTCTTGCATCAACTCCTCTATCATATTTTTAGGAACCCAGACATGTCCATGTATACCAAGGATGTTTTCTCTATCCACAGGCCAATATAGAGGTGGGTTATCTCCTAAAATACTCTCACGGAGAACCAATCTCTCGGGATCTGAAAATTATCTTTTCTTTGCCTTCTCAAGGAGGTAAGAGGTAACTGTAAAGACTAAGAGAAAATATTGCACATGACTATCATGAAACTCTAGATGCATCTCAAAAAATAGTACCATCAATTTCTATTCATCATTAACTTCTTTTATGGCATATGCCTGAGTTTTCCGACTTAGTGCATCAACAACTATATTGACCTTTCTAGGAATATAGGCAAGCTTGAAATCAAAGAACTGAAGATATTAGACCCATATCCAATGTATGAGATTAAATTCACACTTTGTAAAGATATATTTTAGGTTCTCTTGGTTTTTATACACTACAAATATGTCACCTTATAGATAGTGTCTCCAACAATGTAAGGCATGGACAACTACTGTAACGTCAAGGTCATGTGTTGGGTAATTTATCTCATGAGGCCTCAATAATCGAGATCTGTATGCAATGAATCTATCCTCCTACATTATAAAATCTCCTAGGTTGATGCTTGATGAATCATAGAAGATGGTATATCCTCTTCCAGACTCTAGAAGAGTCAGAATAGGTATTGATACAAGCCTCCCTTTTATCTCCTGAAAAGATTTCTCAAACTCTTCTGACCATAAAAACTTGAAACCCTTTTTTGTAAGATTAGTAAGAGGTTAAAAATGAATGATAAGTCCTGTATAAAATTCCTATAATATCCATCCATCCCCAAGAAACTTTGTATATCAAACACGTTCTTGGGATGCTCCCTAGAAACCACAACACTCACCTTATTTGGGTCAACAAAGACTCTTAATTATGAGACAATATGACCCAATAAGTGAACTTTTTCAATCTAGAAGTGGCACTTAGAAATCTTGGAATAAAGATGATGCTCTCTTAGTGTACTCATAACAATATCAAGGTGATTGGCATGGTCTCTATGAGTGTGAGAATACACCAAGATTTTGACCACAAAGACAAAGACAAAGGAATCCAAATAGGGGTAGAAAGCCCCATTCATCAAATCCATGAAAATGGTGGCCATGTTTGTAAGACTGAATGGCATAACGAGGTACTCATACAGACCATACCCACTATGGAAAGTTTCACAATGTATGTTTGATGTTCTGACTTGCACCTAATGATGGCCCGATCTCAGGTCGATCTTAGAGAAGACACTAGCTCCTCAGAATGGTCAAAGAGATCATCTATTAAAGTCATTAGATACTAGTTCTTAAATATAATATGGTTCAACTATCTCCAATACATGCATAGATGAAGGGTACCATCCACCTTCTTAGTGAAAATAATATGTGAATCCCAAGAGGAAGTAGTGGTCTATATAAAACCTTTGGTCTCTAAGTCCTCTAACTGCCACTTGATCTCCTAAAGCTCTATAGGTGTCATCCTATATGGAGGAATAGACATTTTAGCTACTTCTAAAATGATTTAAATTGTAAACTCTACCTCTGTCTCAAGAGGTAATCCAGAAAAATTGTCAGGAAAACATCCCTGAAATGATCTACTACTAGAGGGAATTCATCCAGATTTAGACCCTAATCCTCCATGAATAGATTAGTAATTTGGGTGGTCACTCCACCTATCCCATGATGCTCTATTCCATCTCTACTAGCCTATACATCCCACTCACCCTTGTGTAGATAACTACTACCATTGGGTAATGTAAACGACACCCTTCAGTGATAGCAATATACAAAGGTGTGATACATAACCAACCAATCCATCCAAATAATGACATCAAAACCCATAATCTTGAGAAACAATAGGTCCCAAAAGAAAGGGTAACTACCTTTCTCAAGGGTAAATTCCCTAAAATGGTGTATTCCATCTGATCGTACTCCCAATGGTGTATCCTGGTTCAATACACCATAGTAATACTATATTTCATGCCCAAGAATTTCCAAAATAGATAAGGAGATGAAATAGTGTGAATCACCTATATCAAATAAAGTATATACTATAATGGAGGCTACTAGAATAGTACCTATTATTGTAGATGGTCTTGTAGACTGATCCTTGGGTGTCAGCAATAACGCATGCAACTGACCCGATCCACAACCATGTGCAATATCTGGACTACCATGATCAAAACCGCTCTTCTGGCGCTTTTGGTGATCAAAAGTCTAGCTACTAAGGCCACGAACTCCTCCTCGGATATTCCTTTTGGTGCTACTACAACTACCTTCTTGACATGGCATAAAAGAACCTACTTCTACAGGTGGATCTGGTGTGGATCCTCTTCCACTTGAATCTGATGTAAAGTCCTGACATAATCTCTGAAGATGCTACATATGGCCGCATACCCAGCACTCCAGAGTGTCTCTATCACACTGAGCCTTCAAGTGCCCCTATCATCCACACTAAGCCTTCAGTTTCCCCTGTCGTCCACACTAATGACACACCATGAAGCTACCAGCATAGGTACTCTGACTGCCACTACCCTAATGAGAAAGCTCAAGATATCTCTTTCTAATACTGAAAGAACTATTAGCCTATTGTGGTGCTAGTCCTCTATGTTTGGTACTATCACCATCACTTAGGTTGTGCTCAGTGATAAGATCCTGATTTACTATTTTAGAGAATGTAGGTAAGTAGAAAACATTCACCTGAGTATGGATGGCATACATAATCCCATCCTCAAATCATCTAGCATGCGAAAGCACATCACCAGCTATAATCTGTGAAAAGTGTTGTAACTCAATGAAACATTCTAAATATTCCATAACTGACATAGAATTCTGATCGAGATGCAAGAATTCTCTAGCTCCGTGAGTTCTCAGCATATGAGAAAAGAAGTAGTCATAGAAAGCATTCTGGAAATCATATCATATTGTGCCCTTATGGTGACTAGCCTGGGTAATTACATCCCACCAACACTTGGCCGAATCACATATCATGTAAGTAGAAATCTTGACCCTCCACTCTAGAGGCATCTCCAGATTCTCAAATATAGACAAGGTGGCCTCTATCCAAGACTCAACAACCTATGGACTGCCATCCCTCAAGAAGGTAGGAGGATGCTACTACTGGAACTCATGAGTCAGATCAGACATTGTATGTCCAGGATGTAGAGCACTATTAATGGACTAAATTATACATAAGAAATTATCTCAAACTTGAGAATTGGTTC
This sequence comes from Viscum album, assembly GCA_963277665.1. Classification (NCBI taxonomy): domain Eukaryota; kingdom Viridiplantae; phylum Streptophyta; class Magnoliopsida; order Santalales; family Viscaceae; genus Viscum; species Viscum album. Next base: position 362,863,266 of record OY728162.1, on the reverse strand, counting down.
CCAGTTTAGGTACAGAAGGGGTGCCTCAAGTGGAACTCATGAAGGTAATACCGATAGATTAAGGCCCACCATGTTTGGAGCATGTTCATCACCACCTTCCTGGTGCATGACTTGAGGATGTCGTGGTGACATTGGTCTACAAATTTCATGCACATATCTCAAAACAAGCTTTAATCAAATATATATCAATACTAGCGGAAAATGAATGTAAGAAAGGGCTCACTACCCATGGTATACCACCTCAACTACCCTCATCATTTAATGGAAACCACTTTATTTTAATCAATCAAGTTTCACTTTTCAATTTTCATTTGATTATTTCCATATATCATGGTTCATATAGAATGGATCACCATTCCCATTAAATCAGGGACCATACTATTTATCACTAAAAATGACACCCATTTAATTTTTAATCTAATGGATTAACTCGGTAAATTACTCATTCCAACCCATGAGGGCCCATAACACCTCATGAATTGAAACCAACAATCACTCAATCTCAACCAAGTAAAATCATAGGCATACTATAACTTCCACAACATCACTCAACAATCACAGGCATATCAAGTAATGAAAATTAGTGAAATGCACCAATATGGCATGGCAATATGCATGACATGCGAATTATAGGTGGCTATAATTATGAATGTAACAATGATCCTTGCCCTCATATCATCAGGACAAGGATGAAATGAAATATCAATCATAATAATAATCAACAACACCACATAACATGTAAGTAACCCAATGGTGAAATGATATCAACCGTAATTGGAAAAAGTTGAATAATAATTTTTAATTCAGGAAACTCAGACTTTACCCTGAACATGGGTTTGCGACGCCCAAGAACAGCTTATGAACAAGTTCCAAGAGTTCCTAATCTCAAATCTATTATCTCCAAATAGTAAAAAAATAAAGGAGCCACTCTGATACCACTTTGTGACATCCCATTCTTGGATGCCACTTAGGAGTTCCCCAAGCTTTGTTGGCCTCAAGGCCTCAAGCGCATCTCCTCAAATGGAAGAGGTTGCCAAATAGTAGTGAGGTCCTAGGGTTTGTATGTGGGGAGATTATGCCCTCATCACTAGAGTGTATTATAGTGGATAACATATATAAGAAAAAGTAAATAGAGGTAGTGGTATGATAAATAAAAGCCACAACAAAAGTAGACAGAAGTAATAAACAACTGAACAACTTGTAATCATATTCAAAAGATGGTGATAATATTTCATATATCTATAAATCTAGAAAGCATGGATACAAAGTATCAAACAAGCATGCTATAAAAAAATTGAAAAAGTAAATTAAAAACTATCCCCAACATCTCAAGCTCCAACTTAGTCATCTGCTACCAGCTCCATCCTAACAATCAAGCAATCAAGTGTCTGAAGTGAACACTTCCCTTTGTCAACACATGAATACATATAATCTGTCTGGGTACCAATGGTGCCCAGATCGGGTGTGATATAAATATCAGTAGGCCACCACCAACAGTTTCTATAACATCCTATTCGTGTAATATAAACTAAAATAGTGTGTAATCATGCATATATAAAAGTAAAGCAGTACAAGAATGTAAATACCCAAGTACCTGCTTAATCTCTCGGCTGGTTTCTAAACATGTAACCAGTTCATTAATTAATTTTAGTTCTAGTTTATATATTTAAGTCATGTGAGGCATATCCAGTACTGACATCACCTCGTGATAGTAATAGTAATGTTTCCAAGATGTAATAAGGCATCCTGTATTGATATAATAATGAAAGGGTTCCAAGGAAATGATCGAGGAAACTGAGACCTTAAGGGTCACCAACTCAGTAGTAACTACAACCTGGATAAGGGGTAAGATTATAATTCAATGATTATTGTCCAATTAATTTCACAATATTGATGATTTAACCAAGTACAAGGAAAACTTCCATGGTAAAACAGGATAAGCCATGTCCAGACCCAAGGATGTAACTGAGGCATATCACATCCATAGAAACCATGTTGGATCCAAGAAGTGTATACAAGGAATCCTATAATATTAAAAAAAAGGATCCTATGGTGTCATACTAGGCATCCATTGATAGAAAAGGATTAGATTCCAAGGTGGGTATCAACCAAGGCAACCAACATCCTTGAATCAGAATGGAATCCTTGAGTGCTTAAGGAATTCCCTTAGGAATCCAAGGTGATCTCAAGTCAAAACACTCCTATAAATATTTCAAGGTCCATATACAAGTAACATTACAATTAATCAATGTAATAGTCATATTATTTAATAAATTTAAGGTTCAAGACTTTCCTTTAATTAGTGTGACAAGGCCATATGGCATGAAACCATTCAAGTCATTTAATATTTAATTACTTGGTTCTCTCCTTTACCTTTCATAACATGAAAAGGCTATGATAGCGAAGAGAAAACACATGAATTTCATTTAATGTAAATTAGGCCAAGTCATATATATACAATATGCTTTCCAATTTACCATTTAACATTGGTTGATAAAGTTGGAGAACTTACCTTAGGCGGGTCAAGTTACACTCTAGGATAACCATTAGAATTTTGATAGTCATCTAATTAAGGGAGGATTACTATTAACCAGGTCAAACTGAATCACACCCAAACGGTGGCTCAAACAACATTTCAAACCACTAAAAGCTAAAAAGGCCAATTATGGAAAATATCCTACATGGGGTAATTAGAATTATGGGCATAACCACCAATAGTGAATAACATATATGGAATGGGTCTTAAAACACAGCTCTAACAACTATAAGTAAGGAATATAAATTTAATAGATGATGCTTGATGAAATGGGCATGCCCATGCGACAATTTATAAAATGAAGAATCATGAGGAGTGAATTATATACAACCTACCTTGTACTCGTATGACTCTCCCTATCCAGTATCAGCCTCTAGTTCGGCCTGGATTGGAAGAGATATGAAGAACATATCAATGGCCTGAAATTGGGGCATATGAACCAGCATCTAAATAGTATTGTTGATAGGAAGAAGAATGAAAAAATATTAAAAAGGAATTGATAACATACCAGTGTGGATCCAATGAGATGAACGATGATCAATTCGGACTCTGGATGGAAGATCAGGATCAATTCCTAGTTTAGAGGGGTTTTAGGCATCAAAAAGAGAGAATATGGGTCTTTTGTATGTTGTAATGAAAAATTAAATAAGTTATTTGATTTAAAACATCATTTAAGGTAATTTTCATATATTTTCCCAAATTTGACCTCCGCACGGTTTGGCCAAACCATGCGTAAACCATACACGGGCAGCTATAGGGAGGGACGTACCACATGGTTAGGCCACATGGTTAGGGAAATCATGATCCAACCATGTATAAACCACTAAAAAATTGAAGACATTCTCATATGGTCGTGCGGCCCATTTTGCATGGTTAGGTCAAACTGTGCGCCCTCCTACTACTCAATGTCCAACCTCGCACGGTTAAATCTAACCATGCGGCCTACTTCACACAGTTTATTCTAACCATGTGAAAGGCCATTTTCTCCCAAAAATATGGGTTTTAGGATCCAAACAAGCCCTAAACACCCACAAGACCTTAGATAATTCATTAGGCATCCACATTAGGTCTATAAAAAAAATTAGACCAAAATTTAAAGGATACATACTTGATTCAAAAACCAGGTTCTTACAATATTACCCCTCAAAGGAACTCATCCCCGAGTTCACTTTCTAAGGGTGATGAAACACTATATGATAAAAAATATGACCATTGGGAACATACGTTATCCTCCTGCTCCCAATTCTTGTCTTGTACATGATCATGCTACCATAGAACCCATACTAGAGGAATAGACCGGCCTTGGAAAGCCTTGATTATCTGATCAAATATGCGTATAGGATACTCCTCAAAAGAAGCATTGGACTCTAGCTCAACTTCCTCGGGATCAAAAGTATGAGATAGATCAGAATGATACTGGCAGAGCTGTGAAACCTGGAAGACGTCGTTCATGGAATGGTACCTTTGAGGTAGTAGCAACTGATAGGCTACCAACCCGACTCTCTCTAAAATATCAAATAGCCTGATGACGTGCGGAGAATCTTCCATTGCCTATGTATTCATCTATTCCCTAGCATGGGTAATGCCTGAAGGAAAACATAAGCCCTGGCCTCGAACTCCAGAGGTCAGCAGCAGCGATCGGTATAAAATTTCTACCTAGACTAAGTAGTATATATATACTTCATGTTCCGCTGAACCTACTCCAAAGTCCCCTACATGAGATAAGGACGTAGTAGGGCTATCTCACCTACCTATAGCTAGAATAGGGATGAACATAACGACCTACCATATAAGGCCTCAAAAGGATCCATCTGAATTGTCACCTAAAATATATTATTATAGGAGAACTCGATGAGGGGGATATGTTTCTAACATGAATCACTAAAATCAAGGATGCATGCCCATAGCATGTCCTCTAAAACCTATATCGTCTATTCTAACTTTCCATCAGTTTGAGGGTGAAAAGTTGTGCTCAAAACACTTGTGTACCCATAGCTTTCTACAACCCCTACCAAAACCATGACATGAAACGAGTATACCTATTATAAATGATAGTACAAGGGACCTTGTGTAGTTATATAATCTCATTGACATAAAATATTCTCGACTAATTAACTAAGAAAGTATCTTGGATATTAATTAAGTGGGATACTTTATTCAATCTGTCAATGACAACCCATAAAGCATCGCAACCTCTAGGCGATCTAGGTAAACCAACTACAAAGTCCATAACAACATTTTCCCATTTCGATTCTGGGACTAGAAGTGGTTGTAACAAGCCTGAAGGTCTCTAGTGCTCCAAATTCACCTGCTTATAGGTGGAACACCTAGTGATAAATCCTATTATCTAATTCTTCATCCCAAGACACCAATACTCATTTCACATGTCTCGATACATTTTGGAGGTGCCTGAATGAACTGCCCACTAAGAAGCATGGGAATATTGTTTAAAATCCTCTCTCATATATGTAGGAACCCAGACATGTCCATGTATACACAGGATGTCATCTCTATTCGCAGACCAATCCAAAGGTGGTTCAGCTCTTGGAATACTCTCATAGATAACCAAGCCCTTAGGATCTAAAAATTGTTTGTTATTCACCTTCTCAAGAAGGGAAGAGGTAACTATCATGGATAAGAGAAAATAATACTTGTGACTATCGTGAAACTCTAGATTCAGCTCAAAAAATAGTTCCATCAATTTCCATTCATCACTGGCTTCTCGTATGGCCTATGCCCGAGTTTTCTGACTCAGTACATCAGCAAATACATTACCCTTTCTTGGCATATAGAAAAATTATAAATCAAAGGACTGAATATATTCAACCCATATACACTATCTGAGATTTGATTCATGGTGTATAAAGATATATACAAGTATCTTGTAGTCTATATGCACTCACCCAACAGATAGTGTCTATAAAAATTTAAGGCATGGACAACTGCTGCTAGCTCAAGGTCGTGCATTGGGTAATTTATTTCACGAAGTCTTAACTATTGAGATCCATACACAATAACTCTATCCCCCTACATCATCAATGTTCTTAGGATGATGCATGATGTATCACAGAGACCATGACCCAATAAGTGAACTTTTTGATTCATAAGTGGTACTTAAAAATCTTGGAATAAAGATGATGTTTTCTCAGTGTACTCAGAATGATCTCAAGGTGCTTATAATGGTCTCTATGAGTGTCATAATACACCAAGATTTCATCCACAAAGACCATGAAAAAGGAATACAGATAGAGGTTGAACGACTTATTCATCAGATCCATGAAAATAGCGGGCGTGTTTATAAGACCAAATAGCATAACAAGGTACTTATATATACCATACCTACTATATATAAAGTTGTATGAGGTATGTCCGATGTCCTAACTCACACCTGATGATAGCCTGATCATTGGTTGATCTTAGAGAAGACCCTGGCTCCTCAGATCTATTCAAAGAGATAATCTATTTGAGGAAATGAATACTGGTTCTTGACTATAAGTGGGTTCAATCATATTTAATCCATACATATATGAAGGTTCTCATCCACCTTCTTTGAAAAAATCATAGTCAAACCCCAGGAGGAAGTACTAGGTCGTATAAAACCTTTTGCCTCTAAGTTATCTAACTGCCACTTGAGATCTTAGAGATCTGTAGGTTCCATCCTTTATGAAGGAATGGACATTTTAGCTGCTCTTGGAACAATCTATATCTTAAACTCTTCATCTTTATTAGGAGTTCAGTTGGAAAAATTGTCAGGAAAGATGTCCCTAAAACGATCTTCCATTGAAGGGAATTCATCCTGGTGTAAATCTCAATCCTTCATGAAGATATTGGAAATCTGGGTGGTCGCTCCACTTATCCCTTGATGGTATAGTCCATCTCTACTATCATAGACATATCACTCACCCTTGTGTAGATAATTGATGTCCTCTAGTGATGTAAATGATACCCTTTGGTGATAGCAGTCTACAAAGGTGTGATACATAACCAAACAATTCATCCCAAGAATGATATCAAAACTCGTGAGAAAGGGTAACTGCCTATCACAAGGGGACACTCCCTAAATTGGAATATTCCCATTGACCATACTCTCAATGGTGTATCCACGTTCATTACACCATAGTAATATTGTATTTACAGCCTAAGAATTTCCATAATAGATAAGGAGATGAAAGAGTTTGAATCACCTGTATTAAATAAATTAGATACTATAGTGGAGGCTACTAGAATAGTACCTCAACTATAGATGGTTTTGCATCCTGATCCTCAGGTATCGGCTATAATGTATGAAATTGACCCGATCCACGACCTTATGCAATAGCTGGACTTCCATGATCAAAACGACTCTGATGGCATTGTCGGTGATCAGGATTCTAACTACTATGGCCATGACCTCCTCCCTAGCTAGTTCTACTGATGCTACTCCAACTCCCCACCTAACATGGTGTGAAATAACTAGCTCCTAAAGGTGGATATGGTACAAATCCTCTTCCACTAGAACCTAATGGAAGGGTCCAACATAATCTCTAATGATGTCCCATATGGCTGCAAACCCAACACTCTAGAGGGTCTTTATCACACTAAGGATTCAGGTTCCCCTATCATCCACGCTAATGACACACCATGGAGCTACCAGCATAGGTACTCTGGTTACCACTACCCTGATAAGAAATCTCTAGAGATCACTTTCTCTTACCAAAATAACTACCAGTTTGTCACGGTGCTGGTTCTCTATGTTTGGTACAATCATTGTCCCTAAGTATGTATGGAATACACGATCCCATCCTTGAAGCATCTAGAATACGAAAGCTCATCATCATCTAGAAGCGGTGAAAATCACTATAACTCAATGACAACGTGTTGAATACTGCACAACTAACATATAACCCTACTCGAGAAGAATGAACTCTCTAGCTTGGTTAGATATTAGTTCCTGAAGAAAGAAGTAGTCATAGAAAGTAGTTTGTAAATTAGATCATACCATGCCTTGATGGAGACTATCCTAGGTAATTACATCCCACCAATGCTTGGCTGAAACATGTAGTATGTAAGTAGTAAGCTTGACCCTCCGCTTTGGAGGAATATCTAAATAATCAAAGATAGACAAGGTGGATTCTAGCCAAGAATCAATAGACTTTGGACCGTCATCCCCTAAGAAGGTAGAAGGATGTTGATGCTGGAACTCATGGGTCAGATTAGCCATCGTAGGTGAAGGACATGGAGCATCATGCATGGATTGCATCAGATGTAAGAAACTATCTCAAACTTGATCTTAAGTGCCCAGTTCAGGTGAAGAAGGTGGTGCCTCAAGTGGAAATCCTAGAGGTAAAATTGACAGCTCAGGGCCTACCACATCTGGAGCATGGTCGTCACCACCTTCCTAGTGCACAACTTGAGGACATCATGGCAGCATTGTTCTAAAAATGCTAAGTACATGCCTCAGAACAAAATTTAAGAAGATAGATAGTAGTACTAGTGGAAGCTTAAAGTAATAAAGGAAAAACTACCCATGGTATACTAACCCAAATACCTACTTTGAATTCAAGGTATCGACAAGTTATCAAGTATAAGATATAGGGGTTCTAGTAGATGAAGGGTCAATTATACCTTGCCTCATCATTTACTGGAAGCCACTTTATTTTAATCAATCAAGTTTCACTTTACAATTTTGATTAGCCTATTTACATATATCATGGTTCGTATAGAATAGATTATAATTCCCAATGAATCATTTCCCATACTCCTTATCATTGAAAACAATACCCATTTAATTTTTAATCTAATGGATCGACTTAGTAAATTACCCATTCCAACCCACAAGGGACCATTACACCTCATGAATTGAAACCAATAATCACTCAATCACAGCCAAGTAAAATCACAGGCATATTATAACTACCACACCATCACTCAATAATCATAGACATATTAATCAATGTAAATCATTGAAATCCACCTATATAGCATAGAAATATGCATGACATGTGAATTCTTGGTGGATATAATGATGCATGTAAAAATATACATCGCCATCATATCATGGAGCCAAGTATGAAATGAAATATAAATCAGAATAATAATCAATAACACCACATAACATGTGATTCACCCAATGGTGAAATGATATCAACTATAATTGGAAAAAGTAGAACAATAATTTTTAATTTAGGAAACTCAACCTTTACCCCAAACATGGTTTTGTGATGCCCAAGCATGAATTATAACCAAGTTCCAAGAGTTCATAATCTCTAATATATTATCTCCAAATATTAAAGTAATAAAGGACCCACTCTAATACCACTTTATGACATCCGAGACCCAAATGTCACTTAGGAGTTCCCCAAGCCTGATTGGACACATGGCCTCAAGTGTATCTCCCCAAATGTCAGAGGCTTCTGACTAGTAGTGAGGGACTAGGGTGTGTCTATGGGGGGAATATAACCTCATTAACAAAGTGTATCATGAAAAATAACATATATAAGAATAGGTAAATAGAGGAAGAAGTATAATAAATAGAATATGTAGTAGGAGAATACAGAAGTAATAGATAACTGAACAACTGGTAATCATATACAAAAGCTGATGATGATATTCCATGTATCTATAAAGCTGTAAAACATGGATACAAATCAGTAGGCAAGAATGCTATACAAAAGTAGTAAAAAGAAACCAAAAACTATCCTCAACATCCTAAGCTCCAACTTAGTCATCTGCTACTATATCTATCCTAACAATCGAGCAAATAAGTGTTCAAAGTGACACACATCCCTTTGTTAACACCTATATACATATAATCTGCCCGAGTACCAATGGCGCTCAGATAGGGTGTGAGATAAATCTCAGCAAGCCACCACTAATAGTGTCTATAACATCATGTCCATGTAAAATAAACTAAAATAGTGTGAAATCATGCATATATAAAAATGAAGTAGTATAATAATGTAAATACCCAAGTACCTGCTTCATCCCTTAGCTAGTGTCTAAACATGTAACTAGTTTATTATTTAATTTAAGTTCTAGTTTATATATTTAAGTCACATGAGGAATATATACTTGGAAAGCTTAGGGTAGAGCCCTATTTATTAAAAAAGAAAAACAAGGAGCCCTTTTGAACTGGAAAATAAGAACCCATTACATTTTTGAAGGCCAGAGGCATACAACCATAAGTTCAAGAGACAAAATTCCATAAGTAAATGGTTCAAAATAAAAAAACCAATAAATCAATTCCAAATAGACATGGTCCAACAAAAATCAATCACCATAGAAACCCTAGCTACCACCATGGAATCCAGCATACCAGTCGCCAAGGGCCACCATGATCCTTTGTTGTCATCAGCACTGCCATAGCCAGAGGATCTCCATAGTCACCACCAAGATGAGACATGGGGGATCCATCACCACTGTAGACCGAAACTGAAGCTACATCTGAAGCTTCGGCAACCATTCGCACCATATCTAGAACCGCACATCTATGTAGAAGTCTGTCAATCCCACCCAGGTCACCACATAAATCATCAAACATAGCCATATCCAGAAATAATGTCACTGCCATCGAAGACCTCTCACAGAGTCATCCAACCCAAAATGCCACATCCAATAGTGTGACGACAACCCTTCACAGACCGCAGAGGACCAAATCTAGTCTTGACTACTAGAAACACTTCACTACAAAGACGGTTGATCCCATGCCTAAAGACCAAACCTCATCATCACTGCACGGTGAGGAGAACCGTTGCACACCATAGACCTATCAAGAACCACAAAGGTCACAACTAACAACACTGAGACAGAGGAGGGAGAACAAATGAACCAAGATCAGGAGATGGCAGTGGTGAGAGAACTATATCATGAAGTTATTCCCCTTACGAGATCATATGATCTCATGTGAGGAATATCTAGCACTAACATCACATCATGATAGTAATAGTAAAGGTTCTAAGATGTAATAAGGCAACCTATATTGATATAATAATGAAAGGGTTCCAAGGTAATGACCAAGGAAACCAAGACCTCAAGGGTCACCAACTCAGTAGTAATTATAGATTGGATAAGGGGTCATAATGTAATCCAAAGAGAGTCATCCAAGTCATTCCACAATAGTGATGATCTAACTGAGTCCAAAGAAAACATCAATGGTAAAATGGGATAAGTATGGCCAGACCCAAGGGTGTAACTGAGGCATCTCATGCCCATAGAAACCATGATGGATCCAAGGAGTGTATCTAAGGAATCCTTTAATAATATATAAGGGATCTTATAGTGTCATTTATAACATCCACTAATAGATGAGGATCGGGTTCCAAGGTGGGTATCAACCAAAGAAATTGACATCCTTGAATCATAATGGCATCCTTGAGTGCTCAAGGAATTTCCTAGTGAATCCAAGGCGATCTTGAGTCAAACCACTCCTATAAATATGTCAAGGTCCATATACAAGGAACATTTCAATTAATTAATTTAATTAATCCATGTAATATTCATATCATTTAATAATATAAGGTTTAATAATTGCCTTTCATTAGTGTGACAAGGCCAAGGGGCATGCAACTATTCAAGTCATTTCATATTTAATTACTCGGTTATCTCCTTCACCTTTCATAACATGACAAGGCTATTTTAAGGATGAGAAACCACATGAATTTAATTTAATGTAAACTAGCCCAAGTCATTTATATACAATATACTTTCCAATTTACCATTTAACATTAGTTTATAAAGTTAGAGCACTTACCTTAGGCGAGTCAAGTAACACTCGAGGCTTACCAATTTCATTTCGATAGTCATCCAATTAAGGGAGGCTTACCATTAACCAATTCAATCTGAATCACACCTGAATGGTGGCTCTAACAACATAACAAACCACTAAAAGCTAAAAAGGACAATTATGGAAAATACCCTACATGGGGTAATTGATGTTGTGGGTGTAACCACCAATAATGAATAACATATATAGAATGGGTCTTAGAACACAGTTCTAATGACTATAAGCAAGGCATGTAAATTTGATATATTATTCTTGATAAAATCGATGTTCCCACTCATCAATTTATAAAACGATGAATCTTGAGGAGTGGGTTATTGATCACCTACCTCGTACTCATACGACTATCTTCATCCAGTTTCATCCTCTAGTTCAGCCTATATTAGAAGATATCTGAAGAACGGATCAATGCCCTAAAATTGGGGCATATGAACCTGCATATAAATAGTGTCATTAATAGTAAGAATAATTAAGAAATATTAAAAAGGAATCAAGAACATATTGGTGTGGATCTAATGAGATGAATAGTGATCGATTCGGACTCTAGAAGGAAGCTCGAGATCAATTCCTAGTTTATAGGGGTTTTAGGCTTCAAAAAGGGAGAATAAGGGGATGTTGTTTGTTGGAATGAAAAATTAAATAAGGTCTTTGATTTAAAACATCATTTAAGGTAATTTTCTCAAATTTTCCCAAATTTGGCCTTTGCATGGGTTGGTCGCACAGTTTGACCAAAACGTGTGCAAACTGTACATGGGAAGCTATAAGGAGGGACATACCGCATGGTTGGAGAAACTATGAACCAACTGTGCGAAACTCCACTTTCAAAATTGCATAAATTCTTTCATGGCTATGTGGCCCATTTCATATGGTTAGGCCAAACCATGCGACAAGCCATTTTCTCCCAAAAATCCAGGTTCTGGGCTTCGAACAAGCCCCGAAAACCCACAAGACCTATTCTAACTCATTATACATCTACATTAGGTCCATAAAAGAAAATTAGATCAAAATTTAAAGGATCCATACCTAAGTCAAAAATCGGGTTCATATAATCATCACCCTCCAAGCACATGACACGAGGACGTCGTGGCAGCATAGGTCTACAAATTCCAAGAACACACCTCAAAATAAACTTAAAATAGATAGAAACACAAGAAGAAGTAGATTATAAAAGTAAGTTCTCACTATCCATGGTATACTACCCCAGCAACCCACTTAGAAGGACAAGTATTGGTGGGTGTTCAAGTTTAAATTATAGGGGTTCCAATAGATAAAGAGTTAATAACACCTTGCCTCATCATTTATTAGTGACCATTTATTTTTAAGTCTTGTTCACATTTTTAAGTTGCATTTGATTATAAACTTATATCAAAGTCTTACTAAAATGAATTTTCATTCCTAGTAAATCAGGTCCCATACACCTTATCACTGAAAGTGACACTCGTTTAATCTCAATTTAACCCCATCTACATTTGGTCTCATAATGTAACATGTTATGTACAATGGCTTGACTCGGTAAACCACCCATTCCAATCCATGAGGACCCATACACCTCATGAATTGAAACTGTAAATCACTCAATCACAGCCAAAGAGAAACATAAGCATAATATAATTATCATATCATTACTCAATAATCATAAGAAAAACTAAAAAATGAAAGTAGTGAAATTCACCTATATGGCGTGGAATATGCATGGCATGTGAATTCTAGGTGCCTACGCTGATGCGTGATTGATGCTACTTACCCTCATATCATTGGACCAAAGATAAAATCAAAACCTCAATAATAGCAATAATAATAATAATAAACATCATCATCATCATCACATATCATGTGTGTCACCGAACGATGAAATGATATCAATAGTAATAAGCAAAAGTAGACCAACAATCATTATTTGAGGCAACTCAACATTTACCCCGAACATGAGTTAGCTATGAAAAATCAAGTTTGAAAGTGTTCCTAATCACCTTTATACTATATACAAGTAGTAAATAAATAAAGTAACCTATTCTAATACCACTTTTTGACATCTAGGACTCAGATTCCACTTAGAGGTGCCCCAATCTTAGTTGGCCACATGGCCTCAAGCATATCTCCCCAAATGCCATAGGCTTTTGACTAGTAGAGAGGACCTATGGTGTGTCCTTGGGGAGACTATGAATTAATTTCTGTAGTGGAATGCGATGGATAGATATGATAATAGGTAAATAGCAGAAGTAATATAAGTAAACAGATGGAACAACAAAAGCAACTGATAATAATCAATTATAACTGGAAGCTTAATCATATATAAAAAATATGATGATGCATGACATGCCTCTATAAAACTAGAAACATGGATACAAGGAAGCATCCAATACATGTTATACAAAATAATCAAAAATAAGCTAAAAACTATCCCCAACATCCTGAGCTCCATCTTGCTCATCTTCTACTAAGCTCCATCTTAATGCAAGCAAGCAGTATCAAGTGTCCAAGGTGGGATGATTCCCTTTGTCAACACCTACATACATGTAATTTTACCAGGTACCAATGGTGGCCCGGATAGGGAGTGAGATAATTCTTAGTAGGCCACCACCAACGATGTCTATAACATCAAGTCCGTGTAATATAAACTAAAACAGTGTGCAGAAATTCATATATAAAAGTAAATTAGTACAGTAATGTAAATACCCAAGTACCTGCTTCAGCCTCAGCTGGTGTCTAAACATATAACCATTTCATTTATTAGTTATGTTTTGGTTTATATAGTAATCCATGTGAGGTATAACCAGCACTAACATCCTAACATGAGAATAATAACGATAAAGGGTCCAAGATATAACAAAGCATCTGTGATGATGATAATAGTAAAAATGATCCAAGGTAATAACCAAGGCATCCTTGACCTCAGGGGTTGATCCAACTCAGTAATAATTTATAGTATGGATAAAGGGGTAAGAGTGTAATCCAAGGATCATTGTTTAAGGCATTCCACAATAATGTAATTCTAACTGAGTCCAATGATTTCATCCAAGGTAAAACGGGATAAGCAATGACTAGGACCAAGGGTTTATCTAAGGGGCCACATGTCCATAGACTTCATATTGGATCCAAGGAGTGTATCCAAGTCATCATATGATTATAATGGAGGGATCCTATGGTGTCATACTAGGCATCCACAAGTAGATAAAGATCGAGTTCTAGGGTGGGTATCAACCTTGGAAACCAGCATCCCTAAATCATAATGGCATCCACAAGTGCTCAAGGCATTCCCTCAGGAATCCAATACTAGATCAAGTTTGAACACTCTTATAATAATTTAAATGTCTATATGCAATATGAAACTTATATGTAATTCATTTTTTAATTAAGTCAATTTAATACCAATGCCTTTTAATAAGTCATTTGGTTCAATTTGTTGCCTTGCATTAGTGTGACAAGGCTGATGGGGCATGAAACCATTTATTAATTCATATATATCAAATTCAATTCATTAGGTTCACTCTGATTCTTCCATTAATCATGGAAATGTGTGCTACTGATGTGCAACCAAGTCATTCTATTACATTTAATTATCCAAGTTATGTATATAATATACTTTCCAATTATAATTTGGATTCATGAATTTTTTGAAGCACTTACCTTAGAAGGGTCAAGTGATAGGCATACTTGTTCTAGACACTACTTTCCATTTATTTAATTAAAACCTACCTTTATCATGGTCAAGTAAAATCACACCTGAACGGTGGTGCAGATAGTCTTAACAAGATACTAAAATCATAATTAAAGGAAACACCCTACTTGGGGTGGTCGGCATTAAGAACATAACCTCTAACAATGGATAACACATATAAAAAGGGTATTAGAACACAATTATAATGGCTATAAGCAAGAAACGTGAATTAAATAGGTCATGATTAATGAAATCAGCATGAACACATGACAATTTATAAAACAAAAAAACTTAAGGGATGAGTTATAGATGACCTAACTTAAGCTCATACGATTCTCCTCATCTAGTATCAACCTTTAGTTTGGCCTAGATCAGAAGAAATATGAATAATGGATCAATGATATAAAAATAGGGAATATGATACTGCACCAAAACAATATCTTTTATAGGAATAAAAATGAATAAAGGATCTAAAGTACTAAATCACTTACCAGTATGCTTCCAACGTGACAGATAAATATGAAATCAGAGGTCGGATGGTGGAATGGCAGAAGAACCTAGCTTCGAGCTCCATGGGAGGATCCTGCACGAGAGAGAGGGAGGTGGAGTTCTGTATGAAAAAGGGAGTCCATATATCCTATTTTTTTAAAACTTCTCAGGAATTTATATGATGTGTAAATGATTTACACTCCATGTAAAGATCGGGGTCTTTCCCCTGGGAAAAACCCTTTACACGATGTGAAAGGTTCTGCCCAAACCATTACACGTCATGTAATCGATACACATCATGTATTCCAATTAAATTGTGTGTAATTAGACTATATCCAACCTATATCCCACATGTTATCTTATTCTCAAAAAAAAAACCTACCAACCTAAAGGCTCAGTTTCATATTTAAGACAAAAGAGAACTGCAACACGAGTTTTATCTAAAAATTAAAAGAATTCATACCTGAGATAAAAATATGAGTTCTTACACCAAAAGCCTAAAAAATGAGTCATTATCAACACTTAGAGGTTATAAGGTCAAAATATGGTCATACAATAGGTTTTGGGAAATTTTTAGTTCATTTTTAACCCTTATCTTCTTAGTATAACCCCTGATAAACTCATTTTTACCTTAACCGTGGTAATTAATTTTTATTATTTTTACTAATTATTGTGTTCAAAAATTAAGTTAAACTTATTATATTATATTAATTATTATTATTAAAAATATTAAATCCATTTTTCCAAATTTATTTTACATAATTGGCATTATTCAATTTAAAATTAAACTTATAGACACGTCGAAAAAATAGCTTTTCCAAAGAAAAACTTTCAAAATATTAAAAAGTTTTTATATAATAATTCAATTTAAAATTGATTAAAATGACATAAATTAGTTAAATTTTAATATAATTGAACTAATTTTACTTTAAAACCAATTTAAAATATAATTTAACCTTGTAAATAATTTAAAAAAAAAGACAGTTTTCAATAAAAATCAGTATTTTTCATTATTCATCAAAAAAATTATCTTTTCAGAAAATTATCAAAAAATCAGCCAAAGATAATTTTTACATTTAGATTTTAAAAATTAAGTTTATTTTTTCAAATATATTTTATAAAATTGGTAAAAATTAATTTTAAATTATCAGTGAAAAGTGAGACTAAACCGCCTTTTAAAAAAATACAATTTTTTAGAAAACATTTATTTTTCTTTCAAATGGTTCTTATTTTATTTATAATCAATATATAACCATTGAATTTATTTTATATGTTTGTAAACCATATAATTTTCATAATTTAGTTAGTCATATTCATACCCTACAACTTAACGGCTAGTTTATAATGGTCATGTTTAAGTAATAATATTTTAATAGAGTAGCATGTTTTGTTCAAACCCAGTGTTGCATGCATCACAAGCTATCAAAGAGACTGAATTTATTTAAAAAAGAAATATATCATAAAGTATTAGGGTGTTATTTTCTCTTCTAATATTGTTGATGTGTTTAATACATGCTATCTAATATGATGTTCCCCTTTTAAAATCTTGGGGTGTTACAACCAGCCTACATGATATCCTAGTTAGTATGACATTATTTTTTCATAAATGATTTAGTGGATAAATAATAAGTTGATTTTAGGAAACATATTAGAGGATAAAATAATTTTGAATTTTTAGAATTTTTTGGTGAATAGTGATATTTTGGGAAATGTTAATTGGGTTGAGGTATATGCAACCCTTAGGTTTAACGCGTGATTTAACATGAAAGATTAGTTGGTAAGAACACAATTAAATTTTTGAATATTGTCATTATTTAGGATGTAGGTTTATTTATTTATACAATGATTTAAGTTGAACTTTGGATTTGGAGATTAATATGAAGGTTTATTAATTTTGGATGTTATATTTCCTTGTAGTAACCATTTCAGTTTTGGATAATATTTAAAGATAAGAGGAATAGATTTTTATCCTTTTATGGATTATGTGATCTATTATAAGTTTATTTTAGTAATTTAGGCATGAAAAATTAATCTTGGATACTCATCGTTTTGAGAAAAATATGATATTATGTTGAAAATGATTAAAGGATGAAATTATACTTGTCAAGTAAGTATATTTATGTATGTTCTTAGTCTGTATGGTAAAAGGATCCATCAACTTTAGGAAAAGGATTTTGGAATAAAGAAATGATGTTCCTTTTCAATAAATCAATGGTCTATTCTCTCTTAAAAAAGGTATAACACTATCTTCTAAATGGATATTCTTTCCAAATCCATGTTTTCACTTCCCAATAATGTTCTACTCATGTGTAAACCCAGTTTTGTGTTTTTCTAGATAACCTTTATACTTCCCTTTCCATTTTTTTAAGATTATGTTTTATTAAACACTACTGGAATTTGGTCTTTTCCCAACGGTAGTATACCAACGGTTTACTTAAACTGTTGGTATAGTGAGCCTTTGCCAACGGTTTAACAAAACCGTTGGCGAAGGGAATTTTGGTGGACCCTTTCCCAACGGTTCACTGGAATCGTTGGGAAAGGGTGCTAAACTCACACATTTCCCAACGATTCAGTGGAACCGTTGGGAAATGTGTAACCCTTTCCCAACGGTTCACTGGAACCGTTGGGAAAGGTGTGCTAAACTCACACATTTCCCAACGGTTCCAGTTAACCGTTGGGAAATGTGTGCCTTTGCCAACGGTTTTTATAAACCATTGTCAAAGGTTTCCCCCAAATTCCAGATCGGGATCTCCTCTCCCCATTCGGACAGAGCCCTAATCTATTGGCTCCGCTGCTCTAGCGAACCCCATCCCTCCACTGCTCTCGTGAATCAGAACACCATCACCCCCCATCCCAACAGGTACACCCCCATACGAATAGGTAAAATTTGATCTCAACCATATTGTTGTAGTTGTTTTAATGAATAGATTTTTCCAAGTGTTGGTGGTTTAATTGATTATTGAAATTAATATCTAAATAGAATATTGTTTGTGTTTGTGAAGACTTATTTAATGTTTTTGTATTCTATGTTTGGAAGGAGAGTGTTCAAAACATGTAAATCAGAGTTGGGGGAGGCTATCGTGAACGTTTACATGTTTTGGATAATGGATTGTGGGAATTATGGATTGTGTTCAAACCAATTTGATATGTTTTGGATAATGGATTGTGGGGGTAGGGGGTGTCTACGGGGGTGGGTGGGTTGTCCACGGGGGTGGGCGGGGGTGTCCACGGGGGTGGGAAAGGTTGTCCACGGGGGTGGGCGGGGCTGTCTAGGGGGTGTGGGTTGTCCTAGGGGTCTGGGTGGGGTGTCCTGGTGGGGGAGGGGTGTGTGGGGTGTCCAGGGGGGGTGGTATGTCTAGGTGGTGGTAGTGGGGTTGCAGGGGAGGGGGGTGTGGGCTGTTTGGGAGGGTGGGCGGGGCTATCCAGGGGGGTACGGGGTGTCCAGGGGGGTACGGGGGTGGGCGGGTTGTCCACAAGGGTGGACGGGCTGTCCACGGGGGTGGTCGGGCTATCAAGGAGGGGTGGGCGGGCTATCCAGGGTGGGTGGGTGGGCTGGCTACGGGGGGTAGGGGTGTCCAGGGGGGTGGGCGGGCTATCCAAGGGGGTGGGGGCTGTCTATAGGGAGAAGGGGTGTTGAGGGGGGTGGGTGGGCTGTCCACGGGGGTGGTTGGGCTGTCTAGGGGGTAGGGGTGTCCACGGGGGTGGGCGGGGCTGTCCAGGGGGTGTGGGTTGTCCTGGGGGTCTGGGTGGGGTGTCCAGGTGGGGGAGGGGTGTGTGGGGTGTCCAGGTGGGGTGGTATGTCTAGGTGGTGGTGGTGGGGTTGCAGGGAAGGGGGTGTGGGCTGTTTGGGAGGGTGGGTGGGGATATCCAGGGGGGTACGGGGTGTCCAGGGGGGTACGGGGGTGGGCAGGCTGTCCACAAGGGTGGACGGGCTGTCCACGGGGGTGGTCGGGCTGTCAAGGAGGGGTGAGCGGGCTGTCCAGGGGGGTGGGTGGGCTGGCCACAGGGGGTAGGGGTGTCCAGGGGGGTGGGTGGGCTATCCAATGGGGTGAGGGGCTGTCCATAGGGAGAAGGGGTGTCGAGGGGGGTGGGTGGGCTGTCCATGGGGGTGGTTGGGCTGTCTAGGGGGTAGGGGGCGTCCACGGGGGTGGGTGGGTTGTCCACGGGGGTGGGCGGGGCTGTCCACGGGGGTGGGAAAGGCTGTCCACGGGGGTGGGCGGGGCTGTCTAGGGGGTGTGGGCTGTCCTGGGGGTCTGGGTGGGGTGTCCTGGTGGGGGAGGGGTGTGTGGGGTGTCCAGGGGGGTTGGTATGTCTAGGTGGTGGTGGTGGGGTTGCAGGGGAGGGGGTGTGGGCTATTTGGGAGGGTGGGCGGGGCTATCCCGGGGGGGTACGGGGTGTCCAGGGGGGTACGGGGGTGGGCGGGCTGTCCACAAGGGTGGACGGGCTATCCACGGGGGTGGTCGGGCTGTCAAGGAGGGGTGGGCGGGCTGTCCAGGGGGGGTGGGTGGGCTGGCCACAGGGGGTAGGGGTGTCCAGGGGGGTGGGCAGGCTATCCAAGGGGGTGGGGGCTGTCCATAGGGAGAAGGGTTGTCGAGGGGGGTGGGTGGGCTGTCCACGGGGGTGGTTGGGCTGTCTAGGGGGTAGGGGGTGTCCACGGGGGTGGGTGGGTTGTCCACGGGGGTGGGCGGGGCTGTCCACGAGGGTACCCTACTAATATGGTTATGGGATGAGGCATGCTCTGATGTGATAACACATTAAGTTCTTGTTGTTTTTACATTTTTTCAATAACACATTAGTATGTTTTTTTCACATGTGTAGTTGATACCATGATTATTTTCTTCCTTTATCATTTACTTAAATGTATTTTCTATTAAAGTTCAATCCTATTGAATTGTTTATGACAAAATGACTTATATGAATTCTTTTTACAGAATGGACAGAAGTTGGATGTATGAAACCGATCGTATCTCAAGCAATTTTCAAAACAATTTGGAGAGCTTTATAGATTTTGCATTTCACAATGCTTCAGATAGTGGTCGCATACACTGCCCATGTTCCAATTGTGTTGGTAGACCTTGGTTGAGTCGTGAAGAAGTCAGCTACCACATAACCAAAAATGGTTTTTAAGCAAAGTACTTTGTGTGGTATCACAATGGGGAGAAAATGAAATCTCAAATTGGTGATGATCGAAATTAAAGGACTGGAATGGAGAATTTATTAGATGATCGGTTTCCGTTTATTCGTCATCATGAAAAAGAAAGGATTTTGACTCAAGAAGACGTCGATATGAGGACAACTGATGCATCTAGTGAAAATGATGATATTGATAGGGTGAAAAAATTGAATGATGCCGCCACGACTGCAGTATATCGACAATGCGATAAAATGAAAAATCTGGAATTTTTAATCTGATTGTTTCATGGAAAAACTATGTATGGGATTTCTAATACAGCAATCGATTACATTCTTACCCTCTTGAAGGATTTACTTCCAGATGATGCAGATATTCCCTCAAACCACTATATGGCATGGAAGTTAGTTGAAGAACTTGGATTTTCCAGAAACAAAATTCATGCTTGCCCGAAAGATTACAGTTTATTCTGGGAAGAAACCGCTGAACGAAATGAATGTATAAAATGTGGCACATCCCGCTGGAAGTCAAAATCTGATGGAACACCATCCCGCGTTCCACAGAAAGTAATGTGGCACTTTCCATTGATCCCCAGACTCCAGAATCTTTTTATGTCTGATGACATATCAATAAAAATGAGATGGCATGATACCGAGAGAAAGAAGACTAATGATGAGTTGGTTCATCCTGCAGATGGATTTGCATGGCAGAGATTTGATGCTCGACATCCTGATTTTGCAGCTGACGTGCGTAATGTGAGGCTGGGTCTTTCATGCGACGGTTTTAATCTGTTTGGGCAGATGTTTACTTCGCACAGCACATGGCCAGTTTTTATACACATTTATAATCTTCCTCCATGGTTGTGTATAAAAAAATCTTTCACTTTCATGAGTATACTCATATCTGGTCCTTCTGATCTCGGCATTGATATTGATGTATACATGCAACCTTTAATAAAAGAGTTGAAACTTCTTTGGTATGTGGGTGTGCGCACATATGATGCATGTTCGAAAGACATATTTCAGATGTGTGCTGCACTTATGTGGACGATCAATGATTTTCCGACTTATGCAATGATGTCTGGATGGAGCACGAAGGGAAAACTGTCATGTCCAGTTTGTATGAAGAATACACGATCCAGAAGACTGAAACATCGTTGTAGTTTCAGTTTTATGGGATATCGACGATTTTTTCTAAAGGATCATCCATATAGAATGAATCGTCAAAGATTTGATAATACTATAGAGACCGATGATCCACCTCAGCGTATGTCTGGAACTGATGTGCTTAATGAATTGAAAGATTTCAGTTTTTCGTTCGGGAAGGGTCAAATGAAATCTGGAAAGAGAAAGAATGTTTCCACAGAAACCTGTTACAATTGGAGGAAGAGGAGTATCTTTTTTGATTTGCCTTATTGGTCAACCAATTTGCTACGTCATTGCTTAGATGTAATGAATATTGAAAAGAATATATGTGAAATGTTGCTTTCAGTTCTTCTAAATGTCAAGGGGAAGACAAAAGATGATTTACGATCTCGATGTGACTTGGTGGATTGGGGCATCAGACCAGAATTGCATCTTGTGCGTATCAGTGAAAATAAATGGCAACTTCCATGTGCTTCTTATGTGATGACACCTACTGAAAAAAAAACAATTTTTAGAAGTATTAGAGACTATTAGAGTTCCTGATGGCTATTCAAGAAACATATCTAAACGGGTCAACAGAAGAGAGTTGAAGCTAAAATCTTTGAAGACTCATGATTATCACGTTCTACTGCATGAGTTGCTTCCAATAGCAATCCGTCATATTTTGTCCAATAATGTAAGGGTGGGTTTTATTCGGTTGTGCCATTTGTTTAGAGATCTTTGTGCTAAGAAGTTGTCCAAGTCTTTCTTGCAAAAAATGTTGACAGATGCCCCATTAATTTTGTGTGAGTTGGAGAAAATATTTCCCCCATCATTTTTCACATGCATGCTGCATCTGACTGTCCATATTCCAAATGAAATACTTCTCGGAGGACCTGTTTCTTTTCGTTGGATGTATCCAACTGAAAGAAATATGTTCACATTAAAGTCTTATGTTCGAAACAAGAATCATCCCGAAGGTTCTATCGTGAACGGTTACTTAGCTCAAGAATGTATGGATTTCTGTTCGATGTATTTGTCTGATCTTACTACAAGAATGAACAGACCAATGAGAAATGAAGAAGAACAATATGAGAAAATTGAACCCAGTTTTCCATCACTTCCTCAAACAGGAAGAATTCCTGGATCATATACATTGAAGACATTAAGCCATGAAGAGCGGGAGATGGCACATCGCACAGTTTTGTTCAACTGTGATTTGTTCGATGACTATATCAGGTAACAAAATTGAATATGTATATCTTACATATATATCTGTTAAACTATTCATATATTTTTATCTACAGGGAACATAAAACAATGATAAATAGGAAGCATCGTTCTTTATCTTTGAGAAGGAGAGAGACTTTGCATAGCAAAGAGTTTTCTGCTTGGTTAAAATTGAAGGTAAAAATATTACTGTTTAAATTAATTATTTCAATATTTACTTAAGTTTAACTGTCATTTATATTGCAGGTATTGAGTTTGTCTGCTGACTCTGTCTCTGAGGAAATAAGAGCTTTGGCTTTTGGTCCTAATACCGTGGTTCGTGACTGTAAATCAATTGTTATCAATGGGTACAGATTTATTGTCACTGAACAAGCCAAAAACATGAGAACACAACATGATGGTATTATGGTTACTGCCACAACAGATTGTTATGCCAGTGCATCAGATAGTAGACCGCGACTTGAAAATGTGGGTTATTATAGAGTCGTTGAGAAAATAATAATATTGGATTATTACTCTGATGGACGAGTCACAATGATGAAATGCCATTGGTTTGATTCGATGACGAGACATGGCACATTTATTGATGATTGTGGATTTCAAGTAATTAATATGACCCGCACTCTTGCTACCGAAGAACCATATGTGTTGGCATCAATGGCTAAACAAGTTTTTTATGTCAAAGATCAACTTCAACCTGAATTTGGTGTCATAGTTGAAGTAATTCCAAGACATATTTTTGATGATGCTAATGATGAATACATGTCATCGATACATTCTATATATAGTGCACCAGGTGGCAGTTCCAGTGGTGGTCAGGCCGATGTCCAGCTTGAATATGATGATGGCGAGGAGTCTGATGCGGAAGAGGAGGGAGATGAGGAGGGCGAGGAGGAGGGTAAAGGTGAGGAGGAAGGTGTTGTGGAGGGTGAGGATGATGAGGAGGACGATGACGAGGGTGATGATGATGATGGTGGTGGTGATGGTGATGTTGATGTGGGACATATTAATCCGTTACATTTTTGACTTATATTACTGAGATTTGATGTTTAATCTATTCTAGTTGTTGGTTTTATCTAGACTCGTAGTATAGTATTGGAGTTGAGTTATTTTTATATATTGTCTGTTTTTATGGATGTTGTTTTCTTTTAGTGGTTGTGTGTTTGAGAACTCCCTGGACAACCCCCCTCATTCTTGGACCCTGGACAACCCCCCCTCCCCCTTGGACCCGAACACCCCCCAAACACCCCCCGGACAGCCCCGCGGACAGCCCCCTGGACAGCCCCCTGTACAGCCCCCAACCCTCCACCATGGACCCCGGATAGCCCCCCGGACAGCCCCCCGGACAACCCCCACACCCTCCCCCTTAGACCCCGGACAACCCCCCAAACACCCCCCGGACAGCCCCCTGAACAACCCCGGACAACCCCCTGAACAACCCCTGAACAACCCCTGAACAACCCCTGAACAACCCCCTGAACAACCCCCGGACAGCCCCCTGAACAGCCCCGGACAACCCCCTGAACAACCCCCAAACACCCCCCGGACAGACCCCGCACAGCCCCCCCACCCTCCTCCTTGGTCCCCGGACAGCCCCCCGGACACCCACCGGACAGCCCCCCCAGACAGCCACCCGGATAGCCCCTCCACCTTACTTAATTTCATTAGCTCTAAAATGTTTCATAGCACGATCAACTAAAATCTAATCCATATTAAATATGATATAAAAATATTCTATATGAATTTCCATAAGATTTTAAGTGAAAACAAAAAGTGACATACGAAAAACTGACCAAACGCATTCGAAATGTGTTGATGCTTTAGGACAACGATCCATGGGTCATATGTAACGTGTACGAATCAACCTCGCCTCAATCTGAGGCGCGGTGTGGTCGGAACAACTCAAAGTGTATGTCTTTTGTTTCAAAAGGACATCATTTTAAGTGAAAAACATCAATTGGCATACGGAAAACCGGCCAAATGCATTCGGATTGTGTTGATACTTTAATACAACGATCCATGGGTCATTTGAGACGTGTATGAGTCAACCTCGCCTAAATCCGAGATGCGGTGTGGTCGGGACCACTCTAAGTGACTTTCTTTTGTTTAAAATGGACAGTATTTTAAGTACATACGGAAAACCGACCAAACGCATTCGGTTTCTGTTGAAACTTTAGGATAACGATCCATGGGTCATATGTGACATGTACGAGTCAACTCCACCTCAATCCGAGGCGCGGTGTGGCCGACACCACTCAAAGTATCTCTATTTTGTTTAAAATGGACTTCATTTTTAGTGAAAACAAAAAATGACATACGGAAAACCGACCAAACGCATTCGGTTTCTGTTGAAACTTTAGAAGAACGATCCATGGGTCATATGTGACGTGTACGAGTCAACGCCACCTCAATCTGAGGTGCGGTGTGGTCGACACCACTCAAAGTGTCTCTATTTTGTTTAAAATGGACAGTATTTTGGCCGTTTATGACACCAGAACTGCGTTGTCGGTCACCGCAGGCACAGGTCACGTCCAATTGACGTTTCGTCTACTCAACCACTTCAAAAATCACTCACCCGTATTTGTTGTCTTATTTCAGGTCATTCCGACTTCGTTCGGCCCGTTTGGACCCCCCTAGCGCGCGTTTACGAAGCGTGTGCATCACTTAAAACACGAATATGGAGCCGTACCGCGCAAAACGCACGTCCGATTGACGTGTCGTCTGCGCGTACACGTCATGAATAATAATTAGAATGTTTCACGGTAGTTTCAGGTCAATCTGAGGTCGTCCGCTATGAATTTGACCGTTTGACACCCGTTTTGGCCGTTTATGACACTAGAACTGCGTTGTCGGTCACCGCGGGCACACGGCACGTCCGATTGACGTTCCGTCTACTCGACCACTTCAGAAATCACTCTCCTGTATTTTTCGTCTGATTTCAGGCCATTCCGACTTCGTTCGGCCTGTTTGGACCCCCCTCACGCGCGTTTACGAAGCGCGCGCATCACTTAAAATACGAATATTGAGCCGTGCCGCACAAACCGCACGTCCGATTGACGTGTCGTCTGCGCGTACACGTCACGAATAATAATTAGAATGTTGCACGGTGGTTTTAGCTCAATATTAGGTCGTCCGCTATGAATTTGACCATTGGACGCCCGTTTTGGCCGTTTATGACACCAGAACTGCGTTGTCGGTCACCGCGGGCACACGACACGTCCGATTGACGTGTCGTCTGCTCAAACACTTCAGAAATCACTCTCCCGTATTTGTCGTCTGATTTCAGGACATTCCGACTTTGTTCGGGCCGTTTGGACCCCCCTCACGCGCGTTTACGAAGCGCGTGCATCACTTAAAATACGAATATTGAGTCGTACCGCGCAAACCGCACGTCTGATTGATGTGTCGTCTGCGCGTACATGTCACGAATAATAATTAGAATGTTTCACGGTGGTTTCAGCTCAATCTGAGGTCGTCCGCTATGAATTTGACCGTTTGACGCCCGTTTTGGCCGTTTATGACACCAGAACTGCGTTGTCGGTCACCGCGGGCACATGGCACGTCCAATTGACGTGTCTTCTGCTCGACCACTTCATAAATCACTCACCCGTATTTTTTGTCTGATTTCAGGCCATTCCGACTTCGTTCGGCCCGTTTGGACCCCCCTCACGCGCGTTTACGAAGCACGTGCATCACTTAAAATACGAATATTGAGCCGTACCGCGCAAACCGCACGTCCGATTGACGTGTCGTCTGTGCGTAAACGTCACGAATAATAATTAGAATGTTGCACGGTGGTTTCATCTCAATATGAGGTCGTCCGCTATGAATTTGACCGTTGGACGCCCGTTTTGGCCGTTTATGACACCAGAACTGTGTTGTCGGTCACCGCGAGCACACGGCACGTCCGATTGACGTGCCGTCTGCTCGAACACTTCATAAATCACTCTCCCGTATTTGTCGTCTGATTTCAGGCCATTCCGACTTCGTTCGGCCCGTTTGGACCCCCCTCACGCGCGTTTACGAAGCGCGCGCATCACTTAAAACACAAATATTGAGCCGTACCGCGTAAACCGCACGTCCGATTGACGTGTCGTCTTCGCGTACACGTCACGAATAATAATTAGAATTTTTCACGGTGATTTCAGGTCAATCTGAGGTCGTCCGCTATGAATTTGACCGTTTGACGCCCGTTTTGGCCGTTTATGACACCAGAACTGCGTTGTCGGTCACCGCGGGCACACGGCACGTCCGATTGACGTGCCGTCTACTCGACCACTTCATAAATCACTCACCCGTATTTTTCGTCTGATTTTAGGCCATTCCGAAATCATTCGGCCCATTTGGACCACCCTCACGCGCGTTTACGAAGCGTGCGCATCACTTAAAACGTGAATATTGAGCCGTACCGCGCAAACCGCACGTCCGATTGACGTGTCGTCTATGCGTACATGTCACGAATAATAATTAGAATGTTTCACAGTGGTTTCAGCTCAATCTGAGGTCATCTGCTATGAATTTGACCGTTTGACGCCCGTTTTGGCCGTTTATGACACCAGAACTGCGTTGTCGGTCACCGGGGGCACATGGCACGTCTAATTGACGTGCCGTCTGCTCGACCACTTCAGAAATCACTCACCCGTATTTGTCGTCTGATTTCAGGCCATTCTGACTTCGTTCGGCCCATTTGGACCCCCCTCACGCGCGTTTACGAAGCGCGCGCATCACTTAAAATACGAATATTGAGTCGTACCGCGCAAACCGCACGTCCTATTGATGTGCCGTCTATGCGTACATGTCACGAATAATAATTAGAATGTTGAACAGTGGTTTCAGCTCAATCTGAGGTCGTCCTCTATGAATTTGACCGTTGGACGCCCGTTTTGGCCGTTTATGACACCAGAACTGCGTTGTCGGTCACCGCGGGCACACGGCACGTCCGATTGACGTGTCGTCTGCTCTA
Organism: Viscum album; assembly: GCA_963277665.1. Classification (NCBI taxonomy): domain Eukaryota; kingdom Viridiplantae; phylum Streptophyta; class Magnoliopsida; order Santalales; family Viscaceae; genus Viscum; species Viscum album. Next base: position 362,835,377 of record OY728162.1, on the reverse strand, counting down.
ACAATTCATAAATCACTCTCCCGTATTTTTCGTCTGATTTCAGGCCATTCCGACTTCGTTCGGCCCGTTTGGACCCCCCTCACGCGCGTTTACGAAGCGCGCGCATCACTAAAAACACGAATATTGAGTCGTACCGCACAAACCGCACGTCCGATTGATGTGTCGTCTGCGCGTACACATCACGAATAATAATTAGAATGTTGCACGGTGGTTTTAGATCAATCCGGAGACGTGGTGTGGCCGGCACCACTCAAAGTGTCCGTCTTTTGTTTCAAAAGGACGTCATTTTAAGTGAAAAGCATCAACTGACATACGGAAAACCGACCAAACGCATTACGAATCTGTTGATAATTTATCCCAACAATCCATGGGTCATATGTGACGTGTACGAGCCAACCCGGGATGAATCCGAGTCGCGGTGTGGCCAGGATAAGTCTAAGTGTCTCTCTTTTGTTTAAAATGGACACCATTTTAAGTACATACGGAAAAATGACCAAACGGATTCGGTTTCCATTGAAACTTTAGGAGAACGATCCATGGGTCATATGTGACGTGTACGAATCATCCCCGCCTCAATCCGACATGTGGTGAGGCTGACACCACTCAAAGTGTCCGTCTTTTGTTTCAAAAGGACGTCATTTTAAGTGAAAGACATCAACTGACATACGGAAGAACGACCAAACACATTCGGATTCTATCGATACTTTAGCACAACGATCCATGAGTCATATGTGACGTGTACAAGTCAACCCCGTATTAATCCGAGACGCGGTGTGGCCGACACCGCTCTAACTTTGTCTCTTTTGTTTAAAATGGACATGATTATAAATGAAAAGAACAACTGGCATACGCAAAACCGACCAAACGCATTCGGAATCTTTTGATAATTTATCACAACGATCCATGGGTCATATGTGACATGTACGAGCCAACCTGGGATGAATCTGAGTCGCGGTGTGGTCAGGATTAGTCTAAGTGTCACTCTTTTGTTTAAAATGGACAACATTTTAAGTACATACGGAAAACCGACCAAACGCATTTGGTTTCCATTTAAACTTTAGGAGAACGATCCATGGGTCATATGTGACGTGTAAGAATCAACCCCGCCTCAATTGGAGACGCAGTGTGGTCAGCACCACTCATAGTGTCCGTCTTTTGTTTCAAAAGGACGTCATTTAAGTGAAAAACATCAACTGGCATACGGAAAACCGACCAAACGCATTCGGATTGTGTCGATACTTTAGAAAAATGATCCATGGGTCAAATGTAATGTGTACGAGTCAACCCCGCCTCAATCTGAGGTGCGGTGTGGCCGGTATCACTTCGGGTGTATGTATTTTGTTTAAAATGGACATCATTTGAGGTAAAAATATATGGTATAGAAAAAACCGATCAAATTATGAATTGAATTTCGGATTCCACATATAATTGTCATCTAAATTTTAAATTGAATTCTATATGAATTATGTACGTTTATAATTACGTTATGAATTCTAATTTAATTATGGATGTGTATAGTTTCATGATCCATTATATGTTAAATGTGTATGAATTTGTTCGTAATTATATATGTATGTTTTATTTTATTGCAGGTACAATAATTGGATTGAAAATGAGGTCAAAATGTGGCCTGATGGAGAGGGGCCTGATGGCAGGGGCTGTGCAAATTGCAGGCTGCTGCAATTTGCAGCATAGGATATGCCAACGGTTTAAAACCGTTGGCATATAATCCTAAAGAAGTCTTTACCAACGGTTCATTGAACCGTTGGTAAATATCTCTTTTCCCAACGGTTCTAAACCGTTGGGAAAGAGTTCATCCATGGGGATATCCCAACGGTTTGGGGAGAACCGTTGGGAAAACTATCCCAAAACTGATATTTCCCAACGGTTCTTCCAAACCGTTGGGAAAAACTATCCCAACAGTTTAGCAGAACCGTTGGGATAGGGTGGCTCGTTGGGAAAACCTTTTCCCAACGGCTTACTTCCCCGCGGTTATCAGAACCGTTGGTATATCATATACCAACGGTTAGAGGGGCTTTCCCAACGGTTGTGAACCGTTGGGAAATATTATATTTCCAGTAGTGAAACATTTCTACGATGTGATTTTTCCATAAAAGAATTTTAGAATGTCAAACCCTTGATTATTGAGAACAAGTTAAAATTGAGAGGATGAAATTTATTTAATATGTTTATAATGTAACATACTTATATTTTAAAAGGACATTGTGTTTGATAGAATATACAACATATAACACTGAGATTAAACAAACCACGGTATATTATTAAAATATTATATTTTAAATATGATTGTTATAAACTAGCCATTAAATTAATGGGTATGAATAGGATTAAATACTTTATGAAATATATAAAAAGGATCTAATATATATAAAGTTATTTATTATTTCCTAATAAATAAGCACTTGGTTTTTAATAAAGACATTTATTCTTCAAAAAATACTTTTTCTTCAAAAATGATTTTTATTGCATTTTGTAAGAAAATATTATAATTAATTTTTAGAAATTTCAGAAATATTATTTCATAAAATGAACATAATTTTTTAACTTATTATATCAATATTAACTTAGGGTTAAATTTTGGTATTTTTCTAAAAATATTGATTTTTTCATTGAATAGTGAAAATTACCGATTTTTCAAATACTGTCATTTCTTTTCATTAAATCAAGTAATTTAAAAGTACTATTATATTTTGGATTTGGTCTTAAATTTAAATATTAAACATTTTATTTATAATAATATAATTAATTTCATTTTAATCGAAAATTTTTATGATTTTTTTGTATGATTATTTTTATGCTTAAAAATGTGGTTTTCTATAAACTGTTTTTAAGTACATAAAGTTTATCCATTTTAATTAATTAAAATAAAACCTAATAAGGAAATATTTAAATTAAATTTATATATTATATTTATATTAATATTAATTTAAATTCTTATAATGATTATTATTAGTCATATAGTTAATGTAAGATCATCTTATAATTGAAGAATACGTTTCTTGAAAAATCATTTTTCGAAACGTTTTATGGGTTTAATTTTAAATTAAATTATACCTTATAAAATAGATTCCATATTTTAAATAATAATAATAAATACTATGTAATAAGTTCAACTTAATTTTTTTCTTGATGAATAGTAAAAACTATAAAAATATGTTACTACGGTTAATGTTAAAACTAATTTATTGAGGGTTAAAATAAAGAGGTAAATAGAATAACATACTTAAAAAATGTTTATTTTTGAATTTTTGAAGTTTTTATAGACCATATCACCCATACACTCCATTATTTATCAATTTTGGAGGCACATTCCTTGATAGTGACTTCCCATTATTAAATTGTTTTAGGTATTTACAAAAATGTCACTCCTTAATTATAAATGGGCACCTCTTCTCAATTTATCTTCACACTTAAAAAAAATTGGTTTATCCAATACCTATAAAAATATCTTCATTAATTCCCTCATTGTGTCTTATAATCCTCTTTTTGATTATAAGACCATCAAAGGAAGGCTTTTGGTGAAAACCTAAAGAAGTTGTCTAAAGAAGAGGTATCGTTCTTAACTGAGCATTTTGTTTTATTTCTTATTCTACCTCCCTAAAATATTATTCAAATATGATAATATAATAACATAAATATATACCATATAATTAAATTATATTATGTTAATTACATAACCTACATTAATCTCTTCTTCCATAAAATGGGAAACAAAACCATCTATCATGTGTATGGCAGAATACCACATCGCGAACTGATGTGATTCATTTTTCATCATCACCTCACATAACTATTCATAATGTAGTATTTAATATTTATATATTATATTAATTACATATTAATAATTTTTTAAAATTAATATATCGTATACTTTCTTACCTTACCATCCATTTAAAAATGATAACATCATTCGTGTGAATGGCGGACTACCGCCTCACAAAGTGATGGAATTCATTTTTTTATTACCACATAAAATGGATGGTATATGTAAGTGTGTTTAAAGAAATAATATTATATTTATTATACAATTATAATTCTAGAAATATAAAATAACACTTCCCTTCTTTCCATCATGATCGTTGAAAAATGGAAATGTTAATCATGTGTTCGTACGGCCTACCGTCCCCATGATTGTAACATAGTTCATTTTTTATAACTATATTTCATGGTTGGTTTTAAAATTATAATTTATGTATAAAAATTATAATAATTTAATTATTATTATTCTTTAGATAATAGAATAATGACCCCTTTGACCACGGTTAACACATGGATGTCGTTTTGAATTTATGAACTAAACGTCCTCAAAACACCCAATGTGGATATAATTGATTAAGAAATTAAAATAAATGAATTAAATGGTTTAATTTTGAGTTATTAAACCTGTAAAATCTTCTCATATTATTATACATGATATATAGGACATACATGATGTGTTTTAACTTGTGGTAAGAATTTTTGTCTCAAAACTTCCTTTTTTGAGACACGTGTTCTTTTATACACCTAATTTATTTTATATGGTGTACATACTACCCATTTACATATTATATCATGAATAATTCATAATTCATGGTATTTTAAGTTACAATTCATTTACTTCATTCATGGGGGTTATGATTCAAAATTTATCAAGTCGGTAAGGCTTTATGCTCTAATCTCATTTCAATCTGGATTATTTATCTTTAATTTTTATTGAAGTAAATTATTTGATCATTGTCTAATAAAACCCTTTAATTTTATTGTGCTCTATTTATTCATGAAATTTTCAAGTAATATTACCATTTTTCTCTCTTTGGTACTTAAAATGATTGAGAAAAATGTTTTTAAGAAAAGCCAACTTTATTTCTCTTTTTAGTCAAAAATGTTTTTTCTTCCATATCCATATTTTCCATAAAAAAATTTAAAGAAAATTTTTAATATTATAAAATTATTTATTAAAGATATTTTTACCCATGTTTTAATTTTTACAAGATATTTTAAAATGAATCTTATTATCACTTTCTCAATGAGGAGATTTTTAACTTTTTACAAGAGTGTGAAAGAAATGTTTTTTTAACTTGTATGGAATGTATGGAATTACCTGTTTCCATGAACACTAAATTATTTGAAACTTCCTTTAAAATTTTACAAGGTCCTTTTAAAAGAAAATTTTTTCTTTAATATTTTATAAATTTTTAGATTTTAAGTAAGGGATCTCTCTAAACCACCATTTTCTTCAGGTTATGGTCATTCTCACTCTAACTCACTTTCTCTCTCTCTTTAAAGTTATGGAATACTTATAAATACTATATATATGTCTCTAACATATATACCTATATTTTTCCCTTCCTTTTATAGGGTAATATATTTCTTATGTTCAGTTATCAAATGCCTTCATTATGAAATTTCTTTTGATTATAATACGAGGTAAGATTATGAAACCCATTTTATTTCCATGGGTAATTCTTATGTTTTATGCCTTATGATTGGTTTCCTTTTTTGGCACACATAATAATAAACATGTTATAATGGGTTCTCTTGGATAACACTCCAATGCATTGGGTATTGGTTCCAAGTGCAGCAGAAGCGTGTGGTGGTGGGTGATATATTAAAATTTCTTTTAATAATTGTTACCCAAAACCAAGAGTAAGGATCTTACACATAAAATTTATAATTAATTTATTTAATATTTGAAGAAATAAATACTTGGTCTTATGAAATTTATTAGTTAGTGAATTTTGATCATCTAAAAAGACCCTTCCAGATTACCTTTGTTGCTCTATGAGGATCCAAGGATAGAATCCAATGGTGATCCACACGTGCTCCTATGATCTATGAGCAACACCAATCGATCTCTGGGTGCTAGTACGGTGAGTCTAATGTCTTACATTATTCATTATTGATCGTTCATTCATGATTCTTTAAGAAATATCTCTTGTTCTTCTTATTCTTTATAGGTAGAGAAAAGGATGAGTCGAGAGAGAATTTTTTGTGCACAATAATTCTCTATTATTAATTTTTTGGATACTCTACATAATGGACATAATCGTCTATTTATAGATTTATGATTTGTGTAAAAATATTATTTACTTGAATTTCATTAATTAAATAACATTTATTATCTTTAATAAACTCCATGCCAAATAATAATAATATTATTATTATTATTATTATGTGGCATGCACCAACTTGCGCAATAAAAAATATTATTTAACCATATTTTTAATTAATATTTGTCACCGAACAAGGCCTTGGTTAGTTCAAACTCCTCTTGTATTTATTGAACACCTGAATAAAAATTTTATTCATAAATAAATATTTTATTCACATACCGGAGAATAAATATTTATTAAATATTCAATAAAATAAATAAATATATATTTATCCACATACTAACAAATAAATATTTATCAAATTTATGCAATCAATATAACTTGAATAAAATTATTCCTCATATTTGAGAATAATATTTATTCCATTAATTAAACTCAAATAGAATTTAATCGAGATTAATGGAAACACTTAGTGTGTGACCCTCTAGGATACTTTATCATTGGCATTAGGAGAGCTTGCATAAAGTCTAAGATTTCTATCTAGCAACAGGTCAATGAACCCAAGTTAAATAACTTAATGTCACAACATCGAAAACCACATATGAATGATCATTGTGTAATATAATACATTTGTCATAATATCTCATCAATCAATTTGCACGATGGTGTCATTAACCTATTTACTCAATACATCTTTCTTTGGTTATCTGGAATAAATATGTCATTACACCATGTCCATGGAATTTAATATTATGGTTCTATTTAAATCAAAGGGATGTGATACCAGCTTCTATAAAGATGGAAGGGACAATCCTTCCTCGACTTATCCATTAATGACATGTCAATCGTGACACACCCAGTGTACCTTACTTCCCACCAACATATGGCATGATGGTTTTGGTTATTAAATCTAAGTGTGCGAGTCATGACATACATTAATGATAATATTAAATTCAAAAGACTATTACACATGCTCATAGATAGGAATATCTGATGACACCAGAACATGTGGAATTCCTACTGGCAGGTCTGTTCTCATAATCTCCCATCTTGGAGATTACCAAGTGTGAAATTCATGAGAAGAAGCTTCATCCACTTACGAGAACATGCACCTGATAGTCTAAATATTATGTGTCCCATCATAGTGCATTATCTAACCAAAAAACTATATGAAGAATATTGTCATAGTGCTTCAAGGTTCTCATCATAACAGGGAAATGATATGACCTTATCGATACAATAAATACTCTTGGACATTATTACATTAAATCCATACAGAAACAATGAATAATATGCAATAAGATGTTAAATTAATATTCAATACATTAAATATACATGTAATAAAAGTACAATCAGTTGGTCCTAGGACACCAACTCTAACAAATTCCCACTTATACTAGAGTCAACTACCTACAACTTTCAGTCCGTTAGACCTCACATGATAATCATGTTTCTACTGAGTCAAGGTTTTAGTCAAGGGGTCTGCTACATTGTCTTCTATGGAAATATTGTTCACTACAACCTCACCTCTCTGAGAAAAATCCCTCAAGAGATGATACTTATAAATTATAGTCTTCTTCCATTGATGTGACCTTGAATCTTTTGTGAGATCCACTACTACGGTATTATCACAATAGAGTGTGATGGAATAGAGCGTGATAGGATCTTTACTGTTAGGTACCATATAAAGCTCTTAGATGAAGTTTCACATCCATGTTTCTTCCTTAGATACCTCAAAAGTCACAATATACCCAGACTCTGTTGTAGAATTTGAGACCATATCCTGTTTTGAGCTATTTCATCTCACAACACCTCCATTTAAAGTGAAGATGTATCCCATTTGTGACATCATGTCATCTTGAGCAGTTTGGAAACTAGAATTTTCATATCCTATAATTACTATTTCCTCGTATCCTCTATAAACTATAAAAATATCCTTAGTACATCTCAGATACTTAAGGATAGTTCTAACTACCATCTAATGGCGGTTGCCTAGATCAGATTGATGTATGCCTACTGCACTCAATGCATAGGAAACATCTAGCCTAGTACATAGCATATCATACATTACTGACCCGATCAATGTTGTGTATAGAATACTTGCCATTCTATTTCTTTCCTCATGTGTCTGAGGACACATTTTCTTGGAAATATGAATGTCATGTGATATTAGAAACAATCCCCTCTTGGATTTTTCCATATTAAATCTCTTCAGTATCTGATCAATGTATATACTTTGACTTAGGCTGAGCAAACTCTTGGATCTATCATGATGGATCTTGATCCCAAGAATATATACTACTTCTCTCAAGTACTTCATGGAGAAGAATTTATTCAACCACGACTTAACAGACTGTAATACTGGTATTTCATTTCCTATGAGTAATATCTCACCAATATATACTATTAAGAAAACAACTACACTCCCACTAAACTTTATGTAGAAACAGGTCTTACACTCAATCTTTATGAAACCAAATTCCATTATGGCTTCATCAAACTGAAAGTTACATGACTAAGATGCTTGCTTTAATCCATAAATGAATGTTTTCAATTTGCATATCTTAGTAGCATCCTTTGGAGTCACAAACCCTTTGAGTTGTGTCATATAGACATCTTCATAAAGGTTTCTATTAAGTAATGTTATTTTCACATCCATTTTCCAAATATCAAAGTCATGGTAAACCGTAATGGTAATTAGAATTTTGATGGATTTTAGCAATGAAACTGGTGAAAATTTTTCATCGTATTCAATTTCTTGACATTTTTTAAACCCTTTTGCAACTAGTTGTTCCTTATAGGTACTGACTTTTCCTTCCATGTCCAATTTATTAGTGAATACCCATTTGCAACCAACAGGATTTATATCTACTAAAGGATTTACCAAAATCTATACTTGGTTTTGGTACATGGAATCCATTTCAAAATTCATGGTTTCTTGACACTTGGAAACATTTGTGCTACTTACTACTTCCTTGTAGGTTAGAGGATCATTATTATCAAATAATGATGATTCACCACCCTTGATGACTATAAAACCATAATGTTCTGGTAATTTAACCTCTCTTTTACTCCTAAACAATACTTGTGTCTCCAAAATAGTTTCATCTTACATAGGGATTTGTGGAATCTATTCATGTACCAACTCTTGTGTACCTTGAGCCTCAACTTCATCAAAGTATATCCCACTCTCACTATCACTTTTAGAGATGTGATCACTCTCAAGAAATATTGTGTTTCTTTCCACTATAATATTTTTTTATGGGTTGTATAGGTGATATCCCCTTTTTTCCTTAGGGTATCCTATAAAGGTACACTTTTTGCCTTGGGGTGAAATTCTGTTACTTGAAAAGTCCTTAATAAATGCTTCAAGTACCCACACATGTAAATTCAATAACATGGTTTTTTTCACTCCAAAATTCATATGGAATTCCATTTATCGATTTAGTTGGTACTTTCTTTAGTATAGGTGCTGATGTTTGTAACATGTATCCCCAAAAGTATAATGGAAGACTCGCATGACTCGTCATTGATCTCACCATATCCAACAAGGCGTAGTTCCTCCTTTTTCTTACATTGTTCTATTGAGGTGTATAAGAAGGAGTGAGTTGGGATAAGATCCCAAACTCTTGTAAGTAATCAATGAAGTCTTGATTAAGATATTCACCACTATAGTCTGATTGGAGTTTCTTAATCTTCTTACCAAGCTAGTTCTCAACTTCATTATTTTATTCCTTGAGTTTATCAAGAGAATATAACTTATACCTCATTAATTATACGTATCCATATCTACTAAAATCATCAGTAAAAGTTATGAAGTAAGAGTATTCATCCCTTGATTAAATAGGAAATAGTCCCCACACATTAGTATGAACTAATTCAATAAGCTCTTTAGCCCTTTCACCTTTCCTGCTAAATGGGAATTTGATCATTTTTCCTTATAAACATACGTGACAGACACCAAGTTGTTATAGTTCAACAGAATATAAATATCTATCTTGATGTAATTTAGTCAAGCACTTTTCGTTTACATAACCTAGTCGATGATGCTAAAGTTGGGTGTGGTATGAGTCAAGTGAATTAACTTTGTTATCGATTTCCATTACTTAGTTTGTGTAATACAACACATAAAGGCCATTATTTAAATGTGTCTTACCATAAAAAATGTTACCTTTATAAAAGAAGAAACATTTATTCCCAAATTTAAAAATAAATCTATCTATATCAAGTCTGGATATAGAAATAATGTTTTTGGTAATAGATGGAACATAATAAAAACCTTTCAAAACTAATATCATTCTGTTCGATAATGTGAGGTGGTAGTTCATAATAGCTATAGTAGCAAGTTTAGCTCTATTGGTTGCTTGTAGATCTACCTCCCCTCGGTCAATCTTTTTGAATCTACTTATTTTCTGTATTTGAATACATATGTGAGCACCACAAACTATATCTAATACCCAATTTATAGAAACAGATAAATTACACTCAATAATAAACACACCTGAAGCTTCCTCTTGCTTCTTTTATTGGGTGTGGTTTTTCTTCCAGTGGACCTTATTTCCACATACGAAACATAAAACATATTGTTCCATTGCTTTACCCTTGATCTTCCTCTTATTGGAAGGGCATAAAGAATCTTTGGTCTTAAATCTCTTTGATTTCTCTCTCTTCTTGTTTACCATAAGGATGAAAGTATATTTGCACTTCGTATACTTATCTACTTGCCTAAGAAGAGTGAGAAGATCTGTCAGATACTTATCAATGTTTTTCATATTAAAATTCATAACAAAGTTAGAGAAGCTCTGATGGAGTGATTCCATAATGAGATTGATGCCCAATTCTTTAGGGATTTTAAACCCTAGAACCTTTAGGTGCTCAATGTATCCAATGATCTTGAATTTATGAGGCCTAGCTGGGACACCCTCTCCAAGCTTGATCTAAAATAGTGTCTTGGAAATCTCAAAATGTTCCTATCTAGATCTCTCTTGGTAAAGACCGCATAGGTTCTCAAGTATTCTATATGCATCTATGTTTTTGTGAGACTTCATGAGTTCACTAAAAATTTGATGAAAGTATCAAACATTTAACGTCAACTGTGTCGCTCAAATTTTTTTCATAAATAAGGAACTCTTCATCACTTGCATCCTTAGTAGGTAGATCTGGTATTGAGGATTCTATCATGTAAGATTTTTGTTCATGGTGTAGAACAACTCGAAGACGTCTATACCATTCCTAGAAGTTACTGCTAGTTAGGATGTTGTCTTTATCTAATATTGATTATAGGGATAATGTGGATGAAAATATTTCCATTTTATTCTATAATTAAAAAGAGTGGATTATTAGTACTTTTATTGATTATAAATTATGTGAAAAATAATAAATTAATTTATTTTATTAAATCTTCCACTATTTTATCAAGTTTTAACATCCCTCACCATTAAAATTAGAATGTATAGTTCCTTTAACATTTTAGTGGTAGAGATCCATATTCCCCTTCACATAACCCCATCAAGGGTTGGTCAAGCTACTTGAAGGTATTTAGGTAGGTAGGTCTTTTACAACTACAGGAATGCAACTCCTTGATCCGTTGAGTAGATTACTCAATCCTAAAATCCTAACTTAGATTTCCTCAACACTTGCCTCTAAATTACACTAATTTTAGAAATATCTACTCCTCTTGATGTAAAATGGTTAAGTTAACCCAAAAACTTCAAAATAATTCCACTTATAAAAGTAAGTGTCCCAAAAAGGGTTGGTCTGACTTAATATCAGTGTAACACCCCAAGATTTCAAAGTATGTTTTCTTTTTAAATAAATTCAATATCTTGTGTTGCATAGAACACTGATTTTGAGCTCCCCACAATCTATTAACCTAGTCATTTAAATAGTGGTTATGATGTATATTCCATTTATCTTATGTGTTTCTTAGACAATTATATAAGAACAAATCTGATTATACGCATAAAAACTATATTTTTTAAGGAGAATTTTACAACCTTTTAATGGCACACCTATTTTAAAGCTAAAATTTGGAAATTTTATAAATTTTATTTTTAAAAATATACTTCATTTTTTAATTTAGAATATCAAAAATTATCTTAGGGTGAATTTCTAGTATTTTTTTGAGAAGTTTCATTTTTTGATGAATAGTAAAAAATATTTCATTGTAGCTAAAAAACTAACATTTAGTTTAAATAATTATTATACTTTAAATTGATTTTTAAAGTCAAAATAGATCAATAATACATATATTAATCCAATTTAGGTTATTTTAATCTTTTTTTATATTAAAATTAGATATAAAAAATTATTAAATTGTTGAACGTTCCTTTTACCCGCTTACTCGTCACATCTGTGGGATTAGTGTTAAACTTAATTTAGTCACTTATGTAAATTGAATTTAGAAAAATGGACATACATGGTTTTATTAAATATAATATTTAGAGTCTAATATGGTCAAATTAATTTTTGAATATTATAAATAGTAACTTTATTAAATTTTTATTTACCCTAGTTAAGGGTAAATAGAGTAATTAAAGGTAATAATAATATTATAATATTATAAAATTACCTTAACACTTGTCATAATTTCATTGGATAATTGGGTTTTGACAAAAATCAAACTTAGGCTGAAATTATAACCTTTTTAAGACACTTGGATAGAAATATGATATTTATAATATTTTATTTAAAGATAAGTTAAAAATGTTATACTTGGGTTTTTTATTAAGTATTAAATTTTTAATATATGGTTATACATAATATAAATTGGACTATAAATATTAATTTGAAATATAATAAATTTATCTACATCAAAATAATTTATTTTTAATTTTTAAATAATAAATAATTTAATTAAAGGCTTGCAAAATAATGATGTGGTAATTGATTAATTAATGAAAATATCAAATAAATAATATTAAAAATATTAAAATAATATAATTTTATATATTTAATGACATAAATGAATTTTATAGATAACTTAGACATGTTATTTATATATTAGAACTTTTGGTTTGAATTTATCATTTTTTATGATATTTTAAAAAAACAAATAATGAATGGTATCAAAATTGATATAAATGATACTTTAAAATAAATAATATTTTATGAAATGATATAAAAATTTATAAAAATATAAAATTCATAAAAATAACTATAATAAGGTTATATATGTCATAAATGATTCATTTGGGGTTATTTTGGTATTTTATAGTAAATATATTAACCCTAAAGAGTAAAAAATCCAAGTTGTTGCGGTGAGAGTTAAAGGGTTTAATTAAGGGTTAAAGCCAAAAGATAAGATTAATATTGTGACCTAAACATGTCTAAAAATAATTGGTTGAGATTATTTCGACCCATAATAATTTTATACTAGAAATAACTAACTTTGGAGCTATTTTAAATCGAAAATAAATTTATATTAATTTAATATTTTAAAAGATTCCAAGAGTGTCCATCCCCTCTCTTATAAAAAGGAACATCATCTCTTACTTCCTCACACCACATTTATCCTTCTATCTCAACAAAACCCTGAAAATTTCTCCTATAAACATTCTTAGTTAAGTTCTTGAGGTCTTGTTATTCTAAAAAGACTAACCCTATTGTCCCTAAGAGGAGATTTAAAAGAAGTTCGTTGAAGAAGAGTTAATTGTTTTACCAATTCATTTAAGTTCATTTCTTCTTCTACTTACTATTTCTATGTTGTTTCCACACTAAAGTAATAAATAAAATATCATATATATTCTGAGATTTTATTAAGATTATGGGATACTATATTCATCCTTTTATACATCCTATGAAAGATAATATCACCATGCTTGCGTGCGTACGACTTACCGTCTCCACGATGTGGTGTAATTTGTTTTTCATCACCACTTTATTTGGATAGATATAATGATAAATATAATGGATAAAATAATAAATACTACATTATATTTATTCTTTATAATTAATATACCATCCAATACTTTACCACTTTACCATTAAGATAATGATATCATCGCTCGTACGTACGTACGGCCTACCGTCTCCACGACGCGATGAGATTCATTCTCCACATTAACCATTCAAGAATGATTATAAAAATATATATGATGAGTGAATATAATATTTATTAACTTTATATCATTATATATATGAATAAAATATATCCTATGCATAAGTAACAGGACTTACATGACAAAACAAACATAAGAAAATGAAGCATTTGACACCTGAAACAACGGTAATAATGAAATATTATTAACAAAATGATATAATAGGATCATATATGATATCATAAATATTGATATAGTTCTAGTATAATTCAATAGCATGCTCCAACCATTATACAGGAGGTTAATTTACCCTCAACTAAAGGAAAGTACAAGGTAAGGGTTAACTTCACAATCTCATTATTATCCAGGATTGTTTATACATAAATATTTACTAGGACATATTTATCATCTATATCTATGATTCTTAAAAATTTATGTCAAAATATTCTTACTATTCTTCTATAATTTTTTAAATCCATTTTTACCCATGTTTGACTTTTTATAAAACTTTTTGAAAGGAATCTTTTTGTTGTTTTCCAAACGAGGTACTTTATGTTCTTTTCAGAAAAATACAAAAGGAATGTCCTTTTTAACTTATACGGCATGGGTGAAACTTACTTTACAATCTTATAAGATTATTTTCATTGAAAATGTTTTCTTTTAAAATTGTGCGCTCCTTTTAAAATAATTTCAATATAAAAAGGGGTATTTCTATTAATTTTTTTTAATGATTTTATGAGATTGTTTTCATCTATATCAATATCCTTTGTTGGATTTTATGATTAATTAAGGTTTATTTCTTATAATAAAATATATAATATTGTATTGAAGGGTTTATGATATGTTTGACTGTGTATGTTCTATTTTGATACCGTTCATGGTTTATGATTGATGTATTAACATTTAGTATGCTAGTTTTAATACGAATGTTTATATTGGTTATGTTCCACTCTTTTCATATGAGGAATGCATTGGACTTAGTAAGTAATGGGTAGGGCCCACTATAGCCCCTTGATGCATCGGTATGTCTCATGAGACAAACTAATATGGGTTTTTACCCATTTATGTATGGTGTCTTGGCCTAAGGGAAGTCTCATTACAACAAAGATATGTTTGGAAATCCACTTTATGACACATAAATGTACTTTAGTTATTGACCTTGTCATCATACCTATGATTGAATTTTATATAATCCTCGGTATGGATTGTATTTCAAAATATTATTTGAAAATTTATTTTAAGAAGAAGTAAATTATGATTTGTGAGGAAGAAGAAGGACCCCTTATCTTTAAAGAAAAAACCCCATCACCTGATTATTATCTAGATCCACCCCCAATAGCTTTATTGAATGAAATTCTTAGGGAGGAATAGAAAACAACATATAGGTATGAATAATATAATATTCAAATTGAGGATGTGCCCATTGTAAAGGAATACATTGATATATTTCCCGATGAATTACCAAGACACCCCCCAAGATCATGAAGTTGAGTTTTCTATTGATTGAATCCCTAATGCAAGACCAATATCAAAGACTCCATATAGAATGGCTACAGTATAATTAGTGGAGTTGAAGAAACAACTTGAATATTTGGGTAAAAAGGGATTTATTCACCCTAGTGTTTCTCCATAGGGAGCCCTTGTTCTCTTTGTCAATAAGAAAGATAGATCCATGAGACTATGTATTGATTATAGAGAAATCACTGCTATTATAATAAAGAATAAGAATCATCTACCTCATATCAATGATTTATTTGATCAACTTCATGGAGCTCAATTCTTTTCAAAGATTGACCTTCATTATGGATATCATTAATTGCGAGTGAAGAAGGAATACATTTTGAAGACAAATTTTCAGATGATGTATGAACATTACAAATATATAGTAATGTCATTTGGATTGACTAATGCATCCTATATTTTTATGGATCTAATGAATATAGTATTAAAGTAATATCTTGATTATTTTGTTGTGGTATTCATTGATGATATTTTGGTATATTCTAAAAATTATGATGACTATGATAATCACTTGAGGATCATACTTGAAACTCTCATAATGGAAGAGTTATATGGTAAATTTAGTAAGTGTGAATTCTTGTTTTAGGAATTTTTTCCTTGGCCATATTGTCTCCAAATATGGAATATATGTTGATCCTATAAAGACAAAGGTAATCCAATAATGGATTGCGTCAACGAGCATAATCGATATACACAATTTTATTGGTTAAGTAGGTTACTATCGGTGTTTCATTCAAAATTTTGCCTGATTGGCTAACTCGTTAACCAAGATCACATGTAAAAGGGTTAAGTTTGTGTGGACAAGAGAATGTGAAGAGTATTTTGAATAATTTAATAGAAGATTGTTTAATGCTCTAATCTTGACTTTACCATCAGGAAATAATGGATTTGTAATTTATAGTGATGCGTCAAGGAAAGGACTTGGTTGTTTCCTCATGCAAAATGATAGAGTTATTGCATATGCATCAAAGTAGTTAAAAACTCATGAACATAACTATCCAACTCATGATCTTTATCTAGAAATGGTAATATTTTCTATGAAGATATGGAGAAACTATCTCTATGGTCAAATATGTGAGATATATATAGATCACAAGAGTTTGAAATATATTTTCTCATAGAAAGAACTCAATATGAGGCAAAGGAGATGACTCGAGCTACTCAAGGATTGTGATTTCTCAATACACTACCACCCAGGGAAGAAAAATAAGGTAGAAGATGCTTTGATTAGGAAGGACCATGAAGTTTTGAACAAAATAAGAATTGAAAGGGATCATATTTTCATGGATCTAGTAAATATGGATATGAGAATTATCAAGGTAGGTGAAACATCGCTACTTTTTCAAATGGTTTCCAAATCATCTTGATTGAAAAGGATAAAAAGTCCCCAGTCTGATGATGAGTATTTTCAGAAGAAAATTAAAGTTGTGAATGATGGGAAATTTATAGACTTCGTATATGAAGATGAAA
This sequence comes from Viscum album, assembly GCA_963277665.1. Lineage (NCBI taxonomy): Eukaryota > Viridiplantae > Streptophyta > Magnoliopsida > Santalales > Viscaceae > Viscum > Viscum album. The sequence goes on along the minus strand of OY728162.1, from coordinate 362,818,294 downwards.
TTTTGAAATTCGGGAAGAGGCTTTTTGTTTCCTCTATACTCGTGATAAAAAAAGAATTATTGGATGATATTCATAGCTCAAATTTCTCTATACACCTCAGTAGCACTAAGATGTATAGGTACTTGAAGGAAAAATTTTGGTGGGATAACATGAAGCGGGAAATTGTTGATTATGTGTCCATGTGTTTGGTTTTTCAACATGTGAAAGCTATGGGGTGATATCCTAAAGGAGTCCTACAACCTCTTCCTATACCTATGTGGAAATGGGATGATATTACGATGGAATTTTTCATGGAGATATCAAAGACTCCTAGAATGAATGATGTGATATGGGTTATTGTTGATCGTCTTACCAAATCAACACATTTTCTTGCTATAAGAGAAGATTTACCTATTGAATGCTTATTAATAATCTATATTAATGACGTTGTAAGAATTCATGGTGTACCTATATCGATTATATCTGATTGTGACCCTGTTTTACATCAAAATTATGGAAAAGTCTTCAGAAGACCCTAGATACTGAGCTTCATTTGAGCACCACCTACCACCCTCAAATTAATGGACAATCAGAGAGGAATATTCAAAATTTAGAATACATGTTGAGATATTTCTCACTTGAATTTCAAGGTATGTGGGATTATTATTTACCTTTGGTATAATTTTCCTATAATAATAGCTTCTATTCAAGTATCCAAATGACACCGTATGAAGCGTTATATGGAAAAATATTTTGTACGCCAACTTATTGGGATGATGATGGTGAAAGGAAACTTGTAGGCCCAAAACTTTTTTAGGATACAATGGAAAAGGTGAAGATTATTCAAACTCATATCAAAGCAGCTCTAAGTAGGCAAAAGAGTTGCACCAATAACCGAAGGAAATATTTGGAATTTCAAGTGGGAGATCATGTTTTCTTGAATGTATCTCTATAGAAGGGTGTTATAAGATTTGGTAAGAAAGGAAAATCAAATCCTAGGTACATCAAACCTTTTGAAATTCTGGAATGAATTGGAGCTATAGCTTACTGTTCAGTAATGTCGCCAAGTCTCTCCAAAGTTTATGATGTGTTCCGCGTATCATTGTTAAGGAAATACACGTCATACCCAACACATGTACTCACCTATGAAAAAATAGAACTGGAACCTGATCTGTCTTATTGTGAAGATTCTATCAAGATTCCTGACACTATAGGACAAGTGTTAAGGAATCAGACGACTCGATTGGTAAATGTTCTTTGAAGAAACCATAAAATGGAAGAAGCAACGTGGGAACTAGAGGAAATTATGATGAAGAACTACTCAATTTTTTTTATGAGGTGATATTCTAGAAATTTCTAGGACATAATCTTTTAAATTAAGGAATAATGTAACACCCCAATATTTCACAGTACGTTTTCTTTTTAAATAAATTCAATAGCTTTTGTTGCACGCAACACTAAGTTTGAGTGAACCACGATCTATTAAACTAGTCATTTAAATAGTGGTTATGAATATTATTAACCAAATTATGAAACTTATGTATATTCCATTTATCTTATGTGTTTTCTAGACAATTATATAAGAACAAATCCGATTTTGTGCATAAAAACTATATTTTTTAAGGGGAATTTTACCACCTTTTAATGTGGCACCTATTTTAAAACTAAATTTTAGAAATTTTAGAAATTTTATTTTTCAAAATAGAATTAATTTTTGAATTTGAAATATCAAAATTATCTTAGGGTGAATTTTTTGTATTTTTCTAAGAAGTTTCATTTTTTGATGAATAATGAAAAATACTGCATTTTAATTAAAAAACTGATTTTTATTTAAATAATTATTATAATTTAAATTTATTTTTAGAGTCTCAATGGATCAAAAATACATATATTAATCCATTTTAGTTTATCAGAATTATTTTTTTTATTGATATAATATATAAAAACTTATTGAACTATTGAACGTTTCCTTTTACCCGCCTCCTCGCTACATCTGTAGGATAGTGTTAAACTTAATTTAGCCACTTCTATGAATTAAATTTGAAAAAGTATACATATATAGTTGTAATAATTATGATATTTATAGTATAATAGAATCATATTAATTTTTGAATATTATGAATAGTAACTTTAGTAAATTTTTATTTACCACGGTTAAAGGTAAATCGAGTAATTAAAGGTAAAAATAATATTATAATATTATAAAATTAACCTGAAAATGTCCTAATTTAATTTTATAAGTGGGTTTCATCCAAAATAAACCTTATTCTGAAATTATAGCCTTTTTAATCCACTTGGGTAAGAATATGATATAATATTTTATTTAAAGATAAGTTAAAACTGTCCTACTCGTGTTTTTTAATAATTATTACATTTTTAATACATGGTTATATAGAAGATAAATTCAATTATAAATAGTAATTTTAAATCTAATAAATTTATCTTCATAATGATAATTTATTTTAATTTTTAGAGAAGAAACAATTTAATTAAAGGCTTGCATAATAATGATGCAGTAATTATTTAAATAATGGAAATATCAAATAAATGAAATTAAAAATATTAAAATAAATATAATTTGATATAATTAATGATATACAAGAATTTTATAGATAACTTAAACATGTTAGTGATATATTAGAAGTTTTTTTATAAGTTATCATGTTTTTATGATATTTTAAAAAAAACAAATAATGAATAGTATCAAAATTGACATAAATGATACTTTAAAATAAATAATATTTTATTAATTGATATAAAATTAATAAAAATATAAAATTAATAAAAATAACTATAATAAGGTTAAATATGTCATAAATGATCCATTTGGGGTTCTTTTGGTATTTTATAGTAACTATATTAACCCTAAAGAGTAAAAATGTCAAGTTGTCACAGTAAGAGTTAATGGGTTTAACAAATGGTTAAAGCCAAAAGATAAGGAAAATATTGTGACCTAAACATGTCTAAAAATTATTGTTTGAGAGAATTTATACCCATAATCATCTTATATTCTAAATAACTCACTTTGTAGATATTTTAAATTGAAAATCAATTTATATTAATTTAATATTTTAAAGGATTTCAAGAGTGCCCCTCTTGTCTCTTATAAAAAGGCACATCCTCCCTCACTTACTTACACCACATTTTTTCCTATATATCGACCAACCCCTGAACATTTCTCCTACCAACCTTCTTAGTTAATTTATGGAGGTCCTAGTATTCTAAAAATACCAACCCTAGTGTCCCTAAGAGGAGATCCAAAGGAAGTCCATCGAAGAAGAGGTAATTGTTTTACCAATTCATTTAAGTTCATTTATTATTCTACTTCCTCTTACTATATTTTTTTCATACTAAAGTAATAAATCTAATATCATATATATTCTGAGATGTTATTATAATTACGGTACAACCATATTCCTCCTTTTATCCATCCTACGAAAAACAATATCACCATGCTTGTGTACGCACGACTTACCGTCTCCACATTGTGGTGTAATTTGTTTTTCATCACCAATTTATTTGGATGGGTATAATCATGAATATAGTGGAAAAAATAATAAATATGACATGGTATTTATTATTCATAATAAATATACCATCCAATTCTTTATCACTTTACCATTAAGGGAATGATATTGTTGTCTGTGCGTACATACGACCTACCGTCTTCATGGCGCGATACGATTCATTCAAGAATGATTATAAAAAATATATATTATGAGTTAATATAATATTTATGAACTTAATATCATTATGTATATAAATAAAATATATCATATTCATAATAAACATGACTTACACGACAAAACAAATATAAGAAAATAAAGTGGTTAACACCCAAATCAATGGTAATAATGAAATATTACCAACAAAATGATATAAAAGGATCATATATGATATCATAAATATGTATATAGTTCTGTTATAAGTTAATAACATGATTTAACCCTTATATATGAGGTTAACGCACCCTTAACTAAAGGAAAGTACAAGGTAAAGATTAACGTCGTAATCTCATTATTATCCAGGATTGTTTATACATAAGTATTTACTAGGACATATTTATCATCCATGTCCATATTTTTAAAAAATAGATTTCAAAATATTCTTACTATTCTTATATAATTGTTTAAATTCATTTTTACCCATGTTTGACTTTTTATAAAATGTTTTGAATGAAATCTTTTTATCATTTTCCAAACGAGGTGCTTTATGACCTTTTCGACAAAATACGAAATTAATGTTCTTTGTTAACTTATACGACATGAGTGAAACTTTATTTACAAGATTACAAGATTAATTTAACTGAAAATGTTTTCTTTTAAAATTTAACACCCCTTTTAAAGTAATTTTCATATAAAAAGGGGTATTTCTCTTAAGAAATTTTTAATGATTTTATTAGATTATTTTCATCTATATAAACATCCTTTGTTGGATTTTATGATTAATTGAGGTTGATTTATTATGATATAATCCACCATATTGTGTTGAAGGGTTTATGATATGTTTGACTATGGATGTATTATTTTGATATCATTTATGTTTTGTGATTAGTGTATTAACATTTTATATGTGAGTTTTAATATGAATGTTTATGTTGGTTATGTTTCACCCTTTTCATATGATGAATGTATTGGACTTAGTAAGTGATGGGTGGGGACCACTATAGCTCATCAATGCATTGGTATGTCTCATGAGACAAACTAATTTGTGTTTACCTGTTTATGTATGATGTCTTGGTTGAAGCCTCAACGACATGTTTATGATGTCCGATATTATGCATTCCCTCATTATGAGATTAGTTATTTGTATTACATGTGATTATTCGACTAGTAGAATATCCATGTGAATGTTTACGTGGCATTATTTGATTTATTATTTCCATATTATGCTCAATATTATGTTTAAGTGACTTATGTTTCAATTATACACCTTGCCTTAAGTTTTATGCTTATTTACTCATAATAGCTTCCATTGTATGCTTACCCTTACTGAGCATCTAAGATCACCCCTTTCCTATGTTTTATTTTCCTAGGATTCCAATATGTGTATTATGATTGATATACAAGGTTAATATAGGATATTAACAATGTTCTCAAAGGATTATCTATGTCGTATTTTATGTTTTGAATTGTAATGTAAGGTTCGTGTATGCAATTTATTTTTCAAGACTGCTAAACTGGTCAGTCCTTTAGGATTCAACTTTTGTATCTGTACCAATGTAATAAAGTAAGACATCAACTTCGGGATACTAGGGTCTGGGTGTTATAATTAGGTTGAGAGATTTTAATTAATTATTCATAAATTTTATCTTATTTTATCATTTACATGTCTTGTTAATATTGAGTGGATGTTACTTAATTAATTAACTATGTTGGATAAAATATTTACACATAATTCATTTATTTAATTTATTATGCATAAATTTTATCTTGTTTTTTTCTTTTACATGTCTTGTTCATATTAAGTGGATGTTACTTAATTAATTAATCATGCTAGATAAAACATTTATGCATAATAAATTTATTTTAAATTATGTCTTTGCATATTAATTCATTTATTTATGCGACTGCGACCTTGCATCCATAAAATAAATAATCGCATAGACAAAAATAATTAATTAATTAAATGATTCATTCATGAGATTTATCTAACATTTGATTTAATGTGTGGACATTAAATCAACCTATGACCTGAGAGAAATAACTCCTTTTTTCGGTATTGGCATAAGTTACATCATTCAACCTGCCCACCCATGTATCACTTGAGTTGCCATCATAGTAGTTTTATCTTGAACCGCCTCCACACATCTTGATATGCTTCATTAATTACATGTATTTATGACTCACACGCAGGTGAGATGAATCAAATGATTGGTTAAAAGGGGATTATATAAATATCCTTGGACACGTAGGTCCTGCATAACAATGGAGGGAGGGATGACACGCAAGCCATCATATTTAATTTAATAATAAATAATGGCAAACTCGTGCAATAAATTAGATTAAAACATTCAACGCATATACAGGTCTTAGTCAGGCTCATAAACAATCATACATGCAATGAATATGCAAAAGTAACTAACTAGAATTTATTTATTTATTCATTATTTATTATTTGAGATGAACACATTTTCATTGATTAATTAATTAATTAATTTCCTTTCATTTTAATGATCATTCAGACTTAATTAGAGATACTCAACGTTTATTACATTCATGGAAAATAAATGACAGAACTGATAATGAATATTAATTACAGTAAATTAATTGAGCATTTAATATTATTTAAAACCATTATTAAATTGTCAAACACACATTGGTGTGCTAATCAATAGAATAAGGTTTTAATGCTGTAATTTTCAATTTAATGTGATTTTTAATTCTATCATTTAATGGGAGACTACATGTCGTGTATAGTCTAGTTGCACGATGTGTACCTCGGTTGTCGTGTATTCGAGTCACACATATGAGGCTTTGGCGTGTTAACTCAGTCGGACAACATGGTGTGTACAGGCCAGCTACACGCCCTGTATCTGTTTGACGTGTTCCGGGTTAGCCCGATCAACATGTGGTGTACAATAAATGCACCGCATTGTAATTAATTACTCGATGCATCCAGGTAAAATGTGCATGGGTACACGACATGTGCTTTGGCTACACGTCATGTAACCCAGTTTTACCGATTAAAGATTTGACACTTCCTGATGGCATCTCTGGTCATACTTCATCTGTTCTTAAACTTTTAAGAAAATGAAACACTGGACGAACATGATTATTATGTCGATAACATGTTAATTCAAATCGGATTAAAAAATGAATAACATGAAATGGAAATATAACCAAAATTGCGCATAGATCAACAATCAAATGAATAATTATAAATTTAAACATGGCTACTCTAATACCACTTGTTGGTTCTAGATGCAGCAGAAGTATGCGGTGGTGGGGGATATATTAAAATTTCTTTTAATAACCATTGTCCAAAACCAAGAGCGAAGATCTTGTACGTCAAATTTATAATTAATTTATTTAATATTTGATGAAATAAATATCTAGTCTTAGGAATTTTCTTCATTAGTGAATGTTGATCATTCGAAAAGACCCTTTCAAGTTACCTCCATTACACTGTGAGGTTCCAATAATGGAATTCCTCTAGCGGTGATCCACACATGCTTTTATGATCTACATGCAACACCACTCAATCTTCGTGTGCTAGTGCAACAAGTCGAATGTCTTGTATTATTCGTTCATGATCTTTTATTCTTCATTCTTGAATAAATGTCTCTTACGCTTCTAGTTCTTAAGAGGGAGAGAGGGGTGAAGTGGAGAGAGAATTTGTTGTGCGCAACAATTCTATATTCTCACTTTTTTTGATACTCTACACAATAGAAATAGTCATCTATTTATAGAGTTAGGCTTTAGGTTAAAATAGTATTTAATTGCATGTCGGCCATTAAATAACATTTATTACCTATAATAAACTCCACGCCACATAATAATAATACTATTATTGTTATTTTGTGGCATGCACCAACTTGTAGAATAACAAATATTGTTTAACCAGCTTGTTAATTAATATTTTTTATCGGACACGGTCTTGATCCATTTGAACTCCCTTTGCATTTATTGGACACCCGAATAAAAATTTATCCATAAATAAATATTTCACTCACATGCGAGTGAATAAATATTTATTAAATATTAAATAAAATAAATAAATATATTTTTATTCATATACTGGTGAATAAATATTTATTTAATTTATGTGATCAATATAACTTGAATAAAATTATTCCTTGGACTTGAGAATAATATTTATTCCATTAATTAAACTCAAATAGAATTTAATCGAAATTAATGGAAACATGTAGTGTGTGACCCTCTAGGATTCTTTCTCGTTGCCATTAGACGGACTTACCTAAAATCCAATAATACTGTCTAACAAAGATTCAAGGTATCTAAGAGAAAGAACTTGGTGTCACAATGTCAGAAACCACATACAAATGCTCACTGCGTAATATAATTCCTTTGTCACAATATCTCATCAAGCAAGTTGCATGATGGTGTCATCAACTTATTACTCGATATGTCTTTCTTTGACTATCTGAAATAAACACGTTGCCACACTATGACCATGGAATTTAATATGACAGTTTTATTTCAGTCAAAGGGTCGAGATATCAACTTCCATAGAGATGAAAGGGACAAATCATTTCTCGGCTTATCCATTAATGACGTGTCAATTGTGATGCAACCAACGTACCCTACTTCCCGCCAACATATGGAGTGATAGTTTTGGTCAGTAAATCTAAGTGTGCACGTCATGACATACATTAATGATAATCTTAAAGTCTAAGGACTATTACACACGTTGACATATAGGAATATCTGGTGATACTAAAACATGTGGAATTCCTACTCGTAGGTCGGTTCTCATAATCTCTCATCTTGGAGATTACTGGGTGTGAACTTCATGAGAAGAAGCTTCATCTATTTACGAGCACTTTCACCTGATGGTCTAAATACTATGTGTATCATCATAGTACATTATCTAACCACGAAACTATATTAAGAATATTGTCATAACACTTTAAGGTTCTCATCATAGCGGGGGACTGTTATGACCTTATCAATATGACAAATACTCTAGAACATTGTTATATTAAAGTCATGAAAAAATAATGAACAATGTGTAATAAGATGTTAAATTAATATTCAATACATCAAATATACATATAATCAATTGGTCATAAGACACCAACTCTAACATTGGGTAAAGCTTTAGTCTCATGTGACATTATGTATTGGATTAGGGAGTAAACCTAATCCATCATGGGACATTGTCCATCATGTGATATTGTCTAGGCAATTAGCCTTGACTTTATGTCATGTTATATGTTGTTGTCGCATTCTCTATGTTTCCATGATCATGTGATAACATGTTCATTATGTTGTGCTCTCGTGTGATTACTCATGAGCCTTCTCTTTTATGATATCATGTTATATCTCTGACTCATGTGTTATGTTCCCTTATCATGTTTATTCTCTTGCTGGGTTTTTTAGCTCACCCCTTTATTTTGTGTATTCTCCAGGTTATCCTATGTAGTTTTAGAATCTCAAAGAGGTTTAGAATCTCATTATGAAAAATAAAATAAAGAAGTCATGTTTTAGTTCCCTTTTGATGTATTATGGACACAATCTTCAAAAAACACTAGGTATTTTCGATCCTTGTTCTGTATTGATGAATATTTATGTTAAAAATCATGCAATAATATGTGTAGAAAGACTTGGGTCGCTACATTGGTCATGTTGTGAGTACCCCAAAGCAAAAAATGGGTGTTATCACCTTCACCAAGTGATAAATGATGCTTCAGGAGAGGAGAGGTTTAACAAGCTTGCATGTCACCAGGGCACACCGACATGAGGGAACCCTTCCCCTATATAGGCATCCTTAATGGTCTTTATTTAATGAAGAACACCGTATTGAGTGCTATCTTACGAAACCCATATGTTACTTCTCGCTGAAGTTTATTCATTAAGCTCCTTCAATGAAAGTATGTCAAGCCTTAAATGATCCATCCCATGAATCACAACTGATGAAAACAACGTGGGAGGTGAGATGCATGCAAGCAAGAATAATATTTTAGGCCCAGGTGTACTCTTTGATTGAGGCTCAACGGATGCATCACGTGCATCATACAATATTGGTATATCGTAGCTAGCGATATAGGTATGTCGTAGATTACGATATACCCAATTTAAGTGCACGCCCAACAAAATGAAGTGGGAAATGGGAGAAGCACAAAAGGGGTGTTAGCGCCTTCACCAAGTGATAAATGATGCTCCAGGAGAGGAGAGGTTTGACAAGCTTGCATGTCACCAGGGCACACCAACATGAGGAAACCCTTCCCCTATATAGGCATCCTTAACGCTCTTTATTTAATGAAGAGCGTCGTATCGAGTGTCGTCTTACGAAACCCATATGTTACTTCCTGCCGAAGTTTATTCATTGTGCTCCTTCAATGAAAGTATGCCAAGCCTTGAATGATCCATCCCATGAATCACAACTGATGAAAACCGTGTGGGAGGTGAGATGCATGCACGCAGGAATAATATTGTAGGCCCATGTGTACTCTTTCACATGCATCATACAATATTGGTATATCGTAGCTAGCAATACAGATATATCATAGATTACGATATACCCAATTTAAGTGCACGCCTAACAAAATGAAGTGGGAAACGAGAGAAGCAGTGGACAACACGTGCACTAGAATTCACACAACCTATTGGAAGTCGACCTTTAATAAACTCTATAGATTTATATAATGTAAAATTATTCATAGAATGCAAATAATTGTTAATCAAATGATATATGTGTATGTATGTATGTATGTATGTATTTTTGTGGCTCTAAGCTTTTGGAGTATGTAATGTTTGGGTCTATGAGTCATGTAAGTGTTCGATCTCAATCCAATTAAAAAAAATTATTTTCTTAATAAACGGTTTGATCCAAACTTGTTTAGATATATATGATAATTTTTATAAAAATAAAATATTTTATTCAATAACATATACATATATATTTTAAAAATTTAAATAAAGTTGTGTCATAAATTGCCACCTCTAATTGAAAGAGCGCTGCATACAGGACCAGCAGGGCATTGGCTCACAGAGATGGCGGTATAGCATCTCAAAGGCTGCTAGACCTTCGGGAAACTCTAATGGAGGATAAACGTCGTGACGGTGGAACCCTACCAACGTCAGTTTCAGCTGCCGGCACCATGAGGTCAACGAACAGCGCATCGCCTGAGCCGACTTCATCTCGGCGTCGAGGCGGCGGTCAGAAGAGAAAACCGGTTAACACCAATGCATATGCATCGGGCGCCTCTTCCGCGCCGTCTAAGCGGGTGGCTCGTGAGAAGCTGCCAATTGCGCAGGCGGCGGCCCACAATGGACCATATACGAGAGCTCGCCAGACTCCAAGCAGCCCTGCGGTAGCGTCCACGGTGGATACCAGCGCGGCTGTGGTTTCCGGTGCTGCTGCCCAAGTTGCTGCGGAGCTGCCGAATCGCTTTCAGTCGAAGCCGCTTGATGGTTCGGCTGGTGATGTTGCAGCGGCGGGGAAGGAGGTGAAGGCAGCCGGGGCGGATTGGCAGGCTTTGGAAAGTGCAATTGATGCTGAGTTTGAAGCTGTCAGATCTCGTGACGCTAATTCTCATGTGGTGCCGACTCCTTGCAGTGAGATGGAACTCCCTTTCTGCAGCCTTAGTCTCTGTTTGATATGATCCCGACCTCTTTCGAGGAAATTTTAGGTTTCTGTTTTTTGATATGCATAGTTATCTCCCTTCTCAATTCAATTGTTTTGTTTTCCGGTATGCAGACTTTGATATTTTATGGATTCATCTTGGAATCACTTATGTTAATTATAGTAGCTATAATCAGTGCCATTTTGTTCTGTGATATGCTTCGGAGTGCTTAATGGACATTATTTTACACATTCGAGTTTGAAATCAAGAAATAACAATTGATGTTCTTTATTCTAACGCTTATTGTTTAACTTAAAATTCCGACTTCCCTCTTTATGAATAACCATGGAAATTTAGCTTTACGAGCATTAGACGCCTAAGCATTGTATTTCCTCTCTGTTTCCTTCTAGGGTGGTTTTCATGGAATAAAATTCACCCTTTAGAGGAGCGCATGCTGCCTACTTTTTTTAATGGGAAGTCAGAAAGAACTGCTAACATGTACATGGAGATACGCAATTGGATTATGAGGAAATATCATGCTGATCCAAACACAAATATTGAACTGAAAGATTTGTCTGAGCTTTCTGTTGGAGACGCAGATGCAAAACAAGAGGTGGTGGAATTTTTGGATCACTGGGGCTTGATTAACTTTCACCCATTCCCCCCAGTTGTCCCCGAAGGAGATGAACCATCTGAAAATGGCGTGGAAAACACTGATTCTTCACTTGATGAGTTATATCGCTTTGAGTTGGTGGAACCTTATCTGCCTGTGGTTCCAAAGACTCGTGCTGAAACACCTAAGGTGTCATCAGGGTGGCTTCGGGAGTCTACTGCTGCTGAAGAACTGGTGAGGCCCGAGGGGCCTTCTGTGGAATATCACTGCAACTCTTGCTCGGCTGACTGTTCTCGAAAGCGATACCACTGCCAGAAACAGGTCAGTAATTTTACGGCAATTAGGCTTTTTATCTGACTTTACAAGTTCCTATGTTGGAACCATTTGACATAATACTGGGAATGTTTTGAAATTTCAAATCCTTTGGGGTTCAATATATACATGTAAATGATTAATTTTAATGATATATCTATAATCAATACAACTATGAATGGAACAAGTTGCCCCTTTATTCTGAAATGCAGCTCTAGCATTGGCGTGGTCAAATGAAGAGAATTTTAGAACATCATGATTATAAACTTATAGGTTAATGCACTGTAGTGAACAATGTACATGTGTGTTTTACAAGTTTTTAATTGAAGTTTCCCCCCCTTCTATTTTGAGAATGAAGCATGATCCGGAAATTTATATTTGGAATCATATAAAATGTTTCCCTTATCCGCGGGGCCAAAGTAATCATAAAATCAACTCATGCTTTTTCTCATGCTCTATGAAAGATTTCGAGAGTTGTCAAATTAAATAAAACGTATAGCCATGTTCTATGGTTGCAGTCCTTGCTTTCCATGTATGTTAAAATTTAAGAGATGCAACAAGCTGTGATTGGGCACCATGGTTCTTAAAATACTTTTCTTAATTAGTCTTACCGTCACCTGCTCGTTTTGTGATGGAACCTTGACTTTTGGTCCAATGAAATGATGACATGTCTGTATCTTCTTATTTTTTCTTACATGGCCGATGCAAGTCTTTTGTCATTGTTCCCATTGCCAAATTTTTTCTGTAAAACTCAAAACAAAATAAAAACAGCAGCTCCGCTTAGTCCAAGGGTCACCTAGATTGTGTTTGGTTCAAAATTAGCATAGGTTGTGCTTGTGTTCCTTGTCATGCTCATATTAATCACAAGCCATGCCTGCATGTGAAAAGTATTGTTGCGTTAAGTTGGAATTAGGTGTCATGTTACCTGATGTGCTTGTGATGTAGCAAGAAAGGGCGGATGGCTTGAGGATGGAGGAAAAGCCTTACTATGAGGATTTTTTAGATAAAAGAAACGCAACAACACACGGCCTAAGCCTGTTGAGAGGACTGAAAATTTAGCAATATTCAATTAAATCTACAATTGGTCCTGAGGGGGGTATATATACCCAAAACCACTTTGATTAAAAAAGGAAAAAATAATTGGCAATAACTACCCCATAAATACCCAAAATAGGTCAAAAGAGAATAATAAAAGATCCGGTCAAAAGTCAAAAAGAAATAAAAGACCTGGTCAAAAGGAAATAAAAAAAGCAAAAAGGAAATAAATAAATAAATAAATACCCTTAATGAATTAAAAATAACACATGCGTGATTGGACTGAATCATCTCGGTTGTTCGGGTTTGGTACTGCATCATTCACTACGGCTTGAAAAGAACCCGCCCTCAAGTTCTTCTTGGATAGAGCGTGTCATCTGGGTAAAATGGATGAATGCTGTGTGACATGTTTTGTAACAAAGGCGACCTCTAATGAAGTTCATTCGTCATGTTGTCGTGGAACCACCAATCCACGTTTTTCATTGGCAGTTGTATGTCACGCTTGCCTGGAATTGAACAGCTATAATAAATGTTGTAATTTGGGTAGCCAACCTCTTCTCTTGATTTTATATGCATAAAAAGCATGGTTGGAGAGGTACTAACAACAATGCTTGATGATGATGTGCAAGCAGTGGTGTAACTCCTTGGAGTTTTTACGGCAACAGTGTTACCCTCGGGGGGTTCAGTTACTATTTGGGTAGCCCATAGTTGGGGAGCATGGATTCAAGATTCGTCTGGAGGGATGTGGGCATCAATGGAACCCCAATTATGTTCGATCACAGGCTTTGTGATCTGCAGTTGGTGATGTAGTTGTTGCTCTGGTATAGCTAACAACAATGGGCGTGGTGCTACAAGCAGCACTTGCGGTTTGGAAATACTAGAAGCATGAAGTTGTTGGTGTTGTGGCTGCTCTAGCGGGGCTTGCGGTAGACAGGGTGTCGGGTTGATCTTGTCGGAGTTGGTGCCTTGAAACCAATTGACTTTTTTACTTTCGATTACTAGAATATTAATAAATATCTTATCATATGATGATTTTTCTACGTAACATTAATGTGATAATGTTCTTAGAGTATTTATCGCATCGAAAGGTTATAACAGTCCCCCACTACAATGAGAATTTAGAGATGCTATGACAATATTCATAAACATATGTTCTATGATCTTGATAACATCAGTCGGACGGGATACGGATGATGTTTGACCATCAGGTGTTAGATACTCATAAGATATTGAGACTTTTAGATAAAGTTCACACTTGGTAATCTCCAAGAAGAGACGTCATAAGGACAGACTCGACAATAGGAATTCCACATGTTTATGTGTTATTGAATATTTCTATTTGCGAACGTGTGTATTGGTCCTTAGTCATGAGATTATTATTAATGTGTATCATGAATCACCTATTTTGATGTATGGACGAAATCTGTAAAGACATATGCTCGTGGTGAGGTAACATACATTGAGTGCCTAATAAGTGATATGGTATCAATTGAGCAAGTCAAGAAAATATTTGTCCTTTTCATATTAATGAAAGAAGATAACTCCGACCCTTTGATTGAAATGAAACTGTTGATTAAATTCACGACCATGGTAGTTCATCGACGATTTCATATTGGAAAATCAAAAAAGATAAATCAAGCATATAGGATGATGACACAAATATTATTCTTGCTTGATGGGATATCAATAGACAAAGTGATTATATTATATAATAGCGTTTGTAGGAAGGTAACCGCGTTTTCATGACATGTCAAATTGATTAGGTTTTTAAGATGATTTTATAGTATAAGGTAGACCCTAAGTCGTCTCTCAAGGAGCGTTGAAGGGTTTAGAGTGAATTTTTAATAAAAACTAAAAAATGAGGGTGGTTTTGAAAACAGTTTTAAGAAAATAGCTTAATTAAAGAGTTTTATAGTTGGCAAATGGAAGTCAGTTTTTAAATGAAATAGGAGGAGATCATTGCGAGTTTACTACACAACATGTCAAGTTCATAGTTCTAAAAAGTTCATTTGGTTTAGAGTAACTCGTTGGTTGAGATTAATCGGAATCCCGATTACTCCCAAAGCCTTTATATTGATGCAAGTAAAACCAAACCATGACATAACAATCGTATGGCCAAGGTCTAGTCTGTATGCATGATATAAGAGTTTTCAAAGCATATTGAAATCTCAATAATGTGAGAATGAAAAGGATTCTTGTGTTGTCGAATCGGAACAAAACAAGTCACGCATTCAAAATTTCAGATCGATTGGTTAGAAATAAAGAGCATACCAACCACATGCATCAAAACAAGCATACAAATATGAAATAATACAAGATACATGGAATGAAATGTTTTTAAACCCAAATTACACCAAACCAATAAGTAATATATGTGCCAAAACTCCCTTGACATGTGTGTAGTTCCCTCGCAACGATCACCCATCGTTTAGCTCGCCATCGAGAGAAGAAGGCTCGAGTGAAACTTCACCTTCATCCTTGATCTACCTATGAGGATAGGGGCCTCCAGAACTTGTAGGATGAAGAGAGAACTTCTTTAGAACTCCTAAATGACAGAACCTTGCCCCCTGGTCAAACTTGCAAATGAGGAACCCAATGTGTCTTTTTATAGGCAAAGTGAAAGTTGGTTTTGGGCACCCAGATTTCGAGATACCACTCGTGCCTTAGTTTTGGACTAACAAACAACCATATCTCGACTTTGACAAAAAAAAGAGTTATTGGATGACCTCTTGATTGTCTCCCTCTAAAATTTGGCGGCCATTGGACGTCTAGATTGGGAGACATTGTCAAAATACCGAGTTGTACTCTTGGCTTCGAGCAGATTCGGTTTTCAAGTCAGATTAATTCGGTTCGGCCATCAGATGGACGAATTGGGCTTGGGTGTCTTCTACAAAGTTGTAGCCCACAGAGTGCTAGATTCGCCCATCAAATTTTAGCCCAATTGGATGGACGAATTTCTTAGAATGTGTGAAACAATTGACATATGTTCTTGGTCTTGCATGCAGTTTGACCCATTTTGCTCCCACTTCATCTTAGGCCTTCCAAATCAATTCCATCTACAATGTAAAAATCAAAACAAGTGAAATTGCCTTTTTTAATAGTATTTAACATTATTCAATTGAAAAAAATGAGAAGTGCGATTTGTTAATATATTTGGAATCTACAATACAAAATCAGTTAGCACAATGGTATAATGATGAAAATGAATATTGAATCACTATGTGATCAGAATGTTGTTGTAACATTAACTTCTTTCTCTATGGATGCCTTGACGTTTTGGTAGACGCTGATCTTGAACTTAAAGTAAGTTCATCTAATGCCATTGAGAAGGTGGTCTAGAGAGTCACACACTAAATGTATCCCGAGTCTCATTAATTTTCATGGAAATTAATATTAAAAATAAATATTATTCTTAGCTAGTGGAATAATAATTGTTCAAGTAAAGTGGATCGTATAAATTTGTTGATGGTGAATTCCCCTTACCTCAATGTGAGGTGGGGATACACTTTTATAGATGAGTAAATCTAATTATAAGGCGGGTAAGTCCGATGTGGGACTCAGAAATACCCATTTAAACTTAAATGGGGTTCAACACTCCCCCTCAAGCTGGACATGCCCAGATTGGATAGAGTCCCACAAAGAAAACAAAGATGACAAGATAGATGACCATCTCATACTCCCCCTCAAGCTGGGCCATGGAGGCTGTAAATACCCAGCCTGGTAGTGAGAGACTCAAGGCGAGCTCCTGGGAGGCCTTTGGTGAAGAGATCGGCAAGCTGATCGGCCGTTGGGATATGGCCGAAATCGATATGGTGCTGCTCCAGATGGTGACGGAGAAAGTGACAGTCCACCTCGATATGCTTTGTCCGTTCATGGAAGACGGGATTCGAGGCAATCTTCGTGGCGGCTTGATTGTCACACCAGATATGAGCAGGAGTTGATGCGGGGAAACCGAGCTCATGGAGGAGATGACGAAGCCAGAGGATCTCAGTAGTGACGGTGGCCATGGCTCGATACTCGGCCTCGACACTCGACCGGGAGACGACAGTCTGCTTCTTGCTGCGCCAAGAGATGAGATTGCCGACGAAGAACACGGCGAAACCCGAAGTAGACTTGCGGGTAGCGAGGCAACCGGCATAGTCCGCATCACAGAAGGCCTCAACATCCATGTGAGCATGATGTGAGTACTGAAGGCCACGTGCAGGGTCTTTCTTGATGTATTTGGCAATGCGGAGGACAACATCCCACTGAGATCTGGTGGGATGCTCCATGAACTGGCTGACTTTGCCAACGACACAGGCAATGTCGGGACGCGTCATGGTGAGGTAGTTGAGTTTACCGACCAGGCGTCGATAGCTCTCGGGATGAGGAAATGGTTTCGAGTCGGAATGAAGGGAGCGTTCCCCAGACTCAAGTGGAGTGTCCACTGCGGTGGCTGTGCTCAACCCGGCATCCTGCAAGATATCAAGAGCATACTTGCGCTGGCAGAGAGAGATAGTGTCCGCAGTCCGGGAGACCTCGATGCCAAGGAAGTAAGTGAGGGGACCAAGATCCTTGGTGTGAAAGTGCTGGTGAAGATGCGCCTTGAGGCTGGCGATGCCTCTGGAGTCGCTCCTTGTGATGATGATGTCATCAACATAAACCACAAGCAAGATACAGCCGTGCGCCGTCGTACGAAAGAAGACTGTGTGATCTTTCATACTCCGAGGGAGGCCAAAGGCTGTGACGACCGTGCTGAAGCGGTCAAACCAAGCTCGAGGAGACTGCTTGAGGCCGTAGAGGGAGCGATGGAGACAGCAGACATGCCGGTCGGCACCAGAGGCAGAAAAACCAAGAGGCTGCTGCAGGTAGACTTCTTCATCAAGAAAGTCATGGAGAAAAGCATTTTTAACATCCAGTTGATGAAGCGGCCAGTGATGATGAGCAGCCAGAGAGAGGAAAAGGCGGACAGAGGCCATCTTTGCGACTGGAGAGAAAGTCTCAAAGTAGTCGATGCCATATGTCTGAGCAAATCCCTTTGCGACAAGCCGGGCTTTGAGGCGGCAAAGAGAGCCATCGGGATTTAGATGGACCGTGAAAATCCATCTACAGCCGACCGCCTGTTTGCCCGCCGGAAGTGGAACAAGATCCCATGTATGGTTGTCATCCAGAGCTTGCAATTCATCCATCATGGCGGCTAGCCACCCGGGGTGAGATTTTGCTTCACCAACTGTCCGAGGAATCGACACGGTCTCCAGCGCTGACAGACCCCTGTATGAAGATACAAAGAGAGGAGTAGTCTGACACGAGCGAGTACCTTTCCGGAGCGCAATCGGCACGTCCTCGGGAGCTGTGACATGAGCATCGGACGAAGTAGGAACAATGTTGTCCTCGGCCGGGATGGGAGGTACAGCGGAAGGACGACGAGAGTAGGTCTGTCCAAAGAGATGACCGGGCGGAGGAGACACCAGAGGCGGGTGAATGAAGAGCGGAAGACAGTCATCGATGGTAGTGTCGGGAGAAGGAGAGGGGAGAGTCAGAGGGGGGGGGAGAGAGGCGGGGCCGGTCAGAACCGGGAATCCGCTGGGAGGGAGGGTCGGGATGAAGATCCCTCTGATACCATGTTGATGGTGAATTCCCCTTACCTCAATGTGAGGTGGGGATACTCTTTTATAGATGAGTAAATCTAATTACAAGGCGGGTAAGTTCGATGTGGGACTCAGAAATACCCATTTAAACTTAAATGGGGTCCAACAAAATTCAATCATGAGATATTCGAGTTTCGAATATATGAGTTGAATTTTATCTTTTATTTATTATTCACTGGGTAATAAATAAATATTTATTTAGTTACGTGAATATTAAAATAAATATTCATTCATGAATTTAGTGAATATAATGTTTATTTATTTATCAAATGAATAATATTTATTTGAATAAATATTTTATTATTCAAGGTTCGCTAAATTCTGCGGGAGTATTAAATATATTGATAAGGGTCCGTTTGCAATTATAAGCGTTTTAACCCTAAGTATAAAATTCATATAGTATCATTTTGGAGACAAGGAGAGGCTTGTCACACGCAGAAAGTTCTCTAGAATTCTTTCAATACCTACAGAGAATAATCCTCCGAACCTCTCTCTCAAGAGTATAGAGAGAACAAGAGAACTTCTTGTTGCGATCAATGACCGTTAGGACTCGAACCTAACGACGACCACACAACATAAAATGTTTAGGTGGAGAATAGCTCAAGAATTATTACTACACTGCACAACAACAATTGAGATTTATCGTAGGATAGGGAGGAGAAGCAATGGAAGGAGATGGTGAAAGAAGAAACTCTCGGAGAAGACCACTCTCCCGAAGCCACGACCGAGACCTCCCAAGGTCAAGTCCGTCTAGCCAACCAGGCTGAAAATCCAAATCCCAATCACAATCCTCCCCTACAAGCCATATCCTTTATTTGATAGTCCCAACCACTACCAACAACCCAACCAACAACTAATAACGGAAAAGACCACACTGCCCTAGGCTTATTCACTTCTACCTGCCCAATACACACAAGCAGCCCTTGTACGGATTGCCCTCACCCTCCACAATCCTAACAATAGTGAACGGCGTGGATCTTTAGGTTGCTTCGCACTAGCACTTAAATACCAAGAACATTGTTCAAAGATTCGTGGAGTATGTGTGGATACGACTAGAGTTGTGATCGTTTGGATTCTTAGTGGCAATGACAATGATAAAAGAGCGACAACAAATTTTGATCATAGGAATTCTCAGTTAGATGTAATTTTAGTTTTAAATTAATTATAAATTAAATGCGAAAGATCCTCTTTAGGAGATTTCAGGATTGCTTTCGTCAAGTTTTTCAGATATTATATTATCCGTTGAAATGGATGAAAAGCCAAAACCTTGCACCCGTCCACCACTACCACTGTGCCCCAGAACTTTCAGATCTCTACTTGCCCGTGCTTGAGGTCGTGCTCATGTTCAACTGTAGTCAGCACACCGATAATTTCTTCTTTTGATTCAGATCTTGAATTTTCCATTATCTCTGTCGGTGAATTGTGCACAACAAATTCTTCACAAATTGGGACGACAATGTCGTGATGAGGGGCAACGACTCCTATTAGTGTATTGGAATCAGCCCCTGCCAGTGACGCATGGATATCAGTTCCGTCAGCTGGAGCATTGACATTTGTGTTGCTCCCAATTGGTTCGGTCGTAGGGAGAGTGGCTTGTTGCTGGGGGTTGTGTTGTGGTTGATACAGCAGTGCGGTTGCGGCTGAGGATCGATTGTAGTTCAAATGTTTCCTTGTCAAAGGGTTCAAAATGAATCTAACCCGATCTTTGGTGAATTTGATCGTGTTGACCCAACCATTGTGGCAAACATCGGTGTCGCATTGCTAGGGGTGTCCTAGCAGTAGCTGACATGCATCCACGTCTACCACGTAACATATGACATGGTTCTTGTAGTGGCTCATGGTGAAGGAAACATTGCATTGCTCGGTGATCTTGATGTCTCCCACCGATCATCCAACTTTATAGGGTGAAGGATGGGGCGTCGTTTCAAGGCGGAGTTGCTCGGCTGTTTCCGTGGAGTTCAAGTACTCTTGAACCCCCCACGTCAATAATGGCCTCAAATACCTTCTTATTAACGAGACAACAGGTTTAGAATAGATTAAATTGATGAGAATCTTCAACCTCTTGTTCACTGATCATCATGATTGGTCGTTCGGTGGTATGGATTGCAAAGCGGTGAGATATGGAGGGTAGTGTGACTGATGCTTTCATTCGGTATGGGAAGGTTTAGAACCGAAAAGGGAATTGGGGATAACTGTCAATCAGTGGTGGTGCGCTAGGAAAATCCTCGCCCTGATACCAACTGATGTAGCAAGAAAGAGCGAAGGACTAAAATGGAGGTGGAGGATGGAAGAAGAAGCCTTACTACGAGGACTTCTTGGATAAAAGAAACACAATAGCACACGGCCTATGAACGTCGAGAGGACTGAAAATTAAATAATATTCAATTACATTGGTTACAACTGGTCCTGAGGGGTGTATATACCCAAAACCACTTCAATCAAAAAGGGAAAAAAAGAAACGACCACAACTGCCCCATAAATACCCAAAATAGGTCCATAGAGAAAATAATAGAAGATTCAGTCAAAAGTCAAAAAGAAATAAAAGAACCGGTCAAAAGGAAATTAAAAAAAAGTAAGAAGGAAATAAAAAATAAAAAAATACCCTTAATAAAATGAAATAAAATAAAAATAACATGAACGTGGTTGGACCGGATCATCTTGGTTGTCCGGGTCGGGTACTGCATCAGCTTGTTGGTTTATTAAAATTCCCAGTTAAACCCCCATTGTCAATCGGTTTTAGAGCAAAAAACATCATGTTTGGAGACAACTAAATATCATGGTAATCCCAGCAAGGCTATGACAAGACTAGAGGCTTTTATGCTTTTGAGAATCAATCAGTTAGATTCTTGTTCACGTTTGATTTAGCATCATGGGCAAATTAGATGATAATAGTTTTTGTCTGTAAATTTTGGTGTTTAGATCAAATGACTAACAAGATCTAATTGACTTTATATTTGATGATAAGTACAATTGTATTGTTACTGATATTCAATCATTGGCCTACCCAACTGCCCACATGCTTGGCCATGGTATTACAGTTTGTTCAGGTGGATTAATTGGTCCATGTTAACATAAGTAACCTGATTACTGGTTGGTTGGATTTCAAATCAATTACTTTCCAAGAAGCATTTTCGCCTGACTGGACTTGTGCTTCTGTCATGCACAATAACCACTCCACAGCCTGCTTTCAGTTTTAGAATTATGGCCCTTGAACCCTCATTTCATTTTTGCTTGTCTCTAACCTTTTTCTTGCAATACTTAAGCATGAATAACTTTTGTATGTCTCTCCAAATTAGAGCCATGAACTTGTCAAGGGCTTGAATTTTGGTTTCTCTCGGAAATTGTCCATAATTTCCCCAACAAATGGTGTTTTTTAGTATTTGATATATATTTGTTATCTTTATGTTCTTATAAAATTTAATTATTCTGAATATTTATTTTTAATGTTTATATTTATTCTATAAATATAATTTGTATATATTACATGATTAATGTTCACAAGTTTTGTATAATTTTATCTAAGTAGTTTCCTAGCCTAGTGGTATAAGCTTTTCATTTAAAACCCTCATGTATATTATATGCGCGTATTGATAGGGAGGGTATGCGTATATGTTATAATTTAGAATATAATTACATCGATGCTGGGAAATGGGCTGCATTACAAAGAAAATCATGCAACACACTATTCAATTGTTTTGTTTTCCAATATGCAGACTTTGGTATTTTATGGATTCATCTTGGAATCACTTATGTTAATTATAGTAGCTATAATCAGTGCCATTTTGTTCTGTGATATGCTTCAGAGTGCTTAATGGACATTATTTTACATATTTGAGTTAGAATATAATAGATACATATACTTTAGGATAAACATAATATTTATAATTATATCATAAGTGTTAGAATATTTAGGCATTTATGATAAGAGTCAACAGTCAAAGTTTGACTACTTAAATGGGTCGACTAGTATTTATGTTTTCATCTTTATTTCATCTATAAATAAAGAACCCTACCTCCTTATGAGGTATGAGATTTACCGTAACATGGTATTAGAGGAGGTCACGTAACCCCCTCTCCATGTTGCCCCACCTCCCCACCCACCCTTCCGCCCTCGCGACGACCCCACCCCCCTCCTTGTATTGGAGCTCCGTCGCCGCCCCCTCTCGCGATGACCCCCCTCTTGCGACGGCCCCCTCTCGTGACGACCCCCACTCCTTGTCCAGAAGCTCGCGACATCCTTACCTCCTTACCCCCCTCGTCCGCCATCAACAGTCGCCTTCCCCACAGGGTTCCTCCTGCGCGCTTGCACCTACACCATGCCTCTGTCCCGACTTTCTTTGCCATGATCGATCACAGTAGGTAAAGGCTGTGCATTTTCAGCACCTATTGTCTACCAATTGTGCACCTTCAACACCTTCTCAATGTGCATCTTTAGCACTCAACAACACTCTGCTTTTGGTCTTCTATCAACCTATGGGTTCTTGACTCTAGTGCCTCAGAGCACATCACTGGGGATGCAAATATTTTTTGCTCTTATAGCTCAACTTCGACTGGAGGTAATATTACTGTGGGTGATGGTTAAACAATGCAGATTACTGGTTAGTGGAGTTGTACGATTACGTCTGGCTTGACGCTATCCGTTGTTAACCTTTATTCTTAGCTGTCCCTTTAATTTACTATATATTAGTAAACTTACAACTGACTTACAGTGTCAGACCATCTTCTCATCTACTTCGGTTATTTCTAAGGAGTATTCGACAACTTGGATGCTTGGTAGTGGATGCCTTCAGGGTGGTGTGTATGTGTTTGACTCGACCCCAACTCTCGCTTGTTCCGCCACTTCTGATCACGTCCTTCAACTTTACTATTGCCTTGGTCATCCACCTGCCCCCATTTTTTGAGAAACATTTTCTGGCGTTTGGTCATCTTCCTACTTTTGATTGTGAGTCTTTTAAGTATGCAAAACATCATCGGGTCACCTATGTTCCTCAAGCCATTCCCCGTACATCCACTCCTTTTCATTTGGTTCATTATGATATTTGGGGACTCAGTCATTGCCCATCAAAATTGGGTTTTCGATATTTTTTTTTACTTAATCGATGATTTTTCACGAATGACTCGAGTCTATTTGTTGAAAAATTGTTCTGGAATTTTTACCGTGTCTCGCTCTTATTATCAAGAAATCACCACTCAGTTTTCTGTTAAGCTTCACTGTTTGGGTTTTGACAATGGTCGTGAATATTTATTTGGACTGTTCCAGTCTTTCCTAGACATCCATGACATTATCCATCAGACTTTCTGTCTCGATACACCTCAATAAAATGATGTTGCTGAACGAAAGAACCTCTATTTGTTAGAAGTTGCTCGTGCCTTTTTTATTTCAGAAGAAAGTTCCGACCGTTTTTTGGGGAGATGCCATTCTCACAACCACCTATCTTATCAACCGGCTTCCATTGTGTGTTCTGTTGGAATGGTGTAGCCTGATCTGCTTGGATGAAGTTAGGCTGAATGCTAGCGGCCTAGACTGCACACCAGACCGCAACTCCGCGGTTCAACTTTCACGGTGAGGTCGTTGGGGGTTGTATGGGGCGGCGCGCCCCTACTCCGGGGGTTGGCAGGCCGAAGGCCCCTGACCCAAATTTTGGGAATTGTAGCAATGCTGATTCATTGCAGCAGTACTAACTAATGATACTGATTGGGCACTATAGCAGTGTCAACTTCGACATGACAATGTAGCAGAGCCGACCAGGTGACACCTACAGAGCACCGTAGCATCTCAGACTTTGGAGATAACGGTAATTTAGTTCCACAAACTTTTTGTCACCGACAGTGAACCAACGTGGACTTGGGTGACTACGGTGCTATAACAGTGCATACTTGGGTGGATGCGGCATTGTAGCACAATGAACTTACTGTACGATTGGTGGTATAGTACATTGTCTTCTTTATTAGCTCATTCGAGGAGTTTCTGTGTGTGAAACTCTGATTATATCCCTATAATTCTGCTCCCGAATTAGTGAAGTGATTCTGCCTCTTCGTGGACTTACAGATTTTTAAAAAACCATGTAAATCGCTGTGTCTTGTGATCTTTTTCCCGTTCTTTTGTTTTTCCTTTTTACTCTTCTGTGAATCATTTGTTGTTTGTTGCTTCCGCCGTTTCCGCAATATGTTCTTCAGGGGGAGACACCATTCCATTATTTGTTTTCAACATCACCTTATTCCCTGCCCCTACGCATTTTTGGCTGTGTGTGTTATGTTCGGGATGTTCACCCCAATTTGTGAACTGTTTAACTTGTTTTGTGATTTTTGGGGATACAAACAATATTTGGAAAAGGGACAAAAAGTGATTATTTTTAGGAGTGGCGTGACACCAAATTTTTGAAGTCGGAATCCAAAGTCACATGGAGCTTGAGAAGACTGCAGAATCCGGACCTGGACATCTTAATGCCGTGAGAACCATTCACGTCGTGAGATTCTTGAGTTCAGAAGACTTACGCCGAATTTTCAATCGCCTCCATATGCCGTGAAATGGGAGTTCACAACTTGTTTTTCTTCGGTAGCAAAGGAGATTCACGCATACAGGACGTGAGATTCACGAGAGAAGTAGATTGGGAGAGGCCGTTGCCGCACCATTCACGTTGTGAACCCATATGACGTCGTAAACCTGCTGAAAAAGTTGGAAATTAGATAAGCACACAAAGGGTTATTTTGGTGATGCCTATTTATTCAACCTACCACCGCACACTAAAGAGATCAGAGGGGAGATACACGGACGACGACTGTCAGAGGTGCGCGCCACCACGAAGCCCTGCTGCTGCCATTCTTCTCCGAGTATCCATGTTGCTCGTTCTCATCATGTCTAGCATGAGCGATTTGTTTTCTTTCGTGCCGAGTGACGTGATTGTAGGGGAAGTGCTGTTAGAGATTATTTCTATTTTCTTTTCATGTTTTGGATTGCTACAACTCTATTTCTCAATTCCGATCTTCTTCTCTTTGTATTGCATGACCATTGTTTGCGATCTGAGGAGTTTCATTTTATCGCATCAATTAATTGCTCTAGCTTGTTTATGACCATTACGCAATCTAGGTCGATTATGTTTATATAAGGTTTTGGGACGCCTAGTCCTGTGATCAAATCTAGTAGTTGACCATTTCAACGGTGCGATTACAAAATTAATGTATAGTACCCAGACCAAGGATCCCTAAAGATCCAATTCCGACAACAAATATGAATGAACCCAAAATCAATTGAATCCCCAACACATGAACCTAAAAATCACTGAACCTGTCATGCTCAACCAAACAATCAATTGCGTTTTTAATTTCTAGAATTGATTTAGAGCATACGGATCGTCCTTGTGGGTTTGACATTTGGACTTTCCAACTATCAAACTTTTATAGTTAGGTTGTTTGAGTTTTATAAATTATTAGATTTTTGTAGACCTGTAGGAAATTAACGACGCCCTACTGGGTGTCAATTACCAAGTTTGATGCATGTGCTCTCAAATGCATCTTTCTTGGCTATTCCTGAACTCAGCGCGAATAACATCACTAGTAAGAGACTTGCAGAATCAGAAGAACCAGAACCGACTACTTGTATAAAAATATGGAGTAACAAAATTACAGCAGAAAGAGGTGGAAGAAGAATCAGAAGACTCACAGAGTCCCCGCCCAAGCCCACAGGTCGCTTACCAAGCCAAAGTGGTCGAACTCTAGATATACTCTCGCCACCCCTTCTCTCCCCCCATGCAATCTTATTTATAAGGGATCCCCTACCACCACATGACCCCTCTAACAATAATCCCTCCCCATAACAGACTCTAACTCCCCCAACAAACTAGCCCAACAGCACAACCTCCCTTATACTTACACATGGGACCCACTGGTCCCCTCCAAACAAACTCAACCTACTAGCATAGAAGGTCTCTATCACTACCACCATCCCGAAAAACCACTTTGTCCTCAAAGTGGTGGATTTCACAGGCATGCCAAGCGATCTCCCATACCAGCCGTGCTCCACGGAACAGAGGACAAGGGGCGCTGGTCAGACAGGAATGCCAAACAATCTTCCATATACTTCTCTCGGCTCTGGCGTGTCGAGCCGAACCAAACAACACCGTTGACTTAGGACCGAGCCGCTGTGGTCCTGTAAAAAACACTCGTGCCGCACATGTATGCCATGCAATCTCCCAAACGCATCATCCGCCATCATGGAACAGGGTTGGATAAGCGAAGGTGAGAGTGCATCTCGGTGTAATGTTTGTCCTTCCCCCGGAAAGGCCCCTGGTGTACTGTCGTGAGTTGGGCTGCAAGTACGGCCGATACCACCCAACATCTGGTATATAAAAACTGTATGAACCTCTTGTATGAACCTGGGGATCCCATCTCGACAGCGCAGGCGTGACCTGTGCAGCTGGTGGTAAAATAACAAGAGCCCCTGGTTGAACTGGCTCAGTCTGTTGCGGCTCGTGCTCCAGCAAGATGAACTGTGAAGCGGCCGACTCCTTAGTGGACGACCGATCTATCACACATGGGCTGGAGGTAGTGCCGTCATGATTATCGGGCAGCTCCGTGCGCAAACATTGTGTTCCGAGGTTGGTAGGACCCCCAGAAAGTGACGCAGACAGTTGCATTATAGTCGTCGGGAACTCGGACGTGGTTGCACCGTTCACTGATGGAGCTTCTAAAATGCTCAAGGATTGCTTCTTTAAGATGCGTCCAAGTGAACGTAGTTGCAAGTCTTTTAACCACTAAAAACCAAAGTGCAGACATATCTGACATGCAGAGTCGTGCCATTGACACATCCATCTGATCTGACGTTTGATTGCGCGAGAAATATTCCTCAGCCCTCGAGATCCACATCTCCAGATGTGTGACCGAAAATTCCGGTAGATACTCTTCCTGTAAATATTTTTCCTAATTCTGGTCACCCGAGCTAGTGAGGCCCATAATTCCGGCATGTGAGTCGCCATCGGCTGCCACGTCTGAACAGTCTTTGTTAACATGCAGTGCGCCTCCTCCTCCAGACCATGTTGCAGCGGGGTGCGTCAGAAGTCACTCCCAACCCAGCGCAACGGTCGAGCAAGACGAGAACCGGCAGGTTGCAATGCTGCTGTGAGGGAGAACCGGTTGGGCACCTCTTTTCAAGGTGCGAGCAACGCCCAATTTGTTTGTTTTTTTGGTTTTTTTTTGATAGAAAGTCGAGCACACCCCCAACCCCCGTTTTTTTTTGTCCTGTCCTCCCGAGATGGAAAAAAATTGGGCCGCCCTTTTTTTTTTCTCTGTTTTGTTTTAATCATGTGTCACTCCTTGAAGAGAGGATCGAGACAAAAGGCCGACGTAAATCTCGAACGACGGTGTACGAATGTGCAGCAGGGAACGTTGGCCTGGAAATCGAGGCACGCTTCGTCCGATTAAGACAAGAAAGCGTGCAACGGTGTCGCGTCTGGGAGGATCAACCTCGGGAGTCACCGTCTCTAGCGGTTGTGCCTGTCGAAGTTGACGTCGCGGCGGTGTGCGAAGCTGAGGGAGAGTGCGCACACCAGCAGAAAGGAAACAGACGGTTCGCGCGATGCGAGTGCCCGGCGGTGCTGTCGCGGTTACTGTAGGCCGAGAGGTCGGTGGTAGCGAGGTCGGTGGTGTTACCTGAAGAGGTGCGTGGTGCGGTGGAAGTTCCTCAACTAAGGAGCAGGTTGCGCGCCTTTGTTGATCAAAACCAAGCAAGCGGGCATCCGGCAGGCCGAACCAATTGATAGACTTGCAGAATCAGAAGAACCAGAACCGACTACTTATATAAAAATATGGAGTAGCAGAATTATAGCAAAAAGAGGAAGAAGAATCGAAAGACTCACAGAGTCCCCGCCCAAGCCCGCAAGCAGCTCATATATACTATCGCTGCCCCTTCTCTCCCCCCATGCAATCTTATTTATAAGGAATTCCCTACCACCATGTGGCCCCTCTAACAGTAATTCCTCCCCATAACATACTATAATTTCCCGAACAAACTATGCAATCTTATTTATAAGGGATTCCCTACCACCATGTGGCCCCTCTAACAATAATTCCTCCCCATAACAGACTCTAATTCTCCCAATAAACTAGCCCAACAGCACAACCCCCCTTATGCTTACACGTGGGATCCATTGATCCCCCCAAACAAACTCCACCCACTAGCATAGAAGGTCTCTATCATAAGGTGTGTCACTTCATGGAATCCCCAATAAAAACGCAGTGAGAGGACGTTCTTCACATTGTTAGATATGTGAAAAAGGAATCGGACTCAGGTCTTTTATATTCTGATCACGAACATATAGAAATTGAAGCATTTTGTGACGCAAATTATGCAGGATGCATTTCTTTTAGGAGATCTACATCTGGTTTTGCAGTATATATTGAAGGTTGTTGAACCCTGTTTTTATTATTTTGGGTATTTCTGAGTCCCACATCGGAATACCCTTTTATGTATTTCGTATTTTCAATCTATAAAAGAAGGCCTCTGCCTCACCTTAAGGTATGAAGATTACCTCTTCTGCATGGTATTAGAGGGAAATATAATCCTGAGCCCTCCCTCCTTTAGATATATATTTTTTCCTCTCCTCCTGGGTCTGCCCTACGCAGCCACCCCCCCTCCTGCGGGTTTGCCCTGCGCGGCCACCCCCTCCCCTCTCGCGGGTTTGCCCTACGCGGCCACCCGGCTCTGCCCTATGCGTTGCCTCCTCCGCTGCGCCGCACTCCGGCGTCCCGATCCCGGCCCCGCCCTCCGCAGCGACGCCCTTCCTAGCAGCGACTCCCGGCCCGCTCTTCCCAGCGGCGATCCCAGCTCGCCCTTCCCTTGGCGTATACCGACACCCTCTGGCCGACTGGCTCCCACTCCCGTCGCCCCGGCTTCCTGTGCACCTGATCCTTTGGCGCCCTCCGCGATCCCGACGGCCGGCCGCGACACACTCCTTTCCGGCGACGCACTCCCGCGGCGGTTATCCCTGACGACGCACTCCATTCCCGACTCTCCAGCGGACCTCCCGCCTGCAGGACCTCTCCCGCACGCGGCTCTGTCACCGGCAGCTTCTCTCGCCCGACGACGCCAGCGGCCTCTCTTCTCGGCCGCGTCCTGCCCTTCCTAGCGGGTGTACTCCGCCCTGACGACCTGCTCTCCCGCCTCCGTCCAGGCGCAACCCCCGCCGGCCTGCTCTCTCTTCCAGGCCGCATCCCGGTGTAACCGACTCCCCCTTCCGGACGACATCTCGACGTCCTCCAGCGGCTAACCGGTTTCCACCGGCTCCGCCTCTCCCAACGGCATCCTCCAAGGCGATCGACCCTCCCTTCCCGGCGGCATCCCAGCGTCCTCTCGGATCCCTCTGCGTGCGACACTCACCAGGCGGCTCCCTCGCGACGTCACCGGCAGCCCGCCGCCTCCGCGCCAGCCCTTCTACGCCGGTGCCACCCCTCCATCGGGTATCTGATTCATCGACAGCTCCTTGCGCATCCTCCTGGTTCCTACTTCGGCTCCCAGAGGTGCTTTCGACTCCCGACGCTGCCCGCCTTCTTGCGGCCGTTCATCGCGACTGCGGTCCGACGCCTCTAGCGGCCTCCCAACTCCGTTTGCGACCAACACTAATCGGAATAGCGACACCCAACCGCAGAAAGTCCCGTATCCCCGCGGTCTCCCCGGTTGATCAGCACTCGTCGGCTCGCCTCTCTCTCCGCAGTCTCCAGGCGCCTCTTTCCGGCGATCCCGCCTCTTCCCGACTACTGGATCCGATGCGGTCTCCCGGCTCCCGCCCTCCTCAGCGGCCTCTCGGCCCGCCTCCCGCGGTCTCCTGACCCCTGTCTGGGCACCCGTCCTCATCTCATCGAGCACCAGCCTGGACGCTCGACACCGGTGCATCCGAACATCTCACCGGGGATTTTGGTATGTTAACTACCTACTATCCATCTACTAGTGCTTCTCCAATCACTATTGCCAATGGATCAACAATCCCCATTGCGGGATTTGGCACATGCTATGTGACCCCGTCTATTAGCCTGTCTTCAGTCGCTCATGTTCCTCACAACCAGTTTAATCTTCTCTCCACCAGCAAACGCACCAAAGATTTAAATTGTGCTGCTATTTTTACATCCTCGGGTGTTGTTTTTCAGGAGCAGTCGACGAATTGGGAACTTGGTCGAGGTCATCTGTGGGCCGGGGTGTACATACTCGATCTCCCACAACCTCTTGCTTGCTCATCCACCTCAGCCCGTGCCCTTGACCTTCATTCTCGCCTTGGTCATCCACCCGCTTCCATCCTACATAAGCTTTGCCCCCAATTTTGTCCTAACCTTTCTTTCCATTGTGAACCCTGCAAGTTTGCAAAACATCATCGGGTGACATATGTTCCCCGATTGGACCCGCGTGCCGCGAATCCTTTCGACCTTGTTCATTCCGATGTTTGGGGTCCTTGCAGGGTTCCTAGCCAGCCCGGGTTCCAGTATTATATTACCTTTATCGATGACTACTTCTGCATGACCTGACTCTACCTTCATCGTGATCAGTCTGAAGTGTTTTCTACCTTTCGGACCTTCTACAATGAGATTCATACTCAATCCTCAACCTTCCTGAAATGTCTTCGCTCCGACAATGGATGAGAATATTTATTCACTCCCCTTCAGCAGTTTTTCAAGGATAAAGGCATTATTCACCATACATCTTGCCCCGATACACCTCAGCAGAATGAAGTGGCCGAGCGGAAACATCGCCATATTCTGGAGATTGCCCGTGCCCTCCTATTCCACATGCAGGTGCCTCTCAAATTTTGCTGCGATGCTATCTTGATTGCTACATACCTCATTAACCGCCTCCCTTATTCTATCATTCAAGGCGAGACTCCTTTTCAGATTCTGTTCTCCTCTCTCCCTCCTCACTCACTTCCACTGTGTGTCTTTGGATGTCTCTGTTATGTCCGTGACACTCGGCCTGGTCTCTCCAAGCTTTCTCCTAAATCCGTCCGCTGCATATTCCTCGGCTATTCCCGCACTCAGCGCGGATATCGCTGCTTCTCTCCGGACCTACGGCGGTATATCATCTCTGCTGACGTCTCGTTTGTTGAGAGCTCTCCCTTTTCACATCCCTCTCCCCATCCAGACACAGACATTGATGATTGTCTTCCTCTCATTATCCACCCTCCAATGGTGTCTCCCCCTGCTGCTGATCACCATTTTGGTACGGTCTACTCTCGTCGCCCATCGACTGTACCCCCTGTCCTGGTCGAGGACCCAATCATCCCCGCTTCGTCCGAGGCTCCTGCCCCGGCACCAGACGACTTGCCCATTGCACTGCGGAAAGGTACTCGATCTTGCCAGCGTACTCCTCTATTTGTCTCTTCATACAGCGGTCTGTCAGCTCTGGAGACAGTATCTATTCCTCGCACAGTTGGTGATGCCAAATCTCACCCGGGGTGGCTAGCAGCAATGCGGGATGAATTGCAGGCTTTGGAAGAAAGCCATACTTGAGATCTTGTCCCCCTTCCAGCAGACAAAAAGGCGATTGGTAGCAAATGGATTTACACAGTCAGGTTGAATCCCGATGACACTCTCCATCGACTTAAAGCCCGCCTTGTGGCAAAGGGCTTCGCGCAGACTCATGGTATTGACTACTTTGATACCTTCTCTCCAGTTGCGAAGATGGCATCCGTTCGATTATTCATCTCTCTGGCCGCCCATCATCATTGGCCTCTTCATCAGCTGGATGTCAAGAATGCCTTCCTCCATAAATGACAATAAGATGAATTCCCTAACTAGAACAAACCAAAGCATATTATAGAATTAAACAAATCATAAGCTATGTGTTTTTAAAACGACCGTCTCGTTTTATTAAAGAACAATTGTTTACTTGCTCTTCTCAAGAGTTAAATGAGATAATACGCATCTTATGGCAAGTTCATCCAAGCTCAAAGCATCCAATTATCAATGCATCAACTTCTTTGCCTCATTACTCTAAGCTCCACTCTTCAATTCTTTTCTCTTTCAAACCATCTATATATCTACAACACTTGTAAATAATACAGTCGATATCATGTATCTGTCAGGACAATAGAATTGAATTCTATAACCAATAAAGCTTTAAGGAAACCTTTAGTTTCACCAAGTCATTAACCTATTTTAATCATATTGAATATCATTTGGCATATCCAATCATATTGGATACATGAGACTAAAATTCCTTGAATTATTGACGTACCCAATCATATTGTGTACATGAGTGGAGACTGCAATTCATTTGGTCATTTAACATTCAATGCCTTCGAAACCTTAAGTGAATGAACCCCTTTTAAAATCCATTATATCTATTAGTGGGTCAAGATCCATATTTCACTAAGCTCCAGGTCGCTTTAGCGTTTCTCCTATCACTTTGCTATTTAGGTCCCAATCATAACAGTTCTGACTCTTGGATAGTTGAGCGGACAACTCTTTGTCTAATCCATCATATGGATAAACTCAACTCAATTCCCGCCGTAACCTAATTCTATTAGGGTCTCTCAGCTAATGTAACCCAAAACAAGCGCCAAGAACAGGTCAATAAAGGACAATCCAGGGACACCCAACTTTAGTATGACCCACCCAAGGACGACCCAAAGTTACCTATCCTTGACTTACACAAGATAATCCAGGAACACCCAACTTTAGCATGATCTACCCGGTTGGATGAACGAGTTCTTGACAAGTGCTGTTTCGGAAGGAATCTCACACTTAGTATTTAAAGAGGATTTACTCTCACCATCTTATTTCATGTTATTCTCTTTATGTATACATGCTTCTAGTGATTTAGTTTTGAATCATATTCCCTCCATCAAACCAATATGTTCAAACCATATTGATGTGCAACTCTTTATACAACCCACAAGTTCGCGTTACTCACCCAAAATTAAAAATCAGTATATTCTTACATATCCATATTCATCATATGCATAAAGCACATGGACTCTTCATGTAAGAGTTTAAAGTTATATAAGATTGACAATCTCCACATGAGCAAGTCTAGAGCGACGAATAACCAACCCAATTCACCTTTCTAGACAAGACATAAGCTTCCAGGTCGGTAGGTAGTCCGACCCCAAGTCCCTCTAACCAGAGATACTTTACTAAAACGAGAATTCAATTCATAATAACTCTTAACACCTAATATGCATAAATTATATTCAACAACTAAATTCAAGTTCATAACTTCAATTACAAACCGAGGTTAAGGTAGATGAAGAATCATATTCATTTTCATACCAAGCATGTAACACAAAACTCTTTCCTAGAAGCAGTTTACAATTTAAACTAAAACATACATGATTCATAATATAAACAGTTTATAACTATGAATAAAACAAAGAATTACCTTTAAATAAATAAACAATTCAAATATTTAAAATGAGATAACCATTTTTAAACAATTCATTAATAAAAGCTAACTATAAACATTTTATAATTTTAGCTTTATGTCATGGACATTACATAATTTTGAATATAAACACTTCATATTCACTTTCAATACCAACTCTTTCATATTATTCATTATATGACATTTTACTTTAAATATGTGACATTTTATGAATTATAAACAATTTATAATCCAATTTCTATTATGTAAACATTTTTCATAATCTAAATATCGCATGCTTAATATTATTTAAACCATGATCAAATCAATCATCAAAACCCTTTTGACGTGTTTTAAATAATATCTCAAATAAGGCCTCTTATTTTGAAAATTTTAAAATAATTATGAAAAATTCATAAATTAAATATAAACACCTTTATGTTTTGGCCTTATTTATGTAATTTATAAACACTTTATAAATTACTTTTATGATTTTTAAATAAACACTTTTATTTCTAGATCATAAGACATGCCATATGGTTTATTAAAAGGTATTTTAAATATTAATATTTAATATTTAAGGAATATTTAACAATAAATGTTTCATAAACATTTATTAATTAATTATGAACCCTTTATAATTAATAAATATCCCCATAATGCCTTTTATTATAATTTATAAACAATTTATAAATTATAAGCAAACTTAACAAAACATTAAATTTTGAAAGTTTATGTTTATCCTTACGCAATAGACTCTTTCCACGTAAAGGCATCCTTTTTACCTTTACGCAGATCACATTTTGTGTAAAAGTTAACCCGAGTGACCTTTATGTAGACCCTTTCGCATAAAGGTTACTCTATGCGACCTTTACGTAGATCCTATCTGCATAAAGGTAATGTTCTGTGACCTTTGTGTAGAAGCCTTCTACGTAACGGTAGCACATCACTTACCTTTACGCAAGCCGAATGCGTAAAGGTAAACGCTTCGCTTACCTTTACATAGCCTGACTACGTAAAGGTCACGCGTTCGCAGCTTGACTATGTAAAGGTAACGACCCAATTACCTTCACACAGCCGCGTTGCGTATAGGTAACGCCTCAATCACCTTTACGGAACCCAACTACGTAAAGGTAAAACTGTTTTTAAAACCGAATTTCCAGAATTCAAATTGCTGTGTTCGGTTTTTCTTCATTTTCTACGCAGGATTTCATAAATCTAAAGCATGAGATGACTCTGATACCATTGAAGGGGCGATATCTCTATTCCTCATATGAGCACGTCCAACGTGACATCCATATGAACCTATCAAAGCACTCTATTGCCTTTAACTCTTTTGCATCACAATGGAGCTCCTGAGCGGAGAGCCACACTTCGTCACCGTTCATGTGTGAGAGTTCCCAAGAATTGATTAACTCTTTAACCTTTGTTTTGATATCACTGAAGAAATTCGTTAGGATCTAATAACAATTATGAGAATATGTGAAAGTGATTTTATCCCTTGCCCAAGATCACCCATGCATAGAAAAATGAAACTAAGTAAAAACTAGAAATGAAAAACACTGTAAATGGCGTACCTTACACCGAAGAACATCTGCTACATCTTCGAACACCATGACATGAGTTTGAGAGAGATCACTGAGTGCCAACCAAAAGACGTTCCACCTTCGGAGGTATCCACGGGTTGAGTGTTTCATCCGACGTTCGGATGAAATCCATTATATATCCACGACATGCTAGTATCTCAAATGCAAAGAAGATGTATGAAGGGAGCTTTGGGTTTTTCAGAAGTTCAGCTACGTGTTTAAAGAATAATCTCATGCCTCCCGCCATCGCATGACAATGTTTTTATAAGCCACAAGGACGCTCCGTGAGGTGTCACATTTACTATGCGTTTACAATGCATGAGTAAATGCTCCTTCGGCCAACTCAAGCATAAATGCATAAATGATGAACTCCCGATCCATTACATCTTATGTAATGACTCCTTAAATGATAGCATTGCGAATGATTGAACTGCCCAACCATAGATGTAATCACAAGCTGTATCACCCCTGGTTTCAGGTACTTTACCTTTTTATTATGTATTTTCAAGTTATATATGATGATGAAACTTTGGGAGTCGCAATGACAGAAGGAAACAATTTGGAGAAGAGTAAAAGGGAAAAAAAAACAGAACGAGAACACAAGGATTTACGTGGTTCGGGAATAATCCCTAGGTCTACGGAGAGACAGAACATTCACTATTATTCGGGAGCACAATTACAAAGAGTTTCTCACTGCACAAAACCCTAGCCCGAAATGGGCTAATAAGGAGGACGAAACACTATTCCACCAACCGCCAGAAAGTCTGCTTTCAACAGTGAAAGACGGCTGGAACTCTGCGTCGCTACAGTGAAAGGTGGCCACCCAAGTCAAAAGTGCTACAATGGCCGACGGTTGGAATTCCACAGAGCTACAATACTATTGACTCAAAAAGTCCACACTGTTACAATGTCAGAGATGCTACAGTACCCAAACAATTGGATTGGGGGCCTTCGGCCCCCGGACCCCCGAAGCAGGGGCGTGTTGCCCCCTGCAACCCCTAACGAGCTCACCGCGGAGCTCGACCCGTGAAAGTTGTGGCTAGGTGCGCAGTATGGGCCAGAAGCATTCGTCGCAACAACATCCATAACGGATTGGGCTACATCAAACCAACGAATAATGCTTGGGTCAAGTTTCAGGAGTTTCTAGAGTGTTTGAGAGCCTTTCGAAAGTGTTTCTGGAGGTGCATAGTTTAGGCATGGTTAGGGGAAACCGTGCATTATCTCTAAGATACCGTGCCAGGGGATGCTAGGTGTCACTGGGCAAAACATGGTTTGGCCAAACCGTGCAAATTGTCACGACCCAATCATGGGGGTCCTGTCCCACACCAGCAAGAACATCAAAGTTGCGGTTCATCTGGTTAGTCCCTATCTAAGAGATGGGAGTCGCCCCGACAAAGAGAAGGATGGTGCGTGTCAACCTTGACACCACTGGTTGGGAGTTAGGGCCACTCTCCTGATGAGTCTATGGCAGGACGAAACCAGTGAACCTCACATATGAAGAGCTGGACGGCTGAAACCCGCCCGCCTTGGAGGGGGCTGGGGTGCCGCACGGGCGAACTGATGTGCTGAGACGCTCAACCCGTGACAAGTGGTATCAGAGGGAATGTGCCTCGTGGTGCTGCGGAATGCTGCCGGATGGACCTTGGTGGTGGGAGCGGAGTCCCGGGGTGTCATGCGGAGGTGACACGACACAGAAGGTCGCGCTTGTGAGATGTCGGACGCAGAGACGCCACTATGAAGGGTGGGTCTCGTGGAGGTGGTTTTCGACCCTGAGAGAGAGGGTGGACCATGGTGGTTTGCGACTCAGAGAGTGGGTGGACCATTGATGCCAACGACAAGGAAGGAGCGTTCCCTGAGGCCATGTTTGGTAACCGGTTAGTTGGAAGCAGTCGCGGACACACAGAAGGCCACGATCCTGCATGCACGAGGGCGTGCATGGAATTGTGGTGGGAGAATGTCACGACCCAATCATGGGGGTTCTGTCCCACACCAGCAAGAATACCAAAGTTGCGGTTCATCTGGTTAGTCCCTATCTAAGAGATGAGAGTCGCCTCGACAAAGAGAAGGATGGTGCGTGTCAACCTTGACACCACTGGTTGGGAGTTGGGGCCACTCTCCTGATGAGTCCATGGCAGGACGAAACCAGTGAACCTCACATATGAAGAGCTGGACGGCTGAACCCCGCCCGCCTTGAAGGGGGCTGGGGTGCCGCACGGGCGAACTGCTGTGCTGAGACGCTCAGCCCGTGACAAAATGCTAGGAAAAAACCGCGTGAGTGGAGTCAGTGGGAGAAGTACGGTTGACGCATGGTTTGTCAAACCGTGCAAGGGATGACCTTGAGACAGTAGCACCGCACGGTTGATGTACGGTTTGCCAAACCATGCGGAACAACCGTGTAGCTACCCGGTGATGTCAATTATCATGCGCACGGTTGGCTCACAATTTGATAAACCGTGCAATCAAACCGCACGATGTGCATTAAATGCTCTGAAAATTAATCTTTAACTCGAATTAAGTTCTTGAAACCCTCATTTTTCTTCTCTCTCGAGCTCTCGAACTCCTCTTCCTCCCTAAGCATCCTTGACGACTCCTTTTGACCCGAAAACAACTTTTGACGAATCAAAGTGTGTTGGATCTTCAGAATCAACGATAACTCCTCGTTTTTGCTTGTTCTCTCTAGATCTATTCTTCTTCTCTCTCTTGGAGCCATATATCTAATCTGTCATAAATAGATCTTTGTGATATGATGTGTATCTTGATGATAATTTGTTGGATCTATTGAGGGGGAGGGATTTTGAGGCCGGATCTAGAGTTATATTGTTCTCCGTTTTCATCTTTTGTTTTGAGGTAGGTGGTTTCTCTCTCATCTCCACTTCTAGAACTTGAAGGCTTAGTTTTGTTAAAGTATTTTGCTTAGATTTGCAAAGGAAACTTTGTGTGATTTCTTGAAGGAAGTCTTTTTGGTTTATGTTTTTGAAACATGGAAATTTGGTGGCTTTTGGAAAACCCCTTTGTTTTTAAATTTTAAATTATGATCCAAAATTGTTTTTTTTTAATGCAAGCGAAGTGTTTGATGAATGTTTCAAAAGGAAGGATTTGTTTATTTGGAATGAATTGGTATGAAACTTGGCATAATTGAGTTGGTGTGTGGTCTTGGGGACGAAGCATGGTCGTGAAGTATCACTGTCAAAGTGGGACAGAGTATGGTCTTGAAGTACCACCATCAACGTGAGACACCAAGCTTGAGTGTATGTGTGTGTGGGATGGTTATGCCAAGTAATATGAAATGATAATAAGTTTGTTTGTCATTTTATCTCATGGATTTCATTTATGGCTTTGTATAAACTGTTTATCTGCTTTTCAACAGTTTTATATATAATGTGTTAACCGGTTTTTGTCCTAATGGCGTGTGTTGGGAAGTTTATGAGGATTGCCTACTG
Organism: Viscum album; assembly: GCA_963277665.1. Lineage (NCBI taxonomy): Eukaryota > Viridiplantae > Streptophyta > Magnoliopsida > Santalales > Viscaceae > Viscum > Viscum album. The sequence continues at coordinate 362,779,111 of OY728162.1, read as the reverse complement.
AGTGTTATACCCACCCAATGCTTGAGCATTTTGGTGCGTTTGCAGATGTTGTTTACCAGGACACAGGAAATGGAAATGTATCTTACTTCTCTAGTGATGCATCTTGATACCGTGGGAGAGACATGTGAAGTTGGAGTTTGGAGCTAGTTCGGCCGATGCTTGGGTTGATGCCACATTGGTGTTATTGGGTTATTTCGTCTTTCGGTCTTTGTTGGTTAATGTCTCATGTTTCCGTTGTTACTCTGATATTGTTGTTTATTTGGTTTTACCTTTGAGTTGTATTGTTTTTACTCATGCATCATATAGATGGTTTAGATGTTTATATTTCGTTTTGACAGGTTGTCTGGTTTCCATAGGGCAAATTGTCCCCCAATGTTCTCTTATGCCTTTGACATTTATTGTCAATCTTTGGTGTCTTGGGGATGTCACTTAAGGTTAGCGACACTCTGCCTCCTCTCAAGCCAATGAGCTGGGCGGGATGTTGCAAATAGTATTAGTCTTGTTCGGTCCTTCATCTTGGGATGGTAGCAAGGAGATAATTAACCTGTTTATGCTGAACTTCAAGTTATCAGGGTGGTCCGAGTACAAATAGTGTTCTAAGACACTTCTAGGTGTGTTGTCGTCTCATCGTCGTGGGTTTAGCCGATGAGTGTAGCATTTCATGCATTAGTACTAAGACTTCTCACTAGGACTGCATTGTTTATAACATGTATGGTGTTTTCCAGAAAACAGTTATATTGGTTGTTGATTTTGATGATTCTTGAAAATTGGTTAGGATGATTGTTGCTTTTGATGACTCAAAATATTCTAAGCTTGCAGTTAGTGAGTTATGACTAAATGGTGCTTTGTTCTGGTTTTAGAAAATGATATCGGGTAGACGATGTAGGAATCAGCAGGGAGAGGCTGTGGAAAATATGGTTGCAGCCACAGGTTAACCGACAGCTTGTCCAAAGCATCATTCAGGCTTTTCAAACCGTTGATAGAGGAATTCAGAATGACGAACCTCGACAGGTGGACCACTCCGTGTAGTTTCAGAAATAGAATCCACCAATCTTTTGGGGGGATTCAGAACCTAAAAAAGCGGAAGAGTGACTCAATTGAATGAATTGAATTTTTGATTTTCTTGGCACACCGACCGAGCTAAAGGTCAAGTTAGCAGTGTATATAATGGAGGATCTTGCACGCCAATGGTGAGATTTAGCCGTCCAAGCTAAAGTTAACCAAGGCCTTACGTGAGATGACTTTGAAAAATTGTTCAACAAAACAATTCTATCTTTGCACTTTCAAGATAGCAAGAATGACAAATTTTTTCAGGCTAAAGCAAGAAAATCTATCGGCGACAGAGTATGTAGCTAAGTTTATGAACTTAGTTCGCTTTGCTTTAGAAGTGGCTGCTAGCGCGTCCTTGAAGACACACATCTTTGCGTCCAAGCTGCGATCGGAGATTCACTCTAAGATAATTGTCTTTTGTATTACGAATTATACGAATATGGTTAATAGAGCGACAGTGGCGGAACGAGGTATCTTTGGAAATTCTGTTGGAGGAAGTACGTTTGTCTCTATGAGTACATGCGGGAACTTGAATGCCGGGAACAAGCGGAAGAGGGACACCTACTTCTAAGGTGGTGGAACATCTCAAAATTAGACTACGGGATCGGTTAATTTTCCTCCACGATCCAAAAGTAAGCCTGGATGTTTTTATTGTGGTTCATTGGAGAATATCGAGCGAGATGGTACGACACCACCCAGAGCATGTTACAACTATAATGAGATGAGACATCTCCAATGTTATTGTTGGAGTGCTACTAAGCTAGCAACTGAGAATTTCATCTCATGTTTCTCAGACATCCTATGCTTCAACTGGATGATCTTGTTAGAATAATTCTCGTCCTCAAAACTGAGCGAGCTAAGGTGATTCTAGGAACATTGCGACTCAAACAATGCAATCTCAACAAGAAAGTATGGATTAGGGAGGAGCGAGTAAGCAATTGTATGGTGCCGAGCAGATGATTACGGAGGATAAATCTGGTCCTTCAATGATGCGAGGTACTATTCTCTTGAACTCTACCCTCATGCAAGTTCTGTTTGATACGGACACGTCTCACTCTTTTATTGCTGCTCGTGCTGTGAATCATATGAGTTTGCATGTTAAAATGATGCCTCATGTCTTGAAATTTCGAACACCTCTGGGCCAATGGGAGTGTCGAACCTTGAAGTGTGCAATGTGTTCTATAACAATCTATGAGGTTGAGTTTGTATGAGATTTTTCTATTCTTGAGATGAACATATATGACCTGAATCTGGGAATGGATTGGTTGACATCATTCAAGGTCCAGATTGGCGGTTATGCCCGACATGTTAGTTTCACATCTTATGATGGTATGGTGAATCTCTTTAAAGGAGATTGTGATATGATTGCAAGTAGAGCAGGACCTTTGGTACCGGTGGCTGGGACCATCTCTTACCCGTTGGCAGTAGTTACTTTGGCATCGGCTGATGAGATTCATTATATCTCTTACCGCTGGTCGGGATTATCTCTTACCATGGGCCGAGTGAATCATCCGACGTTTGGATTATGATAGGAGATTTCTTTTAAGTGAGAGTAAGAAACAAGAATTCCACTTGAATTAACAGAAAGTTTAACAGAGAGAAATTAAAGGAAAAAATTATAGTCTAACCTCCTGTGAGAAGTTCTCTCTCCAGGCCCTGGAACTTGCCAGTCTCCCAACTGAAAAACCGACCCCCCCGTACTAGTATCAGTCCCTATTTATAACCGACTAACAGCAATAGGAAATACTAATTACAACTCTGCCCCTCCCAGGCAGAACACCCCATACTTAACAGAACACTAATTACAATTCCACCCCTCCCAAGCAGAACACCCAAGCAGAACACCCAAGCAGAACGCGCCTCATTTAACAGACGTGAACCGAACATGAGGTCTCTCCCTAACAGAATTGTCCCCAACTCTATCATTACCTCCTCCCTGAAGATTCACCTTGTGCTTAAGGTGACAATGAGGGAGCTGATTCTTCAATAGGCTGACGTCCTCCCAAGTAGCTTCCTCTACCGATCTTCCATGCCATTGTACTAACCAGAGTTGAGTAGCGCCCTGTTTTTCTATTGCCAGAATGTTTTCAGGAATTTCTTCTTCGGTCAAAAATTCCTCTGGCAAAGCTTCTGCCACTTGATGTTCTCCTACCGCTGCCTTCAGTTGCGACACATGAAATACCAGATGCACTTTACTTGCCTCTGGTAGCTTCAACTGATAAGCCACATCCCCTATTCTCTTGGCTATCTCAAATGGACCAAAATATTGTGCAACTAGTTTCCTTTTCATTCTGAGACTTCGTCCTGGAATATTCGGTCTCAGCTTAACCCAAACAAGATTTCCCACTTCAAATGATACATCCCGATGATGGCGGTTAGCAAATTTAACCATTAACTGCTGTGCACGCTGTAGGTTAATTTGCAACTGTTTCAAGGCTTCATCTCTATCTTCTAATGCGTTTGCAACTGCCTCAACTGCTGCTTCCCCCTTAGAATACCGAATTATCTGTGAAGGTTTCCTCCCATAAACTGCTTCAAATGGAGTCTGTCCAATTGAAGTATGGTAAGAGGTATTAAAACTATATTCTGCCCATGCTAGCCAAGATACCCACTGACGAGGCTGATCAGCGGTAAAACATCTCAAATATATCTCTAAACACCTATTAACCACCTCGGTTTGCCCATCACTTTGAGGATGGTAAGATGAACTCATCTTCAAAGCGGTCCTTTGTAATTTGAATAATTCTCGCCAAAACAAACTAGTGAAAAGGGGATCTTGATCACTAACTATCGCTGTTGGAATACCATGTCGACACACTATTTATTTCATGGAAACTTCTGCCACTGTTTTTGCTGTGTAGGGGTGTTTTAGTGGGATACAGTGAGTATATTTGCCCAACCTGTCGACAACTACCAACACCACTTCAAATCCCTGAGATTTTGGTAAACTTGAAACGAAATCCATTGATACTTCTTCCCATACCAACTCTGGAATAGGTAATGGTTGAAGCAATCCTGCTGGGTTTAAAGCTTCATACTTGTTTTTCTGACAAACCTCACATCCTCGAACATACTGCTGTACAGAATGGGTCATTCCTGGCCAATACACCCCATTTGCAATCCTTTTGTAAGTTTTTAGATACCCCAAATATTCTCCTTCAGGTGAGGAATGAAAAATTTGCATTAATTTTGCATTAATTTTGGTATCAAAGAGGACTTTCGGGATATTACCAAATTGTCTTTGTAAAATAACAGCCCCTCCCGGTAAGAATACCCAGGTTTCTTGTAGTCCCCTTGCTGTAATTATTTTATAATTGTTTGTAATTCTTCATCCTGCTTCAACTCTGCCCGGACTACATGAATTTTCTCCCAGCACAGTCCAGAAACTGCTATCTGGCAGCATTTGCCTTCTGGTATAACTCTGGACAGTGCATCGGCCGTATTATGCATCTTTCTTGGTCGATATAAAATCTCAAAATTATACCCCATCAGCTTGGCCTGCCAACATTGCTGATTTGCTGTCATCACTCGCTGGCTTAACATATGTTTCAAACTCCGGTGATTGGTTATTACATTGAATGGTCTTCCCAATAAATATTGTCTCCAATGTTGAATGTATAAAACCATCGCTATCAACTCCTTCTCATAAACTGATTTAACCAAACTGTTTTCAGATAGAGCTTTGGTGTAGTAGGCCAAAGGATGACCTTCTTGAACCAAAACTGCTCCAATTCCCAACCCTGAAGCGTCGCATTCAACAAAAAATTCCTTGGAAAAATCTGGCAGCCCAAGTATAGGTGCGGCTGTCATGCATTTTTTATGCTCTTCAAAAGCCTCATGTGCTTCTATATCCCACTTGAATTCCACCTTTTTAGTTAATTCCGTTAGTGGCCTAGCAATTTTTCGGTAATCTTTTATGAACTTTCGATAATATCCAGTTAGCCTGAGGAAACCTCTTACTTCCTTTGTGTTCTTTGGTACCCGCCAATCCTTTACTGCCTCCAGTTTTTTAGGATCCGTGGACACTCCTGCTGCTGAAATAATGTGCCCCAAATATTCTACCTCCCATTTTCCAAAAGTGCACTTTTTCCTGTTGGCATGCAGGACATTGTTACTCATTATCTGTAGCAGCTGCTGTAATTTTTCTAGATGTTCCTCCCATGAGCTGCTATAAAGTAATATGTCATAAAAAAAACACCAATTTCCTTAACATAACTCGAAATATGTTGTTCATCATTGCTTGGAAGGTAGCGGGCTGTCACGGGCTGAGCGTCTCAGCACAGCAGTTCGCCCGTGCGGCACCCCAGCCCCCTCCAAGGCGGGCGGGGTTCAGCCGTCCAACTCTTCATATGATGTGAGGTTCACTGGTTTCATTTTGCCATGGACTCATCGGGAGAGCGGCCCCAACTCCCAACCAGTGGTGTCAGAATTGACACGCACCATCATCCTCTTTGTCGGGGCGACTCCCATCTCTTCGATAGGGACAAACCAGATGAACCACAACTTTGATGTTCTTGCTGGTGTGGGACATGACCCCCATGATTGGGTCGTGACATTCTCCCACCACCATTCTATGCACGCTTTCGTGCATGCAGGATCGTGACCTTCTGTGTGTCCGCGAAATGGTGCTTCCAACTAACCGGCTACCAAGCATGGCCTCAGGGGACGCTCCTTGTCGTTGGCATCAATGACCCACCCACTCTCTGGGTTGTAAACCACCGTGGTCCACCCACTCTCTGGGTTGCAAACCACCTCCACGAGACTCACCCTTTATAGTGACGTCTCTGCCTCAAACATCTCTCGAGCGCGACCTTCTCTGTCGTGTCACCTCCGCATGACACCTCGGGACTCCGCTCCCACCACCAAGGTCCGTTCGGCAGCATTCCGCAACACCTTGAGGCACATTCCCTCTGATAAAACGGGCTGAGCGTCTCAGCACAACAGTTCGCCCATGCGACACCCCAGCCCCCTCCAAGGCAGGCGGGGTTCAACCGTCAAACTCTTCATATGATGTGAGGTTCACTGGTTTCGTCCTGTCATGGACTCATCAGGAGAGCGACCCCAACTCCCAACCAGTGGTGTCAAGATTGACACGCACCATCCTCCTCTTTGTCGGGGTGACTCCCATCTCTTCGATAGGGACAAACCAGATGAACTGCAGCTTTGATGTTCTTGCTGGTGTGGGACAAGACCCCCATGATTGGGTCGTGACATTCTCCCACCACCATTCCATGCACGCCCTTGTGCATGCAGGATCGTGGCCTTCTGTGTGTCTGCGAAATGGTGCTTCCAACTAACCGGCTACCAAACATGGGCTCAGGGGACGCTTCTTCCTTGTCGTTGGCATCAATGGCCCACCCACTATCTGGGTTGCAAACCACCGTGGTCCACCCACTCTCTGGGTCACAAACTACCTCCACAAGACCCACCCTTCATAGTGGCGTTTCTGCCTCTGACATCTCTCGAGCGCGACCTTCTCTGTCGTGTCACCTCCGCATGACACCCTGGAACTCCGCTCTCACCACCAAGGTCCGTCCGACAGCATTCCGCAACACCACGAGACACATTCCCTCTGATACCACTTGTCACGGGCTGAGCGTCTCAGCACAGCAGTTCGCCCGTGCGGCACCCTATCCCCCTCCAAGGCGGGTGGGGTTCAGTCGTCCAGCTCTTCGTATGATGTGAGGTTCACTGGTTTTGTTCTGCCATGGACTCATCAGGAGAGCGGCCCCAACTCCCAACCAGTGGTGCCAAGATTGACATGCATTATCCTCCTCTTTGTCGGGGCGATTCCCATCTCTTCGGTAGGGACAAACCAGATGAACCGCAGCTTTGATGTTCTTGCTGGTGTGGGACAGGACCCCCATGATTGGGTCGTGACATTCTCCCACCACCATTCCATGCACGCCCTCGTGCATGCAGGATCGTGGCCTTCTGTGTGTCCGCAAAATGGTGCTTCCAACTAACCGGCTACCAAGCATGCCCTCAGGGGACGCTCCTTCCTTGTTGTTGGCATCAATGACCCACCTACTCTCTGGGTCGTAAACCACCGTGGTCCACCCACTCTCTGGGTCGCAAACCACCTCCACGAGACCCACCCTTCATAGTGGCATCTCTGCCTCAGACATCTCTCGAGCGCGACCTTCTCTGTCGTGTCACCTCCGCATGACACCTCGGGACTCCGCTCCCACCACCAAGGTTCGTCCGGCAGCATTCCGCAACACCACGAGACACATTCCCTCTGATACCACTTGTCACGGGCTGAACGTCTCAGCACAACAGTTCGCTCGTGCGGCACCCCAGCCCCCTCCAAGGCGGGTGGGGTTCAGTCGTCCAACTCTTCATACGATGTGAGGTTCACTGGTTTCGTCCTGCCATGAACTCATTAGGAGAGCGGCCCCAACTCCCAACCAGTGGTGCCAAGATTGACATGGACCATCCTCCTCTTTGTCGGGGCGACTCTCATCTCTTCGATAGGGACAAACCAGATGAACCGCAGTTTTGATGTTTTTGCTGGTGTGGGACAGGACCCCCATGATTGGGTCGTGACAGGGCGCATTCATCAATCCAAACGGCATGACTACAACTCATAATGGAACTCATGAGTCTTAAATGCTGTTTTCCCAATATCTTTATCCCTCATCCGTACTTGGTGAAACCCGGACTTTAAATCCATTTTGGTAAAATAAGTCCTCCATGCAATTCATCCATAAGTTCTTCAATCACTGGAATAGGGTTCCTATTTGGGACCGTTATACTGTTTAGAGCTCGATAATCTACATACATTCGCCACCCTCTATCTTTCTTTTTAACCATTATTATTGGGCTTGAGTAGGGACTGTGACTTGGTCTGATGAACCCCATTTCTAACAGCTCCTGTACCTGAGTTTCTATTTCATTTTTCATGTGATAGGCATGTTTATATGGCCTGCTATTCACTTTTTCGAATCCAACTTTCAGCTTAATGGCATAATCAGTTTCTCTACATGGTGGCGGTCTCCTTGGAGATTCAAACACCGCATTGTAGCTTCCCATAATTTTCTACAATTTTTGCTGCTGTCTACGGTCCAACCGCATTGTAACCCTTGCAACTGTCTTCTACCTTTCCCCAAGTATTCTTGCAATGCCCCTGGTAATTTCAATGGTGTCTTAACTCCCTGTAATTCCACCTGCTTCCCTTTCCATTCAAATCTCATTATCATTCCCTTCTAGTTTGTTGTCTCAAATCCCAATGTTTCTAACCATTAGATTCCCAATACCAAATCTGGTCCGGTTGTATCAAATATGTATGCATCAACATTAAATTCCACCGTTCCCAACACAATTCGTAAGGACTTACACATCCCACTAGACTTTACTTGGTGGCCGTCTCCCAATCGGATGTTAAAAGGTCCAGTTTCCTCCACACGGGCTGCAAACTGCCTTGTTAGTTGCCTGGAAATGAAATTGTGACTTGCCCCGCTATCTATTAATACCAGCAGTGGTTCTTCTTCTACTGTCCCTTCCACTAACATCAATCAGGTACCAACAACACTGGTTTTCTCCAAACCAGCTGTAGTTGTTCCCATCATCTCTAATTCCCACAAATTGCCTACCTCTTTTTCCCTTGCTGCAACATTATCACCCTCTTCTTCTTTTTTCCTTAGGTTCTATACATTCCCACACCATTATTCTGTATCCCTTATCTGGATATCGGTGGCCAGGATTGTATAATAACATAATCCTTTGGATTTCCGCTTCTCAAACTCCTCTCTAGATAAATTTACTCCACCGCGGTGTTACTCCACCCTTCTTGTCCTGCACCACCATATCTCCCGTAGGGGTGTTTTTGACTGCTCCTGGTATCCATCCTTTGCTCTTTCCTGCAGAATCAATGCTCTTGTTTCGTGGTTCAGAATGTTTGATAATTCCTTTTACTAACAACTTGCGTTCCACACGCCTAGCCAAGCAACCGCGCCTTGGTTTGTGGTTCGTGAGTCATAATGGAACATCCAATTTTTGGTTTTAGTCCCCTTATAAACATACTCATGTACCACCCTTTTGTTAAGTCCGGAATTCGTAGAGCCACTCTTTCAAATTCATCTACATAAGCATCCATTGATCCTGTCTGCCGCAGCCCCTTCAAATAGACTACCGGATCTTCTTCCTTTGCACTCCCATATCTTCCCAGAAGTTCCTCTTTCAGCTGTCTCCAGGTGAGAGTAGGCCGTACTCACCTCAAAAAACTGATCCAATACTGAGCCATTCCCTCCATACTCAATTGTGCCAAAGACACCTTGAGCTCCTCCCGTGTCCGTCGGATTGTAAAGTATAGCTCTGCCCGTGTTATTCATACAACTGGATCTCCTCCAGAGAATGTTGGCATCTCCATCTGGACTAGTCACTGTTTGCATCTCCTCATGCTCATCATCTCGGTTCCTGGACTTGCCACCACAACTACGTTATGGTTTCTTTCCTTAGTTCCAACACTCAAATTACTACTGCCGCCTTCCATTTCCACCGTTTTTTCCTTGTCTAAAACTCGACCAGTACTTTCCTCCTGGCTCGAACGGAGTTGTGAAACAGCCGCGATCAGCTCCTGGAGCTGGTGTCCCTATCGACAATAAGCACCCTCTTGGCGCTGATAGGTATCTTCCAACCGCTGTTGGCCAGCCTCTTGTCGCTGCATTCCAGTCGTTAAATCAGACGCTGTAGTCTACAGCAGTGCCACCCCGTTTTCCATGCGTGTGGACATACAGATCTAGTACTAATCCTTCTCTCTTTAAAACCTCACTATCCGCAGGAATTGAGGCTTCTCTCAATGAAAGCACCAAATTGATAGGAAATTTCTTTTAAGAGAGAGTAAGAAACAAGAATTCCACTTCCTTGAATTAACAGAAAGTTCAACAGAGAAAAATGAAGGAAAAAATTACAGTCTTAACCTCCTGTGAGAAGTTCTCTCTCCAGGCCCTGGAACTCGCCAGACTCCCAACTGAAAAACCGACCCCACTGTACTAGTACCAGCCCCTATTTATAACCGACTAACAGCAATAGGAAATACTAATCACAATTCTGCCCCTCCCGAGTAGAACACCCTACACTTAACAGAACACTAATTACAATTCCACCCCTCCCAAGCAGAATACCCAAGCAGAACGTGCCTCATTTAACAGACCGCCCCCTCCTTTGGTAAGTGAACCGAACAGGAGGTCTCTTCCTAACAGAATTGTCCCCAACTCTATCAGATGAGATCCATTATATCTCCACAGCATGCTAGTGCCTCAAATGCAAAGAAATGTATAAAGGGAGCTTAGGGATTTTCAGAAGTTCGGCGAAGTGAATAAAGAATAATCTCATGCCTCCCGCCATCGTATGACCGTGTTTTTATAAGCCACAAGGACGCTCCTTTGGGCGTCACATTTACATACGCGTTTATAACGCATGAGTAAATGTTGCTTCGGCCAACTCAAGCATAAATGCATAAACGATGAACCCCCGATCCATTACATCTTATGTAACGCCTCCTTAAATGATAGCATTGTGGGATCGAACTGCCCAACCATAACTGTAATCACAGGCAGTATAAAACGATATACCCTTTTATGCATGCAAATCACAATTTTCATGCAAACCGTAAAATATAGCTCATATATATATATCAGGCTTTAGGGAATATCTCCTTCACTAACAACCAATTAACTCGGCCTTAAACTGATCAAATCTGGCTCATGAGCAGGCCATATCTATGTGTCTATATACATTAATAATTGATGATAATAATAATTATTAACATAGAAATCTCTTATGCAGGATTGTGTTAAATTTGTGGGATCTGTTCTGCAGCATTGGGAATTTTTTGTCTAGACGTTGTTACTTATGTTTTTGTTTTTACAGGCAGATTATGATTTATGCAGTGGCTGCTTTAATGATGGGAAGTTTGATAACATGACCCCATTGGATTTCATTCTCATGGAGCCTGCTGAGGCTCCTGGCTCAAGTAGTGGGAAGTGGACAGATCAAGAAAATCTCCTGCTCCTAGAAGCACTGGAGCTTTTTAATGAAAACTGGAATGAGATTGCTGAGCATGTTGCTACAAAAACAAAGGCGCAGTGTATGCTGCACTTTGTTCAGATGCCGATCGAGGACACTTTCATGGATTGTAAAGATGAGATTGTTGACAATGTTCAGGACATTACAGAACCAGATAGTACTGACAATGATTCCTCTATCCCTCTGGTGGAAGCTGAAACAACTGAGAATAAGAATGGTGCTCTTGAGAACCACCCTTCTTCATCTCCTGCTGCTGAGCTTAAAACTGGTCAGGAAATTTCTCAGATGGTGGCTGATGAAAACTTTGCGTTAAAGGCTCTCGAAGAAGCATTTGAAGTGACTGGTTCTTTTCTTTTAAATAGAAGCCATTTTTCATTTGCTGATGCAGGGAACCCTGTCATGGCATTGGTGAGCTGTGTTCTTATTTCTGCAAACATTTGTACATTTTCATTTGAATATATTGAAAATGTCTTTTTAGGGGTTTACTGGCATACATTCACCTTCATTGCTGTCCAGTTTTCGACTTCTCCCTCAGTAAGTTTTCATCATGAACACGTTTGGGCATCTTCTGCAGGCGGCTTTCTTGGTACGATTGATAGAGCCTGATCTTGCTGCTGCTTCAGCCCGTTGCTCCTTAAAATCCCTTCATGGCTATTCTACTGGCATGCATCTTGCTGCAAGGCATTGCTTTGTTCTCGAAGATCCGCCAGATGATAATAAGGATTCAACTGGTTCAGCGAGGTTTGTTTTTATTTTATTGCATGTCTCTGTAAATCTTCTCAGTATTCATACCTGAAGGTAATATCTGCAGAATGATTGATAAAGATGGTCATGAAGATGAAAACCAGGACCGAGTTCCGAGTATCAACGATTCATCTGTTCATGGCAATGACAAGCAAGTGAAGGATAATGTTTCAGAAGAGAAGGTTCCTGATGACAAACCATCTGCAGAAGAACCAGTAATAGAATCAGATGATAAAAAACCTAAATCTAACCATCTTCCAGATTCTTCCGAAGGAGCAGCTGAATTAGTATCTGAATCCGATTCTGCTGCTGTTCCTGCAATGGAATCAAAAGTAAACGAGCCCCCTCAAATAAACGAGCCTTTTCAGTGTGGGGAGCCTTCTCAATCTGGGTGTCTTGCCTTGGAGAAGACAGAGCCCCAACAGGAAGCTGTTACATGTTTAGCTGCTGAGAATGTGCGAAATTCAGGTGTGGTGCTGAATTGGCCTTTCAGATTTAGAGAATGATGCTTTTTCATGGCTATGAGTAATTTGAATCTTGTGGCTTAGGAAATAAACCGGTCAGTACTCAAAGATGGTAATGGTAGGTATTATACACATTAATAACTCATGAATATACCTGTACATGGGGCCAGGCTGGGTTCGGGCTGGGCTTTTATCTATAAAACACATATACAGCGTAGTCCACTCCCTGCCCAGCCTGTTTAATTTTTTTGAAGCCCCAAATCCCGGCCCATGAACGGTCTAAAATAAAAAATAAAGCATGAGCTGAAACCCGTCGTGAATTTGGCTTGAAAGCCCAACCCGATATATAATCAAACTATTGGGGTCATGAACCAGGTCACTAAGCAAGGCCCAAGTTTGGCCTGATAAATTTCTGAAATGCAAAAATAAAGCTTGCCTGGAAGCCTGCGAGCTTGGTCCGTTGACCCATTTATTTTTCTTGCCAAAATAATTAGGCCTAATTATTTAAATTTTGCGAGCTGGGCTCATCGTACTGTGTGGGCTCCCTAGGCCCATTTACCAGTCTACACATTGGAAGTTAATTTATAAAAATGATAAAGCAGTTTGAATCCTAAGTAGCATGTTAGATTGTGAAGGTGAAGGTGCACCAACAGTGTCTGAAGAGAACCATGATTGTGTGGAGGTGAAGGAAGATAGAAACATTGATAAATTGAAGGAAGCTGCAGTGACTGCCCTATCAGCTTCTGCTGTGAAGGCAAAGTTTCTTGCAAACCAGGAGGATAACCAAATTTGTCAGCTTGCTGCCTTTTTGATCGAGAAGCAGGTACTTTAATTATAGAGTGACAGTCATACAAAAACATAATATATATATTGAAAATGTGTTACATTTGAGGGGTGACTCAGACCTTACATGGAAATTGATTCAGCTGGCGTTTGAACTCCAGACCTTAAGGATACCAATGCCTTGTCCTAACCAACCGAGCTAGGGGGGATCGGTGTGTGTGTATGTGTTTATTTTTTCTAAAAAACCTGCACTTTCATTTTCATTTTCTAAAAGTTGATTTTCATTTTGATAGCTGTGCAAACTGGAGTCCAAGTTGGCTTTCTTCAATGAGATGGAAAGTGTGAGTTCAAGGGCCAGGGACATACTGGATAGATCAAGACAGAGACTTTATAACGAGCGAGCGCAAATAATTGCTGCCCGATTCGGCTATCCGGCATCTTCTGCGCCAAAGGTAATGCCACAATCATTGCCGGCCAGCAGAATCGCAGTGAACTATACAAACCCGCTGTCGCGACCCCCACTTTTTAACACGCCCTCCCCGAGGCCATCGATTGCAAGACCCATTATGACACCAGCCATGCATCCATTGAGCACTTCTGCAACTCCTGGTTCGGGTGGAAGTTCATTTCGGCCTCCTTTGGATCAGAAGGATAAGTAGCCTTGCATGTCTCTTCATTCGATCTGTTTCGGTAAGCCCTTGGTTGTTATTGTTCTGTATTGATATTTATATATTACAAAACATAATGAGGATTAATGGATTTCACTCCCCAGATGCGTCTATTCCGGGTGAGTTTGGTTTTGGAAAATGTTTTTTTTGTTTTCCTTTTCTAAAAATTTATTGGATTATGTAAATGAAAACCATTTTTAAAAAATTGGAATTGGAATCGGAAATGAGACATGTTTAGAAAACTGAAAGATATGGGTGCTCAATAGCATTTTTCTCATCACCTTCTATCTTTTTTAACCTTGATTTCTGTCTTGAAATATCTGTCATATTTTCCCGGAAAGTGTTCAAAATTTGAATATTTGGAATTCCCATAAAAATTTATTTAAATATCTTTAGAAAATATTTCATTCAATGCTGGTAAAAATCCTCTCGTAGATATCATACCCTTAAAATTTTCACAAATTTTGTTTAAAAATTTTACTCACTTATGCAAACTTTATAGTATTCTTCAAAACTTCCTTGAACACTTTATTCTGAAATCACTTTAAAAACATTTCTGAAGTATTTTATACCTCACAAATAACGTTGACAATGGATACAACAAACTTCATCACAATTCCTTAGGTTCTTTAAACACCTTAGTTCATTTGTTGTGAAACTTAATCTTCTACATCATCTAAGCAATTGTGTTTTTGGTGTAATTGCAAAATACAAACATGGTAGGTCCGAGGGTGGGGGAAGACAAGATCTCTCTTTTAGCGAGTCTAGCACATAATGCACATATGATATGAAATCTCCTTAAGTGAGATATCAATTGTCGACTCATGAGGGTCTTCAAGTTTTCTTTGAAGCCTCTTGTTCCAGTGAAAAACTAACTGAAAACTTAGGCGGCGGTGGGGGGTGGGGGTTGAGTTCTTGAAAATTTTCTTTACTTTAAAACCATCATCTTCAGGGTATGTGTGTTCCAACCTTAAGAAAAGCAGACAACGGAAAAATAAAGCGTAGAAGGAAAAAGATCGAACATAGGAGATTTATAGTGGTTCGGAGAACAAAAATCCTCTAGTCCACTCCATCAACACTTCACTCCATAAGTTTGGTGATTTTCACCATATCACCCCTTTTTTGGGGGGGCTTCTAGTTGAGTGAAAACAATTGTTACTTGTTATAAAGACCCAAGAGCTTTCAATCAGGCTCTCCATTCACAAGACTTCTTCACATTCTTAACACACTCGATCACAATGAGTGCAGATAGTAGAAAGGATAAACGAGGCTTTGAATAATGATGCAGCACACAGTTGCAAAAGATGCGATTCTTCTAAGTTTAGCTTTGGAAGTTCTTCGATTGCACGTGATGATCTTGTAAGAACAATTGTAGAATAGTTTCAAGTGTTATTCTTGAGAGATTTGAAGCACGTATTGTATCGTATATTTCTTATGTTCACAGAAGTGTTATCTTTTTCACATGCATACATCCATCATTATTCATACAACGACCAACTCTTCTATTTATATCTTCTCTTGAATTTGAATTTAAGCACACTTGATAATCACAACGGTCGAGTGAATAATCTTTTTGAAAAGTTGATGAGACAGGTACATAAAAGCATGAATTGACTTACCGAGAGATTAAACCAACATTACAAGTATAATCATGATAATCTGCAAGATGACTTATTTTTCATAAGATAAACGTTTGATAACACTGTTCATCGTAAGATGATTTACAGAGCAACTTTATAAGATAAAAGCAGATCTTTGACTTTTGCAATGCGTCAGTTAAACTGAATTTACGGTTGCGTAGGATGATTCTTCTTCATAAGATAATATCTTACTATTGTATGATAATTGACTTTTACGGCTTCATTCGATGCTAGTAAGATGATCCTTTTATGAATGTCCTTTTTGTAAGATAAGAGACTTCTCATAATTTCCTTCCGATTGAGTGTTCTGACTTTGAACATGCAGAAGTTAATTTATTTTCTTCTTAAGATAATCTTTTTATGTAGTAAGATAAACTTTCCAAACTGGGTTTTCGTAAGATAAATTACTTCGATGCAGATTGAAATTCTAGTGAAGATACTGGGTTTCTTTCATAAGATAATTATGTTATGCGTATGATAAACATCCAACATAAGATAAATTCCTTCAACAAA
Organism: Viscum album; assembly: GCA_963277665.1. Classification (NCBI taxonomy): domain Eukaryota; kingdom Viridiplantae; phylum Streptophyta; class Magnoliopsida; order Santalales; family Viscaceae; genus Viscum; species Viscum album. The sequence continues at coordinate 362,763,220 of OY728162.1, read as the reverse complement.
CAACTAGATTCCAGTAGAATAAATGATTGCGCTCGCGTACGGAAAATTCCTTTAGGATTCATACACCAAACATTTTATAAACTTTAAGAATAGTTAGACATAAAGTTCTAAAACACTTGATACAAACATGTCAGTAGATAAACAAAGATTTTGTGAATCATTAAAACACATAAATGACTTAGATATGTTGGAACAACATATGTATGTCTAACAATCTCTCACTTTTTGATGATTACAAAACCCATTGAATGATAAACAAAAAATTGACGAAAAACAGTTTAAAAAAAGGTTTTTAATTTTTGCATCCTCTTTTTCTTCTCTCCCTTTTTGTGATATCAAAAAGTAGGATAGGGTAAAAGAACACAATTAATGGTGCACATGAACATGTGTAAATGGTCTGAATAAGATAACTGAATTTGAATCGAATTTGGCATGAACTTGTATTAAAAATATTAAAAAATAACATTGTTAAGATACAGAATATAACAATAGAAATAATCAATAACAAAGAAACATATAATAATAAGAAAAAAAATAGACCAAGGAACAATAATACTTAAAAATTTCAGAAAGCAAGGAGTAAATAAGAATAAAGAACGATAATACTTGAAAACATTCAGAAAGCAGATAAATAAGAAAGCATTCAATATAAAAATAAACAACCATTCAAATGTTTGTGAGATGGCACGATCAGTTAAAAAACCCAATTATGGAAACACATTAGTCCTATGGCACCTGTCGATGTATTGGATGAGGAATTTTAAAAGATTGAGGTTGGCTGATTGACAAAGAGGAGGTAGGCAGAGGAGCATCAACACTTTATCCAACGACATCAGCAAAGGTAGAAAAAGATCCTCCAAGTCCATCTTTATCTCCTCAAGCGATCCTTACAGAAGTGAATTGGACATCGAGAGCAGCTTGCTAAGCTCGAGCTAAATCAAAGCGATATGAGCGATGAAGGGTATCTTAGAGGAAGGGGCAGGAAAAGGTAATGAAACTTCTTTCAACAAACCTAAGATTATCCCTGGAATAGATCTCAGCGGGATCGAAAATCTCTTTAAATCTTTGAGATGTGGCGGCATGACGATCAACAATGTCAGGTCCTAAGGCAAGTCCGCCTCGAAGATGATACAGTGCATCCGGGCACATGTCAATTCTCTTCACGATGTCATTTTTGAAATAATCTAAGAGTTGTAAATCCGTTCCACATCCTTTGAGAAAAATCCCCAAAGTATTTTTGCATATCTCCCTTCTTAGCATAGTTCACAACCAAATTCTTAAAAACTTCAAACTGATTATCAAATAGATCAGTTGAACTGACGACAAGAGTCGAAATTGATGGCGCAATTGCAATTTCTTTACCTTTTGAGGAAATTCGTCGTTCTCGATGTTCAGTAAAAGCATCTTCTTCATCTGAAGAAGAATCTAATTTCAAGTTGTTCACAACTAACTGATGCAGATTTCCAAACTTTTCTTCCAACATTGAAAAATTATTCGCCAATGATCCAACCATTTTGCCTAAACCAATAATAATAAAACTGGTATCTCTGTGTGCTTGAACTGAAACATCTTGAATTATTGGCACTCTATCTTTAAGAAAAGAACTAATTTTCTTTTGAGCTTGATCAAGATCTACTATTTCACTCCTTGGAATTATTGGAATACTTCTCATTTCAGCAATCAAGTTTCATTGAAGATCTTGTAGCATATTTGCAAAGAGGAGTTCACACTACATAAAGGCTACGCTAACAATCAACATATCTATCGCACGAGACATATCTTTCATCTTTGATTCTAATGCGACCTGATCCAAGGATCTCTAGCATGAGGATTCTCCAATTAAAACTTTATCCATGACCAATTGAATCAATACTTTTAATTCATTAAAACCATCTTTGGAGACTGTTTGTTCACTAAGAGTCCTTACTTCTGCTATGGACTCAATCAACTGGGTTTTCAACACATTTACTTCAATCATCAGCTCATAATAACTTTCCCTTGCTCGTTCATCAACAACATCGACCTCTGCTGTAGGAATCTCAGAGCTTGTGTAATGCGAATGAATATGCGTGGACAAATCTTGGCGCACTTCGACACTACGATCTTCATTTAAAGAGTGGTTTTCATTAACTTGAGGTGCCTCTTCCACATGAGAGGGTTCAGCATATTCTGATATCGATCTTCTTCTTGGAACAAACAAAGTGTCTTCATCCGCTTCTTCCTTTCCTTCTTCCTTCCCAACAACACCCCGACCAATAAAACTAACTAGTTCTATTCTCACTTTTTGACTGGTCTGCCTAGATAAAGATATTTCAAAAAGTGGGATCGCTCCCGATGCAGTAGAGATAGTCTTCTCTTGACCAACACTGACTAATATCGTAATGGATGAGGCTAAATCTTCCCTTATAGAAGAAACAGGTAAAACGACTGGTTGAACAGTTGCAAGAGCAGGGGTGTCAAACACTTGATGGGTTTCTGAACGAACTTTGGGAATGATCTCTTCATCGATTCAAATTTCTTTTGAAATAAAAACTTGAATTCTTAGGCGTCTGTTAGCAAGAGTTTCATTGTTTATAAGGTCTCTTACATCTACACTTTCGATGGAATCCTCCAAGGGTGCAAGTAAACTTGCAACAACTTGAGCAGGAACTTCTGCAACACCCACACCACGAGAAAACTCCCCCTAAACAATAACAAGGTATACTTCCACTTCATCTTTTGAACTAACTGGCAAAAACTTATTCACAGATGAACTCCAGACGGAACAACTACATTTCAACACACTAGCACTTAAAGTTGTTAGACCATGACACCGAGTGGCTGTGGTCTCATCCAAACGAACACAAGCTTTACCAAAAACCAAGGTTAACAACCTTCCAAAGGGATATAAATTTACAGATTTATTCTGAATATGGAACATGTATCTCATTACATATCGTGCCAAGTTTACAGGTTTTTCTATCATAAACAAATACAACAACGTAACATCTTGAAATAGGATTTTCTCGAACTCACCATTTCGCTGAGTGATTCCAGATTGAATGAACTTCACATGAACTTCTTTAGTTCCAAATCCTTCATGGGATTTTTCTCTATATCAGTCGTTCCAAATAGAGATTTCATTATCTCCGGATGGTTTACATCACCAATAGGAGTTAACGAGGTGTTGAGACCAGAATAACCTTAATGATGGCATTAAAACACTTCAACCATTATTGTAGAAGATATTGAAAAATCCTTTGGGTTTATAGTTGCAATTACGAGATCTTCAAAATCACCAAAATGAAACACATCTGTTTCATAGAACTCTCAAACTTCTATCTCGAAGGACTCTGTTCACTTCTCATCAAACAAAATCTCCCATTCTTATCAGTTTATAACTTTCTTAAGCAACATATCTATTTCGTCCAGCTAGCTAAAATCAACAGCTCTTCCACTCAACACTTTTCTTACAGACCTTGAGCGATTGGCTCTACTAGAAGTAACACCATATGTTCACTTAATTTTCTCCATTGTTGAAGAAGGTTTGAAGGATTGAAGGATTAGGGTTATGAGGGTTGAGAGATGAGGAGATGAGGAGATGAGGGTTCTGAGGTTCGCAAAGGGTTCTCACGTAGGACTGATTTGCTTTCTTTTGTTTTGTGGTAACTGAAGGGCCACACAATGTGATGTGTAGGGTAATCATGACAAAACTAGTCTGCATGTCATATTAGGATGCGACTAATACTCAAAAAGACGATGCTAAAACTTTAATGAAATAAAGTAAATAAAAATTTACTAAATATAAATTTACCCTCAATAGACTATTAAATAATTAAAATAAAATTTAGTAAAATTAAACAAACCTAATTCAGATTTGATAAAATCAAATCTGTCAGCATTTGACAATGCTACAAAGTATTATTTCTTACTAGACCAAGATATTAAAGATCTATCCAAAAAATGACAGGTTCTAGATGTGTTTTTCCTATCTAATCTATACCCACCAAATTCAGCATCTGAATATGAAGTTAAACTAAAGTTAGAGGTTTTTGAAAAAAGTAGAGAAAGAGAAATATTTCCTTTTAAATATATTAGAATTATTTTAGAAGCATTTAAATGATATTCTTTTGGATTGGATTGAAATCTGGTACAAAGACATACTGAAAACATAATGTCTAGCCTACATACAGTAAGATAAAGAAAATATTCAATGATTCCTCTATATGACTTGTTGTCCACTGGTTTTCCTGGCTCATCCAAGTCAAGTCTAATGTTGGAACTCATAGGAGTTGAATAAGTCTTACTGTTTTCAAGTTAAAACTTTTTAAGTAAATCAAGTATTCCTTTGCCTTGATTTAAAACATTTCCAAAATCTTTTTGATAAATTTTAAATCTATGGAAATAGTTTAACTCACCCATCATACTCATTTTAAATTCTTTTTGCATGAGTTTTGAAAAATCACTACACAATTTTTGATGTATTGATCCAAAAATAATATCAACATATATTTTCACAAGCAAAGTACATTTTGAAGAAGTTTTCTTGAAAAGAGTGGGGTTTACCAATCTCACATTAAAACCATTTGATAAAAAGGAGCTTAATATTTCATACCATGCTCTAAGTGCTTGTTTAAGTCCATAGATATGTTTGGTAAGTCTAAAAATAGATTTTTGAAAATGAGTGACTTCAAAACTAGGAGGTTGTATAACATAATATAAAATTCATATGAGATGCATATGCAAAAAGGATTATAATTGCTTCCAACCTAGCTATAGGGGAAAGATTCTATTCATAATCTATTCCTTCTTAATTATAACATTTTTCAACTAATCTATCTTTATTTCTAGTGATCACACATTGATCATCCTATTTGTTCCTAAATACCCATTTAGTTACAATCACCAGATAGCTAGATGGTCTATCAATGAATTCCCATACCTTGTTCCTCTTGAATCGGTCTAACTCTTCTTGCATTCCTAAAACCCAACTCTCATCCACTATGGATTCTTCTACAGTTCTAGGTTCTAGATGAGATAAAAAAGCAGAGAATTCTATAAGATTTCCTACATTTCTTCTAGTCCTAACTCCTTCATCTAAACTTCCTATTATTGTTTCTAGAAGAAGACCCTGAAGGTTTCTAGGTTGTACAGGTAACACACTTTCCGGTTCACTACTATAAACCCTTACAGGATTTGGTTCACTAAAAACAAATTCCAAATCATCATCCTTTTTATTATTAAAAAGAGGTTTAAGTATCATGTCCTCAATAGAATCACTTAACTCATCAACTTGATTCATTTTGTGATAAAAAAGACCACTTTCATCAAATTTTACATTAGTTGATTCATCAATAATCTTTGACCTTTTGTTGAACACTATAAGATTTGGAAGTAGTAGAATAACTTAGGAATAGTCCTTCATCAGTTTTTGGATCAAATTTACCAAGATTTTCCTTAGTGTTTAAGATATAAACTTTACATCCAAACACTTTAAAGTATCACACCTTTGATTTTCTATTATTTTATAACTCATAGGGCGTTCTCTTTAAAATAGGCCTTATTAGAACTCTGTTAATGACATAACATGGTGTGTTAACAACTTCAGTCTAAAAATGAGTGGGAATGTTATATTCACATAACATTATTTTAGAAATTTCGTGCAAATTCATATTCCTCATTTCAACAACACCATTCTATTGAGGTGCCTTGGGGGTAGAAAAAGTATGTTTAATACCATGCTTTGATTAGAATGAATTAAATTCATTATTCTCAGATTCTCCTCAATGATCACTTTTTAAAGACACAATTTTTACATCCTTTTCATTTTGAAAAAGTTTACAAAAAACAGAACATGATTCACTTTTAATTCTCAAAAAGTAAACCCAAGTAAATCTTAAAAAATCATCAACAAAAAACATAAACAAAATATTTTCCAGCAAGGCTTTCTGTTCTAGCAGGTCTAAACAAATCCATATGGATAAGTTGTAGGATTTTAAAAGTAGCAACCTATTTAACTAGTATAAAATATGACTTGGGTTACTTTCCCATTTGACATGCATCACATAGTTTCTTTTTATTCAATTTAAGGTTTGGAAAACCAGAAATCAAATTTCTTTTAGATAACTTTCTCAAGGAGTAAACATCACAATGTCCAAGCCTTCTATAAAAAATCCAAGATTCATTTACTTCAACATTCAAACAATTTACATTCCGTCTACACACAAAATTAAGATCTAGATTATAGACATTATCTGTTCTTGATGCTCTAAACTTAATAGATTTTTCTTTAAAGACCGAGTAAACATTGTTAGAAAAATAAACCAAATAACCATCATCAAAAAGTTGAGAAATACTTATCAGGTTGTGCTTTAAGCCTTCAACACAGAGTACTTTGTTGATGAGGATAGATTGTGGATTTCCAACCGATCTAATGCCAACTATCTTTCCTTTTGTGTTATCACCAAATGTGACATAGTCTCCATCAATCTTAAATAATGAGTGAAAGTTGGATAAATATTCACTCATGTGCCTTGAACATCCACTATCCATGAACCATTTTGCATTAGTGTTTATGTGGCTAGTTCCCTATAATGAAAAATTAAACGAAAAGATTTTTTGGTACCCAAACACTCCTGGGTCTAGGAATGTTAGCTATAAAATATTTGGGAACCCAAATCCATTTTCATTTTCCAAAACTAAAATTAGAATTGGATAGTTTTGTAGAAATAACAACTTTCTTTATTCCACACATTTTCAGATTTCTTAGATAACAATCATTCGCAAAATATCTATTTATTTCATAATAAAAGAAAGTAATACTATACATGGTTTTATTTTTAGAACTTGGTATAAAATAATTTTTATAAAGCTTAAGTTTTTCACCCTTTCTTCCTATACCATACTTTTCTCTTTTGGGTTGTTTTTTTCCAAAGATTTTATTTAAGTAACCCCCCTTAGTAAAAACAATTACAACATATTTAAGGTCTTGAACTTATTTTTTGTAAACTTTCAATTTTATTATTCTGTTTAATACATGATGTGGTAGAATTTCCCATCCGGGTTTTCAAATCAATGATTTGTTTATTTAAGCTTTCCTCTTCATTAACAATTTTATTGTAGGAATTTACAAGGGCTTCGTTTTTATTTTTTAGGATTTTATACTTTGTTTCTAACATGGTGCAATATTTATTTAATTCTACACATGAGAAATTTTCATTTTTAAACTCACAATAATGCTTATAAGAATAATAAGAATGTACCTCATTTGAATGTTCCATAAAACACATGTTGGCCTTTTGATTAAATACTTTAACTCCTAATTTTGATGATGTATTGTTGAAACCACAAAATGCGTTCATGAACTTTGTTTCTGAATTCATAGTTGGATTTCCATTTTCTACGAGACTTCTCTACAATATGGGATAAGCAGAAATACCCCCTCTCTAGGAGTAGGCTGTGGATTTCTAAGATCGATGATAAAAAGGTGTTGATGAAGAAAAAATTCAATCTACGAGTTTATTCCATGAAGACATAGTGTATTTACCATCTCAAGAAGTGTAAATCTCTTTTAGAGTTTCGATTTGACTAGTCGCGAATCCCAAACAGACATACCGATCAAAAGTACTCGGAAGACGGATAAATTTTACAAAGGGACCTACGCGGAGGACCTACGTGGAGGACATGCGCGACAATATAATTTATACACCCCTACGCGGAAGAGCTACGCGGAGGACCTATGCGGACAAACTCCCTTCAAACATCCCCCATACTTGCCTATAAATAGGACCCTTGGGCTCCTCATTTAACAACCGAAAAAAGTTGGAGGAACTCCTGAATCTCCTGTTGCAGAGCTCCTTTGCCTAGGTTCTCGAAAACACTCAAGTAATTCTCTGAAACATGATAGGAGAAAGAATTAAAGGGGGGGGGAGGGGAGTGTTTCAAAGTCCCATCAGGGTCTAGAACACATGGATCTGTGCCAAGAAGCTGCGTGGAGCACCTGTGCGAGGCACCTTGGTGGAGAAACTACGTGGAGCACCTACGCGGAGCACCTGCGCGAGACACCTTGGTGGAACACCTACGCGACGCACCTTGGTGGAGCACATGCACGACCCAACTGGGCGGCACACCTGCGCGACCCCGTTGGTCCATACCATGGGGGATCCACCCCCGCACCCCCACTTGGGATCAGTGCCGGGCTGTGGTCCCAAACCTTCAAGCTGATCCATTTACTTCCAACACCGACCCCCATGAAAAATGGAGAGTCGCACCGCGAACTTTTCGGGTCGGTTCGACCACATTTTCCATTTCTCCCTTTATGCGGCCCAACTTCTAGCATTGGAATACCATGATTTGAGACACTCCATCACACTCAATGAAGTGCCTTGAGTTGACTTACTCCTCTTGGTTCCTTTCACATGTTACAAGTTTAGACTATCCTTATGGATTCCTCGAGTACCTTGAGTCGATACACTCCTCAAGAAACTCCTCAAACTTCATCACCTGACTCTTATGCCAGGTTAAATCTCAAAAGGACATCCTCCTTAGGAGTAAACCCCAACCAAACCTCAAACGAGCGTCCTCCTTAGTATTAATCCCCAATCAAACCTCAAACGGACATCCTCATTAGGATTAAGCCCAAACCAAACCTCAAATGGGCATCCTCCTTAGGAGTAATCCCCAACCAAACCTCAAATGGACATCCTCCTTAGGAGTAAGCCCCAACCAATATCAAAAGGGAACTCCCACTAAGGTAAGTCCCTAATCTTTTGAGAACCGGGCCGAATAACCTCCAATGCCATTCCACATTAAAAGGTTCATCGCTCCACGCCCTCTTCCATGGTCACCTCAACTTCTTTTTCCATTGGCCCGCCCTCTCCCATCAGCGGAATAGAGAGAGTATGGTTTGTTGAATATTTCATATCCTCTTGTTTCTCACACCGAGCATGACTCATGTGGGCTTAGAGAACTGTGATGATCACAACATCCACATGATCCACCAAGAATGAACTACGAGAAATCTGATTCCCACCATAACTGGGATACGTAGGAAGCCTTACTAAGACCCAAGATCCATCTCATTTCATTCATAAATAGGCATCCTTTTCAGGAAGTAGTCTCAAACTCATTTCTCTCAAAGGACCACACTCTCCTATGAAGCCTTCATTAGGGCCCGAGCCTTCATCAGGGACCAAACTACAAGAACTCTGATTCCCATCAAAAATGGGATATGTATGAAGCCTTCATCAGGTCCCGAGCTCATTGAATATCCTCTTCAAGAATCCAACCTCAATTCCCTTAATTTGGGCATCCTCCATAGGAGTAAGTCCTAAATTAAACTCCAAAATCACCAAGGCATCCTTTTCAGGAAGTAAGCTCAAACTCATTTATCTCAAAGGACTACACTATCCTATGAGACTGAATGAACTATGATAACTCTGATTCCCACCATAACTGGGATACGTAGGAAGCCTTCCTAAGGCCCGAGATCCATCTCATTTTATCCATAAATCGACATCCTTTTTAGGAAGTAAGCCCAAACTCATTTCTCTCAAAGGACTACAATCTCCTATGAGACTCAATGAACTACGAGAACTCTGATTCCCACCATAACTGTGATACGTAGGAAGCTTTCCTAAGGTCTGAGCTCCATCTCATTTTATCCATAAAAGGCATAATTTTCAGGAAGTAAGCCCAAACTCATTTCTCTCAAAGGACTATACTATCCTATGAGACTCTTCGAACTATGTGGGCTTTGATTCCCATGCAAGTGGGAAATGTAGGAAGCCTCCCTGAGGTTCAAACCCAACAGTTCAAATAAACCATGTTCTTCCTGGGCCATATTCCCAATAGGGTCTAATCCAACTTGGAAACTCATATCTTTTCAAGGTTCCTTGGACTGCTTAGACAGAAGTCCAATACCAAGTTTTGACTAAGCATATTCCGCTTAGATGTCCTTACCACATGACATTAAACTGCACAGCAAGGTCCTTATCACATGAACTTAAAAGGTATGATGTGCCCCATTAAGTGGTACTGAACTACGAGGGTTCTGATTCCTTTCACTAGGATATGTTGGTAGCCCATTCAAGGGTATGATCCCAACATCAAAACAAACTTTCATCTCCCTAGATGACAATAAATTCTAGAGCGCCCCACTGAGTGGCTTAAAAACCAGTATTATCATAACAATGGTTAAAAGAATCTCTAAATAGTATATGAGAGGATACCATTGATGGAGAACATAAAATACATACATATGATTCTAAATTTCACACATACTAATAATTTATTGTAAATTTCAAAGGAAACCTATGTTATACTTGGTAAATTAATAAGGATTCACAAGAAATATCTCAAATCTATAAGAGAGTCATGGAGTAGGAAATAATTCCCCCGAAAAGGGTGTGATGAGTCTAACCTCCCATCCTCTCAACCAACATATGTTCTTAAGTATCGTAGGCCCAAACCTAACAAATTCCTGCCTTTGGAAAGTAGGTCCCTTTGGATAAAGAACTATTGGATGTTTTCGGTTCCATAAATAAATCCAATGGAAACTGCCCAGAAGTAGTGAATCCTAACTAGAACACACGTTTTGAGGGAGACGAAACAAAAATGATGAACTCGACGTGAATCCTTAACCAAATTAATAGTGTTACCCATCTGTCAAGCCCCTATAAATTGATAAAAGAAGTCCAGACAAAGGAATCAATCACACATGTGCCTATCTAAAAGACGTTGCTTTAATGGAGTTTATTGTTTTTCATGTTTTCTCAGAACTCCCTTCACTCCAAATGGATTCCTTCAAGTTTTCACTTGTGAATTCCCCGACCGTTGCTCAAGTTGGATCCTCATCCACTCAAAGGATGTCATCACTAACTCAGCGTCTTCAACGCTGGGTCTCAAATGTACTGGTACGAGAATATCATCAACACAGTACTATCCCAACCATGGAGGCTGCCTAACAGGATCTCCAAATCAACAATAACCCTTGATCATCCAATCAGTAATGACCAGTGGTCAAGAAGCAGACGGTGCCAACCACCGTCTTCAACCATTTCAGGTCCTTATCCTCAAAATGCAATAACAAGTCCCTCCCATAATATAGGGATGTGTATCAAGAGGTCACTCATGGCCTCAACTCAAAGAAACATGAGTCCTTCTCAAGGGCTCCCACCAACAATCGCCGCCAGCAGAATCATGCAGTAGTGAACCCCCAACATGATAGGGGCGTTGCCTTCGATTGTTCGGATCAGGTCCCTCAAACCCAGACGTAAAAGATGAACCATTAGGGACAACGTTCGACCAACAGGGAGAAAGTTCTTACTTATACCTCCTTTGGATAAGTACATCAACCTCACTTGATGACAAACAATGAACAAGAACATACACCCATCCGTCCCAATTCTGTCGGACAATAGACTCGTTTGACGACGGCCAACCAATCCTGCCATTTAAACCTAGTGGAGTACCATGAGCAGGCACATACACTTACTTAAAAACTATCATCCAGTCAGTAGGCTCGTCTGACTGTGTTCAAGGAAGCCCACTAATCAAATACAGAGGCAACTGGTAAGCAGGAACATACACCTGCCTACCCTCACCAATTCTGCCAATAGTCTCGTATGTCAGCATTGAAAGAAGTCCATCGACCATTCTTGGCGAAAAATAGCCAGCATACACATACACATACTAGCATTCATCAAGCCTACCAGTAGTCTCGTTTGGAAGCACCCAGAGAAGTCAGTCGAAAAACTCTGACGAAAAACCTGGGGCAGACTCAACTCTCTGCCCCTATACATGAGTACTGTCAGTATCCCCTAACAGGAAAGGTTGGACAAGAGCATGCACATACACCTAATCCAGATATATAATGGATGTATATTCCTGTTCCAGCCGCTAAAGTCACCAAACACATTTTAAAAATGGTGAAAGGGAAGACAAAAATTCTTGCCCATATTCTAGAAGCATACCAGAATATCATAACGGAAACTTCAGTAATATTAGGGGAGAAAACACATATTTTTTTCCCCACACCTGGGATGAATTATCATCATGTCATCCGGGAGAAGATACATACCTCTGTTCCAGTCTAGGAGGGTTATGGGATATACTCCCCCCATATCATACGGACAACCAGATTGAGAACATACACCCTTTCCAATTATAGATAATCAACCTATTCTGATGACCACTCCAAGGCATGCACATAAACCTGCCCATGATAACCACTTCTCCTAGCATGTGGCCTCAACTACGTGTAAAAGAGCATCTAATAAGAAGTCTCTCCAAACACAGTTGGAAAATCAAAATCCAATCTGTGACTTGGATCCTCTTAATGTTGGAGTTCTTGAAGATCTTAGACATTTATCTATTGAAACTCAATATCCTACTCTCCCGTTACCAAATTATGGGAGTAGTAGCAGTAATTCTGAAGTTTCCCATCAGACACTTTGTCATAAAATATTTCTTCGTGAAAATTCAGTCAATCTAGAGAGTCTATCTCTAGATGAGAGCCACGACAACCCTCCATGTGGCCAGAAGACCAAAGAGCAAGAGGATTTATCCATTGCTGTAATCCACCTTGGTGGTCTTCCCTATGATGGCATTCGCTGCAAAATTTCTCTCCGTAGTACTGTTTCACATTGTCAAGATAATTACCTGATTGGCAATATAGTAATGAGAAAACCCTCTTATCTCAAGGAACTTTCCAACATAAGGCCAGTCATGTCTGATGCCTTGTTACTAACTGGTGAAATACTTTCTCAACTAGAAGACATCCCAAGGAGATGATCATTCTTTGAACCTCCCTTGGGTCATTTGTCTTATAATATAGCAGAGGAAAAAACAACTAATCCTATTATTTATGAAAAAACAATTGAGAAGCATCCAATCTGGTCAAACCAAGTTGAGAAAACTCTAGCAAAAGATGATGAGGATATGTTGAATATGAGAAAACAACTGGCTAAGGGTGAAATACCAGTCATGTTCTGGCCTTGGAAAACTCTCAATACAACATTCCAAAATTGATGGAGGAATATTTCATTCATGATATCCACCTCAACCTATGGAAAACTCTTCATCATCTAAAATCCAAAGTATTACCATATGATGAATATCAAAGTCATGTAAAGGTAATAGAAGGGTTGCAATGCCAAATTGACTTGGAATCTCTCTTAGTTTCCCGAAATCCAAAGGTTTAAAAGCAGCAGAGAACCCTTCAGCATGCATGCCTCGATGCACTAAAGAGGCTATGCTAGTTAATTATTGATACCCCATATGGTGTTCATATCAGAGGATGGGGTGCACATGGTGCATTGCATTTCACTGTGCTCCAAAATCAGAAAAACCCACAAAAAGTGGTATCATGCAATGTTATTGCCTATGGTCGGCTACAATCAATAGATTTTCTGTGTAATAAAATATACGCTCAAGAACATGCCTCAACTAGATCTCATCAAAGTCAGACCCAAAGAGAGCAAGCTGTTGAGATACTTTTGCATCAAGCATCTGAGAACATTAAGCAGACCTCCTGTTTAGAGGATTTTAGCCATCAGATTGCGCAAATGTCTGAAATAGCACAAGGTCTTCCGAAACAAGCGATTTAAGTAGTTTCCGGATAATGCATCCAGTCAATGTTTAGACAAGAATTCATAAGATTAGAAGAGAAGCTGCGCTAATCTCAGCCATAACAGTTCAAGAACCACCCCAGCCTATAGGGCTGGGGGCTTGTTTAACTCAGCCTTCAAATTCAATAAACAAAGTTCGAAGGTTTGAAGAAGAATAATAGGAACAACCCCAACCCACAAGGCTGGGGGATTTTTCACATCTATAATCCCCTCATCAACGGAAGTCAGTTTTCTCCCAATTAGGGAAGAAGCCACAAAGTGAATGTACAACTGAACTATCCAAGGATTCCCTTCAGTTTACTATCCATCAAACAGTTCCTGGGAGTTAAGTATATAAGAGAACAAAGTCTCATGGAGGACATAGAAGGAGACGATCTTATAAAGATATTGATGGAATACTATCAATGCATTATGTGTCAGTAAATTTCATTAACACCATTATGGAAGATCCTCCAGAAAATGAGTCCATCTCAGGGGAGTCAGAAGATGAGGTTCTTATCCATAATACGGTACACACTGAAGAGAATTAAGGAGGTGTTCATATCCAAAATCATAAGCTTACCCAGAATCTAGGTATTCCCTCAAGTAACCAACTCCCACCCCTTCAAAAGGCATCTAATAAAGGGAAAGGTAAAAGTTAGATCATGTATCATTTTTCCACTAGAGAAGGTCAATTTCTTTCACTTGAAGAAATATTTTCCCATCAAGAAGAGGATATGAAGGAGTTGAAAATACTCAATGAATAGTTATTTCAAAGCAACATTTCTTCTAGATATGCTCCCTAAGAAGATCCCTAGTTTGCACATCCTGTAGAAACTCCTCAACAAAGAGGATTTGTTGCAACTACAGATGAGGATAATTAATTCCCTTCATTGGGTACACAACTAGGACATGATGAAATAAATCCTTATAGGTCTATCCTCATGGGTTATCTAATACAAATACCATCACCACCACCACCAGTGGTTTTTCCAGCCGTTGCTCCAGTTCAATCTCCAGCTGCTGTACCTATACAGGTCCCATCTCATCCAGATATTCCCCAAATGCTTATGAATACAATTTAGGTATTAAGAACTTAATTGAAAGCTATGAAAGAACAGTGTGCACCAGTATAACTAGAAAAGAAATCTTACCCTGAATGGGTATATTCGATCCCTCCACCACCAAAATTTGTGAATATCACATTTCCAATCTTTAATAGTTAAGGAGATCTGGAGAATCACTTGACGCATTTTGTTTCTCATTGTAATCTAATGATGGGGACCCCTCAACAATAAAAAGCAGTAAAGATCAGATACTTTGTGAAATCATTATAGGGGCCAACCTATGTTTGGTATACAAGTTTGTAGTCTCGATCAATTACTGGATGGGAAGACCTCCATCAGAAATTCCTTCTCCAATTCATCTCAACGTTGCCAAATACAACAGTTTTTGATCTTACAAATTGAAAAAAAAGAGATAATGAAAGATTTTCAGATTTCATTGCTCGATGGAAAGGATTAACATATTTCTTAAATCTACCACTCTCTCAAGAAGAGTTGCCGCCAATTTGTGTGGAAAATCTGCGTGATGAGTTACGCACACCACTAATCCCTATGAAATACACAGGAGGGTTTTGAGACCTTGCTTCAATCGCCCAACAAGTGGAGGATTCCATTGTGGAAACTAAATCTAAATCTCATGTAATCCCATCAACTCTGGGAAGAAGAATAGGGAAATCATAGGCAGCTATAGTCATACTTAAACAAGAACCTATACCTACTTTTACTTCAAAACCTTCATTATACCGAATGGCTCCACCTCCTGAACGTTAGCAGCAACAACCACCTCATCTTGATGATAAAAAAGATAAAAGGCGGAGATATTTTGAGGAGTTAAAGAACAAAGTTTATTCTTTTCAGAATGAAAAAGTTCCCAGTTACTTCATTTCATCTTTGGAAAATAATTTGGTTCAGTTTCCAAGGCCGAAGAAACCGAATAAAGGAGATGAAGATCTTCTGAATTATTTCCCCTTTCATCAAATGTTGGGGAATCCCATTCAAGAGTGTTTTGTTTTCAAAAAACTTCTATAAAAAATGGTAGACTCTGGAAAAGTGAAACTAAAAAGTTCATCAACCCAAGTAGTATGTGTTACTGCTACTGATCCAGAGAAAGAAGGCGAATGGTAGGAAGTTAAAAGAAAAAATGCATAGAAGTATGATGATTGGATGGTTAGGAAAACGATCAACCAAACTCATGCCATTCTATGAACATAGTTGAAACAACCGACTGTGTTTTCTACCAATTCCTCTGTAGTAAATCCATTTTCATAAAAAGATCAGTCCTCCAAAGGTCAATTCTCAAAGAAGCAATATGATCAAAAAGATAAAGAGAAGTCAGAAGAAAATGAGATCGTGTCAAGGAAAAAGTTTTCCTTGACTTTGGACGATTTTATGCCATCTTTATCAAAATTACAGGCATCACCCCACTAAACGACACAACCAGAATCGACCTGTCAAGAAGAATCTTCATCAGATAAATATTTGATCTTCGGTTTCGTTAACATTATCCACTTAATGGACCCCTATGCAAATGCTGATTTTGATTATGATGAGCTCGAATTCCCCGTACCTAATTGGGGAAGTAGGGGAAGAAGCCAAGGTCGAGGATACAAGGGAATACATGGATATGCTAGAAACCACTATTTTAACTTTACCCCTGCTCAAACTGTCTATGCGGTAGAAACTTGTGGGAGAACCCTTCAGCAGGCTCAACAAGAATAGGGAGATTCTCCCACACATGACAATATCAGTCCTAACATGATCATCTTGGAAGATATATTAGAGGTTACAACATCATTTTATCAGCAAGTAAATATACCTAATCAGTCTAGTCTACCAAAAGAAGAAGTATTTCCAGCTTCTGCCCCGACACATGGTACATCTACATCATGAGCATCAACTTCCAAGGCACCTGCAAAGCTGCATCTCCATACTGTAAAATACAAACTTTTGGACCAAAAGTGATGTTTTGAAACAACTAGCCCAAGTACCATCCAAGTTATCAATCTTGGATTCCTTGAATTTGTCAAAATATATTCCAGAAGCTCTTATTGAGGCTTTGTCAAGTCCTCAAGAGTTTGAAACTGAAGTTGTTGCTGCTGAGGTTTACCTGATAGAGAATGATCCTACAGAATGTCATGCGGTTATATCTTTCATGGATGAAGATGAGGATGATGATGTACATGGAAACATCAGGCCCTTGTATCTATCTGGTAGGGTTAATAATACAGACATTCGACGTGCCTTTATTGATAATGGCTCAGGAGTCAACCTCATTCCCATCTGTACACTTCGTCGATTGGGTCTCATTGAATCTGACTTATCTCCTTCCACTTTGATTTACAAGGTTATGAAATGAATGAATAATAACATCTAGACATGATTACACTTAGAACTCAGTTTGGGGATCTTGTATCTTATTCAGATTTCATGGTTGTACGTTAGGACACAATCTTCAACATTCTGCTTGGAAGGCCTTGGATACATCAACATGCGGCCATTCCTTCATTATATCACTAATGTATTAAGTATTGCTTCAATGGTAAAATTGGAACATTGTATGGTGACAAGGCTCTGTTAAAAACATGTGAATCTCAGTATATTGAGGCAGAAATCTATCACACAAAGGGGATGAGGTCCGTGAAAAAATATGTAACAATAATAAATGCTCCGAATGGCCTAGAAAAGATCCCAGATAACCCATTCAAACACCTGAGTATAGATTATGTGTTTCATATCAATCAAATTTAAAGGATAGACCCAAATCTAAGCACTCATTCAGTAACTTCCATAATGTCAATTACAACAATCAAACTTGACAGCATGGGAGAAGTTGTTGATAGTGAAAGCTTAAATGGAGATGTTTTTATTTCATCCACCAAATTTCAGCAAGTCTTTGATTCATCAATCAGGTTAGAAGAATTTGTTACATTAATAACAGAAGACAAGGATGTTGATTCTCAACCCATTATCTTCACTTCAATGCTCTAGGAAGACCCTTCATCATCAGTAGGGTCAGAAATGATTTCCTCTTCCTTAGGATGTTCAAATACTGACTCCTCCCCTAGCTCTGAAAGTTTTGCTTCATCACCTACCATTTAAATAGAAATAGAAGAAGTGACACGTGAGGAAAAAGAAGAATAAGATCTTAAAGACTCCCCTCCATCATTTGAGGAAGGCATCTCCACCACTATGGATAAGCTCAGAGACATAAATCTGGGTATAAAAGAAGATCCATGCCCCACTCTAATTAGTGCGACCTTGAATTCTAAAGAGCAAGAGATGTATACTTCATTTCTAAAGCAACATAAAGATATATTTTATTGAAACTATATAGAAATTCCATGCCTTAATCCTAATGCGACCACTCATCATTTGGGTTTTTTAAAAGAGCGTTGAGGATTTAAGCAGGCAACAAGAAGAACACACCCAACTCACACCTCTAAAATTGAAGCTGAAGTCGAAAAGATTATCAAAGATAACTTTTTTAGGGAGGTGAAATATCCCAAATGGATGGCCAACATTATCCCAGTGAGAAAGAAGAATGGAAAAATCATAGTTTGCATTGATTTCAGAGATCTTAACCGGCATTTTCCCAAAGATGACTTTCCAGTTACAATCATATAACTTTTGATTGATGCAATAACCGACTATGAATCTCTCTTCTTCATGGATGGATATGTTGGGTACAATCAAATCTGAATGGCCCTAGAGGATGGGGTGTCTACAGCCTTCAAATCCCCTCAATGTGTGTTTTGCTATCGAGTAATTCCCTTTGGCTTAAAGAATGCAGGTGCAACATATCAATGTTCCATGCACCATATCTTCAAACCCTTCTTAGGAAAATTTGTCAAATGTTATATGGATGATCTAGTAGTTAAATCTAGACAACGTTTTGATCACCTGACTGATCTAGAGACCATATTCGGTAAACTTCAACAACATAATTTAAAGATGAATCCCTAGAAATGTGCTTTCAGGGTTACCTCAAGAAAATTCCTCGGCTTCATTATATGCCATCGTGGCATTGAATTTGATCCTGATAAGACAAAAGAAATCCTTAGCATGTCTCCACCTCAAAATTTGAAGGAATTAAGAGGACTTCAAGGACACTTGACCTATATTCTATGCTTTATTTCCAATTTGGTAGGAAAATGTTTACCCTTAACTAGATTAATGAATAAGGGATTTATATATCAATGGACCGAAGACTACCAAGAGGCATTTGATACCCTCAATAGATATCTCTTGAGTCCACCAGTATTAATGCCACTTATTGAAGGAAATCCACTTATTCTCTTTGTGATAAATTTAGAGCGATCATTGGGTGCCTTCCTTACACAAAAGAACGATGATGAGAATGAAAATAGTCTTTACTATCTTAGTATAACTATACTTGACACAGAGACTCAATATTCAAGTATCAAGAAGTGCTGTCTGGCATTAATATTTACAGTTCAGAAGCTGAGGCACTACCTACAACATCATGAGGTCCACTTGGTATCTCGCAATAATCCACTCAAATTTATCCCCAGTCGTCCTATGCTTACAGGATGTTTGGAAGAGTGGGCAGTTATTTTTCAATAGTTCGATATTTAGTTTGTACTTCAGAAAGAAATAAAAGGCCAAGACTTAGCAGACTTCCTTGTTGAACACCCATCTGCAGAAGATTCATCTTTGAATATTGAACTTCCTGATGAAGAAATATTCTTTGTTCAAGATAATCCACAAACATGGGAAATGTAATTTGATGGTGCTTCCATAAGTCCAATGAGGAAGAGAATGGAAAACCCTAAACTCAACAAAGTTGGGTTAGGAATTGTACTTATCTCTCTAGAAAAGGAAGTGTTTCCATATTCCTTTCTGTTATCAGAAGGCGGTACCAATAGTGAGGTAGAATATCAAGCTCTCATTGCAGGCCTGGAATTGGCACTCCTAGTACAAGTGAACCACCTAAAAGTGAAAGGTGGTTCAGAGTTGGTAATCAAACAGATCAATGGGGATTATGCTATTAGAAAAGAAGATTTAATACCTTTGTGAGATTATGTAAGAGGGTTAATGGATGAATTTTTCTCAAAGACAACATTTTCTTATGTCCCACGATCACAAAATGCCCAAGATGATGCACTGGCTAATGCAACCACAACCTTGGTAGTTCCAAATTAGGATTAAATAATCATCAGTATTTCCCATCATCGTGTGGTTTCACCTTTAGTTCAAACTATAATGGAGGAAATTAATGAAATTAGCCTTATTTATGAGTCGTATAGTCATACTACGGGATGGATGGCACCTATTATGGAATACCTTCAAAATGGAGTACTTCCACCAGATAGAGCTGGAAAAGAACAGATCTAATGACGAGTAGAAAATTTCACTCTTTATGATAGTCCAGATCCCCAGAAGATCCTATACAAATGAGGCTTCGATGGAGTCCTCTTCAGATGCATCGATGGAGAAGAAACTACAGCTGTCATGAAATAAGTACATGTATAAGCTTGTGATGATCATCAGTTTGGGCATAGACTTTATGATCAAATCCAAAGGCTTGGATACTTATGGCCTTCAATGATTCAGAATTCCCAGATTTCACCAAGAAATGTCATTCCTTCCAAGTTCATTCCAACTTCATTCATCAACCCCCATAGTTTCTACAAATAGATAAATACTTCTGGCCATTTTCTACATGGGGAATGGATGTAGTAGGACCTTTTCCTCCAGCTATGGCTAAGCAGTTTAAGTATATTCTTACTGCTACTGATTTCTTCTCCAAATGGGATAAGGAAATACATGTCAAAGAAGTTGGGGCCAAAATCATTTTTAGATTTGTTAAAGCTAATATCATTTCCATATTTTGTGTTCCTCATACTATATTAACGGATAACGACACCAATTTATGTTCTGTTGAGGTAAAGAAGTTATATCAGGAGCATAATATCAAATCCAACCATTTGTATCACTATTATGTGGTGGCCAATGGACAAATAGAGGATTTCAATAAGACCCTATCAAATATACTCTAGAAAATGGTGGATAAAGATAAGAAATCTTGGCCTGATAAAATTTTTCATGCTTTATGGGATTATCGGACTAATACCTGTACTACCACTCAAGAAACTCTATATTCATTGGTATACGGAACAGAAGTAGTTTTTCCTATTGAAATTCAATTGCCTTTACTCTGATTTTCAATATGTGATCAGTTATCTATATATGAATAGTCTCTAAAGTGATTTTATGATCTAGAACAATTAGACGAAAAGTGATTGCATATTTTTCATCATTTGGAAGTCTATCAGAACAGAATAGCACAAGATTTTAAAAAATAAATTTCACCTCCACTCATTTCTTTAAAGAGAATTGATATTGGTCCTCAAGACTCCAATGATACCAGGAAAGAAGCCTCCAAAACTTGTGCCAAAGTGGGAAGTATCTTACTCTATACATAAGGTGTACTCTAATAGAGCTTATTCCCTAATCTCAATGGATGGAGAACTTATTACAATTCCAACCAATGAAAGATTTTTGAAGAAGTACTTTGTGTAATTGCACATCATTTGTCCTCACTGCATGACTCTAAACTGTATAGCACAAAGTCCTAGTTGAAATACATTAACCTGCATAACAACCATATGCATCCATGTTGCACGATGTTAAAATGCATAGCATCTTTTTTCCTTGTCGCATGACATTAAATTGCATGACATCATTTTTCCTCGCTACACGACATTAAACTGTATGGTTAACGTCTTCTTTATTTGACGTTAAGAGCTTCCATGCGCAAACATCACTTACATCATTGTTACTCCTTAGTGGCACATGAGTTCCATTTCTCCCTATGTTTGAATCAGATCTACATAGAGGCCTCATTTCAAGAACTACATGTGGTTTGATTCTCATTCCAATGGGATACGTAGAGATGCCTAGATCTCGAATCTTGGGCCCAACTGAAACCACAAAAAAATTTATTTCCCTTTTGTCCTCCTATATATGAACCAAATCTATGCAGAGTACTCTTTTAGGATACACGGTCTGATCTTCATTACATTTTGTGTCTTAAGTTTAACTATTATTCTAGAATGTGTTAAATATATCATCCCTAACATCAAACTCAATTGGTGTGGGGAACGATTTTATCAAGAACTACGTTTGTCTTGATTCTCATTTCAATGGGATATGTAGAGATTTATAGATCTCCAATATTGGGCCCAACCACCACAATAAAATCCCTCTTCCCCATGTCAAAACATGATTGATATGGGGAACAATATCAAGAACTAAGTTTGGCTTGATTCTCATTTCAATGGGATATGTAGAGACGCCTAGATCTCCAATCTTGGGGCCAACCACCACCATAAAAAATTACCTCTTCCCCATGTCAAAACATGATTGATATAGGGAACAATCTTAAGAATTACGTTTGTCTTGATTATCATTCCATATGAGATATGCAGTGACACCTAGGTCTTATCCTTTGGACCATCCACAATATTCCTTTTCACGTCATAATCACTTCCTATCCTCACTGCATGAATCTAAACTGCACAACACAATATTCTTACTGCACGACATTAAACTGCAAAGTACCCAAAGAACTACTTTTGGATTGATTCTCATCCCATTTAGATACGTAGTGAAAACTAGGTCTTAGCTCCTAGTCCCAGCCACGTGATAAAGTTTTATCTCCCTTCCACATATAATCAACAATCTATACAGGAGTCTTCATTTTGGGTCCTATCCTTAGAGATCCCACCAAGGAAACAAGAAATGTCCCCATTTTTCATATGAGTTAGATCTATGTAAGGGACTCCAAACTCATGGCTTATATTGATTAAAATATTTCTTCTATGCATTGAGCATTCCCCCTTTCATATTTCACACTCTTAATCTTGAATATTTTCAGATCTTCATAATATTTCTTACAGTTTTTGGTGGTAGAGTTTCTGATATCTGAAAACTCTTTTGCTTGAATATGCAGTACGTGCCCTTAAGTGGACTTACATAAGTTGCCTACATAACGGGCCTATCAATCAAAAGATTCCACTGTTTGTCTATGCAACATATGCCCTAGTTGGACCTGAATAATACAATCCCCATAATAGGTTTGTCAAATAATGGTAACTTCATTCTTGGTAAAAGCATCTTCTGTCCCTTTCAAACTTTGATGACAATATATAATAATCCACATCTTAAAGTGGTCATCCATGTATATTTTTTCCATTACCTTTCTCTTGATCTGAAAGTCTCCAAGACCATGGTTTACACATTTCCCTTTATATGTGTTCAAATCATATTGAAATAACCTTGGATCATTTGACCACATATCATCTACTGTTTCCATTATATTTTGGTCCTAACTATATGACCTAAAACTACATACGCCACACTTTCTACATTTGGGTCAGATCTTCGTAGAAATCACATTCCTCTAATTCTTTGGAAATCATGATTGAAAATACTCTTTCTATATTCAGGTACCTTTCTTCATAAACCGAACTCTGTGCTGTGGAAAATCTGAATCTCTATAAAATTTCTTTAGATTTTAGCAATAGAATGTCAAATTTTTGAGATCTCTTTTGTCTGATTATGCAGTATGTGCCCCAAGGAGGCCTTGCCTAAGTTTCCTACATAACAGTCCTGTCAATCAAAAGATGTCACTATTTGGATATGTATTATATGCCCTAGTTGGACCTATATAATAAAACCCCCATAATAGATTTGTCAAATAATGGTAACTTCATTCTTGGAAAAGACTTCCTCTAATACCTTTATCCCTTTTACCATATAATTCTCCGGATCCAGAAATTCCCGAATCATAGTTTACATTTCTTCCTTTACATACTTGAACATGGTAGTATGTTTCCAGACAAATTATCAAGAAATTGGAGACTCATGAACGTTTGGTCAAATCTAAATACCTTAAATTAAAGCCACCCAATGTCCTCACTGCATGAATTGAAACTGAACAATATAATGTCCTCGCTGCATGACTTTAAAACTACATAACATGATATCAAAAAACCCCATTTCTAACAAATTTTAACCATTACTCACACACCAAATTTGTGTAAGAGTGGTTCCCCATTCATGACCTATGTTGGCATAGATGACCCTTTATTCATAAAATATATTTCCTTGGAAAAACCACCCACTGTAGTCTTGAGTCACCCAAATCTTATTTTCCCTTATTTATCAACAATAAAATGTTAAATTTTTGAGATATCTTTTACTTGACTATGAAGTACGTTCCCCTAGGTGGCCTTGCATAAGTTGCCTACATAACATGCCTGCCAGTCAAAAGATACCACTATTTGGATATGTAGCATATGGTCTAGTTTCCCATGCATAATACAACCCCCATAATGAGTTTTTCAAATAAAGGTAACTTCATTCTTGGAAAAAACCTCCTCTATGTTTATACAAGTTTTAGATTTGGTGACCATAAAAATCATGACTCAAGATTCCCCTTGGAAGCATCTAAAGAATATTAGAGCAATTCCTAACCACTAAGCCTTATTTGGGATCTAATTTCAAAATTTATAGTAAAATATATTCAACCTTAAACACTAGACTTATTAGTCCAACATGAATGGATTTAAACTGCCAATAAAAGAGACATAATACTCACTAGGTTGAAAAACCCCAAAGGGAACCCTAAACAAAAGTCGTTTCTCAGCTCGCTAAACCTATATTTTGTATGGTTTAGGCAATATGAGAAATAAAAATCCAAAATATACAAAGTTTTTGGGGTTGTCTATATAACCCTAGTAAAAATCAAACTATGCTCGGTAGGCCCCATGACTTAGGAAAAAATTTGAGCATCCATCCAAACTTGACGTAGATCAAAAGTTCGCTAAATGATTTTTGGAATGCATCAAAGTGCCCTATAATTACCTTAGAAATAGATTTTTTCCATTCTAAATGAATCTAATTCTAAGGGGGGGGGGGGGATTTTGTTGACACCACAGAATGCGTTTCATGAAATTTACCGCTGAATTCATGGTTGGATTTCCATTTTCTACGAGACTTCTCTACAACGAGGGATAAGTAGAAATACCCCCCTCTCCTAGAGTAGGCTGTGGATTTCCAAGATCGATGATAAAAAGGTGTTTATGAAGAAAAAATTCAATTCAAGACTTTCTTCTATGAATACATGATGTATTTACCATATCAATAAGTTTAGATCTCTTTTAGAGCTTCGATTTGATTGGTCGCAGAGCCCAAATGGACTTACAGATCAAAAGTTATGGCACTCATAAGATAGATAAATTTTACAAAGGGACCTACATGGAGGACCTACGTGGCAGTATAATTTCTACACCCCTATGTGGAAGAGCTACACGGAGGACCTGCGCAGACAAACTCCCTTCGACTAGCCCCCTCCTTACTTATAAATAGGACCCTTAGACTTCTCATTTGACAACTGGAAAAAGTTGGAAGAACTCCCAAAGCTCTCGTTTCATAGATCCTTTTCCCAGGTTCTTGAAAACACTCAAGTAATTCTCCAAAACATGATAGAAGAGAGAATTAATGGGGGAAAAGTGGTTTAAAGTCCTATCAGGGTCTAGAAAACATGGAGTTGCGCCAAGGACTTGCGCCAAGGGCCTGCGTGGAGAAACTGCGTGGATCACCTGCATGGAGATCCTGCGTGAGGCACCTTAGTTGAGCAACTATGTGGAGCACCTACGCGGAGCACCTGTGTGAGACACCTTAGTGGAGCACCTGCGTGGAGCACCTACACGACACACCTTGGCGGAGCACCTGCGTGGCCCAACTGGGCGGCGCACTTGCGTGACCCTGTTGGTCCATACCACGGGGGCTCCACCCCCACACCCCCACTTGGGACCAGTGTTATACTATGATCCCAACCCTTCGAGCCAGTCCCTTTGCTTCTGTCACTGACCCCCATAAAAAATGGAGAGTCGCACCACGAACTTTTTGGGTCGGGTCGACCACATTTTCCATTGCTCCCTTTATGCGGCCCAACTTCTAGCCTTGGAATACCATGATTTGAGACACTTCATCACACTCAATAAAGTGCCTTGATTCCACTTACTCCTCTTGGTTACTTTCATATGTTACGATTTTAGACTTTCCTTATGGATTCCCTGAGTACCTTGAGTCGATACACTCCTCAAGAAACTCCTCAAACCTGATAGCCTCACTCCTATGCCAGGTTAAATCTCAAAAGGGCATCCTCCTTAGGAGTAATCCCCAACCAAACCTCAAACGAGTGTCCTCCTTAGGATTAAGCCCAAACCAAACCTCAAATGGGCATCCTTCTTAGGAGTAAGCCCCAACCAAACCTTAAATGGGAATCCTCCTTAGGAGTAAGCCCCAACCAAACCTAAAATGGGCATCATCTTTAGGAGTAAGCCCCAACCAATCTCAAAAGGGCACTCCCACTGAGGTAAGTCCCTAATATTCCAAGAGTCAGGCCGCATGACTTTCAATGTCATTCCACATTAAAAGGTTCATCACTCTGCACCCTCTTCCACAGTTTCCTTAGCTTCTTTCACCATAGGCCCTCCCTCTCACATCAAAGGAAGAGAGTGTGTGTGGTTTGTTGAATATTTCAAGTCCTATTGTTTCTCACACCGATCATGACTCACGTGGGCTTAGAGAACTGTGATGATCACAACATCCACGCGATCCACAAAGAATAAACTACGAGAACCCTGATTCCCACCATAACTGGGATACGTAGGAAGCCTTCCTAAGGCCCAAGCTCCATCTCATTTCATCTATAAATAGGAATCCTTTTTAGGATGTAAGCCTAAACTCATTTCTCTCAAAGGACTACACTCTCCTATGAGACTGAATGAACTATGAGAACTCTGATTCCCATCAAAATTGGGATACGTAAGAAGCCTTCATCAGGGCCCGAGCTCATAGGATATCCTCTTCAGGAATCCAACCTCAATTCCCTTAATATTGGAATTCTCCTTAGGAGTAAGTCCTAAATTAAACTGAAAAATCCCCAAGGCATCCTTTTTTGGAAGTAAGCCCAAACTCATTTCTCTCAAAGGACTATAATCTCCTATGAGACTCAATAAACTACAAGAACCCTGATTCCCACCATAACCGGGATACATAGGAAACCTTCCTAAGGCCCGATCTCTATCTCATTTCATCTATAAATCAACATCCTTTTAGGAAGTAATCCCAAACTCATTTCTCTCAAAGGACTACACTCTCCTATGAGACTCAATGAGCTATGAGAACTCTGATTCGCACCATAACTAGGATATGTAGAAATCCTTTATAAGGCCCGAGTTACATTACATTTCATCCATAAAAGGCATCCTTTTTAGAAAGTATACCCAAACTCATTTCTCTCAAAGGACTACAATCTCCTATGAGACTCATCGAATTATGTGGGATTTGATTCCCATGTAAGTGGGATACATAGGAAGCCTCCCTGAGGTTCAAACCCAACACTTCAAATCAACTTTGTTCTTCCTGGGTCATATTCCCAACAGGGTCTAATCCAACTTGGAAACTTATATTTTTTCTAGGTTCCTTGGGCTGCTTAAGTAGAATTACCATACAAAGTTTTAACTAAGAATCTTCCACTTAGATGTCCTTACCACATGACATTAAACTGTATGGCTAGGTCCTTATCACACGACCTTAAAAGGTATGATGTTCCCCATTAAGTGGTACTGAACTATGAGGGTTCTGATTCCTTTCATGAGGATACATAGTTAGCCTATTCATGGGTACGATCCCAACATCAAAACAAACTTTCGTCTCCTTGGACAATAATAAATTCCATAACACCCCACTGAGTAGCTTAAAAACCTGTATTTTCATAACAATGGTTAAAAGAATATCTAAATAGTATATGAGAGGATACCATTTATGGAGAACCTAAAATACATACAGATGATTCTAAATTTCACACATGCTAATAATTTATTGCAAATTTCAAAGGAAACCTATGTTATACTTGGTAAATTAATAAGGATTCACAAGAAATATCTTAAATCTATAAGAGAGTTCTGGAGTAGGCAATAATTCCCCCCAAAAGAGTGTGATGGGTCTGACCTCCCATCCTCTGGACCAATGTATGTTCTCAAGTATCGTAGGCCCAAACCTAACAAATTCCTACCTTTTAGAAAGAATTTATCTTTGGATAAAGAACCATTGGATGTTTTTAGTTCCATAAATAAATCTAATAGAAACCACTCGGAAGTAGTGATTCCTAACCAGAAAACACATTCTGAGGGAGATGAAACATGTATTATCACTAGAGTCTTCATAAGCAATCAACATGATTTTCATGGCCTTATTTGTAACGCCCCGACCCCAGTTACCCAGAGTCGGTGCATTATTACATAAAATTTTCATGATCACAAAAGATCAAATCTCGAAAGACCGATTAGTTTAGTAGCCTTGGAAACACTAGATACATTCATAAAGTTTTCATTACATCATAAAGTGAAAACTACAACAACATCTTGTCTCCACACTCATATCCCCTTATACTATCCCTGCAGGTCATTCATAAAATACTTCTTCACATCCTGGAAAAAATAAAACATAGAAAGGGGTGATCTCAAATGCCCAGTAAGTATAACAATATAGCGGAAACTTTCATAATAAGCATAAACATTTAAGGCAATGTATAACTAAAACAAAAGCCTTTTAAACTTGAAATTCAACATAATATAGCAAAGATAAAATGAAATAATGCCATTTACTTATTCACATGTATATTATACTAGTCTAATAATCACATGCAATATCAATAACCACTTTCATAATGATGGAATGCATAATGCCAGACTATCATAACCACATAGTCAAGACCTTGTGCCAAGACTACAAATAAGATTTTTCAAGGCCTTGTGCCAAGAAACTAGTTTGTCTTATGAGACCTATCGATTCATCAAGGAGCTATAGTGGGCTCCACCCATCACTTACTAAGTCCAATGCATTCCTCATATGAAAAGTTTTAAACTTAACAGAAAAATTCGTATTAAAACTGGCATACGAAATGTAAATACTTTACCCATAAACCATGAATGGTATAAAAAATAGCACATCCACAGTCAAACATAACTCATTCGATACAATATGGAATATTTCATTATATTAGATTAACCTAAATCGATAATAATGAAGGATATTTACATAGATTAAAATAATCATCAAACTATTGAGAGAAATATCCCCCTTTTTCTTGAAAACATTTAAAAATCACACTATTTGTGAAGAAGCCGTTTAAAATAGATTTTTGAATCAAAGTGTCCCATACCACTTTGAAACTTTTAAAATGAATTTTGATTTGAAAACTTTAATGTCCATATAAATAAATCCTTAAAACCATTTTTAAAACATGGACATTAATGAGAAAGATTTAGAATAATAAATCTTTAAAACATTTTACAATGATATTTTAGTTAGAGTTCCTAACCAAAAGAGAGACACTTGAATACAAATAATTGAGGTAATCAAAAATTTGTAATATTATGAGAATAAATGGATTCATGATATAGTATGTCAAAGTACATTATATACACTATATAAAAGTGATTTGGTGTATAACAACGAAGGAGTCTCAATGGAATGTAAATTGAGATGAAATCTATCATAACGGCCGTATCCTTAGGTTAAGGATAAATCAACGACATAATTATGTGTGAAAAATATAAATACACTCAATATGATTGTATATTAAGTGTAAATAAATTAGAGGACATTCACACATATTCTTGTAAAAACAACACCAATGAATTGGATATTTAACTCAACAAATGGAGATTGAGTTAAAATTACTCTTATCAAGTTCATATCGATAAATTGAGAATTTATCAATGGAGTGATTATGTGTATCAAAAGTATATCCACATAAAGTGGAGTGGAAATTATGAAATAAGCAAATAAATATTGATTCCACACATAATCTTGGAGTAAAATAATCAATGAAGTATGCGTAAAGCCGAATGAGTGGAAATTGAAAATTTTAATTCCCTTACCAATTTGGTAACTTATGAAACACACATCCCATGAAAGATGGATCATAAAATGATGATGTTAATATCCATAAATTAAAGAATATTACACAATGAATACAATCATGGGCATTACACACACCACATGCAATAAATAAGTGGTGAATAATGGAAATCTCATGGAATTAAAAGTGAGACAAGAAACCCCTTACTTTGTACTTTTTACTTGGTCTAGGGTAGGTTATACTCATGTATAATGGTGAAATAATTGTTATTGAATTATACAAGAATCATATACATTAATATGATATCATATACGATCTTTTAACATTGCTTTGTTAATAATATCTTAGTATTATCGTTGTTTCGGGTGTTAACTTACTCGTTTTCTTTTATATGTTTTGTTACATAAGTCATGTTTGTTATGGATAGGTTGTATATTATTCATATACAGAATGATATCAATTACTTAAACATTATTTTTAATCATAAAATGAGAATTAGACTTGTATGGATACGATGGGGAATGAATCTCACCGTGTTCGTGGAGACGGTAGTCCGTACGTAGGCACGAGCGATAATATCATTCTTTTGATATTAAAATCATATATAATTGGATGGTATATCATATATACATAATCTTTATCATGTTATACTTATTATTTACATGAATTACACATCATTATTATACCAATCCAAATAATAATGTATTGAATAACAATTACACCACGACGTGGAGACGGTAGGCCGTACGTACGCATGTATGGTGACATGTCATTCAAAGGATGGATAGAATACTAAATATGGTTGTACCATATTTATAATAATATAACAGTATATAAAATATACTGGAGTTATTATTTTATAATGGAAATACAAAATAAAGAAGAAGTTGAAGAAGAAAGGAACTTGAAAGAGGGTTGTGAAAACATTACCTCTTCTTCGGGTTCTTCCTTTTGATTTGATCAAAAAGGTTCATTAGGTTGGATTTATGATCAAACTAAGGCCTCTAGGTTGAATTGAGATAAGTTTAGAGGATATTTGGGCAGGGGTTGACCAAGCCAAAAGTCTTTGAAGGTGTGAATTAGAGATAAGGGGGAGTGCGCTTTTATAAGAGGGGTGAGGGGCACCTTTGGAAAAGTTAGAAATATTATTTTATAATAAATTCATATTCGGTTTCTAATGGCTCCAAAGTAGATTATTTAGAGTTTAAGGTGGTTATGAGTCGAAATCCTTTCAACCAATAGATTTTAGACAGGTTTGGGTCACTATATTAACCTTATCATTTATATTTAACTCTTAGTTAAATAGTTTGACATTTACCATGTCTCTTTTTATTTTTATATTATATAGTTAATAAACTTACTGTATACCTCCAAGAGACCCCAAAGTGGTCCATTAATGATACACGTATCATTATATAAGTCCTTTGGCTGAGCCTTATATTTTTAGGAATAGAATATCAATTATTAATATAATATTTGTTTTAAAAACTCTTTTATGTCAATTTTGACACTATTGGGTATTTTGTTTTTGATAATTTCATAAAAACATTATTACTTCGAAAAAAATTTATATAACCAATCGTAATATGTCATATTAACCTATAAAATTAGTGTAATTCATAAAAAGTCTCAAATTACATTTATTTTGATATTTATAATATCAATTATTTTAATATTTAATTAATTAGGTAATTACCACATCACCATTGTGTCATAAATAAATTAAATTATTTAATGTCTAAAAATTATAAATAAAATACCATTATATAGGAAATATTTTTAGATTTCTAATGAATATTTATAATTGAATTTATCTTATGTATAACCCTATATTAAAAATGTTTTAGTTATTAAACTTTGATTTTATCTCTTTTAACTCTTCTTTGAATTAAATAATAATAAATGTCCTAATCTAATCCAAGTGGACCTAAATGATAATATTTTATTCCTTAGGTTGTTTTTGTTCAAGATACACTTGTCCAATAGAATTAGGACACCTGTTAGGGTAATATTAATATCATTTTTACCCTTAATTACCCTATTTACTTTTAACCGTGGTAAATAAAAGTAAAAAGTTACTATTCACCAAAAATTATTTTCATCTCATTGAACCATATTTTACTCCTTGATATTAACTGTGTCTCTCGTATTTTTGAAATTCCACTCACAGAAGCGGTAAAATTATGTTTTATGTGAATTTCCAAATTCTCCTAGGAGGTGGGTAAAAGACAGTGAAAAGTTCAATAAAATTTTTATATATCTAAAATTATTCTAAAACAACTCCAATGAATTACATTGAACTTATATAGGTATTATGTATCTATTTTGACCTTAATTAAATTTAAATAAAATAAATAATTATTTAAATAAAAATTCGGTTTTAAACTATAACTCAGTGTTTTTTCACTATTTATCAAAAATTGAATGTTTTCAGAAAAATACCAAAAATTCACCCTAAGCTAATTTCGATATTCCGAATCCAAAAATGAAGTCAATTTTGAAAGATAAAATTTATAAAATTTCAAAAAGTGGGTATTACTATTCATAACGGCTAGTTTGATTGGTTGTGGTGTGTGTAAGAACTCAAAGTTGGGTACAACACACACTACTGTATTATTCAAAGAGAAGCGTACCGTGGAATCTTGGGGTGTTACATTCTCCCATCCTTCAAATAATTTTTTCCTCGAAATTTTTAAAATTGGGCTTGGGAATATAATGGAAAGTCCCACATCAGAAAAAGAGTCATTAAAACTATCACCTTAAAAGAAAGAAAGAGAAGTACAAAGGTCACCCAAGATAACTCATACTAGGATTCCATGTAGGAAAACATGGATATGGAAGATAAACTAAGTGCCAATTTCTGATGGAGAGGGATAGAAAATATGATCAAGAGAAAGTTAACAACAAGAAAGCCACAAACTTGTGATGGGACAAATGGTCATTAGTTTCCCAGTAGGAAAAGTATACAGACAACATTTTTTTAAGTTACATTACATAAATATGAGGAATTAATTTATGACATTGACTAAGAAAATAAAGAGATATACTTACTTTTTAAGTAGAGTTTCATTCTTTAATAAATTTCCACCACTAACTCATTTTTTTTAAACGATGAGTATTCAAGAAGACTTGGTCACACTGGAAGAGCTAGAATAAACTTCTATAGAATCACATGATCCATGAAGGATAAAATATATATTTACCTTGTCTTTAGAGATTGATCAAAACCAAAACGGTTAGTATAAGATCTTATGATCCCCCAAAAGGATATTCCTTTAGAGAAAGAAACACTAATCTTAATTTCTAAAATTAAACCAACAATACCCTAAATTTAAATAAATTCCATTCAATAAAAAATTGCCCTTAAAATACTTCAATATAATACAAACTAATATTGAAACCCAAAACTTAAAAGAATTTTGTTATGTAGTCTTCCACGTTAAATTGTATCTCCAAATGACATCAACTACTCTTAAAGTCACATACTTAAAAGTAATTAACTTAATCAAATATTCTCTATTATAGGTTAATCATTTCCATAAATAACCCAAATCACTATAAATCCATAATAAAAATGTAGATAAAAATCCACCATTACTCCTCAAATGAAATCCCATAGTATTCTAGTTTCCTTGGGCATATAGTGTTCCCAAAAAAGCGAATATCTTCCAAAATAACATTTATCTCTTAATCACCAAATCATTTTCCTATACTAGGGTATTCATATGATAAGACATAAGAACCCAAATCAACTTATTATTGATCAATAAAATCATTTAACTAAAAATAATTAGTCACACTAATCGGGGACTTCACGTAGTCCAGTGGTAGGCGATAAATCCCAATTGCACTTTGGTTGTGGGTTCGATTTCCCACAGCTTTGTCCGACGCGATGGGTTGTCACACGGTCTGTTTGTTGTCCTTTTTCAAAAACTATATTTTATAACATTACGAAAATGAGATAAATTCCTCAAAATAACCATAACATAATTTTAACTAGAAATGTTATCTCATACCTTGCATTTTCATCCCAAAATATAATAACTTGTAATTGCCTCAAAACCAATGATCATATAAAACCAAATGGTTATTTATAACTATATTCACAAGGGAAAAGATAAGTCTTCCTCAAATATCATTCTCACATGGAAAACTGCGGGGTTACAAATACAAGAGAAAATTATTCCAAAGTAATCCCATCAACAAGGAGCACTAATACTTTTAAACATTTCTCCAACCATTTATTTCCACATAACTTCTTCTCTAACCAAGAAAATATCCTATAGAATAGGGCATTCACTCGGGTAATGGACAGGTCTCCTACATTTATGGAAAATGACTATAAATGGATTTCTGGGACCATTTTTATTTTCTTCCATAATACTCTTCATTTTTCCTCGGCAATTATTCACTTTATGTCCTTCTTTCCCACATGTAAAGCATTTCTTTGTTCCGTTGAGACACTTTCCTGGGTGTCTCCTTCCACATTTCCTGCATGATGGAAATTTAGGATTCTTTTCTCCATGGTCTCCACTACTGGAGCTCTTATCATTCACCACCTTTCTCTTCTTTGTTGAGTCCGAGAGTTGGTTAATATATATGTTATTGATCATATTTTTGGAAAACTGATTTGGCATGAACACAATATCTTTTACGCCTATCAACATTCCATTTTGTTGCTCATTTCCACCACCGTTCCCAGCTTGTACATCATTATCAAAGTTACTATGACTTCCTTGGACTCCAACCATTGGCTAAAACCAGAAAGCATTGTGTGAGTAATAGTAGTCATAAAATCATTTAGAGAATATCATGACACCATATTCTCAATTTTAAACACCTTAGGATTAACCAAGTTCATTTATTCTCATCTTATATTAAAATACTTCAAATTGGTTTTTAAAGAAAATGTAAATTATCCTAATCATATCCCCTGGGAGTGTCGTAACCAAGAGTGCAGCAAGGCCCATTGTCGTGCACCAGTTCCCGTTCAAGTCTAGCTCAAAGCGGTGGTTTCAAGTTTTATCCCTAGGTACATCTGTGCCAGAGCCACCTCTACCTGCTTGTATCCAGATAGGGATGTATTGCTTGGAAAACTCACAAAATCTATACAATACCAAAATTCTAGGAAGTTCTTCTATACTAATCCTCAAAGTCTATCTTAGGGCTATGTGCTCTAATCAAAGATTATCTAAATCTAGCTTCCAAGGTTTGTACTAAACTTCCTCTGATACCAACTGTAACGCCCCGACCCCAGTTACCCAGAGTCAGTGCATTATTACATAACATTGGCATGATCACAAAAGATCAAATCTCTAAAGACCGATTAGTTTAGTAGCCTTGGAAACACTAGATACATTCATAAAGTTTACATTACATCATAAAGTGAAAACTATAACAACATCTTGTCTCCACACTCATATCCCCTTATACTGTCCCTGCAGGTCATTCATAAAATAATTCTTCACATCCTGGGAAAAATAAAACATAGAAAGGGGTGAGCTCAAATGCCCAGTAAGGATAACAATATAGCAGAAACTTTTATAAATAAGCATAAACATTTAAGGCAATGTATAACTAAAACAAAAGCCTTTTAAACTTGAAATTTAGCATAATATGGCAAAGATAAAATGAAATAATGTAATTTACTTATTCACATGGATATTCTACTAGTCTAATAATCACATGCAATATCAATAACCACTTTTATAATGATGGAATGCATAATTACAGACTATCATAACCACATAGTCAAGGCCTTGTGCTAGGACTAAAAATAAGATTTTGTCAAGGCCTTGTGCCAAGACACTAGGTTGTCTCATGAGATCTACCGATGCATCGAGGATCTATAGCGGGCTCCACCCGTCACTTACTAAGTCCAATGCATTCCTCATATGAAAAGGTTTAAACTTAACACAAAAATTCATATTAAAACTGGCATATGAAATGTCAATACTTTACCCATAAACCATGAATGGTATAAAAAAATAGCACATCCACAGTCAAACATAACTCATTCGATACAATATGGAAGATTGTATTATATTAGATTAACCTCAATCGAGAATAATGAAGGATATTGACATAGATTAAAATAATCATCAAACTATTGAGAGAAATATCCCCCTTTTCTTGAAAACATTTAAAAGTCACACTATTTTTCAAGAAGCTATTTAAAATAGATTTTTGAATCAAAGTTTCCCATACCACTTTGAAACTTTTAAAAGGAATTTTGATTTGAAAACTTTAATGTCCATATAAATAAATCCTTAAAACCATTTTTAAAACATGGGCATTAATGAGAAAGATTTAGAATAATAAATCTTTAAAACATTTTAAAATGATATTTTAGTTAGAGTTCCTAACCAAAAGAGAGACACTTGAATACAAATAATTGAGGTAATCAAAACTTTATAATATAATGAGAATAAAGGGATTCATGATATACTATGTTAATGTACATTATATACACCATATAAAAGTGATTTCGTGTATAACAACAAAAGAGTCTCAATGGAATGTAAATTGAGATGAAATCTCTCATAAAGGCCGTATCCTTAGGTTAAGAATAAATCAATGACATAATTATGTGTGAAAAATATAAATACACTCAATATGATTGGATATTCAGTGTAAATCAACCATAAGACATTCACACATATTCTTGTAAAAACAACACCAATGAATTGGATATTTAACTCAACAAATGGAGATTGAGTTAAAATTACTCTTATCAAGTTCATATCGATAACTTGAGAATTTATCAATGGAGTGATTATGTGTATCAAAAGTATATCCATAGAAAGGGGATTGGAAATTATGACATAAGCAAATAAATATTGATTCCACACATAATCTTGGAGTAAAATAATCAATGAAGTATGCGTAAAGTTGAATGAGTGGAAATTGAAATTTGTAATTCCCTTACCAATTTGGTAACTTACGAAACATACATCCCATGAAAGATGGATCATACAATGATGATGAAAATATCCATAAATTAAAGTATATTACACAATGAATACAATCATGGGCAGTACACACACCACATTCAATAAATAAGTGGTGAATAATGGAAATCTCACGGAATTAAAAGTGAGATAAAAAACCCCTTACTTTGTACTTTTTCCTTGGTCGAGGGTAGGTTATCCTCCTGTATAATGGTGAAATACTTTTTATTTAATTATAAAAGAATCATATACAATAATATTATATCATATATGATCTTTTAACATTGCTTTGTTAATAATATCTTAGTATTATCGTTGTTTCAGGTGTTAACTTACTCGTTTTATTTTATATGTTTTGTTACATAAGTCGTGTTTGTTATGGATAGGTTGTATATTATTCATATACAGAATGATATCAAGTCCTTAAACATTATTTTTAATCATAAAATGATAATTAGACTTGTATGTATACGATGAGGAATGAATCTCATCGCGTTCGTGGAGACGGTAGTCCGTACGTACGCACGAGCGATAATATCATTCTTTTTATATTAAAATCATATATAATTGGATGGTATATCATATATATAGAATCATTATCATGTTATAATTATTATTTATAGGAATTACACATCATTATTATACCCATCCAAATAATAATGTATTGAATAACAATTACACCACGACGTGGAGACGGTAGGCCGTACGTACGCACGTATGGTGACATGTCATTCAAAGGATTGATAGAATACTAAATATGGTTGTACCATGTTTATAATAACATAACAGTATATAAAATATACTGGAGTTATTATTTTATAATGTAAATACAAAATAAAGAAGAAGTTGAAGAAGAAAGGAACTTGAAAGAGGGTTGTGAAAACATTACCTCTTCTTCGGGTTCTTCCTTTTGATTTGATCAAAAAGGTTCATTAGGTTGGATTTATGATCAAACTAAGGCCTCTAGGTTGAAGTGAGAGAAGTTTAGAGGATATTTGGGTAGGGTTTGGATGAGCCAAAAGGCTTTGAAGGTGTGAATTAGAGAGAAGGGGTGTGCCCTTTTATAAGAGGGGTGAAGGGCACCTTTGGAAAAGCTAGAAATATTATTTTATAATAAATTCATATTCGGTTTATAATGGCTCAAAAGTGGATTATTTAAAGTTTAAATTGGGGATGGGTCGAAATCCTTTCAACCAATAGATTTTAGACAGGTTTGGGTCACTATATTAACCTTATCATTTATATTTAACTCTTAGTTAAATAGTTTGACATTTACCATGTCTCTTTGTATTTTTATATTATATAGTTAATAAACTTACTATATACCTCCAAGAGACCCCAAAGTGGTCCATTAATGATAAAAATATCATTATATAAGTCCTTTGGCCGAACCTTAGATTTTTAGGAATAGAATATCAATTAATAATATAATATTTGTTTTAAAAACTCTTTTTTGTCAATTTTGACACTATTGGGTATTTTGTTTTTGATAATTTCATAAAAACATTATTACTTCAAAAAAAATTTATATAACCAATAATAATATGTCATATTAACCTAAAAAATTAGTGGAATTCATAAAAAGTCTCAAATTACATTTATTTTGATATTTATAATATCAATTATTTTAATATTTCATTAATTAGGTAATTATCGCATCACCATTGTGTCATAAATAAATTAAATTATTTAATGTCTAAAAATTATAAATAAAATACCATTATGTAGTAAATATTTTTATATTTCTAATGAATATTTATAATTTAATTTATCTTATGTATAACCCTATATTAAAAATGTTTTAGTTATTAAACTTTGATTTTATCTCTTTTAACTCTTCTTTGAATTAAATAATAATAAATGTCCTAATCTAATCCAAGTGGACCTAAATGATAATATTTTATTCCTCAGGTTGTTTTTGTTCAAGATACACTTTTCCAATAGAATTAGGACACGTGTTAGGGTAATATTAATATCATTTTTACCCTTAATTACCACCCTATTTACTTTTAACCGTGATAAATAAAAGTAAAAAGTTACTATTCACCAAAAATTATTTTCATCTCATTGAACCATATTTTACTCCTTGATATTAACCGTGTCTCTCGGATTTTTGAAATTCCACTCACAGAAGCGGTAAAATTATGTTTTATGTGAATTTCCAAATTCTCCTAGGAGGTGGGTAAAAGACGGTGAAAAGTTCAATAAAATTTTTATATATCTAAAATTATTCTAAAACAACTCCAATGAATTACATTGAACTTATATATGTATTATGTATCTATTTTGACCTTAATTAAATTTAAATAAAATAAATAATTATTTAAATAAAAATTCGGTTTTAAACTATAACTCAGTGTTTTTTCACTATTCATCAAAAATTGAATGTTTTCAGAAAAATACCAAAAATTCACCCTAAGCTAATTTCGATATTCCGAATCCAAAAATGAAGTCCATTTTGAAAGATAAAATTTATAAAATTTCAAAAAGTGGGTATTTCTATTCATAACGGCTAGTTTGATTGGTTGTGGTGTGTGTTAGAACTCAAAGTTGGGTACAACACACACTACTGTATTATTCAAAGAGTAGCGTACCATGGAATCTTGGGGTGTTACATTATTGAATTTCTTCTTATACCCATCCTTCTTTATTTTTTTATCAGACTTTATTTTATTGCAGTCAAGGGTAGTTTGGATTGATGTGCCCAAGCTTTTTGCATCCATAACATCTTACTTCCTTAGAGTTTACATCATGTTTCTTGTATCTGTTGAAAGGTCTTTTGAAAATTATTCTCTTGTAATAGAACCTTTTGAACTTTATTTCATACTAAGAAAGTTTATTATTTTATTCCAAATTGATTGAGGAATTTTCTTCTTCAGATGATTCAGAGATCTGTATATCCTTGTTCTTCTTGTCATCTTTTGAAGTAAAAACTTTCAAAGCAACATTTTCATTTTTTACCAATTTATGTTCTCCAGCTCCTGCTTCCATTTCTATCTCATACATCATAAGAGTTCCAATAATATATTTTATTTTGAAATTATTGACCTCTATAGATTGCTTGATAACAGCTCAGATTCCACTCCACTTATGTGGTAAAACTCTTATAACTTTAAAATATTGCTCCGACTCAGTAATTGGTGCTCCTAGAGCAAAAAATTATTTACAATATCAGTGAGCCTTCCATTTAACTAAGTAATGATTTATCTTTCATCTGTTATGAAGGTATCAAACTTAAGTTTGGCAGTGTCATATCCAAGAGCCCACACATTACACCTTCATAAGAAACTGCTATAGTAGTCCACATTTCATGGATTTTTTGACATTAAGAAACTAAATTAAACTTATATAGACCTAGTCCATAGATAGTAGCATTTATAGCCTTAGACTTCAGATCATATATCGCTTCAGTATTAGCATCCCATGTTTATAGTCATGTCTCTGGAATTTTATAAGGATTCAAGACTTTGAGATATTCCTTCAAATTAAGGTTCTTCAAATAGATGGTCATCTGTGCCTTCCAGCAACCATAATTTTAACCATTAAAATAGGGAGATCTAACCATTGACATAAATTCTCTATTATCACCTATTGAATCCATTTGAAAGATGATATTTGGACTTCAACCTTTTACAGTTGAGAACTCAAGAGTCACAAGCTCTGATACCAATTTTTTTCCCGGTTAATGGATAATTGAAAAATCAAGAGGGAGGGGGTGAATCAAGTTATTTAAAATTTTCTTTACTTTAAAACCAACCTTTTCAAGGTATGCGAGTTCCAATCTTTTTCTTAACAAAAAAACCAGTAGAAAAATAAAGTACAGAAGGAAAAAGATCGAACACAAGAGATTTATAGTGGTTCGGGGAAAAAAATCCCCCAGTATACTTTACCAACACTCTACTCCACGAGTTTAGTGATTTTGACTATGTCAGCCCCTTTTC
Source organism: Viscum album (assembly GCA_963277665.1). Taxonomy (NCBI): domain Eukaryota; kingdom Viridiplantae; phylum Streptophyta; class Magnoliopsida; order Santalales; family Viscaceae; genus Viscum; species Viscum album. The sequence continues at coordinate 362,722,717 of OY728162.1, read as the reverse complement.
TGAGGGCTCCCATCTGAGTGCAAGCAACTGTTACTTGTTATTCCTAGTACCGGGGCATGCAACAGAAGTCGGTGGGCCAGTGATTTAAAAATTCTCATTACTAGAGTGGTGAATATTTGTTTTCTTTTATGATCCGAGCCTCAGTAGAGGTCTGAGGATCTCACATGAATTTAATAAGCATAAAAATTAAATGAACATTTACCTCGTTCGAATCGGGGGTATGTTCAATTTTAGCTTGACACCAGCGATCGTTGTTTGAATTATCTGAGGAAGAACCCCTATAGATCATCCATATGCACTTAAATAATATACACATACTAAGATAATCTAATTCTATTTTCTAGCATGGAGATCCAACAATTTATTTGATGTCACGACGATCACCTCAATCTCATCCCTTCGATCCGTGAAGGTGTTCTTGGATCAAACATTCAGACGATGAATTTCTCTCTCTAGGAAGTGGGAGGAGAGAGTGACTCTAAATCCATTATAATGAATAGTCCATGGAATAAAGTTCCCCTAGATTATATAGTGGGTGTCCAAAATACTTGGTTAGGGTTCCTTAGTCCTCATATATCCAACGCCCACTAAATAAGCAATAAATGACACGTTATGACGAACTAACTATGTAATTAATGCTATTTTTATTTTATAACCTACTTATCATATATAATAAATATATTAAATGATAAAACCAATTTATTAACTCAACTCATAATTCCCACAATATTAAATGAACCTTGAATATTAAAATAATATTCGTTCGTATAATATTTTTCCACGTATTCACTTAATACACTGTTAATACTTTTAATAAATAAATTCAACTCAATTATTCTATACTCGAATAATAATGAATTTATTTATTGGTGATTATTAACACTTGGAAATCTCTCAGACCCCGTGATGGGGCCCACCATGTCCTATACACCTATTCATCAGAACATGGAAGACTCTTGAATACTCTATTGCAAGTGAACCTCTAGACCCTTATCTCAATAGCAGAAAATCCTATTCACAGACCAAGAGTGGAGTCTAGAAACCCATCAAGTTCCCTAAAGAGATAAATATTATTCATAATAATGAAAACAATCCTATGAACACATATTGTGTAATATAATCTCTTTATCTTATGATATCTTAAAAAGTTGGGTGCACAATATGTTTCATCATCCATTATTGATTTATTATTTTTTGATCTAATTGGATAGAATTATCTTTGACTACCATGACCATAGATTTATGAAGGTACTACAATCCTGATCAACTATTCCCAAGATATCACTTCCTCAACCTGGAAGAGAAAAATTCTATCTTGATCATTCAACTAATGCTATTCCACCAATGATGCACCAAAGACAAGAAACCTCTCCATTAATTCAATGTCATGGTTTTTACCTTGTATCAAAGTACATGATCAAATGAAACACATTGATAATGATATCAAGTCAGGAGACAAATACACATGTTTGTAGATAGGAACAACCAATGAAACCCACAACATGTGGTGTTCCTATTTGCGGGTCGACCCTCATGATCTCATGTACTTGAGATCACCAAGTAGGAACTTTATGAGAAGAAGACTCAATGCTTATGAGCCCCTAAAATATGATAGTCAGACATCATCTGTGTCTAGTCAGAATGATGTATCTAGACCATAACACATTTTTTTAAGATTAATGTCATAATATCTTGAGGTTCTTATTATAGTATGAGAATTGCTATAACCTTTTGATATGACAAATAATCTATGGAAATTACCATTTAAATAGTGGATGCAAAAATATTAACACTATAACGGTAAGTGCACATCATGCACAACTCACTGTATACATGAAATCGTAATCAAAAATTATTTTTAATTGGGTCTAGGTCACCCTACTATTATAACACTCCCACTTGTACTAGAACCAACTTGATAACTAACCTTGTTAGCACTCACTTGATAAGATCATGTTTCTACCAAGTTATGGATTTAGTCACGGGCCTTCCATGTCTCTGATACATGGTTATTCTTCTATTTACGACCTCACCTAATTGAGTAAGACTCCTCAAGAGATGTAATACCTGAGTATATACCCTTTTTTCCACTGTCTAAACTTGACATCTTTTCTAGTACCAGTAATAGAATTATCATAATGATAAAAATTTATATACTAGATGTGATTCTAAGAACTAGAACAAATCATTTTGTATTTTACACTGCTTATTTTGCTTCCTCAGAAGCTGCAACACACTCAATATTTATAGATATGGTTACCATTGTCTTAAATGAGCTTATCATACTCATTACCTTAGTTTTATTGTGATATTATTTCATATCGATCTAAAGGAAGACTAGTCTATGTCCCTTTAGAACTAGTATCCTTTCCTCTCCATGTAGGTTTCGGGCACAACAGAAGCGTGAAATGGGAGTTGCCCAACATTGATTTTTTCCGTGTTCAATGATCAATCCGAGATCTTCACAAAGATAAATGACATTTTTAATGGAATTTAATCAAGGAAGATAGACAACATGAATCATGCTGGAACCAGAGAGAGAGGATCATCACATATTATTTATAATTAATTTAATTAAATATGAATTACCTTGATAGAATTATTTCTTCTTTGATGGATCTAGGGACATATTTGTGATGCACCATTATTTCTTTGTAGGAATCAAGTGTCCATTCTCTCTATCAGCGATCTACACGTGTTCCATGAATCTCTAGACTTTGCTGAATGAATCTTTGGGTGTTATCACAACAGATCCTTAAACTTGCATCATCTACATTTGATTGTTATGAGAATTGCTTCCAAAGCATTCTTCTTGATCTGGTGGAGGAATATTTCTCTCCATTCTTGGGGGTAATCTTGGAGAAGAGATATCTCAAGGGCTTAAGATAATCCTCAAATTCCATTGTGCACAATCCAAAAAAATGAATTATCCTATTGAGAAAATAACATAACTAAGTTTATATATTGTTAGGGTTAAAATAAAATAATTGCACAAGTGACCTTAATTATTTATTTAATCCTAAAGAAAACACATGTCAAATAATAATAATAATAATATTATTTCTTGACATGCGCTTAACTTACGAATTAAAATTAAATATTATTTAATCAAATAATATTCAATTTTTATTATTTTCTCACCAGACCTAAAATCCCAGTCCATCATTCCTTAATCATATTTATTAGAACTTGAATAATTTCTATTTATTTATTAAATAAATATTACTGAATTATACACCAATAAATAAATAAATATTATATTCACTAAATAGAAAATAAATATTTATTAAATATTCAGATCACATTATATTCTCTCAAATAATTGGTGACAAAATAAATACAATCAAGAAAATATGAATAATTATTAAACCACATATAGGAATAATATTTATTCAACTTGTTAAATAATAATAAATAATAATATATTATTTAATTGAGATTCTGAATACACTTAGTGTGTGACCCTCTAGACGTATTTCTCAGTGGCATTAGGTGAAGTAGCCTAAATTTTACGGTTAGTGTCTAGAAACACGCCAAGGAACCCATAGAGAAAGAAGTTAATGTCACAATGACATAATACCCCATACAGATGCTTACTATGTATTGTAATCCTTTTATCGCAATATCTCAAATTAAGCAGGTTGTATGCCGGTGCCATCAACCTATGTGCTCGATGTCTCTTTCTTTGAATTTCTAAAAATAGAACTTGCCTATAAAACACCATGACCATGGATTTATTTAGGCTATATCATTTCCATCAAATGGTTTGAGATATTAACTTCCATTAAAGGACTGAAGGGATAAACCATTTCTTACATTATTCATTAATGCAATATTACTCATGACACACCCAACATATCCTACCTCGCAGTGAATTTCTATCATCATAATTTTCATCAATACATCAAAGCACGCGACTCATAATAATCATTAAAAAAAATATTATAGTATAAAGACCAATACACATGTCCACAGATAGGAACATTTAAAGACACATATAAATGTGGATTTCCTATTGGCAGGTTATGTTCTCATAATATCCTAATGGATATTACCAAGGGAATACACCATGAGAAGGTGACTTAAAGTACTATGAGTCTCCACCCATGATAGCCTGTATCATTTGTGTCCCTAAAATGATATCATCTGGATATAACACATATATTTAAGAATAATGTCGTATCACTTCCGTGTTTCCATCATAGCGGGGGAGCTACTATGACCTTTTAGCGCAACAACTAATTTAGGGACATTATCACATACTATGTTACGTAGAAGAACAATCATGATGTGATTAGAAGTTTATTAATATTCAAATATATGAATTACTGTTATCATAAATAACAAAAAAGTTATTTCTAGGGCATCGACTCTAATAAACTCCCACTTTCACTAGATCTAACTGTTAACAACCTTCATTCCGCTAGCTCTCACACAATACTCATGATTATACTAAGATAGAACTTTAGTCAATGGGTCATCCATGTTCTCTTCCATGAGTACTCTTCTCACTGTAACTTCACCCTTTGATAAAAATCCCTCAAGAGGTGATACTTTTAGAGTATGTTCTTTGTCTGTTGGTGTGACCTTGACTCTTTTTCAAGAGCCATAACTACAGTATTATTACAGTAAAATGTAATAGGATCTTTACTGCTAGGTACCACATCAATCTCCTGGAAAAATTTCTGAATCTAAATGGATTACCTGGCTGTATCAGAATCCACTATATACTCATACTCCACTGTAGAATCAGCGGAAACTGGATGGTTTGAACTCTTATATCTCATAGCTCCTCCATTGAGACAAAAAAAAATATCCTGACTACAACTTCAGATCATTTTGATCTGTCTGAAAACTAGTATTAATATAAACCCTGATGACCAATTTTTCATCTCCTCCATACACCAGGAACATATCCTTAGTTATTCTCAGATACATAAGGATATCCTTAACAACAGTCCAATTATGTTCTCCTAGATCTGCTTGATATCTTCCCACCATGCTTAATGCATAGGAAACATCAAGTCTATCAAGAACCATCCTAGATACCCTGGTAACCCGATAATCGATCTGACCCTGACATAGCCCAAAGGGCATTCCTGATCCCCATGGGTTGGTGAATAGCACCTGACATAACACAACATGCAAGTGGGGATGATTTTTCCACTAACAATTCAGAAGAAAAGAAACAAGACAGTATGCATAAACAAAAGAAACTCCACTGGGAGTAATGTACCAGAAGTCAAAAAGGAATAAACCATCCCAAATCACTATAACCAAAGTACTAAAATGGGAAAACATCTCCAAGGTCCCTAAGGACACAACTCACCAAGACCAAATCTCAACAGCTGGATCCACCTCCAAGAGATCCCTTCCCTTTGCTTGAACCTGGAAGAAGAAAGTCTACAAACACCTGAAGGAAAAAGTAGGGTGTGAGCCTAAGCCCAGTAGGATACCACAAAAGATTCCATAACAGATGAAAAATATAGATTATCCAAAGAAAATCTTTCAATTTTTAAATAAACAGGTTTGGAAATTCAAAATAATATTTAAACAAAACATTTTATACATTTTCAAATGATGGAAATAAATATTTTAAGCAATGATTTTACAAATGATGGAATATTTCTAAAATAATGGATTATGTAAAACATTTATATAAAACAGTTTATATAAATTCATCAGGCATGTAAGTAGTTCAAACAAACATTGACATACATTTATATCTCAAATATAAATAAATAAGAGAGCAACATGGTCATCTGCCAAAAGGTACGATAGTATTAACCAGCTATAGGATTCTATACTCTCTACGTGAACTTAGAAAAATGTGTATACACACGTCCCTATAACACTAGCCAAAGGAGACTCATCACCAACCCGTTGAGGATGTGACCCACCGCAAGTATGTTTTATAACGTTGTCGTAGTGTAGAGTGTATCCAAATAACTCACTAACTACCTAAGGCATTCATGCACTCTTACATGATGGGTGAACTATTTTAAGACCACTTAAAAATATGATCAATCCCATTCTTCCATTTCAAAAGTGCCAATTTATTTCCATTTAAAATCAAAATAGGTTTTATTCGAAAACACGCCTTTTTCACAAGATAAAATCACTGAGTTTCTATCAAATCATTTTAAACCATTTTCACCAGTTTGGAATCCATTAAAAGCCAATTATATCATTACACAATTTATTCCCATGATTAAATTCAACAATTTAATTGAAATAATTTTCATCAAATACACAATTTAAATTAAACAATTTAAATCAGTCAATTTACATAAACACATACAATTCAATGGAATTGGGGGTTTTCCAAATTTACAAGCCAAAACCATTTCAAATATCTCGATTCACTGGAATCAGTTTTTATCAATTTAATTGAATGAAAATATGATTAATTGAATTTAAATCAATAATTGAAATAAATCAAGCACTATAAGGATAATCAATTTGGAAAATCAGAACGAAACCACCTACCTCAAGGTTACTGATGTCAATGACAATGATAATCCACCCAGTGTGGTTCAATACACATCCTCACAACATTTTTATCATAAGCATCAATACACCAATGATTTACACTCATCAAGGGTTCCTAGTACCAAAAAATCTATTTTATTTCACAAGGAAGTAAAATATTACACATGATTACATTTTCTCTCTCCTGGATAATCTCTAGATTATCTTTTTATGTTAACACATGCAATCACAATAAATATCCATAAGAATAATTATAAAACTCATTTTATAATTATATACTTCTATTTTATTTCTCAAGGAAATAAAATATTACATGCGATTACATTTTTTCTTTCCTAGATAATCTCTGGATTATCGTTTTAAATTATCACATGCGATGATAATTTATCTCACCAGGATAAGTTTCAAAAAATATATATATTATCACATGTGATAATATTTATCTTTCATGGAAAATTTTCATTTTATCATTATATCAACGCATGCACTTGCGATTATCCATCAGAATAATTATCTTTGATAAAATCACAATTATCATTTTAATAAGACTTTACATTTATCTAGCGATAAATTCTTAAATAACTATCCTTTTGATAATTTCAAGAAATTATCCTTTAAAATCATTTTATCAATTATCTTGATAATTTCATGAAATCATGTTTTGAAAGTTCTTTGTGATTATCTTTTGATAATTTGATGAAATTACCATTTGATGGGTTTTATTTAAACTTACCTTCCAATAATCATGCACATTTAATCTTTGATAATTCATCATTATTATCATCTGATAATTCTTAAAAATATTTTTTTTGATAAAAATAAAATATTTATCTTTTGATAATTTAATAACTCATCATTTGATAAAATTGTTTAAGAATTATCCTTGATAATTTCATTAAAATTATTCATTGATAAGTTGTTGCAATTATCATCCGATAATTATTAACAATTATCTTTTGATAAAATTATTTAAAAAGAACCATTTAAAATGTGAAAAATAAGATCAAGGAATACCTTGCTGCCTTTGAAACAAAAATATTATTAAGATTCTACTTGTCGAGATGGATTCAATGGTACTGACAACACATAATTCGGATCAATAAAACATAAATTATTAATTTTAGAAGATATGAAGAGTACTAAAAATAATGAATTAATTAAATAAATGAAACAAAAACAAAACAAAGTAAAAAAACCTAGTGTTGCACATGGCCAAAAGAGGAACCAACCTGGTAAAGGGCGCTACACATAAGAGGAAGCTAAAAGAGGGGTCGAATCATTGCCAAGTTTCAGTCAGGGATAGTCCTATCTTGATAAAATCCTCAAAAAAAGAATCCAGTTGGCTCATATAAAACCCTTACCACGTTTCAATAAGGGAAACATCAATACCCTATTTAAAGATCCGTTTCAACATGAATGTTGATTAATGAAGGTTTTAATTCATGTGGCTAAGGTGTTTGTGATTTTAAATCGTCAAAAGAGACTATTTCCAAACTTTTGGTTTCTAAAACTGTTAAAAATGGAGGTCCATGCATTTATTAAAGAATGTGAATAGTATACTCCATTTTTTAATAATTAAATTAAATTAATACAATTAATTATTTAATGTAATTATTAAAAAACTTCAATTATTTAGCGACGTGATCAAACACCCATTACTCATAAAATTTATACCCTATCTATGATAAACACCCCATTCTGGACACAATGGTGGTCTCATATTTCTCAAACAACGAACCGTTTGAGAGGTATTAATGATTTATTAATTAAAAAATCAAATGAATAATTAATTAAAATAAAAAGGGTTATTTTTGCGAGCGAGGCATCCAAACACCCGATGATAACAAATATTCTACCTTGTCTAGGGTAAACCCCTCATTCTGGACCCACCAGTGGTCTCAGATTTCTCATACAACGCACCTTTTGGGAGATATTTAATTACTCTTAATAAATAAAATATTAAATATTATTTAATAACTTTATATCACGAGGGAGGCATCCAAAAGTATAGTTCTTTCGAATGTTATACCTCTCCTAGGGTAAACACCACATTTTAGACATAACGGTATGCTCAGATTTCTTATACAATGAACCATTTTGGAGTTATTCAATTATTTTGAATAAATTACATGTGTTTAAAATAATATATTTAATGTTTTTATTAAATCCTCCCCGAGACTTTTCAGACCTCAAAAACTCATACTTACTCAGTGTTTAACTCTTTAAATATTTAATTGAATATTTTAGAGTATTTATTGGGCATTTTACCATTCTGCGACGTGTCTAACAAAAACAAAACTTTTCACTGATAAACCATTTCCCCCATTTAATATAAGAAATTAATAATTTAACACAAGAGGAATTAGAAATACCCAAAAATAGTAACGATATGTTACAAAGTTTAGTACATAGCACGACATACATCATTGATCCCATTACTGAAGCGTATGTGATCTTAATCATTCTCTCTTTCTCATGTTGTGTCTGAGGCCACATTTTCTTAGAAAGTTGTAAACCATGTGACATTGGAACCAATCCCCTATTGAATTGTTCTATACTAAATATCTTTATTATCTGGTCAACATATATACTTTGAAATAGTCTAAGAAGTCTCTTGGATCTATCACGAATGATCTTGATCCCTAGAATATAGGCTGCTTCACTTTAGTCCTTCATGGAGAAACACTTTTTTAACAAGTCCTTAATAGACTATAAGACTGGTATGTCATTTACAATAAGTAATATGTCATCAACATATACTATTAGAATAACAAATTCATTCCCACTAAACCTCTTATAAACACATGGATCACATTCATTCTTAATGTAACCAAATTATTTTATGGATTCATCGAATTGAATGTTCCATGACCTAGATGCTTGATTTAATCTGTAAATGGATCTCTGAGCACTACTGGAATTTAGTCTTTTCCCAACGGTAGTATACCAACAGTTTTCTTAAACCGTTGGTATAGTGAGCCTTTGCCAACGGTTTAAGAAAACCATTGGCAAAGAGAATTTCGGTGGACCCTTTCCCAACAGTTCACTAGAACCGTTGGGAAAGGGTGATAAAATCACACATTTCCCAACGGTTCCAGTGAACCGTTGGCAAAGGTTTCCCCCCAAATTGCAGATCGTGATCTCCTCTCCCCATTCGAACATAGCCCTAATCTATTCGCTCAGGTGCTCTCGCGAACCCCATCCGACTCCACTGCTCTCGCGAATCCGAACACCAGCACCCCCATCCCAACAGGTACACCCAATACGAATAGGTAAAATTTGATCTCAACCATATTGTTGTAGTTGTTTTAATGAATAGATTTTTCCAGGTGTTGGTGGTTTAATTGATTATTGAAATTAATATCTAAATAGGATATTGTTTGTGTTTGTGAAGACTTATTTAATGTTATTGTATTCTATGTTTGGAAGGAGAGTGTTCAAAACATGTAAATCAGAGTTGGGACGTTTACATGTTTTGGATAATGGATTGTGGGAATTATGGATTGTGTTCAAACCAATTTGATATGTTTTGGATAATGGATTGTGGGGGTAGGGGGTGTCCACGGGGGTGGGTGGGTTGTCCACAGGGGTGGGCGGGGGTGTCCACGGGGGTGGGAAAGGCTGTCCACGGGGTGGGCGGTGCTGTCTAGGGGGTGTGGGCTGTCCTGAGGGTCTGGGTGGGGTGTCCTGGTGGGGGAGGGGTGTGTGGGGTGTCCAGGAGGGGTGGTATGTCTAGGTGGTGGTGGTGGGGTTGCAGGGGAGGGGGGTGTGGGCTGTTTGGGAGGGTGGGCGAGGCTATCCAGGGGGTACGGGGGTGGGCGGGTTGTCCACAAGGGTGGACGGGCTGTCCACGGGGGTGACCGGGCTGTCAAGGAGGTGTGGGCGGGCTGTCCAGGGGGGGTGGGTGGGCTGGCCACGGGGGGTAGGGGTGTCTAGGGGGGTGGGCGGGATATCCAAGGGGGTGGGGGGATGTCCATAGGGAGAAGGGGTGTCGAGGGGGGTGGGTGGGCTGTCCACGGGGGTGGTTGGGCTGTCTAGGGGGTAGGGGGTGTCCACGGGGGTGGGCGGGGCTGTCCAGGGGGTGTGGGCTGTCCTGGGGGTCTGGGTGGGGTGTCCTGGTGGGGGAGGGGTGTGTGGGGTGTCCAGGTTGGGTAGTATGTCTAGGTGTTGGTGGTGGGGTTGCAGGGAAGGGGGGTGTGGGCTGTTTGGGAGGGTGGGCGGGGCTATCCAGGGGGGGTACGGGGGTGGGCGGGCTGTCCACAAGGGTGGACGGGCTGTCCACGGGGGTGGCCGGGCTGTCAAGGAGGCGTGGGCGGGCTGTCTAGGGGGGGGGGGGTGGGTGGGCTGGCCACAGGGGGTAGGGGTGTCCAGGGGGGTGGGCGGGCTATCCAAGGGGGTGGGGGGCTGTCCATAGGGAGAAGGGGTGTCGAGGGGGGTGGGTGGGCTGTCCACGGGGGTGGTTGGGCTGTCTAGGGGGTAGGGGGCGTCCACGGGGGTGGGTGGGTTGTCCACGGGGGTGGGCGGGGCTGTCCACGGGGGTGGGAAAGGCTGTCCACGGGGGTTGGCGGGGCTGTCCAGGGGGTGTGGGCTGTCTTGGGGGTCTGGGTGGGGTGTCCTGGTGGGGGAGGGGTGTGTGGGGTGTCCAGGGGGTTGGTATGTCTAGGTGGTGGTGGTGGGGTTGCAGGGGAGGGGGGTGTGGGCTGTTTGGGAGGGTGGGCGGGGCTATCCCGGGGGGGTACGGGCTGTCCAGGGGGGGGGGTGGGCTGGACACAGGGGGTGGCCGTGCTCTCGCGAACCCCCCGTCCGAACATCATCGACCCCCGTGGACAACCCACCTTTTATCCCAAATTCCATAGATTTATACATTATTTTATTATATTATGTCTCAAATTATCTAAAATATGTGTTTGATGTTCTTCACGTGACCTATCATAATTCCTTCTCATAATCTATAGTGATCATGGGAAGATCCCATGCATGATTAATGATCACTCAAATTATTCTGCAGATCATACATAATGGAAGCCTTACAGGATGTGAGATGATTATATCTATGAAATCTACTCAGGTACCTGGTGAGGAAGTGCATATTAATTCAAAAAGGTAAATCGCATATGAGGATACCCTACTAATATGGTTATGGGATGAGGCATGATCTGATGTGATAACACATTATGTTCTTGTTGGTTTTACATTTTTTCAATAACACATTAGTATGTTTTTTTCACATGTGTAGTTGATACCATGATTATTTTCTTCCTTTATCATTTACTTAAATGTATTTTCTATTAAAGTTCAATCCTATTGAATTGTTTATGACAAAATGACTTATATGAATTCTTTTTACAGAATGGACAGAAGTTGGATGTATGAAACCGATCGTATCTCAAGCAATTTTCAAAACAATTTGGAGAGCTTTATAGATTTTTCATTTCACAATGCTTCAGATAGTGGTCGCATACACTGCCCATGTTCCAATTGTGTTGGTAGACCTTGTTTGAGTCGTGAAGAAGTCAGCTACCACATAACCAAAAATGGTTTTCAAGAAAACTACTTTGTGTGGTATCACAATGGGGAGAAAATGAAATCTCAAATTGGTGATGATCGAAATGAAAGGACTAGAATGGAGAATTTGTTAGATGATCGGTTTCCGTTTATTCGTCATCATGAAAAATAAAGGATTTCAACTCAAGAAGACGTCGATATGAGGAAAACTGATGCATCTAGTGAAAATGATGATATTGATAGGGTGAAAAAATTGAATGATGCTGCCACGACTCCAGTATATCGACAATGCGATAAAATGAAAAAGCTGGAATTTTTAATCCGATTGTTTCATGGAAAAACTATGTATGGGATTTCTAATACAGAAATCGATTACATTCTTACCCTCTTGAAGGATTTACTTCCAGATGATGCAGATATTCCCTCAAACCACTATATGGCATGGAAGTTAGTTGAAGAACTTGGATTTTCCAGAAACAAAATTCATGCTTGCCCGAAAGATTGCAGTTTATTCTGGGAAGAAACCGCTGAACGAAATGAATGTATAAAATGTGGCACATCCCGCTGGAAGTCAAAATCTGATGGAACACCATCCCGCGTTCCACAGAAAGTAGTGTGGCACTTTCCATTGATCCCCAGAATCCAGAATCTTTTTATGTCTGATGACATATCAATAAAAATGAGATGGCATGATACCAAGAGAAAGAAGACTAATGATGAGTTGGTTCATCCTGCAGATGGATTTGCATGGCAGAGATTTGATGCTCGACATCCTGATTTTGCAGCTGACGTGCGTAATGTGAGGCTGGGTCTTTCATGCGACGGTTTTAATCCGTTTGGGCAGATGCTTACTTCGCATAGCACATGGCCAGTTTTTATACACATTTTTAATCTTCCCCCATGGTTGTGTATGAAAAAATCTTTCACTTTCATGAGTATACTCATATCTGGTCCTTCTGATCCCGACATTGATATTGATGTATACATGCAACCTTTAATAAAAGAGTTGAAACTTCTTTGGGATGTGGGTGTGCGCACATACGATGCATGTTCAAAAGACATATTTCAGATGCGTGCTGCGCTTATGTGGACGATCAATGATTTTCCGTCTTATGCAATGATGTCTGGATGGAGCACGAAGGGAAAACTGTCATGTCCAGTTTGTATGAAGAATACACGATCTAGAAGACTGAAACATCGTTGTAGTTTCAGTTTTATGGGACATCGACGATTTTTTCCAAATGATCATCCATATAGAATGAATCGTCGAAGATTTGATAATACTATAGAGACTGATGATCCACCTCAGCATATGTCTGAAACTGATGTGCTTAATGAATTGAAAGATTTCAGTTTTTCGTTCGGGAAGGGTCAAATGAAATCTCGAAAGAGAAAGAATGTTTCCATAGAAACCTGTTACAATTGGAAGAAGAGGAGTATCTTTTTTGATTTGCCTTATTGGTCAACCAATTTGCTACGTCATTGCTTAGACGTAATGCATATTGAAAATAATATATGTGAAATGTTTCTTTCAGTTATTCTAAATGTCAAGGGGAAGACAAAAGATGATTTACGATCTCAACATGACTTGGTGGATTGGGGAATCAGACCAGAATTGCATCCTGTGCGTATCAGTGAAAATAAATGGCAACTTCCATGTGATTCTTATGTGATGACACCTACTGAATTTTTTTTGGAAGTATTAGAGACTATTAGAGTTCCTGATGGCTATTCAAGCAACATATCTAAACGGGTCAATAGAAGAGAGTTGAAGCTAAAATCTTTGAAGACTCATGATTATCACGTTCTACTGTATGAGTTGCTTCCAATAGCAATCTTTCATCTTTTTTCCAATAATGTAAGGGTGGGTATTATTCGGTTGTGCCATTTGTTTAGAGATCTTTGTGCTAAGAAGTTGTCCAAGTCTTTCTTGCAAAAAATGTTGACAGATGCCCCATTAATTTTGTGTGAGTTGGAGAAAATATTTCCCCCATCATTTTTCACATGCATGCTGCATCTGACTGTCCGTATTCCAACTGAAATACTTCTCGGAGGACCTGTTTCTTTTTGTTGGATGTATCCAACTGAAAGAAATATGTTCACATTAAAGTCTTATGTTCGAAACAAGAATCATCCCGAAGGTTCTATCGTGAACGGTTACTTAGCTCAAGAATGTATGGATTTCTGTTCAATGTATTTGTCTGATCTTACTACAAGAATGAACAGACCAATGAGAAATAAAGAAGAACAATATGAGCAAATTGAACCCAGTTTTCCATCACTTCCTCAAACAGGAGGAATTCCTGGATCATATACATTGAAGACATTAAGCCTTGAAGAGCGGGAGATGGCACATCGCACAGTTTTGTTCAACTGTGATTTGTTCGATGACTATATCAGGTAACAAAATTGAATATGTATATCTTACATATATATCTGTTAAACTATTCATATTTTTTTATCTACAGGGAACATAAAACAATGATAAATAGGAAGCATTTTTCTTTATCTTTGAGAAGGAGAGAGACTTTGCATAGCAAAGAGTTTTCTGCTTGGTTAAAATTGAAGGTAAAAATATTACTGTTTAAATTAATTATTTCAATATTTACTTAAGTTTAACTGTCATTTATATTGCAGGTATTGAGTTTGTCTGCTGACTCTGTCTCTGAGGAAATAAGAGCTTTGGATTTTGGTCCTAATACCGTGGTTCGTGACTGTAAATCAATTGTTATCAATGGGTACAGATTTATTGTCACTGAACGAGCCAAAAACATGAGAAAACAACATGATGGTATTATGGTTACTACCACAACAGATTGTTATTCCAGTGCATCAGATAGTAGACCGTGACTTGAAAATGTGGGTTATTATGGAGTCGTTGAGAAAATAATAATATTGGATTATTACTCTCATGGACGAGTCACAATGATGAAATGCCATTGGTTTGATTCGATGACGAGACATGGCACATTTATTGATGATTGTGGATTTCAAGTAATTAATATGACCCACACTCTTGCAACCGAAGAACCATATGTGTTGGCATCAATGGCTAAACAAGTTTTTTATGTCAAAGATCAACTTCAACCTGAATTTGGTGTCATAGTTGAAGTAATTCCAAGACATATTTTTGATGATGCTGATGATGGAATTGACACTGTCCCTATTTCCATTGGAACCAATCCATTTATTTCTTTTGATGACTCCAATAGCTCAATTGTCAGAGTTGATTGTGAACCTGAAGTTGTGGTTGGAAATATATAGAATCATTCATCCATGTTCTCAATTCTTTTGGTTTACCTCGAGTTGGGTTGTTAAGGTTGGTAATATTCATATTTATTTAGTATTGATCACAAATATGTTTTAGCTAACTTGACCGTTATGTGAATTTTCAATGTTTATTGGTTGCTGTTTTATTTGAATTGCATTTTCTAATTTGGAATTGAACTGTATTCAAACCAAATCAAACAATATTTCTAACTTGGTGAACATTACTATTGTACCCCTCTCTCTTGGATTTTAATGATCACAATCACTCTCATCGTGTTCTAACTTTTTTTCAAGTGTTTTGATGCTAGGAAAAAGGTTGCCCAGGAGTTGGCCCAAGAAGGCTGATAGTGGACTCTCTGAGTTCACCGGCCAACCGGTGGATTCCCACTGGCCAACCGGTGGTCTCTGGCAGAAGCATTGCTTTCTGCCAGATCCACCGGTCAGCCGGTGCTAGCGCACCGGCCAGCCGGTATGGTCACCGGCCAACTGGTTCTTGCCCACCGGCCAGCTGGAGGACCCAGGCAGTCGGCTTGCCCACTGCCTGGTGCCACCGGCCAACCAGTGGATGACCACCGGCCAGCCGGTGGAACCCAGACAGAAATCCTGCTCTGTCTGGACCATCGGCCAGCCGGGAGCTCAGCACCGGCCAGCCGGTGGACCACCAGCCAGCCGGGAGCTCAGCACCGGCCAGCTGGTGGACCACCAGCCAGCTGGTGAGACACCACCGGCCAGCCGGTGTGCCCAGTCAACTTGTATGTTTTATTAAATTCATTCAAGCTCTTCTAAAACAATTGATAGATAAATTACCAATAAATCCCCTCATTCCCTCATATATTTAGTTTTTTGGTTTACACATTAATTTTCTTTTTCTAATTAATTACATATTTGTTTTCAAATGCAGGAAATGCAGCCAATTGAAGAGAGACGGAGAAAAAAAATGGCGGAGAACAATCGTCGGATGGAGGAGATGGGCATTCCACCATTAGTGCCTACAGTGAGTACTTTATTTCACATATATATATATATATATATATATATATTTACAGAATATATAATGTCATGTGATTAATTTTTTTTGTAAACTTTTTTGTAGGATCCACCATTACGTCGACAGTTATTCGACGAGGAGCCTAGTACTGGTCCTAGTACTCAGGCCGGTGGTACGAGGAGGGTTCGTACCAGAGGTGGACGTAGAGCTGCGCGTGCCCGACTAGACCCTGCCCCTCCCACTGACATTTCAGCCTTCCCAAATTCTTATCCCGGTGTGTCGTTAGGGACACACAGAGTATTTAGGCCTCCCATGTTTTCGCTACCTTCTGCATCTTCTGCCCCATCATTTTCACATCCCATGATGATTCCCACTCCCCAGTCAGCATCAGGTCATACAGCTGTTCCATCTTCTTTTCCTTCTACTCCTGTCTCTCCGAGCTTTTATATTCCATAATCTTCGACTCCTGTTCCACCAGAGGGTGTTCCATCAGGTTCTGTGGATCCGGTGCCACTCATTGATGGAATATAATGAAGACAATCAGATGGTTGAGAAAACAGGGCAGCAATGTCAGAGTTTTCTGGCGACGCTTTCCAAATACTCCGACATCATTCCCGTCAGCCCACTGTCATGGAGACATTTTCCACATGAGGTCAAAGATAGAGCTTGGGCAGAGATATGGGTAAAAAAATCTGTTGTATTTAATACCATGAATTATTTTTGTATTTATATGAATTAATATTTTGATTTCAGCTTCGATTTAATTTTCCTGATGGTGAGGGTGCACGACTGGAATGTCTAAAGGATTTAGGCGAGCTTTGGAGAGCCTACAATCATAAGATGTATATTGGTTGGCGTGCTAGAGTTGGCACTGAGTTAGAGGTGGTACCAGTCGTGGATGATTGTCCTATAGAGCAGTATCGTCAGATGATTACTCATTGGACGAGTACCCAGTTTAAGGTATGAATTACATTTGAGGTATTTAAATAATAACTTTCAAGTTTTGAATTAATATTATCCTTTGCATTATCGAATTTTATTTAGGAATCATCTGGAAAAAATAAAAAAAACATTGATGCAAAAAAATACCTCCATACACTAGGACGCACGACGATGCCGGATCATGAGAGGCAGCAGGTATGACAATTGTTTATAAGTTTTCTTTACGACTTACATTTTCTTTTGTTTACTCAATTATTTAATCATTTGCTAAAGTTTTTATATAACTTTTGTTTTCAATGTCATTGTAGAGGCAAGTACAAAATATTGAAGGACGTGTGCCTCGAGCAAAACTGTTTTGATCGAGTAGACGAAAAAAGGATGGAAGTGCTGTCAACGAAGCGACTCAGCAGCAGATTGTAAGTTTTAATCTGTTGATTTTATATTTTAATATCTATTTTTTAACTTAATAATATATTTATATTTGTAACAGGATGCTTTAGAGGCCCTTGATGCCCAAGAAGCAGACAATTTTGGGCCATCTTATCACTTACATCAGGTGTTGGGAGAGGATCATTCTGGCAGAGTACGCTGCCGACCTAGGATAGCCCCGACAAGGTATTGTCCTACCTCAGGTACGAGTTGTAGTGCCACCGAGCTACAACAAGTTATGGCACATGCAGAACAGGCTGAGAAAAGGGCCACAGAGACGGCAGAACAGTCTGCTAGGGAAAACAATGCATTTATGAAATTTATTGAAGTTCTACGTCCAACACTTCCAGCAGAGACCAGCCCAGCGATTGATGAATACATGTCGTCGATACATTCTATATATGGTGCACCAGGTGGCAGTTCCAGTGGTGGTCAGGCCGATGTCCAGCTTGAAGATGATGATGGCGAGGAGTCTGATGCGGAAGAGGAGGGAGATGAGGAGGGCGAGGAGGAGGGAGAAGGCGAGGAGGAAGGCACTGTGGAGGGTGAGGACGATGATGAGGACGATGACGAGGGTGATGATGATGATGATGATGGTGATGGTGATGATGATGTGGGACATATTGATCCGTTACATTTTTGACTTATATTATTGAGATTTGATGTTTAATCTATTCTAGTTGTTGGTTTTATCTAGACTCGTAATATAGTATTGAAGTTGAGTTATTTTTATATATTGTTTGTTTTTATGGATGTTTTTGTCTTTTAGTGGTTGTGTGTTTGTGAACTCCCTGGACAACCCCCCTCATTCTTGGACCCCGGATAACCCCCCTCCCCCTTGGACCCCGAACACCCCCCAAACACCCCCCGGACAGCCCCGCGGACAGCCCCGCGGACAGCCCCCCGTACATCCCCTAACCCTCCACCCTGGACCCCGGATAGCCCCCCGGACAGCCCCTCGGACAACCCCCCCACCCTCCCCCTTGGACCCCGGACAACCCCCCAAACACCCCCCGGACAGCCCCCTGAACAACCCCGGACAACCCCCTGAACAACCCCTGAACAACCCCTGAACAACCCCTGAACAACCCCCTGAACAACCCCCGGACATCCCCTTGAACAACCCCGGACAACCCCCTGAAGAACCCCCAAACACCCCTCGGACAGACCCCGCACAGCCCCCCCACCCTCCTCCTTGGTCCCCGGACAGCCCCCCGGACACCCACCGGACAGCCCCCCATACAGCCCCCAACCCTCCACCCTGGACCCCAGATAGCCCCCAGATAGCCCCCCCGGACAGCTCCCGAGGTCGTCTGCTATGAATTTGACCGTTGGACGCCCGTTTTGGCCGTTTATGACACCAGAACTGCGTTGTCGGTCACCGCGGGCCCACGGAACGTCCGATTGACGTGCCGTCTACTCGACCATTTCATAAATCACTCACCCGTATTTTTCGTCTGATTTCAGGCCATTCCGAAATCGTTCGGCCCGTTTGGACCACCCTCACGCGCGTTTACGAAGCGCGCACATCACTTAAAACACGAATATTGAGCCGTACCGCGCAAACCGCACGTCCGATTGACGTGCCATCTACGCGTACACATCACGAATAATAATGAGAATGTTTCACGGTGGTTTCGGCTCAATCCGAGGTCGTCCGCTATGAATTTGACCGTTTGACGCCCGTTTTGGCCGTTTATGACACCAGAACTGCGTTGTCGGTCACCGCGGGCACACAGAACGTCCGATTGACGTGTCTTCTACTCGACCACTTCATAAATCACTCACCCGTATTTTTCGTCTGATTTCAGGCCATTCCGACTTCGTTTGGCCCGTTTGGACCCCCCTCACGCGCGTTTACGAAGCGCGCACATCACTTAAAATACGAATATTGAGCCGTACCATGAAAACCGCACGTCTGATTGACATGCCGTCTATGCGTACATGTCACAAAAAATAATTAGAATGTTGCACGGTGGTTTCATCTCAATCCGAGGTCATCCGCTATGAATTTGACCGTTTGACGCCCGTTTTGGCCGTTTATGACACCAGAACTGCGTTGTCGGTCACCGCGGGCACACGACACGTCCGATTGATGTTCCTTCTGCTCGACCACTTCAAAAATCAATCACCCGTATTTGTCGTCTGATTTCAGGCCATTCCGACTTCGTTCGGCCCGTTTGGACCCCCCTCACGCGCGTTTACGAAGCGCGCGCATCACTTAAAACACGAATATTGAGCCGTACCGCGCAAACCGCATGTCCGATTGGCGTGCTGTCTGCGTGTACACGTCACGAATAATAATTAGAATGTTGCACGGTGTTTTCAGGACAATACGAGGTCATCCGCTATGAATTTGACCGTTTGACGCCCGTTTTGGCCGTTTATGACACCAGAACTGTGTTGTCGGTCACCGCAGGCACACGGCACGTCCGATTGACGTGCCGTCTGCTCTACCACTTCATAAATCACTCACCCGTATTTGTCGTCTGATTTCAGGCCATTCCGAAATCGTTCGGCCCGTTTGGACCACCCTCACGCGCGTTTACGAAGCGCGCGCATCACTTAAAACACGAATATTGAGCCGTACTGCGCAAACCGCACGTCCGATTGACGTGCCGTCTGCGCGTACACGTCAAGAATAATAATGAGAATGTTTCACGGTGGTTTCAGCTCAATCCGAGGTCTTCCGCTATGAATTTGACCGTTTGACGCCCGTTTTGGCCGTTTATGACACCAGAACTGCGTTGTCGGTCACTGCGGGCACATGGCACGTCCAATTGACGTGCCGTATACTCGAACACTTCAGAAATCACTCACCCGTATTTTTCGTCTGATTTCAGGCCATTACGACTTCGTTTGGCCCGTTTGGAGCCCCCTCACGCACGTTTACGAAGCGCGCACATCACTTAAAATACGAATATTGAGCCGTACCGCGCAAACCGCACGTCTGATTGACGTACCGTCTACGCGTACACGTCACGAATAATAATTAGAATGTTTCACGGTGGTTTCAGCTCAATCTGAGGTCTTCCGCTATTAATTTGACCGTTGGACGCCCGTTTTGGCCGTTTATGACACTAGAACTGCGTTGTCGGTCACCGCGGGCACACGGCACGTACGATTGATGTTCCGTCTGCTCAACCACTTCATAAATCACTCTCCCATATTTTTCGTCTGATTTCAGGCCATTCCGACTTCGTTCGGACCGTTTGGACCCCCCTCACGCGCGTTTACGAAGCGCGCGCATCACTTAAAACACGAATATTGAGTCGTACCGCGCAAACCGCACGTCTGATTGACGTGCCGTCTGCACGTACACGTCACGAATAATAATTAGAATGTTTCACGGTGGTTTCAGCTCAATCCGGAGATGTGGTGTGGCCGACACCACTCAAAGTGTCCGTCTTTTGTTTCAAAAGGACGTCATTTTAAGTGAAAAACATCAACTGACATACGGAACACCGACCAAACGCATTCCGAATCTATTGATAATTTATCCCAACAATCCATGGGTCATATGTGACGTGTACGAGCCAACCCGGGATGAATATGAGTCGTGGTGTGTCCAGGATAAGTCTAAGTGACTCTCTTTTGTTTAAAATGGACACCATTTTAAGTACATACGGAAAAACGACCAAACGGATTCGGTTTCCATTGAAACTTTAGGAGAACGATCCATGGGTCTTATGTGACGTGTAAGAATCATCCCCGCTTCAATCCGACATGCGGTGCGGCTGACACCACTCAAAGTTTCCGTCTTTTGTTTCAAAAGGACGTCATTTTAAGTGAAAGGCATCAACTGACATACGGAAGAACGACCAAACGCATTCAGATTATATCTATACTTTAGCACAACGATCCATGAGTCATATGTGACGTGCAAAAGTCAACCCCGTCTTAATCCGAGATGCGGTGTGGCCGACACCGCTCTAACTCTGTCTCTTTTGTTTAAAATGGACATGATTATAAATGAAAAGAACAACTGGCATACGCAAAACCGACCAAACGCATTCGTAATCTTTTGATAATTTATCACAATGATCCATGGGTCATATGTGACATGTACGAGCCAACCCGGGATGAATCTGAGTCGCGGTGTGGTCAGGATTAGTCTAAGTGTCACTCTTTTGTTTAAAATGGACAACATTTTAAGTACATACGGAAAACCGACCAAACGCATTCGGTTTCCATTTAAACTTTAGGAGAACGATCCATGGGTCATATGTGACGTGTACGAATCAACCCCGCCTCAATTGGAGACGCGGTGTGGTCGGCACCACTCATAGTGTCCGTCTTTTGTTTCAAAAGAACGTCATTTTAAGTGAAAAACATCAACTAGCATACGGAAAACCGACCAAACGTATTCAGATTGTGTCGATACTTTAGCACAACGATCCATGGGTCAAATGTGACGTGTACGAGTCAACCCCGCCTCAATATGAGGTGCGGTGTGGCCGGTATCACTTCAGGTGTATGTATTTTGTTTAAAATGGACATCATTTGAGGTAAAAATATATGGTATAGAAAAAACCGATCAAATTATGAATTGAATTTCGGATTCCACATATAATTGTCATCTAAATTTTAAAATGAATTCTAAATGAATTATGTATGTTTATAATTATGTTATGAATTATACTTTAATTATGGATGTGTATATTTTCAGGATGCATTATATGTGTTGGTTGGTTGGTATTCATTATTTGTATGTGTTGGTTTGTTCTCTATATGTATGAATTATATGTGTTACAAGTACAATAATTGGATTGAAAAATGAATTGAAAACGAGGGCATAATTGGATTGAAAATTGAAATGAAAATGCCCAAAAACCAGACCTGCTGTGCAAATTGCAGGCTGCTGTGCAATTTGCACAGCAAAGCCTATGCCAACCTATCCCAACGGTTTGAAACCGTTGGGATACCCTGTTGCAGGGTTGTTTTTACCAACGGTTCATGGAACCGTTGGTAAAAACCTTTCCCAACGGTTTGTAAACTTTTGGGAAAGAAAATTGTCTGTTGATTTCCCAACGGGCCAAACCGTTGGGAAAGGCCTTTCCCAACGGTTTGGCAGAACCGTTGGGATAGGTTGATTTTTTCTGACCTATCCCAACGGTTCTGTGTAAACCATTGGGAAAAGCCTTTCCCAACGGCTTACTTCCCCATGGTTTGCAGAACCGTTGGTATAACATATACCAACGGTTCTGCAGCCTTTACCAACAGTTCTAAACCGTTGGGAAATGCTGGATTTCCAGTAGTGGAGACTTGTAAATCCTTTTGGAATCACCTGGAGTCATAAAACTATTTATTTATGTCATATAGACATCTTCCTGAAGGTTCCCATAAAGTAATTCAATTTTTACATCCATATGCCAAATCTCATAGTCATGGTAAGTTGCTATAACAAGTAGAATTATAATGAATTTAAACATGGAAAATGGTGAAAAGGTTTAATCATAGTAAATTCATTGAAACTATTTAAACCCTTTAGCCACTATCCATGCTTTATAGGTATTTACTTTACCTTCAATTTACTGTTTTCTCTTGAATACCCATTTGCATCCAACATGATTTACATCAATTGGCGCATTGAACAAAACCCAAACTTGGTTCTGATACATGAAATCCATTTCAGAATTCATGTCTTTTTTCCATCTTGTATCTTTTGATATCTCTACTGCCTTATTATAGGAGAGAGGTTCATCATTTTCAACCAATAATGATTCACCATCTTTAGTAACTAGAAAACCATATCTATCTGGTTCTCTTACCTCTCTTAAGATCCTATGAATTACTTGTATTTCAGGAACTACTTCTTCTATGATCACTTATTAAATATATTTCTGTACCAACTCTTGTGTATCTTGATCATCAACTTCACTAAATTCAATATTTCTCCCACTATACCTTTTGAGGATGTTCTCCCTCTTAAGAAAGATGACTTTTCTAGAGATAATCACTTTTTTGGCTGAGGGGTTGTATAAGTAGTATCCTTTTTTTCCTTGGGATACCCTATAAAGATACACTTTGTGCCCTGGGGTGCTAGTTTATTGCCTGATAAGGCCTTAACAAATGTCTCGCAACCTCATACATGTGTATTCTATAAAAAGAGGTTTCTTTCCACTCTATAACTTGAAGGAAATTCCATTTTCTTCTTTATTTGGTAATCAGTTTAATGTGTATGACACAGTTTGTAATTCATATCCCCAAAAGGATAATAGAAGATCTGCATGACTCATCATCAACCTTACAATGTCTAACAAGGTACAATTCCTCCTTTCACTAACACCATTCCACTGTGGTGTGTAAGGTGGAGTGAGTTGAGATAGAATCCCAAATTCTTGTAAAAATTCAATGAACTCTTGGTTAAGATATTCACCACCTAGATCCGATCAAAGTTTCTTTATCTTCTTTCCAAGTTGATTCTATACTTCCTTCTTGAATTCCTTGAATTTAACAAAGGACCTGTACTTATACCTCATCAAGTTGATATAACCATATCTACTCAAGTAATCCGTAAAAGTTATGAAGTAAGAATATCCACCTTTAGCTTCTATTAGAAATGGTCTACACACATCAATGTGTACCAATCCAAGAAGCTCTATGGCATTTTCACCCTATCCAGAAAATGGTGGTTTAGTCATTTTTCCTTATAAACAAGCATTACATCTTTCAAGTGGTTTTAGCTTAAAATAGTCTAAATAACCATCTTGACATATCTTTATCAAACGCTTCTCATTTACATGACCAAGACGGTGATGCCATAGTTAGGTGTTATATGAGTCATGTGAAAATGATTCATTATCAATTTCCAACACTTTATTTTCATAATTTAATACATAAAGACCATTATTTAAATGATCTATACCATAACATATTTTGTCCTTATAAAATAAAGAAATTTTATTTAAAAATTTGAAGATAAACCCATCTGTATCTAGGAATGATACAAAAATCATGTTCTTGGTAACTATAGGTATATAATAACTATCTTTTTTAAAACCAAAATCATTTATGTTGGCAATGAAAGGTGGTAGTTACCAATGGTTAGGACAACCAGCCTCTCTCCATTGGTAGCTCTTAGATCCACCTCTCTTCTAGAAATCTTTCAAAATATACTTAGTTCCTACATTTGGATATAGATGTGATCACCACAAGCTGTATCTAAAAACCAATGTGTAGATATTGAAAGATTACACTTGATAACGAATGCACCTTTATCATCCCCCTGCTTCTGGGTGTAGTTCCTCTTTCAGTGGCCTGACTTTTCACATGCAAAACATATTGTCTCCTTTTCCTTACCCTGCCTCTAGATATTCCTTTTTTTGGAAGGATGGTTCTTGGGAGATTTAGACTATTTATAGGTCTTGGACCCCTTTCATAAGGATTTTGAGTTTATCAAGCCCCACATCCTTATACACTTGGTGAATCAAAGTAAGAAGTTCCGAGAGATTCTTCTTATTATTGCTCATATTGTAATTGATAATAAAACTGGAGAAGGTATTGGGAAATGATGAAAGTATGAGATATGTATGAAACTCATCTATGAATTTAATCCCTAAGATATATAAGCATTTAATGTAGCTAATGATCTTGACCACACGAGGAACAACTGACACAAACTCTCCAATCTTAGTTGTAAACAAAGAATTGGAGATCTCATACCTCTCTTGTCTCGCCTTCTCTTGATAGAGATCCCAAAGGTGAGACATCATGATATATGCATCCATGTCCTCATGTTGCTTCAAAATATCATTGGACATGGATGATAACATGAAGAAATGAAAATCTATAGAATCATTCAGATGTTTCTTATAAAGAGATAGATATTCATCACTTGCCTCATTACCAGGTGAAATTGGAAAAGATTCTTGCAGTACATATAATTTCCTTTTATGGTGGAGTATAATGCGTAAGCGCCTTTGCCGTTCTGGGAAATTTATGCCAGTGAGAATGTTATCCTTCTCAAGTATGGATCACAGTGATATGTTTGAAGTAATTTTAATGTTGTTTCTACAAATAATATGAACATAATTTTAGTAATTTATCCGATAAAATGTAGAAAAATAAATAAATATTAAATTTATTAGTATCCCACCATTTTATCGAAACCTAATAGCCCTCACCATTGTCTTCAGAATATCCCATTTCTTGGAAATTATAGTGTAAAAGATCTATATTCCCCTTCTCATTACCCCAACTTTTGTTGGTCAAGAAACTTGAATGGTTTTAGGTAGGAATTCCAAATTCCAATTTCATTAACTTCACAGTTCCTTGATCTATTAAGTGAAATCTCCAATCCTAAAATCATTAATTTAGATTTCCTAAACCACCAGATCTCAGTTACACCAAGTCCTGATTTAGTAGTCAACCCTTGATGTGAACTAAGTAAAGTAAACCCAAAACTTCAAGTTAGAACTCCCCAATAATTGAAAGCACCCCAACTTTGGCTGATCAAACACTTTGAACTACAGTTTTATTTTAACCAAAGTAGTGGAAGACTATACCGAATTAATATATGTAATTGAGGGATTTTATCCTTTATGCGTAAATTTACAATTATTATCTTTATTACATGCTTGTTAATATTAAGTTTATTTACTTAAGTGATTAACCATGTCTTAGATACTATTTACACATAAACTAATTTATTTTATTTATATATTGCATGCTCATTAATTTCATTAATTTATGTGATCTTGACAAACAAACCATAATGAAATAACCATGAAACTGATATAAATAAAATAATAAAGTGGTATGATCATGAGATTTTACTAGTGGTAAGTTTATCTAGTGGTTGATAAACTAACCATTGACCTAGGGGAAAAATACCCTAAACCATTTAAGGTTCTTATTCCAACTTTCCACCTGTCTACCAATGTATCTCTATTAGATTTATTTCACCTTGAATCCTAACTTGAACCGCCTCCACTATATTAGGATATTTATCCATTACATATGATTTTACTCACACATAGATGAGGGGAAAGGGTTTACATAAAAGAAACCATGGGCATGCAGGCCCTACTTAATAAGTGGAGGGAAGACATGCATATCAAAAATTTAATTTAATAATAAATTAAAAGGAAACCAATCTCATACAAAGGTATGATGTTTTCTCATGATCATCCACATGCATGCAACGAATTATACATTTAATAAAACTAGCATTCAATTATTAATCATTCATATTTAAGATAAATCACACTCAAATCAATTAATTACCATCTTTAATTAATCAATTATTTTATATTAATTCTCATTTGAATTTCCTTGAGATTCTCATCCATTATAAATTTAAAAAAAATAAATTTATTTAAAATTAGTTGTGTATATAAATTTACCATAGAGAAAATACGGTGTATACTTGTCTGAATCTACCCAACATGTATTATATTTGTATACTTGTTTATTATTTGTGACATATAGTATACATGACTTATCATGTACTTTTATGATGCATAGTATCAATTTAATGATTACATGAATTACATGATTTTTCAGTTATGTGTTATGCTTTAATGCACGTAGAGTAACAACTATAATATGACTCATACATGATATACATATCTGATCATTACAAAGATGTTAATTAAACACACACACACACACAAACATAAATATTAAAACCCACCACATGGCGTGTCCTATCAACTTAATAGCCACACAAAAGAACATATTGATAAAGTTTACAGAATATAATAAATAAATTTTAAATTTATATAATTTTATACAAGTATATGGTGTGTACAGCTGAACTACATGATGTGTACATCTCTCATCGTCTATCTGAGGCACACGCCTAGGGACTCGACATGTAAACCATGTCTTAGAAAAATTGGATTTCACACTATGTACAATGGAATACATGTCGTTTTATCTCTGAATTACATGGTCACCAGTCAGGTAGGCCATGTATGGTAATACATAGCCTGTCTATGACTCAAAAGGACTACACACCATGTACATGGGCTATACAGTGTGTACTCCGGTTGACCATGCACCACCCTGGCCCAGTCAACATTTGGTGTAAGGAATTTAATGCACCATGTGTAATTAATGCACATAGTTTGAATTAATTCCTGATACATTGACCACAAGTACATGACATGTAATTCCAATTACACAGTGTGTACTCCTATGTTACTTGGCCAGAATCCTTGGCACATCTGGATGATATCTTTGATTTTAGTTTATTCATAAGATTAATCATATTGATTGGATCTACAAGAAATGAAGGAGGAAGAATCATATCTCATGATTTGGATTAAAATAATGATTAAACTTGAATAAAAAACTAAATTAAAATGCATAAATCACCAATGATCTTTAAATAATTATAAATAATTGTGTGACTACTCTGATACCACTTTTAAGTTTTGGGCACAATAGAAGCATGTGACGGGTGTTGCCCAATTTTTTTTACTGCGTTCAATGATAAATCCTAGATCTGCATGATGATAAATGTTGTGTTCAATAGAATTGAATCAAAGAAGACAGAAAACATGAATCACACCAAAACCAGAGAGAGATGATCATCACATATTATTTATAATTAATTTAATTAAATAAGAATTATCTTGATGGAATTATTTCTTTGTTGATGGATCTGGTAACAGATATGTGATGCACCATCATTGCATTATAGGAATCAAGTGTAGATTCCCTCTAGTGGTGATCCACATGTGTTCACCGAATCTCTAGACTTCACCAGAGGAATCTTCAGGTGCTAGCATAACATATCCTTGAACTTGCGTCGTCTGCCTTTGATCAATATTAGAATTGATTCAAAAGTTTTTTCTTTGATATGGTGGTGGAAGATTGCTCTCTGTTCTTGGGAGTAATATTGGAGAAGAGTGATCTCAAGGTCTTGAGAGAATTTTCCAATTCTGTTGTGCACAACCCAAACAAATAAATTTTCCTCTTGAGAAAATAACATAATTTAGTTTATATATTGCTAGGGTTAAAATAAAATAATTGCACAAGTGACCTTATTTATTTAATTAATCCTAGTGAAAAACCCATGTTAAATAATACTAATAATATTATTATTTCTCAATATATGCTTAACTTTCAAATTAAAATTAAATATTATGTAATCAAATAACATTCAATATTTAATATTTTCTCACCAGACCTAAAATCCCGGTCCATCATTCCTCCATAATATTTATCAAACCTCAAATAATTTATATTTATTTATTAAATAAATATCACTGCATTATTCAACACTAAATAAATAAATATTGTATTCACTAAATAGAAAAGAAATATTTATTAAATATTCCGCTCACATTATATTCTCTCGAATAATTGGAGATAGAATAAATGTGATCAAGAAAACATGAATAATTATTAAACCACATACATGAATAATATTTATTCAACTTGTTAAATAATAAATAATAATATATTATTTAACTAAGATTTTGGATACACTTAGTGTGTGACCCTCTAGGCCTCTTTCTCAGTGACATTAGACAAAGCAACCTGAAGTCCAAGATTAACATATTACAACACACCAAATCACCTATAGAGAAATAAGTTCATGACACAACGACATAATACCTCATACAAATGCTTAATATGTAATATAATCCCTTTATCACAATATCTCAAATCAAGCAAGTTGCATGCCGGTGCCATCAACCTATGTGCTCGATGTCTGTTCCTTTGAATTTCCAAAAATAGAACTTTCCTATAGAATACCATGGCCATGAATTTATTTAGGCTATATCATTTTTAAAAAAGGGCCTGAGATATTAACTTCTATTAAACAATAAAAGGGATAAATCCTTTCTTGCATTATTCATTAATTAAATATTACTCATGACACACCCAACGTATCCTACCTCATTGTGAACATCTGTCGTCACGATTTTCATTAATACATCAAAGTACATGACTCATAATACTCATTAATAATAATATTAAATTCAGGAACAACACACACGTACTCAAATACGAACATCCAATGACACATATAATTGTGGATTTCCTACTGGAAGGTCTCATTCTCATAATATTCTAATGGATATTATCAAGGGAGTACACCATGATAAGGTGCCTCAAAGTCCTATGAGTCTCCACCCCTAATAACCTATATCACTTGTGTCCCTAAAATGATATCACATGACTATAGAACATATATTTAAGAATATTTTCATAGTACTTCTAGGTTCTCATCATAGCGGGGAACTACTATGACCTTTAAGTGCGACAGTTACTCTAGGGACATTATCAAATTCTATATTACATAAAACAAAAATCATGATGTGATAAGAAGTTTATTAATATTTAAAAATATTAATACAAGTTATCATAAATTAGAAAGAATTTGGTTTTAGGGAACAAAATCCAACACTCCACATACCAGTTATACATCCTTTATATTTTCTCAAGCACAATTGGATAGTTTTGGCTACTTCCCTTACAGTACTCTTGGATATAAATGATATTTCTTGATCATAAAGAATATGTTGAAAATATCATATTTTGTACATAACATTAAATATGTAATAGATCTATTTTCATATCTTATATAATTATAATCACCTATTTAATCTCCTCCTATTCCCCATGCATGTCTTCTTGGATAGATTTATGCCATGTGACATTGGTAACAATTCTCTCTCAAATTGTTCCAAATTACATTTTTCAATACATTATAATCATATGTACTATTTAATAGGTCTAAGAAACCATTATATATACCTCAATAAATCTTTTTCTTTAGAACTTATGTTTCTACTTTAAGTCAATCTCTAGAGAGTTACTTATTTTATGGTATTAACCAACTATAAGACCAATAATTGCTTTCCAAATGTTACCAAACATATTTCACTTGTAAAACAATGGTACCCCCACAAAATTCTTGTATAATCATGGAAAAATCCATTCCAAATGAATATTATATGATCTAGTTTTTACTTTAATCCTAAATTGTATTTCAGTAACTTGGACTCCTTATTGGCATTCTATGTTGTCACCACCCCTTTTTGGTTGTGTTGTATATATGTATTCCAAGATTGGTGGTATTGACATAAAAAAATCAATATAATGATCATAGAAAGTAGCTATTATAAGTAAAATTCTAATAGATATAGGCATAATGACTTGGTATTACTAATAGAGCCTCATTGGTACCACACTTTTACCATCCATGTATAGTTTCACTTGAATACCCATGACAGTATTCAAAATAATATGCCCCTGTACTTTTATACATGGAATCCATTGTTTAATTATAATTGATCCTGTCAATCTTATATTGTTTCCATTTATTTATTACTTTTAGGATCCATTATTCTGAAATAATAATGTATCACCGACCACAATGATTATAAAACCACCACTATGGTTTTAACCTTCCTATGTAATATGTGTCTCTGGAACAGTCCTTTTCCTCTAGCTCTTGCAGAAATTGTTCCTACACCAACTATTTGTGCATCTATCACATGAACTAGACCCAAATCAATCTTTCTCCCACTATCTAAAATATATATATTCACCTTTTTATAGAAATATAGTCTATAACTTGACTATACCTTTTATATCTTAGGGTTTTCTATAATATCCTTAGAAAACTTTAGGATAATTACTATAGATGCACATTGTTTTTTTCTTGATGAATCTTTTTTTATATCCTTAACAAACAATTTGTATCTAATCACATGTTATTATAAAATTATAGATTTATATCATACTATAACTCATATAATATCCATTTGTTATTATAGTTGGCATATGTTTATGGGATAACATTGCTATTTGCGAAACATGTCTAGAAAATAATGGAATTATCTACAATGCATATAAGTTCTAACATTGATAATCCTTTTACTTATATCATGAACCTAATGTATATAAGGAAATGTGCATTTAGGAAATACTCCACATTGCATTTTATTGATCAATGTTTTCATGTAAGACTCATAATATATCCTCCTTATTAGCATCATAGCTTTGATACTGATAAGGTAATGTGTATTTAGGAATTACTCTACACTATATTATAATGATCGATGAACACTTGGTTAAGATATTATTCAGCATGCAGGCCCAAAGCAACTCATATCTTCTAACCATGAATATACCACACTTCATTTAATATTCCTTAATAATTACTTAAAGGAATCTTATAAAGTATATTTACCACTAGCTTACCCTTGGAATATTTCACACTCTCTAGCTGAATTAATTCCGAAGGATTTGTGACTTAAATTTATTTCTAAAGGTTTCTTTATCTAAAACTAAGTTCATAAGTGTGTAGATAATACTTAAGGTTTTTAACTCCAAAGTTCCTAAAATCATACTGAGTATATCCTTGAAAACTACTTTTAGTTTTACTATACAAAGGATTATCTGTCCACAACTGGGTATTAAAGTCTTAAAATTTATATTCATCATGTATTGACCATGATTAATGTATTACTTAACTATTGGTTGTGTATAAAATACCATAAAAACATTCATTAATAAATTTTTTGTTAGCATTTAACACATAGTTATAGTTTTACAAGAACCATTCACTTGTAAATGAAATCATGTGCTTCTCACCGCTAATGTAGGTATCACCTTTCCTTAACTTCTTAGAGAACACATCTTGAATTCTATTAATGTTTCTTGACTTCCTTAGTTCTTGAATTTATAAAAAATCATGTAAGGAAATATTGTATCTAATACCCAAATATCATAAATGTAATATTACATTTAATGATGAATATACCTAAAGTTTAAGCTTGTACTTTCTTCTCCTTCAATTTATTGTAGTTCCTCTTCTAATGACATATCTTGTCACATGAAAAGAAAATAGACTCATGATTAATGCTCTCTCTCTCTCTCTTTATCTTTGGTTTCTTATAAAGACATTATAAAGGTGACTTTGGTAGTGTAATTTCAGTTTACCTTTTCACCTTGTCTTTTTTTTGTTCACCTCAAGAATTAAAGATTTAACTTTCTTTAAATTCTCATATTCTTGTAGAAACTGTCCCAAAAGATATTGAAGTGGGTTTTCTAAACTATTCATTTGATAATTCTCAATGAAACTGAAAAAACTTAGTGGTAAGGGTGATAGAATTAGATGAGATAAAAGTTCTTGATTTGACTTAAAACACAATTATTATAGTTGTTCAATTTACTTTATCATCCTAAGTACACAAGGAATAGCTTGAGTTCCATCCGTCAATTGATATGTGATCTGTTTGATCATTATCTCATTGATTTCTTGCTTCATTTTCTCCTCACAAATTTCTAGGAGATGATGTAACATGTAACACCCCAAGATTTTATTGTATGTATTCTTTTAATTTAATTTCTTCTATAGCATAGGTTTCACACAACACCAAACTTAAACGAACAATGATATACAATTAAATATCATTATTTTAAAATGATCCTTATAACCTAGACATTAAATTAGCAGGAATGAATAGTATTAACCAAATTATGAAACTTAAATATTATATATTTAATCAAATGTTTTTACATTCATCCAAATGATCATATAGGCATAAGATAAGAATGAATCTAATTTTACGCATTAAAAGGTTATATTTTTCTAATGACAGTTTTACCGCATTTTAATGGTGCACTTGTTTTAAAACTAAGTTTTGAAAATTTTATAAATTACATTGAAAAAAATAAAC
Organism: Viscum album; assembly: GCA_963277665.1. NCBI lineage: Eukaryota > Viridiplantae > Streptophyta > Magnoliopsida > Santalales > Viscaceae > Viscum > Viscum album. Next base: position 362,689,441 of record OY728162.1, on the reverse strand, counting down.
TTTATTTTTAAAATATAAATTTCAAAATTATCTTAGGGTGAAATATTGGTAGTTTTTTAAAAATATATATTTTCCACTGAGTAGTGAAAAATCTCAATTTTTATAAAACTGTCATTTTCATTATATTAATACTCTATTTATTATTTGAATGGTAACCTCTCCTATGAAAGTATAAATAAAATTTATTTATCTTATGAATGATAATATAATATATTTATATCATTTAATAATTAGATAAATGTTTTAAAAAGGATAAATTAAGTGTTTATATTTTTGTGAAACAAAATGTTTATTTACATTTTTATAATTAATATAATAATTTAAAAGAAAATTTAATTTCATAAAATGGATTCATTAATTAATAATTTATTTTCCCATGATTATAAAATAATTTTATGAGACCTTAATTAATTTTTGAAAGTGTCATAAAATCTATAATGATATTAAAATCAGTATTTTTCAAGTAAATGATGATTTTATTTAAAAATTAAATTTCTCATATTTATAAAATTATTTTAATAAAATGGATTCCATTTTTTAATTCTACAATCTAAAAAATGTTAGGTTGAATTTTTAGGATTTTTTTTAAAATAGTTGATTTTTTGGTGAATAGTAAAATATGATAATTTATGGTATATATACATTATAAGATAAATACACTATTTCTTGAGTCATCACTGATGTAAGAACCATAATCTAGAATTATCCTCCTTTCTTTACTATAATTAGTCATGAAATAATCACTATTTCTTGTCTTGATCCAAAATAATAAACTAATGAATAAAATAATCAAAAAACACCCATCTCCTCCATTATAAATACCACCCCTCACCACCTCTTCTCCTCACACATCTTAATCCTTGAATCTTGTCCAATTTATACCCAATCATCTTCCCAAGCCTATTCTTGATGTCCACAAGGTTATGGTCTCAATAAAAGATCAAAACGAATTTCCCTAAGGAGGTTCTCAAGGAGAAGAATTCAAGATGAAAAATCTCCTTTTTATTTTTTTATTTTATTTTCTTATATTATCCTCACCTCCTATGTCCAAAGATGAATGATAACTCCATTGTCTTATATATACTGTAATTTTATTATTTCAATTTAAAATCCATCATTAAGTCTCTTCTCCTCTTCCTTTTATTCTAAAAATGAAAACATTGTCTGTGAGGTGTTGATTTACCGCCTTTGTGGATGGCGTGTTTTCATTTTTCAATTCCACATTCAAGGATGGTCATAAAACCATTTTTATAGTTAAAAAGAATTATAATATAAGTATTATAACTTATTTAATGTTTTGTAACTAGTATATATTTATAATATTAATTAATGACACAAAACTAGTTTGTGATGATAAAAAAACCACCAAAATAATCTAAACAATTATCATTAACGTCTTATCTAATGATTCATCCTTACCCCAAATAACCAAATGACTTATATAACCATTTAATATTATGTATGTTCATTAAAAACATATAATTTCAATTCTGTATAACTATTCCCATTTCACATGATCTTTCGTACATGTATACAAGTGAACCAATCATGAAAACCAAGGAAATGAACGCCCCCGAATGACGAAATTAAATATCATAACTCATCAAAAAAGATATAAATGAACTTTATAAAATTATAATTAAAAAAATACCTGTTTAATAGGTTTTTAATTAAATTATTAATGAATATAATTTCATTATTCAGGACATTAAATGCAAGTGCAGAACACTTTCAGACATAAGGTAAGGGTTTTCTCATATCACCTTTATTTCTGTGAGATATGCCTTATTCACCACTATTTCTTATGTGTGGTGTGTGTATACTAAAATTTGATGTATAATATCACTAATATATTTATTTTCATAGTATTTAATGTTTCATATGATGATTATTAATTTTATGGGGCATAAGATTTGATTGATTACAAAGTGGTAAGGGTTTTCTCATCTCACATTTATTTCTGTGAGATATGCCTTATTCACCACTATTTCTAGTGTGTGGTGTATGTATACTTCCCATTGATGTATCATATAATTAATATATTTATATTCATAGTATTCAATGTCTTATTTTATAATCAATAATTTTATGGGGCGTATGGTTTGACTGCTTGCAAAGCGGTAAGGGATTCTCCCCAAACCACTATTTTTTCATTCGGGTTATGTTTTCTCTCTCTTTATCCCAATGTAATTATTCATTATTTTTATAAAATTATTATAAATTATGTTTGTATGTTCCAAAATAATGTATTAAGATCATTTCATCTTTCTTTTATGAGTGAATATATTTTTTTTATAAGGTTCCATGTTCAATTCCTCCCAATAAGCAAGCCCAATTAAAGGGTACTTCCCAATTTCTTACCCATTTTCAAGTACCCTCTATAATCTGTTTTAAGATACCATTATTTTTATAAAATCACTATTTTTTTTCGTGAAAAAATATCTTTTTTTATTTCTGGTTTTATACAAACAAATAATACTTTTCCATTTTAAAGTCTCTTATATTTTCTCTTAAATCGCACTAAAGTGGCCCAATTCTAAAGTTTCTTAAATACTCCTTTTATATGCTGGACATATTTTATGCCTCAAACATAATCACATTGTCCATAACTTTTCTTTTCTAGGATATACATGTTTAAAATCTGATTTTATGAAAAATACAAATGATTTTCCAAAAGAACCCTTTTTTCCAAAGTAAAAAGAGGTTTTTTCTCATCTCACTTTTACTTTTGTGAGATATATGACTTATTCATCACTTATTCCTTATGTGTGGTATATGTAATTCCCTTGATACATCATATCATGAGTCTTATTATTCTCACAATATTATAAATTTCATTTAATGTTATTCCTTTATAGGGATTATGATTTAAATGTTTCAATGTGGTATGAGACACTTTGGAATGTTTAAGGATTATTTTTCTCAAGAATTTTTCAATAGTATCATTTAAAAGTATCTTCATCTATGTCAATATAGTTTTTTGAATCTTGTACTTAATTGAGTTTTATCTCTTATCACACCATCTACCATATGTTTTTAAAGGGTTTATGATCAGTTTGACTATGAATGTGCTATTTTGATACCATTCATAGTTTATGATTAAAGTATTCTGATTTTTATGCTAGTTTTTCAATATGAATGTTTATGTTATTTATGTTTCAATCTTTTCATATGAAGAATGTATTGGTATTAGTAAGTGGCAGGTGGAGAACACTATATACCTTCAATACAATGGTAGGTATCATGAGACAAAACAGACATGGACTCATCGAGGCCTTGCCCATTTATTTTTAGATATGGTTTTGGATAAGTCCTTAACCATTTATTTTAAGATGTCTTGGATAAGGCCTTGATGATGTGTTTCAGATTTCCATCATTAACATTTCCTCATTATGATACCAGTAATTGATAGTCCATTTTATTATTCAACTAGTAGAATATTCATGGTTAAGTTTTTTTTCTCATGTGATTATTTATGACATTATTTAATAAACTTTTATTCTTTCCATATCATGCTCAAGTGTATATTTTAATGGCATGTGTATTTAGTTATTCACCATGACTTATTGTTTATGGTATCTTCCGGTGTATTTCTTACCCTTACCAAGCATCTGAATTCAACCCTTTATTATATTTTATTTTTCCTATGATGCAAAGATGTGTATTATGAAAGACTTGCAGGAATAATCTAAGAGTTTATGGGTGTTTCCAATGAAGTCTATTTGTTGTTTTTTCTTTCAATTTGTAATGTAAAACTTATGTATGTATTTGGTTTTCCAAAGCTAATAAACTATTCAGTCCTTTGGGATGTGATCTCTTGTTCATAGTACCAATGTAATTAAGTAAGACACCGGCTTCAGGCTACTGGGGTTGGAGTCTTTACATAACATGGTATATACATACATGTCTTTATTTTTCACCTACAACTCTTTGGATATTAATGTTATAATTATGATATAAACATCAAATGCATCATCCATGAGTCTCTTATAAGCATTTTCCCTATCCTCACTAACTCCTTGTGGAGGTTGATCATGTTGTGGGGACTCCAGCACATATAATTTTCTTTCATATTACAGCACTATGCACAAGCGCCTATATTACTCTTGGAAATTTGATCCAGTGAGGACATGATCTTTGTCAATTATGGAACATATAGTATTTGTGGGTTTACTTTCTATTTCCTATAAAATAAACACTTGCATAATAGTAATTTTATCTTGATTACTTATTTATACATTATCGATTAAATTAATCCTTAAATATCTACCACTATTTTATAAAACTCTATAAACCCTCTGCAATAGAATTATAATACTCTGTTGATTGAGTATTATAGTGGTAAGGATCCTTGATACCTCCCTTCTATTCTACAAGATATGTCTATGCCACTACTCGGAGAGTTCAAAGTAGACGTTTGACTGGATAACCGCATTAACTCATGACTCCTTGATCTATTGAGTGAAGTCTCAACTTCTAAAATCATAAACTTGATTTACTCAACACTTGACTATAAAGATGCAACATGATAGCTATGGATACTTATTTTCTATCATCATTAGTTAAGTCAACCTATAACTCTCATAAGAACTTCCTAGTAGTAGGGGACACCCTCAACTAGGGATGGCGATCACCCTGTACACCTGGTTGTGTTCAAATTCAAATGATTGAAGGCATTTATGTCTTAATATTTCTTTGAGGATTTTTAATATTTCTCGACAAACATAATCCTTTTATATTAAATAGTTCATACTATGTTATTTACCCCACAACTGAATATGAATTAATAGAATACATTCATCACTTCTTTATGCATTTTTTTCCTTTTATTATTTTATGTGTTCCTATAGTAAACATGTAAGTAAAATAATAAATAATGCATAAAATAAATAAATTACAGGACTGGTCTTGACCATCTAATATTGGTTGATTCATTAAATTCAACAAATCAATTGTGACCAAAGGGCATCATACCTGAGTTGAGTCATGGCTTGTATCGCATCTTGTCCCTGGCCGAATATTGTCACTTATCATATAAGATCCTACCTCATCTTGGTGTGGTCCGTTCCATATAACATTGTCGTCAATAGTTCATAAATACTCACACGCAAGCAAGGGGGTCTCGGGCGGTACAAAATACATACAGATAATATTAGACATGCAAGCTGTTATACATATTGAATAAAAGAGGAAAATTCATAGCCTGTCAATAAAAATTATTAAATATTACAAGTATCACACATAGGTAATAAATAATTAAATAAAATTTTCCTAGAGAAACACAAGTTTGGTCATTTATCAAGACCAGTCAACAAGTAAAATAAAAGCACAATAAAATTAAATTACAATAAATTTAAAGTTGAGGTCTATTAAATAAATTAAATGAATTAATTTAATTTAAATAATTTATTTTTTTGTTCAGTCCAAAAAATAATTTAATTCAATTCCAAAATTAAATCAATTTCCTTAATAGTAAATTTATTATTATTATTTTAAATTCAAAAATTCAAATTAAATTAATTTTGGATATTTAAAATTATTTCCACGGGCTTCAGAACTTGCCCCGACCCATTATGGGTAGGGCCGAAACCATGCAATCCCATTTCAGGCTTTGTGCAGGGCTACTCCGGGTTGAGAAGGCGCACCATAATCTGTTCTGGGCTGATCAGTCTCTCCTAGGCCCGTTGTGGGGAGGATTGGGTCAAACAGGACTTGTGGGAGACCAATTGGGTAGGGAAGTACCTTAGATGGGGCAGGGGGGGGGGTTCTGCTATCTATTTGGGTAGCCTTACTTCATGATGTGATGTCTAGTGTGTGGTGTCCATGGTGCAATAGTCGTATGAGAAGGAGATGACAAGGTCCATGTTGGGAGGCAGTAGTGGTCTGAACCACGACACGTGAAATGTCTGGTGATTGGGTGGAGGCAATAGTGGTGGTATCAATTGTGGAAGGGGTGGATGGAGGAGAGGGCCCCAAGTTAACCTGTTCATGATGGTAGCAGAAATCCAAGTGGTGATTAGGAGTGTCCGAGAAAGGAGGGACCTGGTCGCGAGTGGGGAGGCAATGGTTAGGCTTCCTACCGAAGCTACTTTAAAAATAATAATAATAAAAAGTTAGTTTTTTATTAGGTGGTGCCACCTACCCCTCTCCCACTCATTTGTTTTTAATTGACCCATGCTAGCCCTGGCTGACAACCATTTTGAAAAATCATTACAAACCTTTTTTTGTTTTCTATGTTATACAGGTCACGCTTCCCCCATGATTTTTTTTTTCAGTTTTTGAACCTATTGCAATAGGCCTTTTGAAAAAAATGTATTTCCACAATATTGTGAAACTAGTACCCCAGCTGGATAGCCAACATAAACGTCACCAGAATCCATCTTGGCACCAAGTCAGGGCATTATTAACATATATAAAATATATGTTCTTCAAATTTATACTAGTAATTTCCAAATATTTGATCCGTATTAAAAATTTCGGATGACCATAACATGACCATTTGGAATCGGATCAACGCACTGTCTGTTTCGTTGATATTTAATTAAAACCCTATACTTAATTTAATGAAAATTGTTTTTTTATTGACTCATAAAATTCATGTGATCCCTATGATATCAATTGCTGGTACCAGGGCACCCAACAGAAGCTAGTGGTTCCAGAGATAATAATTTTCATCACTAGAATAATGAAAATTGATCGTTTTCAATGATCCAAGCCCCTATAAAGGTCTCAGGATCTCACATGAATTTAATAAGCACAAAAAATAAATGAACATTTACCTCAGTCGAATCGGTGATGCGTTCAACTTCGCACCGATGCCGGCAATCATTGATCGAATGATCTAATGAAAAACCTCTCTAGATCATCCACACATGCTTCAACAATCTATACGAATGCCAATCGTCGAATTCATGGTGCTAGCGTGGAGCTTTGAGGATTTCTTTGATGTCACGAAGATCACCTCGATCCCATCTTTTTTGACCCGCAAAGGCATTCTTGGATCGAACACTCAGATGATGATTTTATCTCTATAGGAAGCGGGAGGAGAGAGAGGCTCTCAATCCATTGGAATAAATAGTTCATGGAATAGAGATGCTCCCCAGCTTATATAGTGGGTTTTAAAAAAACCCAATTAGGGTTTTTGGACCCATTTATATCCAACGCTCACTAAATAAACAATAAATGAAACATTATGAAAGAATTACTATGTTATTAACATCATTTATATTTTATCATAAACTTGTAATATATAATAAATATATTACACGATAAAACCAATTCATTTACTCGACTCGTAATTCTCACAATAATAAACAAACCTTGAATATTAAAATAATATTCGTTTGTATAATATTTTTCCACGTATTCACTTAATACATTTTGAATAATTTAAATAAATAAATTCAACTAAATTATTCAATACTCGAATAATAATAAATTTATTTATTGGTGATCATTAACACCTGGAAATCTCTTGGACCTCGTGATGGGGACCACCATATCCTATACACGTATTCATTAGAACAGAGAAGACTCTTGAATATGATATTGTGTGTAACCTTATAGGCCCTTATCTCGATAGTAATTAATCTTATTCACAGAACAAGAGCAGAGTCTCGCAACCCATCAAGATCCCTAAAGAGATAAAGAATATTCGTAGCAATGATAATCATCCTACGAACACACACTGTGTAATATAATCACTTTTTCTCACGATATCTCATGAAGCTGGCTGCACAACACGTGTCATAATCCATTCTTGCTTTATTATTTGTTGATCTAAATAGACAAACTTACCTTCAACTACCATGACCATAGATTTATGACGGTACTACCATCATGATCAACTAGGCCCAATATATCATTTCCTCAACTCATAAGCGATAAATTCTATCTTGACCATTCAACCAATGCCATACCACAAATGACACACCCAACACAAGAAACCTTGCTACGACTTCAATGTTATGGTTTTTCCTTGAATTAAAGTACATGAACAAATGAAACACATTGATAATGACTTCAAGTCAGAAGAATAATACAAATATTTGTATATAGAAACAACCAATGACACCCGAAACATGTGGTGTTCCTATTAGAGGGTCATTCCCCATGATCTCATGTACTTGAGTTCACTAAGTGATAAATTCATGAGAAGAAATCTCAATGCTTATGATTCCCCAACACCTGATAGTCATATATCATATATTTCTAGTAAAAATGATGTATCTATACTATAAGACATTTGTTTAAGATTAATGTCATAGTATCTCGAGGTTCTCATTATAGTATGAGAACTACTATAACCTTTTTATATGAAAAATAATATATGTACATTACCATTTAAATAATGTATGTATAAATATAAACATTGTAATGGTAATTGTACATCATGCATAACTCACTGTAAATGTGGTATGGTAATCAAAAAACACTATTTAGTTGGGTCTGGGGAACCCTACTATTACAACAATTACAAAGGTCCAAGAGCTTTTAGCCAGGATCTCCCTTCAAAATAATTCTTCACAGTCTTAACACACTCGATCAAAAAGAGTATAGATAGTAAAAAGGATAAAAAAGGTTTGTAATAACAATGAAACACACAATTGAAAACAACAATTGACAGTAGTAGAAGATATATCCAGAGAAGATATGACTCTTCTAAGTTTAGATCCAAAAGTTATTTGATTTCACGGGATGATCTTGTAAGCGCATAAATTTTAGAATAACTTCAAGTGTTGTATTCTCGAGAGATTTTAAGCATGTATAGTATCGTATATTTCTTATATATGAAACTTCAAGTGTTATTTTTTCACATTCATACATCCATCATTATTTATGCAGTGAAAAACTCTTTTATTTATATTTGAACTTAATCATACTCGATAATCACAACGATTGAGTGAATAATCCTTTTGAAAAGTTGACGAGATAGGTTCTTAATGGCATGTTTCCTTTTACAAATATGGAATAAACCTTTATTATAGATATGACATAAATCTTCTTCTTCTTCTTCAGATCTTTCCATTCTTGAAAAAGAGAAACTCTATCCATATTAATCTTTCATTATTTGGACAACTCTTTTTTCTGACGCACTTAAAAGCATGAATTGAATTACTAAGAGATTATACCAACGTTACAAGTATAATTATGAAAATATTCAAGAAGGATTATTTTTCATAAGATAAACATATTATAGCACCACTCTTCATAAGATTATTTATAGAGTAGCTTCATAATATAAAGTATTTATTTGAATTTTTTGATGCATAAGATAAGATGAATTCACTATCTCATAGGGTAATTATACCTCATAAGATAATATCTTACTATTGTATGATAATTGAATTCCGTGTCTTCATTTTATACTTGTAAGATAATAATTTTATGAATTTTATTTTTGTAAGATAAAAGCATTCTCATAATTTCCTTATGAATGAGATTTTTGACTTTGAACATGCAAAAGATAATTTACTTTATTCATAAGATAATATTCTTATATAGTAAGATAAACTTTCCAAACTAGTATTCTATAAGATAAATTACTTTAGTGTAGATTTAAATTCTATAGAAGATACTGGGTTTCTTTCATAAGTTAATTATGTTACACATAAGATAAAAATATAGTGTAAGACAAATTACATTAACAAATGGCTAGATTTTAGCAGAATAAATGGCTTTGAGCTTGTGTAATATAAATTAATTTAGGATTTATACACTAAACAACTTATAAACTTCAAGAATATCTAGATATAAAGTTATAAAACACTTAATGAAAATATGTCCGTAGATAAACATGGATTTTGTGAATCATAAAAACACATAAACAACTGAGATATATTAGAAAAATATAAGTATGTCCAACACCCCTCTTCCTCATTACTCACTCTCTCCTCTATGTCCTCTCTCAAATTTGAAAGAAACAAGTATTCCTATCTCTAATCATATGTTTACAAGAAGGGGTGAAAATTATACAATGATGATTTAAATCTACTCGAGATCTATTTGATAATCAAATTCAACTCAATTTTTTACAAGTTGAGATCAAGCTCAAACTAATCGAATATCAACTCAAGTTGAGTTCAAGTATTAAAATGATAATGTGTGAAACCAGATTCTCACCCCATGACATTGTTCAATGAAGCGTTAATGAGATAAAAATGAGCATTGGTGGTGAAATCATGAATGGTTAATTGTTTTCAATTAGGAAATTAATAGAGAAGCATTGTTAGATGGATGAGGAAGAATAAATCAATGAAATGACATGGTTAGGTTATGGAGTTTCCATTTCTAAAGTATTGGTAAGTAATTCTGTATAACTAAAAGAAACAATGATCAATGAGGAAATAATATTCATAGAATGTTTAGTCCATGTAATTAATGGTGATTGATTTTAGATTTCTAGGGGTTCTTAAAAGTTTGTGGTCCCTACATGGGATGGTTGTATCAATTTGAGTAATATTATATTTCTATTTGAGTATCAATTAATGAGTTCAATTATAACTTGAGAGTTTCTCTTTACTCTATCTTTAAAGGATTGTGATACTTCTCTATAAATTTAGGGTATATATTGAATCACATTAAATTTCATATGTTTTCATGGTGTGTGTGGGATGCTATTTCATTTTTCTCTTGCTATTAATATATTGTGTTTAGTGTTTGTAACATCTCTACCTGGTTCACTATGATTAGTAACTGGACTGGTGGAATTATGTAACCATAGATGCACCTCCTCATACATTAGAGGCTGGTGACTAGCAGTAGAGATCTAAGTTGGTACTGTGAGGAGACTATACCCCCTATATCAGAGTTCCTAAAACATATTCAATGACCAAACATAATCCATCCACATAAATCAGAGTATAGAGAATAAACAAACAAGAATAATAAATAATTAAAGAAATGATACATACAAACTTGAATGACCATGCCGACATACAAGACAGATCTCCCACTAAGTCGATCACATATACAAACAAAAATAAAGGAATAAATAAAGACCAAAATAAAAATATAGGTGGATCTACTATTATCCCTAAGGCTCACCTCATCTTGATCTCTAAGTCTTATCAAAGCTATTCCAACTCGGTCCATAAATACCAGGCCTCAACTCAACCTAGACCTGTAACAAGTGAGGGATACTCAGACACTCAAGTGAAATAGTGTTCTGAGTAGGGTGTGAGTACAAAAATTAGTAGGGAACTACCAACATGATCCCATACATAGCTAAGAAATGCAGTGATATGTGTATGTGAAATGATATAAATAAAAAATAAATAACTACCGGAAAATAAATAAAATAATAATAAATCATCGTCGATCCTCAGGTTCGTGACCCCGATCATTCACACCTACTTCGGCCTGTGCCATAGTGTCTCTGAGCATGTCATGATGACTGTTACAACCATAATAAAAACCTGGGGGTATTTCACCCTGGTATATAATGATAATGAATTGGGGGAAAAATTTCCCTAGTATATAGTATAAAGACCTAGGGAATGCTCTATCCTAACATCACAACTTGGGGAATGATCCATTCAAGTATAAAATTATTATTGATAGATAAGCCCTAACATTACGAGAGAATTGAACATGCCCACCAAAGATCACACAAGAACTGATAGCTAGCACGTGGCAGGACATATCCTCTACCCAAAACTAATATAATACTATCTCTAAATCAATAGAGGCCCCACCGGTGGTATCATAGACCACCCATTATAGATTTTTTATTTATAAGTCATCACATAACACCCATTAAGGGTGTTTTATATTTATAAAAAAGGGACACCTAAGGGAGTTTTCTATATCAACATGATCATACATACACATCATTAACACGATTGACTATCCACCAAACCCATCATGTAAACCACGATCAGACTCTTAAGAGCATGAAACAACTTTCCATAGCCGAGCATTACCAAAACATAAATCTGAGTTTGAAAGTGGCACTAGTGATCATTACTACCCATTCCCAAGTACCCACTCTCATTAGGTTCAACATGTCACGGTGGCACCCATCAGGGTCCTTTGGTCTCATCACGGACAAGAAACCTCATAGGGGTCCCTCAATCCCAAACCCATCTCTCTGGTAAAAATCCTTCACTTAAATGGTTTAACATCCCTCAGTATCATTGAGGTCTCATTGAGGCCTCACTATCCTTCTAGGAAGATCACACAAGGGAGATTATTTCAAGTTCACCCCTTTCCAAGCCACTCTAGTTTGGACTAAACACCCAACTTATCCAACTGTCTCTCTAGGATCTACCCACCCAAGTGATCAAATATTAGTGGGGTATAATTATCACACCACAATAATATCACTAGAGTAATGGATCAAGGAATATCTTAGGTTTCACATGGACAACACTTAGGCCATTCATCCTATCTCGTCATTAACCATGAAATTAAGTTCTCTAAGGACTCCTACTACTAGGGATGCTATGATGTCCTGAACTTTCCTACCTATTACTTTGAGAAAAATATGGTGATTGAGGTGTCCATGGGAAGTCTAGAGGTGTTTGGTAGAGTAAGGGAGGAGTTTGGAGGTGTTTTGGAAGAATAAAGAGCGTTTTAGAGTTTGAAGGAAGCACTTGAAATTATCACCTAATAGTAGCACACTGGTAGTAGCACCTGGAGGTAGCACACTAGTGATAGCACCTAACAGTTCCACCTTAGCAACAACACATGACGGTAACACCCTGGTGGTATCACCTGATGGAAGTAACCTGAATGAAACACCTTTCGGTAGCACCTAACAATAGCACCTGATGGTAGCACACTGAAGGTAGCACTTGACAATAACCAGTAGTGCACTGATAGTAGTGCACTGGTGGTAGTTCACTGATGGTAGTGCACTAGCGGTAGCACCTAATGGTAGCACATTGACAACAACATCTGATGATATTACACTAGCATTATCACCTGACAGTAGCTTCTAATGGTATCACCTAATTATAACACCCAACAATAGTATATTCCATCTTTTCTAGAACTTCCAGTTTTTCCCTTTTGATATTTTTTTGATAAAAAATGGTTTAAATCCTTAATTAATGGAATTAAAATCCATTTTAAAGGATTATAACTATATATTCCATTTCTTAAAAGTTTAGATCCTTTTTAAATGGATATACCATGTGGATTTTATGAGATCCTCCTTTAATGGTTAATTAAAACCATATCAAATACCACTGGTTTCATATCTGTTTATTCTAAAGTAAAGATTTTTCCTTTATTCTTTCTGGCTTGAATTCTCTTGATACTGAAGATTCCAAGGCATTTTACCATAGAGTATTCAAACTTGTTTTCTCCATTTGGTTTGAGATCTATGTAGGTGGTTTCCTCCTATGCATGTGCCCCTTGATTTTGGTGAAGCAAATTGCGTAAATCTTCTTTCTTCCAGGTAGGGGGATTCCTTCATTTCTCATCAGTTGTATCATGTAGGAGGGGTTTATATATTTTTTAACTTTTGGGAAATATGGTTTCATCCTTCTTAACAAAGATAAATTAACCATTTTAATTTAATTAAATTAAAAGGAGAATAAAATATCATGTTTTTATAGATTTGATATTATTATTGATATTGTGAAATGTATGGGCTAATAGCCCACTAAAAATCATGGTTATTGGGGGTATTTTCTTGTTCTATATTCTTGGTGTTATGGAACCATTATTTTTTGATTGTTTTTTATCATCCTAAATAAAAATTTACTAATCACTTATATCTAGTTAATGAAGAGTTTTCCCTTGGAAAATTATTCTTATGTGAGAATACCCTTAAAAATGAAGTGGAATTGATAAAAATCCCCTTGATAAATTTGAAAAACAATATGTGATGTGCTGTGTAAATTTTTTTGATATGTGAATGTGTTTTGGGTTGTGAGGTCATGTTGTGGGGTGGCTAGGATGGAAAGTGGTGGTGTTGTGGCAGTTGTGATGAGGGGGTATATGTGTCTATGATGGTGGTTATGTAGGCTTGTTGGCAGGAGGATGATGAGTTGTTTGTCATTGTGATGTGCAGTGTTTTGCTAGTTTCTCAAGTAGTAATGGGACTAAATAAATGATAATGTTGAAATTGAAATAGCATGGACTAGTTTTAAAAATGGGTTAAAATGAAAAATAGAAACTTGAATCGAAATGGGCTATGTAGTTTAAATGGGTAATGTTTATATAAGAAATAATGAACCATAAATATAAATAAATGGGTTATTGAAATGGAATTGGTTGGTAAATAGGAAATCTGGAAAATAATTATTTTTTTAATAAAGGTTAGAATGTAAAATTTGAAGTGTGGATTGTTTTTATGGTGCTTCAATTTAGTGGTGGAAACAAAAGTGGTGATATTGTGAGGCTAGGTGGTGATGTTGGGAGTTGGTTAGTACTTTTTTGTGAATACATAGGTTGATATTATGTGCAGATATATGTATATATATACCATGTATGTTGCTTTTGATTTTCTATATGCACCCCACCAACATTGAGAACAATGTGCTGACACCCATATATGTATATGGGAGGTTTTTTCCCCAATATCTTGGTGATGAGTATGGATGGATGGATACCCACCCTTTCCTTTTCTCTCTTCCAGGCATTGATAAAATGCACAGGCTATGATGGCCAAAAGTCAAAAGTGAACCATTGAGATGATAATATAGCTTATTATGGGGGTCATGCATAGTAGGAGGACACAAGGTTGATGTCCTATATGTTCATGACACCCTACTACTTTGGTTATTCCATAGCCCAGGTTTCTTCAAACAAGATTTTATGTGATGACTATGTTGTGGGCTGGTGATAGGTGATGTGATGACCATGTTCTAGGGCAGTGATTAGTGATGTTTAGTCCTAGGTGTCTTTGGGAGAGATTTTATGTGATGACCATGCTATGAGGTGGTGCAATGAAGTTTTGATATGGAATAGATGGGAAGTGTTAGGATGTACAACACTGGGGTGTGAGAGTGGAAAATAAGCGAGAAAGTGGTGTGGGGTACCCTATATCGATATGCATTATATTATGTTATTATACTTGGATGCATTATTTTTTGAGTGTGCCATGGTGAGGATGGGTTTGGTTAGCTGACCTATTTAGGTGCTGTTGGTTCTTCTATTTACTCATGGGTTCCTCAGTATTCTCTTTTCACATATACACAAGAGACTTTGGTTACCCTAATGAGTATACTTGTATGACCACCCTATACATATAAACCATTTTTTAGGTTTTTAGGAGGATTATGTGGACCATGCTGGGCATTACTAGCTTGGAAATTTGGATAGTTGCTGCGTCTCTACCTTATATTTTATTTTGGTACTTGTTTTTGGAGACATTTATATGTATTTGTTTTATTTACACATGCATTGTGGGTTGATTTTGTGTTTATTTAAATTATGTCATGGATTTTCTTGTGGTTGATTCATCATATCTCAAAATCATGTTTTTATAGAGGGTAATTCCTCCTATATCATGATATTTTTAAACCCACAGTGATATTTTCCAACTATAGGACCACTGGAGGAAGGAATTAGGGTTTATTATCTCTCTTTATTCATTGTTGGTATAGGAGGGTACCTTTTGAGGGAGGGGGTCATGACATAGTGGTATCAAAGGAAATGGTTGATATGTATGATAGATTTTGGAGTTATGAACTGTGAGGATTGCATGAGTTAGTAAGATAAAAGTGTCTGTTGATCTTGGTGCGTGACATAGGCAAGGGAGACTGGCTAGGGAATAGGATTTTAGGGTCCACCAGGATCTAGTGCATGGACTCTGATCTTATTGAATGACCAAGTGAGGTGGCACTAATTACAATGTACAGACCTACCAGAGGTACATGCATCATGATGATTTGTGTTCATATCTAAATTTGGGTGGTTTTAGAGAAGATAAAATGAATTAAATAAATCTTAATAAAATTTCATACCACTATGCTTAGGAACTATTTGTTTCACTTTCATTTATGGATCCTAGTATTCATCCGCATGTGTCCCAGGTAGTTGAGGTTCAGCAAGCTGACCCAGTTGATCGCCAAAGGGTTGATCTGGTTGAGGAGGATGATTAGTGGTAGAGGATGTTGCATGATTTTTAGTGGCAGGTCTTGTGGAAGTATGAGGGAAACATATCTGATGTAGATATAGAGCATTGGTTAGAGGATATAGAGATCAATTTTGGTTTGATACAGGCTAGGGTATAGTACTGAGTCCTGTTGGTAGTTAGTTAGATGCAGGGAGCTACGCTTCATCGGTGGATGTTGTTATTGGGAAAACGGAAAGAGGTAGATGTGTTGTAGTCATATTTCTAGAGGGTTTTTCTATTATTTACCATGAAGGTAGTGAATAGGTAAAAGTTTATCTATCTTCAATAGGATAACATTTCATTGTGAGAGATTGAGACAAAGTTCAACAATCTATTTCATTTTTCCACCAAACTTTTTCCAGATGAGGAGTCTCGTGCTCAGTGTTTAGAGAAGGCACTCCATCCTTCTATATAGTATGCAATGACTCCATTTACATTTAAAATGTACTTGGAAGTTTTGAAGAAGGTAGATATGATATAGAAAATTTACTTTTAAGGAGGTTTAACACAACAGAGGGTCCAGAAGGGTTCTTTGTGGGGTAGAGTTTCCAGTATTAGGTTTCAGCTTCTAGGGTCTTCGCGGTTTCAGCCAGTAGGGAGTCAACCTCAGCAGATTTCTTTCCAACCTTATAGGAATAGTGGTTTCCATAATTTTACTTGGGAATTGGGTCTAGATTTATTTTTTTGTGGGGTTTGTGGCCATTTCCAGAACCAGTTCTCAATGTTTATTCAAGATTAGTTTGGTGGGAGTAGTTAGGTTCAATGTTAGCCTCAACAGTAGTTTCTATTGAGACCATTTCATTAGTAGGGGCACCAGGCTTATGTTCCACTGAGAGGAGAAGCATAAGGTAGAGGTTGGCCTCAGGATTTTCCTCATGTTCATGGTCCTCAACCTGAGCGTGGTCATGGAGGTGGCTATCACCATAGAATTAGAGGATATGGGCATGGTTAGTTTTATGCAGTGGAGGTGATAGCACCGGAGGGGCTAGAGATCCTTATAGGTATGATCGGTTTGTTTAGTACCCTTATTTGTGCCTTGTTTGATTCAGGAGCTTCACATTACTTTGATTCACCCGCTCTAGTGTGTGCTTTGGAACTGTACATAGAGAGGCTTCCCATGCCCATGGTGTTAACTATTCTAATCGAGGGCCAGACCATCTTGTTTGATGTGTGATGGGGATGAAGACTAATGATGGAGCCACATCAATCATGTGAGTATCTTTTCTTTCTTTATATGAAGATGTAAAATTTCATCCTAGCTTCTGGAGGATAATCATGTTCTCAAATGTGGATGGCTAGTGCACAAATTTCATTGGCGAGCAGAGTCATCAAGTGGGTACTAGATATGTGTATATCCTTCTTTATTTGATGGACAATATAATTGTGGAATCAGAAAATTCTATGCCAGTGGAGGTTCCAAAGGTTTTCAAGGAGTTTTCGGATGTTTTTCCTAAGGTTGTGATACTACCCCCTTGACATGATATTGAAATCAAGATAGATCTGTAGCCTGATGTTTCTCTTATTTCAATGGATCCCTATCGTATGAAACCCTATGATTTGTGGGAGTTGAGAATTTAGATAGTTGATCTGATGTAGAAAGGTTTCATTCAGTCAAGTGTGTCACCATGGGGTGCTCTAGTGTTATTCTCCAATAAGGTGGATGGTAGTCTGAGGCTATGCATAGAGTAACAGAGGTTTAACGAAGTGATGATCGAGAATTGCTATCCTCTTTCAAATATCGATGATCTTTTTGACCAGTTGATGGGTTCTAGTTGGTTCTCCAAGATCAATCTATGGTCAGGTTATCATCAGTTGAGGGTGAAGGAGGATAATGTCATGAAGAATCCCTTCAGATGTAGATATGAGTACTTAGAGTTTATGGTTATGCTGTTCAGTTTCATGAACACACCAGCTATGTTCATGGGACTCATGGACTCTATGTTTCACAAATTTTTGGACTAGTTCATACTCATGTTCATCGATGAAACATTGATATACTCGAGGTCAAAGGAGGCACATGCTGATCATCTCAAAGAAGTCCTATAGGTTCTTTGATGCCACCAGCTCTATAAAAAGTTGTCAATGTTTAAGTTATGGACATGAGAGGTTCATTTTCATAGGCATGTGGTATCCTATTAGGGAGTAACTATAAACCCATCTAAGGTTGAGGTAGTTGTTTCTTAGGAAGCATCCAAGAATGTGGTATAGGTTCATATCCAATTTATCATAGACGGTGACCCTGTTAATAGCTTTGACTAAGAAGGTCCAGGATTTTATTTGGACTGATTAGTGTTAGAAAACATTTGAATACCTAATGGGGAAATTGGTCAATGCTCCAGTGCTTTAATTTTCAGAGGAAGGGGTTATGTTTGAGGTGTTTTGTGATGCTTCCCATATAGTCTTGGGATGCATCTTGATGTAGCAGAAAAAAGTGATCTCTTATGGGTCTAGGTAGTTATGTCCCCATGAGCATAACTATGTCTCCCATGATCTGGATATTGCATCAGTTGTGTTTGTATTGAAGCTATGGAAACATTGCCTCATTGAGGAGCACTTTTTGGTCTTCATGAATCATAAGAGTTTGAGGTATATCTTTTCTCAGCATGATTTTAATCTGTGACAATGAAGGTGGATGAATTTTATTCAGGATTATAATTCTAATATATCCTACACCTCAGGAAAGGGGAATATTGTGGCTGATGCTTTAAGCAGGAAGTCATAGAAGGATTTGGTTTTAGAGTCTAGGTATTCTTGGAAAGTGACAGAGGAGTTAGAAGCACTGCACTTAGATGTGAGGGTGGTTGATGTTGTGGGTTTATTTTAATGACCCATTCCTTCTTAATCCATTAATTTTTGAGTTTTGGTGGTTGGAGATGTTTGGGGAGAGTTTTCAAGAGATTTGGAGGAGGTTGGAGGTGAAGCAAGGTTGTTATAGGAAATTCACACTGTGTATTGTCTACATGACATGTAAAGTTTGTTTATGACTTGTATAGATAGTAGTTTCATGGTTTTTAAATAGGTTAAGGGGTAGATCATTACATTAGTACACATCATGTAAGTTAGATTCATGACATGTATTAAATAAAGGCCAAGGTGATGCATTTTTCGGTGAAAGGTAAATTTTTTGGAAAACCTAAGGATTATACTCCGTGTAAAATTTACATGATGTGAAACCTATGGGATTCCAAGTTTTAAGTTCTTTTCTCCGCTGAATTTCCTTTCCTTTGGATTTACCTCCTTCTATATCATTTTGTATGATCCATAGGAACCCCAATAGGATCTTCCACCCCTTCCTCTTTCTTTGGTTCATTGGTTCTAGTGGATCCTTATTGGCGATTCATGGTGAGTTCTACCTTTATTGGTGGTTTTCTTTCATTATTCCCATGGGGATTATCTATGGTGATATATTTTTTGGTTTTTGGTGTTATTTGGGACGCATTTTGATGAACTTTGGGTGCTGTGTAAGTCTATCCATGGTTTCTCGTGGTGCAGTTGTGGTTTGAGGATATTTCTTCTTCACCCTGCGGTGTGCAATGAGTCGATAAAGCTTCTTTGAGGTAGGAAATCATTCATTTCTCTTTATTGTGTATCATTTGGGAGGGGTTTTATCATGTTTATCTATGGGATATGGCTGTGTTGGATTAATCAAAGATAAAGAATTGGTTAAATTAAAATTTAAGGGTAAAGGGTGTTGTTTCCCATGTTTTTACATCTTTGTTATTATTATGATATTGTGATTGTATGGGGTCGATGTATCACTAAAAATTGTGGTCATTTGGGGCTTTGTTTGTGCTGGATATATGTGTTGTGACTAATTCTTTTGTTGTAATATCACCCTAAAATGGAAATTGACTAACCAATTGTATTTGGATAATAAAATGGTTTCCCCAAGATTATGGATTGTGTGATAATTCCCCTAAAATAAAGTGGAATGTGATAAAAATACCTTTATAAATTTGTAAAATATATTTTGATGCGTTTTGAGGTGTGGCCATGATTGTGGGATGATGATGCGTGTTTTCAATGTAATTTGGGGATGATGGTTTCATGGTAGTGCTTTTAGGGTGGCGAGGTGGTGGGTTTTTGGCCATGATTTTGGGGCAGCAAGGTGGTAGTTTTTTAACCGTGATTTTGGGGTGGTGAGGTAGTGATTGTTTGGACATAATTTTGGGGTAGTGAGGTGGTGGTATTATGGGGATGATAATATATTTGTGATATTTGGTTTCTTTATGCTAGACACCCGGGAAATGATGGAATAAATAACTTGTTTAATAATGTTTGAAATGGATGGGGATTGGTTTCATTAATGGGATGAAAATTGATAATGAATAAATAAATTATGGATTGTGGGGGTTAAATATGAATGATGCTTAATAATGAAATTTTTTGGATGAATAATGGGAATTGGTTGGTGGTGTGATGTAGATTTAGGTTTGTTTGGTGTTATGAATTTAGAGGTCGCATTTAAAGTGGTGATGTTGTGAGTTGGTTAGTGTTTGGTTGTGAATCCATAGGTTGGGATTGTGTGTGTGGCTATATGTATATACTTTTATAGTCTTTTTTATTTCTATATGCACCCCACCCATGTCAATCACTATGTGATGATACTCGCATAGTCACACGAGGGGTGTCTTTCCCGAAATCCAACGAGGAGGATGAATGGATGGGTACCTGCTCTTTCCTGCTATCTCTTATAGGAATGGTAGGTATTGTATAGTTTGTGATAGATATAGGTATGTTAATGCACTAGATGGTGGTTGTGATATCCCAGGTGTCTTTGGGAAATCTATAATGTGGATGTGCTTGTGGGGAGGTGATCCCAGGTGTCTTTGGGCGAGATTTGACTTAGCCCAGGTGTCTATGGGTGGGATGAGATGGGATACAGTGACTTATGGCGGGGGTTGATCATGGTAGGAGTGAACTAGGTTGATTTCCTTCATGTTCACAATACCCCTAGGTGTTTTTGAGTGAGACGTGATGTGGC
Organism: Viscum album; assembly: GCA_963277665.1. Lineage (NCBI taxonomy): Eukaryota > Viridiplantae > Streptophyta > Magnoliopsida > Santalales > Viscaceae > Viscum > Viscum album. The sequence continues at coordinate 362,668,385 of OY728162.1, read as the reverse complement.
TATGTTTATGGGGAGATGATCCAAGGTGTCTATGGTCATGGTGTGATGTGACCATGCTTGTGGTGTGGTGTGGTATATAAAATAGACGAGAGCACCAGGACGTACGATGTTGGGGTGTGAGAGTGGCATACTATTGGGAAAGCGGTACAAGGTAACCTTATCAATATGCTTCTTGTTATATTTTATTAGTTGGATTATGTTATTTGGTAAGTGTGCCTTGGTGAGGTTGGGATAGATAGTTAACCTATTTAGGTGCTCTTAGCTCTTCTATTTTCTCACGAGTGCATTAATATATTTCTTTCACATGTGCATGACAGACTTTGATTTTCTTATCGAGTATACTTGTATGCTCACCCTATGTATATAAAATGATTTTTAGGTTTCAAAGAGGTCTACATGGACCATGTTGGGCATTACTAGATCATATATTTGGATAGTTGTTATGTCATTTATTTATATTTTCTTTTAGGTATTTACTTTTGGAAACTTTTATCTATATTAGTTTTATTTATACATGCATTGTGGGATGATTTTGGTTTTTTTATACTATGTCATGGTGTTACTTTTGTAAAATTCATCTTGTCACCTGATCTTTTATTATTATAGAGGGTAATGTCTCCCATTTCATGAGATATTTTATATGCTTAGTGCTAATATCCAACCTGGGGCCTACTAGAGGCTGTACTTAGGGGTTATTATCTCTCTCCCATCATTATGGTATCTTTGGAGAGAGGGGGTCATATTAGAGTGGTGCAAAATGTGATAGTTGAGAGATAGAATAGATTTTGGAGTTAGGAACAATGAGGATTTCATGGGTTGGTATAAAAATAGTGTTATTTGACCTTGGTTCTTGACATAGGCTAGGGAGAATGGCTAGAAAATGGTATTTTAGGCCCCCCATGATCAAGTGCACAGAATTTAAACTTATTGAATGACTAAGTGAGGTGAACTTGTTTGTAGGGTATAGATCTAAGAGAGGTACATGCATCATGATTAATTATGTTCTTATTTTAGTTGGGTTGATTTGGAAAGGTTAAAATAAATAAAGTGAATTAAAATGAATCTAAATGAAATTCCATAATATCAAGATTAGGTAGTTTTTTGTTTTCTTTTCAATTATGGATCCCGTTATTCATCCACGTGTGGTTTAGGTAGTTGAGGTTTAGTAGGCTGATCTAGTTTATCTCTATAGTGTTGATCCAATAGAGGAGGACGAGGATTGGTAGAGGTAGTTGCACACTTTTTAGAGGAAGGATTTGGGGAAGCACGAGGGAAGTGTTTCAGATGTGTAGATAGAGAGATGGTTGGAGGATCTTGAGATCACTTTGAGTTTGATCAAGGCCTTCGTAGGATAATGGGTGATTCTTATAGTTAGTCAGATGTGGGGAGCTACACGTCAGTAGTGGATACTATATCTCGGAGAGCAGAAAGAGTAAGATGTTTTATGGGATGACTTTTAGAAAGAGTTTCAGACATAATTTCTTTCATCAACCATGAAAGCGGTGAAGAGGTATGAGATTATTTCTCTTCAGAAGGGGAGTATGTCAGTTCGGAAGCCGAGAATCAAGTTCAAGGACCTTATGTATTTTTTCTAAGATCATTTTCTAGAAGAGAAGTTTCATGATAGAGGTCTTGAGGATAAAATCAATCCTTCTATCTAGTATGGAGTTACTAATTTTACATTTCCAATGTATCTAGAGGTTCATAAGATGGTGGAGGTGATCAAGTAGATGTACTCTCGATGAGGTTTTCCACAAGAGGGGAACCAATAGGGTTCCTCTAGGAGCAGAGTTGTCAGTGAAAGGTCTTAGGAATCTGTAACTTCAAGGTTTTGACTAGTAGGGATTTGACCTCAACAATTTACCTTTAAACCTAATGGGTCTAGTGGGTTCTATTATCTTCTTGTAGGATTTTTTCTAGTGTGTATTGGTTGTAGGGTTCATGGCCATCACCAGAACCAATGCTAAGTGGTTCCCCAATCTTAGTTTGGTGGAGGTTGAAAAGTTTAAATACAACCTCAGTAGTAGTTTCTAGTGAGACTGTTTCAGTAGTAGGGGAAGCATGCTTATGCTCCATCTAGGGGAGATAGAGCTGGTAGAGGATGACCTTGGGATTTTACTCATGTTCAGGGACCCCAACCTGAGTGTGGTTTTGGAGGTAGTTGTCATTAGAGAGGTTAAGGAGTTGGGTGTGGTTAGTTGCATGTAGTGGAGGCAGTAGTGAAAGAGGAGCTAGATATCATCATAGGTATGATCAATTTGTTTATTACCCATGTTTGTGCCTTGTTTGATTCAGAAGCATCACACTCCTTTATTACACCCACTCTATCCCATGATTTGGTACTATATGTAGAGAGGATTTCCATTCCTTTGTTGTTTACTACGCCAGTCAGAGGCTAGACTAGCTTGTTTGATGTGTTCTAGGGGTGTAGACTAATGATGATGATGCATCAGTATCACGAGGATCTTTTCTTGCTATAGATACAGCCATAAAATGTTATCCTTGACATAGAATGGTTGTATTTTATACATGCTATTATTTACTACTTCGGGAGGAGGGTTGTTTTCTTAGATGTGGATAGCCAGTGTGTGGTTTTCATTGGCGATCAGAGTTTTCAGGTGTGAAGTCAGCATACAGAGCCCCTTCTTTCCTTTTTGTCTAAGTTTTTAGTGGAATTAGTGTAGGTCCCTAGATTTTTTAGAGAGAATTTGGATGTTTTTCTTAAGGAGGTTGTGATGCTACCCACTTGACGTGATGTTGAGTTTGGGATAGAATTTTAGCCTCATGCTTATCTAATTTTGATGGCTCCTTATCAGATGATACCTTCTATGTTGAGGTAGTTGGGGATTTAGATGGATGATCTAATGAATAAGGGTTTGATCCGGATTAGTGTGTCACTATTGGGTGCTCTAGTGTTTTTCAACAAGAAGGAGTATGGTAGTTTGTGATTTTGTATAGACTACCAGAGGTTGAATTAGGTAACGATCAAGGACTATTACCATATTCTAAGGATTGATGATATTTTCAACTAGCCAAGAGGGGTGAGTTGGTTTTCTAAGATCAATCTGTGATTTAGATATCACCAGTTGAGGGTGAAGGAGAGAGATACCCCAAAGAATGCCTTTAGAAGTAGGTATGGGAACTTTGAGTTTATAGTCATGTTGTTCAGTGTTATGAATGCATCAACCATTTTCACAGGGATTATTAAACATTTATTCTATGAGTTCCTATATTGGTTCCTTTTCATATTCATCGATGATATATTGGTTTACTCGAGGTTATAGTAGGACCATGCCAAGTATCTCAGAGTTATCTTGAAGGTTATTAGACACCACAAAATCTATGGAAAGTTTTCCAAGTGTAATTTTTTGACATGAGAGGTGAATTTCCTTGAGCATTTGGCATCTCAACAGGGTGTGTTAGTGGAACCTTTGAAAGTTGAGGTAGTTGTTTCTTGGGAAGCATTCAAGAACATGGAAGAGGTTCACAGTTTCTTGGTCTTGTAGGTTATTATCAAATGTTTTTACTTATTTATCTTGAGTTTTAGCCCTGTTGAAAGAATTGAATAGGAAATACCAGGATTTTGTTTGGAAAAATTAGTTCCAGGTAGTGTTTGGTTACCTAAAGGGGAAGTTGGTCAGTTCTCTAGTGCTTCAATTGATTAAGGTGGATGTGTTATTTGAGGTGTTTTTTGATTCTTCCCATATATTATTTAGATTATTTTTGATGTATTAATGAGAAATTATCTCTTATGGTTCTAGGAAGTTATGTACTCATGAGTGTAACTATTCCACCTATGATCTGGAGCTAGCAACAATTGTGTTTTCACTGAAGTTTTGGAAGCATTACCTCATTGGAGAGTGCTTTTTGGTCTTCACATATCATTAGAGATTGAGGTATATCTTTTCTCAGCATGTTTTGAACTTGAAAAAACATAGGTAGATAAAATTTCTTTAGGATTATGATTTTGAGATCTCCTACACCTTGGAAAAATAGAATGTTGTGGTCAATTATTTGAGCAGGAATTTGGGGAAGGATGTTGTTCGGAAGTCTGGGGATACTTGGAGAGTAATGGAGGAGTTGGAAGCCTTTCAATTATATGTAAGATTGGATGATTATAGAAGCTATTTGTTTTAGATGATGGTGTTGTCTTCTTTGATACAGTAGGTGGAGGATTCTCAGTAGGGAGACTCAGATGTAGAGGTGGTGCATGATCATGTGGAATTTGGTAATTCTTCAGAGAGATGGTTGGAGGATGGTCAGAACCTAATGATGTTTCATGGGAGGTCATTTTTTCTAGTAGCAATTCATAAGGAATTTCTTCATGAGTTACATAGATCACCTTTGGTGGTACACTCAGGAGTTTCCATGATATACCATGTATTGAATATGTAGTTTTTTTGGTCTAGGATGAAACAAGAAGTGGTTGAGTTTGTGGTTAAGTACTTGGTTTTCCAGTAGGTAAAGGTTGATCATCATTTTCCTGGATTTTTTGAAACCTTTTGATGTTATTGAGTAGAAATGGGATGAAATCTCAATGTATTTTTTCACAAGGTTACCTTGATATTATGGAGGTTGTGATTCTATCTAGGTGATTGTGGAGCGGTTGATGAAATCAGCCCAATTTTTAGTGATAAATGAGTCAGGTTTAGTGAATGCTTTATCTAATAGGTATGTGGATGAGGTGGTGAAATTTCATGGAGTTTCAAGATCCATTATCTCAGATTAGGATGCATGTTTTACCTCATGAGTCTGGAGGGTATTTTATCATTATTTTGGCACTTAGTTACACCTCAACACTGCTTTCCACCCTCAGAAAGATGGGTAGATGGAGCAGAATATCCAGATACTAGAGGATATATTGAGAGCATGTGTCCTAGACCTTGGTGGATCTTGGGTACAAAAACTGCCTTTGGTTGAGTTTTCTTATAATAATATCTATCACTCATCCATTGGAATGGATCCTTTTGATACTTTGTATGGGAGACCGTGTTGTTCTCCATTCTGTTGGATAGAGGTTAGGGGGGAATCCATTCTTGGACCTGTTGTGGTGCAGAGCATGATAGAGATGGTTTATCTTGTTCATGAGAGGATGAAAGTAGTGTAATACTAGAAGAAGTCTTATTTAGATCATAGGAGGAGGCTCTTGGAGTTCAAGTTTGGGGACCACATGTTCTTGAAGATTTCCCCTTGATGTGCGTAGAAGAGGTTTGGAAGAGTGAGTAATCTTTCTCCTAGGTTTTTTGGGACCTTTGAGGTGCTGGGGAAAGTTGGCAAGGTGACATATTATTTATTGTATCCACCACATATGGAGAGGATCTATGATGAATTCCATGTCTCTTATCTTCATTTATATCTTCATAATGACTCCCATGTCATTAAATGGAGAGAGTTGGATATCAAGGATGACACAACATTCATGGAGCGATCAGTAGAGATCTAGGATCACCAAGATAAGGCACTGTGTGGACAGACCATTCATTTGGTTTGTGTGTTGTGGATGCATGGTAGTTTGGAAGAGAGTACTTGGAAGTGAGAGACATAGATGCATACCCAGTACCCAAAGTTGTTTTGATTTTTTTTCTTTTCTCAGTTTTTCTTTGCGATGTGATGTTAGATCCTTATGTTTTATGTGATGTGTTGTTTCATTGATGTATGATGTGTGATAAAATTTACAACATATGAAAATGGTAGGATCTGATTCCTAATAGATATGTATTAACTTCTATGCAATTAAACCCATGTAGGAAAGTTAGTCTCACCTAGAGCGGATAATATCTTGACATAGAGGATGGAATTTCCTAATTCGTGTGTTCAGGATGGTGTGGTTCATTGGTTGTGTTATGGTTATGAGTTTGGATGGTTGTGGTGATGTGGTTGTGTATTGATTAGGTTGTTTGTGATGTTTTTGTACGTTTGTTTTGGAATGTTTGGATGGTGGTAGAATTTGAGTAATGATGATATCCTTGAGAGGTATCTCACAAGGTGGTTGTTCAGACCCCTTTCCTTCTGGGCATGGTTTTGGATTCTCAAGGGAAATAATTTTTTGACTGGTATTTGATGTAATGGTCCATGCCTTCCCAGTTTATTACTTTTCCAGTTTTGGTGTTTGGAGGTGTTCATGGGGAGGTTCTGGGAGTTTTTGGTGGAGGTTGGAGGTACAAGAGAGTTATTGTAGTAAATACACACCATGTAAAGGTTGTTCATAGATTGGATAGCTGGAAGGTTCATGACTTGTAAATAGGATAATAAGTATCCCATGAGATGAGTACAGATTGTGTAAGTATGATTCATGACTTTCATTAAATAAAGGCTGAGATGGTATATTTTTCAGAAAAATGTGGAAATTTTGGAAAACCTAAGGATTACACACCATGTAAAATTTACATGATGTGAAACATATGGGATTCCTAGTTTTAAGTTATTTTCTTGATCGAATTTACTTTCATTCAACCGCACCTTATTCTCTCTCATTTTGGATGAGCCCTATGTGCCTTGAGAGGATCTTGTATCCCCTTCTACCACTTTAGTTTGTTGGTTTTGGTGGATCCCTGTTGGTGATCCTTGGTGAGTTCTTTTCCATTTATTCTTGGTTTTCTTTCATTATTACCTATATTATTCAATACAGTGATGTTGTATTGGTTTGGGGAGTGATTTGAGATACATTTTGATGATATTTTTTTGCAGTGAAGGTTGATCTGTAGTTTCTCATGGTGCGACTGTGGTTTACAGACGTTTCTTATTCACCCTGTGATGTACAACAAGGCGTAAAAGCTTCTTTAAGGTAGATAATACTTCATTTATCTTTATTTTGTATCATATTGGATGGGTTTTCTCATATTTATCTATGGTAGATGGTTTTGATGGCTTAATAAAAGATAAATAATTGGTTAAATTGAAATTCAAGGGTAAAGGGGTTTATTTCACATGTTTTTATAGCTTTGTTATTATTCTGATATTGTGATTTTATAGGCTTGATGCCCTATTGAAAATTATTGACATTAGGTATTCGTTTACACTGGATATATGTGTTGTGACTACTAATTTTTTTTGTTATTGTTGTGATATCACTCTAAAATGGAAATTGTCCAACCACTTATCTTTGGATAATAAAATGGTTGCCTTGGGATTATGGCCTGTGTGATAACACCCCTAAAATAAATTGGAATGTGATAAAATCCTTTTTATAAATTTATAAAATGGGTTTTGATGTATTTTGATGTGTGGCCATGCTTGTGGGATGACGATGTGTGTTTACGATGCGATATGGGGATGATGGTTTAATGGTCATGCTTTTGGGGTGGCAAGGTAGTGGTTGTTTGGTCATGCTTTTGGGGAAGCATGGTGTTTATTGTTTGGATATGCTTTTGGGTCGGTGAGGTGATGGTATGATGAAGATGATGATATGATTGTGATATGTGGTTTCTTTGTGCTAGATACTCATATAGTGATGGAATAAATAAATTCTTTAATAGTGTTTGAAATCACTAGGTCTTGGTTTGGTTAATGGGATGGAAATAGCTAATGAATAAATAAATGATGGTATGTGGGGTTAATCATGGATTATGCTTAATAATGAAACATTTTTTCTAGATAATGGGAATTGGTTGGTGGTGTGATGTGGCTTATAGTTTGTTTAGTGTTATGAATTTAAAGGTTGTAGTGAAAGTGGTGATGTTTTGAGTTGGTTAGTGTTTGGTTATGAACCCATAGGTTGAGATTGTGTGTGTGGATATATTTATATACTTTTATATTCCTTTTTTATTTCTATATACACCCCACCCACATTGAGTACTATGGGTTGACACCCATACAGTCATGCAGGGAGTGTTTTTCATGATATCCGGTGAGGAAGATAGATGGTTGGGTACCCACTCTTTCTCGATCTATCTTCCAAGAATGGTAGGTATTTAATATTTTATGATGGTAGAAGGTCTTTTTGTAAACTAGATGGTGGTTTTGATATCCCAGGTGTCTTCAGGTGATTTGTGATGTGGCCATTCTTATGGGGCAGTGAGCCGAGGTATCTTCAGGTGAGATGTGACTTAACCCAGGTGTCTATGGGTGATATGAGATGGGATGCGATGGATTATAGTGGGGGTCATGTATGGTAGGAGGAGGACATGAGGTTGATATCATTTATGTTCACAATACCCTACTACTCTGGTTATGGTTGTGGATGTGTGATGGCCTAGGTATTTTTGGGTGAGATGTGATGTGGATGTGCTTTTGGGGAATCAAGTCCATGTGTCTATAGGCATGATGTGATGTTACCATGCTTGTGGGGTGGTGTGGTATATAGAATATATAGTAGCACCATTACATATGATGTTGGGGTTTGAGAGTGGCATACTAGAGGGAAAGCGATATGGGGTACCCTTATCGATATGCTTCTTGTTATATTTTATTACTTGGATTGTATTATTTAGTGAGCATGGATTGGTGAAGTTGGGATGGATAGTTAACTTGTTTAGGTGTTGTTGGTTATTTTGTTTTCTCATGGGTGCATTAGTATGCTTCTTTCACACGTGCACGAGTGACTTTAGTTTTCCTAATGAGTATACTTATATGCTCACCCTATGTATATAAACTGATTTTTATGTTTCTAAGAGGACTATGTGGACCGTGCTAGAAATTAATAGCTCAGATATTTGGATAACTATAATTTCGTTGCTTTATTTTTCTTATAGGTATTTACTTTTGGAGAATTTTATCTATATCATTTTTATTTATACATTAATTGTGGGATGGTTTTGGTTTATTTTTATATCATTTCATGGTGTTACTTATGTATGATTCATCTTATCTATCGATATTTTATTATCATATAGGGTAATTCATCCCATTTCATGAGATTTTTTATACCCTCAGTGCTAGTTTCAAACCTGGGGTCTATTAGAGGTGGGACCCAGGGGTCATTATCTCCCCCCCACATTACGATATCTTTGGAGAGTGGGGACCATGATATTTCTTATTTCAGATGATAGTGTAGTCCTCACTCTTGTGGAAGGTGGATGGGTCTTAGTGGGGAGACTTAGAGGTAGAGGTGACGTGTGATCGAGTTGGCCATGGTGATGCTTCAGAGGGATGGTCTAAAGATGGTCAGAACCTGATGTTATTTTAGGGGAGGATGTTAATTCCGGTGGTGATGCATGAAAGATTCCTCCATGATTTTTTTATAGTCCTTGGGTGTTCTTGAGTGGAAATGGGATGACATATTAGTGTAATTCATCACACGATTACCTTGAGATCTAGGAGGTTGTGATACTATCTGAGAAATCATAGATCAGTTGAAAAAATCGGCTCAATTCTTAGTAATCAAGGAGTCGAGCACAGTGGATGTTTTGAAAAAGAGGTATGTGGATGAGGTGGTGTGGGTTCATGAAGTCTTGAGGTCCATTTTCTCTAATAGAGATGCTAATTTTACCTCACAGTTCTGGAGGGGATTGTAGCATGATTATGACTCTCAGTTATGATTTATCACTACTTTACACCCTAAGACAGATGGTAAAATAGAGTAGACTATCCAAATGCTATAGGATATGTTGTGGGCATGTATCTTAGACTTGGATAATCTTGGGAAAATCATTTTCTTTTGGTTGAGTTTTCCCAAAGTAATAGTTATCACTCATCTAGTGGCATAGACCTATTTGAGTCTTTATATGGGCAGCCATGTTGTTCTCCATTGTACTCGGCTGAGGTTTGAGAGTTAGTAGTTCTTGGACCTGATGTGGTGAAAATCATGATAGATAAGGTTTAGTTAGTTCGAGAGAGGATGAAAGTAGTGGAGGATAGGTATAAGTTTTATGATGATCACAGGAGGATTCCCATAGAGTTTAGGTTTTAGTCCATGTGTTCTTAAAGGTTTCCTCTCATCATGGGAAATGACAAGGGGAGTAAGCACTCGCCTTGATTTTTTGGGACCTTTGAGGTGTTGGGATGAATTGGAGAGTTGGATTACTGTTTGGAACTCCCACCATGATTAGACTAGATCCATGATGTATTCCACATATCTCAGCTCCTTTGATATGTTCAGAATGTATCCCATGTCATTAAATAAAGAGAGTTGGATATAGAGGATGAAACAACATTAGTGGAGCAACTATTAAAGATATAGGATCACCGAGAGAAGGTAATGTAAGGAAAAAATATTCCCTTGGTTCACGTGTTGTAGAGGAATGTTGGCATGGAGGAGAGTACTTGGTAGCATGATATGCAGATACATTCCCAATACCCAGAGTTGTTTTGAGTCATTTTAAGATTTGTCTTGCCTTATTATGATTTGATGTGATGTTTTAAACTTGTTTTTTTATATGATATGTGCTTCTTCCTTGTTGGTATGATGTGTGATTAAGACTTCAATGAATATGAATTTGGGAAAACCAAATTCCTAATCAAGACACATTATACTTTGATAAGATTAAAACCATTCAGACGAGTTAAAACCACCCAAATTGAATATTATCTTGACATGAGAGATGAAATTTCTTAATTTACATGCTTGGGGATCTATTGTGAGATAATTGTGGAAGTTTTTGGCTTGGACCATATGAAGGTTGAGATGGTAATGTGGTGGTTTTTCATGGTGTAGTGAATGTTTTTGTTTGGTTGATGAGTTTGTCTAATAATGGTGTTTTGAATGTAATGAGATTCTTGAGAGGTATCTCGAGGGATGTATGTTTAGACCTATCCCCCCTTTCCTTTATGGTTGGTTTTTATTCTAAAGGGAGAGAATAGTTTTATAGGTATCTGATTTAATGGCCTGGACCTTATAACCTATTACTTTATGGAAAATCTAGCGATTGAGTTATCCAAGGGAAGTATTTAGGTGTTTGGAGGAGGGAGGAGTTTATAGGTGTTTTTAGGGAAAATGGGTGATTTTTAGGTTGACGATAACACCTATTGGTATCACATTGGAGGTAGAACATGATGGTTACACACTGGTGATAGCACCTGATGGTATCACACTAGAGGTATCACCTGATGATAGCACCTTAGCAGTAGCACCTGACGGTAGATCCCTGAAGGTAGCACCTGACAGTAGCACTCGATGGTAGCACAATGATAGTAGCACTTGATGGTAGTAAAATGAAAGTAGCACCTGATGGTAGTACACTGGTGGTAGCACCTGATGGTAGAACACTAGCGGTAGCACCTAATGATAGTACACCAGAAGTAGAACTTAATGGCAACATATTGGAAGTAGAACCTGATGGCAGCACATTGGCAATAGCACCAGATGACACCACACTAATAGTAGCACCTGATAGTAGCACACAGATGGTAGCACCTAGAGATATCTCATTGAAAGTAGCACCTAATGGTATCACTTGATATTAGCTTCTAATGGTATCACATAATAATATCACCCAACAGTAGCATGTTACGGATTTTCATAAATTTTCAGTTTTTCCCTTTTGACATATTTTTTGACAAAAAATAGTTTTAAGCCTTAATTAATGAAATTAAAATCCATTTTTAAAGGAGGATAATCATACCTTCCATTTATTAAAAGTTCTGAGCCTTTTTAAATGGCTATACCACATGGATTTGATGATATTTTCCTTTAATGATTAATTAAAACCATATCAAATCCCTCTAGTTTTAGATTTTTTCATTCTAAAGTGAATATATTTTTTTCATTCTTTATGGCTTGCTTTGTCTTGAGACTGGAGGTTCCAAATCCTTTTCCCTTAGAGCCGTGGAACTCTATTGCTTCATTTGGTTCAAGTTCCCTATTGATGGTTTCCTCCTATGTGCATGCCCCCTATTTTTGGTGCATCAAATTGTGCAAAGATTATTTATTCTAGGTAGAGGAGATCCTTCATTTCTCATTAGTTTCATCATGCAGGAGGGGTTTATACTTTTGTTAAATTTTGGGAAGATGGTTATATCTTGATTAATAAAGATAAATTAATCAGTTTAAGTTAATTTAAGGGGAATGGGAATGAAATCACATGTTTTTAAAGATTTGATATTATTATTGATATTGTTAAATGTATGGGCTAATAACCTGCTGAAAATCATGGTCATTGAGGGTATTTTCTTGCACTGTATTTGTGGTGTTATAGAACCCCTATTTTTCTAATTGTTTCTTATCAACCTAAATTGAAATTGGATAATCACTTATATCTAGTTAATGAAGAGGTTTCCCCTAGAAAATTCTTCTTGTGTGAGAATTCCCTTAAAAGTGAAGTGTAATTGAAAAAAATCCACTCAATAAATCTAAAAAATGATATGTGATGTATTGTGGAGAGTGTTGTGATATGTGAATGTGTGATGGGTTGTAAGGTTTTACTGTGAGGCGGTTGGGATAGAAAGTGGTGGTGATGTGGTGGTTGTGACGAGGAGGTGGATGTGGATATGATGGTGGCCATGTGGGATTGTTTGTAGGAGGATGACATACTGTTTATTATTGTGATTTTTCGGTGTTATGCTAGTTTCCTCAGTAGTAATGAGATTAAATAAATGATAATATTGAAATTCAAATGTCGAGGACTAATTTGAAAAATGGACTGAAATGAATAATGGACACTTGAATCAAAGTGGAATATATAGTTTAAATGGTTAATGTTTATATAGAAAATAATAGGATGAAAATATAAATAAATGGGTTGTTGAAATGGAATTGGTTGGTAAATGGGAAATATGGAAAATAATCTAATTTTTAAATAAATAGTGGAATGAGAAATGTGAAGCGTGGCTTATTTGTGTGGTGTTTTCATTTAGTGGTGGCATCAAAAGTGGATATGTTATGAGGTTAGGTGGTTATGTTTGAAGTTGGTTAGTGTTTTTCTATGAATCCATAAGTTGGGATTGTGTGTAGATATATGTATATATATACCATGTATGTTCCTTTTGATTTTCTATATGCACCCACCCATGTAGAGAAATATGTGATGACACCCATATATGTATATGGGGATGTTTTACCAACATCCCGGTGATGATGATGGATAGATGGCTACCTGCTCTCTCCCACAATCTCTTATAGGTGTTGATGACATAAACATGCTATGATAGCTAGAAGTCAAAAGTGAACTATCGAGATGATAATATGACTTATGGTGGGGGTCATGCATGGTAGGAGGATGACATGAGGTTTATGTCCTTCATGTTCATGATACACTACTTCTCTGGTAATCCCATGGCCCTAGTGTCTTCAGCGAGATTTTATGTTATTAATGTGTTGTGGGGAAGTGAGAGGTGATGTGATGACCATGTTGTGGGGAAGTGATATGTGATATGATGGACTAGGTGTCTTCGGTTAAGATGTTATGTGATGACCATGTTTTGGGGTGGTGCGATGTAGTTGTGGTATGGAAGATATGATGCGCCAGGACATATGATGTTGGGGGTGTGAAAGCAAAAAACCAGTGGGAAAGCGATGTAGGGTACCCAATATTGATATGATTCATATTATATTAGTATACTTGGATGCATTATTTGGTGAGCATTCCATAGTGAGGATGATTTTGGTGAGTTAACCTGTTTAGGTGCTGCTGGTTCTACTATTTTCTCATGGGTGCATTAATATTCTCTTTTCATATGAACAAGAGAGAATTTGGTTACCCTACTAAGCATACTTATATGCTCACCCAACACATATATATATTCTATTTTTTTCAGGTTTCTAGGAGGATTACACAGACCATGCTAGGTATTATTATCTTGGACATTTGGACAGTTTCTATGTCATTGCCTTAGCTTTTATTTTGGCAATTATTTTTGGAGACTTTTATATATTTTTTTTATTTACACATGCATTGTGGGATGATTTTGAATTTATTATATTATGTTATGTAGTTTCTCACTGTTAATTTATCCTATCTCCTGATCTTATTTTCTTATAGAGGGTAATGCCTCCCATATCATGAGATTTTTATACCCTTAGTGCTAGTTTTTAACCTTGGTCCTACCAGAGGTGAGAATCAGTGGTTATTATCTCCCTTTCTTCATTTCCAACCTAGGAGGTGTACCTTTATAGGTAGGGGTCATGATAACTATTATGTCACGTTCGTTAAATAACATATAGTGTATGCCCCTCAGGGCCCGTACATCACATGGAGTATCAGAAAGGTAAATTACTTAGCCATCAACGACTAAGGAAAACCATCTAGTGACCAAGGTCCATCGGGGCCTTGGAACTTTGTGTATCCTAATCGAGGGTATTTTAGTTTAAAAAGGTAATTATTTTTATATTAAACATAATAATTTGAATTAAATAATTAAATAATCATTTCTCTTAAGGTCAAAACCTCTGTGGCATGACTACACATCCTTATATTATAAAAAACATGTATAATACCATAAGGATAGTAACAAGGAACCCCACCTATTTTTGAACCTTCACCATTTAATTCTACAAGGAAAAAACATTTTATAGGCTTTCCAAGTCTCATCCAAGGTCCACCCTAAGCCCGAATCATCAATCAAGCTCCTGCATCCCAAAAAACAATCCAAATAGATCAATGATAACATTTATAATTAATTAAAGAACATAAATTCAAATAGGAATATTTCCTATTAACTCACCAAGCATCCAATGACCATTGATTACTGGAGATATAGGGTGCAAACTACCAATAGTACACCCAAAAACCTACACCATTCCAAATCCTGATCACACACCTCTATTTACATTAGTAAAATAAATTAATTTTAATGAAAACCATAGAAAAATACATATTGTAGCATACCTTCACCGAAACCACTTCCAACGACATGAGTGAAAAATATCAGGATGTCCTTTATGATTTTAAAGAAAAATCCCCTTCACATTCAATCAATTACACCACACTCCAGTGGAATAAACACCAAAACCTAGCCTAAAATCGATCCAAACAAGAGGGTAGTGAGTGGAACCCAAAATGGAATGAGAGGAGGGGAGAAACTCACGTGAAATCACTACTGAACATCAACAAAAAACATCCCATTTAAGGGGGATCAAAGGGGAGAATGGGAGGGGAAGAATCAACCAAGAATATTTTCTCTAGAGTCTCCTATCCTTGAAATACTAAAGCCCCATAAAGAATAAAAAGGTGTTTTCTCCCCAATAAAAAAATACAAATAAGCCCCATCATCTAGTTGGTGGACCCTGTAGGCCAGCAAGGCCACTGGATTGGCCACTGGTTGGCCAGTGGATACAAGATATATCCCTGACCACCGTTCATCCGGTTCTCTCCCACTATTAATGAACACCACCAAAAACTCAATCCATATCCAAAAAACATCACCTTGATTCATTCAAACCCCCAAAATTTCATTCAAAAACTCAGTTCTCAAAACGACCCATCTAGTAAATCAACAATTCAAATTCCCTCTGAATTTTTCAACTCATACCGATATAAGATCTTACAAACTACCCACCATAACACTTATTATCCTAAAGAATCCTTGGTGATCATCCATTTATCTATAAATACCTTCCCTGGTATTTGGAACCCGCTCAAAGGTTGTGATCTATCTCCAAATTCCAAATGTTCTCTCACAATGAAACTTTAACATAAGGCACTCAAACTTCTAAAACACAATCCATTGCCCAAGTTAATTAACAAAAAATCAAGGCAACACTCCATGATTCCCATCCATCCTGATACACTGAAGTTTTATCATCCCATTAACCATCAGACTTGTGGTGCTCTCCATAATACGACTTCACTCACAACACCCAATTCTGAATTTTGGTGTTGCCTACCATCAAAATTTCCTATCATAACACGAACATGATAATTCCATGCCTGCTATGGTATCAACTTATAGTAATTTATTATCCATGAAAACACTGTTCATACTCTAGTATAACTCTTCATCCATATTTCCAAAATTGTAATGGATGCATACCCACCATCCATTCAAGAAGCCCAAACATGCCAATTTTTTCTTGAAAAGACTCGGGTGATTCTTGAATATCACATCCAAATCTAAAATGATGTTCTATATATGATTCCATATGGACACATACAATTATACATAATAGTGATAGTCAAAACTCCTCCGGATCACTTGTCTCAAGATCGATCATCCTCCACCATCGACGTGTTACCCAAAATCACCCGATCACAACACCTTAAATCCTAAAATCCTACCATGATTGTCTGAACATTCCCATTGAAGTCTATGCTCAAATATTTTTAAAATTAAAAAATAAGATCCTCAACCAGTCAAATCCACTATTGTACCTTGATAACAAATGATCACTGACACACCATCCATTTGATCAATGATTGAACCGTCACTATTCCATCATGATCCTGGAGCCGACACTCAATATCTATCTAGAACTGTGTATAAATTTATGTTTGTAATTAGCTAGGGAATCTTGATGGAACTAAATTAATATACTCACTGGAATCATAATGCCAAAAATGATTGTGCCATGACCAACTTCATGAAATCAAAACCCTTATAACATGAGGGTCACATCTTCTATGACTTATACAATTCTCCCCACCATTGGAGCATCATTATAGTTTCTCCACTAAACCAAATTCCCATTCACCACAGCTTGTGGTCTACCCCCTACTGGTCATAGTGAGAGTACATGGCCATCTTGCTCATATTTGAGTGATAACATGAAACATCAATTTACCACCCATTCCTAGATCATGGGAATTTGACCAATGATATCCATAAAATTATCATAAAACCAAGGTCCATTCCCCCAAAAATACTTGGATGTAATCCCCACCCTATGACTCTCCTTACACCACACCTCAAGCACTGAACCAAATGGGTTTCATCAGAGTTGTTCGTGTGTTGTTCTTCCCAATACATGCCCACACACCCTTCATTACCAATGTCCCCTCTACCTCAAAGGTACATTTATAACTATCATCAAACCTTGGGAACCTAATTATACAAGTTCTACATCCAAAATTCCATCATTCCATGGTTTACACACTACTCACCAATTTACAACACAACATTCACCGCATTAAACCACACAGATTAACTCAATCCCAAGTAGCATAACTATGTATTCTATCATACGACCAGATCATACAATCAACTCATACTCCCATGAGTCACATCACATAAAAACTATTATCACATGGCTAAACCATTGACCATGCTACTCATCATGTAAGTCTCATATAACTAGGAGTACCCTCGACACTCCTCTTCAAATTTGGGCATCACTTCTATACCAAGATTAACCACAAAATTAATCATCATACGATTCCATAATAAAACCAAAAGAGTTTACCCATGCTTGGACCACACTTCTAAACCACATCCAGAGTCAATAGGGCTAAGTATTCAACTATTCCTACCCTTAAAACTAGCTCTGATACCAAAACATAAGCACTCAAGTTTCTTTACTCACAAGAAGTTCCAAGGTACCCAACATGCCTTTTTCTCAAAACCCTCTAAGGGTGTTCACATTCATAGGTTAACCCCTCTCATGGGTTCTGTAAGAACCAGAATCTTCAGTTTCAGGTACAGATATCTTTTATGGGCTTTTTAAGGAAAAATGGAGAATCTGGAAATTTTCAGAGTACACACCGTGTACTTTATGAGTACATTCCATGTACTCCTCTTCCACTCGAAGTCATGTGCTAGCCGTGTCCGGGCCACACACACGGTGTGTAGGGGTGATGTGGCGGCCACTTAAAGCGGAGTACGAAAAAACCTAGTACACGCCGTGTACTCTAAAAGTACACGCCGTGTACTCTAAAAGTACACACAGTGTACTTTCTTTTTATTTCATTAATCGGACCGGGGTCATGCTTAATGCTCATAAAAATCTTCTTCTCTGCCTAATTCCGTCCAAAGCGTCCGAGGAGGCCGATTCTTCGCCGAGCCATCAATCCATCACCAGTTGTCCGAATCAAACTCCGTCAATTGCAGAAGAATCACAGCGGTGAGTTCTTGGTTCTTCTTTGGCCTCGTTTCCTGATTCTTTATCTCATGTGAGTTATCTGAGGTTGAAAGTTTTAGACTTTTTTGTAGATATACTCCATTCTAGGCCGATTCACAGGCCAAGGTTCAAGTATATCTATCTTCGTGGATTGAGGTAGGTGGTTTGTTTCCCTACATTGAAGTTCTTTGAGTTTTGGTTGCAAAAGTGCCGGATACCCATGTATCAGGTGTTCAGGGTTTAGGATTTTGATCCTATTGTTTGTTTTCCATAGATTTCTTGTTAGCTTATGATTAATTGTTGCTAATATATTCTAGGTTTCATGTTTGAGGATCACCCCATGGGTGTCTCCCCCTTTTTGATTGTTTATCACCGTTTGGCACTGTTTTCCTATGAGGAAAACCCTATTGAAATTATTAGTTTACTTTTTATCACTGATTGCATGCGTTTCCTGCTGTTTAAATGCTTTTTATTCATGGTAGCTATTAGCCAAGTAGTTTTTGAACTTACTTAGGGCTGCTGACAGTCGATTACGCACGACTGGACTGCTCAGGATTGTGAGAACCTGGTGCGGGAGATCAAAGAGGGAATATATGATTAAGTGCTTACCTAGAGGTTATGTTGGTTTTAGTTTCGTACGCAGGACCTACGGGAATAAGACTTTGTGCTTCCCAAGAGTTTTCTTAGTTTTCCCACACATTGAGACCACAAGAGGAATTAGACGTAAGTGCTTCCTGAGAGAGTCTGTAGCTATCGTTGCAAGACCATAGGGGAATTGACATGAGAGATTCCCAGAGTGTATGTGCCTTATTTGATTACTAGACTATAGGGGTATGCTAGTTTGAGCCACCCAGAGGGTCAGTGTGATTTTTTTGGTTGGTTGTGATGATCCCACCAAGCCAAAGAACAATCTTGGGTTTTGTACTGATTGTGTTTAGGTAGTCTTTTGAGATACCTGTTGTGATACTTGCTTTACCTTGGAATATAGAAATTGCTAGTTTTCCTTGGTTGTTTAATTAAATTAATGTGAATGGTAATTTATAGGATTATTTACTGGTGTACTCCTAGTTCATTACTGTATTTATTTTCCTTTACTTTTTATATATTACTCACTGATAGTAGGGCACAAATCTTGTGGTGGTTTCCTACTGGGATTAGTCTCACACCCTATTTGGGTCCTGCTTTTCGGCCCAAACAGATTATATGGTTGTAGGTGTAGAAAGGGATTGTGGCCCTTATACCTCAGGTACTTGATTGCTGGTTGGAGTTGGAGAGCATGGGACCGGGCTTTATCTCGCGATGCTGCTGGAGTTTCTATTTACGTTTAGTACTTTGGTTTCAGTTGTATTTTAGTACATTGATTTGTTTACTGCTTTCCATAGATACATGTACAGTACTGCATCATTATTATACCAGACATTGCTTCTACTTTAGTTCAGTTGTTGTATGTTGTTTACTACTTCCGCTATTGATTATGTTATTCTTCCGCTGCATACCTTACCAAATGAGGGCATAGTTTCCCCACTAACTCACCAAGGCCCTCGCTGCTAGTCGGCAGCCTCTGGCATTTGGGGAAACACACTTGAGGTCATGTGGTGAACCGGGTATGGGGCACTAGTTATGTGGCTCCGGATTCGGGTCGTTACAAAGTGGTATTAGAGGAGTTTTCTTCTTTTCTATCGCCTTACTGTTTTTCGACAATAGACAGGGATAAGAAGAAATGGGTAGTTAGTACTTAACTATGCCTGGGGGTAATTAACCCATGTACAGGGAAAAACTATATTACCTCATAATATTTTCAGTTTTTTCAAGTGTTACAGTTTATTATATTTCACCGTTGGGTGATGCACATGTTTTGTACTATTACGGTTTATATGATTGTGGTTTTATTTAGTTGCAACCCAATGAGATGAGGGTGTTCCATATCATGCATCATATAGGAACTGGATAGGAAATCACATGTCATGTATTTTACCATGCCATCTAGGGTGAATTATAATTTCATACTGTTGTGATAGATGCCATGATAAATTATGCATGTTATTGTGATAGTTGTTGTGACATACATACTTATTATTCTGTTTTACTTGATATATGCATTTTTATGATGCCAAGATTTTATTCTCGGGGAGTATGGCCCCCCCACAGATCGTAATTGGGCACATAGATGCTTGTTTTTCAGTGTTTCTGGCATTCGGTGCAGTTTCTGATCTACTGCCCGGAAAAACCCAGAATACACGGCGTGTACTTTATTAATACACACCGTGTAGTTTTTAAACCGTGTCACCAACTGTGTGAATAGAGAAACATGGTGGTGGAGAGTCTTCGGGGACACGCCATTTACCATAAGTACAAGCCGTGTAGTAGTCAACCATGTACCAGACTGTGTCACTAACAACACAGGTCGGGGAAACTCGTGTAGTACACGCCGTGTGTTATAAGAACACACCGTGTAGTTTTCTTCTGGGTACCCGGCCGTGTCATGAACAACATGAGTCGATGTTATCTATCCTTATACACGCCGTGTTTGTTCGGAACACGCCGTGTAGGGGTCAGTTGTGTAGCCAGCCGTGTAACCGCTACACGGGTTGCCGAAGCCTGTCTAGTACACGCCGTGTCCTTAGTGAATATGACGTGTAGTTTAGAATTAGGAGAACCGTGTAGGTTAGCCGAGTAAAGAGACTCGAGCAAGGGAGTGGAGTTCAATTACACTCCATGTTTTGGGACAACACATCGTGTAGTCTGGGATGTTACACGACTAGTGGTGGTAGAGTTACACGCCCATGTGGAAGGCTTAGAAAACATGCCGTGTAGTTTAAATACATGCCGTGTAGTCTTGTTTTGCAAACTTAAGTGTTTCTCTCCCCTGTTCCCGTTTTGTACTATTGTGTTTTCTGTCCTTGTTAATCCTAAATATGAAGTGTGATTTTGACCTTTTAGGGCTATGGCACCGAGACGTCCTCCCGTTACACGTCAGGAACCAGGCAGTGACCATACGCCTGATACGGAAGACCAGAGAATACCAGTAGTTCCACTGATCGTTCCAGACATGGAACCTGTATTGATTCCAGACACTGGTGCCAATGCTCAGTTTAGAGAGGGTTTCATGAGGTTCATGAATACCTTCTAGGGAGCTCAGCATCCAGCCCCGTCTATGGTAGAGCTGATGTGAGTCTTCCAGCAGCAACATCCTCCCACTTTCATAGGGGATGGAGGACCTCAGGCTGCAGAGTCATGGATAGAAACCATGCTTTACATCTTCGAGCATCTGGAGATACCCCCAGAAAGAAGGGTGAAGATCATGACTTATATACTGCGAGATTCTTCCAAGAGATGGTGGGATGTATTCTCGCAGGCAGGGCACCATCAGACTATGGATTTGGATGAATTCCAGCGTACGTTCTATGACTACTTCTATCCGGCGACGCTGAGGGATGACAGAGCCAGAGAGTTCATGAACCTACAGCAAGGTACTCTTTCGGTTATGGATTATTCCCCCTGTTTCAATGAGTTACAACATTTCACTCCCGTTCTGGGAAATAACGAGCTGTTTTTGGAAAGGAAGTTTGAGGAAGGCCTCAAACCAGAGATCAGATCATAGGTGAACGTCTTCTAGTTGACTTATATTACTCTGATAGTCAACCAGGATCTGATCACTGAATGAAATCTGAGGGAGACTGGAGCCGTTGAATAGGGTGGTTCAACACCCAAGGCTGATTCATTTCATACTGACAGCAGGAAGCGCCACCGAGAGTCTACTCAAGGTGACTCGAGGAAGTGAGGTATTTCTTCTGGTAGATGGGATCTTCCTTCTGGAAACCAGGTGGTGTTCTATCAGTGTGGAAAGCACAGGCATAAGAAGCCTAAGTGTCCGATAGATCCATTGGAGTGCCGAGCTTGCGGCAAGATGGGTCATCTACAACGTTTTTGCAGGGTTCTTCTTCCAGCAGCCAGTGAAGGAGGATCGATTTCTACTCCTCGTACAGGAGCAGGATTACCAGTTCCATAGCAGACTGAGGGCTGGAGTTATTCAGGTCATTCAAGCTAAGGTAGAGGTCATGGATGCAGTGGTCAGGCTCAGGGAGGATCAAATCAGGGATATTAGGCTGCTACACAGGGCCACGGTACTGGCCAGACGTTTGCGGTAGATCAGATCCATCGAGAGTAGGATCATGGACCTTCCACAGTTTGAGGTATGATCTTAGTAGGTTCAATTTTATCTTCTGCACTTTTCGATACCGAAGCTTCTCATAGCTTTATTTTTGTGCACACTGTGGAGAGCCTTAGACTTACTGTCCTTACTTCTAAGGATACGTTGGCACTAGACACTCCTTTGGGATATAGAACTACTAGTGTGCGTCAGTGCAAGGAGTGTGCCCTTGAGGTTGGTGGGTGTCACTTCTTGTGGAATCTCTATGTCCTTGAGATGATGGGTTATGATTTCATTCTCAGAATGGACTGGATAGTTCCTTTTCAGGCCTTTGTCGATTGTTATCGCTGTAGGGTGAGTTTCACGTCACCAGAGGGTCGGTCTTTTCTTCACAAGGGTGAATGGGATGTCCAGACAAGCAGAGCTTGACCAGAGCATCATGGGTTGGGAAGTGTTATAGCCCATATTTCTAGTTTATATCTGGATGATCAGGGGACTTCTAAGATGGACTTCCCTCCGGTAGTTGACCATTTTCCAGATGTCTTTCCAGAAGAATTTTTAGGGTTTCCTCCAGAGCGTGAGGTAGACTTCTCTATTGAGCTTGTTCCAGGAGAAGCACCGGTATCCATACCTCCTTATAGGATGGCTATGCCTGAGTTGCAAGAAATCAAGAAGCAGTTGGAGGAGTTGCAGGCGAAGGGTTTTATCTGACCCAGTACTTCCCCTTGGTGTTCGCTTGTGTTGTTTGTGAAGAAGGCGAATGGTACCTTACGACTTTGTGTGGACTATCGGAAGCTGAAATAGTTCACGGTCAAGAACCGATATCCATTACCGAGGATTGATGATCTTTTTGATCAGCTTCGAGGAGCCAGGGTGTTCTCAAATATTGACTTGAGATCCAGCTATCATCAGTTGCGGGTCAGACCGTCTGATATACCTATCACAACCTTCTGAAGCGGGTATGATCTGTACGAGTATCTGGTTATGCAGTTCGGTCTCACAAATGCACCGACCGTTTTCATGGCACTGATGAACATATTTTTCCATCCTTACTTGGATTCTTTCTTCGTTGTCTTTTTGGATGATATCTTAGTGTACTCTCACACTCGACACGACCATGCTACCCATCTTGAGATCATTTTGAGTACACTGAGGGAGCATCAGTTATATTCTAAGCTCTCAAAGTGACACTTCTGGATGGACGAGATTCACTTCCTGGGCCATGTCATCTTAGAGACAGGCGTTTCAGTAGACTTAGAGAAGGTGAGATCAGTAGTTACCTGGGAGCAGCTGAAGAATGTATTCGAGGTACGGAGCTTCTTGGGACTGGCTGGTTACTACAGGAGGTTTATACAGGACTTCTCATGCTTAGAAGCACCGTTTACAGGATTGACTAAGAAGGGTGTGAAGTACGTTTGGTCAGAAGCTTGCGACTCAGCCTTCCAGGAGCTGAAGGGGAGATTGACTTCGCCACCGATTCTAGTTCTGCTAGAGACGGGCAAGAGTTATAAGTTTTCTATGATGCATCTGGCATTGGTCTTGGAGTAGTGATTATGTAGGAAGATCGTGTTTTTGCGTACAGATCTCAGCAGTTGAGGCCACATGAGAAGAACTACCCTACACACGACCTAGAGTTGGCTATAGTTGTTCATGCCTTGAGTTTTTGGAGAAACTATCTCATGGGAGAGCATCTTGTGGTATATACTGACCACAAGAGACTCAAGTATATCTTCACACAGTGTGACTTGAATCTGAGATAGCGGAGGTGGGTCAAGTACCTATAGTCTTTCGACTTCGAGCTTTCTTATACGCCTGGGAAAGGAAATATTGTGGCTGACACACTGAGCAGGAGGACTCAGTTGCAGTGGATTCGGGAGGCCAGCAATGAGTGGCATATTATGGCTCTGTTCTCTGAGATGCATTTGGAGGTGCACAAGAGACAGGGACAAACAATTCTTTCTTCTATAGCTGTTACCTCTACTCTTTTAGATCGAGTTCGAATGAGGTAGCTATCAGAACCAGAAGGCCTAGTCCTACGGGAGGGTGTGTCAGATGGAGACCCTACTCCGGGGTGGGAAATGGGTGATTATGAGGTGATATGTTTTCATGGCCGCGTATGGGTTTCAGCGGACATACGTGAGGAGCTGATGCAGGAGTTTCATTCTTCATCTTGGGCAGTTCATCCTGGTGTCACCAAAATTTACTGAGACTTACATCGTCAGTATTGGTGGACAGGTATGAAGAAGGATGTGGTTGGTTTTGTTATGAGGTGTTCCACTTGTTAGCAGGTGAATGTAGAGCATCAGCGAACAACAGATCATTTACAGCAGTTACCCATTCCTGAGTGGAAATGGAATTATGTCGCAATGGACTTCATGATAGGGTTACCAAGATTGCCTCGAGTAAATGATGTGATTTGGGTTGTAGTGGATAGGCTCACGAAGGTTGCACACTTCTTACTGATCAAGGAGACCTTCAGTGTTGATGAGATGAGATGGTTGTACATCCGAGAGATTGTACGTCTGCATGGATTTCCACACTCCATTGTTTCAAACATGGATGCGCGTTTTACTTCGCACTTCTGGCAGGGGATACAGAGGGCTTTGGGTAAGCATATACTTTTGAGTACAACTTACCATCCCCAGACTGATGGCCAATCTGAGCATACAATCTAGGTGCTTGAGGATATGCTCCGAGATTGCATTATAGACTTTGGCGGTACTTGGGAGAAGCATATCCCTCTGGTGGAGTTTGCCTACAACAACAGTTTTCAGGAGACTATTCAGATGGCACCTTACAAGGATTTGTACGGTAGGCCATGCCGATCACCTTTATGCTGGATGGATGTAGGAGAGGCAGCTTTTCTGGGACCTCGTCTTGTTCAGGAGACCACGAAGCAGGTGGAGTTAATTCGGAAGAGGATGGCTACTGCACAGTCTCGACAAAAGTCTTATGCTGATCAACGGAGACAACCTTTGGAGTTCAAGTTTGGAGATCAGGTTTTCTTGCACGTTACCCCGAGGTTGGGACATAAGAGGATTAGGAGGAAGGGAAATCTTTCACTAAGATACGTCGGGCCGTTTGAGGTTCTGGGGAGAGTCGAGCTGGTTTCTTACAGGTTGCAGTTACCTCAGAGGTACCAGGCCATGCATGATGTCTTTCATGTTTCTCAGATTCGACGATATTTCTCAGACCCGTCTCATGTTTTTCAACCCGAGGAGGTTGAGCTGGATCAGGATGTATCTTTCAAGGAGCATCCTATCAGGATTGTCGATCGTATTACGAAAGTTATCCGTGGCCGGTCTGTTCCTCTAGTACGGGTTCTATGGCAGCACGAGCGAGTACATGATGAGACCTGGGAGAGGGAGACCGATGTTCGATCACAATGGACAAAGATGTTCGATGATTCTTCTCCTATGCCTTGTTAGGGAAATTTGGGGACAAATTTCTTTAAGGGGGGAAGTTTGTAAGAACCTGGATCTTCAGTTTCAGGTACGGATCTCTTTTATGGGCTTTTTAAGGAAGAATGGAGAATTTGGAAATTTTCAGAGTACACGCCGTGTACTTTATGAGTACATGTTGTGTACTCCTCTGCCGCTCGAAGCCGTGTGCTGGCCATGTCCGGGCCACACACATGGTGTGTAGGGGTGATGTGGCGGCCACTTAAAGCGGAGTACCGAAAAACCTAGTATACGCTGTGTACTCTAAAAGTACACACCGTGTACTTTCTTTTTATTTCATTAATCGGACCGGGGTCACGCCTAATGCTCATAAACATCTTCTTCTCTGCCTAATTCCGTCCAGAATGTCCAAGGAGGTCAATTCTTCACCAATCCACCGATCTGTCACCGGTTGTCTGAATCAAACTCCATCGATTGCAGAAGAATCACAGCAGTGAGTTCTTGGTTCTTCTTTGGCCTCGTTTCCTGATTCTTTCTCTCGTGTGAGTTATCTAAGGTTGAACATTTTATATGTTTTTGTAGATCTACTTCGTTCTAGGACGATTCACGGGCCGAGGTTCAAGTATATCGATCTTCGCGGATCGAGGTAGGTGGTTTGTTTCCCTACGTTGAAGTTCTTTGAGTTTTGGTTGCAAAAGTGCCGGATACACATGTATCGAGTGTCCCGAGTTTAGGATTTTGATCCTATTGTTTTTGTCCCTAGATTTCTTGTTAGATTATGATTAATTGTTGCTAATATATGCTAGGTTTTATTTTTGAGGATCACCCCATGGGTGTCTCC
Organism: Viscum album; assembly: GCA_963277665.1. Taxonomy (NCBI): domain Eukaryota; kingdom Viridiplantae; phylum Streptophyta; class Magnoliopsida; order Santalales; family Viscaceae; genus Viscum; species Viscum album. The sequence goes on along the minus strand of OY728162.1, from coordinate 362,642,130 downwards.
CCCTATTTGGTTGTTTATCGCCGTTTAGCACCATTTGCCTGTGAGACAAACCCTATTGCAATTGTTAGTTTACTTGTTATCACTGATTGCATGTGTTTCCTACTATTTAAATGCTTTTGATTCATGGTAGCTATTATCCAAGTAGTTGTTGAACTTACTTAGGGCTTCTGACAGTCGATTACGCATGACTGGACTGCTCAGGGCTCTAAGAACCTGGTGCGGGAGATCAAAGAGGGAATAAACGATTAAGTGCTTCCCTAGAGGGTATGCTGGTTTTAGTTTCGTACACAGGACCTAAAGGAATGGGACTTTGTTCTTCCCAAGAGTGTTCTTAGTTTACCCATGCATCGAGACCACATGAGGAATTAGACATAAGTGCTTCCTCAGAGAGTCTGTAGCTATCGTTGCAAGACCATAGGGGAATTGGCATGAGAGCTTCCCAGAGTGTCTGTTCCTTGTTTGATTACTGGACTATAGGGGTCTGCTAGTTTGAGCCACCCAGAGGGTCATTCTGAATTTTGTTTGTTGGTTGTGACGAGCCCACCAAGCAAAGAACAAGCTTGGGTTTTGTACTGCTTGTGTTTAGGTAGTCTTTTGAGATACCTGTTGTGATACTTGCTTTACCTTGGAATAGAGAACTTTGTAGTTTTCCTTGGTTGTTTAATTAAATGAATGTGAATGGTAATTGATAGGATTATTTACTGGTGTACTCCTAGTTCATTACTATATTTATTTTCCTTTACTTTTTCTATATTACTCACTGACAGTAGGGCACACATCTTGTGGTAGTTGCCTACTGGGATTAGTCTCACACCCTATTTGGGTCCTACTTTTCAGCCTAAACATATTATATAGTTGCAGGTGTAGAAAGGGATTGTGGCCCTTCTACCTCAGGTACTTGATTGCTGGTTGGAGCTGAAGAGCATGGGACCGGGCTTTAGCTCACGATGCTGCCAGAGTTGCTGTTTATGTTTAGTACTTTGGTTTCAGTTGTATTTCATCACGTTGATTTTTTTACTAATTTCCATAGATACATGTAATGTACTGCATCATTATTATACCATACATTTCTTCTACTTTAGTTCAATTATTGTATGTTCTTTACTTCTTCTGCTATTGATTATGTTATTCTTCCGCTGCATACCTTACCAAATGAGGGCATAGTTTCCCCACTGACTCACCAAGGCCCTCTCTGCTAGTCAGCAGCCTCTGGCGTTTGGGGAAATGCGCTTGAGTTGATGTGGCGAATCGGGTATGGAGCACCAGTTATGTGGCTCCGGATTCAGGTCGTTACAGGTTCCCTCTGTAATTCACTAGAAACCAATTCTTTGAAATCCTGAGTCATGTATCAAGGGTTAATAGGATCTACCCTATCCTATAAGATATATTTCACATAAGGGTCATAACTTACAGGACATCCTACATTCTCCCATATCAAATAAGAACAAGGCACCATACGTTCCCAAAAAATTTCCCACTACTAGGTAACCCACCCTCTCTAAGTATTTGTACCAGCAGACTACACCGTGGAGGATCAAATCTCACATAATGGCATATAAAGAAACATTGTCCTTAGATGAATAATATGAATTATTCCAAGATCATAAGGTTCAGTTAAGTGGAATGCTATTCCAAGATATATGGGAAAACACAATATAGGTTATTACTAAAATTTTAAATAACCAAACCTATACAATAATCACCCACAAGGGGTTTATAACTATGGAATCACATGATCATACCAAACTACTAGGGATACTACACATCCCTTACTATAGATAATTGATCATATTCATCACTAATAAGCATCACACCATAGAATTTCCTGACTTGACATCAAAAGGAAGAGTTCATATATCATTGTCCAGTTGAGTAGAATTCCACTAATAAATTATACAATAGAACACTATATGGGCTATTTTTGACACTTTAAATAGTTGAAACCTCATTATTAGTAAAATCACACACAAGAAGGCATATGTTAGTCAAATCCCTATGCACTAAAAATTATTCATTCATATATTCCTCTTTCCACTAGGATGAGACTAAAAGTCTAATAACTGGCCTCTTTCCAATGGGACAAGAGTAAAAAATATAACAACTCATAAATCCTAAAATCATATGTATCACATGAGGTTAAATCACAAATAACTATAACAACCCAAATTAATATCATTAATCCCATACCCATGGTAACCTGGACTTCCACAAGAAAATGTGTCCATGATGCACTGGTCTGGGTTCCATTACAAGATCCAACACATTTCTATTTATCATGTATACAATTTCATTAAATAATAATAAAAAATAAAAATGCCTATGATACTACTTTGTAACATCCCGACTTGGTTCACCATGACCAATAACTAGACTAGTGGTGCTATGTGACCTCAGACGTGCCTCCTCATACACTAGAGGCTGCTGACTAGCAGCGAGGGTCTAGGGTGGTACTGTGAGGAGACTACACCCCCTATATCAGAGTGTGTAACAACATATGAAATAACTAAACATCATCCATCCAAATCAATCAAAGTATGAGTAATAAATAAAAAATAATCATTAATAATAAAATAAATGATATATAAAAACTCAAATGGTCATGCTAGTATACAAGATAGATTTCCCACTAGGCTGGTAAAAAACAAAAACAAAAATAAAGGAATAAATAATGACCAAAATAAAAATATAAGAGGCTCCACTATGATACCTGAGCCCCACATATCCTCAATATCCATGTCCCAACTGAGATACTCCATATTAATTGATCAATACCTAGACTCAGAACAAACCATACCTAAAACAATTAAGGGGTTCTTGGGTACCTAAGTGAAATGGTGACCCAAGCAGAGTGTGAGTACAAAACTTAGTAAGACCGCACCAACATGGCCACGTATATAGCCAGTAAATGCAGTGTTATGTGCACTTTCCATGCTCAAAATAATAAATAAATAACTATAGAAAAATAAATTAAACAATAATTAACCACCATTGATTATCAGGTTTCTGACCTTGATCGACCATACCTAGTTCAACCAATTCCAGAGTGTCTCTGAGCATGTTGTGATGACTGTTCCGACGATAAAAATGACTTGAGTGTATTTCAACCAGGTATACAGTGATAAAAACTAAGGGGATAAACTCACCTCAGTATATATTATCAAGACTTGGGGAACACTATATTACACTATCACAACCCAAGTAATTATCCATACAAGTATACAATGTTTCCCAATAACTAAGCCCTTGTAGTGAAGGAGACTCAACCATGCCCACCAAAGACCCCACAAGCCCGAGAAGTTAGCATGTTGTGGGATATATCTTCTACCCATAACCACTATAATCTTGGATACAAATCCATGATATAACCATCAACATGGGTGTTCATCCACCTAACCTATCAAGAAAACCACGATCAGACTCCCAAGAGCATGCACTAACTCACCACAACTGAGCAAGACCGAATCATCGATCTGGGTTTGAAAGTGAAAACCATGATCATCGCTACCCATTTTTTAGTGAACCCTCTCACTAGGGTCAACTCTTCACTGGGGTACCCACTGGGGACCCTAGGTCTCACCATGGCTCGGGAACCCCATAAGGGTCTATAAACCCCAAACTTGTCTCCCTATCCAACACCCACCACTTGGAGGAATTAGAATCCCTCAACACCATCAAAGTCCCATCTAGGCCTCATCAGATTCATAGGTCTCATGAGGGAGATGGACTCAAGTGCATCCCCCTTTCTAATCCACTCTATGTTTTCTTGAACACCTAACCTATCTAGCATTCTCTCCATGGTCTACCCACCCAAGTGATCACATCTCAGTGGGGAATAATGCTCACCCATAGTCATCTCACTAGCCCAAATTCTTAAATCATCTCTTAGGTATCGCATGGAAAAACACTTGTCCATTCATTCCAGCTCGTCACTAACCTCTACTTGGAGGTATCTAAGGACTCCTACTACTAGGGACACTGTGTCATGTTCATTAAATAAAATCTAGCACACACCCCTTAGGGTTTATACATCACATGATATATCACAAAGGTCAAGGCCTCGACCATTAAAGATCATGGAAAACTAGCTAATTCCCAAGGTCCATCGGTGCCTTGACACTTTGTGCATCATAACTGAGGGAATTTTAGTTTAAGAAGTTATTTTTTTAGATTAAACATCTTAATTTAAATTAAGTAATTCAATAATCATTTATCTTAATCTTAGCTCCTTAATAGTGTGACCACATGTCTATGAATCATAAAAAATCAAGCATAATACCATAGGGAAAATACCAAGGACCATATACCTCTTTTAAAAGATTTATAATTTAACTCTCTAAGATGGTTTCTTTGAATAGGTTCTCCAAGCCTTATCCATGATCCACCGCAAGTCCGACTCATCACTCAAGATCCTTCCTCTCTCCAAACAACCCAAATTGATCAATTATAACATTTATAATTAATTAAAAAACATAAATTGAAAAAGTAATATTTCCTATTAACTCATCGGACATCCAATGATTACTGATTCCTCAAGAAATGGGGTGTTAACCACCTCTAACACACCTTAGAACCTACATCAAGCCAAATCCCCAACATGCACTTCGATTTACATTAATAAATTAATTTAATTTTAATGAAAATGATAGAAAAACCCATGGCGTGACGTACCTTCACCAAAACCACTTCCAATGATGTAAAAAAGACATCTCAAGACATCGTCTACACAAACCAAAAAACCCCCCTTCACCCTCAGTTAATTACACCATGATATGGTGGAATAAACATTGAAACCCTAACCCAAAATCAATGAAAACAATAGGGAAGTGATAGGAACCCAAAAAATAATGATAGGAGGAGATGAACTCACTTGAAATTGCTCCCAAACATCACAAAAACCACCCCTTAAAGGGGAATCAAAGGGAAGAAAATGAGGGTGAGAACTGGCCAATAATGGCCTCTCTTGACCCCTCCCATTTAAATCCTAAATCCCCTTAAAGAGGAAAAACATGCCTTTCCCCCACTAAAAAAACATCGATAGGCCCCACTGACTAGATGATAGGGCCATACAGTTTGTCTAGTACATTTTCAAGGCCACCATTTAGACAATGGACCCTGTAGGATAGCAATACCACTCTATTAGCCACTGGAGAAATGATGGACTTCCAACCACTAGCCGGTGGCTATAGGATTAGCTTTGGACACCCAACCTTCCTTTTGTTCTCTCCCACTACCCCTGAACACCACTCGAACCTCATTACATGTCTAAAAACTTCACCTTGAGATGTTCAGAAATCCAAAATTCCATTCTGAAACCCAGTTCTCAAAAAAACATGTGAACTAACTCAAAAATTAAAATTCCATATGGAATTTTCATCTTATATGGACATAGGATCTTACAAAGTCTTTTTTCATTGATACGTTGAACGATGAGATGTTTCTTGATTTTATACTATGCTCTCAAGTACATTTAAATATACATGATTTTTGATGAGTGGTTTTCTTTGAAATCCGAAGTCTTGTTCAATGGAAATGGATTAAAAAAAAAGGAAATATAAGTATTGAAAGGTTTGATGGATAGGATTTGGTTTTTGGAATACGTAAATAGATTCTTATTTATATCAAAGATATTTGAATCCATCGTTATCCAGTTCCATGCTTATGATTAAAGATAAAATGGATAAGAGAATATTGACTAAAAGTCACTTGGAGTTGTTTGAATGATGTTAGTATGAAATTTTTATTTCAATATTTGAGATATGAAGACAACTATTGAACTGGTTTATACACTTTCAAATATTTATGAGAAGCTTACCGTAGTGAATTTGGTGTTTTTGATGTGGAAACTCATTAGTATAAAGATGACTGAATTATATTTAGTGATTTATCAAGTGAATTAATTCAACTTGATCAAAAGTCAATTAAAATTTATGAACGTTAATTTTAGGAGTTAAGTGTTACATTTATCCTGTCATAATTATTTCTAGATCCATGGGATGTGATGGTTACGATAGTGAGTAGATTTAATCGTAAGACCAAATTAGTGTTTGAGTATATCATTGATCTAATTATAAATAAAGATACCAGATAAAAGGAAGCATAAAATTATACTAGAATAACATACAATGCGAAGGTAATAGGATGAAAAAATTAGCGGAGATGATAGAAAAAAGATAAATAGACCATGAGAAACAATCCTAGGTAAATTGGAAGTTTTGAGTCCTGCACATTAGTAGTGTGGGAAGAAAGAGCATATAAAGAAATATTTCAAGGACTAGAAGATAAATTGTAAAAGATCATATATAAATACCAAATTTTATAAAGATGATTTTTTTGTTGAGTGTTGAAAGTCTATTAGAGTCATAAATCAATGACTCTGGAGGATCATTTCACTCTACATAGGAAAGAGAATTCAAGATGAATTATGTGTCTAGATGATTCAGTAATATCAATCCTATCAATGAAAAAACTCTTGAGATTTTAGGAAAAGGAGATTCATATATTTTGATAAAAGAACGAATGATTCCTAAAATTATAAGGATCCAAACGAATGATGGGATCAACGAATAATTTGATTTTAGTAGGTCAATTGAATTATGTGTGATTCTGTACAACTTTTTGTGAATGGGGTGTGTAATATCACCAAGGGTGATATTGTGGTGCCCAAAATTTTTAAAGATGGTATATTATATCTATCAGGGATGGTATATCATAAAATAGTTTCTATTTTGAGTAATTTCCCTCCTTGAAATGACTAAACTAGTGAGGAAAAACGTCACATGACATCAAGTACACTCCCTGATCACTAGAGACTGATAAATAACACCTAGGGACTAAATTTATCATTTGATAAGTGATTTGCCATATAATGGATCATTATAGCTTATTTCAAAAATAAAAATTTAAATCATAAAAAACAACAAAATAACATAAACAACACCATCAAATAAAATTCTGAATATTCCCATCAGTATCAAATAATATTTTCTTCAAAACAAGTCATAAACCAAGACCCAATTATAACATCATAATGCAATAAAATTGATATGTATCAATATGAAATTATAAAATAACTAAACTTAATAACTCCAAAAACACCTATAAATTATCTCTATGACACTATTAATCCTCATCATTTGTTTAAAAATAACCTTTTCCCTTACTTTGATCACCACAAGTAAAATATTTACATATACAAGATGTGTACATATAGGGTGCGATAAATATCTCAGTAGAAAACCACCATGATCCCAATAATTAACTAAAATTTAAAATGCCTTTATGTGCATGATTTATTTCTATTTAACAACTTTAACATTTCAAAACAATAATTACACAATATAGATTAAAAAATATCAAGTTCTTACAAGACACCTCAATACCATATCTACTTTATTTGTCTAATGATAATGAATATTTAGTATGTTTGTTGAAGTATATGATAACTAATAACATGAATCAATTAGTCTCTCATCTAAACACATGATAAATACCATCGCACCATAACTCAAGTCTTATCTCATTGCATATCAAAACCCATGGTTCAAGTTTATCTCTATCAAATCATAAATCATTTCCACATACCAAAGATCAATACTAACACATCGAACTGATGTCTCAATATATGACCAAGACCAAGGCATAACATAACACTGGGTCAATCCTAGTATTATCTCATATCATACCATTTCCTTAAAAAATGGTTAATAAAAATACATAACATAACACAAGTTCAACCCCAATAATATCTCATATCAAACCAGTGTCTCAGCGTATGGCATGAACCAAGGAATAACATAACACAAGGTCAACCCCATTAGTATCCCATCTTAAATCATAACCTATTATAAGAAATATCACATCACATAGTCAAACCTATTGCTTATATAATATCATAACCCAACTCAAGGATCACCCTATATGTTAGATAAACACATAACTCTTTCATTTTAATATAAGATATAACACAATATCTTAAATCAAAACATCAAATTCAATATATCATTCAATGATTAATTAATTAACATAATTATTCGTAAAATAAACCCCTTTAAAAATAAATAGATCATTTTTTATTAATACAAACTATTTCATTAATCAATACAAATAATTTTAAGCATATAAAATCATGCTTTAATCCCATTTTATTTATATAAAAATCATTATTTTTTTCACTATAAAAATAAAGATATAATAAATCGATAACAATAACTTCATATTTCATTAAATAATATAATTTTTCAGTAATCTTAACACCCTTTTTATTTCACCCCAACATCTATTTTCATAATTTATATTTTCAAAATAATGTTATACCAAAATATCATTTAATTTACCTTTAATATAAATCATTAACATGATTTCTATCACATAGAAATCAGTCCACAACATGTAAAATTACATTACAAGATCTCTTTAATTATGAAATTTCAAAAATCCCTATTTTAAATCAACATTGGTTTATCAACACCAAATCATTAATTCCAATTCATCAAACCATTTTCCACATAGAAACTCTTTCAAAATCATTTTTTAAGAAAAAAAATTCACATAAAAATTCATTATTTATCATGTCAACACCCAAATAAAATAATCCCTAGCTCAATCCCATGAGTTGAACAAAAAATTAATCTCTTATTATTAATAAATGTTAATTCCAGTACAAAATAATTTTATATCATACTAGTCCCCCTTTCACATATTGTAAAAATAACATAAAATTCACCATTTGTTTCAAGTAATAAGTGCTTCTAATTAATCCAAAATATCCTCATTGGATTAATAATACATAATTTTCAACACAAATACAATCTCAGTATGAATTTCACTCCAAATAGCACCATTTATCTTTATATAATAACATTTTTAATTTCACGTATCATAATTTAAAATCATAAATGATATTAAATCATCTCATCAATTCTATCTGAACATTTTATCATCAATTCCAGCACAAATAAAATATTTTTAACATGCCTATTTAATTAAATTTAAACCACATATCATCAATGTGCATCAACTATGAGCTCAAAATAATTATAATACCACATAAAAACTCTTTAACAACAAAAAATAAATCACATAAGAATTAAAAAATATCATCTTTATCAATGATAATATTATTTTTTATTTTAGTTTACTTAAATTAATTCACTAAATCACTCTCTCAAAAATTTAATCACACCTAATGTATTTTTTCATGTGAGATATATTTAATTTAGTCATTTCAATTTCATATCAAATTGAATTCCATTATCTATCCAATCAACTCACTAAATGATAAAATCAAATATAATGCACAAATAATCCACATGAAATCATTCAATTAATCTCAAGAAAAATATTGAGATCATATACATTTTATTCTAGGGGTGTCCATAGGTTTGATTGGGTTAGGTTTGGGGATTTTTTGGACCCAAAACAATCAAAATAGGTTAGGTCAGGGAAAATATATTTTTTGATTGACCCCATCCGAATTGGCCCATTGGGGATCCAGCTGGGTTAGGTCAGGTCGAATGAGTTGGGGGAAAATTATACCCATCCCATTTGTCCGTTTCCACCCCCCGATGCTTCTACTTGGCTTCACCCTGATGTTGTCTTCACACCTCACCGCAACTATCAATGACATTGCTCAGAGCACCTCCATGCCAGGAATTTACTTCATGGGTGGCGTAGTAAGAAAAAACTAGAAGCATTCAATCTTATTTGAGAACCATGGAACCACAATCCTCTATATATCAACACTTTTTAATCTTCCCCATCCAATTCTAGGGTTTCCATCAGGGTTTTTCAATGGAAAAAGTGCTCCCTCACATCATGAGACCTTCATATCTCCTCTTCGTCTTGATACAGTCTTACCCGGTTGTGCTTCTTCTCTATCCTTACGGCCCTACCCACTATGCATGACCCCACTTCAGTCCAACACAATGGATTTACAAAGGTGGTTTTAGTGTTGGAGAGATGTGTGACCAAGGATACAACTTTGGAATTTTCATGGTTTCTAGGATCATTTTGGTTGTTTGTGCCGCCTTCAGGGATACATTTTAGAGAATTCACTTTAGATCACTATTAATTAGATCCTCATTTCCCAAATTTAATAATTAAATCTCAAACTAGAAATAATAGAATTGAATCATTAAAAATGGGGTTGTAAAATACCATCGAAGCCCTAGTGGGTTCACACTAGACTCTTGATGCCTTATTGGGTTCTTTGTGGATCACCACTAGACTCATGGTGATAGTTTAAAATCCACCTCTCTATTCAAACCACCATACTCCCAGTGGTACCCATAATAGTTTTTATACCTTATATAAGTGAAATATAAGTTCAATCACTGATTTAATTTCTCTAAAAACTCATCCACTTATTCCAATAACTCAAAATTCAATCCAAAACACACAAGAATATATTAAAAACACCAAAATTAAATTCCACACCCACCCAATAAATCCAGAGTTGTTATAAAATCTCCACCATAATTATTTTCATCCATGATAAGTATCACTAAGCATCCCTATTGAAAAATTAGTCCACTGATATCATAAGTCCATTTACCAAACCCAAAACACCAATAGTGAAAATTTATAACAACCCAAAAAATATATCACTAGATTTTTCATCATCTCAATTTCTAATTTACTCTTCCTCAATCCATTATCCAATTAAAAACTAACATGAGGATCCCCACCATAGAAATTTACATACCCAAATTAATACTCTACCATATTCACTTCTTCAAATAAACCCATATTTATATACCGGTCTTCCATTACTGTTTCTCTCCCCAATTCCATCAAAACCAATATAATAACAAGATTATCCAAAAAAACCCAAATTAACACTCCACATTAAAAAACATAAAAAATAAGTGATTACTAGTGTAATCAATTCCTAAGATAGATAAAATAATTACACAAAGGATAATATATTTAAATTTAAATTATCCATCTAAACTATATATTAAAAATATAATAGAGTCAAAACCCAATGCATTAGTTAAATTTTCAACAAGTATTCTATAGACAACTGATAACCATATTCCAAAACTGATCTATAATTTCTTTTTACTAAGGTTTTGATCGATACTTTCCAAATTCCATTATTATTTAAATTCCAAAACCCATTACTATAACCCAAATTACCCATACCACAACAATTATAAATTGAACTAACAAAACTGAACCAATATGTTCATAATTTGATCGAATCATTTAACCTTGGTTAAATGATCCTTAGATAACTTTTTTAATTAAAAAAAATTATATCCCATTATAGAATCTACAATATAATAGGGGATTGACCCATTGGTCATAAAAAATCAATATAAATTATAACCAAATCCATCAAAACAAATTTTATTCAATAAAAAATAGTCATTCACTTCATCATGACTTCCCAACAAAACACCCATTTAATTTCATGTTTCTCTAAAAATTAAATTAACATCAAACATAACTAATTTAATTTTACCCTTTAAATATATTAGCATTATTATCATATTCTGCATTATCTTTATTCAAATATGATTGTCATAGGAATAAAAATAATTTAAAAAATTATTAGTTCACATTTAACATTTTACACTAACATTCTCTCTAATAAACATTTTACTCTAACATGCTCACTGTTTTGGTTGAGACTACTCCATTTAGCCTAGACCATGGCAAGATTCACACTGTGAAGATAGTCATTATGCTAAGGGGTAGTACCTATGGGAAACGAGAGACCAAAATAACCAATATGAGTGTTTATATTGACATGGTGGTATCCTGGGTGATTGAGGAGTTAGGGATAAAAATGGGGACTAGTTACATTATAATCCCTTTTCGATGGGTGTTTTGGATATACCACACCAATCTACATGCCATGGAGTTGTTCATGGGGAGGGAGTGAGGTTCCCTATGTAAAACAATGAGGTGAACTATGCCATGGAACTCCCCTAGTCCTCATGGTGGATTGACCCAATGGAGGGGCACCACACCATATCACTTATAGGATGAATCATTTTGAATCCTGACCAACCACTTTTTAAATATGAATTTTCTATTTTAGCCCCTCTTAAATTAAGAGGATTTGGGGTATCCTTTTATCCTCTTGATCAATCTACACCACCTATCACGTTACCTATCCCTTATTTAAAAATATTCAGTGATTTATCTCTCGATTCTTGGTAGAATAGATCAATGTTTATTATAATTGGGAGCTAGAGATAAGGATATCCATCTGCTTCCATCCTTTCTCAGTTTCTTTTGTGGCATAGTGGTCTCACGTTGTTTATGTATATTTGTTACCTAGTTCTAAGTACTCATATGCTTCATTGATTTTTATTGTTTGAGATTAAATACTTAGCTATTATATGATGATTATATGTATACGAGTATATGGTAGGTGGTCTTAAAGCTATACCTCAAAGTCTTACCATTTTTATAATAAATATGATGCATGATCTCACTAGAATACCATTCAATTGAAATAATTTATAAATAAATTCTCCATAGACAAAATTCTTAAAATAAAATGATCCCAAGGTTCGTTAGTAGTCCGTTGGAGGGCATAGACCAGAACTTTTTACAGCCATGATCCGTACTTAACCTTTGAAATTGAATGGGTAATTTTAGGGGGTGACCCTAGGGGTGACATAACCCTATGATAATGATCATGTGAGTTTATGAGGATTCCTAGGATATAATATAGGATCTAGTGGACATACTTATTATGAAATCCTTGAAATAATTTCATTAAATTATTTGATAAATGAATTTATAATGGTGATTTGTAATTCCTTGCACTTTCTCCCTAGATTTAACTTTGATCCTATTAATTTATAATGCCATGGGATATACCCTTGGATTCCAAATTGAGCCTATTGATCTATAATTCTTTATACATGCTCCTTTTATTCGAATTTGGGCCCAATAACTTTAAATTCCAAGGGAAATACCCTTGGATTCAGTAGTGAGCCTATTAAACTAAAATTACATAGACACGATCCTTGTATTTTACCTTGGGTATATAATTATTGTGAATTCCTTGGATATGATCCTTTGATTAGGTATTGAGTTTATTTACTTGAAATGACTTGAATATTCTCCTTGGATTTAGATTTGAGCCTAATTACATGGTTTATTGTGATCAGATACATATGATACTGGTCTAAGTAGGTATAGTCGATCTTGAGTGTCACCATGAAACTTGAGGATAAAAAGTGGGTTCTTTATTTTTGTTATTTAATTTATTTATTATTTACATCACTATTCACTAAATACTTAGAATATATATGCTTACAGAATTGTTGGTGGCAGCCTACGAAGTCATACTCACACCCTACTTAGGCCGCTGTTGGTACCTGAGAAGATTTATGGTTTCAAATAAGGACAAGGATAAGGGCCCTATGATCGATGGATAATCAATTTTGATTGGAATAGATCATGGGATATGGGATCAGGCTAGACTTAGGACTAGTTTTTGATTTCCTCATATTTGGATCTTTTGTTTACTTTTGGGTTTTTGATATATTTGATCCACTCTCAAGGGATCCCTTTTGTACACATAACTACCTGACATTATATAGACATAATTTTGATATAACTTGGGATATAATTATTTTTTGTCAGTTTTTGTGATGTCTATATTATTTATTCATATGTTATATGATATTGGTACCATTTCATCTATTATTTCACTTAGATATGGGGGTATAGTCCGAAAAATGTACCACCTTAGACTTTCATTTCTAGTCAGAAGCCTCTTATTTATGAGGAGGTGTGCCTGAGCTCATGTAATGTCTTCTCCGGTCTAAAAACTTCTCAATATCCATAGAATGGGGGAGGATGTTATAAATTGGTATCAAAGCTCTTTATTTTTGTCTGAATATTTGGGTATGGTTGAAATTAGGTAGGGTGTTGTCAGAACTTGGTATGAAACTTGTGCCTAGGAATAACTAACCAACATATGAGGAAAGTCCACATTTCCAAGGATGGGATTACTATTTTGGTTTTCATTTTTACTATCAACCCACTTAACTTAATGTGACACACATTATTTTAAAATTTACGGTTTTTGGGATTTTTATCTCTTGAACAAAATAACAAGAGGGTGTGTGTATATGAATCATGGAAAGTACATAGGATTCACAAGCGATTCACATGATTGAATGTGATTGGTTCCTTTATTATGAGACATGGGATAGTTATTTAAAGTGTTAAAAACAATTTATATGGTGTTTTCCCATATATATTTATGTTGTAATATTATTTAACTGATTATAAAGGTGGTTGAAATATAATTATATGATTATTTAACTTTATTATTATAAGGTTTTAGTTAAATAAAATGAATATTACAAATTATAAAGTGTTTTACTCTATAACTTGTAATCAATATTTCAATTAACCGATCCTCAATTATGAAAACTTTGGTTAAAGTAAAATGGTAAATCTTGATAATGTGGATCCTATATATATGATGTGGACCATATGTGTATATGTTAATGACCCTATGTATGGGTATATGGGGCTAGTGAGAGCACCCGAGTTATAAGATTCTTGTGATATAAGATGTAGGGAATAACAAGGTGTTATACCTGTTATCACTTTCCTTAAATTATGATATTAAGAACTTTCATAATAACATGTTATATGATGTGTGTTTTGAATTATAGAAAAATTACTCCATGATGGACTCTATTTGAGCTCTATAAGGGTAGTAATGAGTATGCCCCAGAGGTGGTTGAGCCAGATCCTCCTATAGTGCATGACCAAACTATGGTTTTTTATCTCAGGGAGAGAGTTTTATATACTGTGTAATCAATAGAGAGATAGGATCCATGAGATATATCAATGACATGAGACCTTACTAGGGAATTTTAATTATAGTGTCTACCTTTATTTTTAGGGGAGGGTGGCCCCTATGTGGATGAGTTTTGGGTAGAGTCTATATAGGTGATCTTCAAACATCTTAAGATACCTCCATAAAGGAGGGTGAAGATCATAGTATATATGTTTCATGAATTAGTGAAGTGTTAGTGGGATGTCTTATTCTAGGAATATCGACATGTGAAGACAACCTAGAATGAATTTTAGACTAGGTTCTTTAACTATTTATTTTCTGAGACTCAGAGGGAAGAAAATTCTAGGAAGTTCATACACCTTGAGAAGGGAGGTACACTATTAATGGACTATGTTTCTTGTTTTATGGATTTTTAGTGGTTTTACCCAATGATGATAGGGGATGAGGTGATGAGGGAATGGTGTTTTGAGGATGGTATCAAGTATGTGATATGAGTAAGAATAATTTTCTTATCCTATCAACCCTTTTAAAGGTAGTGAATTAGACCCTCATTATCAAATGAACCTGAGGGAGGCTCAAGGTTTTGGGTAGGTGGATTTAACTATAGGGGATGATAGTGGGTTATCAAGAACTAGGAAGCACCATTTTGATGGATCCTATAAGGAAAGAAGTAGATAGTGTAATAAGGGTGATGGTTCTATATAGTTCCATTAGTGTGGTAGGCTTGGCCACATCTGAACTCAGTGCGACTAACTACCTCTAAAGTGCCAAGATTGTGGGAGGATAAGACACCTACATAGGTTTTGTCATATTTTTCACCATATCTCTAGTGACATGGAATTTGAATAGGTTTAGTATTCTAGAGTTTGGTTAGTTATGCCGTGATAGGTGGGAAGATGGAGTTAGACTAACCGTTCTAGCCGGGATGAAGGACATGGTAGCCTGAGATAAGGGAAACAATGCTATCAGAGTGGTGAAACTCAAGGGAGCTTGTTAAGAACTCAGATCCAAGGTACATGTCAGTTTCATTCTTTTATCCTACCCACATTGATCAGGATGTTAGAGCACCTATAGTCTGAGGTACAATTATGGCAACCTTCATGTTAGATTCTTTATTGTTTGAAATATAATTTTCACATTTGATTATAATGACATAGTTTGTAGATGGATTGAGACTATCCTTAGAGTAACCATATGGGGTGATTTATATCAAAACATTATTAGGAGTGAGATCTGATGGCATTCTCTGATATAGAAAGTGTTCTCTAGAGGTTGGTGGCTATGGGTTTCACCGGGATCTCTTTTTATTATAGATGAATAGTTTCAATTTTATTATTAGGATGGAATAATTAGTACCCTATAAATACCACATCAACCATTAAAATCAATGAATGTATTTTATTTCTCTCAAGGGAGGTAGTTATGTTAATTTTGGAGAGTGGTATATTTAGACAGGTCATGAATGACTTGATCATCGATTGCTAGAAAGGGTTACAACTCAGGATAGTAATATTGTATTAGATATGGAGGAATATGATAGTAAATCTTTAGTCCTATTATTGATCAATTTAGGGGTTCCTTTTTTGATGATTTTTTAGGGTTACCACCCAATATGGAGTTAGAGTTTACTATTGATCTTGTTCTAGGTGCATAACTTGTTTCCATTCCTCCTTACAAGATGGATCCTTTAGAGATATAAGAGCTTAAATATTAGTTGGAATCCCTATATAAAAAGATATTTATATGGATGAGTATATCCCCTTAGGGTTATCCAATCATATTATCAAAGAAGGTGGATTATTTATTTAGGTTGTGTGTAGATTATCAGAAGATGAACCAAGTAATGATTAAAAATCAATATCCACTTCCATGTATCAATGACCTATTTGACCAGCTTAAGGGAGATCGAGTATTTTCTAAGATCTATTTGAGTCCAGGTTATTAATAGTTGAGTGTGAGACCGTCAGTTATACCTCACACTACTTTCATAAGTAGGTACAATCTATATGATTATTTGGTAATGTTGTTTGATCAAATGAATACACTTGTAGTGTTTATAGACTTTATAAATCAATTTTCCACCCATACCAGGATACTTTTATGGTTATTTTTTTGACTATATTCATGTGTAATCCAATTCAAGGGAGAAACACATGTGATGTATTGATATTGTTTTGGGAACACTTAGGGAGCATTGGATTTATGAAAAACTCTCCAAGTGACACTTTTGGATAAGACAAGTGAACTTATTAGGTCATGTTATATTTGAGGTTGGGATATCTGTAGACCCTGAGAAGGTTATAGTAGTGGTTTCTTTGGAGTGATCTAATAATATTTTTGATATTTTTTTTGGGATTACTTGGTTATTATGGAGGTTTATCCAGGTATTATCTAATTTGGAAGTGTGGATGATAGGCCTAACCAAAAATGGAGAAAATTTTTCCTGGTCCAACACTTAAGAGATCACTTTTAAAGAGTTGAAGGGAAGATTTACTATAATGACTATCCTGACCTTACCCAACCTGGGTAGGTATTACACTATGTATTGTGACACATAAAGCGTTGGGCCAGGCGTAGTCTTGATGTAAGGCGGTTGTGTGGTTATGTATGGGTAAAAATAGATAAGGCCATATTGGATGAATTACCCTACACATGAACTTGAGGTAGAAAATAAAATACATTCCTTTAGATGATAGAGACATTATTTTTTAAGGGAGATATTTGTGGTGTATATTGACTATAAGAGCCTAAAATATATCTTCTCACAATGGGGCTTTAACCTTTAGTGGTAAAGGTGGGTCAAGTATCTGAATTACTTTGATTTTGAGTTATATTATACCCCTAATAAGGGTAATGTAGTTTCATATGCACTAAGAAGGAAGATGGAAACTTAGGTGGTTTAGGAATCCAACAAAAAGTGGTAGTTAATGGATCTCTTTGATAAGATTCATTTGGACATTTAGAAGTACTGGGTTTGAGTGACCCTTACACCCTTATCAATTTTTCTTCATATATAATTAGGATAAATATGAGAAAACAGTTAGATCCAGAGTGTTTATATCTAAGGGACAATATATATGGTGGGTATCCACCACCATATTGTACCCCTGTTGATGATAAGATTCTTCATGTCCATAGTTAGGTCTTGGTTCCCACATGCATGTGTGAAGAGGTGATAAGGGATTCACACACCTCAAAGTGGTCCATACACCTAGGTTTTACTAAGATGTACCATGACATACATAGGATATACTGGTGTCTTATAATGAAGAAGAACATAATGGATTTTTTCATGTGGTTATACACCAGTCAATAGGTGAAGGTTGAGCACTAGCGACCCGCTAGTCTCCTATAGCTGTTATCCATTCTTGAGTCGAAATAGGATAACATGACCATGAACTTTATAAAAGGGTTGTTGAGGATTCCCTAAGGCAGTAACACTATATGCTTGATTGTGGATCAACTAACAAAAGTGGATCATTTTTTACTGATTTTAGAGATATTTTCAGTGGATAAGTTGGGTAAGATCTATATTTGAGAGATAATATACTTACATGGAATCCATCGGTGTATTGTTTCAGATAAGGATAACTATTTTACATATTATTTATGTAAGGGATTAAAAAAAAATTCTTGGTACATAGGTGCATCTAAGAACTCCATATTATCCAAAGATATATGGACAACCTGAGTGAACTATTTAAATATTAGAGGAAAAGCGATGAGCATACATCCTAGATTTTGGTGGTTCTTTGGAGAACCACTTGGACCGTATAGAGTTTTCCTAAAATAATAGTTATTAGGAATTTATATAGATATAAACTTATAGGGACATATATGGTAGACTATTTTATTCACCTCTATATTTGTTGGAGGCCGGTGAGTCAGTGATGATTGGATTGAGTCTTGTTTATGAGACCTCAGAACATATTCAGTTGACCCAGAAGTGGATGGATACTTCCCAGAGTTGACTGAGGTTGTATACATACCAAAGATACTAAATTATTGAGTTTGAGTTGGGTGATTTGGTGCTCTTATGAGTGTATATGATGTTGGGACACCTTCATGTTCAAATTCAAGGAAAATTGGTGCCCAGGTACATGAGGCCATTTAAGATTGTAGAGAGGATTAGTTATGTGGCATACTGATTAGATCTACCTTATTACTTCAACGATACGCATGATGTATTGCATGTATCTCAAATTAAATGATAATATCTTGATACATCTCCTTTTATTGACACCGATGATGTTGATCTTAAAACTAATGCATCATTTGATGAGCATCTAGTTTTTATAGTAGATCAGAGTGAGAAAACTATGCCCAGGAAGATAGTTCCTTTGGTGTATGTATAGTGGAAACAAAAACGCAACTAGTAGGATATGTGGGAGAGAGAGTCTGAATGTGGGCTTAGTGATCAAAATTATTTTCCGATGAGGATTGGTGCTGTTTAAGAGTGAAGCTTGATGAAGAAAAACTATATGGTCAGGAGGTTGTAAAACCCCACTTATTTTAGAGGTAAACCCTTTTAATTTATGTAAATCCTTTTTTTCTTATTTTATACATGATTAAAATGGTTATAGTTAATTAGAGTGGTTTTATTATTGTTTTGGGTTTTATAGGTGGCTCGATAGTGGGTTTCTTAAGGCTTATGAGGCACTTGTAGCACCTAGAGGTTCACCACGAGATCTACTATTACATGGCCCCAAAACATTGGGTGTTTTGGATAACCACAATGAGATCCATATGGTAGATATTATCATAATGTTAGGGGGGGGGGTGTCCCCTATGTGAACTAACAAGGAAACCCTATCACCGTGGTGTCCCCTTGGTTGTTTTGGTTAAGACTAGGCCATTTGGACAAGACCATAATGAGATCTATTCTATGGAGCTAACCATGGTTCTAAGGGTGAGTTCCCTCTGGTAAAAAAGTAATAAAAATGAATGGTTTGGGTGTTTAGATGGATGTGGTGGTGACATAGGTGACTGAGGTTCTTAGGATTAAATGGGGATTGGCTACACCATGGTCCCGTTTTGGTGGGTATTTTGGAAAGACCATATTAAACTCCATGTGATGGAGCTAGCTGTGGTGAAGGGGTGGGACCCCTTATGTAAAAACATAAGGGGAGTTATGTTATAGACCTCCCATAGTACTCATGGTGTCTTGTCTTGATGGAGGGACCCCACACTATAACCCCTATAGGCTATGCTATGGTGAAGCCTAATCACACCCCTTTTAAATGTGAATTTTCTATTTTTTTTTATCACTTAAATTAAAAGGCGTCGGGGTCTATTTTTCTCCACTTTCTTGAACTAAAACCCCTATTACATTCCCTCTTTCTTCTTTAATAAGATTTGGTGATTTTAATATCGATTATTGGCTAAATTGATCACTATTCATTATGATATGGAGCTAGAGGTAAGGTTATCCTTCAATTTACATCCTTTCTTAGCTTCCTTTTTATCTTAATGATCTTATTCCATTTATTTTTATTTTCCCCCTAGTTCTAGGTGTTTTTCATCTTCTTCAATTTACACCATTTGACATCAAATAAAAAGCCGATATCTGATAATTAGACATATATGAGTATACGACATGTTTTCTTAAATCTATCTCTCAAAGTCTTACCATTTTTATAATATGTGTGATGTTAGGCTACACCTACATACCACACACTTAAGCTAATTTATAAATAAATGTTCCATAGACCAAATTCTAGAAATTGAATGATCACAATAACTATAATTAGCCCATCATTGAGTGTATACCTAAAATTTGGTCACCCATGATGTGTGATTGACCATTAAAATTGAATGGATAATTTAAGGGGGCTATCCTAAGGGTGATATGGACCTAAGATAATGATTGTGTGCATTTATGAGGATTCCTAGAACATACTCTAGGATCTGGTGGGAATTATTATTATGAAATCCATGAAATAATTGAATTAAATGAGTTAATACATGAAATGGTGATTTGGAATTCCTTGTACATACTCCTTGGCTTAGGCTTTGGTCATATTGATTTAGAATTCCATAGGAAATCTCCTTAGTTTTAACAGTGATTCTATTGTTCTAGAATTATTCAGACACACTTCTTAGATTCATATTTGAGTCTAGTTACTTAGAATTCCAAGGAAAATTCCCTTGGATTTGACAATGATCCTATTGATCTATATTGCCTTGGACATGCTCCTTGGATTTGGACTTAGGCCTAAAGAGTGTGAATTCCATGGATATGCTCTGTGGATTCTTCCTTGAGCCTATTGACTTAAAATTCCTTGAATATGCTCTTTGGATTTGTATTTGAGCCTAATTACATGGTATATTATGATCAGATGCATTCATCATTGGCCGGAGAAGGAATGGTCAACCCCAGTTGTCACTGTGGAACCCGAGGATCAACGATGGTCTATTTATTTATATTATTTCCTTTATTAATCATGAACATCAACATGAACTAGATACTCAAACTAGATGCTTATAAATGCCGTTGGTGGTGGTCTATTGATTCATACTCACACCCTTATTAGTCCACCATTGGTACTCGAGTAGACTTCATGGTTTCATATACAGATAAGGGAAAGAGACCCATAATCAATGGCTGATTGGTTTTGATTGGAATGGATCATGGGATATGAGGTCAAGATGAAATTGGGACTAATTTTTATTTCTTCCTATTTGGGTGTTTTGTTTCCTTTTGGGTTTTTGATATATGTGATTTACCCTCAGGGGATCCCATTTATATGTTTGACTGTCTGAAATTGTATATCCATTATTTTGATATAACATAGTTTATGATTATTTTTAGGCACTTATCGTGATGTGTATATTCCATATTAATATGCTTTATGATATTTTTATTATTTTCACTGCTATTTCACTCTGATATGAGGGTATAGACTCTCCACCCTACCACCTTATATCCTCACTACTATTTTATACCCTCTGGCGTATGGGTAGGCATGCCTGGAACATAATGAATTCTCTTATTAGGGAACCACTTAGTGGCTATAGACCAGGGGAGGATACTAAAAATTTAATATTAACAGTTATCAAAACCATTTATAAACATATAAATCGATGAAATACCATAGTTTCAAGAAAATACATTATCATCAGGTTTATATTACTCATCCTCACACATAAAAAAGAATTCTAATAAATTACCTTAACCATAATTCATCATTTTATACCACCTCAATTTTATATAATCAAATTAGTATAAAAAAATATCGCTAATATCACAAATTAAATTTCATGATTCACAAAATTCCATAAATTTCAATTTACAACAACATTCTTTCTTACTGTAATAAATCATTTCCATAAAAAAATAATATTTTACTAGATCAAAATTATTATCAAACATAATTTATATATATAATTTTACAAAAAATAATCATTTACAAATAAAATATTCTCAAATCAAATTTTAAAGAATCAACCGTTTAGTTCCCAGTTACATATGCTTTCAATTGAAATCAATTCAAGTATTTTTTTAAAAATCCATTTTTTCAATAAGCTCATTTTCAAATTATATTTATCATTTCTCAGTGAAAATTATTTTTCTAATTAATCATAATTTCATTATAGAATAATCATGTTCAAAATATTTATGCATTAGTTTAAAAAAAAATTTCAATTCCAAGATAAACATAATTTTAACCACTATTATAACTACAAATAATAACTATTACCCCAAAATCATCACATTTATCATCATAATTTTTAGTGTAATTGTAATAATCCAGTTGAGAATTGATATTGGTGTGAATTTTTTGTCAATACCTGATGATTATTGGGGATGGATTTATTATCAACACATGTTCATTATTGGTCATTGGTACCATTAAATTAAAAAATTATTGATGTTTTAGATAGTGTTTGAGTTATTATGGAGTAAAGAATAAATACTGATATTCTAGAAGTTGAGAGTTGGAGAAATCCAAAATTTATTCTAGAAGAAGTGGTGAAGATATCTTGAAAGTGAAGAGAAAAAAGTTTAGTCTAGAGGCATAATTTTATAAGTTAATATAGAAATAATGAAGTTTTATCAACCATAAAATATATTTGATAATGTTTCAGGGGTTATCCTAGAAGAGGAGTGGTAGAGGTTCTAGAAGTAGAATTATGAAAGTTATTTTGGTAAAGGGATATATTATGTTTACTCTTGGTTAATATGTATTTGGAGTAAACTTAGAATCATTTGGTAAAGTTAGGAAAGTGTTCTAGTGTTGAACATACTTTTGGAAAATCAGTAGAGTCCTAAGCATAAAGGTAACCAGAAACCCATAAATAAAAGTAATCTAGGCGATGCTCTAGAAAAATGAAAAATTCCTCATAAATGAAGGTCACAATGTCAAAACATAAAAGAAACCCACACAAATATATTAAAGTAATTTGAATTATATGGGAAGGAATTTGTAGGAAATGTAAAATTCATTGAGAAACCTCACTATGATATGTAAGGTTTATTAACATGGTATGTAAAAGTAATGTAGGCCACAATATGATAAATTGGAAAAGTACTAGAACTACATTATAAGTAAAGGTAGATTAAATCTCTCACTATAGAACATGATTCAATGAATTAAATTAAATAAACATACCGACATGGGGGATTGATCCCGTGACCAACCCCTCACCCCAACCAAACCCAAACCACCCCACCACAAACAATGGGGCATGGAACTACACTATGATGTTTAAGAGTAATCAAGGAAATAAATAAGAGTATCTAGGTGATATGAAAGAGCAATTTAGTGTTGAGTATATTGAAATATAAAAAATTATTGGATCACACAATATTTCGTAAGAGTAGTTCTAGGAAAAAAAAGGGTTATCAACTTGATATATAAGTGTCATTCAGTGATGAGAAGAGTGAAATCTTAAAAAGTTTTAGATCACACAATAATACATAAGAGTAGTTACAAGGCATATGTAAGGGTCATCAACCCAATGCATAAGATTCATTTCAATGAAAGGAGCTAATATATAAGGGTCATTATCATTCATGGGATAAAATTGATAATGAGGCTAGCCACGAAATACAATGTACAATATATCATAAGGAATGTTTGATAATATGATTGATTCATTAGTGTTGTCATGTCTTGATGGAGAAAATCATTTCATGATTAAATGAGGATAATGCCACAATATTTTAGGATTTAAATATAATATATTTAGTTGATTTTTTGGATATGTATTTTGACCAAGAATCATGCTATAATGCATGGAATCATACCGCGATCTATCTGAGGAAAATAAATGTAACGACTTGAGTTTTAGTAAAATATTCTTCCTTAAATACTATATTTGATAGATTTCTCCACACAAAACACTTAAACAAAAAAAATATTTACCATTTTAAGGTAATAATATAATTGGTAGGTATAAATACTGGTAATGAAATTATGATATATATATAAATATGTATATAAAAAATAATAAAAAAATAAGGTTTACTTTAAATATTGACTCAACTAGTGTATCTAAGCAACTAATAAAATATTTTTTCTAATTTTTTTAATAATAATATATTTTTCTATGGATAAATGATTAAAACTAGTTTAATTATTAATATATAGGAAACTAGATGAAAAATAGATAACATACCGAAAGGAACTTCCCTATAAAAAATAGTTTTCCAACATATTTTATGATATTAATTAAAAATAAAAAATATAAATTTTAGGTTTTTAATTTTAAGAAATTAACTTTATTTTTGTATTTATCATAAAAATATTATCTTAATATTATCTTTTGATATTTTTATAAAAATAATGATTTTAGGTGAATAGTGCAATATACTGATTTTACAAATACGATGCCTTTTATGTAATTACTAGTTTATATGAATTATTTTAAAAAAATTCTTCTAGTATAAAAACTTATATTTAATGTTTTATAACTTAAGTAATATTTTTCTCAAGAAATTATTTTTAATACATTATATAGTTATTATTTTATAATTAATTTTTATCAATTTTAGAAATTGAATCAAATTAAATGGATTTAAAATTTGGCATCATTAATATAAAATTATATAATAAGGGCTATTTTATTTTTTAATCATAAATTATAAGTTACTTAGGTAAAAACTAGTTACTGTGGTAAAAGCTGAAATGGTAAAAGTAAAAATCTAAGAGTAAATAACCTAAAACATGTTTAAAAAATGTTTGGGAATGTATGGTTGATGATTTTATTAACCTTATCATTTATCCTTTCCTTTATTTCTCAATTTTTGTGACACTTTCCTTGATAGTACTTCCCATTATTAAAAAGTTATGGGAATTTACAAAAATTCCATCCATTTTCACTTATAAAAGGGGCTCTCCTATCCTCACTTCCCCTATCACAAAACCCCCCTAAGTTCATCCCAAATTCTA
Source organism: Viscum album (assembly GCA_963277665.1). NCBI lineage: Eukaryota > Viridiplantae > Streptophyta > Magnoliopsida > Santalales > Viscaceae > Viscum > Viscum album. Next base: position 362,616,951 of record OY728162.1, on the reverse strand, counting down.
GCCAAACCTATCCTCAGCACTCCTAGAAAACTTAAAGGGGTTTTGTTATTCTCAAAATACCACCCCTCAAAGGTTTAACCTGCTTTTCCAAGGAGATAATCCAAGTTGTGAGGTATAAATTTCTAATTGCTCCTTTCTATTTTTTATTTATTTGTGCGCACTCATTCTTCCTAAAATTATATTAAACAATCTTAAAATAATAAAATTATTATTACCATTATAAATATATTTTATTATAATGATTATATTATCATTTACCACCCTTCCCTTTTCCATTAAGAAAAAACAAATGCGAATCGCGTGTATGTGCAGAATACTGCCTCCACGAATAAACGTGTTTCATTTTAATTAACCACCTAACTTGGAAATTAAAAAATGGATATTCATTAAATAATTAGGATATATATGAAATGTTTTAGAGTCTTAAATAGAGAACCACATTTCTCCTTTTTCCTATTACTTGAAATATTAAATCATCATCCGTGCATACGTGCGGACTATAGTCTTTATGGAATGATGCATTATGTTTTTATCTACCACCTTTATAGATAGTTTTAGTTTATAATTGATGAATATATATGAGTATTATATATCATTAATGTGACTCTTTATGTAAAAATTAAATTAATTAATGATTTTTATAAGGTAATCCATCGATACCAATAAATAACTCGAAACTAGTTTGTCACCAAATTTTCTTTCACAGAACACAATAAAACTCCCATGTAAGAGAATTATAACATTTTAAGACATTATAGAACAAAAAATATAGTGATTTTAATGGGATTTTAATGATGAAATTTGGGAAAATAAGAAATTATGACACTACTATTATAAAATTAGTACAAACGATGAATACCCATTTATAAAAATCTAATTCACAAATATAATTATTACAAATTAAGGGTATACAAATAAATATATATTAATAAATTTATTAAATAGGTAATAAATATGTTTATCTTTATTATACATGATGTTTAATAAATTCCTTGTGAATCAAGAGTAAAGGTAAGGGAATTTGGTTACTCAAATATATTTATTTGAGTTATAGAGTTTCTATTGAAATATGACCTTCAAAGTTCCCAATATTCAATAATATCCTTTTATATATGATGTCTAATTATATCTCTCTAGGGAAAATGAGTTCTTAATTCAAATCCCCTTCCATGGATGATATTATTTTCCATAAAATCTTAATATATATTGTGTAATTCCCATCCTCTTAAGTGTTTATTTATCTTAAATTGATCTTTCTTTCAAGTCCATGTTTTCACTTACTACAAATTTCATATTTTATTATTTTGAAATAAAAATATATATCAATTCATGTGATCTTCATATTTTCCCTTTAAAGATAATATTTTTTACTCACTTTTATTATTTTTATTTTGTTTTTATCTTTATCTTAAAAGGGATATATTTTCTATAATGTTATATTTTATAAATCACACTGTAAATGATTTTATAATGTTCCTATTTCAGGGGATTGAATTATGTATCGATTTATTTGGTTTTTTGGTTATTTATGTGATACATTTTCAAATTTAATGTGAAACCCACTCTTATTCTTAGATTTTAATGATGTGATGGTTAGATGTTTTCTTATAGAACATAGGTGTATGGTTAATATTTAAGTGATGGATGACACCTATATAGCCCTCAAACACATTGAATAAAGCTTTACATCTCATGAGATAATGGTGAAATTAGTAGTGATGCTCGATAAAATATGGGAAATAAGTTGTGAATCCAAATTCTCTATAAGAAATAAATTGTAATGCCTGCTCCTCTATGGGAAACAATCAGTGATACCTAATCCACAAAGTTGTGTTGCTATGCTTATGTTGGCGACACACTCCTTTGATATAAGATTATTCTATTCTCCTTGGATCATGATTTAAGTCTCATGTTTTCCTATTATTTACACCTTGTTATATGTTTGATAATATGGGATTATTTTTTCTATTATCTTTACATATGAACCATTTTTATGATTCCGTGTTTTTTAATATGATATTTCTCTCCAGCTTATGTTTTCTCATATACTTATGATATCACCTTGGGTAGCATGTTGATATGTTTATTTTTCCCCTACTAAGAGTTTGATCTCACCCCATTCTTATGTATCCATTTTTAGGGTATGGGGATGGTTATAACTAATGATATGTTTAGAAGAAGACCTAGTATAAATAAATTACTGGAAAATGTTCATAAGATTTTTAAAATAAGTAACTTATGTAGTTAGTCCCAAAAGACACTAAACTTATAGATCCTTAAGATTTTGAGTTTATTATATAATTTAATGTTTTACTTATTTAAATGATGTAAAATAAATGCATTATTAGTTTCAGTTTCCTCAATGGATGACATGCTATAAAGGGAAGTGTCATGTTGTGGAGATGACCATATATGTAGCAGCTTGGATTAAAGGTCTCAATAGGATCTAAGTACCATGTTATGATGACAGTTCTCATAACAATAAGAAGACGAGTCAATATGTTTCCTTATTTTTAATATCTAATATTTTCGGAGTGAAATATACAAATTCAATGAAAAACTTTGACTCAATTTTAAAAAATAGTATTGGATGAATTTCCCATAATATTCTTGAAGATGTAAAGATCTTTACTATAGTCAATATTAAGAATCTATCTTGATGAAGATAGATGTAAAAGTTGGAAAGAATTATATAAATATCTATATTTATAATGAATTCATATCGCTTCCATAAAATAGGTAAATAAATATTGACATATCTAATATCATAGAGAGAATGAGGGAGATTTGATATATCTGATATTGAGAAGAGGGAATTCCATATCTTTTCTAGAAAGAAGAGTGTAAGGAAGAATTGAAACTCCTTGAATAACTTTCCAAATAATAAGGTGGAATTTTACTAAGGAATCATGGAAATATGATTCTCTATCCATGGTGATATTCATTTCTAGTAAGTGAATGAGGAGTGTAGAGATTAAAGAGCACCATATAAACTTGGTTCATCTTAAAAAATCATGATGTTTCTTTGTATTATCCTGTAATCAAAGGTTTTTTTCCTTTTCTACAGTAGTGTAAAAGTGTATCGGAGTGAAGGGAGTTACCCATTGGAGGTATTGATCTATACCTAAACATTTTATGGCGAGTGACCCCATGACTGGGTGTGTACTAGCCTATATCCACAACCAAATAGTACATTTAGTGAATTTCAATGAATTGACACATTGTTATTATATTATCCTTAGATTATGCTAGTTCAGGTGAACTAAGTAAAATAATTGTTTCATGAGTGCATGCCTTATTTATATTCTACAAAAATAACTCTATGAGTGTGGGTTAAAGAACCATTATAATTTTTTTATTAAATATAATACAATATGGATAAAAATCAGAAAAATATTTAAATAAGAACTCAAGTGTGACCTAAATAACTATGAGGTCAAGATTATCTCAAGTTGTGAGATTTTGAGGAATAAGTGTTCATATTGAATTTTTTTTCATACTTTGATTCACCCCATCTTAGTTAATCTTTCACTAAAGTGCCTTATGGGCCTAACAATAGGTATCAGAGCATAGGTTTTATTTATTGGATTTTTTTCTCTAAATTTATTCGATTAATTTTTGGAGTTTAGTTTTATTCCACCATTATATTTTTTTGTGACATAAAAATGGTAAATAATTTGAAGAAAAATAATAACACTAAGGAAATTCTATATTATATGATAATTTTTAGAAAAAGTGTGATTTATATGAATGTATCTAGAGTATTTATAAAGAAATGTATAAATGATTTTGATTTTAAATCTATTAATTATTTTAATGATGCTTTAGGATTAGCTAAAGAGACTAATGTTACAAGTGATATTGGATCTATGTATGATGAGTAAATATCAAGAATTTATAAGGTTTAAGCTATAAAATTATCAATAGAGATAGATTAAAAGCTGAAATAAGAAAATATGATATTGAAAGTGGAGAATAAGTCTTAATATATTCATTTCAGTGCACTGAAAATTGAGATTGAATAGTTTAAAACCTAAACACTAGACTAGTTGAAGTGGCTACTGATATAAGGGAAAATAATTATTCCTAGGCTGAGGAATTATAGGAGATATATTTAAGAGTGTAGAAGATAAAATATGGTTCCAAGGAGAAGGATCTAAACTCAAAAGAAGCTAAAAACCTAAATATTAATAAGGATAAAATTACTGCACACCTAAAAGAATAGGTTGAGGAGAAACAACATATACAAAAGGGTAATTATTAAGAATTCCATTACTAAAATAAAAACCAATATGAAGGATCAAAGTGATTTATTGGATAAAATTTCCCATTCATTTGAGGGTGATATGTCTAAGGAGAAGATTCTAAAGTAAGAAATTAATGATCAACTCGAGGAAAAGAGAAAAATTTTCAAAAAACATGAAGAAGAGTTGAACTTGGTTAAGAGGAAATTGTATTAATAGAATGAAAAGGGTAATCCTATTCTGGTAGGTTCTTTAAAATTTTTAGTTTATTATCCTTAAATAGATGATAGTGTGATAAAGAAAAAGTATAATATATAAGATGAGAATCATGAAAGAATTTTTATATCATAATGCTTGTATTTTATGGGAAAACATAACCTTCTCTATGATAGAACCCATCCTAATAATGATAATAAGATAACAACAAACATTCACAATAAAATTTAAAATATTATAATTATGGGAAACACACTCAAGAAGGTCCCCAAAAATGGTAAGGACAACTAGATGAGTTCCAAAAAAAGGTATGAAGATATGTGATTTTACCATGGAATTCATGGACATATTTACAACTTTTTATATAAAGAATTGGAATATATTTTTTTCTATGAGGTTAATGAAAATTTTTCCAAAAAAATTATTAACCACAAAAAATGAGGTATGTGTATTATTTTGTTAATTATTACCATGATAATAATGTATTTGGTAAAGAATGCAGGATAAGTTTAATTGGAATAAAAGGAGAAAATCCACATGAATTCAATGACAGATCTATTCTTTTGAGAAATAGGTTTCATGTGTTTGTTGAAGAAAATCAATATGGTGAAAGTGTTTTAAAGAAAAGTTACAAATCTGTTGTTAAACCAAATAATTTTTAGAAATACAAGAACAATGTTTGAAAAATAAAATACCAAAAAATGATATGTTAAGAGATAATTATTGGTAAGAGTACCCAAAAATTATTATTTTTGATTTAGTCTATGAAGATAAGATAAATCCCAATGGAAAAATAATAGAATTTGGATTCTATCAAAGCCATTTTAAATCTAAATATAGATTTCAAATTAAAAAAATAAATGAAAATTAGTGGTCTATAGTGAATTACCATTATCCTCAAATCAAGTAAAGTAGAAGGTACCCTCTAGCCAAATATTTAATTGATATAAATATTGTTAGAGTGTTTTAGGTTTTAGGGTTGATACAATCCGTAGGAAGGTTGTATCAAAAGATGAAAATGGTATTGTGAAATGCTCCAAAGTTCTAATTTATGATTGGATAAGTGTAGGTGATATCTTGTTGAATATGGAATGGTAATTACATGAGTACAATAAGAAGAGTTAGAGGAATAAAAATTGGTATCACAATTGTTATCAAGTTCCTTTTTAATTGTTGGTTTCAAGAGAATATATCATCCACTGACATCAAACCTTAAAGATGGAAGATGATACATTGATAGAAAATAAATAAAAAACTATTTTCATAATTTATTTATTTTGATCTAACATGCGATATCATATGATTTTTCTAAAAATATAAAAAAATGATATAGGTGGATGAATCTCATATTGAGTATAAATGCTATATTTAGTAATAAAGATGTGAAATTTAGGGGTATTTTGGATATTAAGATCCAAAAGGTGGATTCCCTATCAATAAAGGAAAGAAACCCAGTGGATGAAAGAAGAAACCTATTTTAATAATTGGAGAAATTTTGGTATTGGGAGTTGATCTTTAAAATATGTTATATATAAAAAATTTAATAATTATTGGTTTATTCAACAATATTTTTTAAAAGTTTGATTAAAATTATAAGATTTCCTTAACATATTCTTAATATTGTGACCACTTATAGCTTATGGGATTAGGTGAGTGCAATGTATAACAACAATGTTATTAAATTAATCTATTTTTCCAATACTGAGTTTTGACTTAGTAGGATTAGAAGTTTTATTGATGGATCATGTATAAATAGTAGGATCGATCATTTAAAATTGTTGATAATATAACTATAGTCGAAGGAGTTTCTTGATATTTAAATTAAAATATAGAATTTTGGTTAATAATCAGTTAATTAGCGAAGAATGAACAAGAAATTAGAGGATCTTTGAAGTATATTGAAAATGGGGATAAGATTTATTGATGATTACCCATGAAAAAGTGGTATCATCTGGGAACTCTTAGAATAATTAACATGTGATATCAAGTGTTACCCTTGAGAACCTTATAAAAAGTATCAAAGGAGTGAAGCTTTCATTGTTTGAAATCAAGAAGATAAAGGGGGGGATTATATTGAACCTGACTGGTAAAACCCTTGTCTCCCAAAGTGAATGATTTTTAAATATTCTACTTCAGTTAATTTTAGGGGAGGTTGTTTAATTTATATTTGATATAAAAGGAGTTATAAGCATCATGAATCCATGAATCTACCCAACCCTCAAAGGGAGATTAATAAGTGGAAGAGTAAGAAGAATCATGATGACATGATGTAAAGTAGTTTTGGATTCATGATAGTGTTGAAAAAAAATCAAAAGGGGGATTTTGTTAAAATCTAATTTAGGATTAGTGTTGGTTTTGGATTTTTTGTCAAACATATTGATTGTTAGTAATTAGTGTAACCAAAGTGATAAAGCTGTGATTTGATGGACAATGTTGGATTTTTTCTGAAATTTAGAATAAGTTACGATATTTTTAAAGTTGAGAGATGGATAAATTTAAGAGTTATTCTTGAAGAAGGTGTCACGACCTGTCCCCCGGGGCCTGTGATGTGAGTTCCACAAGCCCACCTTATATAGGCCAGAGGCTGGTGACTAGCATCGGAAAGGCATATCCCTAAAACCGGGAAGGCATTGCCTTTATAACCTATAAACTCACACAACCAAGAACACAACAAGATACAATCACAAAGTAAACTGTATAATAAAAAGAGAGTGTACAGTAAGTAAAGGGGATGAAATACAAGCCCAACTGAAAAGTACAAGTAAAACAAAAAATAGCTCTTGTGAACACCCTCCAAGGATCCTACCTATAGGGTAGGTACAACTCTTAAACGGTCGTCTCTACGGTATGCCTCATCTAAGGTTCACCTTTGAGCAGCCTCCAGTCTTGGTACCCTCGTCCTCAATCAACGTTGTCTGTTTTCTGGACAAGACACAATAAGGTGCAGGCGTTGCCCATGCATGGGTGAGTATAACGATACTCAGTAGGGACCCCAAGACCCCCTAAGGTCTCTCATAATTCACAAAGGATAAGCCACAAAGTTCCAAAACAACAGTCAACCCTACTTAGGTATATGAACATACATATACCTAAGTTATCAAGTATACCCATCTCATTTATGAGGAAACACAAGGCCCAACCCATTATCCCAAAGCACAACTGTTCCATGAAGGAAAGAATACCATGAAGGTAACACCATGAAGGTAAGTACCACAAAGGTAATGCCACACAGATGAATAAAACAAAGGTATCACCACATAGAAGAATACCACAAAGGTAAAGACTCATCTCACACTAGGTATAACTTAAGTACAGAAGTATAAATGATTAGCTGTATTGATAGATCATCTTACTTCGTTGATAAGCTCTACTATTTACCCACATAGGATCAAAGATGACCCACACAGGATCTGGAGATGACCCACAAAGGATCAAAGATAACCCACACAGGATCTGGAGATGACCCACACATGATCTGGAGATGACCCACATAGGATCGAAGATGACCTACACAGGATCTGGAGGTAACCCACACAGGATCGAAGATGATCCACACATGATCTGGAGATGAACCACATAGGATCAGTATGCACTGACCCACATAGGATTGTTGAGTGCTGACCCACACAGGATCCGAAGATGACCCACACAGGATCCAAAGACTCCTCAAGTATAGCCAGCCACAGGGTTCCCTCACCAATCATGCTTGATTCTAGGAGGTTCAGCTCCTCAATCCATTGGTCGATACTTCAATTGTCACGAATTCCTATGAAGAAGTATCCCAAAGGTCTGTCACATCATAAGGGACCCAACACAACTGACGACACGTCAATTAGACTCCTGGTATTTAAGTTATTAACCTTTTAGTTTCAAGGGGCCAGTTGGATTTGGGTTCGATCCAACCCGGCCATACTCTAACTTTATCCAAAACTAAGTGGAGTATACCAAAAGGACCATCTCAATCCAAGGATTCTGGTTCCATAGATGGTTCATCAAACGAACGCCCAGTTTTCAAGATATATCCAAAAAGGAAAAACTGGGTCCGGATGGGCCCAGGTCCGATCCGACCCGGCCCGATCCTGCCTGGGCCAACCTGACCCGGTTTGGGTCGACCCGTGAAGGGGGAGGCCCGACCTATGATGGGGCATGGACCGAACCGTGGTGGGGTGAGACGCAACCCGTGGTGTCCAGGCGGCCTGGCCCACGGTGGACAGGCGGCCCGACCCACGATGGTTAGGCGGCCTGACATGCGGTGGGCAGGCGAACCGACCCACAGCGGGCAGCCCGCTGGGCAATGCGGTCTACTTGAGCTGTCGTTGAAGGGGAGAACCCCCCCTTCCCCCTTCCGTTTAGAACTCCAAGTGGCAGCTCCATTAGGCGCTGCCAAGTCACCCGTAGGACCCGAATGGGTCCCGACAATCTGTTATGGCCGACCGACTCTCCTTCCAGAGGTGCGACACCACCACTATCCCCCCACAGTCGGCCAGGTGCTGACCGCCCTCCAGTGCACCACTGAGGCTAAGAAGCTGTGACCTCCTGCTCAACCGGCGGGGCGGACACACGCCGCCCTACCTCCACGCGGCCAGCCGGTGTGCCGACCGCTGTCCTCCCACCGCCACGACTGAGGGGCCACAACCTCCTTCCCTACCGATGCAGTTACACCACCGCCATCATCACAGCCCGTGAAGAACATGTCAACAATAATGATGCGGAGAGATTGGGCCATGTTTTTTTGGCCTACACCCTCCGCGTTAGACTGATGGCATGCGACTCCGTGAAGAAAGTTTCAACATAAAACCATGAAGAACAAACATAAACACACCCCTAACTCATTCGTTGGAGACGACATGAGGAGGGAGATGAAGTCGATGAAGGGGACGCCGATGTCCGTCTCTCCCACAACACGCTCCAAATTCAGTTCCTCATTCTTCATTAAAAATTCATTCTTTATTGGAGGATATCCTTTGTTGGAGAATGTTTCTCTAAAGCTCTCCCTTTGCCAACATTTTCCCCAAACTCAAGAAAGGTGAGGAGCCACTTAATTAAGTTAAGTAAATTAAATCAATTAAGTTGGATCATTAAATTGGGGAAGAAACCTAGAGTCACCTCCCATTAAAAGAGGAGTTTGGGTGGTCCCCACTACCAAGAATTCAAATGGGAGGTTTCAAATAAAAATAAAAGTTATTGTTTTATTTTTATTATTTTTCTTCTAACTCTCCCACAAAAATCCGAAAAACTAACTTCCACCCTCGACCAAATACGGTCGAGGTGAAGGTCTCCTTAAGTGAATATCTACATTGCAAGATCAACGGTGTCCTCAGATTTCAATTTCAAGCACCGGTTCAAAAGTTACAAAACGCCACTCGTGCATTTACTGAATGTACTAAAAAAAGTTCAGAAATTCATTCCGGGCACACCGAGCCTCAGAATCACGCGCCGTCAATTTTTACGGACTCTTAGTTTTTCCATATAATTAAAAAAAAATTACATGGGAAAATCCAGGTCTTTACATTCTCCCCACCTCAGGTATTTTCATCTCCGAAATCCACAATACAAACTAGGGAAACAAGTGGGGGTACTGAGCATGAATTTGAGGCTACCGCTCCCATGTGATCTCTTGGAAGTTCCCATGCTACCATCACACGTGCACTAGAGGTATCAATCACCCACGAAGGACTCTCTCACTTCGATCCTCAATCTCTAATGGAACCTCCGAAAATGTCACCCCATCATCGATGTCTAGCTCGCCCCAGTCAATGATGTGCGAAGGATCATGCACGTACCTCCTCGACTGAGATATGTGAAAAACATCATGCACCCGGTGCAACCGAGGGGGAAGAGCTAAGAAGTATGCCACCTCGCCAACTCTACTGAGGACCTGAAAGGGTCCGATGAACCTGGGAGATAACTTGTCACTCCAGTCAAATATCCACAAACCCCATCAAGGTGAGACCTATAGAAAGACATGGTCACCATCCTCGAACTCCAGTGGTCTCTGTCTCCTGTCAGCATAAGACTTCTGCCGACTCTGTTCAGTCTTCATCCGCTTCTGGATGATCTTCACATTCTCTGTGGTAGCCCATACCATCTTTGGTCCCATGGGTGCTGACTCCCCTAGGTTAGTCCAGCACAGAGGTGATCTGCAAGGTCAACCGTACAATGCCTCAAACAGCGCCATACTGATAGTGGAGTGATAAATGTTATTGTATGAAAACTCCACCAAGGGAAAGTGATCCTCCTAGATGCGGCCAAAATCAAGGGTGAAAGTATGAAACATGTCTTTAAGGGTATGAATGGTCCTCTCTTTCTGACCATCCGTCTGAGGATGAAAGGCAGTTCTCAATCGAAGACGAGTCCCCAACGCCTCTTGAAACCCCTTCCATAGCCGGGAAGTAAAACGTGCATCATGATCGGAGACAATCATTGAAGGCACTATATGAAGTCGTACAATCTCCTGCATGTAAAGGCATCTCAAGCACTCTACTGAACCCTACTCTCTGGTAGGTAGGAAGTGGGCCGACTTGGTGAGTCGGTCAATGATCACCCAGATAGAATCATGTCCCTTGGACGTATGTGGAAGTACTGTCACAAAGTACATGGAAATTACATCCCACTTCCACTCTGGAACCTCTAGTGGATGAACTAAGCCCGCTGGAACCTAATGCTATGCCTTCACTTTCTAACAAGTGAGGCATCGTGAGACAAACTCTTCCACTGCTTTCTTCATTCCCAGCCACTAGTGCTGGCACCGAAGGTCCTGGTACATATTTTCCACTCCTGGATGTAACGCTAGAGGGGATGCATGAAACTCCCTCAACACTTCCTCCTGTAGCACCACCAGTACCATAATACACCCTTTAAAGATGATGACGTGCTCCCCACATTCAGAAAATCCATCAGGTGCCTGCCCTATGGATATTTGAGCACATCGAGCCTCACAGTCAGTGTCTCCAAGCTGCACCACCTTGACTCGCTGAAGGAGTGGGGGAGTGACTATCAAATACTAAAGATAAGCTACTCCATCTCGATCCATGTAGGATATCTGCAAAGCGGCTAGCTGCTCATTCTCCTCACTCAACAATTGTATACCATATCTCCTACTGAGTGCATATTCTACTACGTTACCCTTCTCAGGAGTATAGAATATCTTGAAGTTATAGTCCAGTAGGAACTCAAGCCAACACCAATGTCTCAAGTTCAGGTCTTTCTAAGAGAAGATATAACGAAGAATCTTGTGATCAGAGTAGACTGTAAAATGTTCGCCCATTAAGTAATGTCGCCACATATTCAAGGCAAAGACTAATGCTGCCAAATCCAAGTCATGGGTAGCGTAGTTCTGCTCATGCTGTCTCAGCTGTCAAGAACCATATGCGATCACTGTTTGCTCTTGTTTCAGGACACATCTAAGCCCGGTCCCTGATGCATCATAGTAGACTATGTACCCAACACCCTCCTCCGGTAGCCTCAAGATGGGGGAACTCGTCAGTATCTTCATCAACTCCTGGAAACTCCGCTGGCATCTCTCTGACCACACGAAGGGTTTCCCCTTCTTCTTCAACGATGATGAGGGTGTCACAACTCTAGAAAAGTTAGGCACAAACCTCTGGTAGTAACCGGCCAAACCCAGGAAACTCCGCACCTCCGTCACACTCCTGGGTGGCTCCTAAGAAAGCATAGCCTCAATCTTCACTGGATCCACCACAACTCTAGCCTCCGAGATGAAGTGTCCCAAAAAGTGGACCCCTCTTATCCAGAACTGGCACTTCAAGATTTTACCATAAATATGGTGATCTCAGAGTGTATCCATAACTATCTGTAGATGATAGGCATGATCCTACTCTATAGCTGAGTATATCAAGATGTCGTTGATGAAGACTACCACAAAGCGATTGAGGTATGGATAGAAGATCCTATTCATGAGTCTCATGAACACTGTTAGGGTTTTGGTCATGCCGAATGGCATAACCAAGAACTCATAGTGGCCATACCTACATCTGAAAGTCATCTTCCGCATATCCTCATCTCATACCCTGAGGTGGTGATAGCCTGACCTGAGGTCTATCTTCGAAAACCATCGTGCTCCCTTCATCTTATCAAAGAGATCGTCAATCCTCGAAAGTGGGTACTTGTTCTTCACAGTCACCTAGTTTAGGTTCCGATAGTCCACACAGAGTCTCAAACTCTCATTTTCCTTTTTGGCGATCAAAATCGGGGCTACCCAAGGAGAGACCCTGGGCCTAATGAACCTCTTTCTATTCAAGTCCTCCAACTGTAATCACAGCTTTGTGGAATCCATCCAATATACCAGTGTAGATATTGGTGACTTCCTAGGGTACAAGTCGATGTAAAATTCCACCTCTCTGCGAGGAGGTAGACCTGGAATATCATCAAAGAAAACATCAGTGTACTGGTCCACCACTACAGGATATCTCAGACTCTCAACATCAACTGTTCCAAGGGTAAGGCTATCCAACTGATGTGTGATTGACTACACCCTCCTCTGGGTAAGTCCATCCTATGCTTCAAAGGTTCCCTTCTCATCAGTGAAGGAAAACCTTATCCCATCCTCACGGAAACAATGTACTTTGAACCTAATATAGTCTATCTAAGCATGGGCTATAGATAACCAATCCATACCCAAGATATCGTCATAAGGCCTCAACACCGCTACTAGAAGATCCCAGCCAAAGATCTCGCCTCCTAGAGTAAGCTCACACCGCTGACACCAGTGTGTAATTGTTGAATCCTATCCCGTAGGAGTCTCTAGCCATAAGGATCGAGCCAACAGCTCCACCAAAATCTCCAAGCTCCAAACAGGGGTCGTGAAAATGAATGAGTAACTGGAACCTATGTCTATAAGTACTATAACTAGGGTGGAGTAGACACAGATTGTATCTCATATCATCTTTGGAGCGCCGTGTTTGTAGGCCTCATCTTCCTAAAGCTAAGCTCATCCCTGTACACCTGCTCCCTATGGTCGGGGTGGACCACCTGGTGGTGGTGGCAGTAGAACCTCGAATCACTACCCACCACCTGCTGCACAACCAACTCCTCTACTACATCCACCTCCAGATCATGGACCTCCTTGATTGAATCTTCACCTCTACCCATGCGGTCCCTCGACTATCAGTTGGTCATCCTTATAGCGGGTCGGGAAGTTGTGAGCCATTTGACCCTGCCCACCACATGAGTAACACTACCTGCTCCTCACCTGTCCTACTATGTCTCGATATCCCCGCACCACCGACCCTATATCTTGCAGTTTTTCACCTGTAGGTTTGGTCCTCTTGGACCTCTGCATCTTCTGTCTGCCTCCAGCGGTAGACGACTCTGCTACGTGACATCCGGTGGTGGGTCTCGCTGCCGGTGACTGCTCATTAAGGAAGCTCTCGACTAAGAGTGCTCGCTCTAACACCCCTACCTACATCGGGATGCTAAAAGAAATCATAGAAGCTCTAATCTTCCGTCTGATCCACTACTCAAAGGTATGATCCCTAAAGAAAGGGTCCCACACCATGTTAGTGGAGTAGCGTGAGTGGTTGGTGAACCTCACTGAATACTGAGCCATGGTCATTCTACCCTGCTGCAAGTGGAGAAGCTCCTATATACACATTGATCATAAGGTCATTGAGATGAACTCTGACCTGAAAAGGCTCTTGAAGTCCTCCCATATGAGAGTGACCTCATCGTGAACCTAGAGTATCAAGATCCACTATCTGCTCGCTGTTCCCTGAAGAAGAATGGTAGTAAGAATCACCATGAGATCAGCTGGTGTCCCTACCAGTCGAAAAACTCTAACCACAACCTCCAGATAGTCCTCAACCGCCTGTGGATCAATCTCTCCTCAGAACCTCAGTGGCCTCTGGCGCTGAAGCTCATGCAACGTGCTCAAGAGACATGCACCCTCTACTACTGGGGATGGTGGAACCAACATCCCAACATGTAGTGGTACTGTTGGTACACCACCCGATGCTACAACTGCCGTAAGGGGACCCTACACCGAAGCCTCATCACTCGGTGGGCTATCATCACGCACTCTACCTCGAACCTTGGATGACTATCTACGTGGAGGCATCCTGAAAGAAACAGGTGCACCGTGGTCAATTAGTTATACCTGGTGAGCTGACTCAAAGAGATCACAAAGAAAACTTTTCAAAAACACACACACAATCAGTGTTTTCTTGCATTGAGTCAGAAATCATAAGTCAAGGTCTTGGTGTATGGATACATAGGCTGTCGTACCAATACTGGATTCCCCAAACTAAAAACCACACTCATCACACTTAACACTATTACCACACAGTAAAGATCAGATTCCTAGTTATTTGGTAAAACTGACTCCTCTGATACCAATTTTTCATGAACCGTCCCCTGGGGCCCATGCCGTGACTACCCCAAGCCCACCTTCCATAAGCCAGGAACTAGCTACTAGCACCAGAAAGGCATATCCCTAAAACCTGGAAGGGATTTCCTTTATAACCTATAAACTCACACAACAAAGCACACAACAAGATATGTGCACAAAGTAAACTGTATAGTAAAAAGAGAGTGTACAGTAAGTAAAGGTTCCATAATACATGCCCAACTGAAAAGTACAAGTAAAACTGAAAATATATCTTACGAACACTTACCAAGGATCCTACCTGTATGGTAGGTATATCTCTCAAACAGTCATCTCTGTAGTATGCCTCATCTAAGCTCCACCTCTGAGTAGCCTCCAGTCCTGGTACCCTCATCCTCGATCAACACTATCAGTTGTCTGCACAAGACACAGCAAGGTGCAGGCATTGCCCGTGCCAGGGTGAGTATAATGATACTCAGTAGGGACCCCGAGACCCCCTAAGGTCTCTCAGAATCCACAAAGGATAAGCCACAAAGTTCGAAAACAACAGTCAACCCTACTTAGTTATATGCCCATACATATACCTATGTTTTCAAGTATACCCATCTCATTTATGAGGAAACACAAGGCCCAACTCATTAGCCCAAAGCACAACTATTTTAAAAAGTAAATAATAACACAAAGGTAACACCATGAAGGTAAGTAACACAAAGGTAATACCACATAGAATAATACCATAAAGGTATCACCACACAGAAGAATACCACAAAGGTAAAGACTCAGCTCACACTAGGTATAACTTAAGTACATAAGTATAGACGATTAGTTGTATTGCTAAATCATCTTACTTTGTCGAGAAGCTCTTCTGTTGACCCACAAAGGATCGAAGATGACCCACACAAGATATAGAGATGACCCACAATGGATCGAAGATGACCCATGAAGAATCTAGAGATGACCCACACATGATATGGAGATGACCCACACAGGATCAAAGATGACCCACACATGATCTGGAGATGACCTACACAGGATCAAAGATGACCCATACAGAATCTAGAGATGACCTACACATGATCAGTATGCACTCACCCACATAGGATCACTGAGTGCTGACCCACACAGGATCTAAAGATAACCCACACAGGATCTGAAGAATCCTCACGTACAGCCAGCCACAGGGTTCCTGCACTAATCATGCTTGATTCTGAGAGGTTCCACTCCTCAATCCATCAGTTGATACTTAAACTATCATGAAGTTCCATGAAGAAGTATCCCAAAGGTATTTCACATCATAAGGGACCCAATGCAACTGACAACGCATCAATCAGACGCCCGATCTGTAAGTTATTAACCTTTTAGTTCTGAGGTCCCGATTGGATTAGGGTTCAATCCAACCTGGACATACTACAACTTTATCCAAAACTCAAGTGTAGTATACTAAATGGACCGTCACAATCCAAGGATTCTATAACTGCAGATGGTTCATCAAAAGGATGCTCAGTTATCAAGATATGGCCAAAAAGGCGAAATTGGGTCCGGATGGGCCCGGGTCCAATCTGACCCGGCCCGACCCAGCCTCGCCCGACCCGACCCAGTTCAGGTTGACCCAGCCCCGTCCAGGTCTAGTCTGAATGGGATAGGATGCGACGGGCCTGGCCCACTGGGCCTCGATTCGGCCTGGCCCGTGAAGGTGGCAACCCGACCTATGAGGGGGCAGCCCGGCCCGCAGCGGGGCACTGCTCGGCCCGCGGTGGGGCGCGACTCGGCCCACGGTGGGGTGCGGCTCGGCCCGCAGAGGGGTGGAGCCCAGAACAAGGTGGGTAGGCGGCCTGGACCGTGATGGGTAGAAGGCCCGACCCACGGTGGGAAGGTTGCCTGACCCATGGTGGGCAGCCCACTGGGCAGTGCGGTCTGCCCGAGCTGGTGCCATAGGGGAGCCCCCCCTTTCATTGGGAACTCCAAGAGGGAGCACCATTAGGTGCTTCCAAGTCACCCGTAGGACTCGAGTAGGTACCTTCTATCCATTTTGGCCGGTCGGTGCCCTATCCAGCTCTCCTCCCATCGGCGCGACGATGCCACTATTCTCCTGCGGCCGACTATGTGCCGACCGCCCTCTAGTGCACTGCTGTGGCTAAGTAACCATGAAATACTACTCAACTGTTGGCGCGGACGTGCGCCGCCCCACCTCCATGCAGCTGACTGGTGTGTTGGCCACTATCCTCCCACCGCCGCGACTGATGGGCCGCGACCTCCTTCGCTACCGGCGTGGTTGCACCACCGCCATCATCGCAGCCTGCAAAGAACACTTCAATAATAATGATGTGGAGGGATCGAGCCTTCTTTGTTTGGCACACACCCTCCATGTTAGACCGATAACATGCAGATTTGAGAAGAAAGTTTCAACATAAAACCACGAAGAACAAACATAAACACACCCCTACCTCGTTCGTTGGAGATAGTGTGAGGAAGGAGATAAAGTCGATGAAGGGGATGCCAACGTCCGTCACTCCTACAACATGCTCCAAAGTCGGTTCCTCGTTCTTCATTTGGAATTTGTTCTTCATTGGAGGATCTCCTTTGTTAGAGAATGTTTCTCCAAAGTAATCCCCAAGTTCTCCCTTTGCCAATATTTCCCCAAACTCAAGAAACGTGAGGAGCCACTTAATTAAGTTATTTAAGTTAAATCAATTATGTTATATCATAAAATTGGGGAAGAAACCAAGAGTCACCTCCCATTAAAAGAGGAGTTCGGGTGGTCCCCACCACCAAGAATTCAAATGGGAGGTTTCAAATAAAAATAAATGTTATTGTTTTATTTTTATTATCTTTATTTTAACTCACCCATGAAAATCCGAAAAACTAAATTCCACCCTTGACCAACTGCGGTTGAGGTGAAGGTATCCTTAAGATAATATCGGTGCTGCGAGATCAACGATGTCCTCAAATTTCAATTCTGAGCACTGGTTCAAAAGTTACAAAATTCCGCTCGTGCGTTTACTGAACGTACCTAAAAAAAGTTCATAAATTCATTCCAGGCACACCGGGCCTCAGAATCACACGCCGTCAATTTTTGCGTACTCATAATTTTTCCATATAATTAAAAAAAATTACATGGGAAAATCCATGTCTTTACAAAAGAGGTGAGAATGGTTTTAAAGTGAAGAGAATTAGGTTGTTTCTAGAAGAAATATCCAAAAATTTATTTTAGAAATAGAGAAGGTTCATCAATAAAAAAATATTATTGTTAATGTTTCAGAAGTTAACCTCCAAGAGGATCAATGGAAATTCTAGAAGTTAAAGTTCAATATTCATTTTGGTAGAGGAAAAAATTATGTTTGTTCTTGGTAAATATGGATTTGAATACTTAGATTCATTTTAAGAAATCTGGAAAGTATTCTCATGTTGAGAAAGATTTTGGAAAATAAAAAAAAATCCTAAGCATAAAGGTAACCAGAACCCCATACATAAAAGTAATACCTATCACACCCACACAAAAATCTCATTTCAAAAGAATTTTTTTGACAAAACCAAACCAAGTCCAAAAAAAATCTCAAAGTACTCAATTATTTTTTAAAAGGATAGTTGGAATTTTATCAAACACCTTGTATATATATACATATAGGAATTACTAAGAAAGTCCTTTGAAAACCCATTTTAATCAAATTTACAGCATGGAAACACTATAATAAATCAAAAAAGCACATAAAAAACATGAATAAAACATTAAAAAATTATTTAATAAAGTTCAATCATCAAATGGAATGTTTGGAAAAGGAAATGGATAGAAACACCTACCTCAATGACGTGCGAATGAAATGAAACTCCAAGAGAGGGAAGAAACAAGACTAAGAAGCAAGTCACACATCCTAGCATCAAAGAAATCATCCCACATAAGATAATACTCACACTAGGGTTAGTCTAAGAGAAAAATAAACCAATAGAAACCAAGAAAACAAGAGAGGGAGAATAAGAGAGGAAAAAAACACCCCAAAATCCAAGTAAACATACCTAGGAACCTTAGAGGAGCATCAATGGAGAAAGGAGAGCCAAGATAAGAGGGGTTTGGGACCCCTTTCATGTGCCAAAAATCTAGCACGAGGGAAGGAGGTTTGAATTGGGGTTAAAACACAAGAGGGTAAAACTTTTAATTTCATGTTTTTAAAAATCTAGGCAGGCACATGGTTTTCCAAACCATGTGCCAATCGTGATCCCCCTACTGGAAAGAGGAGAAACTCATACGAACTGGCTACATGGTTTGAGAAACCCTGTGACAACCATGTAAACCATAGACTCCCCCACATGCTTATTGCATGGTTTCCTTTAACTGTGTGTCATATCCCAAACACCACCACCGAGCCACACAATTACTTATTTTCCTTGAACAATTTGGGCCAAACTCTATGAAGAATATGAAAGAAAAACTGTGAAAGGACAAAATGAATTGGAAACTCCTTCTACATCCACCATCCATATGGTTTATCCCCAAACCATGCACACTAACCATGCACAAGTCCAAAAACAACCCGAAACCTCTAAAGCTCAAAAATTAATAGGAAAATCAACCCAAACCTCAACCAGATAGATCAAAAGCCATTAAATTAATAAAAATAAACGAATTAAAATAAAACCAAGTTTGAGGTGTGAAAATTATCCTCATCACAAAAGCTTTCTACCCCCAAAAAGTCACCCATACAAATGATGATCAAATCTAAAAACCAAAACTAAACAAGGTAAAATGAAACAATATAAACCATGGTTTTATTTTAATTCATTAATTTTTATTCATTTAACGGGTGGGGGGAGGGGAGAGGAGCCTCCCCACTATTTAAAAATAGATTGGAATAATGACACTGACACTAAAAACTCTCAACTCAAGGGAGACCCAATGAAAGAAACTAAAACTAAATATCAAACCAAAAAACGGTTCATCATTTCCGTAAGATATAAGAATATATAAAAGATAACTAGTACAAATGAACCAAAAAATGGTTTATCACTCCGGGGTTTATGGTTAGACCCCCAGTTTCTAGAAGAATCTCCTACCCCGTAGTCAGGAGCTAGCGACCTTTGACTGAGACTTCCTCTTCTGGATACCCACCTTAAAGAACTTCTCCAAGTGACCCAAACCTCCACATCATCAAAAAACCTTTGGAAGATTATGATAAGTTGGATTCAAATGCCCAAACTAACCACACTCGAAGCAAAAAAGCGAGTAGTTTGATGAATGATGACTAGGAACTGATGAGGGATCCTCCCCAGGATTTGGTTCCTCTAGTTTACACTTCTCACAAGATGGGGAGTCTTCACAAGATCCAAGAGAAATCAGACTTCCACGTACTACAGACTTCCCTTTTAAACCAGATCATCCAAAAATGCCTCATCCACTATCTTCCCAGACAGGATTTCCCTGGATGATAGAAATTGATCCTTAATCTCTGGATGAAGACCCCGAGCAAAGAGAGAATATTTCAGTAGTTCCTTTGATTCCATATCTAGATAAAAAGAAACTAACTATTTAAAGTGACCAACATAGGCCTTCACTGTCTATTGGTCTTAATAAACACCCAATAAATCTAATAATTTGTTCACCTTCACCTCCTTAGGTATAAAACATTAGATAAAAGTGGTCTTAAAAACTTCCCAAGACATCCCAACTTATAACAATGATGAGATGATCTCCTTCCCTAATCCAAATCTGAATCATTAAACAAACCGAAAATACCTCACACTCTCATGAATTTAAGAGTTCCAAAAGATCTGAAAACACATTTTAATTTCTCAATCCACTCAACAACCTATAACAGACCTCAATCACCATGAAAAAATGGAAAAAACTGGGAAGAACTTGACTCCTCCACCCCACTAGGATTTTGGACAAAACTAATAACTAAAATAGACAACTCAGTAACCTTATGGGCCTTTGTGGGAGGCATAATCTAAATAACATAACAAAGAAAAAATTAAAAAAAAATTATCCCAAAATTCAACCAAAAATGACAAATCTAGCCAAAACACCAAGCACATAAATCAAAACATCATAAAACAAAACCAAAATCCTCTTTCAAAAATAACAATTTCTATTCAAAATTCCAAAACCGTTTCAAATACTGAAATCACTTTTCTATTCCAAAAAACCAAGTCTTTTAAAAGGACACACTCATTTCCAAATATCAATTTCATTTAAAAATATAATCACAAATACCAAAATCAACCAATAGCAATACCCAAAATCAAATCCTCTAAAATGAGGAACTAGTGGCTATGCATGACCCAACTGCATGGTTTAGAAAATAATGTGCTAAGCATGCACCAACCAATGGAATCTTATTGGACCATGTATTCAAGATCTAAATGGTCCCCTATTCCATGTAATCTCACTATATAACACTATATCACTTCCTTTTTCATCCCATAAATCACAAAAACTCAACAAGCACCAATGACATAAACACAAATATCTAAAACAAAGACTCAAGTCCCATACTACCCCTGGTAACTCAAGGATCAAGACGAGAAAGAGTTCATGCTGTTCTTCCTATACGTACCTCTTAAATCTCAACAACCCTATATCTAGTCTACATAACACCCAAAATAATAAAGGGCTCCTATGATACCATTTTATCACAAACCAACCCAGGTAATCCTTGAATCGGTCACCCGAGCAAGCCCATGAAAAATCTTGAGAAGTGTTCCTGATCCTCTTGGGCTGGAAACTAGGGACAAGAATCAATGATAACAAAATTGGGAATGATTTATCCCATAATAAACAATTATAAATGAAGCATTATAGAGTATGCAATATAAAAATGGGAATCAATAAATCACTAAATGAAATAAATACATAAACAGATCTAGATACAATAATAGTAGAACAAAATAGAAAAATAAAAAATAAAATAAAACCAAACGAAACATACCTGATCACCTTGTTATCTCACTATCACCACCATCCATAATACTATCCCAATCTACAGGAAAACCTACAAAAAATATGAACCTTCAAAATATCTTGGGTCTACCGATGTCGAGTGGTACAAGTAGGGTATGAGCATAAAAAAATCAGTAGGTAAGCACCACCGAATCCATATATTTCTTTTTATAAAATATTCCCTATATTCTAGTTTGAAATATATTTTGGGAAAATAGGATTTTTAATATTTAAAGGTCCAAAATTATCTTTCTTTTTTTAAAACTCAATTTAAAAACCCAAAAGGAAAGTGGAAACACAATATGAATAAGGCATAAGAGAAAATTATTATCAAACTAAATAGAACAATAAGGTAAAGAAAATAAATCCAGAAATAAAGGGAATCAATACAAGTGTAAGCAGACAAATACCAAAAGACCAAGTAACCAGAGTACTAAAAATTAAAATAATAACCTACACATATGTAATCATGAGCATTTCCTAAACATCCATAGAATAAATACTTTGACGTACTCAGTTCGTACCCACATTCTAGTATATGGTGCACCCCCATAGTCAATAACCAACCTAGCTACTATAAACTAGCCTCACCAGTGGAAAATACCACATGGATTATTCTATTTATAGAGGGTTCTAATCTATCTAATAGGGACTAGAAAGAAATAATCACTCGACCCTCTAGATTACGTCTAGGAATCCAATGATAGTAGTATAAGGGAGAATGGTGAGGTAATCACATGCTTATAATTATACATAAATCAGAGATGCCACCATGAATGCCTTTCCCAATCCCTGGTAATATCTATGAGAAGTCCCTATCATTGTAATGATGACCATAGGGGTGTCCATCATGAAAAAAACCTTTCACAAATATAGTTTCAAAAAACAATTTCCAAACATCACAATGTACCAACTAGGGCTTAAAATTTAGAAAACCAAAACTACTTCCAATGAAAATACCTTTCTTTCTAAAAAAATTTCCAAAATTAAGATGAAAACATTATTTAAGCTCAGAAGATGGAAAAAGGGACTTTTAAGTCATGCGATTTCCAAAATATACTTCAAGGTTCCAAATGGACCAAGCTTTAGAGAATACATTTTAAAACTAAATTTGAATTGCTTTGGAAACCAAAAATCCAATTAAGGAAATCTACGAGTTTTTAGAAAACCTTTTTTAGATAGAAGGAAAAATAAAGGAGGGAGGAGGTATTTTTTGAAAACTAGGGTTCAAAACAAACATTTTTATAGAATACCATGTATATGTGTGTGACTATCCATATGTACACCCCATGAAAATATAGATATGGCTACATACAATGGAATATATATGGAAAAACATAAAAATACCCAAGTTTACAATTAAATAATCAAAAATATCATTACAACTGAACATAAAGATCCACACATGAGCATAAAACCATAAAGAGGAATCTAACCCACACACAATGATCAATTCAAAATAAAACCAAATTACTAAAACAAAAAAAAGTCTAAACAAAATCCCAAATTACTCAATTCTTTTTTAAAAGGATAATTGAAATTTTATCAAACACCTTGTATACATAAACATATAGTCATAACTATGAAAGTCCTTTGAAAACCTATTTTCATCAAATTACCAACACATAAACACCATAATAAATCAAACTAAAACATAAAAAATATGAATAACACATTTAAAATTTATTTAAGAAATATCAAGCATCAAATGGAATGTTCTGGAAAGGAAATGAATGGAAACACCAACCTAAACGATGTTCAAATGTAATGAAACTATAGGAGACGACCGAAACAAGACCAAGAAGAAAACCACACACCCTATCATAAAATAAATCAATAAAAATAATCAAATCCTCACCCTAGGGTTTATCCAAGAGAGAACCCAACCAAGATAAACCAAGAAACTAAGAGAGGGAGAAGTGGCGAGGAGGAAAACGCCCAAAAACCCAAATAAACTTACCTATGAACCTTGTAGGAGCATCAATGGAGAAATGAGAGCCAAGAGAAGTGGGGTTTGGTACCCCTTTAGTGCTATAAAATCAAGTAATATGGGAGTAGGGTTGAATTAGGGTTAAAAAACAAGAAGTGAAAACATGAAATTCATGTTTTCAATAATCTGGGTAAGTCACATAGATTGACCATATGATTTTCCAAACTATGCACCAATCACGTGAACCCTACTATAAAGAGAAGAAAACCACATGTTCTAGCCAAAAAATTTGATAAATTATGCATCAACCATGACAAATTTCTTTATAAAAATGATAGACCCCCCTGTACTCTTGCTTCACGGTTCCCTCTCACCATGCACAAGCCATGTGCCAGATCCAAAACACCACCAACAAGCTGCACGATTACTCCTTTTCCTAAAACGATTTGAAAAAAACCATGAGTAGACTATGAAAGACAAAACATTAAAGAAAAAATGATCTGAAAATTACCTCTTTCTCCACCAGTTTCATGGTTTTCCCCAAACCATGCACACTAATTGCGCATAGGGCCAAAACAACCCTAAACCTCCAAAACTCAAAAATTCTCACTGAAAACTTAAACCAAACCTATACTAGAAAGATAAGACACTATGATATGAATTAAAATAAATGAATTAAAATAAAATTGGGGTTGGGGTGTGACATTTAGTGCTAATAAGATCAAAAAGTGGAAAAGTGTTAGATCACAAAAGAATACGTAAGAGTAGTTCTAGGGTATACATAAGTGTTATCAACCTGATATGTAATATTCATTTGATGATAAGAATAGAAAAATATATAAAAGTACTTGATCATATAGGAATATATAATAGTAGTTTTAGGGAATACATAAGGGTTATCAACCTAATATGAAAGAGTTATTTACATAATAGGATCTAATACATAAGGGTCATTATCAATCGAATAATATGATTGATAATGAATCAAAATTAATTATATGATATAAAATATATTATAAGGAATTTTCGATAATGAAGATGATTTATGGGTGTTTTCATGTAATGATAGAGAATATCATTACATGATTAAAGGAGGAGCATTTCTTGATCTTTGAAGAGTTGAATATAAGATATTTAGAGTATTTTGTAGATTTATTTGCTAACTAAGAATAACAATGCATTGCATGTAATCACATTATGATATAGCTGAGGAAAGAGAATGAAACACCACAAAGGGAGGTGTCATGTAATAGTTGTGCCTGTAGATGTTTTTAATTAGATTATATGTATCATTAGGAGCCTAACATCACTCTGTGATAATAGTTTTCACCCTATGAAGAAGATGATTTTGCAAGTTTCTTTATTTCTAATAACCTATATTTTAGGAGGGAAACCTGGGAATTCTATTTATAAATTCAATTTTTTTAAAGGTGAGTACTGGATAGATTTTATTATCATATTCTTGAATAAAAAATCTTTAATATGGGTAATATCAAGAATCTATCTTGATTCAGAGAAAGGAAATTCATGAGAAAATATAGAGATATCTATATCTATAAATAATGTAGTTTTATATTGTGAAACTGGTAACTAAATATTGATATATATAATATTAGAGATGGAATGAGGCTAATTATATATATATATATATAAATATGATATTTATAAGAATAAATTATAAATTTATGCAAGAAAGAAGAAAGGAAGTAAGAATTGGCACTCCTTGAATATCTTACTGAAGAAGAAGCTGGAGTTTCACTAATGACTCATGGAAAGATGATTCTGTATTCATAGTGATATTTATAATTATTCTATAAAGGAGAAACATAGAGATCAAATAACACCATATAAACTCAGTGAATCTACAAAAATTGAGATGTTTCTTTGTATTGGTTCACGATTTAATGTTATTTTCCTATCTTGGAGTAGGGAGAAAGAGTA
The DNA here is from genome assembly GCA_963277665.1 of Viscum album. Classification (NCBI taxonomy): domain Eukaryota; kingdom Viridiplantae; phylum Streptophyta; class Magnoliopsida; order Santalales; family Viscaceae; genus Viscum; species Viscum album. Next base: position 362,591,347 of record OY728162.1, on the reverse strand, counting down.
TAAGAGTGTAAGGAGTGACCCTTGGCAGGAATTGATCTATCCCTAAACTTTTTAATTGGAGTGACCCCATGCCTAAGAATTCACTAGAATAAATACACCACCAAACAATCCATTTAAAGGATTTTAGTGCATTGACACATCACCATTGCATGATCGTTAGATTATCATAGTATGGGTAAACTAAGTAAAATGAATGTGTCTTGTGTGAATGCTTTATTTATATTCTACAAGACATAACTTGGTGAGTGTGGGCTAAGGAATAATTTATAAAATTCAGTTAAGGATAAGACAATAAGGATACTGATCATATCAATATTAAAATAATAACTCAAGTGTGAGCCTACTAACTACGAGTCAAGATCATACAGGGTAGTGAGAGTTTGAGGAATAAGTATTTATATTGGAATGAGTTTCATTCCCCAATTTACCCCTCCTATCAGGGTATATTTCACTAAAGTCACTTATAGAACTAACAATTATCAATCACATAATCACAATTATAATCATATAATAGTATCACACTAATCATTTCACACAAATTAATTTACCCCATATCTTGGCCACACACATTATCCATCATTTATTAACCTAATATATCATATATTATCAAGTTAATATAATTAATTTAAATTAAATAATTCATTATTAATAATATATTTAGAAACAATAATAAAATTTCTAATAACAATATAATTTAACTAAAGTTAATTTTTCATATCAAATATAAATCAAATCATTACATGCATTCAAATATATTCCATGTCTCTATGTACCAAAATGATGGATGAACACCCCAATATTCACTCAATCCAGGTAAATATAATAACCCCAAAATTTCATTAAAACCAATCAATTAAATCTCACACTTCCTTGATGACTTAGACTTATACTATGGTTGTGTTTCCCAGACACACATGCATAGTTTTCATATCAATTCCTAACCGATAGTCCCATGTTTAATAATTTTCCCATGTATCAAAATCATATAAAAAATCTATTTGATACCATTTTGTAATGTCCTACCCTCACATGATTTTTCCATCAAGGTGCAATGTCTTATGAACTTAAGTACACTCCTCGATCACCAGAGATCATGGACTTGAACCAAGAGTCTAAATGTATTGATGCTGAACAATTTAACCTCTAATTAACCTTAAAAAATTATTATAAAAATAAAAATTTAAATAATCGAACATTGTGGAATAATATAAGCAATATCATTGAATAAAACTTAAAATATTCATATCAATACCCAATAATTCCATACCACCAAATAATTCATAACCCAAGACCTAAATATAAATCATCATATGATACAACTAATACGTCTCAATATAAAATACATAAAAATATCAAGTACATAACTCTATAAACACCTATAAATAATCTATATGACATCACTATAAAGGAATCATTCTCCATAATCCACATACAAAGGAATATTTCCCTTACTCTCATCAACCCAATTGAAAAATATTTGTACACCTAGTGTGTATGTATAGGGTGTGAGAAATATATCTATTGAAAACCAATGTGACCTCAAGAATTATCTAAAATTTAGCATGATTTTATGTGTATGATGTATTACTATTTAATGACTTAATAATTTCAAAACAATCATTATCCAACATATATTAAAATGTTAGCGTCTTACCATGCCATACTAAAACCACATTTACCTACTTTGGCTAACATCGATGAATGTTAGATATATTGATCAAACTAGATCATACCAAATCACATGGATCAATTTGTAATGAACCATTTTTTATTATTTTAAATATATGTTATTAATTATCTAATTTTGGTGGAATTTTGATTTTTTTTTAAAAATTCTTAGTTTTGTGGTTCGATGCATGGTCATATAGACAATTAATACTAACCATGCATCATTATTTTCAAAGTTATTTGATCCACATGGTTAGACACATGATCTATCTAACTATTTTAACTAACTACACCTCCCTTAAATATCACCCAAAACATTATTTTTTTATGTCTAAACTTTTAAATACCTTCCAAAATTGATTTATGGATTGTTATAATATTAATCTTGAGTGTTTTATATCATTTTTTAATTTAGGAATGGCATTTTAAATATTTTAGTTATTTTATAAAATAAACACAAAACTATATGTCATGTTTATTTTATGTTATTATTATTATTACATATGTATTTATATAAAATTTTATTTGACATGGGTATTGTAAATATTATTATTATATAAATATGGAATGTTTTTTTAAGCGATAAGATCATATATTATTTTTTTTCATGAAATTTAATACAATTGAAATTATTATATAAAATAATTAAAAGGGAGTATTTGAAATAAAATAATTGGAGAGACCCTTTATTCCTCTATTGTTTTTGAGTCCCATGTGAGAGGATAATATAAGATTCTTATCCATTCTTCCACATTCTAGAGTCTTCCATCCACAAAAGAATAAATTATTCATCCCCTATTTTACTTATATTCTTCTCCTTCTTCTCTTCATCTTCTATTATTTCCTCATGTAGTGTTATTATCCTAGGGTTAATAGATATAGGGAGTTTTTCCATGTAAATTTTAAGAACCCATATCTTCTTTTTATGTATGGATCTTGATTTCAGGTTATTTTTGAGGAAAAGGGAAGAAATGAGGTTTTTCTAAGTACATTACATGTACTTATGTGTACACACCGTGTACCTAGAATTCCGCATACAACCACGTACTGACCTTGTAAAAACCAAGTACATGGCTGTGTGGTGACCTGGTAGAATGCTTAAGTCAAGCACTGGTTGAGGCTAATACACAAAATGTAGTTTTAATGAACACATCATGTACTTTTCTTTTTAATTGATATATCTAAAGGGGGCCACGTCTCATATCTAGAAATATCTTATTCTGGGCATGGTTCGTATAGGAGCATGACAGAATAATTGACGAACTCCAAACCCTCCCGATTATCCATTTGAGCTATGATTGAGACATTGTCGGGTGCGTTGGAATCCCACCGATGAGTTCTCAAAACCCCAAGAGACTCTCTTCCTAATTCATCCTCTCTTGTGAGTTTAAATGTTAGGAATTTTTCACTGTTTTATAGATCTAAACCAATCTAGTCCAATTCAAGGGACGACGTTCAATTATATTGATCATATGACATCGAGGTAGGTGGTTTGTGCCTTTTGTTGTTTGTCTTAGATCATATATGCTAAAAGTACCACATACCCATGTTTGGGTTATTTCTTGATTAGGAGTTTAACACTGTTTATTACCTTCCATGGTTTTATTGATTGATAAATGGTTGTTTCTTATGAATAAGGTTAGATACCTTGTTTATGGGACACCCCATGGGTGGATTTCCACTTGATTGATTGTTTATGGCCATTTGATCTATAATTCCTATTAGGATTGCCTAGTTTTCCATGCCTTTTTTTGTTAGGATGGAGTTAATGATTATATGAAATGCCTGTGATATGAATTGTGAATGTTGACCAAGGGGATTGGACTGTGAGAGCTTCCCAAAGGGTTTTTACCATGAGAGATTCCCATGTGGTTGTTTATATTTTCTTAAATGAATTTTTGTCCAAAGGGGTTAAACTGTGAGAGATTTCCCATAGGTTCATTATTTAATTGATTCATTTTGTGTTAGAACAAAGGGGATAAACCGTGAGAGCTTTCCCATAGGGTTGTTATTTAATGAATTGATGCTGTGTTAGAACTAATGGGAGAGACCATGTGAGCTTCCCAAAGGGTCATTATCTAATGAATTGATGTTATGTTAGACTAGAGGGGTTTTATTGTGATAAATTTACCAAGGGGTCATTTATGAATAACTAAATGATTGTGACACATCTTCCAAGCCAAAGCACAAGATTGGATTCGGTCTTACTTAATTGTTTAGATGGTCTTATGAGACATATGTTTTGGTTACTTACATGGGGGATAAAGAGATTAGGCTAGATCCTAGGGTTACATGATTCAACATATGAATAATAAAGGTTAAATGGATGTAATTGAAAACTGTTTATTTTTGAGCAATTCTTAGTTTATTGATTCATACTTGCATATTACCTATTATATATATTCACTGATAGTTAGGACCAAATATTTTGGTGGTCACCTACTATTATTCATATCACACCCTCTTTGAGTCATGCTTTTAGATGAAAATAGATTACATTATTGTAGGTATAGATAAGGGAAAGTGCCCTTCTTCATCAGGTACTTGATTTCTTTTAAAGCAGGAGAGCATGGGACCAAGTTGAGGCTTGCGATGCTGTTAGAGTTTACTTAATTTTTTGTGCTTTGGTTTGTATATTGTATTATCAACATCATGACTTTTTGGGAAACTTTCCTAGACACATGTGACATGAATCATTTATATATATATATGCTCTATTTGTTTTATTACTATTACTATTCCACTGTTTAATTTTGTTGTATGGTATTACTGCTTCCAATATTATTTACTATTGTTTTCTGTTGTTTATAATCTTCCAACGAGGGCATAGTTTTCCCATTATTACACCTTGTCCCTAACTTATAGTCAGAAACCTCTAGCATTTGGGGAAATGTTCTTGAGGTTATGTGACCAACTGGGTTTATGAAACCTTTGGGCGACACCCAGATCTAAGATGTTACAAAGTGGTATCAGAGGAGTTTTCTTTTTTGGTTTGTCTTACTTTTTGGAAACATTATAAATATATAGAAAGGGAATGTATTTTAGTAATTAGCTGTACCTAAGAGTAGATACCCCATGTATAGGGAAAAGCCAAATTACCTTGAATTGAATTGTAATATTTTGGATTTTTAAATATTACAGTTGATTTGATTTCATCGTTGGGTGACACACTTGTTTTGTGCTGTTAGTATTGATATAATTGTGGTTCTATTTTGTTTTAACCCGATGAGATGAGGGTATGTCATCTCATGCATCATATAGCCACTTTTTAGAAATCACATGTCATGCGTTCTTTCCATGACATTTAGAGAGCATTACCAATTTCATGCTGTTGTGATAGATGTCGTGCTAGATATGCATGCTATTATGATAGATGGCATGATAGAAATACTTGATATTTTGATAGATTAGGTGTTATGGGACCTCTTGGATTGAAATTTGGTGGATCATGCTTGAACCTTAATTTAAATTTATTTAATATATGATATGAATGAGGATGATAAAATTTGATTCGTAGGGAGTATGGGTTCTCACAGATTGAAAATTGGCATGCCTTGGACAAATGTTAAGATTTTGGGGTTACAGAGAAGTTTCAGAGGCTTAATGTATGGAAAACCCAAAAAACATGGTGCGTAATGTTATGAACACACGCCGTGTGTTATTTTGTTCAGGAAGAAATGAATTTTCTTAAGTACACACCGTGTACCATATTTATATTCCTTGTAGTTGTTGACCATGTGACTGACTATGTGAGTAGAGTCATGGGGTTGGTAAAAATTTGGTAGAACATGCCGTGTATAGGGAGTACACGCCATGCTGAAATTGACTGTGTATCCAGCTGTGTTACTAATGACACAGGTGGATGAAACTTTGTAGTACACACTATGTCTAGGGTGTGCACGCCGTGTAGTGTTACACTAGGAGAAACTGTGCAGTTCTACCCATATAGAAGTACCTGGGTATGAGGGAATATTCAAGTACACACCGTGTCTTAGGAGGAACATGCCGTGTGTATGGGATGTTCCTTGACTAGGTTGAAAGGGGTATACACCCATGTTATGGCTAAAGGGAACACACCGTGTAGTGGTTCTACACGCCTTGTAATCCTCTTTTGTAAAATTTGACTATTTTTCCTCTCCTTTTACATTTTTTCACTTCTAATTTGAAGTCTTTGATAATATTTAACTGAGGTGTGTACTTGACCTCACAGAGTCATGCCAGAAAGATGTCCTCCAGTCATATTCCAGGTACATAGTGATGATCAGACACCGGAAATGGTAGATCAAGGACTACCAGTATATCCTCCCGTTGTTTCTGTTTTGGAACCATCTCTCATACTAGACATAGGTGCTGATACATAATTCCATTAAGGATTTATCAGAATGATGCAGACTTTTCAGGGAGCACCACATATTTCCCCGACCATGGAAGAGTTGACACAGGTGTTCCAGCAATAGCATCCTCCCACTTTTTTAGGGGATGGAGGACCACTGGATGTAGAGTCATGGTTGGAGTCAATGATTTCTATCTTTGAACATCTAGAGATGCCTATGGAGAGGAGGGTAAAGCTCGCGACTTACATGCTACGTGATTCTGCCAAGAGTTGGTGGGATGTTATCTTATATGGGTTGCTGTTGTGAAGAGAATTGGGCTCTGTATCTTTTCTTCTGTTGATGTTATGATGCTAGACACTCTGTTGGGGATTAGGAAAACTAGTGTACATCAGTGTAAGGAGTTCCATCTTGATGTTAGTGGGTGTCACTTATTATGGGACCTCTATGTCTTAGAGATGATTGGATTCAATGTCATTCTTAGAATGGACTGGCTGGTCTCCTTTCAGACCTTTTTTGACTGCTATCACCGAAGGGTGAGTTTCATGTCACCAGAGGGTGAATCTTTGTTACACAAGGGCGAATGGGATGTCCAGGAGAGAAGATATGGGCCCGAGCATCATGGGTTAAGTGGACCTATAGCTCAGATATCAAGTTTATATCTATATGACCAGGGGACTTCATAGATGGACTTTCTTATAGGGGTGAATCGATTCAAGGATGTCTTCTTAGTCAAATTTTCAGGTGTACCTCTAGAGTGAGAGGAGGGTTTCTCTATTTATCTTGTGCCAGGAGTGGCACCAGTGTCTATTCCTCCTTATATGATGGGTACAACAAAGTTACAGGAGCTCAAGAAGTAGTTAGAGGAGTTGTAGACAAAGGGTTTCATCCGACCCAATACTTCTCCTTGGGGTTCTCCTGTACTTTTTATGAAGAAGGAGGATGGTACCCTCAGACTTTGTGTGGATTATTGGAAGCCGAACCAGTTACTGGTCAAGAAATGATATCCCTTGTCGAGGATTGATGATATTTTTGATCATCTTTGAGGAGCCCGAGTGTTCTCAAAGATTGAATTGAGATTCAGTTATCATCAATTGTGCGTTAAACCATCAAATATACCTCTTACAACTTTTTGAAGTAGGTATGGTTTATACGAGTATTTGGTTATTCCATTCAGTCTCACGAATGCACCAACAATTTTTATAGCATTGATGAATCAATTATTCCATACTTACTTGGATTCTTTTGTGGTAGTCTTTCTGGATGATATCTTGGTGTACACTCAGACTCGACAAGACCATGCCGTCCATCTTGGGATCATATTAAGTATACTGATAGAGAATCAGTTACATGATAAGATCTCAAAGTGCCACTTTTGGATGGACCATATTCACTTCTTGGGTCATGTCATCTCAGAGATAGGAGTATAAGTAGACCCAAAGAAGGTGATAACAGTGGTTTCCTAGGAGCATCTGAAGAATGTATTTGAGGTAAAAAGTTTTATGGGGTTGTCTGGTTACTATAAATGCTTTATTCATGACTCTTTATACTTATCAGTGCCATTAATGATCCGAACTATGAAGGTAATGAAGTACTTGTGGATATATTCCTGTGATTCATCCTTTTAGGAGTTGAAAGGGAGATTGACTTCAGCACTGATACTTATTTTTCCAGATTCGGGCAAGAGTTATACCGTTTACTGTGATGCATTAGGTATTGGGCTGGGAGCAGTGGTTATGTAGGGGGAATGATTTTTTGCGTACGAGTCTCAGCAATTGAGGCCACATGATAGGAATTACTCGATGCACGATCTCGAGTTGGCTGTGGTTGTGCATGATTTACACTGTTGGAGACATTTCTTACTGGGAGAGAGTTTTGTGGTATACATAGACCAAAAAAGCCTCAAGTATATATTTACCAAGTGAGATATGAATTTGATATAGTGAAGTTGGGTTTAGTACCTTCATTATTTTGACTTTGATATTGCCTACATGCCTGAGAAATGCAACATAGTGGCTGATGCGATGAGCAGGAGAACTCAGATACAGGCAGTTTAGGAGCCTAGTAGTGAGTGGTAGCTTATGGATTTATTCTCTGAGATGCATTTGGAGGTGCATGAAAAATAGGGGAAGACATTTATTTCTTATATAGATATTACCTCTAATCTATTGGATCGAGTGAGAATGAGGTAGCTATCAGATTCTGAAGGCCTGGTCCCACCGGAGAGTGTGTCAAGTAAGGACCCTAGTCCTGGGTGGACCATAGATGAAGATTATTTTTTTCATTTTCATGGGCATATATGGGTGTCAGCATAAATACATGAGAATCTATTGCAATATTTTCATTCCTCAGTATGGGAATTTCATCCTAGTGTCACCAAGATGTATTGAGATCTACATCGTTAGTATTGGTGGCTAGGTATGAAGAGGGATGTAGATAGTTTTTTATGAGATGTTCCCCCTATCAGTAGGTGAAGGTGGAGCTTCAGTGAATGATAGGGATATTAAAGCAGTTACCCATTCCCGAGTGTAAGTGGAATGACGTCGTAAAAGATTTTTTGATAGGTTTACAGAGATCCCCATGAGGAAATGATATGGTTTGGGTTGTTATCTACAGGCCCATGAAGGTTGCACATTTTCTACTAATTAAGGAAACCTTTACTGTTTATGATCTTAGAAGGTTTTACATTTGAGATATTTTACATTTTCGGGAGGTTCCACACTCTATCATTTTAGAAAAGGATGTCTGGTTTACTTCTCATGTCAGGAAGGGACTACAGAGGTCTTTGGGTACACATGTACTTATGATTACAACTTACCATCCCCATACAGATGGCTAGTCCGAGCACATGATTCAGGTTTTGGAGGACATGCTTTGAGCATGCATCCTGTATTTTGGGGGATCTTGGGAGAGAAACATACCCGTATTGGAGTTTTCCTACAATAATAGTTTTCAGGAAAAAATTAATATGGAACCTTATTAGGCTTTGTATAGTATGCCATGTTGATCACCCCTATATAGGTTGGAGGTAGGATAAACAACTATGATGGGACCTCGTTTTGTCCAAGAGACCACTAAAGAGGTGGATTTGATTCGGAAGAGGATGGATACTGCACAATCTCACCAAAAATCTTATATTGATCAACAGAGATGACCTATGGAGTTCGAGGTCAGAGATCAGGTTTTCCTGTATGTCACACCAAGGTTGAGACATAGGATGATTAGGAGATAGGGGAAGATTTCACCAAGATACATTCGGCTGTTTGAGGTTTTGTAAAGAGTTGGGCCGATTGCCTATCGGTTGAAGTTACCTCAGAGGGACTAGGCCATTCATGACGTCTTTCATGTTTCTTATCTACGACATTAATTTTCAGACTTGTATCATGTTTTTCAACCAAAGGAGGTTGAGTTGGATAGGGATGCATCCTTCAAGGAGCACCCTATTCAGATTGTGGATCATAGCCCAAAGGTTCTCCATGGTCGGTTTGTTACTATGGTATGGGTGCTATGGTAGCATGGGCGAGTACATGACAAGACTTGGGAGAGGGAGGACGATGTTTGATCATAGTGGCAAGAGTTGTTCGTAGATTCTTCTTAACCACCCATGGAAGGGAAATTTAGGGATGAATTGCTTTAAGGGGGAAGTTTTTAAGAAATCAGATCTTCTTTTCAGGTATAGATCTTGATTTCAAGTTGTTTTTTAGGAAAAAAGAAGAAATGGGGTTTTTCTAAGTACACACTATATACTTCTGTGTACATTCCATGCACCTAGCATGCTATGTACAACCACGTATTGACTGTGTAACGGTTGAGTACATGGTCGTGTGGTGACCTGACACACTGCTTAAGTAAGGGGCTGGTTGAGGCTAATACATGTCATGTAGTTTTAATGAATACACCAAATAATTTTATTTTTAATTAATATATCAAAATGGGGTCACGTCTCATATCCATAAATACCTTCTTCTAGCTGTGGTTTGTACAGGAGTTCGACAGAACGACCGACAAACTCCAAACCCTACTGATTCTCCATCTGAGCTTCTATTGAGACCCCGTTGAATGATTTGGAATCCCACTGGTGAGTTCTCAAAACCCCTAGATCCTCTCTTCCTGATTCATCCTCTCTTTTGAGTTATTGAAGGTCGAGCATTTTTCATTGTTTTTTAGATCTGTGCCGATCTAGGCCGATTCAAGGGCTGATGTTCAAGTATATCGATCATACGATATTGAGGTAGGTGGGTTTTACCTTTAGTTGTTTGTCTTGGATCATATATGCTAAAAGTGATACATACCCGCATTTGGGGTATTGCTTGATTAAGAATTTAACTCTGTTTATTACATGCTATGGTTTGATTGATTGATAAAGGGTTGTTGCTTATGCGTTAGGTTAGATACCTTGTTTATGGGACACCCCATGGGTGCGTTTCCCCTTGATTGACTGTTTATGGCCGTTTGGTATAGAATACATGTTAGGATTCCCTTTTTTTCCATGCCTTGTTTTGTTAGGATGGAGTTACGGATTATATAAAATGCCTATGATATGAATTGTGATTATTGACCAAGGGGATTGGACTGTGAGAGCTTCCCAAAGGGGTTAGACTGTGAAAGATGACCATTTGTTTATTTATATTTACTTAAATGAATCTTTGACCAAAGGGGTTAGATTGTGAGATATTTCCTAGAGGGTCATTATTTAATTGATTGATGCTGTGTTAGAACAAAGGGTATAGACCATGAGATCTTCCCTATAGTGTCGTTATTTAATGAATTGATGTTGTGTTTGACCAAAGGGAATAGGCCGTGAGTGCTTCTTAGAGGGTCTTTATCTAATGAATTGATGTTATGTTAGAACAGAGGGGTTGGACTGTGATAACTTTCCCAAGGGGTCATTTATAAATAATTAAATTATTGTGATGTGTCTGCCAAGCCAAAGCACAAGCTTGGATTTGCTCTTACTCGATTGTTTAGATGATCTTATGAAATGTTTTTTTGGTTACTTACACATGGGATACATATATTAGGCTAGATCCCAGGGTTACATGATTCAACGGATGAATAATAAATTTTAAATGAATGTAATTGAAAATTGTAGGATTTTTTCCTTTTGAGTACTTCCTATTTTATTGCTTCATACATTCATATTACCTGTTATATATATTCACTAAAAGTTAGGAACATATATTTTGGTGGTTTCCTACTTGGATTCATCTCACACTTTATTTTGGAAATTCTTTTGGACCCAAAAAGATTATACGGTTGTAGGTATATATAAGGGAAAGCACCCTTCTTCATCAGGTACCTGATTGCTATTGAAGATAGAGAGCATGTGACCAAGCTGAGGCTTACGATGCTATTGGAGTTTACTTTCCTTTCTTTACTTTGGTTTCTGTATTTTATTTCCAACATTGTGACTTATTTTTTTGCTTTCCTAGACACATGTGACATGCATCATTTATATATATATATGCTCCAGTTGTTTTATTACTATCAGTCTTCCTCTGTTTACTTTTGTTGTATGGTATTACTTCTTCTGATATTGTTTACTATTTTTTTCCACTTTGTATACTCTACCAATAACGGCATAGTTTCCACATTATCACACCTTTCCCCTTGCTGTTATTTGGTAGACTCTAGTGTTTGGGAAAATGTGCTTGAGGTTATGTGATCAACTGGGTTCAAGGAACCTTTGGGCAGCACCTGGATCTGGGACATTACATAAATGAAAAACACTAAGAATCCATAGATATTTTTTCATTTTATTATAGAGGAGTCTTTCATTAGTTATCCAAACTTTTTTTGGAGTGGTTTCTCTATTGGGTCAATTATTGGCAAGTGATTCCCTATTTAAGATCTTAAAAGATTATATCAAATATAATTCTAAGTTATAATAACTATTTTCTATGAATTTAAAGGTATAATTGAAGGGTATTATGTTGATAATACTTGTTAATTTTTTTGATCTCCCAAAGTGGTAGACAACTCAATACGTATTTCATTTATTGGCATAACCATGGGTGATTGGATATTTAAAATTATGTTTTCATGATAATAATATTCCTGTTAAATATATATAATGGATTTGTGAACATATTTTAGTGTTTAGTTTTGAAAAATATGTGATGAAAAGGGATATTTTCATGGAAAAAGGTTTAAAAACTACTTTGGACTATTTGTGTATACAAGGAGTTTGAAAAAATTATCGATAGAAATTTATTTATAAGTAATTAAATTTTATTAATTGTATGATTTCTCATATATTTAAAAAGGGAAATTAAATGGTTTTAATTTATACATTGAATGATAAAGGGGGTTTTTAATTTAATTAAATTTTACTTTTATTAAAAAATAATCAAATTTGTTATAGTGGGTATTCTTATTAATTTTTAAAGTATGGATGACATGATTTTATTTATATTTTTAAAGGATAAGAGATTAATTTAGAATTAGACTAAGAGAGTTATTTTTTTAAAATTTTACACCTTTAATGTTTTCCACCTTGATTGTTTATGTGAGCATGAGAATATATTTTAAACAATGATTGATATTTATATAAAGGGGTTTATTTATTTGAATATGGTTTGGGGGCAAGATATGAGTTTTGTTAAATGTTATATTGACATGATTTATGATTTTAAATATGTAAAACCTAATGGTAAGTATTAGTTAGTTAAGGTAGAATTCTAGTAACAAGTACAATTTCTAGATTAGATTATGCACTACTTAACCCTGCCCATTAGTTTAGGTTATGCACTAGCTAGGGTGGACTAGTATAAATTACACTTTACCTAGTTACATTTAGGATATTCTCACTACTTTAATATTATACTCTTACTAGTGACTTCACCATTGGTTTAATATTATGCTCAAGCTAGTATCTTACATAAAATTAGTTATTATTTGGGTATAAGGATCCTAGTTTCTTACCTTAGGCCTATAAGTGACCCCATGAGGCATGAAAATGTAAGATATTTATGATGATTATTTAATTTTATAATTTTCTAAATAATTAAATTATTTAGTTAAATGTTTGGAAGCTCATAATGGTTTTAATGAAAGGTATTTAATATTATTTGCTTCATTTACTTGTTATTACTTAATAAAGGAATTTTCATAATTTATTTTCAAAATAGAATTTATTGGTCTATTTTTTAAAAGGAAAAGTATAGAATTTTAAAAGAATCCTATTGGTATTAATTCTCACCCCCTACATGTACACCTTTAGTTTATATATATATTTTTTCTCTTGATTTTTTTGAAGGCACACGTAGATATTTTTATATATAATTATTGGAAAATGGGATTAGGTATGTGGAAATAAATGTGGCAAAATTCATAGTTTCCATGAGCCACATGAAAATAGTGATGTATTTTATTTCATTTGTTTATAGTCATGCGTATTGGGCATGTGGTCCCTATTTATATATTCTTGTTTAAATGTTGTAACTTATATTAATTAGTATTTTTTCATTAGTTAATTCATGTTTGGTCTTATTTATTCTTTATTATAATTAAAGGGAAAGTCATTACTATTATTCATGGTTATAACCTTTTCACTTGTTCTAGCCTAAAAAAATGTCTTAGGTTTATGACATGTTGGTTTGGGTATGGTGGAAAGATATCTAGGATGGTATGTTATATAGTTAGTCTCCTTACCAAACACATGGAAAACCCCATCTTAGCTTAACTCAAGCCTTATTAATGAAACATTTTTTTTATAAATTTTATTTAATGATTCAATTTTTATATACTAATAAATTTCATGATATATTGTAATTTAGTCTATATTTAATTTCTTGATGACTTTTGGATATAATTTTAAAAATTATTTTAATTAATCTATTTAATTAATTTATTAATTATTTTGGAATTCATGGGATATTCAAATCTTTGTTATGTATTCTTGATATTGTGAAGGTAATGGAAAATATGATACCAAACTAGAATCATTGAAAATTAAATAAGTTATTGATTTATTTTTAATATCATATTTTATAATATCAAGATATTGATAGTTCTGACATATGTTGTAAATTAAAAATCACTTATATCGGTAGAACATTTCTTAAAAAATCAAAGGTGAATATGATATCATTTTATATGATATTCTCATATAGGTACCAATGACTTGATTAATCCCTTGATATCTAGTTATTATCAAATATCCATGAAACTATTTTTATGGGGGGTTGTGAAACAATAACAATACAAAGTACTATAGTTTATAATAAGATAATTTTAGTATCGACGATTAAGGTGGAAGTCATATATTTTTCTATGAAATCCAATCAATAGAATTAGATGATATTTATATTGAATGTAAATAAGATAAAAAGACCCATCATATCCTGTAATAGGTTGATATTAACGGAAGCAACATAGATGAATTGAGAGTTGTAGCATATGACTGAGCTATATTGTTAAAGGTGGATGGATTGCTAAACTACAAGTCTGTACATCACCAAGATGATATCTTCATATCATAAAGTTAGAGAATTTAATTATAAAAATTATCAAACCTATATAAAGTTATTCCAAAGGAGATCCATGGACCCCATCATTCACATTAAGGATCAATCTAGAAGATGAATGAATATCAATCTATGGGTGAAGTGTGATCATTGATGAATAAGGGAATCCACATATAATACATGCATAGCCCAAGAGAGAAAAATAAAATATCATATATACATGTTTAACCAATTCAGTTAGGATTCCAATAAATAAAAATAGTATTCCCCTTGGGTATAACTAAATAAAGAGAGATTTTACAAGGGAATTGAATCCTAGAAAAATAATGGGAGAAGGGGGCTGAGCTGGTTGAGCTAAGGGAAATGGTTCAGAAAAATCCTTTCCATATAGAAATATGACTCTAAGACTCTTAGTAACACATGAAATGATACCAAATAAGAGATAATTTTTTCAAGGAGTTAAGGCCTTTAAAGAAAGATGAAGAAACTTGAGAGTAATATTATAGGATTCAATATCCCTATAGATATCATAGTTTTCTTTATATAATTTTCCTTCATTTATTTTTTTTCTTTGTTAATTCTCTTTATTATTTTCTCCCACAATAAGATATCTATCTCTATGATCATAAAGAGACAAATCTCCATGGTTGGATTGAGATGGGAGAACCAGTTTTTACTCTTGAGTTCAAGATTTAATATTAGCATAGTTTCCTTCCATTATTTCTATAAGATTAACTATTAATATAAACAATGAGGGGATGGTGATTTTTTTCATTTCTTATGCTATGAAATATTTATCTTCACTTTTTATTATGATTTAATGACTCCATTTATTGGTTTATCTAATATAAGAGGAATTTAGGTAGATTTTCTGGGAGTGGTACATGATTGTGACAATGTGAAATGAGGGATAAAATCATACTTGAGTGAATGATATATTTAACACTCGATTGAGGTGGTTTTATTAGGTTGAGTGTGAGGAAGTTATTGAGTCACTTAACTATTTGAGAAGTGATTCTACCACTACACACAAGAGGAAATAGGATCGATTCAATAAAATTTGTGGTGGTATGGGTCTTATAAAATATACAATGAGGGGTGAGTGGAGGAATTATATTGAATCCACTCACCGAGAGAGTATGTGATTAGGAAGACCAAAAGAAAAAACGGGGGAGTGAATGCTTTAAATCCACCCTTAACATTCACAATATTCTTTTAACACTTGTTTCCTTCCTCAACTTGTTTTTATTTTATGTTCCATCAAAAGATATCCCCATTCCCTTTACCTTTATTTTAACTTTTAAAACATAAAAAAATATAAATAAGTAACAAAATTATAGTGTTTGTTTATAATCCTCTTTAATAAACAAAATTGTGTTCAATTATTAGGCTATAATTATAGGGGATTTTAAATTACTACTTGATTTATAGACCCTTAAATAATGTCCCTATCATAAAATTTGGTACCATTTCTTGGTAGGTTTTTTTTTCACTTGTAAATAATTTATTTCTATATTTTTATTCTTCTTTATTTTTCATTTTTTTTCATTTAGTATCACCCATGCTATCTAAATATATTATAAAAATCTAATTTTTCATGACAGGCTAGATGAACTAATTTTAATAGTTAGAAATATATTGTATAATCAAATCTCTAACCATTACTTTAGTCTATATATGTTGGTTCAAGACATATATGATGGAAATTATTAATGAAATCCATGCTCACAACAACCACATAAACCAAATCTTATGTAATAATAAAAATTATAAAGGGGAAATCATTCCAATAATAAACTACAAAATTAAAGTTAATTACAACAATCATGAGATATTGGAAGAGAAAAAACTTGATATACTATAAATAATGTATGAGAAATTAACATAGAATACATTTTCCTTTTAGGAATAGAAGATATAAAGGGAATTATTAAATGAAAACTAATTCTTTCTAGTTGTTGAAGAAGATATCAAGGAGGTTAAGAAACAACTAGAGAGTCCTAAAATACTTTTGTAACACTATACATACTCCCATGGTATGAATTTTTTTTAAAAATTTCCAAGTCATGTTTATTTTGATGTTTTTGGAGTGTTGGGGGAGTTGGTGGAGGTTAGGGGTCCATGTTTGAGGTTTCAGACCTTATTTTAGCCTAAAAGTTTACTAAGGGTTAAGGATCACACCATAATCTAAGTAATTATGGTGTAATAAGAGGATACATAAGATTAAGTTTTTAAATAGGTGGTTAGTCACACCACAACCCTATTATTATTCCATGAAGGCATAGTCAAGGAATTGGGGTTATGCCATATTAGGGTGGTTGTGCCGTGAAGCCCTGGCCCATGGAAGGTGTTGTCCCATGATGGGATAGGGTCACACCACAAAAATAGCCTAAGATAGAGTGATTTAGTTTTTTTGGTTCTACCCTGGAGAGGTGTATTACACTGCTACCCGTCTGATCATTCCATAATGTAGCCCCAAGAGAGATTGCTACACTATATCCCATTTGGTTATTCTATAACCCACCCTCTATTTAGTTTTTTAAATTTTAATTTAAAAAATTAAATGATAAAATCATAATAAATGGTTTACCATCGTATTTTTATAACACCTATGACCAAATATATTTCCCTATTGGGATTTCTTACTCCAATACTTGTTTTATATCTCATTAATGCTTAGTTTTGAGAACCCTATATCATGGTATATCAATTGATGTTAGGATAAAACCCATCTTCTATAATTTATCTAATTCTATCAATATTATAGTGTTTTCCATTGGGTATTCCCTAATTTAGGATTTTTAGATTTTTGGGAAACCATTGATTATAGCCGATTTGTATGATGATCCTTAATAAGTGGGATCTTAGTGTACTGAGGTAGGTGGTCCCTATATATCCCCTTAGTTTATAAATTTTGTCATGAAATGTGTGATATGTTGTCACACTGACCATGATCACTTGATGTGAAATTTATCTAAATCATTTTTTAGCTCTTTATGAGTAGGATAAGGATTTCTAGGGCCATAATAAACCATATTAATATTAATTTTGGATTTTTTGGCTACTTATTTTCATGTTCTTGAATAAAATTATATTGTTTTTATAGTTAGGACCCAAATGGGGAATCCATTTGAGTTATATTTTTCTATAATGGACATTACCATGTTCCAATTGACCTCCTTAGGTAAGGGGTTGTATATTTAACTTAATAGTTACGCCATATTGGATTCTTAATAGGGTTTGAGATGTTTTTTTAGATATTATCTAGTTGATATGTGTGAGTGTAGAGTGTATCCCTACTTGAAAAAGCGGTTAACCTTATGTTTAAATTATAGGAAGGGGTTTGGTATGTGAGTACTGACCTAGTATGGATAATAGAGTAAAGGATGTTATTACCAACATTAAATGCTTTATTAAATATTTTCATATTTTAAAACTTAAAGGATATATATGAGGTGTTGAGAAACCAATGGTTTGAGACTAATATAGACCTGGTCTACCTTTCATATATGCTTATTACTACCATGAGATAGATTAAGATTCCATTAACTTAATATAATTATATACTTAGGACTAATTTCACCATCATATTCATATTGATATGAGATAGGATCAAGGTGCTTGATATCTGAGGTCATTATAGACCTGGGTGAGAATGTGGGACACGACCATATAGATAGGGGATTCTTTTTTCTCTTTATCATGATATTGATATGTCAGGGGTCAAGATTACCATGGGGTGTAACTGTATAGACAGGGGATTCCATTCCCTTTTGTCATGATATTAAAATTTCATAATCAAGATAACATGGGTTGATTTTTTTATTTCCATGGGACACTTTTCTATTGGTCTTATATTGTATTGAGTTTAGATCAATATTTTTGAGTTCTAAGATCATAAAGGCATGGACCAACTTTCCCCATGACCTTATATCACTATGTTGTGGTCATAATTCCTATGATACGAGACCATTACTGATATGGGGCTTTCTATCCCATTGTATTGACATTTCTATGAGTTTTTGTAAATATGTATAAGGACTAATACTGATACAGGCACATGGACACCTATCCCATTATCTTTACTTTGTTACACTTGGTAGTAAAGATACTTTTTGGACTGATATTATTATAGTCATGGGAGTGTAATAACGCATTGGAATTTTGATTTATTATTATATGATTAGAGACACCTCATCACTAATTGAATAAGGTATAGTTTCACCCTAGGTGGAAATTTGAGAACTCAGGGACATGAATATATTTATGGTAATTATTTTTTTCATTATTATGAATAACACTATGCACATAAAGTTGTATATCCTAGATTTTATTAGAGACATCATTAGTTGCGGAACATGAAGTTGTAATCACACACTACCTGGGTTCCCAGGTACCTGAGTAGACTTCATGATTCATGACTAATGTATGGGTAAGGTACCTACGGTTGATAGATGATTTGGAGGTACATAGATAGAGTATTAGGGATGAGACTGAGACTATGTTGTATATGACCAACCCATAGGTGATCTAGTTTATATCTATATTCTTATATGATATTACATTAGCTCATTTTTTATTATATGTAATTTTTTATTTATTTATAGTTTTCATTTAGCAGTGATAAAAACATTTACTCTAATTTTATATTATGATGATTGTTTATATATTTCTTATGCTATGATTTATAGTTATCTAAACCAAAGAGGGTATAATCTCCCCATGATATCCATAGAACCACACCATTGTTCGATGATCTATAGCATACTATGATGTGTGCTTAAGGTACGCGGTACCCGATTCAATCACAATAGAGGTGAACTGAGATGAGGATGATTCAAAGTGGCATCCGAGCCTTGATTTTATTTTGTCTTACTATTTGAGATATGATAAATAGGATATAGATTATGATGAAAATATGAGATGGAATTTAAGCTTAAGAGTCACTAACCCATGTATTGGTATTGTCTAGCATACTAGGGACGAGATTGTTGTCCTTGGGTGTTGATGTTATGAGATGTATAGAGTGTTCCATAGTTATCAATGGATATATTATTCTCTATAATTTCTTCATATTATAGATTCATAGTTTCAATGTGACCCTTAGTATTGATTTGTTGACACAGTGTTAAGTGAGCATTAACTACTATCACTAATGGGTATTTTCATATTTGTTTTGGGTGATTTATATAGCCTTATCAGTGAGTGGGATTTAAAGGTAGGTTATTCAAGACATAACCATCATCAAATAGTTATTATTTCATCCTAGTTCTCCATTGAAGATTTAGATGTTGAGGAGACATGTAAGCTGGTCTTTACTCTTGTTATTAACACGTTCTGGGACATCTTTCCAAAGGAATTATTAGGATTTCCACCTAAGAGGGAGATCAATTTTACAATTGAGTTTATTCTAGGTATGGATCCCATATCCATTAATACCTTGAGGTTGGATCCTATAAATCTTAGGGATTTTATGTATAAGTTATAGTATTTTGAGAAAAATGAGTCTATTCACCTGAAAATATCCCCTTGGGGTGATCCTATTTTGTTCTACAAGAATGTGGGTGGTTTATTGTGCTTATGTGTGGATTATCAGAGCTTGAAATAGATGAGGGTAAAAAAACTCTACCATATTCTCTAAATTGATGGGCAATTTGACTAGTGTAAGAGATTCAAGTGGTTCTCAAAGATCAAATTGAGTTCCCATTATGATCACCTGCATGAGAGGCCCTATAATATGACTCATACTACTTTTAAGAATAAATATAGCCTGTATGAGTATCTAGTTATGCTATTTGGATTAAAAAAATTGAAAAATAATGTTTATGGATATGATGAATCAAGAATTCCAACCAATTTTGGATTCCTTCTTGACTGCATTTTTCAATAATATTTTGTATGCTCTTAGTTGACGGTGGATATTGATTGAAATTTGGAGGATTTTTTGAGCACATTGAGGGAGAACATTGAATTTATAAAAATATTTCAAAGTCTAAATTCTAGAATAGTTTGGTTTGATTCATGGGTAATGTTATATTAGAGGATAAAATATCAGAGGACCCTGAGGAGGCCAAGGACATGGTTTCTTATGAGTGACCCAAGAATGCCTTCTATATTTGCAGCTTCTTGGGATTGGAAGGCCACTAAAATAGATTCATTCAAGACCTCTACCCACTTGGAATCACTAGTGATGACCCTAGACAAGAATGGTCCAAAGTTTGAGTGGGAATATACTTAAGAGATAATCATCAAAAAGCTAAAGGGTAAGTTGATATATACACTTATTTTTACCTTACCTAGACTAGGTAAGAAGTACACCTTATATTATGATGCATCATAGGTTGGTTTGGGAGATGTTCTGATATATTGTGGCCATGTAGTTTCTTATGGATACATATAGTTGAGGAAACATGAGTGAAATCATCTAACTCATGATTTGGAGATAAAGGTGGTAGTGCACGTGATGAGGTTTTGGTGTTACTACTTATTGGGAAAGAGGTTCATGGTATAATAAGACTATAATACACCTAGGTATATATTTTCACATCATGATATGAACCATTAGAAGATAAGGTGGGTCAAGTATCTTCAGTATTTTTAATTTTATATGGAATATACCATTAGAAAAGGGAATTTCATGGTTTATTCCCTAAGTATAAATAATCATGAATAAGTGGTTTAGGTGACTAATAGTGAGTGGCAGTTTATGTGACTCTTTACTTAGATATATATCAATATTCAAAAGTTGTAGGGTAGGGATAATATAACTTCCTTATCCATTACCACTTTACTCTTTGAGAGGTGGAAGGATAGTTAGTTGTAAGACTTAGACTATAGATTTATGAGGGAAACTATATATGGTGGGGATTTACTAATAGATTGGTCCTTATATAATAATAGGATCATTTATATATGAGTCTATGTTTTGGTCCATGTGATCATGTGCAAGGAGTTGATATGATATTCACATGCCTCAAGATGGTATACACACCTAGGGATTACCAAGTTGTTCCATGAAATTCATAAGTAGTATTGGTGGTTTGGGATAAATATGGATATAGTGGAGTTTGTTACTTGATGATCCATCTGTTAGTGGGTGAACACTGAGCATCAAATACCCACAAGAAATATTTATCCATTACACACTATCAAGTGTAAATGACATAGTGTGATAATAGACTTTATTATTGGGCTACCAAGGTTTCCTCATGGTAGTTATTTGTTTGGGTTATTTTAGATTGGTTGAAAAAGGTTGTACATTTCCTACCGATTAGGGAGACCCATTCTGTTGATGAGTTTGGTGGTTGGTTATATGTCCTAGAGATAGTATGGTTGAAAAATATACTAAGGAGTATTGTTTTAGATAAGGATTCCTCATTTACATCTCAATTTTGATAGGAACATTATAATGTTCTTGATACTCAGGTGAATTTGAGAACAACATACCATATTTAGATTGATAAGTAGTATGAGCATACTATCCGTATTTTGAAGGAAATGTTGTGGGAATGTGTCATAGATTTAAATATTTTATGGGTGATTCATATCTATTTATATAATTTCTATTATAAAAAATGTTACCAAGATTCTATTTAAAAGGAACCTTTTAAATCCTCTTATAACAAACCATGCTAGTCACCTATATGATAGTTAGAGGTCTGGGGTTTTATATTATTGTAATAATCCTTATTCAGGATACATTTGAGTATATTTAGTTGATTTAGAAGAGTTTTTAGTCTAAAAAGAGTAGGAAATATGTAACGCCCCGACCCCAGTTACCCAGAGTCAGTAAATTATTTTAATACATTGGCATGATTACAAGGAATCAATTCTTCGAAGGACCGATCAGTTTAGCAGTCTTGGAAAATAGATTACATACATGAATGTTACATTACACTTCATAACATACAAAACAACATAAATAATACTTTATGAAAGCCATTATTCCCTTGTCTTAACCCTGCATATCAATCACAATACACTTCTTGGAATCCTGGGAAAAATAAAACATAGAAAGAGGGGTGAGCTCAAATGCCCAGTAAAGATAAAAATATAACGGAAACTTTCATAAATAAGAATAAACATTTAAGGCAATTTATAACTAAAACAAAATCCTTTTAAACTTGGACTTCAACATGGTATGACAAAAATAAAATGAAATAATTCCATTTACTTATTCACATGGATATTATACTAATCGAATAATCACATGCATTATCAATGACCACTTTCATAATGATGGAATGCATAATGCCAGACTATCATAACCACATAGCCAAGGCCTCGTGCCAAGACTACAAATAAGATTTTGCCAAGGCCTTGTGACAAGACACTAGTTTGCCTCATGAGACCTACCGATGCATCGAGGAGCTATAACGGGCTCCACCTGTCACATATTAAGTCCAATTCATTCCCATATGAAAATGTTTAAACATAACATAAACATTCGTATTAAAAATAGAATACGAAATGTAAATACTTCATCCATAAACCACGAATGGTATAAAAATAACACATCCACAGTCAAACACATCACAAAAACTTCAAAACAATATGGAAGTTTTGTATCATAATAAATCAACTTCAAATAAACTTAAAATCCATCAAATGATGTTGGAATAGATGAAATCAAAACTATTTGAGAGAAATACCTCTTTTTTTGAAATCATTTAAAAGTCACACATTTATTAAGGAAGTAATTTAAAAGAGATTTTTGAATCAAAGTGTCCCATACCACTTTGAAACTTTTGAAAAGAAATATCATTTCAAAACATTCATGTCCATATAAATAAATCCTTAAAATCATTTTGAAAACATAGACATTAATTAAAAATATTTAGAAAGATAAATCTTTAAAACATTTAAAATTCTGATTTTGATAAAGAGTACCTTTCAGAAATTCTTAAAATATTCATTTTGAAATCATTTAAAAGTCACATAATTATAAAATAAAACATTTACTTTGAAAAAATTCTTATAAGATTTTAAGGAAAGCTTAGAAAATTTTATAACGGTGGAAAATAGCCGCACCCGCTGTATAAGTTAAAAAAACATTCTTACCTTAATTCTGTCAAAAAGGTTAAAAAGGAACTTGTTTGGAAAATGACGAGAATATTCATTTATAAAACACTTATAAAAGTCAAAAAGGGTATAAATTACTTTAACCCATATTCTAGTAAATAGTAAATTTTTTTTGAAATACATTTTTAAGTAACACGGACGTGGATGATAAATAAGTCCCAGTAGATTATTATGTATAAACAACCTCAGATAATGAAGATATTTCAAAATAAACCCATACCTTGTAATTTTCCTTGGTTGTGGGTAGGTTAACCTCCTTTATAATGGTGAAATAATTCTTATTTTATTATAAAAGAATTATATACATTATTATGTTATCATATATGATCTTTTAACATTGCTTTGTAAATAATATATTAGTATTATCGTCGTTTCGGGTGTTAACTTAATCGTTTTCTTTTATATGTTTTGTTACGTAAGCCATATTTTTCATAGATAGGTTGTATCTTATTCATATCCAGAATGATATCAAGTCCTTAAACATTATTTTTAAATCATAAAATGATAATATACTTGAATGGATAGGATGGAGAATGAATCTCATCGCGTTCGTGGAGACGGTAGTCCGTACGTACGCACGAGCGAGGATATCATTCTTTTGATATTAAAATAATATTTAATTGGATGTTATATATTATATACAGAATCATTATCATGTTATATTTATTATTTACATGAATTAAAAATAATTATTATACCCATCCAAATAATAATATATTTAATAACAATTACACCACGACGTGGAGATGGTAAGCCGTACGTACGCACATATGGTGACATGTCATTCAAAGGATGGATAGAATACTAAATATGGTTGTACCATATTTATAATAATATTATAGTATATAGGAGATACTGGATTCATTATTTTAGAATGATAATAACAAATAAAGAAGAAGTTGAAGAAGAAATGAATTTGAAAAAGGGTGGTGAAAACATTACCTCTTCTTCGGGTTCTTCCTTTTGATTTGATCAAAATAGCTCCTTAGGTTGGATTTATGATCAAACTAAGGCCTATAGTTTGTAGAGAGGGAATTTTAGAGAGTATTTGGGCAGGGGTTGGCCGAACCAAAAGGCTTTTAATGTGTGAATTAGTGATAAGGGGGAGTGCCCTTTTATAAGAGGGGTGAGGGGCACCTTTGGAAATGATAGAAATATTATTTTATAATAAATTCATATTCAGTTTCTAATGGCTCCAAAGTGGATTATTTAAAGGTTAAGGTTGGTATGGGTCGAAAACCACTCAACAAATAGTATTTATACAGGTTTGGGTTACTATATTAACCTTATCTTTTAGTTTTAACTCTTAGTTAATTAGTTTGACACTTACCATGTCACTTTGTATTTTTATAATATATAGTTAATAAAATTACTATGTACCTCCAAGAGAACCCCAAGTGGTATATTAATAATACACCTATCATGATATAAGTCTCTTGGCCGAACCTTAGATTTTTAGGAATTTAATATCAATTAATAATTTAATATTTGTTTTAAAAAGTCTTTTATGTCAAATTTGACACTATTCAATAATTGATTTTTGTAAAAATTATAACAGAATTATTACTTCAAAAAAAGTTAATTAAATGAATACTTACATGTCATATTAACCTAGAAAATTATTTTAATTCATAAAAAGTCTAAAATTATATTTATTTGTGTGTTTATAATATCAATTATTTTAATTTTTCATTATTATGGTAATTACTACATCATCATTGTGTCATAAATAAATTAAATTATTTAAGGTCTAAAAATTATAAATAAAATACCATTGTGTAGGAAATAGTTTTATATTTCTAATGAATATTTATAGTCGAAAGTCCAACATATATAACCCTATGTAAAAATTGTTTTTCTAAAAGATATATGCTCATGTCATTTTTGTATTTATTTTCACTTAATTAAAATAAAGTGTCCCTATCACCTACAAGTGGTTCCATGGGGTCCCAAAATTGAACCAAAGATGAAAATGGTCAGACATGTATCCAGCTATGTTACTAATGACACAGGTGGATGGAACTTTGTAGTACACACTATGTCTAGGGTGTGCACGCCGTGTAGTGTTACACTAGGGGAAACTGTGCAGTTCTACCCATGTAGAAGTACCTGGGTATGAGGGAATATTCAAGTACACGCCGTGTCTTAGGAGGAACATGCTGTGTGTATGGTATGTTACTTGACTAGGTTGAAAGGGGTATACACCCATGTTATGGCTTAAGGGAACACACCGTGTAGTGGTTCTACACGCCTTTAAACCTCTTTTGTAAAATTTGACTATTTTTCCTCTCCTTTTACATTTTGTCACTTATAATTTGAAGTATTTGATAATATTTAACTGAGGTGTGTACTTGACCTCACAGAGTCATGCAAAAAAGATGTCCTCCATTCATATTCCTGGTACATGGTGATGATCAGACACTGGAAATGGTAGATCAAGGACTACCAGTATATCCTCCCGTTGTTTCTGTTTTGGAACCGGCTCTCATACTAGACATAGGTGCTGATATATAATTCCATTAAGGCTTTATGAGGATGATTCAAACTTTTCAGGGAGCACCACATCTTTCCCCGACCATGGAAGAGTTGGCACAGGTGTTCCAGCAATAGCATCCTCCCACTTTTTTAGGGGATGGAGGACCACTGGCTGTAGAGTCATGGTTGGAGTCAATGATTTTTATCTTTGAACATCTAGAGATGCCTATGGAGAGGAGGGTAAAGCTCGCGACTTACATGCTATGTGATTCTGCCAAGAGTTGGTGGGATGTTATCTTATATCGGTTGCCGCTGTGAAGAGCATTGAGCTCTGTATCTTTTCTTCTGTTGATGTTATGATGCTAGACACTCTGTTGGGGATTAGGAAAACTAGTGTACATCAGTGTAAGGAGTTCCATCTTGATGTTAGTGGGTGTCACTTATTATGGGACCTCTATGTCTTATAGATGACTGGATTCAATGTCATTCTTCGAATGGACTGGCTGGTCTCCTTTCAGACCTTTTTTGAATGCTATCACCGAAGGGTGAGTTTCATGTCACCAGAGGGTGAATCTTTGTTACACAAGGGTGAATGGGATGTCTGGGCGAGAAGATCTGGGCCCGAGCATCATGGGTTAAGTGGACTTATAGCTCAGATATCAAGTTTATATCTATATGACCATGGAACTTCATAGATGGACTTTCTTATAGGGGTGAATTGATTCAAGGATGTCTTCTTAGTCAAATTTTCAGGTGTAGCTCTAGAGTGAGAGGAGGGTTTCTATATTTATATTGTGCCAGGAGTGGCACCAGTGTCTATTCCTCCTTATATGATGGGTACAACAAAGTTACAGGAGCTCAAGAAGCAGTTAGAGGAGTTGTAGACAAAGGGTTTCATCTTACCCAATACTTCTCCTTGGGGTTCTCCTGTACTTTTTATGAAGAAGGAGGATGGTACCCTCAGAATTTGTGAGGATTATTGGAAGCCGAACCAGTTACTAGTCAAGAACTGATATCCCTTGTCGAGGATTGATGATCTTTTTTATCATCTTTGTGGAGCCCGAGTGTTCTTAAAGATTGAATTGAGATTCAGTTATCATCAATTGTGCGTTAAACCATCAAATATACCTCTTACAACTTTTTGAAGTAGGTATGGTTTATAAGAGTATTTGGTTATTCCATTCAGTCTCACGAATGCACCAACAATTTTTATGGCATTGATGAATCGATTGTTCCATACTTACTTGGATTCTTTTGTGGTAGTCTTTGTGGATGATATCTTGGTGTACCCTCAGACTCGACAAGACCATGCCGTCCATCTTGGGATCATATTAAGTATACTGAGAGAGAATCAGTTATATGATAAGCTCTCAAAGCGCCACTTTTGGATGGACCATATTCACTTCTTGGGTCATGTCATCTCAGAGATAGGAGTATCAGTATTCCCAAAGAAGGTGATAGTAGTGGTTTCCTAGGAGAATCTGAAGAATGTATTTGAGGTACAAAGTTTTATGGGGTTGTCTGGTTACTATAAATGCTTTATTCAGGACTCTTTATACTTATCAGTGCCATTAATGATCCTAACTATTAAGGTAATGAAGTACTTGTGGATATATTCCTGTGATTCATCCTTTTAGGAGTTGAAAGGGAGATTGACTTCAGCACTGATACTTATTTTTCCAGATTCGGGCAAGAGTTACACCATTTACTGTGATGCATCAGGTATTGGGCTGGGAGCAGTGGTTATGTAGGGGGAATGATTTGTTGCGTACGAGTCTCGACAATTGAGGCCACATGATAGGAATTACTCGACGCACGATCTCGAGTTGGCTGTGGTTGTGCATGATTTACACTGTTGGAGACATTGCATACTGGGAGAGAGTTTTGTGGTATACATAGACCAAAAAAGCATCAAGTATATATTTACTAAGTGAGATATGAATTTGATATAGTGAAGTTGGGTTTAGTACCTTCATTATTTTGACTTTGATATTGCCTACATGCCTGAGAAATGCAACATAGTGGCTGATGCGATGAGCAGGAGAACTCAGATACATGCATTTTAGGAGCCTAGTAGTGAGTGGTAGCTTATGGCTTTATTCTCTGAGATGCATTTGGAGGTGCACGAAAAATAGGGGAAGGCATTTATTTCTTATATAGATATTACCTCTAATCTATTGGATCGAGTGAGAATGAGGTAGCTATCAGATTCTGAAGGCCTGGTCCCGCCGGAGAGTGTGTGAAGTGAGGACCCTAGTCCTGGGTGGACCATAGATGAAGATGATTTTTTTTATTTTCATTGGCGTATATGGGTGTCAGCATAAATACATGAGAATCTATTGCAATATTTTCATTCCTCAGAATGGGAATTTCATCCTAGTGTCACCAAGATGTATTGAGATCTACATCGTTAGTATTGGTGGCTAGGTATGAAGAGGGATGCAGATAGTTTTTTTATGATATGTTCCCCCTATCAGTAGGTAAAGGTGGATCTTCAGTGAATGACAGGGATATTAAAGCAGTTACCCATTCCCGAGTGTAAGTAGAATGATGTCGTAAAAGATTTTTTGATAGGTTTACAGAGATCCCCATGAGGAAATGATATGGTTTGGGTTGTTATCGACAGGCCCATGAAGGTTGCACATTTTCTACTAATTAAGGAAACCTTTAGTGTTTATAATCTTAGAAGGTTTTACATTTGAGATTTTTTACATTTTCGGGAGGTTCCACACTCTATCATTTTAGAAAAGGATGCCTGGTTTACTTCTCATGTCAGGAAGGGACTACAGAGGTCTTTGGGTACACATGTACTTATGAGTACAACTTACCATCCCCATACAGATGGATAGTCCGAGCACATGATTCAGGTTTTGGAGGACACGCTTTGAGCATGCATCCTGTATTTTGGGGGATCTTGGGAGGGACACATACCCCTATTGGAGTTTTCCTACAGTAATAGTTTTCAGGAAACAATTCAGATGGAACCTTATTAGGCTTTGTATAGTAGGCCATGTTGATCACCCCTATATAGGTTGGAGGTAGGATAAACAACTATGATGGGACCTTGTTTTGTCCAAGAGACCACTAAGCAGGTGGATTTGATTCGGAAGAGGATGGATACTGCACAATCTCACCAAAAATCTTATATTGATCAACATAGATGACCTATGGAGTTCGAGGTCAGAGATCAGGTTTTCCTGTATGTCACACCAAGGTTGAGACATAGGATGATTAGGAGATAGGGGAAGATTTCACCATGATACATTCGACTATTTGAGGTTTTGTAAAGAGTTGGGCCGATTGCCTATCGGTTGAAGTTACCTCAGAGGTACTAGGCCATGCATGACGTCTTTCATGTTTCTTAGCTACAACATTACTTTTCATACTTGTATCATGTTTTTCAACCAAAGGAGGTTGAGTTGGATAGGGATGCATCCTTCATGGAGCACCCTATTCAGATTGTGGATCATAGCACAAAGGTTCTCCATGGTCGGTTTGTTACTATGGTATGGGTGCTATGGTAGCATGGTCGAGCACATGACAAGACTTGGGAGAGGGAGGAAGATGTTTGATCATAGTGGAAAGAGATGTTCGTAGATTCTTCTTAACCACCCATGGAAGGGAAATTTAGGGATGAATTTCTTTAAGGGGGAAGTTTGTAAGAAATCAGATCTTCTTTTCAGGTATAGATCTTGATTTCAAGTTGTTTTTTATGAAAAAAGAAGAAATGGGGTTTTTCTAAGTACACACTATATACTTCTGTGTACATTCCATGCACCTAGCATGCTATGTACAACCACGTATTGACTGTGTAACGACTGAGTACATGGTCGTGTGGTGACCTAACACACTGCTTAAGTAAGGGGCTGGTTGAGGCTAATACGTGTCATGTAGTTTTAATGAATACACCAAATACTTTTATTTTTAATTAATATATCAAAAGGGGGTCACATCTCATATCCATAAATACCTTCTTCTAGCTGTGGTTTGTACAGGAGTTCGACAGAACGACCGACAAACTCCAAACCCTACCGATTCTCCATCTGAGCTTCTATTGAGACACTGTTGAATGATTTGGAATCCCACTGGTGAGTTCTCAAAACCCCTAGATCCTCTCTTCCTAATTCATCCTCTCTTTTGAGTTATTGAAGGTCAAGCGTTTTTCATTGTTTTTTAGATCTGCGCCGATCTAGGCCGATTCAAGGGCTGATGTTCAAGTATATCGATCATACGATATTGAGGTAGGTGGTTTGTACCTTTAGTTGTTTTTCTTGGATCATATATGCTAAAAGTGATACATACCCACATTTGGGGTATTACTTGATTAAGAATTTAACTCTGTTTATTACCTGCTATGGTTTGATTGATTGATAAAGGGTTGTTGCTTATGCGTTAGGTTAGATACCTTGTTTATGGGACACCCCATGGGTGCGTTTCCCCTTGATTGACTGTTTATGGCTGTTTGGTCTAGAATACATGTTAGGCTTCCCTTGTTTTCCATTCCTTGTTTTGTTAGGATGGAGTTACGGATTATATAAAATGCATGTGATATGAATTGTGAATATTGACCAAGGGGATTGGACTGTGAGAGCTTCTAAAAGGGGTTAGACTGTGAAAGATGACCATTTGTTTATTTATATTTACTTAAATGAATCTTTGACCAAAGGGGTTAGATTGTGAGATATTTCCTAGAGGGTCATTATTTAATTGATTGATGTTGTGTAAGAACAAAGGGTATAGACCATGAGATCTTCCCTAGAGTGTCGTTATTTAATGAATTGATGTTGTGTTTGAACAAAGGGAATAGACCGTGAGTGCTTCTTAGAGGGTCTTTATCTAATGAATTGATGTTATGTTAGAACAGAGGGGTTGGACTGTGAGAACTTTCCCAAGGGGTCATTTATAAATAATTAAATTATTGTGATGTGTCTGCCAAGCCAAAGCACAAGCTTGGATTTGCTCTTACTCGATTGTTTAGATGATCTTATGAGATGTTTTTTTGGTTACTTACACATGGGATACATATATTAGGCTAGATCCCATGGTTACATGATTCAACGGATGAATAATAAATTTTAAATGAATGTAATTGAAAATTTTAGGATTTTTTCCTTTTGAGTACTTCCTATTTTATTGCTTCATACTTTCATATTACTTGTTATATATATTCAATAAAAGTTAGGAACATATATTTTGGTGGTTTCCTACTCGGATTCATCTCACACTTTATTTTGGAAATTCTTTTGGACCCAAAAAGATTATACGATTGTAGGTATAGATAAGGGAAAGCACCCTTATTCATCAGGTACCTGATTG
Organism: Viscum album; assembly: GCA_963277665.1. NCBI lineage: Eukaryota > Viridiplantae > Streptophyta > Magnoliopsida > Santalales > Viscaceae > Viscum > Viscum album. The sequence continues at coordinate 362,560,008 of OY728162.1, read as the reverse complement.
CTATTGAAGATAGAGAGCATGTGACCAAGCTGAGGCTTACGATGCTGTTAGAGTTTACTTGCCTTTCTTTACTTTGGTTTCTGTATTTTATTTCCAACATTGTGACTTATTTTTTTGCTTTCCTAGACACATGTGACATGAATCATTTATATATATATATATGCTCCAGTTGTTTTATTACTATCAGTCTTCCTCTGTTTACTTCTGTTGTATGGTATTACTGCTTCTGATATTGTTTACTATTTTTTACCACTTTGTATACTCTACCAATAATGGCATAGTTTCCACATTATCACACCTTTCCCCTTGCTGTTAGTTGGTAGCCTCTAGTGTTTGGGAAAATGTGCTTGAGGTTATGTGATCAACTGGGTTCAAGGAACCTTTGGGCAACACCTGGATCTGGGACATTACATAAATGAAAAACACTAAGAATCCATAGATATTTTTTCATTTTATTATAGAGGAGTCTTTCATTAGTTATCCAAACTTTTTTTGGAGTGGTTTCGCTATTGGGTCAATTATTGGCAAGTGATTCCCTATTTAAGATCTTAAAAGATTATATCAAATATAATTCTAAGTTATAATAACTATTTTCTATGAATTTAAAGGTATAATTGAAGGGTATTATGTTGATAATACTTGTTAATTTTTTTGATCTCCCAAAGTGGTAGACATCTCAATACGTATTTCATTTATTGGCATAACCATGGGTGATTGGATATTTAAAATTATGTTTTCATGATAATAATATTCCTGTTAAATATATATAATGGATTTGTGAACATATTTTAGTGTTTATTTTTTAAAAACAGGTGATGAAAAGGTATATTTTCATGGAAAAAGGGTTAAAAACTACTTTGGACTATTTGTGTTTACAGGGAGTTTGAAAAAATTATCGATAAAAATTTATTTATAAGTAATTAAATTTTATTAATTGTATGATTTCTCATATATTTTAAAAGGGAAATGAAATGGTTTTAATTTATACATTGAATGATAAAGGGGGTTTTTAATTTAATTAAATTTTACTTTTATTAAAAAATAATCAAATTTGTTATAGTGGGTATTCTTATTAATTTTTAAAGTATGGATGAAATGAATTTTTTTATATTTTTAAAGGATAAGAGATTAATTTAGAATTAGACTAAGAGAGTTATTTTTTAAAAAATTTACACCTTTAATGTTTTCCACCTTGATTGTTTATGTGATCATGAGAATATATTTTAAACAATGATTGATATTTATATAAAGGGGTTTATTTATTTGAATATGGTTTGGGGGAAAGATATGAGTTTTGTTAAATGTTATATTGACATGATTGATGATTTTAAATATGTAGAACCTAATGGTAAGTATTAGTTAGTTAAGGTAGAATTCTAGTAACAAGTAGAATTTCTAGATTAGATTATGCACTACTTAACCCTGCCCATTAGTTTAGGTTATGCACTAGTTAGGGTGGACTAGTATAAATTACAATTTACCTAGTTACATTTAGGATATTATCACTACTTTAATATTATAATCTTACTAGTGACTTCACCATTGGTTTAAGTTTACGCTCAAGCTAGTATCTTACATAAAATTAGTTATTAGTCGGGTATAAGGATCCTAGTTTCTTACCTTAGGCCTATAAGTGACCCCATGAGGCATGAAAATGTAAGATATTTATGATGATTATTTAATTTTATAATTTTCTAAATAATTAAATTCTTTAGTTAAATGTTTGGAAGCTCATAATGGTTTTAAGGAAAGGTATTTAATATTATTTGCTTCATTTACTTGTTATTACTTAATAAAGGCATTTTCATAATTTATTTTCAAAATAGAATTTATTGGTCTATTTTTTAAAAGGAAAAGTATAGAATTTTAAAAGAATCCTATTGGTATTAATTCTCACCCCCTACATGTACACCTTTAGTTTATATATATATTTTTTCTCTTGGTTTTTTTGAAGGCACACGTAGATATTTTTATATATAATTATTGGAAAATGGGCTTAGGTATGTGGAAATAAATGTGGCAAAATTCATAGTTTCCATGAGCCACATGAAAATAGTGATGTATTTTATTTCATTTGTTTATAGTCATGCGTATTGGGCTTGTGGTCCCTATTTATATATTCTTGTTTAAATGTTGTAACTTATATTAATTAGTATTTTTTCATTAGTTAATTCATGTTTGGTATTATTTATTCTTTATTATAATTAAAGGGAAAGTCATTACTATTATTCATGGTTATAACCTTTTCACTTATTCTAGCCTATAAAAATGTCTTAGGTTTATGACATGTTGGTTTGGGTATGATGGAAAGATATCTAGGATGGTATGTTATATAGTTAGTCTCCTTACCAAACACATGGAAAACCCCATCTTAGCTTAACTCAAGCCTTATTAATGAAACATTTTTTATAAATTTTATTTAATGATTAAATTTTTATATACTAATAAATTTCATGATATATGGTAATTTAGTCTATATTTAATTTCTTGATGACTTTTGGATATAATTTTAAAAATTATGTTTATTAATCTATTTAATTAATTTATTAATTATTTTGGAATTCATGGGATATTCAAATCTTTGTTATGTATTCCTGATATTGTGAAGGTAATGGAAAATATGATACCAAACTAGAATCATTGAAAATTTAATTAGTTATTGATTTATTTTTAATATCATATTTTATAATATCAAGATATTTATAGTTCTGACATATGTTGTAAATTAAAAATCACTTATATCGGTAGAACATTTCTTCAAAAATCAAAGGTGAATATGATATCATTGTATACGATATCCTCATATAGGTACCAATGACTTGATTAATCCCTTGATATCTAGTTATTATCAAATATCCATGAAACTATTTTTATGGGGGGTTGTGAAACAATAGCCATACAAAGTACTATAGTTTATAATAAGATAATTTTAGTATCGACGATTAAGGTGGAAGTCATATATTTTTCTATGAAATCCAATCAATATAATGATATGATATTTATATTGAATGTAAATAAGATAAAAAGACCCATCATATCCTGTAATAGGTTGATATTAATGGAAGCGGCATAGATGAATTGAGAGTTGTAGCATATGACTGAGCTATATTGTTAAAGGTGGATGGATTTCTAAACTACAAGTCTGAACATCACCAATATGATATCTTCATATCATAAAGTTATAGAATTTAATTATAAAAATTATCAAACCTATATAAAATTATGCCAAAGGAGATCCATGGACCCCATCATTCACATTAAGGATCAATCTAGAAGATGAATGAATATCAATCTATGGGTGAAGTGTGATCATTGATGAATAAGGGAATCCACATATAATACATGCATAGCCCAAGAGAGAAAAATATGAATATCATACATACATGTTTAACCAATTCAGTTAGGATTCCAATAAATAAAAATAGTATTCCCCTTGGGTATAACTAAAGAAAGAGAGATTGTACAAGGGAATTGAATCCTAGAAAACTAATGGGAGAAGGGGGATGAGCTGGTTGAGCTAAGGGAAATGGTTCAGAAAAATACTTTCCATATAGAAATATGACTCTAAGACTCTTAGTAACACATGAAATGATACCAAATAAGAGATCATTTTTCAAGGAGTTGAGGCCTTTAAAGAAAGATGAAGAAACTTGAGAGTAATATTATAGGATTCAATATCCCTATAGATATCATAGTTCTCTTTATATAATTTTCCTTCATTTATTTTTTTTCTTTGTTAATTATCTTTATTGTTTTATCCCACAATAAGATATCTATCTCTATGATCATAAAGAGACAAATCTCCATGGTTGGATTGAGATGGGAGAACCAGTTTTTACTCTTGAGTTCAAGACTTAATATAAGCATAGTTTCCTCCCATTATTTCTATAAGATTAACTATTAATAGAAACAATGAGGGGATGGTGATTTTTTTTCATTTCTTATGCTATGAAATATTTATCTCCACTTTTTATTATGATTTAATGTCTCCATTTATTGGTTTATCTAATATAAGAGGAATTTAGGTAGATTTTATGGGATTGGTACATGATTGTGACAATGTGAAATGAGGGATAAAATCATACTTGAGTGAATGATATATTTAACACTCGATTGAGGTGGTTTTATTAGGTTGAGTGTGAGGAAGTTATTGAGTCACTTAACTATTTGAGAAGTGATTCTACCACTACACACAAGAGGAAATAGGATCGATTCAATAAAATTTGTGGTGGTATGGGTCTTATAAAATATACAATGAGGGGTGAGTGGAGGAATTATATTTAATCCACTCACCAAGAGAGTATGTGATTCGGAAGACCAAAAGAAAAAACGGGGGAGTGAATGCTTTAAATCCACCCTTAACATTAACAATATTCTTTTAACACTTGTTTCCTTCCTCTACTTGTTTTTATTTTATGTTCCATCAAAAGATATACCCATTCCCTTTTCCTTTATTTTAACTTTTAAAACATAAAAAAATATAAATAAGTAACAAAATTATAGTGTTTGTTTATAATCCTATTTAGTAAACAAAATTGTGTTCAATTATTAGGCTATATTTATAGGGGATTTTAAATTACTACTTGATTTATAGACCCTTAAATAATGTCCCTATCATAAAATTTGGTACCATTTCTTGGTAGGTTTTTTTTCACTTGTAAATAATTTATTTCTATATTTTTATTCTTCTTTATTTTTCATTTTTTTTTCATTTATTATCACCCATGCTATCTAAATATATTATAAAAATCTAATTTTTCATGACAGGCTAGATGAACTAATTTTAATAGTTAGAAATATGTTGTATAATCAAATCTCTAACCATTACTTTAGTCTATATATGTTGGTTCAAGACATATATGATGGAAATTATTAATGAAATCCATGCTCACAACAACCACATAAACCAAATCTTATGTAATAATAAAAATTATAAAGGGGAACTCATTCCAATAATAAACTACTAAACTAAAGTTAATTACAACACTCATGAGATTTTGGAAGAGAAAAAACTTGATATACTATAAATAATGTAGGAGAAATTAACATATAATACATTTTCCTTTTAGGAATAGAAGAGATAAAGGGAATTATTAAATGAAAACTAATTCTTTCTAGTTGTTGAAGAAGATATCAAGGAGGTTAAGAAACAACTAGAGAGTCCTAAAATACTTATGTAACACTATACATACTCCCATGGTATGAATTTTTTTAAAAAATTTCCAAGTCATGTTTATTTTGATGTTTTTGGACTGTTGGGGGAGTTGGTGGAGGTTAGGGGTCCATGTTTGAGGTTTCAGACCATATTTTAGCCTAAAAGTTTACTAAGGGTTAAGGATCACACCATAATCTAAGTATATATGGTGTAATAAGGGGATACATAAGATTAAGTTTTTAAATAGTTGGTTAGTCACACCACAACCCTATTATTATTCCATGAAGGCATAGTCAAGGAATTGGGGTTATGCCATAGTAGGGTGGCTGTGCCGTGAAGCCCTGGCCCATGGAAGGTGTTGTCCCAGGATGGGATAGGGTCACACCACAAAAATAGCCTAAGATAGAGTGATTTAGTTTTTTTGGTTCTACCCTGGAGAGGTGTATTACACTGCTACCCGTGTGATCATTCCATAATGTAGCCCCAGGAGAGATTGCTACACTATATCCCATTTTGTCATGCTATAACCCACCCTCTATTTAGTTTTTTTAAATTTTAATTTAAAAAATTAAATGATAAAATCATAATAAATGGTTTACCATCGTATTTTTATAACACCTATGACCAAATATATTTCCCTATTGGGATTTCTTACTCCAATACTTGTTTTATCTCTCATTAATGCTTAGTTTTGAGAACCTTATATCATGGTATATCAATTGATGTAAGGATAAAACCCATCTTCTATAATTTATCTAATTCTATCAATATTATAGTGTTTTCCATTGGGTATTCCCTAATTTAGGATTTTTAGATTTTTGGGAAACCATTGATTATAACCAATTTGTATGATGATCCTTAATAATTGGGATCTTAGTGTAATGAGGTAGGTGGTCCCTATATATCCCCTTAGTTTATAAATTTTTTCATGAAATGTGTGATATGTTGTCACACTGACCATGATCGCTTGATGTGAAATTTATCTAAATGATTTTGTTATCTCTTTATGAGTAGGATAAGGATTTCTAGGGCCATAATAAACCATATTAATATTAATTTTGGATTTTTTGGCTACTGATTTTCATGGTCTTGAATGAAATTATATTGTTTATATAGTTAGGACCCAAATGGGGAATCCATTTGAGTTATATTTTTCTATAATGGGCATTACGATGTTCCAATTGACCTCCTTAGGTAAGGGGTTGTATATTTAACTTAATAGTTAAGCCATATTGGATTCTTAATAGGGTTTGAGATGTTTTTTAGATATTATCTAGTTGATATGTGTGAGTGTAGAGTGTATCCCTACTTGAAAAAGCGGTTAATCTTATGTTTAAATTATAGGAAGGGGTTTGGTATGTGAGTACTGACCTAGTATGGATAATAGAGTAAAGGATGTTATTACCAACATTAAATGCTTTATTAAATATTTTTATATTTTAAAACTTAAAGGTTATATATGAGGTGTTGAGAAACCAATGGTTTGAGACTAATATAGACCTGGGCTACCTTTCATATAGGCTTATTACTACCATGATATAGATTAAGATTCCATTGAGTTAATATCATTGTAGACATAGGACTAATTTCACCATCATATTCATATTGATATGAGATAGGATCAAGGTGCTTGATATCTGAGGTCATTCTAGACCTGGGTGAGAATGTGGGACGCGACCATATAGATAGGGGATTCTTTTTTCTCTTTATCATGATATTGATATGTCAGGGGTAAAGATTACCATAGGGTGTAACTGTATAGACAGGGGATTCCATTCCCTTTTGTCATGATATTAAAATTTCATAATCAGGATAACATGGGTTGATTTTTTTATTTCCATGGGACACTTTTCTATTAGTCTTATATTGTATTGAGTTTAGATCAATATTTTTGAGGTCTAAGATCATAAAGGCATGGACCAACTTTCCCCATGACCTTATATAACTATGTTGTGGTCATAATTCCTATGATACAAGACCATTACTGATATGGGGCTTTCTATCCCATTGTATTGACATTTCTACGAGTTTTTGTAAATATGTATAAGGACTAATACTGATACAGGCACATGGACACCTATCCCATTATCTTTACTTTGTTACACTTGGTAGTCAAGATACTTTTTGGACTGATATTATTATAGTCATGGGAGTGTAATAACGCATTGGAATTTTGATTTATTGTTATATGATTAGAGACACCTCATCACTAATTGAATAAGGTATAGTTTCACCCTAGGTGGAAATTTGAGAACTCAGGGACATGAATATATTTATGGTAATTATTTTTTTCATTATAATGAATAACAATATGCACATAAAGTTGTATATCCTAGATTTTATTAGAGACATCATTAGTTGTGGAACATGAAGTTGTAATCACACACTACCTGGGTTCCCAGGTACCTGAGTAGACTTCATTATTCATGACTAATGTATGGGTAAGGTACCTACGGTTGATAGATGATTTGGAGGTACATGGATATAGTATTAGGGATGAGACTGAGACTATGTTGTATATGACCAACCCATAGGTGATCTAGTTTATATCTATATTCTTATATGATATTACATTAGCTCATTTTTTATAGTATGTAATTTTTTATTTATTTACAGTTTTCATTTAGCAGTGATAAAAACATTTAATCTACTTTTATATTATGATGATTGTTTATATATTTCTTATGCTATGATTTATAGTTATCTAAACCAAAGAGGGTATAATCTCCCCATGATATCCATAGAACCACACCATTGTTTGATGATCTATAGCATACTAGGATGTGTGCTTAAGGTACGCGGTACCCGATTCAATCACAATAGAGGTGAACTGAGATGAGGATGATTCAAAGTGGCATCCGAGCCTTGATTTTATTTTGTCTTACTATTTGAGATATGATAAATAGGATATAGATTATGATGAAAATATGAGATGGAATTTAAGATTAAGAGTCACTAACCCATGTATTGGTATTGTCTAGGCTACTAGGGACGAGATTGTTGTCCTTGGGTTTTGATGTTATGAGATGTATAGAGTGTTCCATAGTTATCAATGGATATATTCTTCTCTATAATTTCTTCATATTATAGATTCATAGTTTCAATGTGACCCTTAGTATTGATTTGTTGACATAGTTTTAAGTGAGCATTAACTACTATCACTAATGGGTATTTGCATGTTTGTTTTGGGTGATTTATATAGCCTTATCAGTGAGTGGGATTTAAAGGTAGGTTATTCAAGACATAACCATCATCAAATAGTTATTATTTCATCCCAGTTCTCCATTGAAGATTTAGATGTTGAGGAGACTTGTAATCTGGTCTTTACTCTTGTTATTAACACGTTCTGGGACATCTTTCCTAAGGAATTATTAGGATTTCCACCTAAGAGGGAGATCAATTTTACAATTGAGTTTATTCTAGGTATGGATCCCATATCCATTAATACCTTTAGGTTGGATCCTATAAATATTTGGGAGTTTATGTATAAGTTATAGTCTTTTGAAAAAAATGAGTCTATTCACCTGATAATATCCCCTTGGGGTGATCCTATTTTGTTCTACAAGAATGTGGGTGGTTTATTGTGCTTATGTGTGGATTATCAGAGCTTGAAACAGATGAGGGTAAAAAAACTCTACCATATTCTCTAAATTGATGAGATATTTGACTAGTGTAAGATATTCAAGTGGTTTTCAAAGATCAAATTGAGTTCCCATTATCATCACCTGCATGAGAGGCCCTATAATATGACTCATACTACTTTTAAGAATAAATATAGCCCGTATGAGTATCTAGTTATGCTATTTGTATTAAAAAAATTGAAAAATAATGTTTATGGATCTGATGAATCAAGAATTCCAACCAATTTTGGATTCCTTCTTGACTGCATTTTTCAATAATATTTTGTATTCTCTTAGTTGACAGTGGATATTGCTTGACATTTGGAGGGTTTTTTGAGCACATTGAGGGAGAACATTGAATTTATAAAAATATTTCAAAGTCTAAATTCTAGAATAGTTTGGTTTGATTCATGGGTAATGTGATATTAGAGGATAAAATATCAGAGGACCCTGAGGAGGCGAAGGACATGGTTTCTTATGAGTGACCCAAGAATGCCTTCTATATTTGCAGCTTCTTGGGATTGGAAGGCCACCAAAATAGATTCATTCAAGACCTCTACCCACTTGGAATCACTAGTGATGACCCTATACAAGAATGGTCCAAAGTTTGAGTGGGAATATACTTAAGAGATAATCATCAAACAGCTAAAGGGTAAGTTGATATATACACTTATTTTTACCTTACTTAGACTAGGTAAGAAGTACACCTTATATTATGATGCATCATAGGTTGGTTTGGGAGATGTTCTGATATATTGTGGGAATGTAGTTTCTTATGGATACATATAGTTGAGGAAACATGAGTGAAATCATATAACTCATGATTTGGAGATAAAGGTGGTAGTGCACGTGATGAGGTTTTGGTGTTACTACTTATTGGGAAAGAGGTTCTAGGTATAATAATACTATAATACACCTAGGTATATATTTTCACATCATGATATGAACCATTATAAGATAAGGTGGGTCAAGTATCTTCAGTATTTTTAATTTTATATTGAATATACCATTAGAAAAAGGAATTTCATGGTTTATTCCCTAAGTATAAAGAATCATGAATAGGTGGTTTAGGTGACTAATAGTGAGTGGCAGTTTATGTGACTCTTTACTTAGATATATATCAATATTCAAAAGTGTTAGGGTAGGGATAATATAACTTCCTTATCCATTACCACTTCACTCTTTGAGAGGTGGAAGGATAGTTAGTTGTAAGACTTAGACTATAGATTTATGAGGGACAATATATATGGTGGGGATTTACTAATAGATTGGTCCTTATATAATAATAGGATCATTTATATATGAGTCTATGTTTTGGTCCATGTGATCATGTGCAAGGATTTGATATGATATTCACATGCCTCAAGATGGGATACACACCTAGGGATTACCAAGTTGTTCGATGAAATTCATAAGTAGTATTGGTGGTTTGGGATAAATATGGATATAGTGGAGTTTGTTACTCGATGATCCACCTGTTAGTGGGTGAACACTGAGCATCAAATACCCACAAGAAATATTTATCCATTACACACTATCAAGTGTAAATGACATAGTGTGATAATAGACTTTATTATTGGGCTACCAAGGTTTCCTCATGGTAGTTATTTGTATGGGTTATTTTAGATTGGTTGAAAAAGGTTGTACATTTCCTACAGATTAGGGAGACCCATTATGTTGATGAGTTTGGTGGTTGTTTATATGTCCTAGAGATAGTATGGTTGAAAAATATACTAAGGAGTATTGTTTTAGATAAGGATTCCTCATTTACATCTCAATTTTGATAGGAACATTATAATGTTCTTGATACTTAGGTGAATTTGAGAACAACATACCATCTTTAGATTGATAAGTAGTATGATCATACTATCCGTATTTTGAAGGAAATGTTGTGGGAATGTGTCATAGATTTAAATATTTTATGGGTGATTCATATCTATTTATATAATTTCTCTTATAAAAAATGTTATCAAGATTCTATTTAAAAGGAACCTTTTAAATCCTCTTATAACAAACCATGCTAGTCACCTATATGATAGTTGTAGGTCTGGGGTTTTATATTATTATAATAATCCTTATTCAGGATACATTTGAGTATATTTAGTTGATTTAGAAGAGGTTTTAGTCTAAAAAGAGTAGGAAATATGTAACGCCCCGACCCCAGTTACCCAGAGTCAGTAAATTATTTTAATACATTGGCATGATTACAAGGAATCAATTCCTCGAAGGACTGATCAGTTTAGCAGTCTTGGAAAATAGATTACATACATGAATGTTACGTTACACTTCATAACATACAACACAACATAAATAATACTTTATGAATGCCATTATTCCCTTGTCTTAACCCTGCATATCAATCACAATACACTTCTTGGAATCCTGGGAAAAATAAAACATAGAAAGAGGGGTGAGCTCAAATGCCCAGTAAGGATAAAAATATAACGGAATCTTTCATAAATAAGAATAAACATTTAAGGCAATTTATAACTAAAACAAAATCCTTTTAAACTTTAACTTAAACATGGTATGACAAAAATAAAATGAAATAATTTCATTTACTTATTCACATGGATATTCTACTAATTGAATAATCACATGCATTATCAATGACCACTTTCATAATAATGGAATGCATAATTCCAGACTATCATAACCACATAGCCAAGGCCTCGTGCCAAGACCACAAATAAGATTTTTCCAAGGCCTTGTGCCAAGACACTAGTTTGCCTCATGAGACCTACCGATGCATCGAGGAGCTATAACGGGCTCCACCTGTCACATATTAAGTCCAATTCATTCCCATATGAAAATGTTTAAACATAACATAAATATTCATATTAAAACTGGCATACTAAATGTAAATACTTCATCCATAAACCATGAATGGTATAAAAACAACACATCCACAGTTAAACACATCACAAAAACTTCAAAACAATATGGAAGTTTCGTATCATAATAAATTAACTTCAAATAAAATTAAAATCCATAAAAGGATGTTGGAATAGATTAAATCAAAACTATTTGAGAGAAATACCTCTTTTTTTGAAATCATTTAAAAGTCACACATTTATTAAGGAAGTAATTTAAAAGAGATTTTTGAATCAAAGTGTCCCATACCACTTTGAAACTTTTGAAAAGAAATATCATTTAAAAACATTCATGTCCATATAAATAAATACTTAAAATCATTTTGAAAACATAGACATTAATTAAAAATATTTAGAAAGATAAATCTTTAAAACATTTAAAATTCTGATTTTGATAAAGAGTACCTTTCAGAAATTCTTAAAATATTCATTTTGAAATAATTTAAAAGTCACATAATTATAAAATAAAACATTTACTTTGAAAATATTCTTATAAGCTTTTAAGGAAAGCTTAGAAAATTTTATAACGGTGGAAAATAGCCGTACCCGCTGTATAAGTTAAAAAAAACATTATTACCTTAATTCTGTCAAAAAGGTTAAAAAGGAACTTGTTTGGAAAACGATGGAAATATTCATTTATAAACCACTTATAAAAGTCAAAAAGGGTATAAATTACTTTAACCCATATTCTTGTAAATAGTAAAAATGTTTTGAAATACATTTTTAAGTAACACGGATGTGGATGATAAAGAAGTCCCAGTAGATTATTACGTATAAACAACCTCGGATAATGAAGAGATTGCAAAATAAACCCATACCTTGTAATTTTCCTTGGTTGTGGGTAGGTTAACCTACTTTATAATGGTTAAATAATTGTTATTAAATTATAACAGAATTATATACATTATTATGTTATCATATATGATCTTTTGACATTTCTTTGTAAATAATATCTTAGTATTATCGTCGTTTTGGGTGTTAACTTACTCATTTTCTTTTATATGTTTTGTTACGTAAGCCATATTTTTCATGGATAGGTTGTATCTTATTTGTATCCAGAATGATATCAAGTCCTTAAACATTATTTTTAAATCATCAAATGATAATTATACTTGAATGGATAGGATGGAGAATGAGTCTCATCGCGTTCGTGGAGACGGTAGTCCGTACGTACGCACGAGCGAGGATATCATTCTTTTGATATTAAAATAATATTTAATTGGATGGTATATCTTATATACAGAATAATTATCATGTTATATTTATTATTTACATGAATTAAAAATCATTATTATACCCATCCAAATAATAATATATTGAATAACAATTACACCACGACGTGGAGATGGTATGCCGTATGTACGCACATATGGTGACATGTCATTCAAAGGATGGATAGAATACTAAATATGGTTGTACCATATTTATAATAATATTACAGTATATAGGAGATACTGGATTCATTATTTTATAATGATAATAACAAATAAAGAAGAAGTTGAAGAAGAAATGATTTTGAAAAAGGGTGGTGAAAACATTACCTCTTCTTCGGGTTCTTCCTTTTGATTTGATCAAAAGAGCTCCTTAGGTTGGCTTTATGATCAAACTAATGCCTATAGGTTGTAGTGAGAGAATTTGAGAGAGTATTTGGGCAGGGGTTGGCCGAACCAAAAGGCTTTTAATGTGTGAATTAGTGATAAGGGGGAGTGCCCTTTTATAAGAGGGGTGAGGGGCACCTTTGGAAAAGCTAGAAATATTATTTTATAATAAATTCATATTCGGTTTCTAATGGCTCCAAAGTGGATTATCTAACGGTTAAGGTTGGGATGGGTCGAAAACCACTCAACCAATAGGATTTATACAGGTTTGGGTTACTATATTAACCTTATCTTTTAGTTTTAACTCTTAGTTAATTAGTTTGACACTTACCATGTCACTTTGTATTTTTATAATATATATTTAATAAAATTACTATATACCTCCAAGAGAACCCCAAGTGGTATATTAATAATACACCTATCATGATATAAGTCTATTGGACGAACCTTAGATTTTTAGGAATTTAATATCAATTAATAATATAATATTTGTTTTACAAATTATTTTATGTCAATTTTGAAATTATTCAATAATTGATTTTTGTAAAACTTATAACAGAATTATTACTTCAAAAAAAGTTAATTAAATGAATACTAACATGTCATATTAACCTATAAAATTATTTTAATTCATAAAAAGTCTAAAATTATATTTATTTGTGTGTTTATAATATCAATTATTTTAATTTTTCACTATTATGGTAATTACTGCATCATCATTGTGTCATAAATAAATTAAATTATTTAAGGTCTAAAAATTATAAATAAAATTCCATTGTATAGGAAATAGTTTTATATTTCTAATTAATATTTATAGTCGAAAGTCTAACATATATAACCCTATGTAAAAATTGTTTTTCTAAAAGATATATGCTCATGTCATTTTTGTATTTATTTTCACTTAATTAAAATAAAGTGTCCCTATCCCCTACAAGTGGTTCCATGGGGTCCCAAAATTGAACCAAAGATGAAAATGGTCGGACATGTATCCACCAATAAGGTTAGGACACGTTTTAGGGTAATTTAATATTATAATAATATTATTTTTTAACCCTTATTTACCGGATTTACACTTTAACCATGGTAAATAAAATATTTACCAAAGTAATTATTCAAAATGTCTAAAAATAAAAGTTACCTATTTACACAATTTGGAAATCCTGATTCGAAATATGGAATCTATTTTTTCCAAATTAAAAACACAGAAGTGGCAGAAATTAATTTAAAATTAATTCCTACTGTCAAAACAAAAAGCGTATTTTTAAGATATAATAACTATCAAAAGATTGACACTTGTTTATGTCTGGTTTAACTGTGAAATTATGTTCAATGACAAAAATTATATTAAATGGTAAAAATATATTATAAATATAATTTAAAACCACTCAAATTCATAATTTTTCACTATTAATTATTTTGATTTAAAAAGTTGTTTTTAATTAAAATTTAGTAATTTTCACTATTCATCAAAATATAAAAGTTATCCGAAAAGTACCAAAATTTCACCCTAGGATAAATTAGATATTTTGAATCCAAAAATGAAGTCCATTTTGAGAGATAAAATTTATAAAATTTCAAAAAGTATGTATTACTATTCATAACGGCTAGTTTGATTGGTTGTGGTGTGTGTTAGAACTCGAAGTTGCGTACAACACATGCTACTGTATTATTCAAAGAGAAGCGTACCGAGGATGATTGGGGTGTTACATTGTAAATTTTTTATGTCCCTATTCTAAAGAATAAATTTATTTAGTAAAATTAAATACATAAAAGTTTTAAAATATTGTATTTAAAAAGGGTTCACCATTAAAAGTTGGTAAAAGTGCAATACTGAAAATGAATTTGTTCTTACATTATGTCTAAGAAACTCATAATATTTATTCTAAAATTATAAGGATTATATAAAGTTTAAAATTTAGTTAATACTATTCATAACCTCTTTTGAACGACTTGTTTGGTATGTCATGGTGCGCTTGAACTCAGTGTGCGTGTAGTGAAAGTTATTGAATTATTTTGAAGAAATAACACACTATGAAATCTTGGGGTGTTACATTCTCCCCTCCTTCAATAAATTGCGTCCTCGAAATTTGAAATTGTTCTTCGAAAATAAAAGGTTGAATATAGAAAATATCTTTGTGGGAAAACCCACATCGGAAATTGGGTTAATAAAATTTAGTCTTAATAAGAGGAAAAGAGAAATGAAAGGGTCACCACCAAATTATGATCTCTATTCGGAGAACATTGGTGAAAATTAGAGACATATAATTGGAGGAAAAACGTAAATATTTATAGGCAGTGATTGAGGTCATCAATCACAAACAAGTGTAAAATTGAGGGCCTTAAATTCATCAAACTATGATGATTTAAAATACCATCGGTTCAGCAAAACATATGGTATTCAGATAACACATTTTTTTTGTTTTAATATCCTTTCACTAACGTATAAGAATTAATTTCTTCATTTAATAAGAGAAGAAGAAAAATATATACTTGAAAAGTAGAGTCTCATCCTTTAACTAAGATCTACCACAAACTCATCTTTCACTCTAAAAGATAAAAGAACTTAAAAATAATATTCTATTTATCCTATTCGTATAGGGTTAAAAAAATGAATTTATAATTCATCTAGCAGAACCATTAAAAAAACGACATTATTCAATCCAGGGAATCACGTGGGTCAGTGGTAGGTGATACACCCTTGTCACCCTTCGGTTGTGGGTTCAAGTCTTGCGGCCTTTCCGGACGCGACGGGTTGCCGCTTGACCTCCGGGTTGTCCTTTTATGACAATCCAAAATAATCCAAACTAGAACTATCAAGAATACTTCAGTCCAAAATTTATAAGGAAGGTAAACACAATGAAGATCCTTTTTTCCACGTAATAACATGTGAACACCTTCATCATGTATTCTTTTAAAACACTGCAACATCCTGAATTACCATAAAACCTTATTGATTACATTCATGATCCCTTATTCCTTAAAGAATAACAGATATACTCCTTCAATCCAAAAATGTTTTAAACCCCAACAATGATGGAATATACAAATCATTAATCAGTTTCAAGGTAGTCAAGAATATCCAATATAATTTATCCAAATCAAACATGTATTATTCTAAAATCACTACCTCGGTATCAGAACCATATTATGGTTTATCTTTCTCTCAACCATATATTTTCCAAAAATTTAACCTGCTATTGAGTCACTTTTCTTTGTTCCACACAATCTCAAGTCCTTAATGAAATATTACTGCAGTACAATACTTATATACTCCATAATTATTATAACAATTACATTGTTGATACGACACTCAAATGACATAATAAACATAAGAACTCTAATCATTCCTCTTCATCTGTGGTAGTATCATAACTTGATTATTATCCAATAGCATCATTTGCAGCATAGTCTGATGACTGGGACATAGGTTTGCGTAGTGTCCAAACTCCTTGCAAATGAAGCATTGTACATTTGAAACCATTTTCTTACCCTTTCAGTCACGTACTTTGTGCCCTTTTCCTCCACACTTATAATAAACTCCCATTCCTTTCAGGCAAGTTCCAGGGTGTTTCTTCCCACAGTTATCACATATGGGAAAATTCTTCTTTTCCCTCTTCCCTTTATCCATCTTTCTCTCTTCCATCCTTTTCTTCTCCTGCTTCCCTTCAAAGCCATAGGACTCAGTAAAATCTTTACTTATCTTATCAACACATGATATTATATCTTCATATGATGATAATACATAGGAGACTATTTCTCTTATAAATTCTGGATTAAGACCATGAAAGATATGATCCTTCTTTCTCTTTGGATCATGTGCATTGCTGGAGTTCTCGTTCCTTCTACTAGGAGCCATTTCTAAACAATGGCATACACTAGATTAGTTTATGAATAACAATACCTAATCCCAAACTTGTAAAACACATAACATAAATTAAATAGTTTATGGATATAATCCATAATCATAAAAATGTCTCCTTTGAGGAAGTATATACTCATAAACCCTTCATAATGGTTTGTAAAGAAAATGATAATTATCCTAAGCATATCGCCCGGGAGTGTCGTAACCAAGAGTGCAGCAAGGCCCATTGCCGTGCACCAGTTCCTGTTCGATTCTAGCTCAAAGCGGTGTTTTCGGGTTTTACCCCTAGGTACATCTGTGCCAGAGCTGCCTCTACCTGCTCGTATCTAGACATGGATGTATTGCTTGGAAAACTCACAAAAATTTCTACAATAACAAAATTCTAGGAAGTTCTTCTATACTAATCCTAAAAGTCTATCTTAGGGCTATGTGCTCTAATCAAAGTTTATCTAAATCTATATTCCAAGGTTATTTCTAAACTTCCTCTGATACCAACTGTAACGCCCCGACCCCAGTTACCCAGAGTCGGTGAATTATTTTAATACACTGGCATGATTACAAGGAATCAATTCCTCGAAGGACCGATCAGTTTAGCAGTCTTGGTAAATATATTACATACATGAATGTTACATTACACTTCATAACATACAAAACAACATAAATAATCCTTTATAAATTCCATTATTCCCTTGTCTTAACCATGCATATCAATCAAAATACACTTCTTGGAATCCTGGGAAAAATAAAACATAGAAAGAGGGGTGAACTAAAATGCCTAGTAAGGATAAAAATATAACGTAAACTTTCATAAATAATAATAAACATTTAAGAATGTATAACTAAAACAAAATCCTTTTAAACTTGAACTTCAACATGGTATGGCAAAAATAAAATGAAATAATTCCATTTACTTATTCACATGGATATTCTACTAATCGAATAATCACATGAAATATCAATAACCACTTTCATAATGATGGGATGCATAATTCCAGACTATCATAACCACATAGCCAAGGTCTCGTGCCAAGACTACAAATAAGATTTTTACAAGGCCTTGTGCCAAGACACTAGTTTGCCTCATGAGACCTACCGATGCATCGAGGATCTATAGCGGGATCCACCCATCACATATTAAGTCCAATGCATTCCCATATGAAAAGGTTTAAACATAACATAAACATTTGTATTAAAACTAGCATACGAAATGTAAATACTTCATCCATAAACCACAAATGGTATAAAAATAACACATTCATAGTCAAACACATCACAAAAACTTCAAAACAATATGGAAGTTTTTTATCATAATAAATCAACTTCAAATAAAATTAAAATCCATCAAAGGATGTTGACATAGATGAAATAAAAACTATTTGAGAGAAATATCTCTTTTTTTGAAATAATTTAAAAGTCACACATTTATTAAGGAAGTAATTTAAAAGATATTTTTGAATCAAAGTGTCCCATACCACTTCGAAACTTTTGAAAAGAAATATCATTTCAAAACATTCATGTCCATATAAATAAATCCTTAAAATCATTTTGAAAACATGGAAATTAATTAAAAATATTTAGAAAGATAAATCTTTAAAACATTTAAAATTCTGATTTTGATAAAGAGTACCTTTCAGAAATTCTTAAAATATTCATTTTGAAATCATTTAAAAGTCACATAATTATAAAATAAAACATTTAATTTGAAAATATTCTTATAAGATTGTAAGGTAAGATTCCAAAATTTTATAATGGTGGAAAATAGTCACACCTTCCGTATAAGTTAAACAAACATTCTTACCTTAATTCTGTCGAAAAGGTTAAAAAGGACCTTGTTTGGAAAACGACGGAAATATTCCTTTATAAACCACTTATAAAAGTCAAAAAGGGTATAAATGACTTTAAAACATATTCTAGTGAATAATAAAAATGTTTTGAAATACATTTTTAAGTAACACGGATGTGGATGATAAAGAAGTCCCAGTAGAATATTACGTATAAACAACCTCAGATAATGAAGAGATTGAAAAATAAACCCTTAACTTGTACTTTTCCTTGGTTGGGGGTAAGTTAACCTCCTGTATAATGGTAAAATAATTGTTATTAAATTATAAAAGAATTATATACATTATTATGTTATCATATATGATCTTTTAACATTGCTTTGTTAATAATATCTTAGTATTATCGTCGTTTCGGGTGTTAACTTACTCGTTTTATTTTATATGTTTTGTTACGTAAGCCATGTTTTTCATGGATAGTTTGTATCTTATTCATATCCAGAATGATATCAAGTCCTTAAACATTATTTTTAAATCATAAAATGATAATTATACTTGAATGGATACGATGGAGAATTAATCTCATCGCGTTCGTGGAGACGGTAGTCCGTACGTACGCACGAGCGACGATATCATTCTTTTGATATTAAAATAATATTTAATTGGATGGTATATCTTACATACAGAATCATTATCATGTTATATTTATTATTTACATGAATTACAAATCATTATTATACCCATCCAAATAATAATATATTGAATAACAATTACACCACGACGTGGCGACGGTAAGCCGTACGTACGCACGTATGGTGACATATCATTCAAAGGATGGATAGAATACTGAATATGGTTGTACCATATTTATAATAATATTACAGTATATATGAGATACTGGATTAATTATTCTATAATGATAATAACATATAAAGAAGAAGTTGAAGAAGAAATGAATTTGAAAAAGGGTGGTGAAAGCATTACCTCTTCTTCGGGTTATTTCTTTTGATTTGATCAAAAGAGCTCTTAGGTTTGCTTTCTGATCCAACTAAGGACTCTAGGTTGTAGTGAGGTAAGTTTAGAGAGTATTTGGGTAGGGTTTGGCCGAACCAAAAGGCTTTGAATGTGTGAATTAGTGATAAGGGGGAGTGCCCTTTTATAAGAGGGGTGAGGGGCACCTTTGGAAAAGCTAGAAATATTATTTTATAATAAATTTATATTCAGTTTATAATGGCTCCAAAGTGGATTATGTAAATTTTAAGGTGGGTATGGGTCGAAAATAACTCAACCAATAGGATTTATACAGGTTTGGGTTACTATATTAACCTTATCTTTTAGTTTTAACTCTTAGTTAACTAGTTTGACACTTACCATGTCACTTTGTATTTTTATAATATATAGTTAATAAACTTACTATATACCTCCAAGAGACCCCCAAGTGGTTCATTAATGATAATAATATCATGATATAAGTCTATTTAATGAACCTTAGTTTTTTAGGAATTTAATATCAATTAATAATACAATATTTGTTTTAACAATTCTTTTATGTCAATTTTGACACTATTCAATAATGGATTTTTGTAAAAATTATAAGAGAATTATTACTTCTAAAAAGTTAATTAAATCAATCCTAACATGTCATATTAACCTATAAAATTATTTTAATTCATAAAAAGTCTAAAATTATATTTATTTGGGTGTTTATAATATCAATTAGTTTAATTTTTCACTATTATGGTAATTACTGCATCATCATTGTGTTATAAATAAATTAAATTATTTATGGTATAAAAATTATAAATAAAATACAATTATGTAGGAAATTGTTTTATATTTCTAATTAAATTTATAGTTGAAAATCCAACATATATAACCCTATGTAAAAATTGGTTTTCTAAAAGATATATGCTTATGTCATTTTTGTATTTATTTTCACTTAATTAAGATAAAGTGTCCCTATCACCTACAAGTGGTTCCATGGGATCCCAAAATTTACCCAAAGATTCCCATGGTCATATATGTATCTACCAATAAGGTTAGGACATGTTTTAGGTAATTTAAGATTATTATAATATTATTTTTAACCCTTATTTACCGGATTTACCCTTTAACCATGGTAAATAAAATATTTACCAAAGTAATTATTCAAAATGTCTAAAAATAAAAGTTACATATTTACACAATTTGGACATCCTGATTCAAAATATGGAATCCATTTTTCCAAATTCAAAACACAGAAGTGGCAGAAATTAATTTAAAATTAATTCCTTCTGTCAAAACAAAAAGCGTGTTTTTAAGATATAATAACTATCAAAAGATTGACACTTGTTTATGTCCGGTTTAACTGTGAAATTATATTCAATGACCAAAATTATATTAAATGGTAAAAATATATTCTAAATATACTTTAAAACCACTCAAATTCATAATTTATCAATTTTAATTATTTTGATTAAAAAAGTTGTTTTTAATTAAAATTTTGTAATTTTCACTATTCATCAAAATATAAAAGTTATCCGAAAAGTACCAAAATTTCACCCTAGGATAAATTTGATATTATGAATCCAAAAATGATGTCCATTTTGAGATATAAAATTTATAAAATTTCAAAAAGTAGGTATTACTATTCATAACGACTAGTTTGATTGGTTGTGGTGTGTGTTAGAACTCGAAGTTGCGTACAACACACACTACTGTATTATTCAAAGAGAAGCGTACCGAGGAATCTTGGGGTGTTACATTGTAAATTTTTTATGTCCCCATTCTAAATAATAAATTTATTTAGTAAAATTGAATATATAAAAGTTTTAAAATATTGGATTTAAAAAGGGTTCACCATTAAAAGTTGGTAAAAGTGCAATACTGAAAATGAATTTGTTCTTACATTATCTCTAAGAAACTCATAATATGGATTCTAAAATTATAAGGATTATATAAAGTTTAAAATTTAGTTAATACTATTCATAACATCTTTTTAACGGCTTGTTTGGTAAGTCATGGTGCGCTTGAACTTGGTGTTGCGTGTAGTGCAAGTTATTGAATTATTTTGAAGAAATAACACACTATGAAATCTTGGGGTGTTACAAAATAGTCATATAAAAATTGGATATGTTTTCCTCTTGAGTTTGATACTAGTGACTAGGTTTTCTTGAGGGTGTTTCCTAGTTTGGGAAACCATTATGTTTGGAGGTATGTGAAGCTAGTGCCCAAGTAAATGGGTGAACTTTTTTGGTTTTTAAGGGATTTAGTAATTTGGATGATCGATAAGAACTTCTAGAGAGTTTATATGATATTCATGATGTATTTAATTTATTTGAACTCAGAAGTTACTACCTCGATCCTTCTTATGGTATTTTCATCAATGAAATCAAGCTACAACCTGATGAATTGATTAGGCAATGACCTATTCATATACTGGACTAAAGTGAAAAGATATTATGGTGAAGATGGTACCTCTGGTATGTGTACATTGGAAAAAAAATCATATCTAAGAGTGAGAGGATGATATACAAGCATAATTTCTGGATATTTTTATTGGTGACACTTGATGGTGCATCTCATGGATGATTTTATTTATGGAGGTGATAATATAAGACACATACTACTATTTAGCTACAAATGTATTTAATTGTTTTCCCAATCCATGTGTATTTTGATGGTTTTGGGGTGTTGGGGGAGTTGAAAGAGTCTATAGGACCATTTTTGAGGTTTCATCCCTTGTTTTGAGTTTAAATTCTGTAGCTAGTTGGGGGTCATATTGTAGCATAGGGCATCATAGTGTGAGAAGGGGATGTGTAACATTAATTTTTATAGTAGTGGCTGGTCATGCTGCAATATATGCATTACACTATGAAGGCCTACTTGAGGGGTTCGTGTTTGATGTAGTAGGGTGATTGTATTGTGAAGTCCCCACCCATGGAGGGAATTTTACCATTGTTTAAAGGGGTCACACCATAACATGACCCTAGACTGGAGTGATAGTTTTTTTGGTTCTACCTTATAGAGGTGCATTGCATCATAACCAATGAGATAATGTTGTAATGTGACCCCATATAGGCGTGTTGTGGTACCACCCATATGGTCATGCTACAACCCACCCCTATTCATTTTTTATATTTTAATCAGAATTAATTTAATGATAAAATATTAATAAAGGGTTTACCCTTCACGTTTTCTAGCACCCATGACTAGGAATCCATCTTTTTTGGTATATATTCCTATAACCCTTGTTTTATCCCTTATTTTTACTCAATTATGGGATCTATATTTCTTGATAAATCACCTAAGTTATGGTCAACACTTACCTTCCATTATTTCTCTGATTATCTCTTTATTATAGAATTTTTATTGGTTATTCCATAATTTAGGATTTTGTTTTCAAAATTTGGGGAAGCCATTTATTAAAGATAATTCATTTAGTGATTATTAATGATAGGGTCCTCGTGTACCTATGTATGTGGTCTTTAACTCTCTTGTTGGTTTATATATGTTTTTTCTTAAAACACGTGATATATGATCGTTTCAACCATGAGAAACTGACTTAAAATCTATCTAAATAATTTACCTCAACCTTGTATGAGTAGGGTAATGATTTATAGGAAAATTATGGACCCTTTAAATATTATTATTAGAAGATATAACCATCGATGACTATGGGATTAAATGAATGTAAGAAAACCTTATACTCAGAACCCAGATGAGGAATTCCTTTGAATTATATATTGTTAGAATGAACCTTATTAGGTTCCAATTGAACTCCTCGATTAAGAGGTTATGTATTTACTTTAGTGGTTATCTAGGATTGGATTATTAATGATATATAAGACATTGTATAACTCTTTTATAGTTGATATGTGTGTGAGGTGAGTGTCTCCCTCCTTGACTAAGTGGTTCTAAGGGGTTGAAACCTAAGATTAAATCATATAAAGGGTTTTGGTCTACGAGGACTGAACTAATATTTATTATAGAGGTATGTATATTATTTTTAGCCTTTAATGATTTATGAAATCTTATTATATTTTAAACCTTAAAGGGTGGATATGAGGGTTGATAAACCTATGGGTTGTGAGTGATATATACCTAGGATGCCTTTTACATAGTATTATTACTACTATGAGATGGATCAAGGTGATATTGAGATGAGATCATTAAATACTCAAGGATTATTTTACCCATATTATATGTATTGATATGAGATGATATCAAGATGATTGAGGGATAAGATCATTTTATAACTAGGACAATTTCTTTTTGGTCTTACTGTTGACTTGATTAGGGGTTGAGTTTTTATAATGAAAAAACTCAGAATATCATATCTTGAAACCCAATCTGACCCATAACATGGTTTGAGTTTCATTTCAGATCACCATGGGATGGAAAAAAGTTCTATGGGAATCATCTATCAATGATGGGAATGATTGTTTCCATAAATACTGTAATGAATAAATGAGGTTCAAAAAAAAAGGTATAAAATAATGAACATGTAATAAATGATATAAAATGTCAAAATGTGAAACCAAAAACTAAAAAATTCACTCAAGGGATATAAAACCAAATATGAATAAAATAAAAGACACTACTAACTCTATGTGACAGACAAACACCTTCACATTCCACAAAATCTATTGATATATACCCAAGTGAATGGTATAATATCTATAAAAATAAAGGCTAATAATTTCACCATAAAAGTAGATCAAAGAAGATAAAAAAGATCCACATGCACCTAAAGGGTGTATATAGGGTTTGAGATAATGATACCAATAGGATCCCATCAAGAAATCTTTGTGAAACCTTTATAAAATTAACTATGAATAACTGCAATAAATCATTAATTCCCATGGGTAACCTAGTTTATAAAATAAAAACTCAAATGAAGCACCAACTACTGAGTAACTAAAAATTTATAGTAAATGGTTAGTCTGAGATCCAATGGTTTGGAAACTAAGGCACCAAGGGAGGATGATTCTTCTAGTTCTAAGGTGTTTTAACGAGTTTTGGGGAGTGACCCAAGTAAAGAGATAGATGAAATTTTTCTAGGAAATAGGTTTCATGTGTTATTTCATGTTAATTTGGTATAGGAGGTCAAAATCGACCCGGTTATACCCTCACATGAACATGAGGCCACCGAAACTGAGTCCAGTGATGATGATTCTAAGCACTAATAAGGAGATGTAGGAGATGACCTTCAGGGTGATCGGATTTCAAGTCTAAGGTAAAGTAAGAGTTGGATGGGAATTCAAAAATATAGAAAGGAATATTAGTATTTTCCACCACCAAGGGAGGATAGATCTATCAATAAATTGAAAGGCATAATGATGTAAAATGATACCTCCCTCCCTCCCGAGGCTATCACTTTCCAGTAGTAGAAGTCTGGTGTGGGGTTCAATCCTTCTTTGAAGCTACTTATGCACTCGAGAGAGGAAATGGTTGAAACCATTCTGATGATTAATGCTACTAACGAAGAATCTAATAGAATGATAAGAATATCATTAAGGGTGGTTACCAATGAGGAGTAGAGTAACTAGATTGAAAAATAATATTTGATATTGATAATTGGATTCAATGATGGGAAGCTTAGCCAAGAAGAGTACATTCAGTCTTGGGAAAAGCTAGTGTATCAGTTTGAAGACCGTTTGAAGGATGATCCTGATATACAGGTTAGCATTATCTCTTGGAATATATATAGGGAGAGCAAATATATCAGTATTAATTTTCCTTTAATGGTTCTGTTATTTATTTTAGTGCTTGAACCTTTGGTTTCTCACTTTTCCCTTAAAAGTGTTTCTATAATAAAAAAGTTAATTTTCAGTCAAAACCCAATTTAAACATAACTATATCACTCCACCCGATGGTCATGTAATGGAAATAAGTATCTAGTTGATGCATTAAAGGCATACCCTCATCAAATAATAATGGAAATTCATGAAATAGAAGGGATAATATTTATAATGATAGAACAAACAGAAAAACCCAACCCATATTGATAAAAAAATAATCAATTAAATAAGTACAATATCCTTTCAATATATTATTGGCATTAGAATAACTCACCCCCTCATGATAGTCACAAGGAAGTGTAAACAACGTAACAGAATGGGACCCAATAACAACACACACAAAATAAAAACACTCCTATAAAATTTTGTCTTCTAGAAATCGATTCCCTTTCCAAGTATGCACAACACCTCATATTTATAGGCAAACCATTAGAAAATAACTCCTCTTAACACCTCATTGTATCTCATTTATCTTCTATATCTTCTCTCCTCATATTAATCAATTTTACTCCATTGGCCCAAAGGCCTTCATTTTTTATTTATTTTTGATAATCCACCTTTCAAGGGGTGAGGTGGAACCCTTACAAGGCACGTAGGCGAAAGTATTACATGGCCCGTAGGACTTAGAGGAATTCAATGCCTGTAGGCTTCAAACATTACATACAACTCAGACTAACTACTTGGAACTTCTCCTCCCCAGCATCTTCATCATGAAATCAGCTCTTCACCTTCACATGGCTGTTCGGTTAGGCATTCCTGTGCATGTAAAGGCTTTTCCCAATGGCAGGTGCTATACCCTCTCATTCTTACAATCCGTTTAGCTTATTCTGTGGTGAAAGCTCATTACTCGTCCTCCTTGTATATATTGTTCCTTATAGGTTGTCTGGTTTGCATCTGCACTTAAAGGTGACCCGAAGGCCTTGAGGTGGCCCTAAGACCTTACTGACCCAAAGGCCTGGGTGGCCCGAAGGCCTTAAAGGACTCAGGGACCAAATCGGTGGCCTGAAGGCCCAAACAGGGGCATATTACAGTGCCAAAAAGTGACTGCTACAGTTCCCACTACAGTACCTACCACAGTACTGCACAGTCCCACTACAGTACTGCACAGTCCCACTATAGTACCTGCTACAGTACTGCTACAGTACTGCTACAGTGCCCATAAATTCTGCCTCTACCTAGATTTGATCCCTAGTCTCTTGGATGCACTTACAGAGTCCTTACCAACCAGGATAAGGCTCATGTGCACTCATATTTATCAATTTAAGTTGGAAAATAAATACACCTATGATCCTCTAAATATCTCATTTTGAATATGTCACTAATTATCTATGAGAGAGACCCAATATTCTATATATATAGATATAGTTATCTTCTTTAAATATGTAGTTTTATCCTTTCTTGAATCTAAAAACTTATCCTTAATTATTTAATCCCCACTTTAAATCCATTAGATGAACATAAAAACCCACATGCATGATCTCCACCTATCTTCCATGAAAATATATCTTGTACATACATGGAGAAAAAGTGGTTGAACTGTACATCCATGTAGTTACAACTTCTATGGAATGGGAATGTTCACTATGGTGAAAATATCCTCTCTTCATGCTTCATGAATCTATATAGAATCAAAAATATATGTCATAACCTATAATCCATAGCACAACCACCTCACTTCACACTTCCTCCTCCACAACTGCGACATATAATACGCTTTGTGGTGTAGAACCTATGAACCCCAAAAAACAAGCCTATTCCAAATCAATACTCTCCATGGAACATATAGACTCCCTATACCTCATGATATATTCTCTACGATAGAAAAAATTATTTCCTTATTTAATTTAGTGAAACTAAATTCCTATGGCATAGCCTCCTTCTTCATTAAAATCCTCAAATCCCATTTTGTTCAACCATGTTTTATCATAATGAAACATGTTGTAGGGATTCAAAAACACATTATTCTATTCTTTTCCATATTTGAATACAATACAAAGTAGCTCGCATTCATGAAAAAAATTCACAATCATAATCATCTCTATGGTAAACTATTAAATAAATCACACCTTGTATCAAGTGCTACCTCAAACACATAGTGCACCTGATCTCACTCTCCCTTAAAAATGGTAGAAGTATGATGCAGAGGAGTTGATGACAATGAAAAATCACAAATAATAGAAATGATGTAGGGATTTAAGTCAAATTATTTTGTAAAATTAAGTATGAAAAAAGATCATGTGAAGATCCACCCCACATAAAAATTAAACAAGGGATATATCCTCTTAATAATATAATATGCAATGGCATTTGTCTATAGCCCCCCATAGGGGTAGTGAGAAAACTTTTATTCTATGATCCTCCTATGTTCTCTATCCCAAGAACTTGAACTCCAATTAATACTTGTCTATCTACCAAACCGTACATGACTTCTCCATGTGTTCTAGTTCTTATTTGGTTTTACATCTATTGGCTGATTGTGCCTTGCACTTGTCTTCTTTGACCAATTAAATGGACACCTTTTTCACTTTCATAAAACACTTATTTTTTAGTTTGTAATATTTATTCACAATTCATTGAAATTTACTTATTTTATTCCCCTTTTCCAGGATTGTATTGAAAATTCCAATTACCCAAAATTATAATAAAATAATTAATAAATGGGAAAAAATATTTAATTAAATTTAAAAATTAATGGAATTAAATAATTATTTTTTCATAAAATATTTTCATCAAATACCTGAAACAAAGACTATTATTATCCTCAAGAATATATCTCAACTCAAATCAAGGAACACCATGATACCAATATTCAAATTCCAAAGTAACAAAATTAAGTAATCATCAATATAGAAAGTAAATGTTTAAGTATCACATAGAAAAATATTTTCAAATCCTCACCATTTAAAGAAAGCAATAAATCATGTATTTTACTCTCACCTTTTTGAAATTTATGGTTCTTCTCTTAAATTCTATTCAAGCTTCTTAATCTACTATTAATGATCATTCCACTTGTGATATACCTCACTTTAAATTATTTTCACTTATCACTCAATGTTAAAATTTAATGTAGATTTTCTCTTACCTTGAATACACGAATATAACCATAGTCATATAAATGATCTTGAATATATAAACCAAAAAGATAAATATCATAAGTAATCATGTGGAATTCACATTAAGGTTAAAATAAACCTAAGGCTTAAGGTAGGTAAGTAAATGATGTTAAAACAAGTAAGGATCATAATGGAGGTTTATCTCTTAAGAAAATTTCATTATAATCAATATATAAATCTCATCTTAAAATTTATATCACCCCATACTTATCAAACTCAAAATAAAGTCTCCCAAACAATGAATACTATGAATAAATACCCTCTTGTTTTTTTCATTTTAATTTTTAATTTTTTTTAAAAGTTGGGTTTGATACATGTATCACATCCATCACCCAACCCCACATGATCTCATCATGACATTAATTGAAATAGTTATAACAAGTTCATTAGTAAATTAATAGTGATTTTTACCCTCCTAATACACAACCCATTTTTTCCTAATTTTTTTATTTTTTTCTTTTGTCATTATTTTTAGTTTTTCATTTTTTTCGAGAGGGTGGAAATGAAATAAAATTTATGATATAATTATGATCCCCCAGAATACACCATGATAACACCACATAAAATATTATTTTCTAAACAATGCACCCCCATCCACCTTGTACAACCTCTCTCACACAAGTAAATCTTGAATACCATGAAAAATACAAATAATAGGGTAGGGAAGGATAATATAGGATTGTAATGTGGCTCTTCTCTATCAAGGTCATTCATAGATTTTATGATATTAAAGAAAGATGTAATTTCAAGTAAGGTATCAAGGATGATGGTATTAATAATAATCTATCTCAATCATATAGAAATGTGATTGTTTAAAATCATAGATTTGATAATATATCAATGAAAGTTTTAGTCAGTAAACATGACCAAAGATTCTCACAAGAAATATCGTATTAGAAAAGATGGGAAATATTTTTTCCATAATCATATTATTAATGGGATCATATGATATTGGTGAATCACTCATTAAATACATAAAAAAAATCAACATCAATTTTTGAAAGTAAATGTATGAAAATGTGTAAGGGAATTTCATTTACACTACTTAACTAGCCTCCTAAAATCATGATTCATCAGATTTAAACCCCCATAATTATATATAACCATTTAATATCCCATATTAATTATTCATATCATTAAAAATAAAATATAAACCATGGAATCATGTGGTTTCAAACAAATTATTTGTATCATAGATAAAAAATATTGTTAAATCTAAGGTGAATATTTTATTTTTTCATTTAAAAGTCAAAAACAGAATTAAAAAATACATGGGATTAAAATAATTACTGAATTTAAAGTTCATTTCACTTTCCACTATGAATATATTTCTTCAACTCTTTATCCTTGATTCTTTTTGGATCCCTTATCATGGTCCTATGAAAGGAAACAACAAGTGAAATCACAAGGGCCATGTTCTTTTAAGCTCAAAAATACTTCAGGGATTTCTATACTCCTAAATAAATTTATAAAATAAGTTCTAAGAATTAATTTATAATAAATAAATAGAAAAAATTAGGTTGGATAATGGAATTTATATTGTTTAGGTCATTTAGATTGACCTTACCTCATTGAAATCAAGTGATGGATGGTTGGAAAGATGTTATCTATCTCAAATATATAAATGGATAAAGCTGTGAATCCTCTATATAAATGGGTCATTTTACTTTATCTCATAATAAATAAACTCTTCCTTGAGGTATTACCTTATCCATATCCATGGAGATGATCCACCAATGTTTGGTCTATCTTGAAAAATCAAATGGTAATCCATGGACTTCCCAAACCTACTATCCCTCGAAATTTTTTGGTTCAATAGTACCTCCACCATCTTAAAAACTTTTCACCATATTTTACTATTTTTTACCTATTTTAACTCTCTTATTTATTATTAATAGTGGTTTGGTATTTATTATAATTAATAACAATAAAATTCTCCCTTTCTAGCTCATTGTAATATCTTAAATATATTTATTTCTCATCAAACTTTTTCATCACTTTGTGAATGTTGAACATCGCTACCTCACCACCAAACCTTAGTGATAACTCTATATTTTAAAATTGATAAAGGACCTAACCATTTATAATAATGTAACTCCCAAGATAATGAGTCTCTTATACTCATTGATGTCAAGAATGAGGAAGTCAACAAAAAATAGAATTTATCCACTTTGACTATAGAATCTTTAAGAAAACCTCATCGACATATCACTGTTTCATCTAAGAATTGAAAATTAACACTTTTGGGATTTATATCCACATCCCATAGGATATTTAATATTGAGTATGACATAATTTAAATTCTCACTCCTAGATTAAAAAATATTTTCCAAACTCATTATCTCCAATATTGACAATAATTCAAAAGCTACTTGGGTCTTATTGCTTCTTTGGTAGACTTCAAAACACCACAACCAAGAATTCCTAGGAGAGGGGTATTGTGCCTAATTATTCAAGTATCCTCTTGTTCAATTCCAACTCATTCATGATCTTAGAATATATGGAAATATTTTCTAAATTATTAAAAAATAGGATATTAATATGTAGATTTTTAAATATCTTTAAGAAATTTCATTTATTTTCTTCCAATTTCCCTCACTAAATTCTACCAAAAAAGTTATTTATGGTCTATAGAGTAAGAATTCTTCTTCTTTGACTTCTTTATCAGCTTGTTTCTCTTTTTTCATTATCATTTTTCTTCCTCTTTCCCTATATTTTATTTTATTTTTCTGTCTAATGTTACTTTTATTATTATTATTTTTGGACCTTATCGGTACTATATTAAATATTTTTACCACTTATAAAGGTGATGGAATTAAGTTATCTATGTTTTGTGGCCTTTGTGTCACCTAAGACTACTCCTCTTGGCCTTTCCTTGAGCTGGTTGGGAATTTTTTCTACTTGGAACTCTAGATTTCACATGGAAGTCCTTTGACCATCCTTAAACTCTTTGATGGAAGCCTGTGTGGATATTATGGAAGTATAAAAGATCTCCTATAATGATGTTATTTGGATTTATAGGGAAGGATTTTATTTTTTTGGAACCTCAGTACCCTTTTTTGGTAACCTTGGATTTTTTGTTATCGAGGCCACCATCCAAGAGAATTATTTTGATGGTTAAAATAAATTTAGTTAACATATTCACAATACATACCTTGGGGTTAGAGCATGTATATTATCATTTCTATATTAATTTTAAATGATTCTATTTTTTTCCACCATCCATCCATTGTTTTTTACCATACATAATTCTTATCTTTTTACTTATTCACCTTTCCATTAAAATATATTGCGCATCTGATCATCTAGAAGTCCATGGATCTCCTCTAATGATTTTTTCATCAGTGAACCTCTAAAAATAAAATCAATGAGTGATATATTTATATGATATATACCTTTATATTTTTTTCATCAGTATCCAAATCTCAATTATATAATGAGAGAATTTCTTAATCAAATTCTTAAACCTATCCCATGTATGATATAATGATTCATCATTAAATTGATTTAAATTTTTAATATTGATGTGAATATCCATATATATTTTTTAAGAGTAAATAAATGAGTTAATAAGTGTCTTACCAATTTATCCCATGTGGTTTTGGAATGGGGGTCCAAACTTTGGATCCATTATTAAGCTTTATTTTTAATCGATAATTGGAATGATCTAATCCTTACTATATCAATATAGATTGTTTTGAATTTTTAAGGTGTCATATAGCTCAAGGAAACTTTCCAAGCAAGTGATGGGGTATTCATATGGTAGCATAATGAATTTGATATCATTTGATATCATTTATATGATCACTTTCTTTATTTAAAAGTGGTTTTAAATAGCTAGTGTCATAAAAATTCTCAATTGAACCCCCTAACTTGAAGGTTGAACATACTATATTAGTGTTCATAGACCAAGATATCTCACTTGAACTACTTGGTTTTCCTTTTTTGTTTTATTTAAATTTCTTCCTTGGACACCCTTTTCCATTCCTTAAGATCTTATCTAACGCAGGGTCTTACTTTGAATTATTCTTTACCTATTCCTCAGGTTGAGTGCTTGTGTAGAAATTGTTTAACTTAAAAAATCACACCATGAAATAAAAATAATAATAGAGAAAAATGGAAACTAAGAATAAATAAAAACTTATAGTTATTTTAAATAGTTTAATCAACAATCCCTAACAATGAATCTAAAAACATGACCACATATAATCCATCATTACTTCCAACGATTAACCTAGTTTATAAAGTAAAAACTCAAAATAAACACTATTAGATAACTAACTAAAAATGTGTAGTAAATAGTAAGTATAATTCTGAAACCACAAGGATGGATTATAAAACAATTATAATTATTAGAAATTATTAAAAGAGAGAAATAAGAATTGGTTTTTGATAACTCAATTAATAGAATAATTTCAAGCATAGTAAATCTAGGTTCATTCACTTGGTAAAGTAAAAATAAAATTAAATCAATTATAGATGTTTTTAGAATTAGGTATGAGTGAAGCCTATACTATTTCATCAATATTTATTCTAATACACCCCTTTTATCCTATGAGTTACTTTGGTTATTTAAAAAATAGGCAAGACAAAAACCTATTTAAAGATAACTACCTCAGTCCACCTAATGGTAATGTAATTGAAATAATAAGATAGTTAATTAATTATAGTAATACACTACTCAAAAAATAATGGTCATGCATGAGATATAAGGGATAATATTTAGAATGATAAAATGAATGCAAAAACCCAAATTTGATTAAACAAAAATAACTCACTTCACTAAATAAAACCCCGTTTAAATATATGCTTGGCACTATAAAAAGTCACCACATCATGATAGTCCCAAGGGATTGTAACGAAATTAAAATAATGGGACCTGGTAGCATCAATCCTCTATTAGCATCACTCCTCTATATTTTATTTCTTCTAGAAATTGATTCCCTTTACAAATATGTATAACACATCATATTTATAGTAAAACCATTAAAAGATAAACTACTCTACATATATCACTGTATCTCTTTTATAGTCTCTATATTTTCTTCTAATATATAGAAATTTAATTTGGGACCTGACCCCACTTAATATTTTACAAATATTTCCTTATGAATATATCACTAATTATTCATGATAGAGGCCCAACCTTCCAAATCTATACTAATACAGTCATCTAATTTATATTTTTAGTTGTATACTTACTTGATTTTCTAACCACATCTCTTAAATTATCCTTATAAATTTAATCCCAGTTGAACTCCATTAGATACCCATGAAAACACATATACATGATCTCTTATTTTCTCCCATGAAAATATATCTTTCATGCACATGGATAAAATATGATAGAACAATACATTTTTGTAGATAAAAATTTTATGGAATGGGAATGTTCACTATGTTGTAAATCTTATCTCTTTGTGTTGCATAAATCTTTATATCCTCAAACATCTAAATCACAACCAATTTCCATGGAATAACCACCTCACTTCCCACTTACTCCTCAAAATATGTGACGTATAATGCAATATACTGCATAAAACCTTTGGAACTTAAAATCTGAGCCTCCACCAAATAATAACTATCCATGACACATGAAAAATACCTACACTAAAAGTTCTATGATCCATTCTAGAAAACATTCTCTCCTTTTCTATTACATAGGAACATTCCTACAATTCTACCTCCTACTTTTTTCAAATCCTCACTTTCCCCTCTATTCATCCATGTTGAAACACAATTAACCATGCCACAGGTCTTCAAAAACACTATATTATCTTCTCTAACATATTACAATACATAATAGAATATCCCACATCCAGGAAATAGCTTAAAAAGCAACCCCATCCACAGATTCATCTATGGTGTAAATAACACTTTATGGTGTGTTCTCTCTCAAAAAAGTACATCATGATCTCTTTATCCCTTGAAAATGGAGGAACTATAGTGTAGGGTAGTTAATTAATATATATATAACCACAAATGAGTATAATAAAATAAGGCTCATAATAAAATGGTATTATAAAATTCTGTATGAATAGTGGTCGGGTGAAGAGCTATCCCACATTGAAACACAAAAATGAAGATTTACATGTAACAATACATGGAATAATATTATTTCTCCATAAATCCTCTAACCAGAATAGGGGAAATGGTCACCCTACCTTTTATTATCCTTCTTTGTGAACCAACCCACACACTCTCACTCTGATTGATACCTGTCTGTACGCTAACCTTCACACTATAAGTACTTGAAAAATAATCAACCCATAATTACATGATTTATAAAAAGGGTTAAAATTTATTATTTTTCCATGTTGTTTTAGGTTTATAGTTTCAAATAATTAGAAAAAAATATTACATACTAAAACATTACTTAAAAAGTGTAAATTTCTAATAAATTTCCATTTTTTCCATAAAAATAGGATCCTTAAATTTAATTTCCTTTTCATTAAATTATTTTTTGGTTTGTTTAAAAAAAATACATAGTATAAAGTTAGACCTTGGTATAGTTTATAATCATCTCTAGGACCTTAGAAAAATATTTAAAAAATTGGGATGAGTATAAAGGATTCATTAAGGGATATAAAATGGATAGAAACCTATTAGTCCATTTGAAAAAACATGAAATCCATAAGGAGTATTTCCCATATTTCATAGTAAAAATTGAGATAAAATATTAATTTACTTATGAAATTATATTTTTTCCCAATTTTTTTCATAAAACATTTCAAAATAAATAATAAAGTAAAAATCATATTAATGAGGGTTTCTTAAAAACA
Source organism: Viscum album (assembly GCA_963277665.1). Classification (NCBI taxonomy): domain Eukaryota; kingdom Viridiplantae; phylum Streptophyta; class Magnoliopsida; order Santalales; family Viscaceae; genus Viscum; species Viscum album. Next base: position 362,524,445 of record OY728162.1, on the reverse strand, counting down.
TGAGAACCCATGAAAAAAAATTTCTTGAAAAACACACCTTTCACCCTTAAGGTTCACAAACTTTCCTAAAACATAAGATCATTTTATTACCTTGTAAAATAATAATATTTCCATAAAAAATCTTTTTAAACCATTTAAAAGTAAAATAGATTCATTGGGACATCATCTTTATAGAATGATTATAATAACTCTTACAAAGGAATAACCTTCTTGGTTAATTACAACATATCTCTTAGGAGTAACTTATATCCCACTAACTTTATCACTTTATAAAATGAATTGTAGTGATATATAAGACCCATAAATTATCATAAACAACTCACAAAAATAATAATATTAATTAAACACATAAAATATTTCATTAGCATCATAAGAGACATATTAATGGGTCATTAAACCTATATGAAAAAGCACTTTGGTTTATCGCATAAAAATGAGAATAAATATCCTTTTCTTTTAAAAACTAAAAATTTCTAGAATGATGAAAATATTATATTATTTAAAAAACATGAAAAATTATAGATTAATATTCTTAAATAATAATGATCATGATGGTGAGAAATTATTTTCATGCTGTATATGTTAAAAAAGGTTTCATTTCACACTCTTTAAAAAATAATATGCATAGAAAACATTAAAAAATATATTTTTACACCACTATAAGGAATGTAAAATATAGTTTTAAAATAAATGTAAACAACCATTTTAGAATAAGAATAACATTCTTTAATATTTTTAATAAAAACAGATATAGAGGAAAAAGATTCGGAAGGAAAACTTTAAAACATTTTAAACAAGGTTTTAAAGAAAATCCGTTATGACCTTAATAAATTTTGAGTCAAAAGGATAATGAAGGAAAGATCTTGAAATATGTTTGTCAAACACTTTAATTTCATGAAATTAATTAAAAAATTTATCAATAATTATTTTTTTACACAAGAAAAAGAAAACATGTTTTGAAAATAGATTAAGTATCAAAGAAAGGAAATTGAGGTGAGAGATCCAATACCTCAAGTCCAACTCATAATGTAAATTTTGAGGAGATATAGACCCAAAATCCTATTTATAATGATAATTTTTTTAATAAATGTATTTTATACAAAGTGTTATTACTTTGTCTAAAGTTATATTTATTTCACATCATTTCTGTTAGTTAAACATTACATCTCATAATAATTTCACAATCACAAGAACATAATGTTTAGTGTCTTTGAGGATCAACTATATAAGAAAATTATTTTATGATACTTGTGGAAATTTATAAATAATTTATCAAAACTTGAATCACTTATATACTTTTCATAAGTTATATTCATATTCATAATCCCGTGTCTTGATTTGTTCTATGCATGGGCCTAACGTCCTCTCCCTTTGGATGTTATCCCTTGGGAAAAACCTTAAAGATCCTTATCTTGGTATCTTGTAAAGACCAAGGTTTATAAGACATGGGAAGAGAGTTTAGTATAGAATAAGGGAGATTTTTTTAAAGTTAAATCTTTATAATGGGTTTATAAATGTGGTGGAAGTGATATCCATTTATAAGGGGAGAAAATGGATCTTTTGTAAATACACATTACTTCACAATAATGTCATGAAATTATTCCTTAGTAAAAGTATTCAAAATAGAAAATAATTTTTTGGAAGAAGATTTTGTAAAAATTTAAGTTATATAATCTTCTCAACCATTTATTTTTTTTGAAGGTTTTAAACATGTTTTTAGTCTTTTACCATTAGGTTTCTAATTTTTACCTTTTTGGTTTTTATATTGGTTACTTGTTTTTACCTAAGTAGTTAAATTTATACTAAAAGTATAAGATAATCCATATTACCAATATTTTATGTTATAAAACTAAATTTATAATCCATCTTATCTAATTAAATTTATAAATATGTGGAAATTACATTTTAAATTAAAATATATAATATATTAAAAAACTGTTTTTTATAAAAATATTATTTTTACAATTAAGTGTTCTTAATATTATATAAAATTAATTAAAAAATTAAATGAGTGATAATATATTTTATTACATGTGTAAAATTTATATAAAATTTATTTTATAAAATATATCAATTTAATTTATTAGAAAAAAATTAAACAATAATAATAAAACAATTATTTGAAAATAATCTTTTCACTATTATCATGGTTATTAACTTTAATATTAGTAATCATAATTTTATCCCTAAAAATAAAATTTAACTTATTAAATAATATAATTTTTTTGATATAAAATATGAAATCAATTTTTTTATATTTATTTTCTCTAAGTGATGAAAACTAATTTTTAAAACAAGTGAATGAAAACAATTTTTAGACTAAATTATTACTTAAGTTTCCAAAATATTAAACATGGGTTTTATAAATTCAAAATAGTATTTTTAAATGATTAATTTTATTCCTTAAATATATTTTTGGTAAAATAAAATTTTATAAGTTTTTAAGTAATAATTATTTCTTGATAAATTTATAAACATAACAATATTTGTAAAAATAGTATTCTTAACAATTCACATAAAAATATATTATATTATAAAAATATAAAAAATTCATCCTAAGATAACATTTATACTCTAAATAAAAAAATTAATTTAATTTGGTCATATTAAAATCATAAAATTTATAAATTTATCTTTTTAATGAAAATTCAATATATAAAGAAAAACTCATTTTATTGAAAAATACCTTTTTAAAACTTTAAGTGTTCTTAATCCTATTTTGTATAAATTCATATTTGATGAAAATATTTAATTTAATAGTGGTTTTATTATTATTAATTTTTTTAATAATATTAATATAATATGTCATATATCATTTTTTTGTGTTTTGTGTGGAACAACCATTCAATATAATGTATTAATTTATAGAAAAAATATATTCAAAAATCATAGGGTGCTACACATTCTTTAAATTCTATATAATAAACTTATATTAATTAATTACTTATTTAATAAATATTTTCAGATTTATAAACTTATCGTAATGAATTTTTTTTCATTTATTACCATGTATTATATAATTACTAAATCAGTTAAGTTAATGTTATATGTTTTGAGGATGTTCAGTTCATAATCCCAAAAAAACTTTGGTAAGTTTTCTGTAGTCAAATGAGTCATTTTTAAATCATCCATATAATACTAATAATGACATAATTATCATTTTTATACATTATATATACTTTTATAACCATTATTTTAAGGACGTTATGAAAAATGGAGCACATCATTTCATGTAGAAAATAATCAATACGTACGCATAAACGCAATTTTCATTTTTCTATTAAGTTGAAAAGAAATAAAGTATATAAAATTTTAATTTTTGAAAATAATAAATATGTTATAAATGTCATAGTTATTCGTTATTTACATCATTTTTACCATCCATGTGAGGTGGTAACCAAAAACAAAGCACATCACTTCATAGAGGTGGTAGTCCACACATACGCAAGAGCAGTCTAATCATTTTTGAAATGATGGAAGGGTAAGATGATAGTTTATATATTATATTTAAAAAACATAATTATTTAATAAATAACATATAAATATATTAAATAAATCATAATAACCATCCATGAAATGTGGTTATGGAAAATTAAATACATCACTTCATGGAGATGACAATCCATATGTATGCATGAGCGATGTTTTCCTTTCCCATTAGATAGAAAATGTGATTGAAAAGGGTTTACCATAAATATAATAATATTTAAGTATATTTTATATAATTATATTATTATATCAACATAGTTATGATATATTTGAAGAAGGTCTAACAGTAAATATACTTAAAAGAAATTAGTTAAGACTTATACCTACACTTTTGATATCCTCATTTTTATTGAGCTTAAGGCCTTTAAAGGAGGGGTTTATGGTCACTCTAGGGGCTTGTGGATGTGTGAATGGAATTTTATAGTGGGATTTTGGTAGGTTATTGAAATAAACTCATATTTATCTTTGAAAATCATGGATTGTGTCCCTTTTTAGAGGTAAAAATCATTAGCATTTTCACACCTTTTCAAATTTAAGGTCCATGAATGTAATTTTAAAAATTAAAAGTAGTAATAAAATGGATAATAAATCAAACAATAAAAAAATTTCCATCCTATTTAGGTAATATAGGATTTTTATTATATTATAATTATTTAAAAATAATTTTTAAACATAAAAACATTTAAGGTAATTTTCATGATTATTCACAAATTTAACTTTAAAGGAATTAAGATAATAATGGAATTAAAATATAAATAATTTTACCATCATTAATACTTTATAATTATCCATTAAATTAACAAAACACCATAATTCATTCAAATAATATTACTTTTAATGTTTTCAAAATCATTTTCTTGATTTTTCTACTGCTAGCACAAGTGATGTGCCAACATTGCGTAAGCATTATAGGTAATTATACAATCACTAAAAATTAAAAATATATTAATATCATAAGATAATTTATTTATATTCAAAATAAAAATTTATAATTATTCATAACTTTGTTTTTCCCTTATGAAAATATGTTAGATATATTAAAATAATGAGAGTGACATTTTGTAATTATTATTTAATTAAAATAATATAAATTCTTTACTCAAGGTCAAGTGTAACTAAAAAATTAAAATATAAAAATAATATGATAAGGGTAAAAATTATATCACCCAATAAGATTTAAGATAGGATTTTATGACCATATAATATGGTTTTAACCTTAATTAATTTGATTTACCCTTTACAATGTTGAATAATATTTACCATGGTTACTATTCACGATGAAAAAAAATCAACCTAATTAAAAAATTTGAAGCTCTTAATTCCAAATATTAAATCCATTTATCAAGATTAAATCTATATAGGTCTTATAAATTAATTTTAATAAAAGAATTCAAAACATAATGATTTTTTTTAGAAAAAGTATTTTTAAGCATAATAATGAATTTATGAAAAAAATAAAGAATAGTGTTTTTCCCATAGAATTAAGTGGATTTTGTTTAATAAAACAAGACATTGTAACTTTAAATTCAATCTAGAACCATATATAAATTTTTAATTACTTTATTTAAATAAATAAATGAAACTACTTGAAAAATCAGTATTTTTTACTATTCATCCAAAAATTAATCTTAATATAAATTTGACATGATTAATACAAAAATAAAGACCATTTTTTTAAATAAAATTTCTAAAAGTATAAGAAATTATTTCTAATATCCATGTCCAAAATGCGAAAAAACAATTTTTATAAAAAATTTATTTTTGAAGAAAATGACTTTATTCTCATTTCTTGACTAAAAAACATAATGAATTGTATGTAAATTAATTTAATTGAATATATAATCTACAAATTTCATTAAAATATTCCATATATAGTGGTTAATTTATTATTTTAATATAAAAATACATTGCACACATAAAAAATAGTTTTATGAAAATTATCTCTTTTAAATTTAAAATATTTTATATTCATTTATAACTAATTAATAATCAACGTAATAATAATTATAAATTTTATTAAGGAAGAACTTTTTATATATATTTCATAAGTTGGTTACTCCTGTTCATACCCACAAACTCAATGACTAGGTTATAATGGTCAAATATAAGTAATATTTTAATAGTATATCATATTTTGTTTTAAGTTTAGTATTTCATGTGGTATACACAATCAAACATAGTATTTTTTTTACACTAAAATATTATGGTGTTACATTCTCCCCCTCAACTATATTTTGTCCTTACAATTTTAATTTGATAATATCAAGATGAATTTATTATAACATGTTAATAAAATCAACTATAAATTTTATCATGAGCTTCAATTTCTCAATTAAAACTAGGAAACTTATTATTTCATAAATTTATGAACCTTTATAAGAATAAAACGTGTATATAAGTTTCTAAAAGTGTAACTTGATCACATATGAATCTATAGATAAAGAATATAAGAATATATACTTACTTGATACAAAATTTATTCCTTTGGTTGTTTTTCAATCAATTTCCACCTGTAATTTATCTCACACTCCAATGAAGAATGACTAAGATGAATTTTTCTTACCTAAATCACTAAAAAAAACTTTTAATAGATCATGATATCCACAAGAGGATGATAATCTATTACTCCTATTTCTATCCATTTACCAAAACCAAAATGGTTATCATAAGATAAGATAATAACCAATTAAACTTCATATAAAGATTTATAACATTAATCTCCAAAAAATTAACAATAAAACCCAAAGTTCAACTTAATTCATCCCATAAATAAATAATCACAAAACTATTAAAAATATTCCAGAACATAATTGATACCCAAAGACCAAAAATATTTGATCACGTATTCTTCCAAGATCAACCTAACATTTATTTCTAAATAAAATTAATTACTCATAAACTCACATACCGAAAATGTCTATACCCTATTAATATATTTCCCAAAATATGAAAAAATTTCCATAAATAATAAGAATCATTATAAATTCATAATAAAACCATATATTCTTTCAAAATATTACTCAATATTTATTTCTCAAATAAATTCACACACTGGCCTTAATTTTGTATTTACCTTAGTCATATAATGCTCTGAAAAATATTTTAAAATTATTATGAAATAACATTAACCACCTAATCACCAATTTTTTTTAATTCCATGTTTATATATACAATAAAATATATGTTCCAAACAATTTATTACCCCTTTATCCCAATTAATGAAAATTACCTTAGCATCAAAGATAATATTATCCCTAAATGTTATATTTACTTTAAAACTTTTATCCCAAATATAATAACATTCTAAAAAAATATAATTCATAATAAATCACATGATAAACCTAAATGTTACTATTGATTCGAGGTTTTAATTTTTTTTCAATAAGTCAATATGTATTAATGGATGAAGTAGTGATTCTTGTAAAATTGTTGTGGATTCACTTTATAGAATTGGATGTTATGATCGAGTAATTTTACATGTTAATTTGATGATTTTTGGACTAATATTAATGTCAAAGACATGTGTCAAGGATGAAATATTTTTTAGTACAATACTGGATAAGAATAAGACCATGCAAGATATCTTATTTCATGAGGCTAAGGATACGAAGAATGCTATTCAATAATATATTCATACATTTATTGCATGGATAATACTTGAGGTGTATATTTGAGAAAGTATTGGTATTTTATTTATACTTAGAATATATCTAAGTATATTATGATAAGTGGTGGCCTTATTAAAAAAAGGGACCAACACACTGTCCAACCTAGGCCAAGGCTCAACCAAGGCTCTGTGGGACCTGAAGATCAACCACACCTAAGGGTTTTAGATTGGGGAAGCTCATGGGTGGTAGAGGAGAGTGGGAAGGCATAGTGCCAACATAGTGTGGGAAGGCCCATGTATAAGGCCCACAAAGAGCATGCCCAAAAGGCACATAGTAAGGTCAAGAAGCCTGATGGGATGAATCCCAAGGTGTGTGAATAGTGTGATGGGTGTTGATCCCATGTATCTAGATTTAATGATGTATTGGTGTGGATTGAATGATATAATTAAACCTTGATATATCACATTTCCAATTCAGGATGAATTCCCATGACCATTGTTCCCCCATCATTAAAAAATATGGAAAAAATGAGCATTATATGATCTGAGTGATTTAAACTATCCAATAAATCCCATGCTCCGGGTATTCAAATAAGTATATTGTCTTCATCCTTTAGCCTTTTAAGGGTTTTCATGTGATATTGAGACTACATTACATCTCCACTCATCCCGTCGAAGGTTCTAGACAAGTTTTATTGAACTAAATCATGGAATGCAACTTCATATTGCATGAATGTTGAATATTTGAAGAATAATAAAGTTACTTGAATACATCACATGAAGTAAGAAACCCATCATGTGATGATATTAATATCATGCGACCAAATGGTGATAATAAACAATCCATAATGAGAAGATGTCATAAGAACAAAAGACAATAACCATAACATTTCATGATTTTCATGGATCACATGATAGTAGGAAGCCATCACAAGAAAAATAACTTGACATGGATCACAATATGATCCCATATTTTTCATGAATTATCAATTGAATAATTCAGGAGGATGGTTATAGAGTCATAACATGATCAATGAAGTGATTATGTGAAGTAGTCACAAAAATAACATGATGAACTCAATATTGTATGATTTTCTAAGACGTTGAGAGTTTCGACATTCATGAGATCCCAAGATCCTCAAGAGTTTTAATGAGTCCTCAAATCACCTTAAAAATCAGAGATAGGAAGTGTGATCCTTATCTATAAAAATTGAGGCTTGGTCAAGAGTGGTTACTACTACCCTTTTACAGATCGATAAAGATCTTGTAAAAATAGAGCAGTCACCTGATTCATTCACATGAAGGAAAGGAAGCCTGTGTGATCCAATCACATGAATGAGTATCCCACCAGTCTTTTGATATCACTAAGGTATTTGAGAAGGAACCCATAGAAATAAACATTATATCATGAATAAGAAACCCTTGATCCATCTAGGAATCAAGAATGGGTTAAGAAATAACTTGTATAAAATACTTCATGTTACATGAAGTCTTTATATGAAGAAAAATTTTCTTATGCAATGTAAATTGAGAAGAACCCATAGAAACACCCTTGTCACATGAATAACTTACACAAAAGAATTTTGAGATCCTAAAAATTACCCTTTTTCGGACATGAAGGAACTTGAGGAGACACCTGTCACATGATTGTCATGTGCAAAGGCAGTGTGATTGAAGGAGAACAATTTTCATGAGCCTTACCTGGTTACACAAAGGAGTAAGTTATATCATGAGATCCCTTCACATGAAGGAAGGATGAAGTTTCATGAAACCCATGAAATCTATACAGGCATACTTAAATCATAATTCATTGAGAAATAAAAGAGGATAGTGTGCATGCATACATTGAATACATGCATGCCTAATCAATTGATAATATAATCCAAATAGAATGAAGCACATATAAATGATCATAAATTAACATGCACATGAAAAGATACCTGAAACATAATTGTGAATCACATAATAAAAAATATTATAAATGAATATTCTAAGGTTTTATATGTCATTAAATTAAAGAATGAAGTGAAATAAATAATTCAAGAAGACAATGAGATGACATTTTTTAATATTATTATTACATAAGATATTGTTAATGAATTTGTGTGCACCAATTATACACATATTAGTGAGGCTTGGAATTTAGAATAAGGAAGATAAAGCCCGAGCATAGTTACACTAAGGAAATTGGTCATTTACATGTGATCAGAATTGATTGAGTAAGAGAAATAGAATTTTCAAAGTCTATTGAAGATACTTGAATAGTACATGAGCAAGTCAGATCCTACAATCTTGTGGAGAAAGAAAAAATATCATCCTATAGTGGATCAAGCCTTTATCAAAGGTGATGTCTTCTAGTTGGTAGTGGAAGAAGTTGAAGTATTCTGGTCGGATCTATGAGAAAAAGTAGTCACTCGGTTGGATCTGGAGAATATGTTTTTCAATTGAAGATAAAATAAAATGGAGTATCTTGGTTTTATATGGATCATTGTAATTAGTTGCTTAATAGTGAATAATATATAACCCCAGGGGGGATAACGAGTTGTATAAAATAGTAATAATTTTTTAAACCTTGTAAATATTATGTGCTAATCTCTCTCTATTATTACCACTATACACAAGGTGAGATTGAGAGATAATATTGAGTGGATCGATAACCTTAATAAGTTTGAGAGGTATAATAGAAAATAAAAGGAATTTATAAAAAGAAAGTACTAATTCACCCCTCCCCTCTTAGTGGTCAATTCGTCATGGGGATCTATAAGTTGTATTAAAGGATATGTTATCTTTTACAATCCAAGGAGCATTATGAAATATGAGGAATGTTAAATCTATTAATATCTGATGTGTTCCTACATTTTATGGTAATAATTATCACAGTTTAAGGAATATTATTTTACCATATCTCCTATCACTCACCCTAGAAGTGAGAGATGTTGGAATAGTGTTTTTTCCACTCATTACTGATTATGCTTCCATAAAAAAAAGCTGATAATAGAAATATGGACTTATATTTAAAGGCATAAAATTTCATCTTGATGGATCTAGCAGAAAAGGTCTACATAAGGGTCATGGGTCTCCAGACTACCAAGGATATTTGGGATAAACTCAGAAGTATATATGAATGAAATTTAAAAGTCAATGAAGTCAAACTAAAAGCTTTGAAGAGTAATTTTAATGAAATTAAAATGAATGATGAATAAATTATTGATGAACATTTCACTAGAGTGAATGAGGTAGCCCAAAACATTCTAGGATTTGGTGAGAAGCTGAATGAATCTATGATTACCAAAAAAAATGATAAGGAATTTTCTAGATAATTTTGATTTAAAGATCTCAGACCTGAAGAAAATATGTGATTTTTCTCTTAATGAATTGAAAAAAATTATTATATCTTATGATATGAGGAAAATTCCAACTTTTAAGAAGAAAGAAAAAATTGAAATGGAATTTAAATCTATGAGAAATTGAAAAGTCATAAAAGAATAGGCTTAAGAATCAGAGGGTTTAGACAATGATTATGATGATGATGAATTCAATCACATTGTTTCGCTTATATCATAAGGATTTAAGAATGGAAAATTAAAGGAAAACAATAATAAACCACCTAAATTCTTCAACCGTGGTATGTTTGGTCATTTTTCCAAGAATTGTCCAAAGAAGAAGGCTGAATAATTAGACTCAGAATCAAAATCATTTAATGAAAGATCTCATAAACACAAATGGGATAAGAAAAAGAAGAAAAATTTCAACAAAAAAGATAAATATTATGATCAATAATATAAAATATTTATTGTAAATTTGTTCTTAAGATAAAAAATTTGGTTTCTTTAACCATGAAAAGATAAGAACTAATTCATCAAGTAGTAGTGATGATAAAGAAGAAGGGATAAGATTTGAGGGAAAGTTAAAAGAAAAATTAAAATTATGAATGTAACATATAAAATATCTTAATAAATAAATGAATAAACTTGAGAAAGAAAATAATAAATTAACTGGTGAAAAGAATAAGGAAGAAATTGTTCTTCTTGATGAAGAAAAGGAGATGATTAAGAAAGAAGTATCCTTTTTAGTGAGAAAAAGATGCTCAAATTTAAAATTATTGAACAAGATAAGATGATATGTGATCTTGAATATAAGTTTACTTCTAGAGAAGAATAGTTTGTTAAGACACAACCTATATATGTCATAGTTCAACATGAGTTGAATAAAATCAAAGAATATTTCAATGAATCTATTGAGATCAAGTGAGAATCTTCTTAATATGAAGATAAAGAAGGTAAAATTGTATCCAATAATTCTATTAGAAATTTTATTTATAATATTTCATATGTGAAAAATAAAATTGAGGATATGTGTTCCAAGAATAATGATTGGTAATATTCCACATCATGGAAAGGGAAGAATATGCCAAGAAGGCCACAACCCCCCAAGAAAAGTGAGGCTTGGTTTACAAGAGGATAACAGAAACACATATCTATATTAAACTAGAATCAATATATAAAAATAAAGTTTCAAGGATTATGTTGGTGTTTTGGTAAGAATGGCCACAAATCCTACTCTTGACGGAATAACATGTATTTACCCAGAATGAGACAAGAATCAAGGGGGAGTTTCAATGAGAATCTAAGGAAAAAATATCAAAGAAAACATCCTATGAACAAATTTTCCCCACAATTATCTAATCAAAACAATTCTATATTATGGAATAAGTTTGTGGTAGATGAAGTTTGGAAGGTCATAAGGTTGAGGTATGCATAAAAAATTAGGGAGGAGAAGTTCTCTATGATTTAAAATGGGATAGGTTCCAAAATAAAACTAATGAAAAGTCAGGTAAATATTTTGAGAAGATTGATAATGTCAAGAAATACTATCTAGTTATTTGTACAAATCAATTGAAACTAGAAAAACAATTAAAGGAATCCTAGAAACTTTTTAAATCTAAAATAAATCAAATGGTCTCAGAAAACAAGGATAATGATTATGAGAAGTTATCCATGGGTGGAAACTTGAAAACTCAGAAGACTGAGGTTAAGAAAACTATCCAACACAAAGAAGAAGAATGAAGGATAGAAGATAGTCAAATCAATGAGACTAAAAACAAAAATCATAATTATAAGAAATATAACCATGATAAGATTTCTAGAAAATAATGGCCCAAATTGAGAGGAATATCTCACTCTAAATGTTATTTATGAGAAACCACTACAACAAAAATTGGCTTTAGCGGCGGTTTTGGGAACTGCTTCTAAACCTTTTTTTAAAATGGTTTTGTGGCGGTTTATAATAAAGTGCCATGAAATATTTTTTTACACTGCCGAACCTTCCCCCCACCCCGACCCTGCTTCTCCCCGCTTCCCCTTCTTACCCCGTGACCTCAGCCCCCCGTGACCCCGGTGACCCCGCGACCCTGGAGACCCCGGCCCCGGAGACCCCAGTGACCCCATGACCCCGTGACGCTGGCGACCTCGACCCCCCGCGACCCCGGTGACCCCGTGACCCCATGTTTCCCCATGTTTCTCTCTTTCTATATTATTTTAGGTTTTAACTATTTTTTTGGATTTCATAAGGTAGTTTGAGGTGAATTTTGGTCTTGTGAATACCTCATTGATTTGGGTTTTTTTCCACATGAAGGTTGTGTGTGCCTATGATTGAGATTTGTGGAGGTTGGTTCTAGATGGGTTGGGAATGAGAATACATATGAAATCATTCTCACATAACTAATATAAAAATTAATATTATTGAGAACACGAGAGTTTTTATCTTTTTGAGGTTTCTGTGACATGAAGACCATGCAGTTGAGGTTCTAGTTGGAGCATGTTGAGCATTGAAACCTGGGTAAAAAATAACGGTTATTATCAATTTGAATTTTCTATGGGTTTGTTTTTCACTTTAGCTTTCAGATTTGGGATCTTTAATAGAATTTAATTTTAGGGATAATTTTAGGGTTTGTGGGATTTTGGTGGAATTTAGGTTCTTGGTTGTGTTTTTTCATGAGGTGTATGTTTTGTCTAAATTTCACCATTCTAGATTATCCCTAAATGGTGCAGATATTTATGCTATGCCTCTACCTATTTTGGGTTTTGTGTTTCATGTTTATTATTTTAATATGATTGGAGATGATGAGGAAATTTTATAGAATAGTTTAATCCTCTTAGATGTGTTTTTTTTGGATTTAATTCTCTCAGATACCCCCAAGTTGTTTTCCCACCCAACCACCTCTTGAAATGAGGTATCATGGGGTTATATCATTTTGAATTTTATACTTCTACTAATTACATTCTATGTAAATAATGTGTCATTAGGGGATTGATTTTTACACCCCATGAAATAATTTTCTTATTTTTTAATGATTTTAAGGCTATTTTTTTTAGTTTACCGATTTTTTTAGTGATTAAATTCTAGGAGTGGTGTTGTCTAGATAAATTTAACATGCTATGGTCTAGAAGCACCATGAGTGTGGGGGGATAAAACAAGGAGGCTTCTACAGTATCGTTATCTTCCTACATACATTTTGGTTATAGTGGCTTCATGGGGGGATAAAACAGGGAGGCTTCTACAGTATCATTAGCTTCCTACATAAATTTTGGTTATAGTGGATTCATGGGGGGATAAAATACGGAGGATTCAAAATTGAAAGATATTAAAAAAATTAACCTTTAATTGTCCATCAACAATTATCATCAGGAATTGGATTATTTTTTATATTTGGATGATTTGAGTATATTATAGTTGTCTTTATCATTTTTCTTTACCTGTAACATTGAAGAGAGACTCTAGAATATGGATCCTCTTATCGTTTATTTTTATTAATGAATGAATATTTTTTTATTCTTAATTGTCATCCATTCCGTAGATTTTGTTTTAGCTTGATTAACACTTCATAATAACCTATAAAATTTTTAGTGGAAACATTATTAAAATAATATAAAACCAATTGAACATTGAATTGGTAATGCATAAAGTCAAATATGGTTCTAAAAAATGCTTGAGTTAGAAATATTTCCTTAGGTTCATGGATCATGTATGGGTATAGGCATAATTACAATAACTCTAACACTAGATTTAGTCTATTTGGATGAATTACTTAATTTTGATCATGGATCATAGATGGATATAGACATAACTACCATATTAACACTATAGTTAGTTCATTTGGATGAATTAGTTACTCCTTTATATGGATCATGGATGGGTATAGGCATAACTACCATCACTATAACACTTTTTTAGTCCATTTGGATATAATAGTTCACTCAACATGATAAGGATCACAAAGGGGTAGATTTAGAGTGTGGATTCTAATGTTTAAAAGGGTTTGATCACCCAAAAATTATTTCTTCACACATTTCATAAATATACCTCTGGACTGATAAAATGGGGATGAGAGAACAAGTGAATGCTTAAAAAATTTCATAGTCAAAAGGGCCTAGCGAGTACAGCCTGACTTCTTCTAGATTAATATTATGAACCCACAAGCTTTAAGTAATTAATTTTATCACCTTAATTTTTTTCTTGATCCTCATATTGGGAAGGCCTAGTTCACAGGTAATTGTCTTCTTATTAGGGTTCCCTTTATGTATTTTCAACCTAATAGGATTTCTTCTATTTTTCAATTCCAAATGCTTAACTTAGATTAGGTTAGCATCATATCCAATTAGTGGAGACTCAATCTTTATTAGGGTTATCTTTACAATTTTTCACCATGACGATTTGTGTGTCTATTTACTTATATAGTTTTAGTTCATGCAAGTTGTGCCGGTATAGATGATGTTTAAGGTTAGAAAAATTTGACCCAGGTGCACATTGTTAAAGTTTATGATGTGTGGACCATAAGCTGGGGTAGCCTATATGAAGAGATGTTTCAAGTTAACCTGATATGAATTGGTAAAATATGGTATCATGAATATGAACGATCTCATAATTAATTATAACTCAATAAAACTAATGACCACTGTTTTTGATAATAGTGGGGTTTTTCACTCTTTGAGATTGTTTTAGTGCTTGGTT
Organism: Viscum album; assembly: GCA_963277665.1. NCBI lineage: Eukaryota > Viridiplantae > Streptophyta > Magnoliopsida > Santalales > Viscaceae > Viscum > Viscum album. The sequence goes on along the minus strand of OY728162.1, from coordinate 362,509,339 downwards.
GTGTGATATCAAGAGGAAAATATATGTAATCTCTAATCATAAATAGAAGCATTGGCATAAGGGATGTCCCACTTTTACTACGTGGGTTGAAGGAGTTAGATACGGTCTTGTAACATGGGTCATTTAGTTTATGGTCATGAAACCCATACCATTTGATTTGGGATTTAGAGTCACACAATCAGGACCAATTAAGGGTCACATCCTTCAATTTCTATTCTTCTTCATCAAGATTGGAAACATTATTTTTTCCTCATGAACTGTGATTCCAACCATGTTATGCTTATGTTACTTTTTGTTATCTAATATTATATTTTGATGCTATAAAGGATTTCAAAAGTCAAGGGTTGAAAATTTGTAGATTTGGGAGAAACATGATAGGAATACTGTTTAGCATAAATTTTAGTATTAACTATGTGGTAATTGAGTAATATGTCATTTTTAGCACACTTTTTCTCTTTACCAAAGAAACTTCCCCTATCCCAAACACTAAAGGGTTCATATCTAACTCAGGGGCTCATATTTATTATATTATGTTTATGTAATCTTACACTATCATATATATGAATATCTTTCTCTATTTATTAGTAACTATGTGTTTTAATTTTTTTTATTATTATGTAGGGACATTGTGATATACATGGATAAAAGCTGGATCAAATTACCAAGGAACACACCTCAGCATGTTAAAGGTTTGAATGAGTTTTTAGATTTTTCAATTTCTAATCGATCCGTTGAAGGGGGAATAAGATGTCTATATCCTAAATGTAAATTTAGAACATGGTTGTCGAGAGATGAAGTTTATAAACATTTTATACTGAATCAATTACCTGGTCAATATTTTTGTTGGGTTTGGCATGGATAATCGAACATTACAGAAAGATTAAGCACTGATGTTAATCCACAGAATGAGGTCCCATGTTTGTCAACAATGGAAAATTAAATGAAAAACCTCATAAATGATGCATTCGGCACTACAAGACACCACTATCAGTATCAAAACATATCAGAACAACTAGAAGAGGGTGATACAAATTGCAACGTGACAAGTGATGTTTTTGAGACTATAACACAAGCAGATCAAGATTGTAACATATCATTAGATCCTCCTCTTGATTATGTGGAGCCAAATGTAAGATAAAACTTCACTGAGGAAAATGCATTTCATGATTTAGTTGACGATGGAAATCAAGAGTTGTATAGTGGGTGTTTGAAATATTCAAAGATTTCATCTCTGTTGAAGTTGTACCATATCAAATGTCTATGTATAATTAAAAATAAGGCAATGTCCATGATATTGGAATTGATTTGTGATGCATTTCCTGAAGCAAAAATCCCAAAATCTTTTTATGATATGAAAAAAGTTGTTAACAAACTTTTTATGAATTATACAAACATACATGCGTGTCCCAATGATTGTATGCTTTATTGGGGAGAGGATTCAAGTAGACAGAATTTCAAGAAATGTTCTTCTTCTAGATGGCAGTCAAATGGTGATTTAGGAAGTCCAAATGAACATAATTTCATGGAGAAGACGAAAAGAAACACACCTACAAAGGTTTTGCATTACTTTCTCTTGAAGCCTCAATTGCAAATATTATTCATGTCATCGAAAACCGCGGAACACATGAAGTGGCATTCTATAGATAAAAAAATGATGGGTTAATGAGACATCCACGAGATTCCAAATCATGGAAGACATTTTATTAATTACATCTAGATTTCTCAGCTGATCCTAGGAATGTTCGATTGGGATTGGCTGCAGATGGATTCAACCCATTTAGGACTTTGAGTACCAGTTATAGCATTTGGAAAGTTTTTTTGATCCCTTATAATATGCCTCCATGGATGTGTATGAAACAAACATATTTTATCATTTCAATGATTATTCCTGGAAAAAAATGCCTTGAAATAATATTGATGTATACTTTCAGCCTTTGATTGACGAATTGCAGGAGTTATGGAGAAACGGTGTTGAGACATTTGATGATTCTTTTAAAATAATGATCAAAATGCATGCTGCTTTAATGTGGACCATTAGTGACTTCCCTGAGCTTGGAAATTTATCAGGTTGGAACACTTACACGAGTTTGGATTGTCCCGTCTGTGACTTTGATTTTGAGCCCAAACGACTACCTCATAATAGAAAATGGTGCTTCTTGTTCCATCGAATATTTCTCGATGCATCTCATAGATTTTGACTAAACAGATCAAAATTTAATGGTTTCATTGATCGTAGACCACCTCCAAAGTTGTTAACTAGTTCTAAAATATTGACACAACTTGAAAATGTTGAAATAGAATTTGGGAAGGTTCATCATTTGAATGATAGCAGAAAACGGGTCCGAAGTGCATCGTTAGGTGAAATCAGAACGCAACAATGGAAGAAAAAAAGTATATTCTTCAAACTCCCGTATAGGGAATTTAATTTGTTGCGACACAATCTTGATGTGATGCATATTGAGAAGAATGTCTGTAATAATTTGATTTTCACATTACTTAATGAGCATGGAAAGTCGAAGGATCATCTCAATGCTCGCAAATACTTACAAGTAATGAACATAAAACGTGATCTCTGGCCAGATGAGAATGAAAAGTATGCTCCAGCCTTTTTTGCAATGAAAAATAGGGATAAAGATACATTAATTTAAATTTTAAAGAATGTGAAGATATCTGATGGGTATTCAAGTAATATCTCAAGGTGTTTTGACTTGAAGAATCATAAGTTACATGGATTGAAAATTCATGATTCACATATTTTGTTACAACAGTTACTACCATTGACATTGCGTACATTATTACCTGAAAAATTTACTACTATTGTACTCTAATTCTGCACATTTTTCAGGAAATTATGTGAGAAATATCTACATACATTTCATTTTGACAACCTCCAAGATAGGTTTTTATTGACCCTTTGTGCAATGGAGATGATCTTTCCTCTATTTTTTTACTGTCATGATGCATTTAACTATGCATTTGGTTGAGGAAGCTAAATTAGGAGGCCCCGTTCATTATCGATGGATGTATCCAATTGAGAGGTATTTTATTTATATGTTTTTCATTTAAGTAAACAATTTTTGGCATTTAAATAAATGCATAATATTATTATTTTATTTCACAGATATCTTGGGCATTTGAAAGCTTACGTGAGAAATAAAGCTCAACCATAAGGCTCTATTGCTGAAGGCTATTTGGCTGAGGAGTGTCTTACCTTTTGTTTCAGATATTTGGATGATATTGAGACAAGATTTAATCGATTTGTAAGTGTTGATGACACATTAACTCAATCTCAAATGCATCAGAAATCAAAAATATTTCATGATATTGGCCGATCAGTTGGGATGACCTCAAATGTGACACTAATATAATTGGAATTATTACAGGCATATAGATATGTGTTGCGAATAGTAAAATTGTAGATCCATTTATTGAAGAGTTAAGGATACAAACAAAGAGATTAATTAGAGGACGAAATGGAAATGAGAAATATATAATGAAATTTGTGAATAAAGAGCTCGTAGAATGGTTTGCACGATGTGTAAGTTCATAAATATTGAAATAAATACGAATATTAGTTTGACACATACATTTTGTAAATCTATTAAATTATATTTCTTTTTTCAGATCATGAATACTAATACTCGAGCAGCCTTGTCAGAATATTTTAAGTTTCTTGCTAGCGGTCCTATAAAACAAGTTATAAAGTTCGACGCTTATAATGTGAATGAATTTAGATTCCGTACAGTCGATCGAGAAGTGGGTTTTAAAACATATAATAGTGGTATATTTACATTTACTGAAGTGGGATACTATGGAAAGATGCATGATATTATTGAATTAAACTACCACTAACATTTTTCTGTTGTTTTATTCAAATGAAAATGGGTCGATATTATCAGAGGTGTTAAAAGAGATTCCTTGCAATTTACTTCTGTGAACTTCTCTCTCTTGATGGATGTTGGTGATCGTGAACTGCATGATCCATATATCTTAGCATCTAAAGAAAAAATGGTATATTATGTGAATGATGTTGTGGATGAAGGGTGGAGTGTAGTTTTTTACGTAATACAAAGAGATTTGTATGATATGGGTGATGAACTGGAAGATTTGACCTCGGAAATTGAATTTCATCAACAACAGGAAGCGGAATTATTTTTCCATCATGATATTGAAAATATTAGTCTAGCAAGGATGAATGAAGTGGATGAAGAAATGGAGTAGGAAACTGACATGATTGAAGGAGAAAATGATTTTATATACAATTATTTATTCATTCAGCAACCACTTGTTTCATTTCTGCAGTCATTCATTATCATTGTTATATATATTTTGTATGTTAGTACTGGGAATCTATTATCATTTTTAAATTTTTTTCTGCATAATTTTTTTGAAATATATATTCTGAACTAAATTTTATTTGATTAAATGACAGGAATGCCAAGGAGGAATAAGTACATTATGTCATCTAGTTTTGCGACAGATGACGATTCATCTGGCTCCCTCCCCACCGCATATGAGGCACCAGCTGCCTACACCACTACACCATCTCCCCCTGCACCATCTCTCACGCCATCTGTGGGTGTCCCATTATAGGTTGATTCTTCAAATCCCCCTTCAGAAGCCTCAGCAATGGGGTGGCGACATGACCCTTCCAGTTCATCACAGACATACTGGAGTGTCACTGTCATAGGTACAAATTTTAATTAAATAAATTTATTACATTTTGTTTATACTAATTTTTTGCGCATTGAAGATGAAAAAAATTAAACCATGGAGAAAAACTTAAAAATTTTAGATGTTTAGAATATGAATTATGAGAAGATAGTCATGCCATTTGATTCTTATGGGGTCCCTACGGATGACACTGCGGGGTTACTTGGCCAGATTCTAGGATAGCTGGCAGCGAAGCCCATTTCCCTTCCTATTTCTTATGATGATTGGAGAAATATGCCACTAAGATGAAAAAATGAAGTTTTTGATTCCCAAATAAAGGTAATTTTATTACATTATGTTTTAATTGACTGTCATGTTGCTAATATTTTCAAAATAAATTTTTGTATACAGATGTTCTTCCACTTTAAAATTGCTGATGTGATAGCACAAAAGTGGACGTTGAAAAATCTTGGTAAGAAATGGAAAGATTTCATAGGGATATTGTGGTGTGATTTCAATGATACTTCGTTGACCGTGCAACAAGTGTATGAGAAGCTACCCAGTGGGGTACCAAATGAACATTGGAAAGTTTTTTTTGACAGACATCGTGATGAGAAGCGAATGGTATTGAAATATATATTGTTATATTATCCTCATTTTCCATTTATACATTTATATGAAGAGGAGATGACATTGAATACATTACTGTTAAATTGAATTTTATTTATTTCAGGATCACTCAAGACAGAATGCATCAAATCGGGCTAAGCAAGTCATCCCTCACACTGTGGGCTCAAAAAGATTTTCTAGAAGCCGAAAAACATTGGTAATCTTTTAAATATTTATAATACAATATTATTTGTTTAAAATATTTAATTGTTGATTTATCTTTGATTAATGCATTCACAGTGTTTAGGGCACGAAGAATCCCAAACTGAACTATGGTTGGATGTTCACAAAAAATTAGATGGAAGTTTTGTTAATGAGCCTGCCAAAGAAGTTGGGGTATGAAGTCAATTTTTTATTATAATAAATTATTATCAGTTTTTACTGTGTTAATATATATTGATATTTTATTTATAGGTAAAAATTAAATAACTATGGGATGCCAATCCTGGGAAGTCCTACTCAGTCTCCCAAGATGACCCAGTTGCTAAAGTCCTTAGGAAGGAGCATCCTGGTAGAGTGCGCCAGATGGGTTTCAGATCCGTACCATCTGAGGTATTTGGCATGCCACTAGGGATTCCAGCTATATCTACTTCTAGTTATAGTCAGTCCATACCCAAAGATGCTCAGAGGGAGACTGCTTCTCTACAAACCACAGTTCAAGATCAGGGGGCTCAGATATCTGCTTTGTAGAAAGCGATGACTGATATACATCAACAAATGAGCAGATATGCCCCTAGTGGTAGTGCATCAACTGGTGGTTAGTAGGTAAATCACAAAAAATCAAAATCATTTAGTTTGAAAACTTTCATTGCTTTTAAGTTTTAGTATAAATATGCAACAATATTTAATTTTCAATATAATGTTCTTACAAGTGACAACAGAAAGTGAATATGGAAGTGTAGAGGGTGACGATGCATCATCGAACTGTGAGTAGTTGTATTGTTGATGTTTTGAACAAATATGAGAACAATTGGTTTGTATATGTAACATGTGTGGCAAATAGTTGGAACCAAACATTTTCATGTCCTAACATTTTTTTGATTTCTCATGTTTCCTTTTATGCATTTTATTGATTTCTAATGTTTCCTTTTATGTATTGATTTCTCGAGTGTGGTATATATCATTCCAGTTAGGCCTGTGTTTGAATTGGTAGTCGAGATTTTGGATGACTAAGAGTTAAACCCATTGTTAATGTGTTGAAAAAATTGGGTCATTTCATAGTGATCAAGGGGATAGTGTTGTGGACACTTTGGTGAGGCAGAATGTGTAGATAGTGAATCTTCATGCATTGTTAATGGTTATCATATTCTGTTCATGATGATAAAATGTGGTCGTACCGTATATAAAACCTAGGTTCCTCTTAATGGGAGATGACATTAAACCGTATAAAACTAGGATTGGCACACCCCATGGGTGGCCATAAACCCAGTCCACTCTTCATCAATATATCCAAAAACATCCTTGAAAGGTACAACACATCATTTAGATAGACACTTTATAATTTTCTTCAACAAAATTATATTTTCAATATAAATGTACAAAATCACATCCATATAGACATGAATACACATCAATACAATAGGATATAACCCATAGAAAGTTACCTCAATATCATAGATAACTGCTCACTTAACCAGAAAACTTCATTCAAGACCAAATAAACCCTGAATTCCCAATCTAAAACAACCCTAGAAAAGAAGGGTTTAAGGATTCAGAATAACAGAAAACAACAAGATATGGTTCTTATATATAATAGAATAATGAGGAGTGGTATACTCACATAGATCTTCGATTCATAGCTAATGGAACATTCAATGACTAAGGATCAAAGGATAATGGTCCTTTTAATAGGGTACAACTCATAGTTCATAAACCTTGGGCTTGGATGATGAAATGCATGAGAAATTAGGTAACAAAATTTTAAGGCTCAAGGGGGGGGGGGAATGGGAATTTCTCCAAATTAAAATAGATGCACAATTTGGCCTCTGTACAAGAGGTGTCCAGGTCATATGGATTGGCTGATCCATCCCCATGGTTTGAAAAACCCAAGTGGAGTCCATGAACTACCTCTATCCAAGGGGTTTAGGTCATACATCCCCTGGTCCATGGTGTAGGGTTATCTCTAACCATGCACCAACCAAGCACAATGCACTGGATGTACTATTTTCTTCACTTTTCAAATCCCAAATGCCTGGAGCACCTCCAAACCCCCATGTTCTCAAGGATCATTTTATTAAACAAAAAATGTAGTTAAACCAAAATTTAAATTAAACTTACCTCAAACTAATGTTTGTATCTTACAGGTTATGATGTTCATAAAAAATACTTTTCTTAAATATCCTTGAGTTATCAAAGGATGTTATACATGGTTATTTTTGTTTTAAAGATATATTTATCATTTATTTGAGATATTTTTTATTTAGATCAATATTATACTATTTTATATACTAAATTGCAATAATTAATTCTATGAAACATTCATTTTTAAAATGAAAATATACGGAAACTTCATGATGCATTGTTAGGATACAAAGGCTTTTGATTATTTTAAATATTCATGTAATCTACCTACATGGTCTAGAATGTCATCATTATTTTCAATTTATCCTTAAATGTTTTTATATGATTCATGAATGTTTTAAATAAATTTACGATATAATAAATAAAATATATTGAGTATTAATTAATATATGTTTATTTGATATGTATGATTGAGTTGATGTTATTTTATGAGATTGTGTTGGGTTCTATATTTATTTGATAGAATTTAATTTTTAAAGTAATATAAATTCATTTCACTTTAAAAAATCCATGTGAACCTAAATAAGATATTAAAATATAATTCTTGATAAGAAAATCCACTTAATGGTCAAATTATGATTGACTTGGTTTCTTATTCTATCCATGTTTTGGAAAAAAGTATTCATCCTTACAGAACTCATGATTGAGATTCGATATGGGAATTCCATAATTATAATCCTTCCATATTCCATGTTTACGAATGTCCTCAATGGGTAAGGTAATGGCTGGATGATATTGAGAGAATATTTAGTATTTTACGAATTCCTAAGACCTATAAGATCAAGTTCACCACATTCAACCTCTAGGGCCTGAGTTGGAAATATTTAAAGACCATTGTTTATATTGAGTTATAAAAGACCCAATATTAGGAAGGTTTCATGAATTTGTTTATTCAAAAATATTATCCTTAAACTATGAATGTGGTGAAGGAAATGGAATTTATATTTCTCTTATATGGGAATCATATAATGATTGAATATGTTAACTATTTCATTGAGCTAGTGAAATATATGAATAAGTTTGTCATAATTGATACCATGAAGAGGGTTTCTTTCTCAGAACATTTAGTTGAAGGTGTCTTTATTTTTCTTGAATAATTATATATATGTTTTTTATCTTAATTCAAAGGTAGAGGTGATAATAACATGAACACCAAATATAAATGGTGTTTACTATATAAATGGTTGTTTTTAATTTTAATTGAATTATGAAAATAGGGAACTGAATGATTTTACATAGGTAAGTGTTGGAAGTGTCAAGATATCTTCTCAACTATATTTCTGGTTTGATTGTTTTTCAGGGGAGTGGTGCTGTGGTGTAGTGGAAACAAAAATTTTTTTAGTCAGATTTTTGTGGCGGTTTTAACCGCCGTGAAAAGTATATAGGTAAGACATTAGCGGCGGTTTTAACCACCGCTAAACGTAAGTATTTTTTACGTTTAGCAGTGATTTTAACCACCACTATAGAGTCGCATCACCCGTGTGCATTCTGCGGTGGTTCTTGTGACTTTAGTGGTAGTTTTAAGGCCACTAGATTTTATTTTATTAGCGACAGTTATAACCACCACTAATAAAATAAAATCACAGGCTCGTAAAAACCGCCTCTAAACTCAGTAAAACCGCCGCGAAATGAGGCAGCTACGACACTTCTCTTAAACTGCCACTAAATAGAAATAACCGCCGCTAATAGTTTTCCAATGCCAAATTTAGCGGCGGTTTCTGAAAACCGCCGCCAAACCATGTAACTGCAGTTTAAACTGCCGCTACACGCAAAAATAACCTCCGCTACATGGCAGTTTTCTTATAGTGAACCAAGTGGTCCCTCCTTATTCCATTACATATGAATAATTTTTTACTAACATGTAGGTAATTTAAGGATATAGATGAATTCCTTGAGGGTGATATTTAATGAGATAAAACTATTAAATAATAAATACATAGTGAATTTGTATCTTATAAATAGATTTTTAAAATTTGAATATGAGGTATGCCGATAACACTTTCATCCCTTGTTCTTAGTTGTATTAATCATATCAGTTAAGTGGGTGTGCTTTATTGGTTTCAATATGAGACAAATAGGTAGATATATCTTTTTCACTAGAACTTTTCTTATGTTTTTTTGTTTAATTTCATGTAGGATTTTTCCTTTCATTGATAAATTTAACACCTAAAAGAAGAGTTGAGAATTTCTGAGCATGATTTCACATGCACAATAGTTAATGGACATCATAGAAAACCTTGGTTGTATCTCTCTATTTTTCTACGTTGGGTTATCCAAATTATACTTTTAGTTAATTTACTAAATACTCTTTGATTAAAGAACCACATGATATCATCCCTGTCTCTCAGAAGTGTCCAAGAAATAATATTTAAAGAGGATATTTTTTAGAATAAATATTCTTTGATAAGACCCCAATAACCCTTTGAATTTTATTTCCAATTATGGGGAGAAATTTTTCATCATATATTGACTTGAGTGATATGTATTGATATTGACAAAAAAATGAAAATGGGGATATTATTGATTCTAGGTTGTATTTTTTTTGTCAATAAGTCAATATTTATTTATGAATGAAGTGGTGATGGTTAGAAAATTACTATGGATTAATTCATGCTTGGGACATTTTCCTTGTTAATTTTATTATTGTTGGAATGATATTAATGTCGAATACATGTGTTAAGGAGGACACATTATTTAGTATAATTTTGGAGAAGAATAATACCATAAAATATCTATTATTTCATGTGGATGTGGATGTGAATAATTCCATGAAACAATATATTCATACATTTATTTCACGGATAATACTTGAGGAGTATATTTGTGAAAGGCTTGGTATTTTATTTCTACTTATAATATCTCTAAGTACATTTTGATAAGTGGTGTATTTATTAAAAAATAAGGACCAATCCACTATCTAGCCTACAAAAAGGCTTAACCAAAGCTCTATGGGACCTGAAGATCAACCATGCCCAATGGAGCCACCCTATACCATCTCATGGGTGGTAGAGGAGAGTGGGAAGGCATAGTACCTACATAGTGTGGGTGTGCTCATGTTTAAATCCCACAGATGGTGTACCCATAAGGTGCATAGGTAGGGTCAAAATCCTACTGGGATGAATCCCATGGTGTATGAATGGTTTGATAGGTTTTGATCTACTTTAACCATCTCAAAAAATGTAATAGTAAGTATTCAATGATATATCAAAGCCTTTATGTAACAAATTTATGATGTGGTATGTGTTCCCATGGCCATTGTTCCCTCATTATTTAAAAGCTAGACAAAATGAGCACTGTCTGATTTGAGTGATCTCCGCCATCTAATCAATCTCACACCGTGCATATTAAAATAATAAAATTTTCTTAAACTTTGAAATTTTAAGGGTTTCTTCATGATCACAAGACTACCAAACATCTCCACTCATATATTCAAAGGTTTAAGAAAATTTTTATGGAATTGAAGCAAGTAATGAAACTTTGTCTTGCAAGATTGTTTAATTTTTGAATAATAGTGACGTTTCATAATTAAATCACATAAATCTATCAACATATCACTTAATGATCTTAAGATAACATAAATGAATGGATATAATAAACCATCCACCATGAGAAGATGTCATGAGAACATAAGTTTTTTTTAAAGGTAATGCTTTAGTCAAAGACCAAAGCACAAATTATTATTAGAAAAGAAAGAAAGTTACAAGAGTCTGAAATAGGGTATTTTTTTACAATCTCTATCAAAAAGCTCAAATAAATCAGCAGGCAGGGAGTCCATCCAAGTCATGTGCTGGTGAAATCCTTTGTTGGAAAGAGCATCAGCGACGGAGTTCGCTTCACGGTAGGTATGGGTGGCAATGAAATCAATCCCATGGAGTGAGTTAAGGCAGTTCATCCAACGAGATGTATGCTTCTAGGCTAGATGAATGCTTCCATTCCAGATGGCATGAATGATGGTGGATGAATCACTCTCAATCCATAGCTTCCTCCAACCTCTTTGCAGAGCATAATCAACAGCATGGATGACACCCAACAGTTCCGCCTCCAGCGATGACGAGTGTCCACATCTAACGAATAAACAACCCTGACACTGACCAGCAGAATATCTGAAAATAGCACCGCAACTAGCAGGACCTGGATTTCCTTTGTAAGCACCATCAACATTAACTTTGATCCATCCCGGCATTGGTTCCTACCAGAAAACCTCGAAGGTGCGTTTTGGCTTTGGATAATTTCCAAGAACTCAGAGACGGTAAAGGATCTCAAAGTCCCCAACTAAGTTGTTACAACAATCTTTCTGAATAAATTCAGCTTCATGGATCGCAACAAGTATTCGAGATTTTCCTGCATTAAGATTGAAAGAATTATTATTATGAATAAGGTCATTTCTAACGTACCAGATCTCGTGAATGAGCTCTGCCACTGCCGCTATCCAGATGTTGTTGATCTGCAAAGAAAGTTCAGATCTAGTGCAGTTTTTAAGAAACACAGATATAGAATCAGTAAAAGACCATCTGTAATTGAATAGATCAAAAAAAAATTTCATAAGGTATAGGCAGTCGCACAAGATAGGAAAAGATGATCCGCATCCTCCCTGTGTTGGTTACATAGGCGACATTTAGAACATAAGTCAATCATTATGACATTGCATGATGTTCAGGGATCACATGACATTAAGAATCCATCATAAGAAAAATAACGTAACATGGATTGAAAGGTGATCCTATATTTTTTAAGAATTATCACATGAATAATTAAGGAGAATGGTTAATGAGGAATCACATGATCAAAAAAATTATCATGTGAAGCGGTCACATGAATTGTGAGATCAACTAGGAATTGCATGATGTTTGAAGAAGCCAAGAGTTTCAGCAGTCATGAGATCCCAAGATCTTAGGGAGTTTGAATGAGTCCTCAATTATTATTAAAAATCAAAGATAAGTTGAGTGATCATTGACTATAAAAACCAAGTCTCTTTAAAGAGTGGTTGTTTCTTCCCTTTGAGATATCGAGAGAGACCTCATGAAAATATACCACTTGTATGATTCATTCACCTGAAGAAAAAGAAGCTCGTGTGATCCAATCTTGCGAAGGAGAATCCTAGAAGTATTCTAATCTCATAAAGGTATTTGATAAGTAAACCATGTAAATAATAATTTTTATTTTGAAGAAGAAAACCATGAGCTATCTAGGACTCATGAAGGGGTTAATAAAGAACCTGCAGACATCACCTCCTATTACACAAAGTCTTTACAAGAAGCAAAACTAGCTTATTTGAAAGAAGTTGAGTAGAACCTATGGAAAAAACATTGTCATGTGAATACCTTATGTGGATATCTTTAATATTCTATGATGTTCCCTTTTACTTATATAAAATAACTTGAGGTGACAATATGAATAACACCTCCTATCACATGATTTAATTATGAAAAGGTAGTGTGATTGAAGGAAAAAAGTTTACGTGAGCCTTACCTAGTATCATAAGGGAGGAAGTGAGATCGAGAGATCCTTTCATGTAATGTAAGGATGAATTTTCATTAAAACCATGAAACACATACATGAACACATAAAGAAGAATGTATTGAGAAATAATATAGGATAGTGTGAATGAATACATGAAATACATGCACACATAATCAATTGAGAAGATAATCTAAATAGAAGGAATCACATGCATGTGATCATAAATAAAAATGCACATAATAATATACCCAAATCAAAATTAATAAGAACATAATAATAAATATCATAACTAAATGTTCTATGGTTTCAGATTCCATGCAATTCATGCATGAATTGAAATATAAAATTTAAGAAGACATTGAGTTGACATTATGAAAGATTATGATTACATAAGATATTGTTGAATAATTTATATATACCAATTTCACACATCTTAGTGAGGTTGGGACTTCATAATAAGGAAGATAAATTCTAATAATATTCTCACCAATTCAATTGGTCATTTATAGGTGTTTAGGATTGATTGAGAAAGAAAAAACAACTTGTCAAATGCTGTTGAAGATACTTGAAGAGTATTCAAGAATGTAAGATCCTAAAAGCTCTTGGAGGAAGATCAAAGTTCATGTAACTATGGATAAATCATTCATAAAAAGTGAATTATTACATTTGGCACTGAGATTAGTTGAAGTATTCTGGTGGGATCTAGGAGAAGAAGGAGTCTCTCACTTAGAGATAGAGTATAAGTCTTTTAGTTCGATCTGAAAGAAAATGGAGTCTCCCAGTTGGAGCTAGAGTATTGTAATCACTTATTTTATAATGAAGAATCTGTAACTGGGGGGGTGGGGTGTAACTAATTTTAGAAAGGATTAGGCTTTTACTGAACCTTGTAAATATTGTGTGATTCTCTTTCTCTCCATTATTATTAGTAAACATGAGGTGATATTTTCTAATGGATTGAGAACCTTAACAAGTTCTAGAGGTTTAATTGAAAAGAAAATAATTTCATAAAAATAAACCACAAAATCACCCCTCCCCTCTCAGTGAGAAATCTGGATGGGGCTCTACAAGTGGAATCATAGGATAAGTTCCCTCTAAAAATCTAAGGAGTATTATAATATATGTAGAATATTAATTCTATTAATAGATGTGGTGGTCCAATATTTGATGGGATAATTAACATAGTTAGAGGAATAAGTTTCTACCCTATCTTCTATCACTCATCTTTGAAGTAAGAGATGCTGAAATAGTGGTTTTTCCACCCATAACTGATATTGTTTCCATAAAAAAAGTTGATAAGATAAATATGGATTTATATGGAAATACTAAAAATTCCATCTTAATGTCTATAACATAATAGTTCTACACAAAGTTAATGGGTCTCTAAACTTTTAAGGAGATTTGGGATAAAATCAGAAGCAACTATGAAGGAAATGTCAAAGTCAAAGAATCCAAACTACAAATTAGGAGGATTAAGTTTGAGGATATTAAAATAAATGATAAAGAAATTATTGATGACTATTTCACTATATTTAATGATATAGTCATCAATATTTGAGGATTTGGTGAGAAGATGCATGACTCTATAATTGTCAAAAAAATTGATAATGAATTTTCTAGATTGGTTTGATTCAAAGATCTTAGACCTGAAAGAAAGATATTATTTGTCTCTTGATGAACTATGTAACATTATCATAGCTTATGAGATGAGTAAAATTTCCACATTTAAGAGGATACAAAAAAATTTAAATGGCATTTGAAATCATGAGAAAGGGAAAATTCAGAGAAGAAGAGGCTGAAGAATCATAGGATTCAAACAGTGATAAGGATGATGATGAATTAAATATTTTTTTACATTATATCAAAATGGTTTAGGATGGAAAAATGAAAGGGAAATAATAATCAACCAACTAAATTATTAAACTGTAGCAGCTCTGGTCATTTTTCCAAGAAGTGTTCAAAAAAGAAGGTTAAAGAATCAAAATCAAAATCAAAATCAAAATCAGATAATGAAATATCTCATGAACACAAATGGGATAAGAAGAAAAAGAAACACTATAATAATAAGAAGATAAATCTTATGAGAAAGCATAAAAGAGATTCATTATCAAATTGTTCTTAAGATAATGAAGTTTTTTCTTTTCCCATGCAAAGATAATAAATTATTTATCAATTAGTAGTGATGATTAATTGGAAAGAATATAACTTGAGTGTAATATGAAAGAATAATTAGAATTATGCATGTAATAGATAAAATAATCAATAAAGAAATGAACAATATTGAGAAAGAAAAAAAGAAATTAACTTTTTAAAATTATAAGAAATAAATAGTTCCTATTGATAAAGAAAAGTAGGGGATGATCAAGAAAGAATTATATATTTTCAATGAGATCAAGATTCTAAAATTAAAAATTGTTGAACAATATAAGATGACATGTGATACTAAAGAGAAGTTGAATTATAGAGAATAAGAGTTGTTTTAAACATAAGCCATATGTGTCATAGTATAGCATGATTGGAATAAATCCAAAGAAGATTTAAATAAATCTATTGATATCAAGGGAGAATATTACTATGTAAGAGATAAGGAAGGTAAAAGTACATCCAATCATTATACTAGAACTTTTATTTATAATAGTATAGATATGAAAAATAAAATGAGGATAAGTGGGATAAAAATAATGGGAGGTAATCTTCTACATCATGAAAAGGGAATAATATGCCAAGAGTTACACAACCCCCCAAGAAAAGCAAGGATTGGTTTGTAAGAGGACAACAACAACACATATCTAAATTCAACTATAATCAATCTAGGAAAATAAAGTTTCAAGGATTTTATTTATTTTTTGGTAATCATGTTCCCAAATCCTACTCTTACTAAAATAACATGTCTTTACCATCATTGATACAATAATCAAGGGGGCATTTCAATGAGAATCTGAGGACAAAAATCTCAGAGAATACAACTTTTGAGTAGATATACACCACAAATTTTTACACATTTTCTTTCATATTCTAGAATAATCATGTGGTAGATACATTTTGGAAAGTCACAAGAATGAGGTATATATGAAAATATTGGAATTAAGAGTTCTCTATATTATGAGAGCTGATAGTTTCAAAAATAAAACCAATATCATATCTTGTAAATATTTTGATAAGATTGAGAATGTTAATAAATAATATCTAGTTATTTGGAAAAATCAATTGAAATTTAGAGGAAACTTAGAAACTTGTTAAAGATAAAGGAAAAAAGTGGTCTTAGAAAATGAGGAGAAAACAGATGAGAAGTTATCTACAAGTGGGAACTTGAAAATTTATAAGACTGAGGTTGAAAAAATTATTCAACATAAAGAATAATAAGGGAGGATAAAATATATTCAAATTAATGAGACTCAAAACAAAAATAATAATTCAAATAAATATTCCCATGATGAGATTGGTAGAAAATAATGGTCTATATTGAGATGAAGCTCTCATTATGAATTTTATTTCTAGGAAACCAATTTATTTCTCATTATTCCCTTATATATGAATGCATTTATACTAACATATAAGGAATTGAACAAGATAGATTCATCCCTTTAGGGGGATAATTGATGTGATGAATCTATTGAATTTTCACTAAATAGTGAATGTGGAACTTCTAAACATCTTTTTAAAATTGTAATATGAGGTATGACAATTACACTTTCATCCATCATTCTTAATTTTACTAATAATTTCAATTAAGGGGTAGTTCTTGATTAATGTTAAGTTGAGAAAAAGTGGGAGCTATATATTTTTCACTTGAACTTTTATAAAGTGTTTTTTGAAGTGAGTGTAGGATTTAACATTTCATTGATAAATTTAATACCTGAAAGAAGATTTAATAATTTCTAAGCATGATTTCACACGCATGGTAGTTAATGGAAAACAAATAAAATTGTGGTTGTATATCTATTTTTTTTCTACACCCGGTTATACAAAGTATACTTATATTTTATTAAATAAATACACTTTTCTTATATAACCATGTAATATATTCCCTCTCTATAATAAGTGTATAAGAAATAATATTTAAAAAGAATAATTTTTTTGAAGAAATATTCTTTGATTAGACTTGACTTACCCTTTTAATTTTATTTACAATATGGGGATAAAGTTTTCCTCACATATTGACTTGAATGATATGTTTTTGTATTGATAAAAAATGAAAAGGGAGACATTGTTGAGTCTAGGTTGCATTTTTTGTCAATAAGTCAATATGTATTGATGGAAGAAGTGGTGATTCTTGAATTTTTTTATGGATTTACTTGAAGGAATTAGATTTCATGATTGAAAATTTTTCACTATTAATTTAATGATTGTTGAAATAATATTAATGTTAAAGACATGTGTTAATAAGAACACATTATTTAGTATAATATTATAGAAGAAGAAGACCATGCAATATATCTTAATATATGAGGATGAGGATGTGAATAATGCCATGAAAAAATATATTCAAACATTTATTTCATGGAGAATACTTGAGGGGTATATTTGAGAAAGGCTTAGTATTTTTTTCTACTTAGAATATCTCTAAGTATATTATGATAAGTGGCAACCTTATTAAAAAATTGGGACCAAACCACTAGCTAGCCTATCCTAAGGCTCAACCCAAACACTGTGGGACCTAGAGATCAACCATGACCAAGGGAGACAGCCCAGGCTAGCTCATGGGTAACTAAAGAGAGTGGGCAGGCATAATGCCCACATAGTGTGGGCGAGCCCATAGAGAGTGAGACCTGAAGGTGTATAGGTAGGTCTAGAAGCCTTTTGGGATGAATTTCATGGTGTATGAATGGTGTGATGGGTGCTTATCCCCCATAACTAGTTCAAATTATGTAGAATGTAGGATTTAATGATATAATAAAAACCCAAAATAACACATTTATGATATGGGATGAATTCCCTTGACTAATATTCCCCCATCGTTTAAAAAGATGGAAAAAATGAGCACTATATGATATAAATTATCTCTACTATCTGATGATTCTAATACTGTGAATATTAAAATGTTATGATTGTCTTAAAACTTATACCTTTTAAGGGTGTTCATGCAAGCTCGAGACTGCCGAACATCTCTACCTATCTTGTTGAAGGTTCAAGATAAGTTCGATCAAACTGAAGCATGTCATACAACTTCTTCTTACATGTATGTTAAATATTTGAAGAAAAGTGTTATATCTTGAAGCCATCACATGAATCCAACAACCCATAACATGATAATCTTAATATTGTGAAACTAAATGGTGAAAATCAATGAACCATCACAAGAATATTCCACGATAATAGAATATAATCACCATGACATTGCATGATGTTTATGGATCATGAGACAATATGTAGCCATTAAAATAAAAAATAACATAACATGGATCAAAAGTTGATCCTGTATTTTGTAGTAATTTTTTTTATTAATTCTGGATGATAGTTAATGAGGCATCACTTGATTAATTAAGTGATCATGTGAAGCAATCATGCGAATCATATGATAAAATTGGTGTTTAATGATGTCTAAAGAAGCTGAGAGTTTCAGTATTCATGAGATACTTAGTAGTTTTAGTAAGTACTCAAATAACCTCAAAGATTAGATATTAGAAGTTTTATCATTTCCTATAAAAATATAGGCTCGGTTTATAGTGGTTGCTGCTACCCTTTGAAAGATCGAGGGAGCTCTAATGAAAATAGAGCACTTGTGTGATTCATTCACATGAAAGAAAAGAAGATCATGTATTCTAATCACATGAAGGAGTATACCGTGAGTATTTTTATCTCACAAATATATTTAATAATGATCCTATAGACACAACCATTTTATTGTGAAGAAGAAATCCACAAGCCATCCAAGACTCATGAAAATTTTGAAAAATAACCTACATATAGAACCTCTTGTTATGAAGTCTTTATAAGAAGAAACATTGGATTACACGAAAGTAGTTGAACATAACCCATAAAAAACCCTTGTCATGTGAAACCCTTACATGAATAGATTTTAGATCCTATAAAGTACCCTTTTTCTTATGTAAAGGAACTTAAGGAGATACTGCTGACAACACATCCTATCATGCGATTATCTTATACAAAGGCAGTGTGATTGAATGAGAAAAGTTCGTGTGGGGCTTAACTAGTCAAACAAAGGAGGTAGTGAGATCATGATACCAATTCACACAATGGAAGGAGGAAGTTTCATGTAACCCATGAAAATCATATATTTATACATTAAGAAGACTTCATTTAGAAATGAAAGAGGATAGTGTGTATGAATAAATGAAATAAATGCATGCATAATCAATTGAAAAGATAATCCAAATAGAAGGAAGCACATTTATGTGATAATAAATACACATTCACATGAAAATATACCTAAAAAAATTAAGAAGCACATAATAATAAATAACATTCATGAATTTTATAAGGTTTCAGATGTCATTAAATTCATTCATGAAGTGAAATATAAAATTCAAGAAGACAGTGAGATGACACTATACAAGATTATTTTTATATAAGATATTGTTGAAGAATTTGTATGAAACACTTACACACATCTTAATGATGCTGTGAATTTAGCATAAGGAAGAGAAATCCAAATCATAGTTGCACTGATGCAACTGGTCATTTGTAGGTGATCAAAATTGATTAAGTATGACCAATAGACTTGTCAGAGGATGTTGAAGATTCTTGAAGAGTACATGAGAATGTTATATCCTACATTATCATGGAGGAAGATAAAAGATCATCCTATAGTGGATAAAGACTTAATCAAAGGTTAAGAATAAAATTTGGTGCGAGGATTATTTCAAGTCTTCTCATTGGAGCCAAGATTAGAAGGAGTCTCTTAGTTGGAGCTGGAGTATAAGTATTTTTGCTGGAGTTGAAATCAAATAGAGTCTCTTGGTTTAGATACAGATCATTGTAATCACTTGTTTGATTATGAATAATATTAACTGGAGGGGGGGATAACCAGTTGCATAAAGGAGTAGGTGTTTTCTGAACCTTGTAAATATTGTTTTATTCTCTCTCTCTCTATTATTACTACTGAAAATGAGGTGAGATTGAGAGATAATATTGAGTGTATCTTGAACCCTAACATATTAAAGAGGTTGAATCGAAAATAAAAGGAATTAATGAAAAGAAACCATTTATTCACCCTCCCATCCCAATGGTAAATTTGAACTAGGGATATACTGTTACATATTCTTCAATAATTTATTCTTATTAGAAACAAAAAAATGTCACCCAAAATATCATTAATCATCTTAAAATACCATCACCTAAAACCTAAAAATGAGTATCTATGACATTAGACCTATTATCAAACTTTGAATTATTAACCCAGGATGATATCTAAAAATCTTAAAATATCCTCATTTAAATCATCTTAACCTCTAAAGTTATTTTAAAATTTTATGTGATACCAACTATAAGGATCTAGAACATAATCAACCCATAATTACATGATTTATAACAAGGGTTTCACTTTCTTACATTCCTATGATATTTAAGTTTATAGCTTTATAAAATTAGGAAAAACTCTTAAATATAAATCCCATAAATAATAAAGTGTAATATTTAAATAAATGTCCATTTTTCCCACAAAAGTAAGATTCTTAAATTTAAACTTCTATTTCATTCAATTATATTTTACTTTATTTAAAAACAAGATTTTAGAGCAGAAATATAGACCTTACTATAGTTATTTATCATACCTAGGCCCTGAGAAAAACATTTTAAAATTTGGGATGATCACAAAATTATTAGTAAGGGATATAAAAAGGAAAATAATTCATTAGTCCATTTGAAAAAACATGAAATGCCTAAGGAATACTAAACTTTTTAGATAATAAACTTTGAGATAAAATTCCCATTTACATACTCATGGAATTAAATTTATTTCCAATTTTTTTTAAAACAAAAATCAATAAGGAATATTGATGGAAATATTATAATCAAGGGGTTTTATTAAAAACATGATAATGCGTGATTTTTTTTCTTGAAAATCATACCTTTAATCCTTAAAAGGGTTATAAACATTCTTAAAATATAATATCATCTTATCACCTTGTGAAATAAAAATATTTACATAAAAAATCTTTTGAAACCATAGAAAATCCATGTAGTTTCCATGTAACATCATGTTCATAGTACCCTTAAAATAACCCTTATGAATGAATAAACTTCTTGGGTAATTCCAACATATATATCTGGAGTAACTTATATCCTGTTAACCTTTTCACTTTTACCAATAAATTTGAGGGATATTTGGAACCAACCATTATCATTAACATTTTCAAAGAACCATAACATTAATTAAATGTATAAATTATTTTATTCCCATCATAACACACATATGAATTATTTTTTAACCCATAAGAAATAGTAGTTTCATTTATCTCATAAAAATGGGAATAAACATCCATTTATTAAAAAAAAATTAAAAATGAAAATTCTCAGAACAATGGGAATAGGATATTCATTAAAAACCATGATTTTTTGAGTAATATTCTTAAATAATAATGGTTATGAAGGAATATTTTTTTCATGTCACATACGTTAAAAAAAATATTCCATTCACACTCTTTAAAAAATAACCCATATAGAAAACATTAAAAAGATACCTTTTTAAACCACTTTAAGGAATATAAAATATAGATTTAAAATTATCTTAAACAACCATTTTAGTATAAGAATAATATTATTGAAACATTTTAAGAAGCCTAGATATGGGGAAAAGATCTAGAAGGAAAACACTAAACCACTTTAATCAAGGTTTTAAAGAAGAGCCCTTATGACCTTGATTACTTTTGATTAAAAAGGATATTGAAGTAGAGGAATTGAAGTATATTTTTAAAAAAATTTAATTTCATGAAATTAATTATAAAATCAATCCATAAATTAGTTTATTCACTAAAACAAACATGTATGATCTTAAGTCTCAAATAAATGAAATTGAGATGAGAAATATCTTACCTCGACTCAGACTAACCATTTATGTTATTTAAATCCCATATAATAAAATTCTATTTTATTATTTTTAATAACATTTTTAGGTCTATTAACTTCTCATAACACCTTTTATTTCATTTATTACAATGTTTTATATAGTTAATAACTTAGTTAAATTTATGTCAGATGTTTTGAGGACAGCCAGTTCATATTCTCAAAAAAAATCAGTAATTTGACTGTGGTCAGAGTGGTAAATGTTACATCATGTAAATAATATTAATAATGAAATAATTATAATTTTTTTAAATCATATATACTTTTATATCCATTAATGTAATATGATCTTGAAAAATGAATCACAATATTTCATGGAGATGATAGTCTATACATACGCATGAAAAATGTTTTCATTTTACTACTGGGTGGAAGATAAATAAAGTATATAATATTTTAATTTTATAGAATCATAAATATTTTATAAATTCCATATTTATTTATTAGTTTCATTTTTTTACTATCCATTTGAGAACGTAATAAAAAACAAATCACATCTCTTTGTGGATGTGGTAGTCCACATGTATGCACGAGCGACATTATCATTTTTCAAGAAATGAAGGGAAAAATGGTAGTTAATATATTATATTTAAAGAAACTTAATTATTTAATAAATATCATATAAATATCTTAAATTCATCATAATAACTATCCATTAATGGTGGGGATTGAAAATAAAATACACCACTTCATGGAGACGATAGTCCGTACGTATGCCCGAGCAATGCTTTCCTTTCCCATTGGATAGAAAAGGTAATGTAAAAGGGTTGTACCATAAAAATAATAAAATTTTAGTATATTTTATATAATTATGTTATTATATCATCATGGTTATGATGTATTTGAATGAGGGAGAAAAAAATAAACTTAAAATAAACCTGTTAAGACTTATACCTCCTATTTCGATATCCTCCTTTCAATTGAGCTTAAGGCCTTTAAGGAGGGGTTTATGGTCACTAGGGATTGATGATGAGGAAATTTAAGTTAAGAAGGTATTTTGGAATATTTTTTAGAGAAAATTTAACTCATATGTTCCTTTTTAAAGCAAGTATTGAGTCCCTTTTCATAGGAAAAAAATCAATGATATTTTAACATTTTTTCAATTTTTAATTGACATGAATGTAATTTTAAATATTAAAAATAGAAAATACATATAATATTCATTATTTGATCTAAAATTTTCTTTATAATTGAGTTTATATAGTATTTTTATGATTTTATAATTATTTAAAAATAACTTTTTAAAATTTAATAACATTCAAGGACATTTTTAGGAATATTAACAAAATTTGACTTTAAATTCATAAAGATAACAATGAAATTAAAATATAAACATAAATAATATTCCATAATTATACATTAAATCTATATAACTCTATAATTCATTCAAATAATATTAATTTTAATCTTTTTAAAATCATTTACATGATTTTTTGATTGCTTTAACAAGCGCCATGTCAACATGGCGTAAGTGTTATAAGTAATTATACCATATATAAAAATTGAGTACAAATTAATATTAAAAAAATAATTTATTTATCTTCAAAATAAAAATTTATAAAAATCCATAACTTCTTTTTTATCCTTATGAAATCATATAATAGATATTAAAATAATGAGAGATAAATTGTGAAATTATTCTTTACTTACAATAATATTAATGCATTACTCAAGGTCAAGTGAATATAAAACAATTAAAATTCAATGATAAGGTGATAATAGTACAAATAATATCATAAAATAAGATTTAATATAATATTATTTGACCTTATCATATGTTTTTAACCTTAATTAACCTGATTTACTCTTTACCTTGGTGAAAAATATTTACCTTGGATATTATTCATTATAACCAAAAATGAAAATATTATCAATAGTAAATTTGATCATATTTATTTCAAATAAGAAATAAATTTATTAAGATTCAATCTATAGAGGTGTCAAAAATTAATTCTAATATAAGAACACAAAAAAAACCATGTTTTTTAGAAAAAAACATTTTGAAGAATAAAAATGAATTTATCTAAAACTCAAGAATAATGTTGACCTCCATGGAATTAAGTGGATTATGTTTAATAATATATGAATTATGTGAATTTAAATACAATCTAAAACTTAATGGACTTTATAATTACTTTATTAAATGAAAATGAATGATATTATTTGAAAAATATATATTTTCACAATTCACCTAAAAATTTACCATTTTAGAAAAATACCCAAATATACACCATAAGATAAATTTGAAATGATGAATCCAAAAATTAATACCATTTTATTAAATAAAATTTCTAATATCCCTGCAAAAAATACGTAAAAACCATTTATAGAAAAAATATATTTTTTGTTGCATAAAATGAATTTATTCCTATTATTTTTCTAATAACCATAATTAAATAAATGTTAATTAATTTTATTGGATATATATAATATCAAAATTGTATTATAATCATTTATAAATAGTGATTTTTAAGCTAATAAGATAAAAATACATTGAAAGCATAATTTTTTATTAAAAATATACCTTTTACTTTCTAAAGATTTTATCTTCATTTATAGGCACTTGGTAATTAATATATATATATATAATTATTTATTTTATTAAGGAATAAATTTACAAATATATTTCCCAATGTGGTTACTAATATTTTTTCATGATCCATCCCAGTGGGCCACATGCAGCGACTCCCCAAGCCCTCCTCCAATAGGCTAGAGGCTGGTGACTAGCACCGAGTAGGCATATCACTAACATGGGTGGCATTTCCTATGTACCTATATGCACGAACACATCCCCAAGCCCAGAAAATGATGAAATGTAAAAACCACTAAGAACCAAATGAATTCATACCACTATATCCCAACCAGAGTATGATAGGAAAGTAAAGTGCAATAATATAAACCGAGCTAGAATACAAGTCCACCAAAAAGAATTCTGTAAGCACAAGTCCAACTTGTAATAAGAGGTACTGGGACTGCTATCTATAGCCGTAGGAACACCTCGGCCTTCCTGATCTCACAAGGTATTGTCTTGTCCTGGTCCACCAAGGACTCTATCAAAAGGTCGCTCATTTTCATAAGACACGACACTTGCAGACAAATCCCATGAAGGGGTGAGTATAATAATACTCAGTAAGACACCCAAAAAACACAAAGTAATACACAAAGAAAAGATAACGTCATCTCTACCCAGTATATTTCAACAACACATATAACAAGAATATCTAGATATACTCAAACCAAGACATGTAGTCTAGATATAAGTCACAATTACTGCATACCAACACTAGGGATCCATCTCGAAGATTACACAAAGCACTCATACAAGATAACACACTTCTGAGTCTGATAACACTCATTACGTCCATTCAAGAAGTGCTGCTCATCAGGAACCATCATTATAGATAGGTACACTGATATATCTGAAGAGAATACAATACCACAAATGAGGATCATAGCCATGGCCATGGGGTGATACCAACAAGTCCATCTACATTAACATACTAAGTATAGGATCGACATTTGGTGAAGTTGGTCACATCAATACCTAAGAATCTACCTAGGGAATGAAGAAAGAATAAAGGATCCTACTTCAGGCCTCTAAGGGGGGGGGGATTCCAATAACTCTATCCAAAAAGTCCTACTAAAAGAATCATAATTCTATGAGTAGGAAATAAAACACACCAACCTTCAGGGAAACAATCAAGGACATGAACCCTAATAAAACTTGTCCAAGGTATAATGGAAAATAAATTAAAGCCACATGGAAAGGTATACACGGCGTGTAGTAGGTTCACACATTGTGTTCTCTGACATTGGGTACTGCCTGTGTATAATGGACTATGTCCTTAAATTGTGGCATGTAGAATATGGGTACATGGTATGTAGAAGAAGTCACACGCTGTGTCCTTCCATCCAGGGTCCACCTGTGTACTCTGTCCAGGTGCTAGTACACGGTGTTAACCTGTGTGTCTCTCCCTGTTTACTAGTACATGGGGTAGTCTGTGTACTTAGTCCAGAAAAGTCATGTAGTGGGGTACACTCCATTTAGGAAACCCGTGTACTCCACCCCGTGTTTGTGTATCTCCTGAGATACACACAAAGTCTCTGAGAAGGGCCTATACGCCATGTGATAATACCAAATTCTATTTGGAATTTAACTATCTCCCAAAAACCTAGACTCCACTCAGTGGGGTCCACACAACATGTAATCATGAATTACATGTCGTGTACCTCACAATTTTCTAGAATCCACCGTTCTTCCTCCGCGTGCCTCGGTTGATCTTCTAGATCTCATTTTGGTGATCTGTTTGTCTCGAAACACCAGATTGAGGGTCTCCTCATCACCCTAACACTGAATCGAGGTGTTTCAGGCCTTTTATTGGCTCAAAAAGTCTCTTTAAATCCATTTGATAAAAACCACCTAAAGAATGATATCTCATGAATCTCTTCGATTCATCCATATTTGTCATTGTTTCCCCTCCATTAGGTCGTCCTAGTCTTGGATCTTCATTTTCGGATCATTGCACCATGAAAATAAGGCACAACGATTGATCATTCATAAAATAATGAAGAATGTAGAATGCGTAGAACACATGGGGGATAAAATAACAAATAACGAATATGAGGAATGAACCTTGTCCGTTGTTTGTTCTGGCCTCGATCCGTTCCTATTAGAAAAATAAATAATAAAAAAATAATTAACCCCATAAATCCCAAAATTAAAGCCCATATTGTAAGAATGATTGAACCATGGATCAACCTGTTCATTGGTTGGTCCATTTTCATCATTGAGTCTAATAATGGGGAAAGGAAATCAAAATAAGTCATCCTAAATTTGAATTTGATAGCTCTCTGATGAATATCGATTGTTTCATTTCCATCATTGGAAAGATCCATCAAGAAAGAAATTCGTCGATCGTTGATCTGTGATTCCATCTCTATTCTCTTGAGAGGTTTATTTCAGGTTCTCTTCAGAGCCTCTATAGAATTTCCAGGGTTATAAGCCTAACCCTGGATCTATACCTAAAGGATAATTAAAAAAATTATTGCTTCACTGTGTTGATGAAATGGTAAAATAAAATAAATCTTCAATTTATTCTATTAATTAAAAACTACCAAAACTAATTTTCACAGCCGACCTACGACAGCCGATGTTAGGACTCTCCTAGGGATAATCCAATACTCTAAATGCAACGATTCCCTCAAATTTCTAATTTAGGCACCTGTTTAGATGTTATTCCAATTTTTTAGGAAAATTGTGTGTGCGTGCTATTTAATATTTTAGTATTATTCAAATATTTATTCTGGACACACCGAGTCTCAGAATTGCATGCCGTCTCCACATATAGTCTTAAAATTAATCCATATAATATTTAAAAATAATATAAACAAAATCTGTGAAATTAAATTCTCCCCACATTGGGGCTTTATGTCCCAAAAAATCCATAATAAAGGCCACTCAAAAATATGTGGGTACTATGAACAAATCTGAGCCTCCCTCTCCCATGTGATCTCCTGGATATTCCCACAATGCCACTGGACACACACAAAAGTAATATCTCACCCACAAAGGATCCTATCCTGATAATCCTTGATCTCCACTGGGTACTCAGCAAAAGCCACTCCATCCTCGATGTCCATCTCATCTAGTTGATGATATGCGATCGATCATGCACATACCTCCTCAGTTGCAACACGTTGAAGACATCACGTACCTGATTTAACAACAGAGGTATATCTAAGTGGTACAAAAACTCTATAACTCTGTGTAGTATCTAAAAAGGATGATAAAACTTGGAGATAACTTTCCACCCTAGCCAAATCTCTACAATCCCCATCGAGGTGAAACTTGAAAGAATACATAGTCTCATTCCTAAAAATCTAAATGCCTATGACGCCTATCAGCATAAGAATTATGATGGATATGGGTATTATTCATCCACTCCTGGATGATCTGTACCTTATCTATAGTATCTCGCACAAAATCCTGGACCATAAGTATTGACTCTCCTAGGTTAGTCTAGCAAAGTGGTGACCTATAGGGTCGCTCGTACAAAGCCTTGAATGATTCCATACCAATGGTGGAATGGTATCTATTGTTGTACGTGAACTCTAATAGTGGTGTGGGATCCTCCCAACTATTATAGAAGTCCAACATGAAAGCTCACAACATGTCCTCTAGAACCTGAATGGTCTACTCTATCTGACCATCCGTTTATGGGAGAAACATTGTGTTCAATCGTAAATGTGTTCCAAATGCCTCCTAAAATCCCTTACTTAACAAGGATATAAAACAAGAATAAAAATATGAAACAATCATCAATGTAAATCCATGGATTCAAACTATATTATGAACTTAATGGCGACCCATGGTCTCCAATGAACTCTACTCTCGGATAGCTAGAAAGTGGTTTGACTTGGTGAGTCAGTCAACAATCACCCAAATAGAATCATGTCCCCTGGAAATATGTGGTAAACCCATAACAAATTCCATCGATATCCCATCCCAATTTCATCTGGAAACTCAAGGTATTGAGATAAACCCGTTGGAACCTGGTGCTCAACCTTTACTTGCTAATAAGTAAGAAACTGAGAAACAAAATCTGCCACTCCTTTCATCATTACCATCCACCAAAACTAACATTAGAGGTCCTGGTATATTTTTTCAACACTTGGATGTACCACTAAATGTGATGAATTAAACTCCCTCATAACCTCCTCCTACAGTGCCACTGGTACTACTGTACATCCTCTGAAAAGAACAATGTGCTCCCCACCTTTTGAATATCAATCAGGAGCATGCCATGTGGATATCTAAGAACGTAGGGTCTCGCAGTTAGTATCCTCAAGCTATGCCTCCTTAACTCACTGTAAGAGTGGAGGGGTAATAACCATCAACTATAGGTAAGCTTATCCATCTCTATCTACAAAGGATTACTATAATGAGGCCAACTAATCTGATGCCTCGTTCAACAACTGTGAACTAGACCTCCTACTGAGAGCATCTTCCCCCACGTTCACCTTCCCAGAAGTATAGATAATCTCAGATTCATAGTCATGGAGGAACTCTAGCCATCTCCTATGTATTAATTTCAGATCCTTATGAGATAAGATATACTTGATACTCTTATTTTTAGAGTAAATGATAAACCACTCACCCATCAGTTAGTGTCACCACATATTCAATGTGAAGACTGCTGCTACTAACTCAAGATAATGGGTCATGTAGTTTTACTCATGTGGTCTCAACTGGTGAGAAACATAGGCAATAACTACTTTACTCTGCATTAGAACACAACCAAACCTAGTTCTTAATGTATCACAGATTACTACATACTTGAAACCCTTCTCCATAAATCTCAAGATTATAGGGCTCATAAAACTCTACATCAACTGTTAAAAAGCCCACTGACACTTATCTATCCACATAAAAGGCTTCCCCTTTTGAGTCAAATCTATCATAGGTGCAAATATCCTAGAGAAATCAGGTATGAATATCTGATAATAGACTTCCATCCCAAGAATTCTTCACACCTCCGTCACACTCTTAGGTGGCTCCCATGCTAACACTACCTAAACCTTAGATGGGTCCACTACCACTCCATTCGCTGAGATAACATGTCCTAGAAAATGGACCTCCATACTCCATAATTGGCACTTAAATAGTTTCTTATAAATCTGGTTCTCTCGGAGTATGTCCAGAACCATCTTTAAGTGTCTCACATGCTCATCCTCATACGTTGTGTACACAAGGATATCGTCTATGAAGAATACCACAAACCGGTGTAAGGATGAAATATTTAGTTCATGAGTCCCTTGAATACTACTGGAGTGTTATCATGCCAAAGGGAATCACTAAGTTCTCATAGTGAATATAATGAAATCTAAAGGCCGTCTTTGGTATATCCTCATCTCTTACTTGTAGCTGGTGATATCCTGATCAAATGTAAAACTTCAAGAACCATCGTTCCCATCTCAACTGATCTAAGAGGTTATCGATCCTTGGTAGTGGATACTTTTTCTTCATAGTCACATAGTTCAAGCATCGATAGTACACACACAACCTCAAGCTCCCATCTTCCTTTTTGAAAAATAAAACTGGGTCCGCCCAGGGTGAAACACTAGGTCTCATGAAACCTTTCTTCTACAAGTCCCCTAACTGCACCGTTATCTTGCGAAGCTCTATGAAAACCATATGATTTTCTAGTATAGATATCGGTGTCATCCCAGGGTGTAAATCAATGAATAATTCTATCTCATGGTGAGGAGGTAATCCTGGAACATCTTCAAGAAATATGTCCTCATACTATTCCATTACTACTAGGAAATGGAAACACATAACATCCACTACACCAAGGGTCAGGCTAGCCAACTAATGAGTAATCAAATACAACCTCTTATGCATGAGTCCATCCTATGCTGCCTGAGTTTCCTTTTCATCGACAAATAAAAATCTCATTCTATCACTACAGACACACCACTTCCTTTACATAAAACAGTAAATCTGAGCATAGACTATAGATAACCAATCCATACCAAGAATAATGTCATAAGGCCTCAAAACTGCTACCAAGAGGTTCCAATCGAAACTCTCACCTCTAAGGGCCAGGTTACACTGTCGACACCAATGTGTGATCACTAAGTCTTCTCCAGTAGGTGTCTCTAAGCAGAAGAGTCAAGTCAATGGTTCAATCAGAATCTATAGGTCTCAAACAATATAAGTGGAGAGAAAGGAATGACGAATACCTATGTCTACTATTACTATAGATAAAGTAAAAAAGACATAGATTGTACCTCGAATCATACTCGGATCCCTGGGGTTATATACCTCAATCGCATGCAGCTATCCCCACCCCTATCCTCCAGCTCCCTGAGCCTAACGCGAACCACCTAGGGGTGGTGGTGGTAACAAGTTGAGACATAGAATTCCTCCAACTTCTCTCCAAGATCCTCTTCTATGTCCAGATCCATGAGACTGATGTCGGCTCCCTACTACTGAGGTCTCTGCACCTTCTTTTCCATTACTGACTATCACCAGATGTATCTATTCAACCAAGAATCTTTAGACCACCAAATCTCACTCAAGCACCCCATCATACGTCATAATTAATAGAGGGATAAAACTAGCATAGATGTATCAATGAAAACCTCTCTCAAAGGTATGACCCCTGATGTATTGATCTATAACCATATCCATTGATTACCTGGAAAGGTTGGTGAACCTCGATGAATAATCAGCCACTGTCATGATACCCCGATGGAACTAAAGAAGCACCTGTATATGTACAAATCTTATCATAATTGGTGATAACACCTCTCTAAAGAAACACTCAAACTCTGTCCAAAAAAGAGTTGCCTCATCGCGAGTCTGGATATTCAAACTCTACCATCGCCCTACTGAGTCCTGTATAAGGCTCTCTGCCAGGACTACCATATGATC
This sequence comes from Viscum album, assembly GCA_963277665.1. Classification (NCBI taxonomy): domain Eukaryota; kingdom Viridiplantae; phylum Streptophyta; class Magnoliopsida; order Santalales; family Viscaceae; genus Viscum; species Viscum album. The sequence continues at coordinate 362,477,796 of OY728162.1, read as the reverse complement.
TGCTAATATCCTAACTAGATGGAAAACTCGGGTCACCACTTCAAGATAGTCCTCAGCTAACTAAGGGTCAGAATCACCTCGAAACCTGAGGGGTATCTGTCTTTAAAACTCATGAAGCACGCTCAACCAATGCTCCTCATTTGTTGGTATTGTGGGTACCATGTGATGATCCACCTGTGGTGGTATAGCTGGTTCACCACCTGAAGTTAACATATGGTGAACTGGTCCTTGTATCGAAGCCTCATCACTGAGGGGGTCATACTCTTGATTGAGCTACTAAATCATAGCTGGTATGTGTCTCAGGGGCATCTTCTAAGAAAACAAGATGTACCACGGTCAGTGAGTATATCTAGAGAGCTGACTCAAGAAGGACATGGAACCACAACCCATTTCTATATGATGCATGTACCATTATTTTCCCTACAACCAATGTTCTCATGTTACGAGTCGAAAAGCAGTTCATCAGAGTCTTGGGGTATGGATACGTCGGACGCTCGCACCAACACTGGAGTCCTTGGACTGAAATCTGAACTCAAAACAATTAACATTGTTTCCCCAAACCAATCTCATAGACTCCTGGTCCTAAAGTAGAACCAATCACCTTGATACCACTCTTTTATGACCTTTCCCAGTGGGGGCCATACCATGACTCCAAAATCCTGCCTCCAATAGGCTAGGGGATGGTGACTAGCACTAAATAGGCATATCACTAAAATGGGAGGCATTGACTATATACCTATATGGACACACACATCTCCAATCCCACAAAATTCTAAAATGTAAAAACCACTAAGAACCAAATGTATGCATACCACTATATCCCAGCTAGAGTATGATAGGAAGTAAAGTGCAGTAAAGTAAACCAAGATAGAATACAATGCCACTAAAAAGAAGTCTTAACCACAAGTCCAACCTATAAGAAGAGGTATTGGGACTACTATCTATAGATTTAGGAACACCTTGGCCTACCTGATCTCACAAGGAACTATCTAGTCCTAGTCCACCTATGACTATATCAAAAGGTCACTCATTTATATAAGACATGACATGTGTGGAAAAAGACCGTGCATGGGTGAGTATAAAAATACTCAATAAGACACCCCAAAACCACACAAAAATACACAAAGAAAATATATAGTAATCTCTACACAGTATATATATACGAAAAATATAACAAGAATATATAGATATACTAAAACCAAGACATACAGTTTAGAGATAAGTCACAACTACTGCATACCAACACTAGGGATCCAACTCAAAGATTCCACAAAGCACTCATCCAAGGGAACATACTCCTGAGTCCAATAACATTGATGATGTCCTTCTGAGAAGTAATATTCATTAGGAACCGTCACGGGGGAGAGGTACACTAATAGATCTAAAGAGAATAAAATACCATTGATGTGGATCACAACCAGGTCCATGGGGTGATACCAACAACTCCATTTGGATTAACCTGATAAGTAGAGGATCGACGCCTGGTGAAGTTGTTCATGTCAATACTAAGGAATCTACCTAGGGCACGAAGAGTGAATAGAGGATCCTTCTATGTGCCTCTCGGGGGGGGGGGGGGGGGGTCCAAAAAGTCTATCTAGAAAGTCCTACTGAAGGGATGATACTCCTATGAGTAGGAAATGATATGCACAAACCTTCATGGAAATGATCAAGGGTATGAACCTTAATGAAAATTTTCCAATGTATGGTGGACAAGATATTCAATCCATATGTAAAGATATACATAGTATGTAGTAGTTTTACATTCTGTGTTTATTGACCCCAGACACTTCCCTTGTAAAATGACCAGTGTCTTTTCAACTGTGTCGTGTAGAAGATGGGTACACAGTTTCTAGAAAAAGTCACATGTCATGTCCTTCCAACAGGGGTCCACCTGTGTACTTTGGCTGGGTTCTAGTACATGGTATCAACCCATGTGTCTATACTTGTGTACCAGTACATGGGGTAGTATGTGTACTTGGTCTAGAAAAGTCATGTGGTGGGGTACATGCTCTGTAGGCAACCCATGTACTCCACCCTGTGTCCGTGTATCTCCCGAGATACACATAGAGTCTCTAAGAAGGGTCTACATGCTCTGTGATAGAACCACATGCTGTGTGGAATTTAATTTTCTCCTAAAACCCTAGCCTCCACTTAGTAAATGCCTCAATTGATATACTGGATCTTGTTTTGGTGATCCATTCATCTTGAAACACTAGATAAAGAGTCTCCTCATCACCCTAATAGGGAATCAAGGTGTTTAGGTCCTTCGATCATCTTGAAAAACTAATTTAAATCCATCTGACAAAAACTACATGAAGAAAGATATCTCCCGAATCACTTCGATTAATCTATCGCTGTCACTGTCACACCTCCATTAGGCCATCCCGGTCTTGGATATTCAATTTCATATCGTTTCACCATGAAGTGAAGGTGAAACAATTGATCCTTCATAAAACAATGAATAATGAATAGCTCATAAAACACATGGGGGAGAAAATCACAAAGAATGAATCTAAGGATTAAACTTCGACTGTTGTTTGTTTCAGCCTCCATCCATTCCTATAATAATGATAAATAATCAAAATAATAATCAAACCAATAAATCCCATACTTAAAACCCATCCCACAAGAATGAGCGAACCATGGATCAACCTGTTCATTGGTTGGTCTAAGTTCATCATTGAATATAAGAAATGTGAATGAAAATCCAAATAACGCATACCACATTTGATTTGGATTTCTCAACAATGAATATCGGTCACTACATCATCATCGCTGGAGAGATCCATCAAGAATGACATTAATTGATCATTGATCTGTGATTCTATTACAGTTTGCTTGAGAGGTTTCTTCAGGGTTCTCTCCAGAGCCTCTATAGAATTTCTAGGGTTATGAACCTAACCCTTGATCCACACATAAAGGCTCATTTAAAAAAAAGAAGCCTTGTTTTATCGATGCGTTGATGAAATGGTAAATTAAAATAAATCTTCAATTTATTTTATTCATTAAAAATTCCCAAAACTACTTTTCATAGCTGACCTACATCGATTGATGTTAGGCCTTTCCCAGGGTAAAGTCACTTCTCTAAACGTAATGGTGGACTCAGATTTCTAATATGGTCTCCCGTTTAGAAGTTATTTCATTTTTTAGGAAAAATTTGCATGCATGTTATTTAATATTTTAATATTATTCAAACATTTATTCCAGACACACCGGGTCTCATAATTTCACATCGTCTCAACACCTAGTCTCAAAATTAATCTATATAATATTTTAAAATAATACATGTAAAATCTAGTACATTACATATTTATACTTTCTAACCTAAAGGCTAGGATTTCATGACATGATCCCCCAAAAGGTGTACCTCCTGGGCTGATAATGAGTGAAGGGAGAAAATGAAGCTTGAAGTTTTCCTCTAACAGGCCATAGGTTAGAGACAACCATTGATGGTACTTTTTACAAAAAAATGGGAGTCATTACCATCTATGAGAACTTAAGTAATTATAGATAAGATAAAACCACCATAAAAATCCTTCTAAAGATAAAATAAAAAATATCAAGTTCATGCATGCAATTTCATAAAAACTTAAATAAATACAAATGAAAACACAAGTACCAAAAATAAATCCACAAAAGTGAACTACAAATCCCAAAAAAACTCATGAATAACTCTATGAGCTATAAATTTCCATCTTGATGACCAACTAACTCCTATGGACTTGAAAAATAGGTTATACATTACATGTATACTCATTAGGATCCTCTATAGAGCCTATAATGAAAAATATATAGAAAGAATACTAAAGCCTAGTAAAAAAATTAAAAATAATTCATCACCTAAGTAGGTTTTCTAAGTCCCCAAACTCACAATTTCTTTCTCTCCCCAAGTATCTCATATAAGTAATCATATAATAATATCCAATATATATCAGAAAAGTTACTCCACTATCACTTCTCCACTAGTTTTCCTCTCTTCCCCAATGTTGCACGTCCTGATCCATCTCTCTCTAAAAGTAAACTAGTTTGAATACACTTGGGATAATGTATCACATCATTAACCATGTTCATCAAATCATCCCATCATCCCATAACACATCTCTGGATAGTAAATGAGTAGTTTCTAAGAGCTACCACAACCCATATGTCTAGTATTATTTCTCAAGCCATCATAGCCCACCCACTACATGCCTATAATAATCCTTAGGATAATATATCTAGAGATACATGTGTGTAAAATAAACACAAACCATTAAATTCCTCTACACACATATATGGGAAAGATAACCATCATGCATACCCACACATATACTATCAAGATAAGAGAGTGGGGAAAGAGGGGGTAGTTAACCATCCATTCCTTACTAACCTTGATGTTTGGGAAAACAACGTCCCAAAGTACACTGGGTTTCAGTATTCCTACCAACATGGGTGGGTTAGAATGTGAAATAAAAAAACAAACAAGATATAGAGATAACTCACAACCACATTATGGCAAAAAAACTAGCCTTAGACTCAACTATAGTTGTCATCTCTCGGACACCCAAATGACACCCTTAAGGACTAGTTAGCTTATAAGAACATAAGAATTCAAGGAATTTCATTTAATAAATTATTTCCTTTAACCATTTCTTATTACATAAATTACCATAAAATTCTATGCCCTCCATGCATAATCCAACCGATTCTATAGTTTCTCAAGATTCATCGTTATTCGGAATTCCATTAAACACCAACCCCATAGGTTAAAAAATTTATTATTTATTATCATTCCATAATTATAGTTACTCCAAGACTCATCATAAGACACCATAAAATAGATACATAAACTAAGAAAAACCAAGTACACCATATAGTGGGGAAAGGAATGTAGAAACAAAGAACCTAACCATCAGGCCTTTAAATAATATTCGTTAGCAAGAAATCATACTAGATTTCATCACAAAAATGATAAAGACTATATTTAACTCATTCCATTAGTCTCAGTTCCATACCCAACACCACTATGCATATCACCATACATCCTACCATCTTAGGTTCCAACTACTGCCAAAAACTTAAGAATCCTTCCCCACACCATGTCTATTATCATCTATCCTGGTATCAAATCACATCACATCACATGGATCAAATCAATATAAAATACACAAGGTAGTAAGGAAAAACCAATAGTGCTATCAGGGAATCTAGGCCCTAAAAACAAGTCATCAAACCTTCACAAAAAATGGCCTTACTCAACTCCAAACATTTAACTTTATAAAAAATTTGGTTCATTAACATCTTGGATGAACTGGTTTATTTATCATAGGTTACAACAATAGAAAACCTAAGACATCATATATAAAAAAACATTAATTATTTAAACATACTTCAAGCATAACATCTAGTTTCATCAAACTTTATGGAATAATGATTTCATTTAAACATTCCTCATTATTATCTATCTAATAAGCAATACCATATTTAAATAGTTTAACATACCTATTTATTATTTTCCAAAAATAATATAATCTTCATATTCTTTATTTTCTTTCAATCATAACAACATACTAAACTATAACATAAACATAAATGGTACACTGTCTTGAAAAGAGTGGAAAACTATTAACAAAACATAAAACACATGTGATTTCCACAACTAAAACCCAATTATTTTCTTTAATATAGTTAAATATTTATTATGGTTAATTATATCATTACCTAAGGTGATAAAGTATAGTAACTTTATGATTTCACTTAATATAAAAGAATCAATGAATCCCCTACCTAAAAATAAGTCTTTCAAACTTTCTATACCGAAAGAATGGAAATATATATTGATGGAATTAGTTGGATGTCCTGAAGATAAGTGTTTAAACATACTTTCAACTTTTTATAGAAGGTGGAAAAGAAAAATAGAAATAGTTACAACCTCAAATGTGAGTTGTTTTTATTTAAAATAGAGTTTAAACCAAACTCCCAAAACACCCAAAAAACACAAAAATAGCAGTTCCCAATGGATATAAATTACTCTTCAAGGGTGAAGAAAGAAATTTGGTCTGTTTTGACTTTTAGAAAGAAATAAATATTCAAACGAAGGTAATATCTTTATTTTATAGTTAAGGATATGATACAATCATGATTTCTAGTTGGATAAGCATTAATTTAAAATTAATGAGGGTCTCTATTAATTCATATGGAAAGAGACATATTAAAAGATTCAGTATTTTATAGAATAAAGGATATAAATAAAGGCCCGTAATTTCTCTTATTTTTGGATTTAGAACCAATTTTATGTTAAAAAATTCATATTTATGGAATTCCTAGAAAAACTAGAAATTTTGAAAAAAATTGGAATATGATTCTCTTGCTGTTAGAATAAAATACCATCATCAAACCAATATGATACAATTAGAAAAATATACTACACTCAGAATCATATGCTTCCATCAGAACAGTATTTTACAATTATAATATTCTAATACCATCAAACCAATCTATTACCATCTGACTAGGAAAAAACTTGATAATTTCAGGAAAAAGAAGACCCCAAACACACCCTTTTAACCAATATAACTAGGAAAAACATAAAGGAAATGTTTTTAGGAATCATATAATTACATTAGATACCTCTCAAATAATTCATATCCTTAAGAATTAAAATAAAACTTATAAGTAAAAGGGAAAGGAGGTATAAAAAAGAATCCATGGGATACCTCTTTGGGATCTTGCTACATCAAGAACATAAACAATCATCGAAGGGACAAAAAAACCATATAAAATCATCAACTAGGGAAAGATTCTATATTATTATCACTAAATAAAAACCATCCCACATAGAGAAACAAGGTTCAAATCCATAAAAAAATCTCTTGGGGTTGATACCTCTCAAATAAGGGCAAATCCATACATAAGGAATCAAGGAATATAGATCTATCTCATAAGCTATACAAAGGTAAACATCAATAAAAAAATCAATATAAAAGAAGAGATAATAATTAAAAAAACAAGGGGTATTGAGTGAATATATTTGACTTATGTTCCCAAGTTCTCTCCTACACACCAACATGCCTCCAAAGGACACGAACCAAAGGAACAACACGCCCATACAACACCTTCTCCCAATAGTCCCAAATCACTATAAGATGAACCTCAAAGATTGAATCATAATTATTATTCTCTCCCCAATAAATTATGTGAGAACCCTCATGAATATAATAGAGAATCTATGACACATGAAAGATATCATGAATCTAAATCATCTGTTGGGGAAGCTCTATTTGATATGAAATGACTCCAACATGAGCCAAGGACATGAAAGTCCCAAAAATATATGGAGAAATATTACTCCAATATCCAAACCTTCACTACCCATGATGAGGAGTCACCTTTATGAACACATGATATCCAATATAAAACTCTACATGTCTTCTTCTATGGTTAGAATATGACTTCTGATGATCATGCTTTTCCTTTATCCTCTTACAAATCACCTGAACTATCTTTTTTATGCTCTGCACTAGTTCCAACCCTAGAATTTTTGAATCTATAACTCTAGTACAACACAATGAATAAAAAATTCAATCTATTCAAGGATTAAAATGGTTACATACCTATGGTTGAGTAAAAATTATTATTGTAAGAAAACTCAACTAAAGTCATGTGACTCATCCACAAACTTCCAAAATATAGGATATAAGCTCGCAACATGTCTTTAAGAGTCTAGATGTTTTGATCTGTCTGACCAACTATCTATGGATGAAAAGCAGTGCTAAGATATAACCAAGATCCAAAATTGTGTTTAAGACCTCTCCACACATTAGAGGTAAAAAATGATCACGATCAGAGATGATCATCCTCAGGAATCCATGGAGCCTTACTACCTCATCTAGGTATTATCTCAAAAAACCCCTCCATTGATCTTGAATCCTTAATTTCTATGAAATAGGATGACTTTGTAAAATGGTTCACTATCAACTATATAACATCAAAAACTCCTCGATATCGAGTTAAACAGATGATTAATTCCCTCGACATGTCCTCCCACTTCCAGTAAGGAACATCTAATAGTTGGAGAAATCATCCAGTAACACAGTGGTTAACCTTCACCTTTTGGAAGACCAAACATTGAGGCTCCAACTTTGAAACTAAACACTTAAACCCATACCAACAAAACTTACTTGTGAAAGTATGGTACATCTTTTTCACAATAGTAGGTAATTATAATGGTAAACCATGTAACTCATAGATATCTTCCTCCCACATCACTGAAGGAATGAAAATACTCCTCTAGAATAATACTTGGTTCTGATCATCCATATACCAACCATCAGAGGAATCACTATATAAAAATTGATCTCACTTTATGTTCACCTCAAAATCCCCCAGCTGAGAATAATCCACCTATCTCACTAAGGAGAACTGAACCATCATCTAAAAAGGCATCCTCGTCCACTAACCTCTCCTATATTAAGATTAATTACTGAGATATCTTCCACCACTCTCTATAAATATTCAGATTCGTGAAAAAAATTACTATGTGACTTCCTAATTAGTGAAACATCTATAATATTACTTTTATATAGTGTATATAAAATATTGAATTCATAATCTTGTGTTTGGAACTGTTCAGTTTATCATAACACGTAATTATTTTTGGTCAAGTCTGTTAGAAGAGTTGTAATCCATGATAATTCCAGTATAAATCTCATAAAGTATCCTACAAGACTAAGGAAACTCCACACCTATGCAACCATATAAGGTGATTCTCAAAAAAATAATTAGCTTGATCTTTGATGGATCCAAAACTACACCACATTAGAACATGACATACCCTAAGAAGAGAATTTCATGAGCCTAGAAACCAAAATTTGACAGATTCTTGAATAGCTTATGATGATGAAGAAATTCAAAAAATTCTAGCAGATGCTCTATGAAATCCTCCTGAGATGTGGAGTACAAAACAATATTATCAATGAAAACCACCATGAATCAATCCAAGAACTCTTAGAATAATGAATTCATTAGAACCAGGAATATAGCTGGAAAATTATTCATATTGAAAAACATCACAAAAAACTCAAATTCCCATAATGGAATCATAATGTAGTCTTCAAAATAGTCTCATCCTTTACCCACATACGATGATATCCTGATTATAGTTAAATCTTTGAGAACCAACTAGATCATTTCAGTTGATAGAATAAGTCATCAATCCATGGAAGAGGATAATATTTATTCACTGTCACCTTATTCAAGTGATGGTAATTTATACACATATTGAGACCACCATAGTCCTTCTTTATGAATAGAACTTGTGCACCCTAAAGTGATATGATCGACCAAACATAACCTCACTACAAAAGATCATTTATTTTTACCCAAAACTATTTGAAATCATAATGTGGGTTCCAATACAAAGACATAAATATCAAAGAAGCACCCAACTATATCTCTATCCCAAACTTGATATCTCATCAAGGGGGTAACACCACAACCTCCTTAGGAAAGACATCAGGGTAATCTTCCATAACCTAGGAAACACCACCGGATGAACCATTAAAGTAATCCACATTAACTTGGACAACAAGTAAGATAATTATGGAACACACCTCTAACCTATATGAGGGTCTCAATAATCAATAAACATGGAAAAATCTCCATCAGTGTCATAGAACACAATGTACCTGCTAAAATAATCCACAATATCCTGCACTAAATATAAATAGTCCCGCTGAAGATGATGTTTTGTGGATGTATCTATAAATATTGAAATTATCACTAAGAGTGGTTCTTCCCTATAACTACCTCATAGTCTCTACGTACTTCAAATAGATAAGACTGACCTCTAACAGAAATAGTCAATACTAAGGGAACTGGAAGAAACTCCACCTCAAGTCTCAAAGCATGTACTCGTGTAAGTGATATGAAGGATTGTGTGGTTCCTAAGTCAAAAAATAATAATTCACCAATGTATAAATAAAGAAAATGGTACCTAAAACAATGTTCAACTCTCATAGTGATGGAAACTCCAAAGCATGAAACTCACCATGACATAATCCATGACCTCTCTGAAATTGATAATGACCACCTACACATACATTCACTTCTCTCTAAGAAAGTTGATCATCACAGGGATATCCTATTACTACCCTATCTCTTCTATACTAACTAGACAATAGAGTACCCCACTATTACAACCTTAACTAGAACTATGATAATGATGAAACCTAATGTAGAACACCTGCTGCACACTGTCTGCTCAGAAAGGCCTGACACCCTTGCCAATGATGACCATTACCTACACATGAAAAGAAAGCGTATAATCCATTATAAGGGGTCTTAGAGCCACCAAACTATAGAAATTATATGGAGAGGGTTGGAATATAGTCTTGGCTATCCAAAAACCATTCTTTCTTGGAAACTGAAAACCCTATACCACAATTTTGCTATGTGGGGAATCCCAATGAATCCCCTCTCATGATGTTCTAGTCCTGGATAATATCCTCTACTCTCTCCAGTACCTAGAGATATGTTGGGAGAATAAATGGGGATACATGGTGCACTATATCTAGATGAAAAACCTACTTGAAATGACTCACCTTGGTCTCCTAATCTGGAAAAGGACTGAAGGATATCTGATAATGGTCCTGAAATGGATCATGAACCCCTCACACTAGAACTCCCCTATTAAAGGGTAAAAATATCATATAAATTGGTCACCTTCATGATTAAAAAATAAAAATTTTCTTGAATATGGTCTCAAAACTTATCTATGATACTAGAGAATTCTCATGACCCCCAAGGAACAATAACCACCACAACTCGATTACTCCACATAGGATCATCACCGCCAAAAAATGAGTGCTATTTCCAACCATGGATCAAACTGAAGGATATATCCAACTAATACAACCAGTCCTCAATCACTAAGTCTTAAACAGATCCCTCATAATTCTATAGGATCTGGTGTTGAAACTATTAGACTGTCCTCTTACAAGTTTCTTTATTATCGACCTCTACTTTGTAACATTCTGTTGGCACATCCTGTTGAACATCCTAAGCATGAACCTGATGTTGACATCGACCTCGAGACAATATTATAAAATAAAGAACTATCAAGGACTAAAAATCCTAGAATATGAAATATTTAATCTTAATTAATTAATTAAGGTTGAACCTAATACTAAGGCCTACCAATTTCATCCACAGGAGAAAAGAAGAATGATGCATGATCCTTTCCTAGGTATCTACCCTGTAACTAGTATCACTTCTATTAATAAACTTAAAAAACTTAACTTTACTTTTATTGGATCATAAGGGGCCCTAAATACTTATCTGCTAACTAGTATCACTTGTTTACATCATATACTAAACTCATATGACACTATTTCCCTAACAATTCATGTAGTCCTCACCTATCTATACTTCCAAAATCCATTATATCTTCAACCTAAACCTTTTATACCACTATTTCATGACCCCTCCCCCAAAAGGTACCCCTTAGAGGAAAATAATGAGATAAGGTAGATAATTATTTTTTAATCCCACCATTAATAGGCTATGGGTTAGCAATAAACACCAAAGGCATATCATACACACAAATAGGAAGTATTACACTATAAGAGAACATGAGGAATTTGAGATAAGAATAAACCACCATAAAAATCCTACTCAAGATAAAATTAAATATCCCGAGTACAAGCATGAAATTTTATACAAGCTAAAACAACTACAAAGGAAAATACAAGTACAAAAAATAAATCCTCAATAGTTAATGTGAAGCCTAATTAGCTCTTGAACAACTCCATAAGCTAGTAATGTCTACCCTGATCAACAACCATCTCCCGTGGACCTGAAAAATATTTTATAAAAAATTTAAGGTGATAATAACATGTATACTAATTAGGATCATCCCTGGATCCACTCATGAAAAAATATAAAGAAATTATACTAAATCTCGTTGAACAAAAAGTGAAATTAACTCATCATCTATGTAGGTTTTCTAAGTTCCCAACCGAACCATGGTTATCTCTCACTATGTATTACATAAAATTAATCATATAATATCCAATATATATTAAAGAATGTACCATGCTACCATATACCCATTAGTTTGTTGCTCTTCCATAGTGCCACACATCCTGAGCCATCTCTCTCTAAAAGTAAACCAGCTAGAATAAACCTAGGATATTGTATCATAACATGAACAATATGCATCACATCATCCCATAATCCCATGACACATCTCTAGATATAAACAAAGTAGTTTATTGGATACACCATAGCCTAAATAGCGAGTATTATTACTCAATCCATCACAACCCATACACTACAAAACTATAATAATCCTTAGGATACATTATCTGAAGATACATGTGTATGAAATCGACATAATACATTACATCCTTTTACATGCATATATGGGAAAGATAACCACTGTGCATATCAACACATATACTACTACGATAAATGAGCGAAGAAAGGTGGGGGGTAGTCAACCATTTATTCCTTGCCAACCTAGATGTTGGGAAAAACTCTTCCAGGGTCCAATGAGTGTTAGTATCCCTACAGAAATGGGTGTGGGATATCATATGAAATAAAAAAACATATAATATATATATATATATATATATATCTTATGACCACACTATTGGAAATAAGATAGACTTAGACTCAACTAAAGATATCATCTCTCAGACACTCCATTTCCACTTCCAAGGAATAGATATCCTATAAGCACACAAGCATTCAAGGAACATCATTTAATTAACTGTTTCCTTAAAAATTTCTTATTACATAAATTACAATCCAAGTCTATTACCTCTAGGAATAATAAAACTGATTCGATGGTTTCTAAATATTCATCATTATCTAGAATTCCATCAAGCAGCAACCCCATGAGTTAAAATATTTATTATTCCATATCATTCCAAAATTCTAGGTACTCTAGGACTTGTCCTAAGATACCATATAAGTGATGCATAAACCAATCACAACTAGATGCCTCAAGAAATGGGGAAAGGAATGTATAAAAAATCAACCCACCAATATTGCCTTTAATGTAGTCTCATTAACAAACAATCATCCCAAATTTTAGCACACAAATGGGAAATATCAACTTTGAACCATTCCATATGCCCTAATTCCATCCTCAACACGACCATTCATATCACCATATATCCTTTCATCTTAGGTGCCAATTAATACCATGAACCTAGGAATACCTTACCATATTATATCTACCATCAACCATCCCAGTATCACATCACATAACATCACAAGACTCACATCCAGAGAAAACACGTAGGGTAGCAAGAAAAAAAAAATAAATCCAGTTGGGTATCTAAGCCCTAAAAATAAGGCATCCAACCTTTATAATAAACTAGCTCGCTCATCCCCAAAAATTTATCTTTATCAAAAAATCGATTTATTAACATTTTGAATGAAATAATTCATTTATCGTTGGTTATAAAAACAATAAACCTAAGGCATAAATTATAAATATCTATTAATTATTTCAACATTATTTAAGAATAACTTCCCATTTCATCAAATTTTAAAGAAGAATGATTTTATTTAAACATGAATTGTTATTATTTAGTCAAAAGGAATTAAATGATATAAATAGTTTCACATGCCTATTTATTATTTAGTCAATAATAATTACTATATTTAAATAGATTATCCATTTTCCAGAATAACAACATGCTAAAATATAATATAAACATACATGACACACTACCTAGAAAAATAATAGGAAAAACATCAACATGGTATAAAAAATATGATTTCTATAAAAAAACACAATTATTTTCTTTAATTAGGTTAAATATTCATTAAATTTAATTCCACCATTACCCAGTGAGGTAAATAATTTTAAAATTATGATTTCACATAAAACATGAGAATAAATGAATCCCATACCTATAAAAAAATCTCCCAAACATGCTACACTAAAAATTTCAAAAGAGACAATGATGTCACTGCCTTGATGTACTAAAGATAAGGGATTAAATAACCATTAATCTTTGTAGATAAGGTATAAAAAATAAAGAGCAATGAATCCTACCTTAACTGTGACTTTCTACTATTAAAAAAAGAGTGCGAACCAAACTATTAACACACCCAGATTACATGAACATGGTATTTCCCGATGGATGAAGATGACTCTTTATAGGTCAAAAAGTAAATATAGTTTATAAAAACTTATATTAACCAAGAAAAGATTCAAATAAAGGCAATATCATTGTTTTAGAGTTAAGGATACAAGACCATCATGATTTATAATAGCTTTAACATTAATTAAACATTAATGTGAGTCTCAATTAATTCACATAGAAATAACCCTATTAAAAGATTCGATATTTTATATAATAAAGGATATAAATATTCTCTTTAAAAAATAAACTTATTTTTCTTTATTTAAGTATTTAAAACCATTTTTATGTTAAAATTCATATGTATAATTTTCTTAAAAAAATTGGAAATTTTGGAGAAAACTAGAATATGCTTCTGCTACCATTAGACTAGTTTACTAGTGTCAGATTAGTCTACTAACATTAGACTAGTCTATTATCTTCAAACCATTTGGAGACTATCAAAACAATTAGCTACCATCTAACTAGCATGTTATTGTCAAACCAATCTACTACTATCGACCAGATTTCTATAGTTAGACCAGTTTGCTACTGTTAGACCAGTCTTCTACCACTAGACCCATCTGCTACTATTAGAATAATCCTCTACCATTAGAAAAATTTTATACTATTATACTAAGACAAAAATTTAGAATTTTAGGGGAAATAATACCCCAAACAACCCCTTGTAACCTCCAATCCTAAGGAAAACACAAAGGAAATATTTTTAGGAACCAAGACATTACATAGGTCATGATGGTCATATTTAAATATTATTTTAATAGTATATCATAGTTTTTTTATACTCGATATTTCATATGGTACAAATAATAAAGCATTATATTCTTTTTAAAATAAAATATTAGGGTTTAATAGGCAAAAATTATCCAGGTGTGATCGTTCTTTGTTTGTTGTCCATCCCTTGGATGAGTGTGCCTCGTACTTGCCTTCTTCATCCAGTTGAAAGGGAAATCTTTTCACCTTTATAAAACACTACTTTTTTCCTTTGTAATATTTATTCACAATTCATAAAAATATTCTTCTTTTTATTACCTTTTTTCATAATTATATTTAAAATTCCAAATATCCAAAATATATAATAAAAAAATTTAAAAATGATCAATAATAATTAATAAAATTCAAAAATTGATAGAATTTAATTTTAGAAATGTTTAAATAAAATATATTCATCAAAAAATAACCTACTAATTCTGACTATAACATATAAAAGTAATACTTTTAACTTTAAATGAACCATGTAACAATGTAATGTTACATTTAAATTGTTTATTAATGAAAAAATTGCAAGTATGTGTGATAAAATGGATATAAAAAGTAACAATGGAATCATCATGAGAGATACCATGGAGAACTAAGGTCTAAAAACATAGTGAAGTGCCTCATACCCACACTCCCAAGTCCGATGCTAAAAGCACATTCCTTAATGACCAAATTTGATACCAAATGAGATGAAACATGATATAGTTGTATATATTTCAGATTATTTTCAAAATTTAATCATTAAATATCATAAATAATTTGACAACCTTAGAAACTAAAGTTTTAGTGCCTTTAGATATTATATACATAAATAACTTATTTAACAATACTGTGAAAATTTATCCATAATATCACCATAATATATCAACTTATAGGAATATCAATGGCTATACTCATCTTTATAACCTAGATAATAAAAACATAATAAAGTGGTGAGATCAAACACTCTGTAAGGGAAAATTATATCAATGAGTAATAAAAGGGTTAGATCATAAGAATCTAATAAGCATGATAAGATGAAAATATCTAATTAGAAGATCATGGATTCATAAGAGTTATCAATAATGAAATATATAAAGACATGTAACCTCAAATGATTAAATATATACCATGGAATAAGAGTGAGGAAACATGAGATAATAAATACGATCCATGGAGTATAACATAGGCATATAACATAAAAATGTGAAATAAGAATAAGTATAGTAAATCAAAACTTTGTGGAAAATTTTAACTTTAAACTAAGTCCATGTGTAAATTTATGAGCATAAAATTAATTTCCACGCATCATTTTATGAGAATAATAATAATGTACACACATCTTGTTGTAAAAATAACAATAATGTACAAAAATCATCCTTATCTCATGAGACATAAAACTTTAACCAATGCACTAGAGGGTTACTATGGAACCAACCCATATGATGGATTTAATAGACCTAACCCATCTTAGGGATTTAATAGACCCAATCCATATCAGGTGTTTTACAGACCCAACCCATATCAGGTATTTAATAGAAACAACCCATATCATGGATTTAATGAACCCAACCCATCTCAGGTATTTAATATACCGAACCCATCTCAAGGATTTAATGGACCCAAATCATATTAGGGATTCAATAGACTTAACCTGTATTAAGAATTTAATAGACCCAAATCATCTCAAAATGATAAACCATACCCAAGTGTTCTACATTAAATCAATAATACATCATATCATTAAAAACCCTTGGAAATACAATAGGTTTTGTATCATTTCAAATGGAATCACATAAAAATGACATTAAGAATTTGATCAGGTGATACAAAAAATAAATCACCTAAAATTATTATTTCATAATGGAATTTTTAGGTTCATTCATGAAAAATAACTCCATAAGAGGTATATCCTTTTGAGTAAGGAGGAAAATGGAAGTGAAGTCATAAAAAAATATTTATTAAATTTTTTTCATCATTATCATAAAAAATATTAATTTAAAAGTCACCTTCAAAAATAATTTTCTAGAAGCTGACATGAATAATTTTACAAATAGAATTTATAAAGTAACCCCAATAATGGAACCTTGAGAATAAATAATGGTCAAGTCTGCCAACGTGGAGTGGAAGATAAAAGATATGATCATGAAAAGAAAGACATTTTTAATATTTTAAAATATGTTTATTGAAACACACACCATAAAAAATATAATAAAACTTTCTTTTTAAAATGGGTAAGGTAAAAATTTAAGATAAATTGAGATATTAAATACTTTGGTTTCAAAATTATAAATGATAAATATTCATGGAAATATATATTATGGACATGAAAGAGAAAGAGCTTATTGTAGAGGATGATAATTATTCTTAAAAATAATATATTTTAATAAAGAAATAAATCCATTAAAGAAGAAGAATTTAGTGTGAAAATGTAAATTATATAGAAAATAAGTATTAAATAAAATATAAGATCATCATAATATATAATAAAACAATATTGTAAGACCATAGTCAAATCATGATGAATATTACTCAATGAAAAGAGTTGAGTCAAGAAAGCCGATTATGACTTTGGTAACTTTTTTATAAAAATGACATTAAAGGAGAGAACATGAAATGTATTCATAATATACTTTAATTTTAAGAAAATTATGATAAAATAAATTCATATGACAATATATAAACCACACAAAAATAAAAAACGTGGTAAAAATTTCAGGTGTCTCAAAAGAAATGAAAATGAGATGAGAAAACACCTACAACTGTAGTAACATTTGGACCGAAAGACCTTGAAAAATGAAAATGAGATGAATTTGTAAAAATCTTAAATTTCATGAAAGGTATTATAAAAATAAATCCATAGGGTAGTATATGAACCATAAAAAACAAAACAAGTGGTGAATATGACATACATCTTAATAAAATGAAAATGAGATAAGAAATTTTTAACTTTATTCCCAAATTTCATATAAGTGATTTAAAATCCTGATAAACATAACCATATTAATAACTTATTTCATAACCTTATTCTTATATATTACCCTTTATAATATTTAATTATAAAAATTTAATATACATTTATTACTCATTCATTTTTTATTCTCCTCATTAGATATTAGTAATTTTGATTGTTTCATACAAGTTTCATAATTCCA
Source organism: Viscum album (assembly GCA_963277665.1). Classification (NCBI taxonomy): domain Eukaryota; kingdom Viridiplantae; phylum Streptophyta; class Magnoliopsida; order Santalales; family Viscaceae; genus Viscum; species Viscum album. The sequence continues at coordinate 362,459,765 of OY728162.1, read as the reverse complement.
ATATCAATCTTCATTAATTGATACCAAGTCCATAATTCCAAGATTATTTAAGGCTCTATAATATATTTTATATAATTATTTATAAATTTATAATTTTATTCCAAGATATTTTTAGTTAGGATTTGTTATGTTGAAATCAGTGACAAGCTTGTTCCGATAATTTTTTATGAACAAAAGGTGGTATATCAACAGTGAATTTAAATATTATTATCTCTTTTATAGAACTAAAACATAACCTTATTTACTCATCAATATCTAATCTTATTAGTAATTATGTTTTCATATTCATCCATGAAATAAACTTACATCATTATTCAATTCGATGGTTAAACTGACTTATATAAGACTATTCTATAATCAATGGATAAGTATGATTATGTAGTGATCTACTTATAATGTCATTATAACATAAGTATACTAATATTATTTATATTTTATTAATGGGATACATCATAATTAGAAATATTTAGAAAAATAATATAAATAAAAAATAATGATAAGAAGCTACTACTTATAAAGAAGAAACCATTTTTTTGTCTTGGAATGCTTGAATTAAGTAGCTAAATTTATTATTAATATTATTAATTAAATGATTAATTTATATTTTAAAAAAAAAATAATGTAATAAATATAATTTTTATTCATAAAATACATTATAAGAACCATCCATGTTAGGTGGTGATCAAAAATTAAATACGTCTCTCATAGAGGTGGTAGTCCTCACATAACATGAGTGAAGTTTTCATTTCCTAATGGATGGTAGGGAGATAGATAATGTTTTTTCCATAAATATAATAATATTTAAGTATAGTAATGATACTAATGTCATTTTATTAGTATTTTTAGAATAGTTTTAGATTATGGTGGATGAGAAATATAGAGAAGAGATGTTTAGGGAGTGGATAATAATCACGTTGAGGACTTGCATCTTCTCTTGAAAGTCCTCTTGGAAATGGAAGAATTGGGACATTTTAATATAATTAGTGGATAAAAATGTGTTAGAGAATTTAGGGCCGAAAAAATGGGTAGATTTTGAATGGAATTTAAAAGTATAAGTGTGGATTGAATTGGGTGTATGTGAGGTCCTTTTATAAGAGAAAAAGAGGGACATTTATTAAAAACTATAGTGAGGTGAAGGATAAGATATAATCACATGATATTTAAGTGTGTTAGGTGAATAAATTTTGGTGATACATATGGGTATGTATTTACAACCTAAAAATGCTATTTTATTTTGTATAAGTGCCATTTTTATTTAGTAAAATTCAAGCTAGGATAGATTACCTCATTTTTACAATTTAATCTTGATTAAATATTTACTATGATAATCATATTTTTACTAAAAATATAAGATGACCCTTATTAAAAAATTTCAACATGATGATTCTGAATTTGGGATCCATTTAATCTAATTTAATTTCTAAAATTGAGAAAATTATCTATTAAATTAATACATAATATTTATATATAACTATTTTTTTTAGAAAAATGTATTTTTATACATTAAGTGTTTTTATTATTATTTACTATCACCGAATAAATAAATGAGTTTTAATATATATATATATATATTATTTGTTTTAAAATAATATAAATCATAAAAAAATAGACCAATCTATTTAGATAAAAATTACACAAGACTAATAAAAAACAATTCTTTGAAAAATATTTGTTTTACCATGAAAACTAATATTTATTTAGTAACTTATATTGATATTAGAAATGAAAATGAAATTATTAAAAAATTGTAAATGATAAGTATTGAAACCAACTTATTAAAATAAATTTCCAAATTTTATAAAAATTAATTTTTATATAAGCACAAAAAACACATACAAACAATTTTAATAAAAATATATATTTTAAGCAAAAAATAAATTTACACTTTTTAATTGATTTGTAATTAGTATTGTATGAATGATAATATATTTATTATATATATTATCAATGTATTTCATTAAATTTATTATTTATTAAATAATAATTAAAAATAAAAAACATTTTAAATAAATAGAGTTGTTTTAAAAATATTACTTTTATATTAGACAATCTTCACCCAATAAAATCAAAATTAATTATTTATACTCTAAAAATTTAATTTTATTAAATCCATTAATATTAAAAACTTTCTTATGATTTTATAAATACATCATATCATACTTTAATAATAATAATATTTAATTAATAAACACATTTTAAAAAATAAATAGTTAATTAAATATTTTATTTTTTGTGACATTATTTATTATTTGTGAATTATAATATTTTAAATTTTTTACTAAAATTAAAAAAAATTAGTATAACTATCAAATACATGTATATCCAATGACCATATTTTCATTGACTATATTTCCAACAACCATATATCAGTTTATAATAGTTACATTACCCCCATTACCTCATATAATTTCATTCCATTATTACCTCTTAAATTACACTTCTAAATACCTTAATTTTCATTTTATATTCCACAATATGTTATATCATTTGATGATGTTTTTATCATTGTAGTTTTAGTTATACTAATAGTGATTATCAAGGGTGAAGATTATTATGGAATATCATAGTTTTAAAAATATTATTATTTTCAATTTATTATATCATTTTAATTTACACTCCTTTAAATGATGTAATAATCAATGGTATGTAATAATACAGCGTATTTAATACATGATTTAATTTACCGATGTTTTAATGTTCCATAATAAATGAATATATTGTTGTTAGTTTGATTCATATCCTGTATATCTTATTTTCCACTTAAATTTAATTCATGTGAAATAATAGATTTTTTTTAATAATTAAATACATGTAGTTTATAGAAGGAAAATATTTCTGAAAACATGGGGTGTTATACCTAGGTTATATACTAACATATCTAGAGGAACTTTATATCCTCTAGGAAAAGTCTCATAGTACTCTAGTCAGGTCTCTAAGGGAAAAAACATAAAGATATCCTCATCCATGATATATCATGAAATACTGTGGGCCCAATTTTGAAAAATTATCCACTATCCATAATTTATCATGCACTAATATGGAACCATGTTGGGAAGGACTTCAAAAATCCACTATAAAGGGTAGTTTCCTAATCCTTACATACTATTATTCCTGGTTCCCCCTAAGTGCCCAAGGCTTCCCGTGAGGCTTTATTTATTTTGAAGTATTTACATGTGATATTTACCAGGGTCAATATTCTTATATATCTCACACATCAATCATGAAAATTCCCTTTTTATACCAACACATAAAATTTTATCAAAACAAAACCATATAAGTTCCTTCCATTAATAAAAAGGGGAAAATCATTATATCTGAAACACACATTCTATAATGTTTTTAATTATGCTAAAAATATATTGTCTCATTAAAAATATCATATATAAATTTATATAAATTGTTATAATCTATAAGAAATTATTCAATGAAAATAGTTTCATATAATTCATTGAAAATCATGCTTTATATTTTACCAAACACCATGTGTGAAACTTTCTATTCAATACTAAAATCATTCCATTTAAACAAAACGCTTTCCCAAATCCATTGAAAACAAATTAAATAAAGATATGAAATAAATACTCGAACTTATAGATATCATATAAATATTGATTTTTATTAAAATAATTATTAAAACATTCAATCATTTATAGTTCCTTAAATAAAGGAAAAATAATAGGGTCACATACAATTTTTTTTTTGTTTACATATTCATCAAGTATTACCCATGGAATTACACTCTTATGGTCCTAAAGAAACATACAAACTAAATCAAAACCTTAATAACAAATGATTTAGACAATCTATTAAATCCCTAGAAATACAAATACTTACCAGAGAGCCATTGAGCAATGAAACTACATCCAATAGAGTTTGAAAAGTCCATAGATGAATCATTTTTCCTAAACCAAACAAAATACCATGGATTTATAGTGTCTTGACTTGAAATGGTGAAACACCATCACCCATGCAAACTATATTAAGAGACATCATGATTGAGGGGAAAGAAATATATGATGAAGAAAAGGAATAACATAATAATAAATAAAGTAATGAAAAAAATTAGAGATAACTAGAGAAGAAGGGAGAAGAATATCCATGGAGAAGAGGGAGAGATAAATCACCCCCCTACATGTGGAACCAAATGAAGAGAATAGAATAAATGGGTTATCTATTATTTTAATTTAAATTATTATTAATTAATAACAATATAATAATTATGAAATTTTAAATTAAATTCTATAATCTTCATGAAACACAAAAGATTTATTTCCACCCTGCCTTTAAGTTACCCAATTTATAAAACTTTAAATTACATTCCATAATAATGAATATACAACCATTAATATTTCTATAATACTATTAATAAATAAAATAAACATTCTGTTTAGAATAATTATATTTTATAATGTATATAGGTTAAAAAATTTAAATGATATAAATTAATTTACATAAATATATGAAACACTAAAAAATAATCTAATAATGATCTAATGGTGAATTATATCATGTCTCAAGAAGTGAAGACATGAAAAATATAGTTTTAGGTAAACAAATAGGGTCACACTATTAGCTTACATAGATACACAAACTTGGATCTAATCGGTCCACACTCACCATCTCACCCATTAAATAGTTAATACTTATACTGCATGGTTTCCCCTCACCGTAACCAAACCATGCATCCTCTAATTTTCTAAAAAAATTATAAATTTCAAATATTGAAATTCCAATTATTATTATATAATAATTATTTATTGAAATAAAAGGGATGATAAAAATTCCTATGGATCGAGATCATATAGATAGGGATCGCTTTTCCCCTCTGTCTTGATATTGATATGTCAAGGGTCGAGATGCCCATGGGGTGAGATTGTATAGATATGGGTTTCTTTTCCCTTTGGTATTGCTATTGATATTACATGATAAAGATACCATGGGTTTATATTTTTATATCCTTAGGAATATTTCTATTTGGTCTTATATTATTTTGAGTTTAATTTAGATACCCAAGGGATGAGATCATATAGGGAGGGGCCACTTTTACCCTTGAACTTATATCATAATTCCACGGTCAAGATTCATATGATATGACACCATTACTGGAATTGGGAAACCTCTCCCATTTTTATGAAGATGTTATGATTTGTAGTCAATATTTTTTAGGATTGATGCAAATATAATCATGTGGTCATTTATCCCATTTTATTTACTTATTTATACTTTGAGGATGAGACACCATATGGGATGATATCTTTATAGGTATAGTATTATAATATCTAGTTGGATTTATGATTTATCATGATATGTTTAGTGACACTTTGACACTATCTCAAGAAGGCAGGGTCACACCCTAGGTGGCTAGTTGATCACTCAAGGGTGTTACTTTATTTATAGTTATTTGTTGTTGTTGTTATTCTAGTATATCACTACATGAATGTAACTTTATATCCTAGATTTGTTTAGGGACACAATTTTTGGTGGATTACTGAGTTGTGATGACACCTCGATTGGACATCATGACACTTGATAATACTTCATGATTCATGACCCATGTAGAGGAAAGGTCCATGTAGTTTATAGATGAGCTTGAGGTGCATGGATGGAGCATCAAATATAAGACTAGGTTTAGACTTGTGACTAATTTTATAGTCGTATCATTTTATTAAGTTTTTAGACTATTATATATATGACCATGCCATGTTCAATATTTTTTTGATACACATGCCTTTCATAACATTATAGTTTCCCATTTTTTATAGCATGTCATTTTTTATTTACTTATAGTTGGTGTTTAGATATAATGTAAACATTTACTATTATTTTATATCATGGTGAATATTTATATATTATTTACACTATTATTTATGGTTATCTATATTAGAGAGGCTATAGTATGCTCATGATTTGTATAGAACCTCACCATAGGTCGATATACTATATTGTATGGGGAGGCATTCTTGAGGTAAGTGTCATTTGGTTCGGTTGCTGTGGTGGTAAAATAGGATGGAGATGATATAGATTATCATAATTGATCTTCTAAAACAAAAAGATGATGATTATATTCCTATGGAGATAATTATATGAGATCTATATGAGTTAAGTGGGTATCTAGATGAATATTGGTTAGAATACCCTCAATTATAGTTGTAACTTGATCCTACAATATTCATCAAATAAGATTCATTACAATTACTTTCTCTTCAAGATTATGGAGAAGGAACCAAATTAGATATAGTTTACTTTTTTAAAAAGTTATAAAATAAATCATCCAATTCTAAAGTAACAGAATTTATAGTATCATTAGACAGTAAAATTAAGTAAGAGGCTGTCATTATTGATGGAGATAACTCAAACAAAAACTTATTGTGATTTAATTTTACTAAAAATTTAATTTTATAATTAAAATTATCATATTTACAATATAGTTTTAGTACGAATGCATGGAATGAATGATGAATAAAAAGAATAGAATACACAGAAGGCTATTAGTTTTGAAGAGAAAATGGACTATATACTATCTGCTTCTAGAAAAACATATCATCCTAAGTCATTGATTAAAAAAGGAAAAATAAATACTAAATCACTTAATGGATTTGGATTAAATATGATTTTATTTAATTTAAAATTTAATCTATATAATTTAAAAATTAATATTACTAATATTGAAATTATAGAATAAGTACCATGGATACTTTCCCTAGTATAAGAAGAAGATAAGGTGATAGGAGAGGTGGAAAAAATTCTAATAATGAATATAGGTGCTGGCAATGCTACCCATTGGGGACGATAAGAAATATGTGGACACTATAATTTCTCCAGTTAAAGTTAATGAGTAAGACCTTTACATGATTCCACAAATACCAGATTATAAGAACATCACTAATGTGTAGGTGATAATGATTTAATTTTCAAAAGGGAACCTTAATAATGAATTTCAGTGGATCTATGCAACCGACCAGATGTGGTGGTTTTTGAAGAAAAAACCACTCCACCATTGTATTAGGGATGACCATTTCCACTATTTATCTTTTGATTGTAAAAATACAATACCCCTTTGGGGAATATGGGTCAAACTGAGCATCATTTTCTTTACATTTATTTAGTTTATATTTTTAATAACTAGTTAATTACTTTATTTCTTGGGAAAAATCCCTCAAGTTAACATTGAATCATTTTTGAGATGTTTGTATTTGTTGACAAAGATGGTTTGTTTTTTGAAAAAGTGGGTTTCTATAGAGAGTTGTGGTGTTCTATAGATATTTTTGACATGCTATATAGACAAAGAACCATGACAAAGGAACGAATGATTTGGAGGTGGTACAAAAAGAATAGATACAAGGTGGAGAAACATGTTTTTGGCGAAGTAAGATGCGTGAAATATTGAAGGTGGTTTGGAAACTTGCACACAAGGAATGTTTCAGGATCAGAACATCTATATATGGAAAATTCATGAACTGTGCGAAATATTTGGCAATGTTCATAAATGATGAGGTTGTGCGAAAGAAACTGGCACGCCCAATAGGACGTCAAATGAGGTTTTTCTTACTCAAAGAGGATCTTGTGCGAAACGGTAAAACTTCCGTGTAGGGGTCAGCGATGCCTATAAATAAGAGGTGACCCCCCTTATTTGAAGTATCTCAACACTTAAGAAGAATCTGAGCTCTGGATCGCGTAATAATTTCGTTCAAAGGGAGTTTTGGGAAAGATTTTGAGTTGCGTGCAAGCTAATAAAGTTCCACATAAGATTTTATTTTCACATAAGATAGAAGTTACACACATGGGGTGTTTCATGAAAAATATTAAATATTGTGTGCAAGGCATTAAAGATTCATGCAAGACACAATAAGTATTGAAAAAAATATTTTAGGTTTCCTAGTAATATTGTGGTATAATTGTATTCATTAGTGGATGAAATTGGAACATCAATAGAGCATCTACATACAATGGAGGATGCATTCATTAGATATAATGAATGGACCTATAAGTCTATAAACTGTGAGTGAATCTTCTGAAGAAGAAGTCAGCATACTTCAGTTGAGAGAGTAGTGATCTTTCATGTTACGGTTGGTTGCAAACCAGGAGGGACAGTGAGTCCACTCTAAACTTGTAAACAATAGTGAACTTATAGTAGACTTGGTACATGGGAACATTTTCGGTGTATGATCCTTGGACGTATCCCAGTGAGGGTGAACCATGTAAAATTATTGTGCCTTATGCATGTTTTAAGCTTTGTTTATTCTCTACAAAGGAAGGACAGAGAAGAGAGTTTTTTCTAATAGTGAAATAAGATAAAAAAAGGGCTTTTATTTTAATCTGTCATACCCTAATTCACCCCCTCTTAGGGTATCTATCCTAGTGGATCTAACATTATTTATCCTTCTTTTTTGTCCAATGAAAACTGGCTAGGTAGGATGTTTTTAATGATGTCCACTGAAGAATAACCTAGGTTTTATCACTCCATTACACTATTTGTTTATTATCATGATATTTATCTATGAATAACTACTATGATCATGATTTTAATTGTATTAGATACTAGTAACATATAATTATGGTGAAGAATGATCTTTTATATAGATTATATTTATATTATATTTAATTTTTTAATCCATAAAGAAAAAAATAAATAAAAAATTGAGCTTCCCTGATGCTGAAGTCTGCTTAACTTATAAAGTAATTTTTTCTCTTTCTTGAGAGTCTTGTTCTATATCATTCTAACCAAAAAAAATTTGTACCTAATTTTTTTAGAAATTAAGAGATGTGTTAATATGATTAAAAAAACACTTTTTTTAATCCTGATGTTTTAACTCTCTTGAAATCACCCACATATTTTTACCCTTTATCTCAATACCCTTGAATCCATTCTAATCTTGGAAAGTTTCCATAATAGAATATTAATATCCCCAATTACCCTTTACTTGAATATTTTACATAGTTATAATTAAAATTAAGTACATGGGATTGTTTTTTATGAGTATCATTAGAGGTTTCATTATTGTAGGGAAGATGTTGGGATGTTATTATTCATTTAGGATATATATTTCAATAAAAATGATTATTCAAGTTCATGGATTCATTTATTTCTGTAAGAAAAAAGTATATATGTGATGTGAGCAGAAAATTTGAAAAACATTAAATGGGTTTTCATTGAATTTACTCTCTAATTTAATTAAAACTAGGAAATTAATGAACTTTTGGATGCTTTTTGAATTTTGCAATTTATTGAAAATTAGATTTAAATATTATTGTTCATTTATTTATTTATTTTTTAATTCAATGGTGAAGCCAAATTTTTATTTTGATTTTGATATAAAACTATGAATTTTCAATCTAGATTTAATTTACAAATGGATTAAATTTTGAAATTTAATGTTTTATTCATTTTTAAATTTTAATAAAATCCATATATTGAATTTTTTTAAAAGGATTGAGAAATGTCAACTTGGATTTATAAATGTATTTTTAAAAAAATAATACATTGGATTTTTTTTTTCAAAATATGGATTTAAATTGATTAATTAAAAATTGAATTGGAATTTATTTTGTAATTTTATTTTCATTTGTTTTAATTCAATTGAATTTAATTTTGAAAAATGTCTGCATATTAAAAATTTTCTTATGTTTTTTATAAAAAAATATTCCACCATTAATTTTATACTGCTAAAATAAAAATCCATGCTTCCACGACACTACTATTTCTTCTCCTTGCTACTAGAACCACTCACTTACCACCATCAGAAGGCATGCTCTCGTACTAATTCTTCAACCATTGGCATGCTACCATCCATGGTAGTAGACTTATTTTTTCTATCATTGAAAATTTCAGCTTCCATCACTTTTCTTTTAAGAGAGGAAAAACCTTTTTCTACAATCAGGTATCTTCCTACCACTCATCTACTATAGGTACTCCATGATACCATCAAGTGTGATACCATTATTCTACTTCCATGGTATTTCTACCATATATGGTACCAATCTCATTTTTATACCATTTCCCCTACTACTATTACAAGAAGAAAAAGATCATTCTACTACTCCATTTTTCTACCTCCACATAGTGATATCTTGAGAAAAATTTTCTAGCACCTTATACTGCCACCACACAATATTATTGAAGAAGTAATGAGACTGAACATGTAGTTATCAAGACAATAAAAGATGAAAACTTGGGTTGAACATGAACTGAGTTCCATTGATGTTTCCTATTATGCCAGGCTTGAAGAATAATATGAGCCGTACCAAATCCAAATTGAATGAAACCAAATATCACTAAAATGGATTGAATATTCAGATGATAACTCCCAATGAGTAGAAGAATAAAACCCCAAAGTATTGCCTCCTATTATGACTAGATAAGAGGACCAAGTCGCACCGCCCGATTGAATCGATGATTGCTAGTGTTTCTTGAGGAACCTTTAAATCTAAGGAAGAGATAAATATGATCACTATCGATTCTTAGAACCAGGAGATAAATTCCTATTGAATTTCTCCCTATGTAGGTTTGGTAATGGTAGTGACTCCATCACTCATGAACACTCTAACTTATGTTTTGAATTAAATATCATGATGAGTGATCAATGGAATGATTGTATGAACCTGATGAGCTAGTACTATTCACTTCAAGTGAAAACCGAGTGTGTGTGAAGACTGTGCACCTGAGTTTGTAAGTTCTCCTAGGTATGTGCTTCATGTGCCACTATAGCATGTGGTCTGTGGGTTGATCGAGGCACATGAGCTCTAATTTAGAGGTTTTTTCATTATGGACTAGGATGATGGTATGAAAAACCAAATATGTTTATTAACTTTGAGATTTAATTTGGATCTTGTTGAAAGAATATGGTTGTCATTTTGGGCTTCTATGATACCAATTTGAGCTCCTGGACCCAATCAAACTCTTTCACTCCTATGGTATCACACTAAACCAACCACAATGGGAATACATTATTCAAACCATATTTCCTATCTATATCTTGAAGATCAAAGGAAGATACTACATCTAGAATATGTGAATAATGACAAACAAATCCCAAATACATTGATTTAAAGGCCTAGCTTTGATACTAAAATTCTATGATAAGTGAGTCTCAAATCATCATTAGTCCCACTAAATTTTCATGTTCCAGAGCTTGAATATTCATCATCCTATTATTATGATCACACAAAATAGAGCATGAATTTCATTGTGCCTCATGGAAGTAAAGTGAATCATAAGGAATTATTTATGAAGTTATGAAGATCGATTGTAGAATAAATTTTAAAATTTGAAGAATTAAAAAATATACCCTCAACTAAATCCATCCATGCATTGGATTATTGATATTTTTCAATCATCCAAAGAAGAATAAGACACTGCTCAGCACTAAAAGTGAGGAACATTCCCAAAGTCACTCAAATAAGATAAAGGAACCCAAGTTTATTATGTGCTTAATTTCAAAGAATGCTGAAGAACTCTAAGTGTTATTATATAAATGGAGAACTATTTATATATGAATGGAACTATCTTGGAGACCACTTCCACAATCACCAGATCAAGATACTATTTTTGTTATCATTATTATTGATTTATATTTCCTGTATACTCTCAAGTGATGGAACAATAGTCTAATAATGGCCAATACTAGGAGAAATCTTCCACCCCTATAATGAATTTTGGTTTTCAATGATAATTTTTCTTTTCTCAATTCTCTGGATGTGTTTTTATGTGCATATTTTGGAAAATTTCCATTTGTATTAACATTTAAATTATTATTTACTTTTTCACTGGTTGCACACACATGCATCTTTAGAATTCCTTCACTACCATGATATTTAAAATTATAATGAATTAAGAGTGATCAGTGGTATCCAATCACTAGGCTAAGAGACGATAGAGAATGTAGTGATTTTTTAATCTTTCTATTCCAAACCAAAATTTCCATCATAGGATAATCAGGAAGCTTTCCTTTGATTATAGAATAACATGTGAGTGAATTTAAATAATTATACATGGGTAAGTGTGGAGATTAATCTAATTTTATACCACTATATTTTAAATTTATATTAAAACCAATAAAATATCATTTAGTATTTCCATATTTTAAACCAATTAAATAAGATAAAACACATCTGTAACACCTTATTCTCTGAATATTATATGATTCCCACTTTACTAAATTTTAATCGGGTTCAAAAATTTGTTTTATAGAAGTCACATGATAGAACACACTTTAAAAATGGTGATATTAGTATGGATACAAGTGTTAGTGTTTAAATCTTGTTTAAAATGATATTAATGAATGATCAGATATAGTTCTTACAACCTCATTAGTTTTGATACTGAGGTTGAGAGAAATGTGATTTGAAGATTTTGAACTCTAAAAATCACTAAAAAAGTGGAAATATAGTTTTCTAAAATTCAATTTTCTAACTCACCTTCCACAACTTATTCTTCCACTAGAGTTTCATTGGTAATTTTAAAAATGGAAGATAATCTTTCTTAAGTGAATTGGACTTTGAGGAAGTTTTATACACTTAATTTCAACATTAACAACCAAAAATTTAAATTGAATGATCAATAATATTGTAAAATTAAAAATGGAATGAATTTATTTTTTCCTAAATTTTATGGATTATTAGGTGAAGATCCCAATATAAATTTAAGATCATTTAAAGAAGTGTGAAATGGATTCTGAATTAGAGGAGTCACTGCGTCTCAAATTAGATGGATGAATTTCCCCTTCTCTATTGAAGAGGAATGTAGATGGTGACTCTACAATATGAAATCTAGAGAAGTAACCTCATGGGATGATCTAAAAATGAACTTCCACTTAACTTTGTCCCTAATTCAGTGAGTGATCAACTAAAGAAGGAGATATAAATTTCCAAATAAGTAGGCATAGAAACTCTTTATGAGTTTTGAAAGTGGTTCAAGAAATTGAAAGCTTACTACCCACACTATCCCTATGAAGATCATCATTTATTGGTATTATTTTACCAAGTATTGATAAACAATGACCATAACCTACTATATAATTCTTTGGGTGGAGCACTAATTGTTAAGTCACCTACCGAAGTCATAAAACTGATTGAGAGGATCCCTTAAAATTCCAAAAATATATTTATAATAATTAAAAATAGAAGTGTAAATAAGGTAAAAAGTTCCAAATAACATTTTACATGAACAAAAATTGAGGAACTAACTTATTTTATGAGACAAATAGGTATGTACAAGGTTTAAGAGAGATCAACCACATCACCCCCTCAGGTCTTCCAACTGTGTTATTATTGGGAGCACTAAATCGATGGATTCCATCAAGCTTAAGAGATTGAAAGTTGTAATTACATGTAATAGAGGTAGTTTAATAATTATCCAAGTGGAAACCAAGTATTTATAGAATTTACCACCAATTAGTTTGGAGCTTGGTGTCAGTAGTCTCAAAGCCACAATTACAACAAGCTTTCTAATAGGCTTCTAAACAACCTTTTCAACCCCCACCATTCTAGAGAATTTTTTTACAAAATACGAAAGCTACCAAAAATGAAAATTTGAATATAATTACATTAAATAAATGTTGAGACATGTTATATAGTCTCAAAATAGACAACAAATCATTCTAAACATTAATGGATTAAAGTTATAGTGATTAAAAGTATATTTCATCTAACTCATTACCACCCTCAACAACTTGGAAAATTAAGGCTCAGGTAATCTTCCTACTTAACCAATTACCAATAAAAAAAGTAAATGTTAGTTATATTACATTAAATAGTGATAAGGATATAGGAATCATTGAAGTATTTCCCTTGGAGGTTGAATCTAGAAGTGGATAACAACATGCTCTTGAAGAATATAACCATGAAAATGATGATGGGTCACCTATGGACACACCTACCATGAAGAATGATAAAGGGAAATAAAAAATATAAGACCCACATCAACCCCGACCACCATTACCTACAAGTATTCAAGAACCTAAGAAAACATGTAAAGACACACTAAACTAATAAATCCTTGAAATCTTATAAAAAGTAAAAACTGACATCCCTTTGTTGGAGGCCATTCACCAAATTCCAAGGTATGAAAACTTCATTAAGGAAATGTGAACTAAGATAAGAATATTATGAGTTAATAAAGAGGAAATATTAGGTAAGAATGTTATTCATTTTTACCCCACAAATTCATAACAAATATCATGATCCTGGTACTTTCATTATCCCAAACACAATAGGAGAGCTTAATTTTTCCAATTAACTGTGTGATATAGGAGCATAAATTAATGTAATAACTTAATCTATTTATTATTATCTACAGATGGGAGACTCAAACCCACCCAATTAGTTGTTCAAACTTCTAATAAATCCATTTCCTACCCATTAAGTGTTCTTGAAAATGAATTGGTAAGTGTACAAGGATATCTATTCCCTATAGAATTCTACAATCTCAACATAGAATAAGAAAAAGTTAAAGATCAATATATGATAATTCTAGGTAATATATTACTCAAGACCACTAAAAACATAATAAATTTTAATTAAGGGTCTCTTTTCATGAATTTTAGTGAGAAAACAGTGTATTTAAAAATATTTACCTTAATGAAATACCCATATGAAGAGAAATATGTTCTAACATTAAAAAATTTGAATTAATTTGTTCTTCCATGGATGAAAATGAAATTATAGATGAGATAATAAAATTAAGAGAAGCTTTAGAAACAACCAACATAATTAACAGAAATATTTTAAAAATGATCTTAATTTAAAGATAGTTTTGAGTGTTGTGCAATTTAAAGAAATCAATAAAAGTAATTTTGATGAGTTACTCAAATTTGTTACTAATATGTCTTCCTTTAATGTTCATATTACAAACATAAATAACTCCTAACTAAAAAAATATTTGGAAAACCCCTTAAACAGAAACTTAAATTACTCTCATTAAACTTGAAAAATTCCTTTTTAAAGGAAAATAATGAACTACTAGTAATAATTTCAAATAATTTAGAGCCTATACAAGAACACCACTGATATAAATCCCAAAAAAAATTCTAGGTTTGTAGGATTGAGAATAGGTTAAATCCCATGGATTGTCCCTACTACCTAAATATATTTTAGTTTTCTTTAAAATTAGTCCAAACCATTTATATACCCCCAAATAAGTATTAAATTGACCCTTATAAAAGTAGTAAAAAATGAAGTAGAAAGGATGTTAGAAGATGGAATAATATAAACCATATCAAACTCCCAATGGGTGAGTCCCGTTCAAATTATCCCAAAGAAAATTAGATACATATTTGTGAAAAATGATAATAATGAGTCAGTTTCAATAAAAATTTAGAATAGTTATAGAGTCTTCATATATTATATGATATATAACTATGTAACCGGATAAGGCCATTTCCCTATACCCTTTTTGGACTAGACCTTGGAGATATTAGCTGAGAAGGGTCACTATTTATTCTTTAATGGATTCTATGGGTATTTTTAGGTTACAATTTCCCCCGAGGAACAAGACAATAACAATTTTACATGTACTTTTGGTAATTTTTCCTATAGAAGGATGACTTTAATTCATTACAATTACCTTGGTACCTTTTAACACTGTATGGTAAGAATTTTCTCTTACTTGATTAAAAACTTCTTAGAGGTATTTCTAGTTGACTTCCCTATGTATGAAACTTGTTTTCAGATTTTCCATAAATGTTTTAAAAAGGTTTTAAAAAGATGTATTGAGATAAATGTGGTTTTAAATTATGAAAAGTTTCATTTTATGGTAGAAAAATGATTTTTTTGGGATATATAATTTCTAAGGATAGAAATGAAGTAGTTAGGACCAACGTTAATGTTATGTCTATATTGAATTACCCCACCACTCTGAGACACATTATATATTTTCTAAGGAATATTGAATTGTATAGAAGGTTTATTAGGGAATTTTGAAAATTTTCTTTTCCCCTCACTTACCCACTCTAGAAGGTAACTGAATTTTTCTTTGATGAATTATGTAATGATTATTTTATAAGATTGAAAGAATTATTGACCACCACTCCCATAATCTATACACCAAACTGGGATCACCACTTTTATATTCCATGTGATTATTCTAATATATTTTTAAGGGACATGATTTCCCAAAATATTGATGGAATCCCACAAGTGATAGCATAAATTTCACATACCCTATACACTACCCTTATTAACTACATAACAACAAAAAATGATTTTTTTCTATTATTTTAGCTTTATAAAAACATTTTTTTATATTTTAGGGAATAAATTAATTTTTTATTTTGATCATAGATCATTAAGATATTTGATCAAGAAAGTTGATGGAAATTACCAATTAAAGATATAGTTGCTACTGTTGTAAGAGTTTAACTAGGAGATCAAGAAGAAGAAGAGTTGTGAGAATATAGTAGTATACCGCCTGAGGCAACTACCTTACACTACCGAGGTAGAACCAATCACTTAAAAAAATTTGGATGACTCATTCCCTATTGTGAAGCATTAAAACCTAACCCAAGTGAACTAGTATGATAATATAGTGAATTTTCTAGTCACAACCAATGTACCCTCCTTTTAAATTCATCAAAATAATAAATTTAAATCTAAACCAAAATGTTATGTCTAGGAGAATCCTTATTTATGAAAAATTTTCAATGAAAAAGTAATTATGAGGTGTATTCCCAAGGAGGAAATGAAATTTTTTACTTTATTTAATCCACACAATAGAATGTGGTGGTCTTTTTAGACTTAAAATAACTATAAGATATTTTTTAGAACATGGATTATTTTTTTCCTTTAATATTTAAATACTCCCATGATTTTTGTAAAAACTATTCAAATTTATATTTTACTGATGGTATTTCCAAAAGGCATGAAATGATCTAACAACCTTTGAATTTTTGGGAAATATTTTTTGGTTGTGGAATAGATTTCATAGGATTGTTTTCATTTCCATTTGGATTTTCCTACATACATTTTGTATTGGACTGTGTTTCTAAATGGATGAAGGAAAATATACATGAAATGATGATTCAAAAACATTCCTTGAGTTTCTAAAAGAAATTTTTTATAGGTTTTGAATACCTAGATCTATAATCATTGAAAAATGAACCCACTTATGAAATAAGAACATGGATTCACTTATGAAGAAATATGGAGTGATCTATAAGATCTAAACTACCTACCACCCATAGAAAAATGGGATGGTTGAGGTAACCAATCGAGAAGTCAAAATAATTTTAGAGAAAATAGTGCATCCCATCCACAAATACCAGATTAATAAATAATAGGATGCACTGTGGGCATAAATAATTACCTAAAAAACCCCATTAGGTATGTCACCATACAGAACTATTAATGGTAATTACTATCACTTTTCTGTTATACTATAACACAATGCCTATTGGGCTTTCAAAAGAGTGAACCTAAAGTTTAGAAAGACTATAGAATAGTGTAAGCTATAGATGGTAGGACTGAAGGAGTTGAAAATGGAAGCATGTGAGATATCACTATTGTATAAGGATAAAGATAAATCTATTCATGATAAATTTATCTAGAAAAGGGAATTCCATGTTAGAGACAAAGTATTGTTATTTTCTTGAAGGATAAATATATTCTCTAGTAAGCTTCATTCTAAGTGGACTAGGCCATTCATAATAACTAATAAGTTTTCTTTTAGTGAAGTGGAGATTAAATGAGAAGTTTTAAAGCATCTAATCAAGTTGAATGGAAAAATATTAAAGGAGTATCATGAGGATTTCTAAAAATAAATCTTAGATAATTCTAGACTCCTATCTATTGCTTTTAAATAGAAAACTACTAGGTTGTCTACTTCCCTTATATTAGTCTAGCAGCTTAATTTACTTTCAACTATTTTTCTTTTAAATTCATGGTGGAATTTAATTATAAGTATTTATGATCCAAGTGTAGGGGATAGGGATAAAGTAGTTTAAAATGTAAATACCATTTTCTATTTTTTTAAATTAGTCTATGTTCTAAAAATAATCCAAATATGTTTTTAGTAATCTATACATAGTTTTTATATGTTTTTTTATATTATTGGATTTTAAATAAATAAATAAATAACCACATTGAACTTTAATGTTATAATTCCTAATTAATGTAACATTCTAGATTAGAAGAGTACATTTATAATAATTTTTTTAATGTGAATGATTGTAGAGAGAACATAACCTCTATTTCATTATTTTTTTGAAGACTAGGGAAATGAGTTGAAAATTTAAAAGATATTTATGGAATCATAATTATAAAACATTGTAAATGGAATTTAAAACTTAATCTTGAGTAACCTAACCTTTATGATTAAATATCACACCAAGAATCCCCCCTAATATAAATTCATATAGTAACTTTGATACAAGTGTAAAATGGGAAATTGAGGCCCCACAATGAATCTCTAATACATTGGCACTGGGTGTGTGAGTTTAAGACCTCTTTATATATTCAATTAGTGATTTTTATAGCACCTCATAGATATATAGACAAAAAATAATAATAAATTTCCCAAAGTAAAAAATTAGTTCATTTAGGTGAAGTTAATATTGAACCCAAATTAATAAAGGGGAAATTGAATTATAAAAATTTCATTTATGAATTATCAAGGAAGTTTGAAAATGAAAATTGGTTTAGAAATGTTATGAATCAGGGATAAATGGAAGTGATACTTGTTAAAATTTTAATTTCACTTAAATATATCATTGTCACTTGTGGAACTAGAATTTTAATCTGAATTGAAGTAAATAGTGTGTGAAAGTCACATAAGAGGGATGACCAATATGTGGATAAATTATTTGATATTTTTTAATTCTGATTTGTGTATTTGGAGTTAGGTATAAGAATAATCATTTTGAAATTGAATGATAAAATTGTCCAGGAGTGAAATAGTTCAAGTGTGGAGGAGGGATGTGAGTTAAAAAAATAAAAAAAATTGAGATATTTTTAATTGAATTTTACCACATTATTTAATTAAAAAAGGTAATGAATTTACATTTATATACTTCGTGAATTCTATAATTTATTGAAAACTAGATTTAAATGTTGTGGTTCATTGATTTATTCATTTTTTAATTCAATGGTGATGCTAAATTTTAAAATTGATTTTGAAATAAAACTAAGACTTTTTAATATTTAATTAATTTTCAAATGAATATAATTATGAAATTTAATGTTTTATTTATTTTTTGAATTTAATGAAATCTATAAATTGAAAATTTATTTAAAAAGATTTATGAAATGTAAACATGGATTTATACATATTTTTTAGAAAATTATACACTAAAAATTAATTGATTATTTAAAAATCTTATTTAAAATTGATCATTTAAAAGTTTAATTGGAATTTATTTTGTAATTTTATTTTCATTTTGTTTTATTAAATTGGAATTAATTTTGAAAAATGACCAGTCTTCAACTTTATTTATATTTTGTATAAAAAATGTTCCAACATTGGTTTGATACTTCAAGAAGAAAAAACATTTCTTTCATGGCACTATTACTACTCTTCCTTGCTACCAACATTGATCCCCAATAACTTTAGAAGGAATTCTATGATATCCCTTATTCTAACATTATCCTCCTACCATCCATAATAGTATCCTTTCCATTTGTACTGTTGAAAATTTCTACTACCATCACGCAACTTCTATAAGAGGAAAACCCTTATACAACTGTTGGGTCTCTTGTTACAACTAACCTGATACAAATTCTACATGATACAATTAGGTGTAACACTATTGGCTTAATTATTCTATATTTATACCATCCATGGTACCACACTCCTTCCACTACTATTTCCTTTACAACCATTACAAGAAGAAAAAAAATCCCTCTATCGCTCATCTGCCACCACTCTATCCTGCTACTGGCACCTTTTTTTACCGTGATAAACTTTTACTAATTCCTCCTACTATTGAGAAACTCTATTTTTGTAGAATAAATTACACTAATACTATAGATATAAAGCCTATAATATTTTAATTAATGAGATTGAATGAGACTGTAGCTCCATTAAAGTAGCCTATTTATGCCAATATTGAAGATACATCTGAGCTACGTTGAATCCTGGTTGAATGAAACCAAAGATCATTGGAAGAAATTGAAGATGCCACTAAGTAATACCCATGAGAATAATAAAATAACCCAAAGACAAACTTCCTATTTTGACCATAGAAGAGGACTGAGATACACCTCTATATTGTACTGATGCTCATCGGCAACACTTGAGGATGCTTAGAATTTGAGGAAAACCCAAATAAAGTTTCAATTGATTCTTGGACCTATAGGAGAAAATCATATTGAATTATTACCTATATAGTTATAGTAATATAGGATAATTCAATGATACATGATGCTCCAACTTCAAGTTCAAATATAAAAGAATAAAGGGTGATTGATGGAATTCTTGTATAGAACTAATGATCCCATATTGTTCACATCAAGTGGAAAGATAAGTGTGTGTAAAGATTGTGATTTAGATTTTATAATTTTTTCAATGCCCATGATTTATGTTCCCTTATAGAATATGGTTTGTGGGTTAATTAGGGCTCATGAGTTCTAATACTGAGGTTTTTCTTCAATTATGGCACATGATACTAGCTTATAAAACCAAATATGGTTTTTGGATTTCAGATTCAAGTTGGATCATAATGAAATAGGATGGTTGTAATTTATGGTTAACATAATACCAATTTGAGTGGGTGGACCCAATATTACTCCTTAACTATGGTTACCATAATACCAGTTTGAACGCACATCATCCTCTTCACAGGACTAAAAAAAAGAGAGTATGACTCTTATTGCACTATGAGGTAGAAAATCACATCCTTAGGGATTATTATTGAAGGTATAGTGCTCAATAATTGGAGGAATTTTGGAACTAAGAGAATTCAAAAAGATACCCTTTAATGAATCTATTAATGACCTATATTCTAAACAAATATCAACCATCAAATGAATAATAAGTCATTGCTCAACACTGAAATCAAGGAGCATTCTTAGAGTCACCCAAAGGAGTTAAAGAAACCTATGATGTTCACATGATAAATTTAAAATACTGAAAAATAAAACCAATTATTCTTATATAAATGGATAATTGTTCACTATTTAAGGGGGCAGATAGCTTAGTTACTTCTTCCATGATCACTAGATCATGTATCATCTACTGTTATCGTTATCCTTTATTTATAATTTTTTATATAATCTACAATTATGGAACATTAGGATGATAGTGGTTGATATTATGATAACTCTCTCATCCATGTGATGAATTATATTATTCAAAAATAATTCTTATTTTCTCAATTTTTGGGATGTATGTGGATGCATAACATTTAAGATATTTCTATTTGTCTTTTTATTTAAATTATTCTTTCCTTTTTCACTAGTTCCACAAATAGGCCTCTTAGGAATTCATTCACTACTATGATAGTTATAAGTAATATAAATAAACAGTGATTGGTGGTTTCCAATCACTAGTCTAGGTGAGGAAAAATAATATAGTAGTTGTTATATCTTTCTATTCCAAACCAAAATGTCCAAGATAGAATAATATGTGAGATTTACATTGATCTGATAATAACATAGGAGAAAAATTATAAAATTATTCACGATTAAGTGAGGATAATAATCCAAGGTTAGACACTATATTTTAAAATGATATTAAAACCAATAAAACCTCATTCACTATTTCCATAATTTGAACCCATTAAACAATATAGCACACATCTATAACACTATCTTTATTGGATAAAGGAAAATAAATACAAGGAGAAATGAATAAATTTATTCACCATGATAATTGAAGTGTGGACCTATAAATTGAAGATATTTGTATGGGATATTCATTGGTATGGACAATTGGAAGGTACTATCATTAATATATTCACTTTTAAATCATGAATTTTACTCCAAAGAGATAATCCATCTTTATTTAAGCCTTTATTTTTTCATACTAACTCACCAATATTTACCCATAGAGATATCTTGAAAGTATTTAAGATTTAAAATTTTTATTGATTCTATAAGTGGAGATACAAGGGAAGAATAAATATGACAATGAATATTCATGTGATTTAGAATGATAATAATTTTGATAAAAACTACCTTGATTGATGATGGAGACTTTTATATGAATTTTTGTACATTTTTTTTATCAATAAAAATAATAAGTGTGGAAAATTTTTAACAAACATAAAATATATCATGAAAGTGAGTATATATAAGAAGAATGATAAGTTATTAAATTATTTTGATTGAAAATTTCCAACATTTTTAGATGATGGAGTTTAACAGTACTTGGGTATATCAATATAATTTGAACTCATTGAAATAAATTTCCCAAGAGTACAGTGGTTAAGTGTAGAGGATTTATGAAACAATTTTTTTGAATTTTATTTGATAATTCACTTTTTATATCCCTATTAATTTTACAATATATGGAAATTTAGTACATATTTAATATATTGGTGAGTTTCAGATGTTATTTTAGAAATAAAATTAATTTTTTTATTTAATTTATTTATCAATTACTTTTGATTTCATGGAATAATTGAATATTTATTATATATGTTTCATGTGGTGTAGGAAATAGAAAATCCATTCTAATCCTAGAGGTATTGAAAATTAAATAGAATTATAACTAATTTTTCATGCCATATTTTATAAAATAAATATATTAGTAGTTACAATAGAGGTCGTCCTTTATGAAAAATCTATATGAGTAGAACAATGTAGTGGAAATCAAAGGAGAATGTGATGGTGTTACCTACAATATGCTCACATAAACACTAATGACTGGATTGATCCTTATGATACCTCATTGTCTTTGAATATCCAAAATACTTTATTTTGAGGGGTCCATGAAAAAATATTCATTTAGAGTGTTAAATTTTATAAAAAGGGTAATTTGACATCGATAATCAAGGTGGAATATATATAGTCATCTATGAAAAACAATCGGTTAACAACACAATTATTGCAATGGATAGGAACATGGGATGAGGAGGGATTATTGTATCCCACAATAGGTTTATATAAATGAAAGTGATATAGTATAATTGATTTTAATATCTTATAACTAAGCCATATTGTTATAAGTGACTATATATGTAATGAATTGGTTAAAATCACATTATCTAACCTGAATTTACATGAGACACTAGATACAATTCCTAATCTATAGTAGTTGGAATAAATGATGAGGGATAAAATATACCTTATGGGAAATGTTTTACCCTCACTAAACAAATAACTATCCAAATAAAAGTTAAAAAATTAAACATAACATCTGGTAAATATATATTAATGTCAAATAACTTATGAAAATTTATCAAACTCAAGATAAAAAATAAATAAACATAAGCACGCTAAGATTCAACATAAAATCCAATACCAAAATATTCAAAGATTCATAATTATGTATCTATCCCCATGGATAGAATATATTTAAACTTTCATAGTCTTATACTCTATCTATCTCTAATACTCACTAATCATTAAACATCATAAACTTGAAATAAAATAAACAAGGACAATACATACCCAAAGGGATATGTGTCAGGTGTGAGTACATCATTCCTAGTAATAGGTGTCCACATGATCCTAACCATAGTATCATAAATTTAATAATATATAGAAGTATTAAAATATTATTATAAAATAATATAGCATTAATAATTGGCTCATTAGAGAATATTATAATTTAAAATAAATACTTTTATATTAGGTGTTGGTTTTCCTTGTGCGAACCAAGCCACTATGGAAACCAACCATACTTGCTTAGAATAATTAACTCTACATACTTAATTATAGGAAAACAACTAATTTTCATCCTTAAAAATAGTGAAAAACAATATGGACATCTTTAATAATGGTGAAAATATCCAAGTTACCTATTGCATTTGTTTAAACCATTATTTATTCCAATATCCTATGCATACCATAATATATGAATTTACTATTGTAACTTGAACTTCCAAATAACCTATATAATTGAGATACTAAGGCCACTACTCAAATGATTAACTTTAAGTGACTTTTATCACTGTTAATAAATTTAGGATATAGTAATATGCAATATAAATCACCTCAAGAAACCCATAAGAAATCATATTGAAAATGCATACAAATTAAATAAATTATTTCAACCTATAGTTCTAAGAATAATAGATTAAGATATATTTTTCATGAAAAGAAATAAAAACCTAATTATATATCACTCCACCCCATATATTAGTGATTTATTCTCACATTAAAATGATTGAAAAAATTAGAAGAAGAATTGGACACCTTACCGCTGCCTCACAAAATGGAAATCCATGCCACATTCTAGGGGATGATTGAATTAATGATGTAATGAGGGATGAATTGGAAGAATCAATAGAGGTAGAATAATGGAAAATATAGGGTTATAAGAGGTTATGTATAGAATAATCCTAAATTACCCCTTTGAAATATGGAATGGGGAGTCCAATTTACTATTTTATCATTATTTAAAAAAACCTTTTCAGACTACTGGGTACCCGATAGGGGATAATGACCACCTTTTCGTCACCTGGTATTAGGTTTTAGACCATTGAACACCTATTAGTGGTTTAAGTATCCCCCATATAGACATACCTAGTTACTTAGTATCAAAATACCGGGTACCCAGTGGTCCTCCAGTACCAATTCCCCAACTTCCTTCAATTCCAACTCTAACAAAAATATTCTATAATATCATTTTAGCCTTTAATTGAAAATTTAATCAAATTTAAACTAAAATTTTGGGGGTCATTACACACACCTAATTATTAATCTTACCATACTCAATAAACATATCGATGTATTCAATATGATATACCCTAATGATTGAAGACCAAACTTAAGCACTATATTTTCAAAAGAATACATAGTGAAAATGACTACCCACCATAAAAAGAATCCTTATAATATAGATACTGGATAAATATAAATAATTTATATATATTATAATGATCAATAGGATAATGGTACAAATAACCATTGATCAGAATTAGAATAATCATGGCTTTAAAGGAGAACCCATTTTAGTTGTCTTATAAAACCTAAAAGAATATCAACACTAAGAGTGTCTATAATATCACTATAACCATATAAATTAGCTATAAAATCACTATTGATGCAGATTTTGACCTTATTTTAAAAGGTTTTCAATGATTTATAACTCATACAGGTTACATTCTAGAAAGAAAAATACTAAAATAAATAATAATAAAAATAAAAATTATGCAATTGAAATTTATAATAGAATAAAAAACCACCATTTGGATCAACTAACATAGCTACCACAAAATTAATAAAATCAATACAAAGAAACTAATACAATTTAATCATCAATAAAATTTAATTTTAAATTAAGTAAAATATACTATCCAATTCAAAATACCAACATCAATCCATACTCACAATTATAATACATGCATCCTCAATTAGAGATAGAAACTAATTATATATCCTCCCAAAGAAAGGAAAAAACCATCCAAATATCCTCTATGAGGGATAATATATTAAATGAACCCAAAAAAACTATTTACACAATTATTTACACCAATATCCAATATATACCATGATATCTAAATCTACTATACTAGCTTATGATGAAAAATTAACTTTATAAGTGAGATGCTAAGGTTTTTTCTCAAATAATTTCCTTTAGGAGGTTTCCATAATTATTAAAAAAGAAAGGAAATAATAATATGCATTTGAAATCAAGTCACGAAAACTATAAAGTAGTTGTTCATAATAAAATAAAAAAAAGAAAATATTATTTAAACCCATATATTATCGAAATAATAGTATAAGAAATAGTTTTTTAAGAAATAAAAAAATTTATAATTATATATCATCCTAACCAATGCCTCTAGAACTATAATGATTTAAAAGTATGAGAAAGAGGATTGGTAATATACAACATATTATAATAATTCCAATCATAAAAGTGTAGAGGGAAGGATCAAAACCAATTAACATAAAACTATAGAAACTAGAAAATTGATATTGATTAAGGATTCCTTATCATATTAAAATAACTATAGAAATTATAATAAGAGGATGAAACCTTTAATTAAACTCACTATAAGGAAATCCCAGGGAATGATTGAATCATGTACAGAATAGGGGATGTCCTTAGAGAATCAATAGAGTGAAAAAATAAAAAAAATAGAGATTTGTATAATATTTTGGCTATAAAAATTCCAAAATTCCCATTTAAAATATAAAAGGGTGGAAAATCACAATTTTAGCCCATTTTTTTTTATAAAATTGCTATACAGTATTGGGTAACTAATGGGGGAACAAATAATACCACATGCACACATAGTACATGGTATCAAACATCTGACCACTCTTTCATCGTAGAAATATCCTCCACCTCCACCCGAATAAAATCGAGTATAAGTATCAAACCACTGGGTACCCAATGATCCTCCAACACCAGCTTCCTCACCTCCTTAAATTTTGAATCTAATCGGAACTTTATATAATATTATTTGAACATATAATTACAAATTTAATTAAAAAAGTGATATAATTTAAATTAATTTAAAACCCAAATTATGGGGGTTATTATAGGATGGCTAAACTAAAAATATGCATTTCACTAATATGATATTTGTATATCATAAAATAAGAAAATTCTATTATTAACACCATAATATCATCTCTAATAAATCCGTTGGATATCCATATACCTTGTTATAAAAATGCATGATCAATCTAGAAGAGTAATGGAATTCAATCCCCAAAAGAAGCATGATCATTGATGATGACGGGGATCCACGTGGAATACATGAACAAACCTAGGAATAAAAAGGAAATATCAGACATATATGTCTAATAAATTCATCTAGGATTACAATAAATCTAAATACTTGTCCTATTTTCCATAAATAAAGAAATATAGATTGAGGGAGGTTGTTGAATCCCATGAAACTGAAGGAATAAGGGAGGTGAGTAGGCTGAGTTAAGGGAGAAGGTCCAAAAGAATCCATACCAAATGGAATGATCAGTCAAAGACTCTCAAGAAAACATGGAATGATACCAAATAAGAGATAATTTGTTCAAAGAGATAAGGTCTTGGAAGGAATAATAATACTTTAAAGATTATGATTTTAGTATTTTAGATCCCTAGAGATAACATAATTTTTTTGTATAATTTTCCTTTATTAATATTTTTTATTTATTAAGTTTTTATATTTTTTATTCCCATGTAATATCTATATATCTATGATCGTATAGAGATAACACTCTATGGGGGGGTATGGGAGAACTAGTGCTTCCTATTGAATTTTAGATTTAATACATGCATGGTTTATTTTATATTATTTATTTACGATTAAACATGAAAATAATAGTGGGTATTTGGTGATAGTTTTTACTTAATTATGATATAATATATTTATTATCCCTTTTAATTGATATTTAATGCCTATTATCATATATTTTTACAACTTATGATGGAATTTAGTGGTTTTTTGGGGAGTGGTGTGTGATTATGACCATATAATGTGGGGGAGAAAAATAATTGATTGAATAATGTATACCAAACTCAATTAATGTGATTTCTTAAGGTTAAGTGTGAGGAAGTCGGTGAGTTAATTTATTAAGAATTTATTTTTACCAATGATCCTTGGATTTGATAACTTAGTCTAATTATATTTTTGGTTCTCTGGGTCTTACATTAGATATAAGACGGGTGATTAGAGGAATGATATTGAATCCACTCACAGATAGAAAATGATATTATAAAAACTATAAGAATCAATGGGGGAATAAATACATGTAATATACTTTAAGTGTGACCAAAATTTTTCAAATATTTATTTATTTCCATTATTTTTTTTCATTTTATATTCACTTAAGACAAATCTACCCAATCATTTTCTCATACTTTAATTATTTTAAATCATAAAACATATAACTATGTAGTAAAAGTATAGTGCATTTTTAGAAGCCTCTTCAAGGAGAAGACCTATGGCCAGTGACTAAGTTACATTCTTAGGGGGTTTAAAATAGATATTTAATGTAAGTAACTTCAACAACGTCCTTACCACCACTTATTTAATCACATAAACAAAACCATGAATTATGGATCATAATCATATCTCAGGATTAGTACCTACATATTGAACTAATGCCTCAACATACAGTAGGGACCAAAGTATAAAATTATACAAGGTCAACCCTAATAGTATCTCATATAATACCATTGATATTGAAAATTTTTAGGACCAAGGCATAATATTTCATAAGGTTAACAGTAGTAGAATCACATATTAAACCATCGCCTCAACATACGACTTCAACTAAGGAATAATGTATTACAAGGTCAATTTAACACTAGTGTCTCAATTATAGTAAGTGAACATTAAATTTTAATAAAAATATAATAGAAATAGGATTTTAATATTTCGTGACACCAAAATTATAGCCTTATAGGATGAATATCGATTTTGAAATTGTTCAAAATAAGCCTAGAATTATTGTTTGAAATTTTCCATTAGAAACAAGATTTTATAAATAATTAAAAATGTAGTATTTAACTATAAATAATTTATTTATAATAATATATTATAATATTTTCAATTAAAAATTTATTGACTATCAATTTTATATAAATAAAGATAAGATCATTTGGAGGTAAAAGGGATATTTTTTAGAAAACTATTTAAAAAAGGCATAATGTCTTACCAACTTAATTAATTAAAATAATATTTAATGATGAATGACTTAAATGAAATTTAAATATTTTAAATATAAATATATTAATATAAATCCATCTAATTAATATTACTATTCATATAGTTAATATAATATCATCTTATGCTTGAAAAATGCATTTCTTGAAAAACCATTTTCCGATATAGTTTACTGGTTTATTTTTAAATTAAATTCTTAAAATTATATGAATTTAATTTAGTAAAATGTATTTAATATTTTTAATAATAAAAATTAATATTAATTAACAATTAAAACTTAATTTTTGGTCATAATGAATAGTAAAAATAGTAAAAATTAATTACCACGGTTAAGGTAAAAACGGGTTTACCGAGTGGTTAATCTATAAAGATAAGGATCAAAATAACCTAAAAATGTTATTAAACACCATTTTGTTGGTTTTATTTAATAATTATAATTTTATCCCTATAATATTATCCATTTTTTCATATTACCATAATAGTGATATGATATTGTTAAAAAACTTTGAAAAATTAAAAGTGTGCTACTCACCACAGTTATAAAAGGGAACCCCATACCCTCACTTATTCACACATATAAATCCATTTATATGGTCTTAAATTTAAAAAAACATCTATAAAAAATCATTATACGCATTCTAGAGGTTCTGGTATTCCCGAAAGACCAACCCTAGGGTCATTAATAAGAGATCCAAAGGAGGTTCTTCTAAGAAAAGGTAATTATTTTCACCAAGCTCTTTCTTTTTTACTTTTCTTTTACCACCATAAATTATGTATTAACACTTCCAATATAATTAAGACAATATATCCAATATACTGAGATATCTTTATATTGATATAATAATATTTATCTATCTTCTTCTCCATAAAATGTTAAATAAAACCATCGCTCGTGTGTATGGAAGACAACCACCACGCGAATCGATGTAATTTGTTTTCCATCACTTACTCACATGGATAGTCATAATGATGGAAATAAAGAATATATATGATAATAATGAAGTTTTATTTATTATCTAAAATTAATAAATTATACACTTTCTTACCCTTTCACCAATTAATGAAATGATATCGTCGATCATGCATATATACAACCTGTTGTCCCCACGAAGCGATGTGATTCATTATCCATGTCAAAATTTCAAGAATGATTATAGAAATGTATATAATGATTAAATATGATATTTATAAAATTAATATAATTTTAGAGATTATGTAATTATATCCTATACACAAGAATAAGGACTTCCATGACAAATCATAAATGAGAAAATGAATTTGCTAACAACCAAAACAATGATAATAATGAGATATGATTAACAAATTAGTGATAAGATGCTACAATAGGATCATATATGATATTATAAATATAAATGTAGTTTTATTATAAATTAATAACATGTTTAAAACCATTATGCACGAGTTTAAATTACATTCAACTAAAGAAAAGTGTGAGGTAATTGATTTTGTCTCAATTTACACTCCACTGATACATATTTGTTATTATACACCTATTCAATTTTATGTGGTGTATATAATAAAACATTTTTGTATTTCACATGAATAAATTTTTATTCATGATGATTAATGTTTCAATTCAATTTTATTTTTTTAAGGGTTTGCAATTTAAAAGTTACCAAGGAGGTAAGAATTTATTTTACAATCTCACTTTCTTTTGGGATTGATTAGGTTTTCATTATAGGAATATTATAATTTAACTTCATAAGATCAAATAGTTTTTTATCCTATTCATATTTAAGGATTTTCTATATTTTATTTTGAATTTTCCTCTCTTTTTTACCATAATTAAGAAAATAAATTTTTAAAATAAAAATCAATTTTATTTCTCCATTAATTGGATATATTTTTTTTCCATGACCATATTTTTTAAAATTGTTTTACAAAAGTCATTTTATTTAAAAAAATTATATATTAAGTAAATTTTTTATTATCCATGTATTTTTAAAATATATTAAAGGAATCTTTCTACTACTTTCTAAAAGGGTAATTTTCATCTTTCTTTTCGAAAATTCAAAAGGAATTTTTTTAACGTATATGACATTAACAAACTTCCCCACAACCAATTTTTTTATGATATTTAACTTAATCTAGTCGGTTTCAATTGTGTTTAAGAAAAATATTTAATGAAATATTATTTTAATATTTTTATTCTATTTTCATTATTTTTATAAAGTTAATGAATTTATTACAAAACCTATATTTTTGATGAACTGATGGTCATCTCTTATCTATTTTTAATTTTATGGTCATTAACTTTCTCTTGAAATATTCACTTCATTATGAACATTGGACATTAAATTTATATTAAATATATATATTATTTCTATCATGGATGTGATTATTTTAAAAATCATATTTCATTTTTATATATGATGTTTTACTATGAATGTTATTTGATTGACTAGGGAAAATATTGATAAATCCATATTCTTTAATCGATATAGATATTTATTGATGAGGAATATTTTTTATGAATTTAATTAATTATTAAATATATTGGGAATGAATTGGATATGTAGTGACAGGTGGGGATTAATTATTTATAGCCCCTTGATGCATTGATAGGTCTCATGAGACAAATTAGCTGGCCAAATTAAATGGGGTTTTGGTGTATACCTACCCATCAATTAAACTATCTTGGTGAAAGGTCTTAAAAATATATATATCATGGTATCTTAGATCATGAAATCTAATATTAAGAATTTCCTTCATTAAGAATTTAATTATTATTTTTCATGATATTGTTTCATTTATATTATCCATGCATGAATTTTTTTATCAAGTTATTAATTAAATTGAATGTGTTTTCTATTATTTACAGTGACATATTGTTTATGACTTATTTACTCATGATATATTCTTCTGTATGTAACCCATGCTAAGTATTTTTTATCACCGTTATTTTGTTTCCTCTACCTAAGATATTAAGATGAATTATTTTAATTAGTTAAGGATTAAAAACATTTTCTTTTATTATGTTTTATAATCTATTACCAATTTAAAATGGGTATCATGTATGTATTTGGTTCTACAAGACTAATAAACTGATAAATCCTTTGGGATTAGAACCCTTGAATATATTCCAATGTAATAAATTAACCAAAAACTCTCTATTACCATATTAATTGTTTTTACAGTTGGTATCAGATGAAGTTTAGTATAAACCTTGAGAGATAGATTTAGAAAAATGGAATATTGAGATTTCAATTGATCGTCACTTAGTGCATGACAATGGGCCTTACTACACACCTGGTTTGACACTATTGGGGGATATTCTTTAGTTAATTCACATTTTCTTTATAAACCACTATAAATTATTTTAAAATATTGTTATGATTTAAATATATCTCCAAAGAAACCAAGTTTATGATTATGAGATTAATAATGCATAAATTTTCAATTTATGTTAAGTGTTACACCGTATTTTTAATTTTACATTATGATTTAAAATTCATAATTTTATAATATAATAAAATATATTCCATTTTTTATAAATGATTCTTGTAAGAAATAATCTTATCAAAACTTGTGGTCATTCTAGACATCTCGATGCTGGGAAAGCTAATGAAACTAGTTCTAGAACTAAGAAAATCAGGCTATATTATGGATGTTTATTAGGTTATGAAAAAAAATATTTCTTGTATGGAGAAACCTTTTGTTCCATAATGTGATTCTTCTATACTGGACTAGTTAACGTGAGAGAAGCCCCCATAATTTTGTGTACTACTAATCCAGTGTTAACTGATCAATGTATTAAGCCCCTTGAAAAGATATTTTTGGACTTGGGATGTGGTGAAAAGAAAAGGTTATACTGGAAGTATATTGTCTCAAGGGAAATCCTGATCAATGGTGGTTGTTGATCCTGAATAATAGGGAGTAAGATGAAATAAAACACATTAAATGGAGGGATTTTAAAGAAAAATTCTTCGACAAATATTTCCCTTGTGAGAAATGAACTGAAATAAAGTGAAAGTCCTTTAGCTTAAAGAGAGAGGAATAATAAATGGTTTTGGGGTATGAGACTGCCTTTACAATACTATCCAGCTATGATACAGATTACATACGCAATACGGAATGAAATATTGACCATTTATTTGAAGGGATTAAGACAAAACTCAAAGGGGCTGTGGTTTCTCAAAAAATTTCATCGTATGATGAAATAGTTTTATATTACATAAAAATAGAGAATGTATTTTCAAGATCCTATATAGTCATTGGGAATAAAGGGAATAAGAGGTCCTATGGAAACTAAGAAAAAGGGAATGTATTGAATAATATGAATAAAATGAATAAATTTCCATCATGTGAACATTGTGGAAAGAAACATCCTGGGAAATGCCTGAAGGGAATGAGAGTGTGTTATAAGTGTGGTTATAAGGGCAATCTATCTCATGAATGTAAGTTAAGAAAATATATCACTTTTTTCCAGTGTATTAACTATAAAAAAATGGGTCATTATTCAAACCAATGTCCCATACATCAAGGGAATCTACCACAAAAGTGGCCAAAGGGAGAAGGCCAGTCTTATGTGATCACTATAGCTGAGGTTGAAGTTTGTGAAGATGTGGTAAAAGGTACTTTAATTAAGAAGTTCCAATTATGACACATAAAAATTCTTTATTTTTGGGATTTATTATTATACCTATGGATGACTTTGATATAGTCCTTTGTATGTACTAGTTTTCAAAATGTGATTAAAAAATTTATAGCAAAGAGAAGTAAATTATGATTAAAGATGATGATTTTGAATTACTTATCTTTAGAGAAGATTATTTATCACACATGTCATGTATAGATCCACCCACAGTCTAAATTTTGAATGAGATTCTTGGGGAATAAGATAAGGCATAATCTATAGATGGAAAATTTAATCTTAAAATTTAGGATATACCTATTGTGGATGAATAAATTGATTTATTTCCTGAAGAATTACCTTGAAATACACTAGAGAATGTAGTTTAGTTTTTCATTGATTTAATCCCCAATTAAAGACCTATATAAAATACTCCCTATATAATAGACACTTTAGAATTATTAGAGTTAAAGAAAAAACTAGAGTATTTTTGTGATAAAGGATTTATTCACCCTAGCGTTTCACCTTGGGGATCCCCTTTTCATTTCAATAAGAATAAAGATGGATCCATGAGGATATGCATTTATTATAAATAAATCAATGATTTTAAGATAAATAAAAAGTATCCTTTGTCTCACATTAATGAGTTATTTGATCAACTTCAAATAGCTCATTATTTTTCAAATATTGACATTCTCTATAGGTATCATCAATTTCAAGTGAAGAAGAAATATATTATAAAGACAAAATTTGAAATGGGGAATGGAAATTAGAAGTTTTAGTAGTTCTATTTGGGTTTTGTAATGCCCTATTTCATTCCAAAATACCACATGGGGATGGAATAGCGCTTTTTGGTGTGGGTGGGACAACCTTAACGTTAGACACATATACCCACATCTTTCCCAAGAAGTTTTCAATGGGGTTTATTCATGGAACCAGAAACACCCAATGGATCTCATATCTATGATTAATCATGGTCCTTCTTTATAAAGGTAGGGAATCATTAGGGAACATAACCAATGATACTTATGAACTCACATTGGTCAAGAGGATGGGAGGTTAGGTTCATCACACTCTTCTGGGGGAATTATTTCATACTTCGAGTCTCTCTTTTAGATTTAAGATATGTTTGTGAATCCTTCATTAATTACCAATTATGATGTAGGTCAATTTTGAATTAACAATAAATTATTATCATGTATGTATTTTAGAATCATATGTATATTTATGAGGTTCTTAATCAATGAATATATATGTATTTATCTGGGGTTCTCCATAAATGGAGCCATTTTATGTATGGATTAGAGATTACATTTTCGTTCATTATTATGATGCTGGTTTTAATCCCCACAATGGGGAACTCTGGAGTTTATCATTATCCAGGGAGATGAGAGTTGTTTTGATTTCAGGATTAGTCCCATGAGATTGGATTCCTATGTATCCTTGTGAAATGAATCAGAACCCTCATAGTTTTATGCCACTTAATGAGACACATCATACCCTTTAAGGTCATATGATGAGGACCAAACCATGCAGTTTAACATCGTGCAACAATGATGCCCAAGTGAAAGGTTCCTAGTCAAATTTTGGTTTGGTACTTATGCCAAATAATCCCAAGGAACCTAGAAG
The DNA here is from genome assembly GCA_963277665.1 of Viscum album. NCBI lineage: Eukaryota > Viridiplantae > Streptophyta > Magnoliopsida > Santalales > Viscaceae > Viscum > Viscum album. The sequence goes on along the minus strand of OY728162.1, from coordinate 362,424,830 downwards.
GAACATGGGCTCCTAGGATAGACATTTACCTACTGGAAATATGGCCTAGATAGAATTAGGTTTTATTTTTGTGTATTGGGTTTGGATCTCATAAAGTCTTCCTACATATCCTATTTTGATGGGAATCAAATCCCATATAGTTTGGTTATGAGGAACCATGCATATGGAGGCCCTATGATGGTTTGTCTCTCAGGGTAATGTATCCCTTTGAGAGAATTAAGTAATTATTTTGAGGCTTACACCATTTATGAGGATTCTCTATAACTTTCTTCACTAGAAATATTTCCCCTTTGAAGATAAATGAATGGTTTTAGGTCTTACATCATATAGGTGGATTCCATTTAACTTATTTCATTGGGAATATGGAACCTTTTAAGATCAATGAGTGGTTTCATCCTTACACCATATAATAGGATTCCCTTTAAGGTTGGATACATGGCTTTGAGGGCATACTCCTATAGAGGCCCCTTGGGAAGATGAGAGGAATATATAGCAAAAGATTCTCTCCCAATACATTCATTTAACCATGTGGATTTTAAGATCACCACTAACCTCTATGCCCACATGAGTCATTCTTGAATGTGATAAATAAGAGGAATTGGAAGATCTAATAAATCACATGATCTCTTTCATCCACTGGTGGATGAGGGCATTGTGATGAGAGAAGAAGAAAGGGATTTGATGTGCCCATATCCTCTTATTTCATATTAGGATATTCAAAATGAACTACCTATCTAGATAAATCCTATAAGAAAAAATAGGGGCTTACTCTAGGTAGGATTAACTACTCCTGTTCTAGAGAAGAGAGGAGGATATGACATTAAACCTCAATGGGAAAAGTAGGTGTGGTCATATCCCTCCTTGGATGGAGTTGGAGGTCCCTGGACTTATCGATGACTAGGGATAGACATGATCCTAGACCTAGTATCTGAGACTGGGAGATCATTCACACTACATCCAAGGTAAAGTTCCTCATAACCAATGTGATTCATAACTGCATGCACCCTGAGGATTCTACCCATCAGGTAGGATAAGTGCAGGACCCCTATGACTGATAAAATTCATAATCTATTGGGTGACACACTAGTGTGTCTCTCTCCACGGTCTTGAAAGTCTGTAGTATTCAATAGAGGCTTCAATTTTCCCCCCTTAGACGAGGGATCCAAAATAATAGGATTCATGTCATTGGTGGATTGAAAAAGGTCTTGAACGTTTTCTCACATAGGTCAAGGCTTGGCGAAAAGAAGGTGCTTCACACATGGTGACTTGGGAGGAGATGTAAGTGCTTCATACAGGGGTAATAGTGTGTGAGTGGGAGGTTCCATAGGCAATGGAAAACCTAGGAAACAAAACTTGGGAGATTAGTTACATTAGGAAACAAGGGTTTCCTCTGGTGTCCCTAAAATGGTCTCTCACATGTCATAGACTTGGGGAGGTATCTTCTCACTAGTTATTTTTAAATAGGAAAAAATGGATCCTTAGTCAGGCTTCCTATGTTTTAGACCCTAGATGGAATTTTATCCCACATTACCTTATAATTCCATCTTACCTTAGGTTTTAGAGTGATTCCTGATGGATTTTTAAGGACCTGGGTTAATGGGATACATGATAAAAACTTGAGGGATTCTTCAATTTTTTAGTCTTTTAAACGAGGATCCCCATGGTCTTATTTATAAGAAAACCAAAGAAACTTTGTGAGGATTTTTATCAAAGTTTTTGTATTTTTTGAAAACTAACCTTTTTTTTAAAATAATGTTTTTTTTCTTTTGGATAAGACATATTCCATCATAATGAGTTTTTATAAGAAACTAAAAGTTTCTGAATATTTGAATCCAAATATAATGTAGGATAAAAGTATTTATTTTTAAGAAAGTTTTTCTCTAGACATAGGTTTATAGACATAGGTTTTTAGACTGAGCAGTACCAGATGTAGAATGTGTAAGGAAGATAGAAACTAGAAGTTCTGTAGAGTTTTTGATCAGATGCACCATTGGACTTAGATCCATTAGAACAAAGTTCAAGATTCATTAGAATCAGTGTTGGTTAGAAAGTCTAAAGTTGTGGAGTGATGAAGTCAGAATGTTATTAAAGAAGTTTAATGAAGACAATGATTTAAAGAGTTAGAACTTTATTTTCAATCTAAGCTTAAAAAATGGTGATTTTCTAGTCCTGAGTTCTCATAAATCATGAAATATTCCCATGATAAAATATTTTGAAGAAATGGAGGAATCATAAAGATTTCATAAGTTCTAGGAATCAATAAATTTTTTCATCATATCTATAAGTACCAATCAAAAAAGTTTTCATAAGTAGGAATGAGTTATAGATGATGAGGTTTGAAGAATTTCAAAGTTTCATAGTGGAGTTTTCATCATAATGAGAATTCCATCATAATGAGAATTCCATCACAATGATAATTCTATCATTATGAAGTAATATCTGACTAAATTCAAGGAAGATTCTTCGAATTGACTCTACAAAGGAAATACAGATCATAATGAGTAGAGGAAGATAGTGAGATCATAATGACTAGAAGAGGACAATCAGATCATAATGAGTAGAAGAAGAATTTCAGATCATAATTTGCAGAGGAAGAAAGTTATATCACAATGATAAGAGAAATAAACTAATATCATAATGATCAGAGGAATATAGATAGATTGTAATGAGAAGATGATGAAATTAAGATCATAATAACAAGAGGAAGTTAGTCACATCGAATTTAATCTAATAAAGTTAATCAGACTGAAGATGAAGAAGTTACATTGAATTGATGAAAAGTTAGTATGTTCGAAAAAATGATTTTGGATAAATATTAATAATATTTGAATTAATCAGAGTTGAAATTTAAATGTCAATGATTTTTAGAGATTTGAAATTTGAGTAAGCAGGAAATTTTTTTTAGTTTCCCTCATTTTCTATTTTGAGTTACCTATAAATAAAAGCATAGTACATTTGTACTTTGAAAATTCTCTCATGAGCATAAAAAGTGGAGCACTGAATAATTTGAGTGAGAGTTATTTATTGATAGAGATATCATTATAAGATTAAAAATATGAAAGTTTTCTTATCAGAATGAGGAATATTGGACCGAGGAAGTTCAGAATGATTTTTTGAGAAGTTTCTAATAAGCACAAGTTTTGATATATATATATATATATATATAGAACAAAACGTTTCTTCATGTGTAGGTTAATAAATAGAGCATCATATTGAGACAATCATACTGAGTTAATAATATTGGGTTCATCGAACTAAAGGCTATCAGACTCAAAGTCATCAGACCCATGAACTTTTATGGAGCGGTTTGAATAAAGTATTTATTCTTTTTTATGGATCAATTGATTTGTAATAAAACATTTTGAACTAACAAGAGTTATTATAATCATTTATATCAGGATATATAAGGTTTCTAATGGGTCTTGGAACAAGTTGTATTCACTTTTTCATTATAGTGAATTTCTATATACCCATGGGAGTGGCTATGGAAATGATGTAGGTTCTCACACTAAGGATAAACCTATTAAATATCATGTGATTTAATTTATTTAATAATTTTTCATGCATGAGTATTTCCTGAAATATTAAAATGATGTAAACTTTAATAAGTTTCAAGGGTTATTTTTTAAAAGTATTAAAACTTATAAAAAGTGAACAACTGATTCAACCCCCCTTATCAGTTGTTTTTTGATCCTTTCTAACTTCAATTGGTATTAGAGAGCAAATTAACTTGTTGAATCCTTATCATAGATAATATCAATTATGTCAATATTAGAGGAATTATTTTATTTTATGGAAAAAAATATTATGTATGGAAAAAATAGGATAATTTTTTATCTTCTATCTCTTAACCTAGAAGTTATTTATGCTGCTACAATTGGTTTTACACCTATTGATAAGGATTCCCTGATGAATTTTGGTGATAAGAGAAATATTGAAGTTGATGAAAAATATATAAATTTTATTCTCAATTACTTATCAAAAAATGATAATATGAAGATGATGGGTCTCAAAACTTAAAAGAGTATGTGGGACATAATGGGAAGTCTTTTCGAAGGGAATACTAAAGTGAAGGAAGAAAAAATAAAAATATGCATTAGTAAGTATGAAGACAACATATTGAGAGGTGAATAAACTATTGATTAATACTTCACCATAGTAAATGGAATTGTTTACAACATCATAATATTTAGATATATCCTAGAAGATTCTACAATTTTGAAGAAACTTATGAAAAATTTTCTAGATAGGTTTGATTTTAGAATTTCTTCTTTGGAAGATAAATATGAATTATCTCTTGATGAGTTGAATAAATTTATTATTTCTTATGAAATGAGAAAAAAATACAATTTTAAAAAAGAAGATGAAATATGAAATGGATTTTGAATCCTTGAGAAAAATAAAAATACAAGATATTGAGGATGTTGATCTTTGTGAATATAAAGATAAAGAGGTTGATGAGTTGAATGAATAAAATCGTATCTCTTATATCCAGTAACTATCCAAGAGGAAGAGGAAAGTATGAAGTTAAACTTCCTCTCAAATATTTTGAGTGTGGTGGAACCATAAAAATTGATATGAATTTCCCCAATAATAAATTTTGTGAATATCAAGGTGATTCTGATGAAAATCCTTGATGTAAGAAGTTAAACAAAAATTATAATGAAAAGAATTCATCTAAAAAATATAATAATAATTTTACTGGGAATAAAATAATTATGTTGAGTAAGAAAGCTGAATTAGAATAAATTGAAAAAAAAAATTCTTCAAAAGATGAATGCTTAGAAAAGGGTAAAACATTCATTGAAAGGGTTAAGAAAATAGAAAACTCCTCAAATAGTGAAGAAGAAGAAGGTGTAGAATCTTATAGATAGTATCACCTCAGAACAAAACTTTATTCATGTATTGAGTGAAACAAAACTCTTAATAAAGAATTTAGAATGAAAAAGAAATATAGTAGAAAAGTTTTTGAATGTGAAAAAGATATTATTAATAAAGAAGAATAATACATCCAAGATATCTTAAGTTATAAACTAGAAAATTATGAATAGGGAAATATAATTAAAAAACTCTATAAGAATCTGGAAGATAAGGAATAAGAATTTAAAAAGTTTCTACAAAAACTTCTTGATTCAAAAATTACCTTAAGGAATATGAAAGAAAACTTCAAAAAATCATTGAATGTAAAAGTTGGTACTTCTAAAGTTTCTGAGAAAACTCAAATCAAGAGTCAGGTGAAATTATCACCCCACAAAAATAATGTTTCATTTGATATTTCTAGAATTTTATATGATAAGAAAAGTTCTGGGAAATTTTGGATTGATAAGGAATGTGATAAATCTATCACATATAAAAACTTTGAAAAATTCCTTAGTAGGAAAGATTTTCCAACTCCTAAGTGTGATATAATAGAAATAAGTTATCAAAATCAATAATGTTTCTACAGAGAAAGATCATTATTCATTATAAAATAATGATTTGATGGGTATTACTGGTTTTGTGAAATGTATGGGCACAAATATTATAATTTTTTGAATAACTTTTCACTTACTGAAATAAGGTTTGAAAAAATAGAAAGAAATTGTGGAAGAAGGAAAAGTAAGTTTTCTAACCCACATAAAGTTAGAAAAAAAAATCTCAAGAGGTTAGAAAATTTACAAAAAAAAATAAATTTTAATGTCTGGAATATGTTTTTAGAATATGTTATCATGTTGGTCATAATGAAAAAATATGTATGATACTCCCTCTAGAACAAGTTTCTTATGGTAGAAAATAAAAAGAAGGGGGAAAGAATAAAGTCAAGGAATGAAATTTTATTGTTGAGACAACTTTGAAAGAAAATAAATGGAACAATCCATGGATATTTAATGGTGGTTGTTCTTCACATATGATGAGTGATAAAAAAATCATTAAACATGTTGAAAGTTATGATAGAGGAGCAGTTACCTTTGTTAATGATAGTCCCTTAAAGATTATCTGAATCATAATGGATGATATTGAAGCTAAGAAGTTGAAATCTAAGGAAGTTTTATTTGTTGATGGGATACAGAGTAACATAATTAGTGTAAGTCAACTTTGTGATTATAAAAAGAAGTGGTTTTTAGAAAGGATTATTATATCATCAGAAATATAAAATATGGAAAAGTTATCAAAAAAGGAGAAATATCTAGTGGTAATATTTTTCAACTTAGAGAGTTTTATAACTCCTGTTACCTGAGTTATGAAGATGAAAACAAATTATGGAATTGAAGACTTGGGAACCTTGGGTAGAAAAACATGAACAAACTGTCTAAAGGTGATTCTATATATTATTTTCTAGAATAGAAAACTAGAGATGAATATGTTTGTGTTACTTGGAAAAAAGGGAAGATAGATAAAAAAAGTCACAAGTGAGTTGAGATTCAGTCTGCCATAACTCTTGAACTTATTCATTCTGATTTATGTGGGCCAATTAGATGTCAATCAACAAAAGGAGATGTGTAATTTTTCACATTTATTGATTATTACACTCAGATGAAAAATATCACGTTTATGAAATATAATTCATAGGCAACAAAAATTTTCATGTTTTTAAGAAAAGAAGTTGAGAAATAAATGGGGGTTTATATAAATAATTTGAGAACATATAATGGTAATGAATTTACAAGAAATACTTTTTAAACTTATATGAGAAATAATGATATCAAAACTTAGTATAATGCTCCCTATACTCCACAAAAAAATAGAGTGGTAGAAATAATAAATACATGTTTTTTGTAAATGGGAATAATTATTTTATTAGAATAAAAAATTTCAATGTTATATTTCAGAGAAGATATTAGTACTATTTTATATGTTGAAAACATATGTTTTTTGAGACTATAAACCAACATGACTTCTTATGAAGTGTGGTATAAAAAAAACCTTCATTAAAGTACTTCAAAGTTTTTGGAAGTTCATGTTTACATAAAATAAAAAATATGGATCTAGGAAAGTTTGATAAAAAAGACGAGGAAAAAACTTTGATGGGTTATTATTTAAATGGAAGAAGTAAAAAATGTTTGAAAAAATGATTACAATAGTTTATGGACTCATATGACGTGAAGGTAATTGAAAATCAAAATTACTTAACAAAATTTGTCGAGAATGCTGAAGAGGATAAATTGGATATTTCCAATGATAGTGAAAGTGAGTCAAAACATCATTAACAAGATTTATAAGAATCATGTGATGTGGAAAGTTCAATTGGAAGGGAAAATTTGAAATTTACTAGCTTAAAAAACATATTCAGTCTAACAGTATTTTTAGAAATCAGAAGGCTCTAGTTTAGACCAAAAGAAAGTTGAAATTTTAAAATCAAACTTCACATATCTCAAAGGTTCTACCAGAATAAGTTTTAAAATTTATTAAACACAAAGAATGGGTGGATTCTATGAATGAAGAGTTTTATAATATTGAGAAAAATAAAGATTGGAACTTGTTCTATATCTATAAAATAAAAAATTTATCAGAAAAAATGGGTTTATAGAAAAAATTGAATGAGAATGGAGAAGTTTCAAGAAAAAAATCATGACTTGTTTGTAAAGGCTATGAATAGGTGGAAGGTGTGTATTTTGAAGAAACTCTTTCCTCATATTCAAGATTAGAAACTATTATAATGTTTCTATTAGTGGCTGCACATTTAAATTAAAAAATTTATCAGATGGATGTAAAGTCATATTTTATAAATGGTGAGACTGATTAAGAAGTTTAAATTGAAAAACCTTGTGCTTTTGAACTTTATAATAATGAAAAAATGTTTTTAGATTGAAGAAGGCCTTGTATGGGTTAAAACATGCCCCACATTCCTGGTTTTCAAAACTTGATAGATGTTTTATAATGTTTAATTCTTCTAAAGGAAAATTTTATAGAAACTTATATGTGAATTATGTTGACTTTAAAACTCTAATTTAAGTTGTTTATGTGGATAATATATTTTTTGGGTTGGATTAAAATGTTTTTAAAGAGTTTTCTAAGGTAATAAATAAGAATTTTGAAATGTCAATATTGGGAGAATTAACTTTCTTCATTGGCTTACATGTTCAACAAAAAGAAAAATACATTTTATTATCTCAAGAAAAGTATTCCATAGAATTGTTAAATATGTTTTGGACAATAGAATCCAAGTAAGTTTCTACTCCTATATTTGTGAGCACAATGTTATGTAAAGATGAGTCGAACAAAAGTGTAAATCAGAAAGACTTTCAGAAGATGATAAGAAGTATACTTTACCTTATAGCTTCAAGGACTGATATTTTTTATGCTATAACTTTATGTGATAGGTATCAAAGTAATCCAAAATAATCACATATGTTGGTAGAAAAGAAAATTATAAGATATTTCAAAGGAACAAATTCACATGGGTTTTAATACAAAAAGAAAGTGTGAGATGAAGCTTCATGGTTATACTAATGTTGTTTGGTCTCGATATTGTAATGAAAAAATATATAACTCAAGAGGAATATTTTTCTTGTATTAATGTTGTGTCAGTTTTCAGATTAAGAAACAAAGTACGCTAACTTTAATCACATCATAATCAAAATATCTTATAGCTACTCCAGATTTTACTCAAATTTTGTGGATTAATGTTCATTTGGAAGACTTGAAATCAAAAGTTTCTAAACCATTTAAGATACTTTGTGATAATCATAGTGTAATTTATCTTTCTAAAAATGATGTATAAAATTAAATATCAAAACACATTGATATAAAGTTTCAATTTATAAAAGAGAAAATTGCTACTGGAGATGTTGTTCTATAACATATCTAAAAAAATATAAAATTGATGATACCTTCACAAAAGCTATTCAAAAAGATATATTTTTGGAATTGAGGCAAGAAATTCATGTTCATACTCCTCCCATGACTTCCTAAATATCCTAAACAAAGACCCCTACCGTGCTTTGGATTATCTTGAGAAGGGGGATAGAAAGTAAAAAAATTGTACTTTGTAACAAGTTTTTTACTCATCTTTATTTAATTAATCTAAAGATATGGTTATCATAAAATTAGGGAGATAATGAAAAGGGAGATAAAAAGAAAAGTTAGAGGAAAAGAAAATTGAGAGGAAAAGATAAAATTGAGGGGGAGTTTATCTTAACATGTCTGTAAAATTTTCTTATTATCGAGGGAAGGAATTAATTCAAAAAAATTAATTTATCTAGTAGTGTGGTGTTAGGGAATTCTCTTTTGAGAAAAGGATATGTTTTGATAAAGGTTTAAAATCATGATTTGTTTCAAAATTTGAGTTGGGAAAAAAATTCTAAGAGTTTAAAAAGATGTTATTGAGTGTTTTCAACAAATCCAAAGGGGGATATTAAAGAACCATTGTGATTATTTTTTAGTAAGGTTTTTGTATTTTTTTGATAAATAAACTATTTATAAAAGGATGTTTTTGTTCTTAAGAAGTGGAGTCAGTCCATCAGAATGAGTTTTTATAAGAAATATGAAAGTTTCTAAATATTTGAATCCAAACACAAAGGGGGGAGAAACGTTTTTATCTTTAATAAAGTTGTTATCTGAACATAGGTTATTGGATTGAGTAGTGCCAGACATAGAAGGTGTAAAGAATACGGAAGATAGAAGTTATGTAGATTTATTGATTGGATACACTGTTAGACTCATATCCATATGAATGAAGTTAAATATTAGTTGGACTTGGTCTTGGTTAGAAAGTTAGAAGTTGCAGAGTGAGGAAGTCAAAATGTTGATGAAGAAGTTGAATGAATATAGTGATGTTAGGATTTATAAATTTCTTTACTTTCTAACCATAAAATAAAAAATGCTTTATTGGTCATAGAGTTCTCAAAAATCATGAAACATTATCATGATAAAATATTTTGAATAAATAGAGGAATTGTAAAGATTGAAACATTTCTAGGAATTAATAAAAGCTTTACATCAGATCCAGAAGTACTGGACAAATAATTTTTCAAAAGTCTAAACGAGTTATAGCTGTTGAGGTTTAAATAATTTAAAAGTTGTAGAGTGAAGTTTTTATAATAATGATAATTCCATTATAATGATAATTCCATCATAATGATAATTCCATTGTAATGAGAATTAAATCATAATGAGAATTCAATCGTTATAAAGTCACATCGAACTGAAGTTGAGGAAGTTTCATCAAACTGAATATGAGAAGAAAAGTCAGATCGTAATGAGCAGAGGAAGAAAGTAAGATTATAATGAGTAGAGGAAGATAGTAAGATCATAATGATTAGAGGAAGAAAGTCAGACCATAATAAGTAGAGGAAGTTAGTTACATCAAATTGAAGCTGAGGAAGTTAATTGGACTGAAGATGAGAAATTCACATCAGACTGTAGAAAAGTTAGTGTGTTCAAAAAAGACTGATTTCATATAAATATTGATGAGGGTTTTAACAGTCAAAGATGAAGTTTAATTGTGAGTTATTTTCAAAGATTTGAAATTTTAGTAACCAAATTTTTTTTTAGTTTCTTACCTTTTCTATTTTAACTTGACTATATATAGAAGCATAGTAAAATCACAATTTTCAAATTTTCACATGAGAGGAAATGGTAGAGCACTGAAGAATTTGAGTAAGAGTTTTTTCATGATAGAGATCTCATCATAAGATCAAAAAACTGAAAGTTTTCTTTTCAAACTGAGGATGTTTGGATTGATTTTTTGAGTAGTTTCTAGGAATCACAATTTTTGTTATCCTGAAAGAACATAATGTATTTAAGGTGTAGTTTGAGAATGTGAGAATAAAATTGTGTTGATCATACTGAGTTAATCAGGCTGGGTTCATCAGATTGAATGACATTAGATTCATGGTTATGGGACCCAAGAACTTTTGCAGAGTAGTTTTAGAAAAGTCTTTATTATTTTATTGTGGCACAATTGTTTTGTAAGAAAACTATGTAAAATGATGGGAGTCAGTATAATCATTCCTATCAGGATATAGAATGTGTCTAATGAGAGTTGGAAAAATTTGTATTGACTTATTCATTATAGTGAATTTCCATAGACCCAAGGGAGTGACTATGACAAGGATATAGGTTCTCACATTGAGGTCAAACCTTGTAAATCTTATGTGCTTTACTTTATTTCTAAATTTTACATTCATGAGTATTTACTAAAATATTATAAGGATATGTAATTGAAAAATTAATTAGGGTAATGTTTTTAATGTATTGAAACTTATAAAAAGCGAACAATTGATTCAACCCCCCTTCTTAGTTGTCATTTGAGGCATTAGAACTTAAAAAACATGGGACCCTAGTTAAATGAGTTTTTCCATGTAGGTATGTGGTGTATGTACTCTATGAAGGTACCCATCACATGGGTGGAAAATCCTTAAATTCTATATGAGGGGTGGGGGGTGCGCGAGACTTATGGAGCATAGGCTAGATGCACACAGATCGATTTCAGTGAGTTCCCTTGATCCTGATTAGGGATCATCACCTCTACAATACTTGAAGTAGTTCTCATTAAATATTTTCATACATTGTGGAAAAAAGTAGTGGAAAAAATCCCCCCACCCCTTAAGATTGTATCCAATTATAAGAAGAGGGTCTAGTCCAGAGGTAGAGGGAGGAAAATATTCTAAAGGTCATGCAGGTCACTCGCGTAGGTTACCCAAATAGGTCAGTGGCGTAGTTTTGGTGTGAAAGTATAATGTATAGGTTAAGTGCATAGGTATGAAATGTAAAACAATGGTTTCTATAAATTCCATTAACCATAAAGAGAATATTTCCTTCCACTTTCATATTAATTTACTCTCTTCATGAATTTATTCGGTAAAATTTTTACATGCTTTCCATTTGTCTAGGACTTTGGAATAACTTCCTCATACACATACATGATACAACCACTTGGGTGACTATTATATATAGAATCACCTAGTTGAGGGGTATGTATGTGGAACATGGTCAAGGGGATTCCACAATGCACCTAGTCTAGGAGACTACGTGAGGCCCTTTCTTTTCCATAATTTCTGAACTTACTAAAATAAATATTGTGATTTTAATGAAAATCTTAATCTATTCTAGTAGGTTTTTGATGGATACCCTAATGGTTTCTCTTAGGAAAGATGCTACACATGTCTTATAGATTATCAATGATGATGGGCCAGATTATTATGACATGTGTGATTCCACTATCCCAGACTTGGAGAAGCATTTCACTCAATATCATCATGAGTATCTATGAAGTGACTATCTACATCTTTACAATCATGGAATTCTAAGACACACTATCATCTTGAAGGATCAATGATACTTTTTGAAGTCCTAGTTCATGGAATATACCAATTGTCCTACTTAAATCATCTCCTATAAGGGTGTATACATCATGGAAGGAATAGTTCCCCTACCTTTGTCATGTACCACAACCGTTGTACCTTAGATCTAAATCCTCACACCCAAGAGCTGAAACCTCACAGCTATGAGTCAATATTATGTGCTTCCCAGATAGACCAATCACAAGTTTGGAATGATTATTGGGACTTCTGATATGGAGGGGGAGTTACGATTGAATATATGTGGGTGTACTGGGTGCACCAAACTTGTGTAGAATTAAATACCAAGCTTAAAGATGTCAGTATTTATGAATCTATTTGGGTGGGGAAAACGTATGTTTATAAGAACCTGAAAAATATCCCTAAACCGCTGATCCAATGGATTCATCAAATAAATTATTTTCATGTGATGCATAGAAAAGTCGACATTATTTTGTGGGATGTCTATAAGAACTATGGATCCCCTATCCTTTGGTATTTGTATAATGAGTTTGTCCAACTAAAGGCAATGTGGGATTATGTTGAAAGGACACCGATTTTTGGCCTGTGAGATTTTTAAGTTAGCTAGGAAGGTATAGAAGAAATAACCTCATCCAAGGGGTGAAATCCATCTCAAATAATTGATGAAATATTTCCTTGATCCATAAGGATAAGGTCCCACATTTCGGTGCCCTACGGGATGCCCCACCTTAGAAAATTGGTTCACTCTTGGAAAATCATGGCTCACACTAGAACAAGGCTAGTATGATAATTTTGGTTACAAGGTTAACTCTTAGGTTTCTATAGGGACCTATTTTTCCAACTTCCTCATAATGGCGATAAGTATATACTTACTCCCAGTCTGAGAATCTATTGGTGGCATGTGACCAGGGACAATTTTTATGATCGAAAAACTAGAAGAAGGGATCCATATAGGGTTGGTTTCCCCTATCTTGGAGAAGATTTATCAGTGTTTACTACATGTGTACACCAAGAAGGATCCATTCATAATTTTAGTTACATTTCATGTGTGGTGGGGGTAAATTTAAGCACACATCAGCTCTTACACTATGTTAAGTGGAGTATAGGTCCCTGAAGTCCAGTTTCTCCCATTCGTTCAGGTTGTTTCTGGCATCCATCCTCTATCCTTGACACATGATGAAGTACTAAAGATTATGATTGTATTAGGAGAGATCTAATTCTTCCCATATAGTGATCCAAAAACTAGGAAGTTTACTAAAAATTTCAATGATAATGATGATATGAGTTCATACATGATTTCAATCAAAGATAGATTACTAGTGTCCTGTAGTGACAATGAGATCATATGTGAGGAATATGATTCATAAATATTTACCCTCCAATTCAATTTTCTATAATAGTAATGTGTATTTCCACCATGCACTTTTGGATTGAGAAATACCTTATGGTTTTCTGACAATCTTGGATCCTAATGTCCATGGAGGTGTCCCAAATATCAATCAATCTACCACCATTGGGTTCATCTATCAGGATAGAATTTGTGTATGACAGTGATTGGATTTATTCAAAAACCTAAGGGGAACTATAGAAAGGTGTTCCTTGAGTCACTTCTATAAAGTTTTTTAATTGTGGAAAGCATTATAGGAAGGTCCAATCTGAATGTGACGATGCTAAAGCTTCAAATTCTTCAAAGAGATCTCGAGAAAGGGCTACAGAGCAGGATAGTGTTGAGAAAACCGCATCTTCAGACAAGGAGGTCTATTAATCATTTACAGAAGGAGACTTAGGTTCTATTCACCTAGTCTTATAGTAGAGTAGAGAGGCCTAAAAAGGATTTAAATTCAAAATAAACCGGGTCTTCCTCACATCCAGCCACATTGGAACCAGATTATGTTCAAACCCTGATGATCCAAGCTTGGAAAGGAATAACTCACAACATCAGAGACATGTGGATATTTCCCTAGGCTAGTGTATGCATCCTAGAGCTAGGGATATATAATAACACTTTGATCTTCATCCTGATAGTAATTTTATTGAGGTGAGGAAATATGTTTGGGAGCTGTAAATGTTGATATATACAGCGGATGATTAGATCCCGACCATAAAGTAAGTACCTAGAATGTTGGATCAATCTTTTATTGAAGGGGTAACTGGTCAGTCTAAAGAGTAATGGGATGACTATGTCAACCCTAATGAGGTATATTTCTCTTCTTACTTACATATTTTTCTCCTTCATACACCATCATTAATTTTTAAGGGATAAATCACATAGTTTGGAGGAGAATAAGAAGAAACAGTAGAAAATGCTCTCGATTCACTGAAATAATGGCCCATAGTCACCCCCATTGGAGTAGTGGACGAGTCTCCTGAATCCCCAAAACTATCCTTAGGTTAGAGGGAGATATTATAGGAAATGTAGGGAGGGTATTATAACATCCCAGTTAAATAAAGAATAATACACTTTCATATTTATTAATATTTGATAATTGAATATTAATTTTACTTTAAAGGGGTTTCTATGTTTGATAGCATACCCGATACGCAACAAAGAGTTTCTTTGAAATCTTACGCTGCACACTAGTAATAAAAAAATATTATTTTAAATGGTAGTTAACACGTAGCCGTTGTATTGGCAGTAATGAATAGAAATAACTAAAATATGATTATATATATTTGTTAAATGTTTTTACATTTATCCAATAAAGGATAAAGGCTTAAAATACGAAAAGAATTCAATTTTAGGCATATATACTCTAATTTTCACTAAAGGTCCACTTATCACCTTTTAATGGAGAACCGTCATTAAATATATTTTTGGTCACTCTTATACATTCTATTGGACCAAATAAAATTCTTCTTTATAATCGGGACATCAAAATTTACTTTGTGTAAATTTTTGGTATTTTTCCGATAAAGATCATTTTTTAATGAATAATGAAAATGTTGTATTTTAATTCAAAACCTCTTTTTAATATAATTTATTAATATGATTAGATTATCTTTTGAATTGGTTTTAAAGTGAAATTAGAATATATTTTTACCATTTAATCCAATTGTGGTCATTTGAATTAATTTCACTTTGAAATCAGACTTAAACTAGTGTCAATCTTTTGATACTTTTTGTTTCATAAAAACACGCTATTTGTTTTGACAGCAGGAATTAATTATTAAATTAATTAATGAAACGTATATGTTTTTAAATTTGTAAAATAGACCTCATTTTTTTATTCATAATATCAAATATATCTCAGGGTTAATTTTTGGTATTTCTCTGAAAAACTTCAATTTTTGATGAATAGTGAAACCACTAAGTGGTACTTAAAAAACTGATTTTTCGTTTAAATGAAACTTTACCACTTCTGTGTTTTGAATTTAAAAAATCCAACATACATGTTTTTCATTAAGAGGTAAAATGTGGTTCAATGGGATTAAAATAATTTTTTGGTGAATAATAACTTTTAAGTTTTTAATCGCGATTAGAGGTAATTAGTGTAGTTTAAGGTAAAAGTAATGTTTTAATAATATGAAATGAACTAGACACATGTCCTACCCTTATTGTATGTGTCATGGCCGACCAAGAAAATCCATGGGTCAACTTGGGGACCCCATGGAGCCACTTTGGTAGGAAAATGACATTAATATATTTTTATTTTAAAGTTAAAATAAAAATGTCACAAACATGAGTTGTTTTACTAAAACAATTTGTAAATGGGGTTATACAAGTCAGATGTTTGACTATAAATATTCATTAGAAAGATAAAAGTATTTCCTACATAATTATATTTTTTTTATAATTTTTAGACATTAAATAAATTAAATTATTTATGACACCATGATGATGCATCGATTACCTCATTATTTAACGATTTAAATAGAATGAAAAGATAATGTAAAATCTAAGACCTAAACATGTCAAAAACCTATTGTATGGGTGGATTTAGAACTATTATCACCTTATACAATAAATATATAATTTTGGGACCCTTTTATCCGAAAATAATTTTATAAAAAAAGTATTTTTTCTTAACTTTCCAAGAGTGCCCCTCCTCTCCTCTTATAAAAGGCCCCCACCTCTACCTCCTTACCCACACCTCTCAAGCCTTTGGTTCGGACAATCTATGCTCTTTTTGTCTTTCCACATACCTATCTTACTCCTATAAGCCTCACTTTGAGAAAAAGTCTTCCCAAGTAAGCCTTTTATCTCAAATCAAAAAGAGTTACCCGTTTTAAAGGTAGTGTCTTCTCTTGTGTTCTTATGTTTTATTTTGCTTCTCCAACCCCATAAAATCTTTTTATTAATTTATTTTGTAACAACACAAGTATCCTAAATATACTAGGATGTTTTTATAGGAATTATTAGAGCTACACATACACACACCTTCATCTAATGGTTAAAGAACATACTGTTTCTGTAGATGGAGAATTTCTGCCTCACAAAACGATGATTGTTCAACACTCATATAACACCTTCAAAGGTGGCCATTAAGATGTAACTATATTTATATATGATATATAATATTTTTATTTTTTCCTTAAGATTATTTATTTTTCATTTATGTCATACCTTTATGGTTTCCATTATGGGTATACGTGATATCTTCATTTTAGGAAGTGCGGACTACCGCCCCCTCAAAGTGATTTGATTCGTTAATTCCATATGTGGGATGTATAAAGGATGGATTAAAAGTTATTATATATGATTTCATACTTTAATTATAATATAACTTTATATAATTATTATTTCTTTCCATTAAAGTATGAGATAGAAATGAAAGTAGTGTTCATGCGTACGTACGGCTTACCGTCTCCATGAACGGTGCATTTCATTTCTTATCCCCAAATGTAATGTACTAGTATAAGTACATATATATAATGGATATATATGATGTATGTTACATATAAATGATGAATATAATTCTGGAATTAAAATATACATACCTCTCATTTAGTTTTAATTCCATTAATATGACATAGAAATGAAAGTAGCATTCATGCGTACGTATGGCTTACCATCTCCATGAACGGTGCATTTCCTTTATTACCTCTAAATGATTATGTAATATTATAAATACATGTATATGATGGATATATATGATATCCATATCATGAATATCATTCTGGATATAATTAACCTTTGACCACACGAACAACATGTAATTGTAAGAAGTCCACTTTCGACTTAAGAACCAAGTATCGACAAAACAAACATTATTAACTTAAATGATTATATAATGTTTATAACATGGTAATAAGTTATATAAAAGTAATAATTAACTTGAAAAAGGTTCTTAATCAAGTATAAATTAACTCAAGTTTATTATTCAGGATGTTAAAGAATGATCGAGTCAAGTCAGACCCGAGGTAAGGGAACTTCTTAACCCAATTTCCATTCTTTGGGTTAATCTCCTACTTTCAAATTATGTCATGATATTATTATGTCCTATCTTGTATTTGTACTTTATTTATGTGTACTTATAGTGAATACACATAATAGATCTATTTTATTTTAAAAATTATCTTTGTAAGGGACTTCGTCTCAATCTCCTTTCATTGAGGCATATTTCGTTTCATACACAACTTTCTTTTATACGGTGTATAAACCACTTTGAATTTTACTTTTATACAAAAGTAATCTTTTTCTATGAAGATTTTTACTAAATGAAAATAAGGAATGTTTCTTTTAACGTACACGGTGACAACAACCTTTTCCGCCGCCGTGAGTATTATTTGGTATTTGGCTTCCTCAATAAGCCATAATGTTTTTAAAATGAAATAAATACCATATACTATTTTATGTATTTTGGTATTGAAATTGGTTTTTATAATGGATTTGTTATGTCAATATATTTAAGTGATATATTTTGATTGAAATGTGGAAATGTTTTATTTCCTTTATAATTGTTATGATTTTATAATGGTACTTGGACATTTGACGGGTGGTTACGTGATAAACCATATGAAGGGTGGTGCCGTGAATACCAGGATGGGTGGTTACGTTATAAACTCCAATGCATTGGGTATGGAAGTCATCTGTATGGTTATTCCATTAAGTGATATGTGTGGAAGTCGACTGTATGGTTATTCCACTTAAGTATGTCTATGTCCTAAGTTACCTTTATATGTTATGTTTTCTTTATATGGGTTTTATGGTAATATTTTGGTTACAAAAGGGTAAGTAATGATATTTTATTCAGTGAAGAGTTTTTACTACTTCATAAAGGTGAAGGTATTACTTTGATAAAGTATACATGGTTTACTTGTTGTTTGAAAAACTAACAGTTTTCATTCTTTGTGTATCCCTTACTGAGCTTTTTATGCTCACCCCAAGTTTTTTTGAAATGTTTTTCATAGGACTTAATGTAGAATAGGGTCAAGGATGGGATCAAGGTAAAGTCATGCTATCTAAAACATGGAACTAGACATGTTTCTTTTTAAGAGTTTTTATTTTATGGAAACTTAGTAGAAGTGTCTACTTTGTAATATTTTGATATGTAATAGTAATGATCTAATTCTCTAAAACTCTAAACCTAAAAAGATCCTCAATGGGAATTATTCATTTAATTCAATATTAAGTAATGTTTAAGGCCGGGGCCTTATTGGTATTCTATACTTCCACCTCAAGTTCCTATTACTTAGGGGACTAATATATCCCCCCACCAATTTGATAGAAGAAACAAAAGAGGGTGGAGAAGTTTGATAGACATATGCACCACTATAAGTATTTTCACTATCGTTTAAATCTTATGACTAATCTAATGTACTTGTTTGACCATTATTACCATTTATAAGATCTACATTACTTTCCTTCCTTATAGGGTCCAACACTGATCCTTCAAGGATTGAGGAGGAAATCCTTGATAAAGAATAAGCTTGTGTTGATTAATCCATCCCCTAAACGAATGAAGTTCCAAGAGATAAAAATATGTTTTTCCCTATTATTGAAGAGAGGGGAGAGTGTACTGGTAATGTTATATGTACACCATAAGATATTATGTGATGTTTCTAAATTTTATTTTCTTATGATATTTCAGATCCATTGCATATACTAGAGGACCATACAGTAGTCGGAGTCAGTCTTGTTTCCATTTTGGAAGCAGCTGATAGGGACCTTGAATGATTTGATAAAGGTGTCAGTGATTATCTTCACTCTTTATAGTTTGAATAATTCATGATTTTTGAGTGACTGGTAGGATAAATTGGTTGAAGATCAATTTTTTGTGTTTGGAACCACTCAAATTGGATACCCCTACTAGTGAGGATTCTATGAGATGTTATGTAGTAGATAATTAACTAACATATGAAATAATATATATTGTGGAAATTTTGAAAAATTTAAAATCCCCACCTCTATGGAGAAGTTCTGGGACTTTGATAGGTTATTGGATGGATGTGATTTTTTATGTTTCTTATGTTTTCAAGGACATACAACTTCCTTACAGTTTATATCTTACATTAGAGCTTGACTTTTGTAGTTTTCCCATGTAAAATAGTGCTAATATGATTCATTACCAAGAAATTCAAGTCCACCTTACTACCATTGCTAAGGGAGAAACAATTGAGGGCCTTAAAGAGGTAGATTTCTGAGAGCCCTTGATCCCGATTTCCAAACAAATCCGAAGTGGCATTCCATCTCAGGAGGCTCTTACCCAGAATTTTAAATTTAGGAGTATTGGGGAGGAATTAATACCAATATATTATCCAAAAATGGGTGAGTCTTTTTAACTTATTTGGTTTTTTTTACTACCTTTTATGTCTATTAACCTCCTAATTTTGATGAGGGGTGTCATTTACTATCCAGTGCCATCGAATTCGATGAATGAGCCTGGGATGAGAGTTTCCATGTTGAATTATCCAATATTGTTAGGCAAATATAATGTTTCCTTAGAGTTAGTGGAATAAGGTTGCTTATTGAGTACACTAATACCAAAATATATCTCTCCCTCCAAGAGTGTCTCTGAGTTTTACTTGGATATATAAGATTCTCTTCACACTACACACCTTATCATTTTGCGAGACATCTGGAAGATTGTATTGAGGATGACTCTTAAAGACCTGCCATCATGATTTCATCAATATCAAAAAAAAATTTCCATCTTAGGGTATGATGGGTTTTATTACTACATGATCCACAATGCCATAAATTCAATCATTCGACAAAGGGAATATGAGAAATAGCCATAGTAGGCTAAGGAATAGTTAGTAGTCTAGTTTTATGATCTATGGGTTTCTATATCCTAAGAGGATAAAAATCATTCTAAGGAGGATGAGGAGCATAAATTCCATAAAAATGAGAAATATATCCAAGTGATACATCTTCAAGAAGAACTAAATACCAAATAGAAAGAGATAGACCAAATCCACCATTCATTGAAGACGGTCTTGACACAAGGTGAGGATTATATGGCTATAGAGAAAGAAAAACTTTGTCATTCTGAAGAGGCCATTACCACACAAATATATTGATTCTAGAAATATGTGAAAAATAATAGAGCTACAACTAAACATATCAAATCCAATTTTTAAGAACACATGTACGTTTGGCATATAGACTTCAGTATATGGAAGTTCCTCTCAATTTTAGAACATAAATTAAAAGGGTTTTTGTTTCCAATTACCTATTCCTACACTCTTGTATTAATCATAATCATTATAATTTTAATGATATGGGTGAGGTAGTGATCAAATTTTTGGATAGGTATTTGGACCTAGAGAGCATAGTTTGACTACTACTAGGGTCATATGGAAAACCCTACAAATGTTGTGTCTTTTGTATTGTGGAACTAATTTTTTCCCAAGTCTGATTTAAAGAATATTTAGAGGATGAGACTTGGATTTTTATTAGTCCACCCTTTATGGGTTTTTAGACTAATAGTTTTTTTTATGTTTTCTTTTCACTACCTGATTATTACCTAAAACATGTATGACATAGGTCTAGTGAGTTGAGACTTGACTTTTATTTGGGGTTCCATTTGTGGGTTTTCAACCTGAGGAGTACTGTGTCTTTTTTTTGTGGGAAGTTTGAAGCCATGCAAGATAGAATAATGTGAATATTGTTTTTAGGTCAAATATATTTGATGATGAGTTTTGGAATAATGACCTAAACAAGGATTATTAACTAATAATATTTTTACAATCTTCAGATATTCAAAGGGAAATTTTGAGTCATGACTTTGTGATTCTCATATATAAAACATAATGTGAGACAAGTATGTGGGGAATAGAATTAGAAAAAGTTCAAAAAGTGGTTTACATCAAAATAATTTTAGGTTTTATTGGAATAGTGGAGTAATCTCATGAGGATAAATGTGCCACTTGTTGAAAACCCCTTTTTTTGGGTGATTATGCAAAGCCAACTAAGTCGTATTACAACATAGTAAAAAAGTTGCATCCTCTGGCTGACAGGCCCTTTGGTGAGAAACTTATGCAAGGAAAACTAGTACCTATTACTAAATATTCAGACAAATTTATCTTCAAGAATCCTGAAATTCTATATCCAATGTCTAAGAAGTTTGTGAATATCCCTATTTCTCAAGGCTGCAAAGGGTGGTTTGACAAGGGAAGGTGTCTGGGGATGAATAGAGCATCTATATTGGAATTTCCCATTAATATTAAAATTATCCTTCCGGAATTTGGTTTTGTGAAGGTGGGTAAATTATATCAAATGACTTATGTTAGTGGGGGAAGGCCCCTCTTTAATAAGGGTTGAAGCATCGTGCAGTTAAATGTCATGCGACTAGAAATAGACCGTGCAGTTTAATGTCTTATGGTGAGTAAATTTTCTCACAATTTAACATCTTGTGACTAGGAAGTTATTCCATGTAGTTTAATTTCATACATCAAGGACATTGTGAGCTACAATTTAATTCCCTTTAGATCTTACTAAAATATTAGTGATTCTCCCTTTTATGGTAATCTGTTTGAGAATGTTTCATCATTTTCAGGTATGAAGGGGGAATGTTTTAAGCTATAATATTTGGTTTATATATCTAAAGAGTGATATGGAGGTAGGGTATTATGGAGATAGAAGATGTATCTTCTTATAATGATTATTCCTTTAGTTGAGAAACCCTTTTGTGGGTGAATTTATGCAAAGGAAACTGGGGCATATTACAACATAGTCAAATAGTTTCATCCTCTGGATGACACACCATTTTTTGGGTGGAATAATGATGAAAATAAAACTAGGGAATATTATGGAATAGTAAAAAAATCCTCAAGATACTAATATTCAATTGATAATGGACAAAGGAAGCTTATATAGATTCAGATTTCCCTCGATACAGAGTTTGTTTTGTGGAAGGAAAGTGCCTGAATATAGAAGGAGCAATTCAGGCCAAAATTACCCAAGAATGGGGGAAAATGTTTCCTATAAAGGTGTGATTCAAATTAATGAATATATATGGTTTTTTATTAAGGATATACCCAAAGAATATGGTCTGTACATCACTACATATCTCATTTTAATGAGAATCAATCCATACATTGTTATGGAAAACCATGTAGTTTAAAGTATTTATATCATGACTTATCATGAATTTTAAAATCATACAATTAGGATGATATGGTGCCTATAGTTTTAGGACATATGACTAGGACCCCAATTTTATGAAAATGAAGGGAAATATAAGGCATCTCGACCAAGGTTGTTCCGACATAGATCAGACACGGGGGAGGAAATTTTAAACCAAGATATTTGGGGTTCTTGGATTGGGAGAAGTGACATGGGACAAGCATGTAAGGATGAACATGATCCATGGTTGAATAGTGGGTTTTGTCATGATGTTATTCGGTTTTACATAGGTAAAAGAGGCTTATCTATAGGATGAGTGTGTTTTTGGTTGAATTTTTTTTGTGGGTGACTTTATGCAAAGCCAACTAGGGAATATTATTGCATTGTAAAATAGTGGAATCCTCTATCTGGTAGAACCTTTTGGTGGGTTACATATTAAAATCCAACTAGGGTGTGATACTGAAAATTCAAAAAAATGTGTCCTCGGGTATCATACATTATATTTCCAATAGCTGGAGAAATATTATGAAGATATGAAATTATACAAGATTAAGAGTATAATGTGTGGAAGAAATATGTCTGATCATAAATAAAGAATTTGGACCAAAATTGGCCATGATGTATAGAGTCCCTTATATAGATCTAACTCATATGCAGGAGGGAAAATTTATTTTTCCTTGATGGACCCCTGAATGAGTGAGCCAAAATTAAGATCTCTTGTATCGATATTTTTTTGTATAAAGAATATGGGGCATTTTCCTTTACCCCATGAATGGGACTAGGACACGAGGTTTATGAGTCACTTCATATCTCATTAGAATGAGAATCATGCCACACATAGTACTTGAGAAAACTTTCCATTTAAATTCATGCAGTTTGAATGAAGGTGACTCAATGTGAAAAATGAATATTGTGGATGGACCATGGTATAGGACTCGGGTGTCACTACCTATCTTGTTGGAGCAAGAATCAAGCCACAAGTTTTTCTAGAAAATATTCCCCATACTGATTGAATTATTATGTGTAGAAGGTTCATTTTTCTGAATAAATTCTCATAAGTGGGGTGAGAACCCATATTGGATCCTCTTACGTAGATATGAATCATACATAGGAGAGTAGAGGCATATCCCATATTACAACTGGAGTAGGATATAGGATCCGAGCATTACTATGTATCTTGTGGGAATGAGAATCAATCCATACATAGTTTTTAAGGAACCATTTAGATTAAAGTCATGCAAAAAATCCATCTGGTGTGCCTTATATGGTCTTGAAACCAAGACCATAGTAACCCCAATGTGAATTGATATGCCTTGATCATGTGGGGAACCCTTTACTAAAACTCCTAAGGCCATGTAAGGTATGCTTGGTGTGAGAAACAAAGAGTGGAAAATGTTTCTTCTACCACATAATGAAAATAAAAATGATGGATAGGGGGATTTTTATTTTTTGGTGGTTAGACCAGGATATAAGATCCAGGCATTGCTATGTATCTAATTAGAGTAAGATTAAAGTCATACTTAGTTCTTACAAAGGCTCATTGTGTGAGTAAGACTCATACAAAGGGAGTGGGGAGAGGTTTATGTTTTTTCTAGACCCAATATTGGAGATCATGGAATCACTACATATCATATGATGGTAGGAATCAAGTCATATGTAGTTCTTGAGGAGGTGCGGTGGGATATCGGTACCAAAGATTGTTGTCCACTCAATCATGAATTGAAATGTTATGCAATTTTACGCCATGAAACAAGGAAGTGAACCATATAATTTTACATCATGAAATGAGGAATTTGTTTTAAAGTTTATCATCTTGTGACTAGGATGTTAGGATATGTAGTTTAAAGTCTCATATCTCGGACTATGATGTCTTATAGTTTTGGTCCATACGACTAGGACCACATAGTGTTCCTTTTTTGGTAAAGGAAATAGGACCATGATGATATGATGTTTAATGTCACACAACAGGGATTTTGGTGTCATGAATTTTATCATCTTGCAATGTGGATGAAATTTTAGGCTTTTTAAGGCCATGCGACAAAGACCAACTATACAATTTAACATTGCGCAGCTGAGACATATTTATCTTTTGTCACACAAATTACTTTTTGAGAAATATCACATTGGTAGGGGTCGTAATGAGCTTTCCATCCATCAATATCAAGGAATAAGCCTCGTTAGAGTGGACCTTGTGTATAGATTAAGGTCTCTACCATTCTAGATCAAGATTTAGAAGCTTATTATCTAGTATCATACGAGTCATAAGGACCATCACCAATTCTCATTGGAGTAATAAACATAGGTGGACTTTCTTGTTAAATTCCCATGATATCTGGTTTTGATGGACATCCAAGTGATGTAAGGAATGAAATATTTTATCATCAAGTCAATAAAATTCATCCAACTATTTCTGGGATTTCTCATCTATGGATAGATGATCACAAATGGAAATACATAGTGATAAAAATTTGAGCTCAATGGGCAAGACTGATTCTGTTCCACAAATGAGTGAATACGGGGTCACCCATGTGGTAGTATGAGTGGTAGTTTAGTAGTCCCACAAGGCAGCCAAGATCTTTTTAGGCAAAGAATTGTTATCATTATCCACCATCTTCTAGATTATACTTGATAAGGTCTTGTTTAAGTCATTTATCTTTCCATTAGTTATTGCATGATAGTGAGACAAGTGGTTGGATTTGATATTATACTCTTGATACAACTTCTCTAACTCAGCAGAATAGAAATTGGTGTCATTTTTCATTAGTATTGTATGAGGTATACCAAATATGGTAATTATTTTTTCTTTCATGAATCTTAAAATTATTTTATCCTTAACTTCTTTAAGGGGTATTTCCTCATCCCATTTGTAGAAGTAGTTGGTATAGGTTAGAATGTATTTGAACTACTTGGCCATAGATAGAGGTTATGACCCTACAATATCAATCCCACAAATAAAAAATGTCTAGGAGTATTTTTATGTATATAGAAACTCTGGGGATTGATGGATGAATTTGGAATGCACTTGGTAGGAATGAAATTTCTAGGTGAATTTTGTGCAATCCTACATCATTAAAGGCCAAAAGTATCCAACCCTTTATATTTTATTGGAGAGCCGGCACCATAAATAGTGGGAACCAAAGTCTTCTTCATGTAATTATTTCATGAAAACAATGGTCTCTTCTTCTTCAATTCATTTGAGTACTTAATCAAAGGTTCATTTATAAGGGAATTTTTAATGATTTGGGTTGTCATAAATAGTAAAGTTGGTCGCTCATCATCAATTGTAGTTTTTCTAGGAATGTTATATTAGAGAACTCAATTTTTAAGGTAGTCCACAATGGGTATCATCTAACTAGTCATGGGACTATTTGGTTTAGGAATGGGACTTACCTCATTAATATCTTCCATACCGACATGAGAAAAAGGCGACACCATTTTGCGGTGTGCGATGCTAATGACTTATTCATCCTGGTTTGGATTTTCCAAAGCCATAAATGCATTTTAAAATGAATATTCATGAAAATTTTGTGATTGTGGGAAGTGAGTCAATGTTGGATCCAAGGGGAATTGTTCCATTAACCCTTAGAAATATTCAAGTAGGGGGATTATATATTTTTTTCTAATGATATAATCCTGAGTGATATATTTTATTATCAACTCTGAATCACCTTTCAACTCTAGGTGGAACACTTATTTTTGAAGTGCCAGTTCTGGGCCTACAAGGAGGGCCTAATATTCTACCTCATCCTTCTGAAAATAGAAAGGAGTAAAGAAATACTTCCTTTTCTAGAAATATGAGAATGAATTCCAACCCCACTTTGTTGAGCTTGGAGTCTTCCTTTCTCTTCCCTATTGGGATCATAGATGCACCATAAAAAATTCCCATATCTAGGGACCATATTGAATAAAAAAGATATCTTCATCTAGAAATTTATTATCCAATAGAGTTGTTTCTATAGATAGGTGTTCTGTAATAAAGTCTAAAAATCCTGGCCTTTCACCACTTTCTAAGGCATTAACTATATGTCAAATTATTGTAGGATAACCCCGCATCATGCCAAAAGTCCTATCAATATAGGATAATTGAGGATATATTTGAGTGGGTTATTGTGAGATACTAAATGGACCTCATGGTGTTATAGGTAGTACCTTAGTTTATAAACTACAAATATTAGTACTAGGAAACTCTTTTTGATATCAAAATTATTATTATCAGTATAAGATTCGGTTTGACTGAGATAATAAAAGTTGTTTTCATTACTAGTGTCATTCTTTTTCATGAGGAATTCACCTAGTGATTTCTCTGTGGATGTTACATACAAAATGAGAGGTTTCCCTTCAATATGAGGCATTATAACTAGTGGGATCAAGAGACATTTCTTGAGGCTATCAAATTGTTCATGATAGTCATTGGTCCACTAATATGACACCCCTTCTTCATCAACTTGGTGAAATGAAAAATATTACCTATGAGGTTGAATATAAAGCACTTAATATAAGTAAGGTGTCCTTTAAACCCATTAGACCTATGAGGTTTTGAGGTGGTGGAATATTGAGGATAACCTTTTTATTCTTTGGGTTGACTTTTATGCTACAATGATGTACGGTGTAGGTGAGAAAATTTCTATAGGTTACCCCAAAAGCACATTTGAAGGGGTTCATCTTCAAGTTATACTATCACAGTTTGTTGAAAATTATCTCAAGATCATCTAGATGGTTAGAATGATGTTGATAAATAACCGCCAGTTTGTCAATATAACATTAAAAAAACTTACCCAAGAAGGCTTTGAAGATTTGGTGCATAGAACAATTGTATGTGGCACTAGCATTCTTCAATCCAAAGGGAATTTTCCAATAGCAGAATACTCCCTAGGGGCCCTAAAGTTGGTGGATTATTAATCTTATAGGGCCATATAGATTTGGTTATTCCATAAATATCCATACATTAAGAAGAGGGATTGATAACCAGCTGTTTTATCAATAATTATACTTATTATTGGAACTGGGAAATCATCTTTCATATAGTGTTGATTGAGATCTATAAAGTTGATTCAGACCATAATTTTCCCATTATTCTTTTTACTGGGACAATGTTATCTAGACATAGATACTTAATATCCTAGAATAATTCATCCATGATAATATTTTACACTTTAGAATCAAGTTTAAAGGTGCAATTTAGGTGTGTCCTTCTAGATACCTATTTATATCCCAAGTGGTTTTTAGGTAAGCCTCAATAGTGAGTGGAAACCTTGGGATCAAGGCCTGACATCTCTGTGTAATTCTAGGTGAACACAACCTGATGTTACTATAGGAAGGAGGTGTATGCCTCCTGTTCTTTTGAAGAATTGTTTGAACTAATAAATATGGGATATGGATCTTCTTTAGTACCTATATTTATTTCTCTAAGTTCATCAACAACAGTAGAGACACCTTCATAAAATGATGGAGGGGAATCCATGATGTATTCCTCTTCTTGCTCTTCATCATGCTCTTCCTCTTCCACCTCTACCTTATTCTTAGGATAAGTATGTGATGAAGTGAATTTTCTGAAGTTAAGGGAGGATTCAATATTTCAAAATTCAGAAGGTGAAGAAACTAATTTTGACCCAACTGATGATGAGGGGCCTTTTGAAGCTCTTAAGGGGAGAAAGGGGACATTGAATGAGAATATTCATTTTATCTCAATGATGTGACATCCAATTTTGACCCAGTTGATGAGGAAATGATTTTCTGAAGATTAGGGGATGTAATTATAGCATTCCCACTCTGTATTTCATCATTTCTAGAGATTTAATAACTTCTACAGTGCTACTAGGTTTGGTTTTCATGATCGATATCACAAAATTTGATGAATATGTGTCAGAATTCAGACCCACCTCTTTGATATGATTGATGGGAAACACATACTCTATACTGAGCTACTTGAAGGGATTATCCAGGGTCATTTCTAGATAGTTTGAAGCATTTATTCAAGCAACATATTAAATCATGGACTATTTCCCTTCCATTTGGTAAAATCTAAAATCAATGTATTGTGATTTGTAGGATTTAAATGGGGCTTTATCAACATGAAATATCCCAATTTGACCCTTAATGAAATATTTAAGGCATTGGTGGTATGATGATGAAATATTCACATGATGATGTAACCAAGGCCTTCCCAATAGAAATTTTAAGGTCACATCTTGCGGAACAACTAGAAATTATGAGTCATATTTGATATCCATAAACTAAATCATAAGATGGATTTCACCAAGGGGTTTTTTCTCACTCTTGTCATAACCTAGTAGTGTTAGATTGAAGGGGGACAAGTGGGACTCATTCTAACCCATTTGATGAAGTGTTTAGACAGTAATAATATTAAATCTTGAGTCGTTGTCAATGAAGGTTTGTCATATGTGAACAACATTTATCATTTTAGATACATAAAAAGGTTTGATATGTCCTTGTATAATGGAATATTTATACAGCTTCATGAATGAGATTATCATTTTTCATTCTGTAAGATCTATCTCTGCATGATATACTCCTGTCATATTAACTTCAGCCTCAAGTTCTTGAGATCTTGAAAGATCCTCTAAGAGCGCTTCCTAGAGGTCTTTTGATAGAATCAAACAATCTAGGATTGACAACTTGGTTGAAACCAGGGATAATTTCTTTAAAATACCATACATTAAGGCTAAATGTTTTCACTTCCTATCAAGAGGATACTCTTTTTCAAGAACTTTAGGAACTGAAGTACTTGATATAGGTAGATCAACATTTAGAATAGGAGTTGGAGGAACTTCTACCCTTGGTGGGTTATATAGACTAGGTCTACTTGTGCACCGTGGTTGATTTAGAGATGACGCCTACTCTAATAAATCTTTCAGAATGATTGGGTTATGGAAAACTCCATAATGCATGGGGGAACTTTCTATCTCCTACTAAGCTTGTTAAATGTCTCTCCTGCGTGTTTTGGCTGTATAGATGGTATGAGCGGGGATATGGCCAGAGTATTGAATTCTACCATGACTGTTCCTTCCCCTATGTCCTTGACCTCTATGGAATATTTCACTAGTCACCCAGTCAGATACAGATAGATAAGGTTCATAGCCACATTCATCATCCAAGAAGGGATACATTAAATAAATAACATTAATGGAACCAAAGATAAAATTCTCATCTAATGAGGACTCCTTCTAGAAGGTTGGCTATTATTGTACCATTTGGCGGGGTGATACCCACTTTCCTAGGACTATGGGAATGGTGTCCAAGAGAGTCAAATTCAACTTTGAACTTGGTACAGTTTTATATTTCTATTTTTTCTTCCCACTCTTTTCTCCATTTCATTTCTTGGAAGAATAACTTTAAGAGGACTGTGCCGCTAATGGAGCCGGTTGTGCCGTAGTGAAAGTAGTTGGGGAATTAGTTGGTTGTTTCAACTATTCTTGGTGAATAGCATGAGTCTAATTTATAATAACCCATAATTTTCATACATAGATATTAAATATAAATATATAGATATTAATTACATAACATATCAAACCCATTCTATAATCATACGGTCTTAGTGTCTTTGGAAACTTGGAAACCTAAACAATTCGTTCATAATACATCTACATATTCTTCCTCCTATTTCTTCATAACAAGAACCATTTTTGACATATAATAACTTTATTCATATATTGGGGTAAATAAACATAATAAAGGGCGATCTCAAATGATCAGTAAGGGTAAAAAAGGTAGATACATAAGCATAACATGAACATAAGGGTATGAAAACATAAATAAAACATTTGAAGATCATACCATACATGTCAATGATCATATAAAGGATTCTTGGAACAAAGAATGGTAGTTCATAAGACATGAGTCATAAGATAATTAAATGACGTGATCCATGAGTGTATAACAATGTCATAGTACATGGAATTTTTGTTATATACATAAACCTATAACTTTGTGAACATGTATAAATAGAAACATATTCACTTGTTAAGTAAAGGACATGAAATCAGGCCCTTGCATAAACTGATGGACATGAAAACAGGTCCATGAATAAACCTATGAACATGATAGATATGTCCATGCATAACATTGGGAACATGTAATCAGGTTCATGTATAAAATCGTGAACATGTAATCAGGTTCATGCATAACATTTGTGAATATGTAATCAGGTTCACACATAACATTTTAAACATGTAATCAAGTTCACACATAACATTTTTACTCATGATTTATCCATCATTACCCAATTTATTAGAGGAATATATATATTCCATCCATCACACAATTAAATTGATACATATGTGTTCCATATGAACATAAACCATTCATCACCTCAGAATCCATGTAAATAAATGAGTTTCATAAATTTTTTATCATAACTCATGGAAATGAAACTGGATTCACAAAAATCATGCCATAATAAACACAAAATAACTATAAAAAAATGAGTATTGTATCCTTGAATAATATCCACAGTAATGCATAAGTAACATCAAATAATTTTATCTTAGATGGAAAGTAATTTTTAAAGATCACTTGAAATAAATCTTGAGGAAAATATCCTTTATTTTTTTTAAACAGTTGGTTTTTAAAATGTGAATTTATAAAAGAAAAAACATTATTTTAAAAAATAACCTTTTAATATTATAAATAATGTTTAAAGTAATTTATGTGTCATGATGATGGGAAAATATGCTCATACTATATAAGTTAAAAAACATTCCTTCCATATTTTTTCAGTAAATTCATAAAGAACCTCATTTATAAAAAGAAAAATAGAATAATTTAAAAACATTTTATAAAAATTAAAAAATGAGTATAAATGACTTTCAAAAATAATAGGGTAATATTAAAAACATTTTTTGAAATAATTTTTTGAAACATAGATATGGAAGAAAAGGAGTGTTTTAAGGGTAACTTTGAAAAATATAATTTTTAAAAGAAAGTCCCTTATAAATATCATATCATTGAAGTTTGAATTAAGAAAATGAATAAAATATGTGTATTCATAATAAATCTAAATAAAACAAGGGGAAATACAACATAATATATTTAAAAATAATTTCACCCACAAGAATAGCATGACATAATCAAGAAGTAAATTTTTTACCCAATGAATGGAAATTGAGTTAAGAAATCCCTTACATTTTTAAATCAGTCAAATCATATGTACCATAAAAGTAATAATTATCAAATGAAATAGTTGGTACCATGAAGATAATGATATTTATTATATTACATATCAAAGGTCAGTATATACACTCACAGAGCGCACAATCTAAGACATGGGAAACCTCTCAGAATAAAAAGATTTTGGGAAAAAGTTCATGAGTGTGAAAAGATTATTCACTCATGATGGAAGGGTGGAAATTCATAAATTTGTTCAAATCTCCAACATATGGACTCTAAGTTGAGTTCTTGGATCAATGATAAATTCCGCCACCCCAAAAAGAATTGTGACTCAATTGAGAGACAATTAAATGCCCTTTTTACTTGACCACCAACTGATGCTATTCTTTCCAAAATTAACTTCCTCCAAGGCAAACCGGATGCAACCCTTCACATTAAAGTGAGTTTCTAGGCTATGCGCGCACGTGAAGCCCAAATTTAAGAAGGGGATGAAAATACCCATTACTTCCACCATAAGGTCTCTTCTAGGTGCTAAAAGAACACTATATCATGCCTCTTTTATCCTAATGGTATAATTTCATCCACTAATAATGAAATATATGATATTATTTCCTATTATTTTCAAATTTTTTATACTGTTGAGAACTCCACCATATCATCTCAGGTGGAAGTATGTATCAAACCTGTGATCATTGATGCAATGAACCAAAAACTCACAAAATATTTTTTAGATAATGAGATCATAGGGGTGATAAAGCATATCCATTTCACAAAATCCTTGGGTCATGGTGGATTTCATGCTCTATTCTTCAAGAACTGCCAGCATATTATTGGTCCTTAAATTTCTTCTCTTATGAAAGATATATGTGTAGGGAAAATCAATATGTTCTCTCTCAATGAGACCATTTTAACCCTTATTCCAAAGATGAAAAAACCCATATTGGCTTCATACTTTAGAACAATTATCTTATGTAACATTTCCTATAAAAATTTATCAAAGTTTTTAGTCAACCAACTGTGTATGTGGCTACCCTCCATTATCTTTGAAAATAAAAGTTCCTTCATCGTGAAAAGTCTCATCACAGATAATTCTATTGTGGACCATGAGGTGGTCCATTCAATGAAAACATGCTAGGCTATGAAAAGAGGAATTATGGGATGAAAATTGGACATGACTAAGGCGTATGATATAGTGGATTGACATTTTCTCCAGACTGTTATGACCAAAATGGGGTTTTTCTCAAAATAGATTGGTACGATCATGAACTGTGTTTCATATTTCTATTTCGAGATCAATATTAATGGTGGTCTCTCACAAGGATTTTATCCCACCTGGGGTCTTCACCAAGGTGACCCCCTCTCCCCCTTTCTCTTCATCTTGGTGGCTGATGTTTTTTCCAACCTCATTTATATAGAAGATTCCTCTAATTCGATACACATGGAAAAGTTATTCTGAATCAGCCTACCCATTTCTCATCTCTCTTTTTAGGATGAATTCATTATCTTCTAAAGATCTACACATTATGAATGCCTTTTCATATGAAATGTGATCCACCTTTACAAGGGAGCCTCTGAATAAGCAATTAATCAGGCCAAATAGGAAATCTCCTTCAGCTCAGGTGTTCCACCGAACAAGAGATTATACCTATGTCTCACTACTGGAATTATGATGGTCTAAAAACATAATAAATACCTTGGGCTCCCCATGATGGTAGGAAGATCAAAAAAATAAATTTTCTCAACCATAGTGACAGAATTCAGAAAAAAAAATATAGGGTTGGTCTCTGAAGGTAATTTCAAAATCAGGAAAAGAAACTCTCATAAATTCTACTCTTCAGTATATCCCTAGCTATATCATGTCACTATTCAAGCTTCCTGGTATGCTTTTCAACCGAATTCACTCCTGTATTGCCAATTTTTGGTGGGTCCATTCTAATAGAAGGAACAAAATTCATTGTTTTCCCTGGATGTCTCTATGCACCCCTAAAGTGGGTGGTGGCATGGGCTTTTGAGACCTCGACCTGTTCAATGATGCATTATTGGACAAGCAGGGATGACACCTTATGACTCAAAATTCATATCTTCATGCACGAATTCTATGTGAAAAATATTTCCCCCACTCTAACATTCAGAACTCTCATCTAGGCCCCATCTCTATCTTCTTGTGGAGAAGTATTTAGGAATCACGAAAATTACTAGACAAAGTTATTGGTTGGAAGATTGGGGATGGAATTAAAGTTAAAATTTGGAAGTATCCTTGGTTTATTGACAAGGATAGCATGTTATCTACTTACCCAGCCTGTTCTGGCTATAAGGAGGCCACTATCCACTACTTTTTTGATGATACTAGTTCTGGTTGGTGATTGAATAAAATTTACTCTTGGTTTAATGAAAGGGATAGAAGGATAATTATTAGCATTCCCTGCATGATGGATGTAGGACATGACTATATATTTTGGTAAATGATGTATCAAGATCCTATTCTGTGAAATCAGGATACATACTTTCCCTTGATGCTCACATTGATGATAGATAGGGGATTTTGAAAATTATTTGGAACTTGGATGTCCCCCCAAAGATTCACTACTTCTGGTGGTAGATCTATTCAGGCATCCATTCTACCTTGAACTTCCTCTCTTTCCTCCATGTTTTGGACAACTAGATTTTCCACCTTTTTTGAATGATACAGAATCCCCTATGCATGCTATCATTTATTTTTCAGGGGTTTTGGAGGTTTATATTGCTTGGGGATCTATTTCAGAGCTTTTATTAGATACAATGCCAGATCTTCCATCACTATTGATGATATGGTCTTCCATATTCACTACTAATAAGGTGGACTCTCTATGTATCAGGTCTTGAATTATATGGGATAGAAGAAATGCTTTCATCTTTAATCGCATCTTAAAGACTAGTTCTTTCTGGATTGAATGAGCAACTTCATGGATTGATGGGTGGAATCAGGACCTTGACCAGAATTTGTTCTCTAATTCTTGATCTGTTGAAGTTAGATGGTATCCACCTCTAGATGGGACCCTCAAGATCAAATTTTATGCTTCTCTTCCAAAGAGTGGAGTTGTTGTAATTGAACTGATGGTTCGTGACCATGGTGGAAAGATCATCACGACCGGACTTGTTTTGATCCACGCTTTCCGGGATCCCACTGTTGTTGAGGCCCACCCTATCCTTGTTGGGCTAACTATTTCAAATGGTCATGGATGAAATGCAAAACATATTGAATCTGACTACCTCAACATCATCAATTCCATAAAAAAAGTGAATTCATCATCCAATATTATGGTTTCCTCATCAAAAAAATACAGTCTCTCTGTCACAACTTTTTAGTTTTCTCTTTCTAATTCATCAAAAGGAAAGGAAGCATAGAAGCACATCATCTATATTCTCATTTTGTGGATGGATAAAATCACCTTTGTCTTGATTATTTCCCTTCATGGATGTTAGATCTTGTTTCTCTTGATCTTCATGATTAATATATTGCCCTTAGTTTGTAAAAAAAATGGTTTAAATAATGTTATTAATTCATTAAAAAACCATATTAAAATTTATAATACCTTATATGATATTTTTATAACATATTTTCATCTATTAATTAATAATATTTCATGATCTCTATTGTTTTGAGTGCGTTCGTTTCACGATTTTCATGGTCAGTTTATTTGTGTATAATTATGGATTTTCATGTCAAATGGAAATAAAAATTTAGAAGTGTAATGGAATGGTATTAATTAAATTTCATAAGATAAAAATTTACCATTTATCATTTTTATTTTATACATGAGGATGATTCATTTGATAAAATTTTAATGATAAATGTTTAGTTTATTTTGGCAGTTTTTCTAAATACCACAGACTAGTTTTGTTTTATTTAATATTCTGAGAATATATTAGTTATAGAAGATGAAATAGGTTATAATATACATATTAAAATATTATTTAACTATAATACAATTATTATGATGATTCATGAAGATATTAATGGAAAACGAAAAAAAATCATTATTCATAGAGGCGATTAACCAGCATAATATAGAAAATAGTTTCGTTTCTTTGAATAAGAGGAGGTTATAACGACCCGAATCCGGAGCCACTCAACTAGTGCCCCATTCTAGGTTCTCCACATGACCTCAAGTGAATTTACCCAAATTCCATAGGCTGACGACTAACAGCTAGGGCCTTGGTATGTTATTGGGGAAACTATGCCCTCATTTGGTAAGGTATACAAGGGAAAAGAAATAACATCCAATAGCGGAAGCAGTAAATGACATAGAACAACTGAAACCAAACAGTGGAAGTAATGAATATATATGGTAATGATGATAATGATGAAGCAGGTACAAGTATCTAAGGAAAGAAGAAAACACAACAACGTGCTTAAATACAACTGAAAACAAAGTACAAAAAGTAACAGCAACTCCAGCAGCATCACAAGCCTAAGCTCGGTCCTATACTCTCCAGCTCCAACCAGTAATCATGTACCTGAAGTAGAAGGTACACAATATCTATCCACACCTACAACCATATAACCTATTTGGGCCGAAAAGCAGGACCCAAACAGGGTGTGAGACTAATCCCAGTAGGCAATCACCACAAGATCTGTGCCCTACTGTTAGTGAGCAATATAGCAAAAGTAAAGAAATTAAATGAAGCAGAGAAACAACGGTACACCAAAGTAACAATCCTACAAATATCCATTCATATTAATTTATTAATTTAATACAATCATTTAATTATCAACCAAGGAGTCTAGAAAACAGCTCTATATTCTCAAGGCACAGCAAGTTACACAACAGGTATCTCAATAGACTACCTAGACAACAAGCAGTACAAACCCAAGATTGTTCTTTGGCTTGGTGGACTCATCACGACCAACCAAACAAAACTAATAATACTGACTCTCTAGGTGGATCCTACTAGAAGACCCCTCTAGTAAAATAATCATACAAGGCACATACACTCTGGGAAGCTCTCACCGTCAATTCCCCTTTGGTCTTGCAACGATAGCTACAGACACTCTGAGGAAGCACTTATGTCTAATTACTCCTATGGTATCAATACATGCGTAAACCAAGACACTCTTGGGAAGCACAAAGTCCAATTCCTGTAGGTCCTACGTATGAAACTAATTTATAACAGACTCTCCAGGGAAGCCCTTAATCGTCAATTCCCTCTTTAGTCTACCGCACTAGGTTCACACAGCCCTGAGCAGTCTAGTCGTGCGTAATCGACTGTCAGCATCCTTAAGTAAGTTCAACAACTACTTGGCTAATAGATAAAATGCATCAAAAGCATATAAACAGCATAAAAACATGAAATTAGCTATAACAAGGTAGACAAACAATGCTACAAGGTTTGCCTCATAGGCAACCTAAGCCAAACGGTGCTAAACAACCAAAGCAAGGGAAATCACCCATGGGTGATCCTCAAACATGAAACCAAGCATCTATTAATATCAATTAACCTTAGGAAAACAATCAATCTAAGTCAATTAAACAATGGAATCAAAATCCCTAACCCGGGATACCTGATACATGGGTATCCGGCACTTTTTATACAAAAACTCAAAGACATTCAATGTAGGGAAACAAACCACCTACCTCTATCCTAGGATATCAATATACTTGAGCCACAAATATTGATTCTTCTTAGAATGATGAAGATCTGAGAAAACGTCAAAAATGATCAACCAACGACAACTTGAGGAAGAGGAGGAATTGAAAAACAAGGCTCTAGGAGAAGGAAGAACTCACCGCTGCGGTTCCAACGCAATCGACGGCGGCTGAAACGGAGATCAGATGGAGGCACGAGGGCTTCGAGAAGAATCGCGGCTGTACGGAATATCTCAGATGAATGAAACCTAGACGAAAGGTGTTCTGTCCATCAGGCGCGACCCCGGTCCGTTTAATGAAAAAAAGAAAATACACGGCGTGTAATTCTGGGGTACATGACGTGTACTCTGTTTTTTAATACTCCTCTTTAAGCGGCCT